>OX123184.2:68327873-69637328 GCA_944739405.2 Euclidia mi
TCGGTGCGATGGTCGTCGATAAGGTAAAGTTTCGAGGTACTTAAGCGACCACCAATTCGGCCAGTTGTTGGCGTCTCAACCACCATCTTGTAACCATCAAGCACCGCACACCTGAACAGCATCGCTCTCAACGTATGAAGATGTTTCATTTCTGAAGCCCTTACATATCGAAGCCATACAGTCCACACACATAGAAGAACACGCATCGTCGTAGGCACACGTCAGCAGCACACTACCAGTGCACTGTAGCGGACTAGCAAAGGTTCGATTCCTGGCATCCGTTACAGATATAATTATATTGTACCATGGAGACGGACATAGACTATCATAAGTTGCAAAAATTTAACTGGGAGGGATTGTAGGGAGGGTAGAAGTTTGTACGGCACAAATTTACCTCTTAGAAGTAAGAACACATGCGCATATTGTATACGTTGATTAGATAAATTGTTCGCATATAGTTAGGTATAAACTAATAGTTATTATCGACGCTTCACGTGACCAGAAGGCTGGGCTGTATTTCGGCCAGCGTATCAGCATTGCCATCCAGCGTGGCAATGCTGCCAGCCTTCTGGGCACGTTACCAGTAGACAGCGATGCGGAGGAATTCTACGACGCCTAAACCTGTCTTGTAAATATGTAGGTACTTTGTATTTTACCCTCCCCTTTTTTGTACATATTTATTTTTTATGTATGTAAATAAATTCCATTGTATAATAAATTATAGTTATATAATAAGCTTAAACGGCTGAAACGATTTTCCCTACTAATATTAACCCATTACAGCATAACGTCCGATAAATCGGACGCTAGAATTTTGTATATCTTGTGGAGCAAAAATTTAATAATTTATTTGTTTTTTTTTTTTAACGAAAGTTTAATATTTTTTTTTACATTGGTTACCCCGTTTGTAAGTTTTGAATGATGGATGTCATCTGTCATTTGCCATTCTTGAAAATGGCGGGTCGCGATCAGTCTGGTCTGAGGAAAAGGTAAGCTTTATTTCTATTTTCTCGTAATTTATAATAATAAAAGAAAAAAACAATGTCTTACACCTGTTGAAGCAATGTGTGCCTAAGTAAAAATAACATTTATTTCATGTTAAAGTTGTTATTTTTTCTGTTATGTGTGTGTTTTTGATGGTGTACGATATATCGGACGCTATGCACAGCGGACTTCACAGCTTTGTTTGCTTGCTTGTACAGCTTCGTGTTTGCTTGCTTTTACAGCTTGAAGGTGCATGAAATTTTATCTGCTTTGGAATGCGAAGATGATAATGAGAATATGAGGCATGTTATTTATGTTGGACCACCTTTAGAACTAACTGGTCAGGCAACGGATGAGGACAGTGATAAGTCTGATGATGAACAGGATGGCAACCTGAATCACTTGGGACGCACATTACTTCAAAGTGGATGTGAACTACGATGTTTCCAAGCAAATAGGGATGATGCTATGCCATCTACGTCTTCGAGTTTCCAATCATCGCAATTTGTCGTTACGCAATGATAACACCAATTTATCGGCATCTTCTATGATAGGCTGTACAAACTACGGCCGCTGCTAGATAGTCTAAGTGAATCTTTCCGGAAACATTACGGGCTGGACGAGCATTATAGCATCGACGAAAGTATAATACCTATTATAATATTCAACCACTTTGGGGCTTTATGTGCTAGCACTGGTTATATGGTGGCTTTTAGTGTCTATACCGGAAAAATGGAGAGAAGAAAGATTTTGGTTTAGGCGGAGATGTAGTCCTCAATCTTATAGAACTAGCAAAGTTGCCAGCTGATAGTGATATAAAAATATATTTCGACAACCTTTTCACATCATTGTCGTTGATGCGACATTTGAGAGAGTTAGGATATTATGCGACGGGCACAATAAGGGCCAACGGTGTCGAGAATTGTCCGCTAAAAGAGATCAGTCAGTTCAAACGGGAAGAACGAGGCTACAGCGATTACAGAATATCTCAAGGGAATGTCTGAAGATATATTTGTATGTCGCTGGAATGACAACAATGTGGTCACTGTGGCAACCAACTTTGAAAACTGGGCCTGGACGTCTGCCATTCGATGGTCTAGTAAAAAAAAGCTAAAGTTTCGATCCCTCAACCCGCAATTATTGCCAGTTACAATAAACACATGGGTGGGGTCGACAAATGCGATCAAGCTGTCGCGAACCTTCGCACGAGAATGCGAATCAGGAAATGATGGTGGCCAATTTTTGTCTACTTTTTAGATGTGGCAGTAGTGAATGGCTGGTTACTTGCAAGCAAAAATGGATGGAATCCCATGGAAGTCCACCGCATCAAGGCTAGAAACCAAATAAGCCCCTGTCTAGCACACGATATGATGGCAGAGATCATTGGGTTATACCCATAACTACAGAACGCCGCTGTGCAAATCAATGTGGAGGAAAATCGAAATACAAATGCCTGAAATGTGATGTGGGCCTCCATCCAAAATGTTTTCTAGAGTACCATGGTCAAGGCCATTCAGTTTAATTTATGCACAACCATTTTGTTTTGTTTCAAATAAATACTGCTAAATATTCAAGCGTTTTCTTCATATATGTATTTTCATACTACACCCAAGTAAATGTACCGCAGTGCATGGCGTCCGATATATCGGACGGGCCATAAAATACTACCTATAAATATATTATGTCTTTTTACTGATTAGGCTTTTTATATGAGCCCCAATAATCCCCTACATAACATTAAAATCACAATAAACATGATAATTAACTTTATGCTGTAATGGGTTAAAATGCGAGAATGTTTATCGAGATACCTATATTGAACATGTATTAGAACATAGCTTTGACATTTGCTGTACCTGATGCAAGGTGATGTTAATAAATACCTAGATACCTTTCGGTAGATAATGTTATGGAGACTGACCGAGTTTCTTTGTACCCTATACCTAGAGTTTCTGAAGTCTTTAGAATAATCAGGAGTGTCTTCACACAACTTGAGACTGCAAGTAGATTTGTGTTACCTCGAATTTACCGCGCGCGAAGCGGCGGGCAAAAGCTAGTCTATGAATAAATTGACAGACAGAGCAATCTTTGCGAAAAACCTAATACTTATTCAGTCAAATCCAGTTAGACTAGTAAGCGGACGCGCGGACTGCGTGCTGCATCTAAGTATGATAACGCTAAGAGGCGATGATACATTTTTAAGGTAAAATCGGCAGAGGTCTACACGTGCTCAAATGAGAGTTTCACACTTGCCATAGTCGAATCGTAGAAGCCAATATGAAAAAACAGGTCGAACATGAACACACAAATTCTGTGCATACCTAAACATTTCAATTAGGTAATATCATGATCGCCAGGGGCTTTAAGACCAGGGTAGCCCGAGGATCGCCCTACACTAGGTACATTATACAAATAATTCATACGTATATCTTCTTTCTCTTAGCGTTATCCCAGTTTCAATCTGGGGTCCGCTTTCTAGTCTAACCGGATTTGGCTGAATATTAGCTTTTCCACGGAGCGACTGCCTGTCTGACCTCCGCAACCCGAAGGGATAGCGATATTCCATGGTTTAGACTAGTGTCAGTTTATTTAAGGTAAGAAGGTACTGACACCGTGTAACGACTGTCAAAGATCTTTATGACAACCGGGACCGACGGCTTAACGTGCTCTCCGAGGCACGGGACAAGCGATAATTAACAATTCAATACGCACATAACTCCGAAAAGTCATTGGTGCGCGCCGTGGATTCGAACCCGATACCATCTGCATGGCAGTCTGTTGGTATATCCACTCGGCTATCGCTGCCATAAATAATTCATACGTATATATTGATAACAAATTACACATAGAGAGCGATAGCGTTGTGTAGAAACCAACAGCCTGTTATGCAGACGGAATGGGATTCGAATCCACGGCGTACACCAATGAGTTTTTCGAAGTTGTAGATTGTTAACTATTGTTTGCCTGTGCCTCGGCTAGCACGTTAGGCCGTCGCTCCCGGCTATCATGAAGATCTCTACCAGCAGGGCCGCGCCGATCCAATCCAGCGTCTGTGTGCGAAATCTATTGAAGCGCCTGTGCAGTGACGTAGGCTAGCTTGGGGGGCACCCGGAAGTTGGCGGATGACCTTTTTTTTAGTCGATACCTAACAATTCCGGGTTAACTATCGATGTCGTTTAATATTTTGTACATTGTTCTTAAAGTTGAGTTTTGGGTGTCACTCCTTCACTTCCCTTTTTTTGGATGGTTGGCACTCGGGGCGGACCGCGCGCCAACCTAACCCCGCCTACCTACGTCACTGCGCCTGTGTGCGAAATCTGTGAAGCGCCTTTTTTGTTATCCTTTTTCGAAAATACCTGTAATAATTAACGCATATCTCGGCGCGCGGCGCCCCTATCATCCTGGCGCCTGTGTGCGCCGCGCACATTGTACATAGGGACGGCTCGGCCCTGTCTACCAGTCGTTATTGGGAGTCAGTACCTCTGAATAAACCGACACTGGTCTACATCAATATACCTTTGGGTTCCTGAAGTCAGATGACTGTTACTCTTTGGAAAAGCTGCTTTTGCGAGAGATGGGCGGGTGGGTAAAAAATGGGAAGGTAAAAATTGGAAGGAAAGGGTAAAAAAGAAAAAAATACCCTTTTTTACCGGGTATTAATGCGTTGCATATGGTTCCCACCAAGAACTTAGGGTCCCAAGCCAACCTCACCTGCAAGTGGTGCACCTGCCGATCAACGGACGAGGCTCTGGCAATCAAAATATCCCGAAAAGCGGCAATACGCTCGCCACCTATTACGTGGGATCAAAACACTGGCGAAAAGTGGGCGTTTAATATGCCTCTGCCTACCCCTTCGGGGAAACAGGCGTGAGTCTATGTATGTATGTATGTATTAATAAAAAATACCTACCCGGTAAAAAATTATTATACCTATCTTTATATTATATAAATGCCTTTGCCATGAAATGAATAGGTACTGTTCGTATAATTATAATGTAATTGGCTTCGTCATCACTACTACGATCTACCTTGTTAGTTTTGACCTTGACCATTGAAGATAAAATATTAATTTTAAGTAAAACGAAGTTAAATATCTTTTAAATTTTTAATCAATCTAAATTTTCTACTAAGATAAACTGTTTAGAATAGAAACAAATATAATAGATTGCACATTATTTAAAGTTAAATGAATGCTGCACGCTACCTTATAGAATATATAAATAAGTAACATAATTATACACATAGGATGTGGACGACTTCAGTGGCAGATTCGTGGATGCTGTCCATACAACGGGCATAAAGTTCTTTAAGCACAAAACGAAGAAAAGAGCCAATAAAATCTCGGGTCTGACCCACGAGCTCATAGAGGAAAGGCGTAGGATGCTTCTGCTATCCTCCGACGACATGCCAAAATATCCCCAGATAACAATGTAAACTTGCCAAACTTGCAGCAAGTTTAATTCAAACTTGCTAGTTTCACAGCAACAAACTTGCATGAAGTTGGTTTTTCGAAGGATTTGGATGACGACAAGCACAGGTTGATGGTCGGTCGACCAACCTGTGCTCGTCGTTATCTAAATCCTTTGGAAAACAAACTTCATGCAAGTTTGATGCAAGTTTGTCACAGTGAAACTAGAAAGTTTGATTTAAACTTGCTGCAAGTTGGTTGTTATCTGGGTCGGCGTCTCAATAGGCTAAGTCTCTGACTCGCGATCTCCGCCAATACA
This sequence comes from Euclidia mi, assembly GCA_944739405.2. Taxonomy (NCBI): domain Eukaryota; kingdom Metazoa; phylum Arthropoda; class Insecta; order Lepidoptera; family Erebidae; genus Euclidia; species Euclidia mi. Next base: position 68,333,585 of record OX123184.2, read on the forward strand.
ACACTAAGTGTATTCGAGAGGCGAAAGAGCGGAATAAGGGTTCCAAAGTGTTCCAAAGAGATGTCTTTCGGGTAGTCAGCTGACAAAGCTGAAAACGGAAGATGGCAGAATTGTCTCGTTCAAACCTTAGCTCCTGGAGGAGATCGAACGGTTCTATGGACAGCTATACACGACTACACGAACACCTGTTACTACTCCAGCCACAGACCCTAGAGCTGGATTGACACTATACCGAAGATATCCCGGGCGTCAGCATATACGAGATTAGAGTAGCCCTAGAACAACTAAAAACAACAAGGCACCGGGTGATGACGGAATAACTACAGAGCTTCTGAAAGCTGGCGGCAGTGGAAATGCTTCGGAAGCTATTCAATTCCGTCATACTCGAGGGCAAAACGCCACAGGCACGGCACAGAAGTGTGGTGGTGCTTTTCTTCAAAAAGGGCGACAAAACCCTTTTGAAGAACTACAAACCCATCTCACTTCTGAGTCACGTCTATACTTATAGACGTGACTCAGAAGTGAGATGGGTTTGTTTCCTAGGGTCATCACAAATCGTCTCGAGAGCAAGCTAGACAACTTCCAGCCTCCCGAACAAGCCGGATTCCGTAAAGGCTATAGTACCATAGACCACATACCTACATACGCTGCGGCTGGTTATACACAAGTCCGAAGAGTATAACCAGCCTCTATGCTTGGCGTTTGCGGACTACGAGAAAACCTTTGATTCGATCGAAACCTGGGCAGCGCTGCAATCTCTCCAACGGTGCCAAATTGACTATCGACATGTCGAAGTGCTGAAGTGTTTGTACAAACAAACATTTTCGTACAAGCAACCAGGAACAGAGCTCAAAACCTATTCGGCTACAGCGAGGGGTGAGGCAGGGAAATGTTATATCTCCGAAACTCTTCACCTCTGCACTGGAAGACGTTTTCAAGCCTCTGATTGACGGACTCGGCATCAACATCAACGGCGAGTACATCACTCACCTTCGATTTGCTGATGATATCGTAGTCATGGCTGAGACCATGGAAGACCTCAGCACAATGCTCGATGGCTTCTGTAGAGTCTCCCAACAGTCCCAACAAGTAGGTTTTAAGATGAACATGGACAAGACGAAAATCATGTCTAACGTCCATGTCGTACCTGCTCCTATCCAGGTTGGGAGTACACACGAAGTACTAATTCGTGTGTGGAGTACACACGAAGTTGTCGACAAGTAGGTACGTCTACCTGGGACAAATGATCCAATTAGGTAGGTCCAACTTCGAGAAGGAGGTCATTCGTCGAATCCAACTCGGTTGGGCGGCGTTCGGTAAGTTACGGCTTATCTTCACGTCCGATATCCCGCAGTGTCTCAAGACGAGTCTTTGATCAGTGTGTGTTGCCAGTGATAATCTACCGCGCTGAGACGTGGTCGCTAACTATGGGCCTTATCCGAAAGCTCAGGGTCACTCAGAGGGAGATGGAGAGAGCTATGCTTGGAGTTTCCCTGCGAGATCGAATCAGAAATGAGGAGATCCGCCGAAGAACCAAAGTCAACGACATAGCTCTCCGAATAGTCAGGCTGAAGTGGCAATGGGCAGGGCGCAAAGCGCAAAGAACCGTTGGGGCAGGCGGGTTCTGAAGTGACGACCACGTACCGGATGACGCAGCAGGGGTAGGCCTCCCGCAAGGTGGACCGACGTTCTTGTTAAGATCGCGGTGCGCGGTTGGATGCGGGCGGCTCAACATCGGTCTGTGTGGAGAACCTTGGGGGAGGCCTATGTCCAGCAGTATACGTCTCTAGGCTGACATGATGACACATAGGTATATCTTGAAAACATTTCAAAACAAATAAATGAGTAACAATTACTTAGATTTTTCGCTTCAGTTCAATAATTACAATGCAACCTAGACAGTAAAAATAAAATATTAAAACTGCGCAATTAGTTTGAATCCCTCATTGGACAGTTATAGTGCTATACTTTTCTCTTGATCTAATGAGAAAATAATGTCCGCGTATGTTGTGCTGACGACTTGTTGTATTTTTTAATAAATACTGACATACAGGTCAGTATTTATTAAAAAATACAAAAAATATTTTAAATTAGACTGATTTTATTTCCTACCCGGTATAAATAAAAAATGGGTAGGTAAAAATGGGTATAAATGGGTATTTACCCAAAGTCTGGGTTTTTACCGGGTATATGCCCATCTATTGCGCCTTATGTGGTTACACTATTAGGTGAGAGTCCCAAGGCTTCAGTCTTAGATACAAATGCCGACAAATGGTGATATTTGAACAGAATTTGATTAGTAAAATAATAATCTTCGTGCTTAAAAATAAAATACAACATAAGTAGCTCCATTAAAATTTTATTAAAATGTTGCTATTTATTTATGAACTTTTACCTAAGCTTGTCGAAAATACTAAAAGTTTACCAAATATTGACTTCATAAGTTGGTACTAAAATTGCTTTTCAAATCAAAACATGTTTACAGTCAGTTCACTTTTGTAATGAGGTTCTAAGCTTAATACATGATTTTTATTACATTTCATTATCCACAAGCTTTAAACTCTTACATTCAATACAATAACATACAATAGATGTAGTACATACACACACTTTCTAATGTCACTAAAAGAATGTTTATTCATAATTTATTTCTATACTTTATATCCATGTAATTTACTTTTAAATATAAGTGACTCTGTCATGATATCTAAATTTTAGTTAATTATAAAAAAATACAAGTTACTTAATTAAGTAATAATAATAAGACAAAATTAAGAAAATGTGTTATGAAAGATACAAAGTTTATCTATTTAATAAAACTATTCTCAATGAAATAAGTGATACATATTTAAAAATCATAAACTAACTGTACAAAATTCAAATCACATTTACATGAAAATGGATTATAATATTTCATGCTGACAATAATACATCCCAATTTATTTCATTGTTATATACTTCCTGTTCCAACCATAACTCATAGTTATCCTTGAATTCTTCATCAAGTTCAATATTCATTTCTAACACACTATTGATATCAGTTTCAAGGGGTGTCAGGTCAATATCTTGTTCAACACCACTACCATATCTCCTGTGATTGAAGCGATCTACACTGACCCTCAAGGCACACTCCTCATCCTGAAAGTCCCAAGGCCTTGCATCTACATCGTTCCCAAATGCCCAGTCATCATTTAGCCTGTGCCTTACCTTGGCATATATTGCACTGATTGTTTTCATATTTGTTTTCCTCCATTGGCGACCTAGATACTTTGTTTGCATTTTTAATAACTTTAATACATAAAATTGCATCAAAGCATGTCTTACTTTGAGTGTGCGTTTTAATATGGGTGCACTTTTAAAAACAACAAGCATCATTATCCTTGCATTTTTCCATTTAGTCAACTTGTTTAGAATCCTTAGTAAGTTGATGCATGAAAAGACATTCCTCCAAGAGTATGGAACTGTGGAATCTCCAATATCCAAACATTCCTTAGTGAGTTCAGGTTGCTCTCCAATTACACAAGCTGGGAAATCAAAAATGGGTATACTGTTCTTAGCTCCAACATATGATAAAATATTTTGGTTGAAGAACTTGAGTACTAATGGCATGCAGTTGGCATACACCAAATGTTGAGACATGAATTCAAATTGGTACACATGATTTAATTTAAAATGTTTCAACAACAGCATCAGTATTGCAGTTACAGCTTTTACTATGATCTCTTTGTGTCTGTTTACATCAATGCCAAGTTTCAAAGACTGTAGGACAGTCATGGGCATTTCTTCGGGTAGTAAGTCTGCCATAATATTGATAGAGTATGTTTTGGCTGTAGAGGTAGGTGCTGCAGCTAATAGAATTTTCAATAGTGCTATCATATACTGCGGTAAATTGGGAAGCATAGCCCTGTATAATATTTCTGCTTCAGTTTCTTCCACATCTTTTTCACCTCTTGTGAGAGGGCTTCGAGCAATCTCAATTTCTCTGTCTGCCTGAATTTCTGAAAGACTTGTATACATATGTTTCTTTAAAATATCAATTCCTTCATGTATGGGTTGTGGTAAGCCAGCAGTTGTTTGTCTATCTCCAGGTAGAGAGTATCCAACAAACTTGATTCGCACATTATCCAAAAACATGTCAATATCTTTCTGGCGGACTTTGGATTGCCATGGCAGGCTTCTAGGTAAAGGTGGAGGTGGAGGTGGGCTGTCAAACTGTTTGAAATACATGTAATATGGACAGTTAGGGTTGTTTTCAGATTGTGCACTATCACTGGGTATAGACTGAAACTCCATAGAATAGTCTTCTGAACCATTACCAGTTTCTTCTTTGTCTACAAAGATTTGCTCATCTGATTCATCCAATGATGTCTGTTTCATAAATGTTTGTCTTCGAAGGGCTCTTTCATTTTCTTTGAGTTTTCTCTGGCCAGGATTCTGATTTTCAAGCATATCTGCGGCACTTGGAGGAGGGGAACTTGCTCTCATGCATTTAATGATTTCTATTGTGTCTTCGGATAATGGAGGTAAGCCATGTTTTTCTCTGAGCTTAGCTTTTCTCTCTTTTAATTCCTTTGAACCACCCAAATAAACAAGTAATACTTTCCATAACAACAACAAAACTTTTTTCATAGGAAAATGAGGAGTAGTTCCAGCACAGAGATGTGTCACCATACTTAGTAGTTTAACAGGCAGTAATTCTTCACCAAATGGTGTTCCAAGTTCTTCTTTGAAGTTCTTAACCAAATGTGAATATTCAGAGTCAGGATTGTCTTTCTCAGTTCTCATGTATTCAGTAATGAGATAGAGAACAGATAAAATAACTCTCAGGTTTGTGGAGTCAGCAAGAGATTCAGCAAGTTTTCTTGAAGCTATAGCAGAGCTGCTACGAACTATTTCAAGATTCAATAATTCAACAAAGGCGGAGTAAGTTCCCATGTCGTACAACATCATAACGTTAACGCGAGCCCAGTGAGATTGTTCTGCATCAGATTGCATCTCTGCCCAACATCCCTGAGCTAGGTACAGAATACATCTAGTAGCACGCATACGTATCTCACTAACAGCTACATCCAAATGCTCCAGTAACTTCATCACGACCGTCCGTTGCTGTTTATTTGTCAATCTTTGCCAACTAGGTGGATAGTTGAACTCTTCCATAATATCTTCGAAAGCTTTGACATTTAGCTGATATTCGGGGTGCTCGGTGTAACTGTACAATTCAGCTATTTCATTAGCTTGTGTGTCACAATCGTCGTAAACAAAATCGAGTTCGGGGCTCTCCATATCGTTAACACAATCCCCTTCTTCCATGGGGCGGCGAACGTCGGGTATTTTCGTTCCTCCGCGACGACCATTGCCGTTGGTACCCATTTTTTATGTAGTTTGGTACGAACTTAGAAATAACTTGTATGTTTTCACATTTCAGGGCGAGATAATTATCAAATATATATTTTTCGCAAAAAAAGAGATTCAAAGCTTTTTCGTCTCAAATGGCAGTCGACAACCACAGATAATATTATTTGACAGGTTTCGATCTGTAGTTTGCACAGATTATAAACATATTGCAAGAACCTTTTTGCACACTTACTGTCTTACTAATAAAAATTACGACACAGTGTATACAAGTGCTATAAGTCATCCTAGGCTATAAGCATTGCGTATGTAACAAAAACGCAACTAATAAAAATATTTTGACAGATTGCGTGTACACATGCGTTATGGACTAGGACCAAGAATCAAACACACAATCATCAATCAATCACATCATCCTAGGTTATGTCTTAAGGCGCACGCAAACTGTTCGGACGCGACTTACTGTCGCGACAGTAAGTCGCGACACATAGTGTGCACACCCTTTCGGACGCGGCTTTCTGTCGCGTCCGCGTCCGATACAACCATAGACACGCCATGCTGTCTATGCGATACACTATGGCTAGGTAGGAGCTCATTTCTTAATTCAGGGCACTAGCAGTTAGCACTATTAGATTATATTATTGGTAGATCTTGAAGTAAAGCAGAACTGTTGAATTGAAAGTGAATTTAACATTTTTTGACTATATTCTGTATAAAATCAATATTAAGGCCATACCATAGACAATATACGGATGACAGTAAACGTCCGCGGACGTTTGTAAACGTCCGCGGACGTTTGCTGTCATTTTCCCAGATTGCTTTCGGACGTCTGAACGCTCAAGGTCACGTCCGCGACAGACGTCCGATAGTGTGCACACTTGAATGGATTTTCCTTGTCCAGATACCCTTCTGTCGCGACCGTAAGTCGCGACAGTAAGTCGCGACAGATAGTTTGTGCGGGCCTTAACGTAGTATTTGTATACTCTTTGGGTTATGGCTTGGACCAAGAATCAATCATCCTAGGGTTATGGAGTACTTAAGAGCAAAATGGCGGCTATTTGGCCAGCTGAGGACGCTGAGGTTGTCATTTTACTCATAGCCTACTTGGGCTATGATTTTACTTATGTTATGCGCGCAATCTATGACAAAGAGGTTGGACAGGTTGGACTAGGAAGGTTATATTTCTTTGATCTATGAAATGAATGTTATTGTCGGTGGAGGCGTTCGGAAGCTATGAGTACAAATCAAACGTATAGGTTGGTTCACGAAAGATGACCACTGCGCAGAAATAATTTTTTAGGTCCCCGTGGAGGTGCGGGGTGAGGCGCGGGTGGAGTGCCAATGGCGTGGCTCCGTTCTTGACGCATTCCCTAAATGCGTCAAGAATGGAGCAACGCCATTGGTGCACGAATGTACATATGCGCGACGGCCGCCATTTGTGGTCAACTTTCGTGAATTTACCTATACACAAAAGTGTTTCTGCGCCATCTAGAGTAGAGGATGCCTATTGAACTTTTCCTTATAGGGAGTTGCGCATCTATACCAGTATATCTGTATAATCTATGGTAGTATCCTTACAGTCTGTGGACACTAGACAGGTTTGGTTTTATAAGTATTATGTATGATGTGACAGTACCATAGAAATATTAGAATAGAGTGGCAGAGTGGGGCCTATTCGTGTCCGCCGGTGGGAGAGAGAACGCAACATTAAAGGCCCCATGAAGGTATAGATAAACATGGAGGCCACAGCTGCAACAAAGCCTTGAGTCAAATACCTACATTTCTCTATCTCACTCTCTGTGGTCTGACCTCTCCTTTTAGCGTGGATTTAGTATTGCTATCTTCTTATTAAAATCTCCGAGTAAGCTCTTAAAAAGAGCCGACATATTAAGCAAATCAGAAGTTTACACGGTCAATTAATGTGTATTTAAATCAAGAGTTGAAATCCAATCACTTGTTAAAACTCCCAATATTGTAGGTCTCGAACGCTTATAATCATGGTTGGCGAGACAGTGAATTATAATCCCATTTCCTAAGGATTGGGTAATGTGGCAACATTGGCCACCATATGTCAAGTAAATCTTGTCAATATGGCAGTGGTTGGTTGAAAAGAGATGGTATGACCACAGTGAGCGAGATAGCGATACATCATTTGAGCTTCAAGTAGGTATTCGGAGTGCGGTCTCCATGTTTATCTATAACTTCATGAAAGGCCCCCTGCATCTCTCTCTAACAATACATGCACAACATCAACATTACGCAGTGGCGTGCTACCTGTAACTATTATTTAAATCAGTTTATTAGTAATCAATAGTTTAAAAGTGGTTTTTATTGATACACGAAGATAGTTTGAAGTGACAAAAAAGTTTATATATTTTTAAACTATTGATTACTGATAAACTGATATAAATAATAGTTACAGGTAGCACGCCACTGTGTAATGTTGATGTTGTGCATATATTGTTAGAGAGAGATGCAGGGGGCCTTTATAATGTTGCGTTCTCTCTCGCACCGACGGACACGACACAGTATTGAGTTAGGTACTGTTCTGCCACTCTATCCTTTATATCTCTATGGACAGTACTGACAGATAATATTTACGATAGCCAGGGCCGTGAAAGCTCCATACATGGGTAAATTTCATATAGATCAGCGCCATCCACACAAAGATTGCAAGAAAAAAAATACATATATACTTAGAAATATCTGTAGCGATAACTGAACGGTAATTTCGCCATTATTAATAAGATCTGCGTGGCGCAGTGGTAGAGGGCTAGGCTCATAACTAAAAAAGTCCGTGGATCGAATCCACGCTAAACTAAAACAATTTTTTGTGATTTTTATATTTTTTTACTTTTAAATTGCATATTTTACATAATAGTTGTCATTTACTTATTTATTAACACCGAAATTAAACATTCATTTTATTTTGAAAAATGAATCCACTACTAACGCCATCTATACGATCGGAATAGAAATAAAATTGTTTGTACGCCATCTAGAGTCGAGGATGCCTATTGAACTTTTTCCTTAGAGGGAGTTGCGCTTGCGCATCTATACCAGTATATCTGTATAATCTATTAGTATGGAGCTTTCACGGCCCTGGATACTACGTACAGTCCGTTCACAGTTATTTTACCTCTGACAGATGTCGGTGTTTATTTTCTTTATGTTGGAATTGTACTCTGTGATGACCAAAGAAATATAACCTAAGGCATAGAAGTAACACTAAATAACAACAGCGGTTGCTATGATTGATATCTTCTTTCTAATGGCACATGCAGTATGATAGAAAGAGCTGTCGATAGGTTTAGCAGCACGCTCTTATAGCAGCATCGTGGTAGGCAAACAGTAGACAAAACATAGAGTTAGGAAACCGAGTGTTGTTCGTAACAGTGATGATTTATCGATAAATATTTTTGGTCAAATGTCTAACTTTAGTATGTGTCGATATATTTAAGCCGTAGAAGTAAACAACTAAAATATTGAAATAGTAGTATTTGCTGTTGACGCCGGACAGTGCTTTGCAAAGACTTGCTAGACAGACAGTACTAAAAAAATCACGTGTTTAATTGTTCGTTTTAGCCATAAAATCTATTGACAAAAAATATTCATAAACTAATGAGCGATGCGTTGCGATGCGATGCTAAGAAACTGCCACTTAGATTATGAATTGTACGAATTATACCAGATTGGCTAATGCGGCACGGCAGGCTTTGGCAATTTGTTTGCATCGCATCGTATCACGTTGCTTGCTATCGCTAACGTTGGACACTGCTCGATTTTTTTAGAGTTGTAGGTAATCCGACTGCCCCGCCGAAGCTTGCGGGTTTGATTCCCGCTCAAGTCAAACATTTGTGTGCATGAATATGGATGTTTGTCTTGGTCTGGATGGTACTATGTATAATATGTAATATATTTACAGAAAAGTATATATGCATGTTTATCGATTGTCTAGTACCCGTAGTACAAGATATGCTTAGTTTGGGACCAGATAATGTCGTGTGAATGTGAAAGAATATTATATTTTATGCTAGAATATTATGTAGCGGACTACAAGGCAAGACGTATTTGATCAGTCAGGATAGCACTAATATGATAAATAATATAGAAGTAGGTAGATTAATTAAAATCGTTGTAATTATTATATTTTATTAATATGTTCAAACTAAAATTAGACACTTTTTGTTTAGCTTTGGATAAATAATTCTACCGGGTGTGCAATGTCCGGGCATAAATGTAATGTAGGCACACAGCTTTCGGTTTTAAACGACGCCAGGTGCTTTCTGTCTTTAAAAAACAGTCTTTCTCAAAATGATGTGAACAAATACGATGGTACTTCTGCTAAATCAAACTAAGCCGTCCAACGGCATTTATCCAAAGTTTTCTCGTGACGTCATTAATAGGCAACCTGTAATAAAAAAACACCTTCTTAATAATAAAAAATGCTACTCACATCCCTAATCCATCTACTATTTTATAGATGCAAAAATGTAAGCCTACACACACGCGCGGAACACTTGGCTTTAGGTTAATAGACGCTACTTTTAAGGTAGGTATCTAAGTAAATTATGTACATTAAACTGCGCTTACTATCAAACGCGCGATAGAAAATTAGACCGCTGGACGTTTTTGTTTATTGCCAACTTAGCAACCGCGGCTACCCGCTGTCGCTCCCAGCTACAGTCTTACATTCATGTCCGATAGTTAGTTGCCGTATTTATCCCTCATTCAAAAACATCGATATCTCCTTTCACTGTCAAATCCCATCACTAAGGCTATTAAATCAATAAATGTACAAAATAACAATTTGTGAGTTAAATTCATTACACATACGTATGCAAGCTGTTCCTTTGATTTGCAATACAATGATATTGTGTAAACTTAACACTCATTATAGCAATAATACGAGAAAAGTAAATAAATTTGTTGGAAAATGCCGACTCACCGTTAGAAGATAAAGTTTCTCCTGATATTTCCGTTCCGAGAATAGTGGAATCCACATCCCGATATCACATACACAATGTGTATTAATTAATGAGTATACTATTTTATTATTTTAAGCTTACTTACTATTTAAATGCAAAAAGTTATGAAAAATGTAAACACAACCGTCCAACAAATTTTACACTGATGACAGATGACAGCACGGCTATTTAGAGAATGCAGTCAAAGATATGAGTATGTAAAGAGTCTATGCCTCTTTAAATGAGACGCGTAATTTGACGTTATGATTAACCAACTAAGACCAACTGACATTACATGTTGCACGTTCGGTACCTATAAGGAATAGGGCATTAGGCATGTCGATCTTTAATCGATTAATCGAAGAATCGATTATTTTGAGTAAAATAATCGATTTTTTAGATCGATTTGGAACCCTGCATCGATTCGATGAATCGATTCCTAAGCCTCTCGAATCGGCCCGATTCAAGAACAAGCACTATAGTTCATAAATTAGCTACGAAGTTCATAAAATGTGCAACAAACTCACAACTTATTTTATTTTTGATTTTTCACATACATAACTTCATGTCTTTATCCCGTAAGGGGTAGGCAGAGGTGTACTACACTCCCAACCTTCCCCAGTTATGTTTCGGTCTCGAATGTAATACGGGATTCTATTGCAATCTTTTATTTTTTCAGTATTGAAAATACACAAATCTCGCATTAGGACTAAATCCTTTGTCACTTATGACTGACTTACTGCTTTTGGCACAATTGCACAAACGTCCATTAGAATCAGCATTAGTTAAAGTGACATTACCATTACAAATTTTACAACATTTATTACTTATAGCTTAAAGTCAACATTAAAACTTAAAGATCACTTGTGGGACTCAGCGTTCTGAGCAAGAAGTTCTGGGTTCGATGCGATCCCCGAATCGGGCAAAGTAGTAGCACGGCGGTGTCTGGATTCATGCCCGGTGCATGGCAATAGACTCGCTCTCTATTAAAATCGAACTTCATTAATTCATGTTTGGAATCGATTCAGCGAAAATCGATCTTCTAATGCTTGATTTAATCGAGAATCGATCCTAGTATGTTCGATTCGAATCAAATCGGAGATCGATTCTTTTTCAAGTGAATCGACATGCCTATAGGGCATGTTCCTCTAGTCTAAACGTAGTCCAACCTCTCTGGTGATGACAGGAATGTAAAATAGGGTTACCCGTACATAACATTTTACCCAATATTAGTGGAAATGCTTCAAAAATTCAAATGCTTGAAGCTCATGGCCTCAAAGTGGTAAGATTACCGCCATACCACTGCGAGCTAAACGCAACTGAACTTATGTGGAGTCTCATTAAAAGGCGAGTCACAAGCAAAAATTTAGGACAAGAGGCAACCAACATTGTGAATTTAGCTGAAGAAGCTTTTCAATCTATCACTGCAGAAGACTGACAAAAACAATGCAAAAATGAGCGCCACATTGAAGACAAGCTTCGTGAAACAGATGGGTCTACGGATGCTGAAATGGACAGGTTCATAATAGAATTAAATTCTGAGTCTGATACAGAATATGACAGCAGTTACGAATCATCATAATATTGGCAGTCCACATGGATCATTCTTATAGACTCACGCCTGTTTCCATGCAGGGGTAGGCAGAGGTGTAATATTACACCCACATCATTCTTATTCAAAATAAATATGAAAATTAAATTTGCAGTTTTTGTATTTGATTATTAGAACCTCACGTTGGCGTAATTATGATGCGTTTACCTTTATATATTAAATAGACAACATTTTTATTATAACTACTTGACTTCATAGGAAATTAGGTATTTCGTAAGAAAATAAATGTACTTGCATATAGCCATGCCAATATCAAGGTTTTGTTACCAACATTACTTCCAAATATTTAATACGATCGCTTAGGCAATAAAAAATAAGTACATTTTTAGCAATAATGTATATTTAAAATGGGAGTATTATATACCAAATATAGCAACACAACGTCCAGGTTGGCCAATCTAACAGCTAGAGAGACTATACTCTATAGCAGTGTTGCCGTTCTAGCAACTTTGTCGCTAGATCTAGAGGAATTCATGAGTGGTTAGCGGTAAAAAAAATGAGCTAGCGATAAAAAAATATTTAGAGACTTCTAGCGGATTTTGAGTCGTCGCATATGCGACATTTTTCGAAAATATTTTAAGAATAATGTGTTTTTTAATACCACTACACTTGAACAACCATAAACATCAGTTCTGGCACAAAATATCCTCAAATAGCCTCAACCCCAAAATGTGTCTTGTTCACAATATTTTCCTAAACGAATAATATACCTGGTTAAATACTTATTCATATTTTTAGCAGATCTCAGAGAGTAAAGAGCAAACTCCGAAATAAAATTTCAGAAAAAACTGAACTCCATTCTGCTCATTAGAAACCAACTAAAAATTAAAAATAAAGATTGCTCGAGTTATGATCTGCCTGATGAAGCAATTAATCAAGTCGGAAAGCAATGCCCAAAGTAGGCATTGAAGAACCCTCCACTTCCAGTGCCAGTGATACTGAATATCCAGTGGACATATGTTTTGATTTTGAAATATAGGTAGGTACCTAAATTATGTAATTCTTAGAAAACGTAACAGTTTCAGATTTTTTATCATCCAGAACATTTGTTGTGATTTTTTAAATAAATAAAAGTTGATTTTATTTTTTTGCGAAAAATTAAAATGTTTGCCAAAATTACACGATTCGCGCCCTTTAAAAACCCCAAGTTATGAAGCGCGCCCTTCAAGTATAGACTAGAGCGTCAGCGCTACGATTTAGCGATTTCTAGCGGATTTTTAAAAAATATATTTACTAATATCTAGCGGAATTTTTCATATTACTAGCGACTTTAAATTTTGTAGGTGTGCGTTCGCGCAGCGGAATGTTGTTGAATTTAAAGATTTTAATTATGCAGATATTTAGTGTATGACGTCGTATAATTGTGTATGGTAAAAAAAAATTTGTGCACGCAGCCATTGTGGAGAAATTAACCAAAAACTGATTCCGCTGGGCGAACGTTGTCCTGGCGGAACTTTTTTTAATCCATTGACTTTAGAAAAAAAGAGATGTGTCCAAAAATTAGTGTGTATTTGTGTGTAATTGTGTATGTATGAATAAAATTAGTGCATGCATAAACTTCGGAGAAATTCAAGTTTCCGCTACGCGAACGTTTGGCCATTAGCTAGTTTTCATATAAAGCGCTTACATAGAGAGCTGTAGATTTTTACATACGTTGTTTTGAATTTGTTTATATTTGTTTAAAAAACAGATTTAGAATAAAACATAGGGCTTAAAAGATAAAATTATAAACGTAAAATACGCTTATTAGGTCTTAGTTCTTAAAGTATGCACTTTAGGGTCTAGATTTTCACGTTTATACAAACCCTGTAAGTGTCTGCAACATGTTGCCAAGTATCAATGATGTTCCGTTAGTGATTAAAGAGTTATAGGACAATTTACCATGAATAGATCACTGTTTACAAAGCAGTCAAATATCACGACGTTCTGAAGGAATTGCATGGTAAAATGTATGCCAATAATTAGTGTATTCATTCAACTATTCACATGCAAAATTTCATGTCATTAAATTCAGTAATTAAAGAAAAACAATTATAATACTGACGAAGCATCGAAAACCTACATAACCCGACCAAGTTCGGATGGCTACAAAAAAGCGGCCGTGCCATATATCTAAGAAACGTTCTTAACCTTCCAATATAGTATTTATTAATATGGTACAGTTGCGTACACAAGCGTTAGGAAAAAATAAAACAATTGCATTTCTTGAATGAAATTTTTTTTTGATAATGACGCCACTATCTACGATAAAAATAAATCTTCAATTAACAAGTACTTCTCTATTTAAATATCCGTGTACACAAATATTTCTAATGGGATATTTTTAATAGCGTATCGAAAATGTTATGTAACACACTGAAGTGAGTTACGCAAAAAACTTTATTATTTCACTAAAATACTGACTTGCACACTAAAATACTATTTGCACACCAAATATGATGATCTTTTTACAAAATATCATTTGATATCAAAAGTTTCGTCCGCTCGGGAAACTTATCCACTCAGAAAACTTAATAGGTTATGTAAGGTTCTCTTGTGACCCTGCTCTCAAAAATAGGAGCCCTGCGAACACAGTATAAAGATCATATGGATTATTTGACTGTGCTTGCGAAGCAGGGCTCCGTCAACTTAGCTTAGTGGTGCAATTAGTATTTTTGGTGGAAACCAGAAATAAATTGACTAACAGTTAAATACAACCCATTTTTAATTACCTACATATAATACTTAATTATGTAAGTAATTATAATAACGTTAACAAACGCTTGCAACGACAGCAATGGACTTAATATGTGTTTTAACTAAAATAGGTTTAATAAACATATTGCCCTCTCTTTTCTTTTCTTCAAGGATGGAAGTAGCGTTTTAATTTCGTTTTCGCTTCGAACAAAATAATTCTGCATATTTTGGTAGGGTGCGGGGGAACACGCTTACATACATAAGTCACTACCAGTACAAACGTATACATCAATTAAAAAATCGATTCAAAAAGTATTTTTTTTAAAGTTATCAGATTGTTTGATCCACTAAAATTGCAAAGGGGAACGCTCGTGCATGTCTAGTCCATTGGTTAAATAGTGTAATAAGCTATAATATGATAAATATTTACCTAAACAATAGTACTTACATGTGGTAATTATTTAATTTCCCTAAGGGGTCTATAGTTAGAATCCTGATCCGTGAAATCTTCGATAGAAATTAGCTATATGAATTTTATTTGTCTTAAATAATATATCTAGATTATATCTCAAGTCTCAAGCGTATAGGTACTTAAATAAAGTACCTACGTAAATAGTATGTACCTACTTTCTGTCATAGTCAAATACATTTAAAAAAGTAGGTGTACAAAAATAAATGACCTATAAATTATATCGAAGCAACAATTGTGTTATCACCTATACCAATTCAATATCGGTATTATACTGTAAATTTTGGGATGTTACCTAAATATATTGCACGGCCGCTTTTTTGTAGCCATCCGAACTTGGTCGGGTTATGTAGGTTTTCGATGCTTCGTCAGTATTATAATTGTTTTTCTTTAATTACTGAATTTAATGACATGAAATTTTGCATGTGAATAGTTGAATGAATACACTAATTATTGGCATACATTTTACCATGCAATTCCTTTAGAACATCGTGATATTTGACTGCTTTGTAAACAGTGATCTATTCATGGTAAATTGTCCTATAACTCTTTAATTAGGTACTAACGGAACATCATTGATACTTGGCAACATGTTGCAGACACTTACAAGGTTTGTATAAGCGTGAAAATCTAGACCCCAAAGTGCATACTTTAAGAACTAAGACCTAATAAGCGTATTTTACGTTTATATTTTTATCTTTTAAGCCCTGTTTTTTTCTAAATCTGTTTTTAAACAAATATAAACAAATTCAAAACAACGTTTGTAAAAATCTACAGCTCTCTATGTAAGCGCTTTATATGAAAACTAGCTAATGGCCAAACGTTCGCGTAGCGGAAACTTGAATTTCTCCGAAGTTTATGCATGCACAAATTTGATTCATACATACACAATTACACACAAATACACACTAATTTTTGGACACATCTCTTTTCTTCTAAAGCCAATGGATTAAAAAAAGTTCCGCCAGGACAACGTTCGCCCAGCGGAATCAGTTTTTGGTGAATTTCTCCACAATGGCTGCGTGCACAAATTTTTTTTTACCATACACAATTATACGACGTCATACACTAAATATCTGCATAATTAGAATCTTTAAATTCAACAACATTCCGCTGCGCGAACGCACACTTTTGTAGAACGGCAACACTGCTCTATAGTGTCATAAGTAAGTATAACAGAACTGTCTTACATACCTTACCAATAAATATTACTCACACGTTTAACGCATGAATACTTACTAGTTACACTGCGTATAACGTCTGTATAGGAGTTATACAGGGCTTACACAACATCGCTACTAATAAACGCAAAGACAAGCTTGTGTAATTGATAAAGGTCTAAAAAATGGAGCTTACTGGAAGTGAACCAGTAGTGATAATTCCGCCTGCACCTAAAAGGAAACGTTCTCCTAACTGGGAACTTACAGAAAAGGTAAAAATACTTATCTAAATTCGTGTTATTTATTTAAAGAAAATATATGTTAGCCTATATACAAATAATGTGGTGTTCTTTCAGGCTTTACTCAAGGAATGTATCAAAGACTACATTGCCGACATAGAAAATAAAGCAGTTGATACAAATACAACGAAAAGTAAGCAGAAAGCATGGCAACTATTACATAATAGGTAATTTTAGGTACTACATGTAATGATTTTATTATACATTACATTACATTGATAATAACAGGTGCTAAGGCACATAGATTTAAGATTTCATAGCTTACTATGAAATCTTAAATAAGTAAGTCTAGGAAGCAATAACTAGAACTATATTATACATATATTTGTAAATTTCCTATTTTAGATTCAATGAACTCAACTCACGGGAACGGTCTGTGTTAGAAATAAAACAGCAGTGGCGAACCATGAAATTAGAGGCAAAGAAGTCTCTTTCCGACTACAAAAAGTCATGCAAGCTGACTGGTGGTGGAGAAAAACCACCAAGTCCAAACCAGGACACACAAACTATTTTAAGTTTGATACCACAAAAATTCAAAGAAGATGAAAATGTGTTTGATAGTGATGGACAGCTGAATCAGGTTAGTTATGTATATGTATTAAAATAATTTTGTATACTTAACAAACACAATTTGATATACATAACTTCACAATTTATTTTTGCAGGTCAAAATTATTGTGATGATGCCAGAAGATCAAACTGCCCCATCAGAAAACAATGATGTTGATGATCTTGACCAGGTACATAACTTAAATCACCTGCCGGTCCCTACAGCGGCGGGCAGCAGCGACAAGCGTTTTCGATGGACATGGCGCGCTTACTGTGACGCGGCTTGCGGCCGCCTCAGAGTAAACGCGCCATGTACATCGCCGCTGCCGCGCCGCTTAGACCGATCTCGTGACCAGGCCGTGAAACCTGTTATCTATTTTATATCCTGCACAATAATATGCCTAATTGACTTTTAACTTCCAGAAATCACAAACTTTCAATGTTGAGCAAAACAGGACTAAAGAAGATATTTATGCAAAGAGAAAAATATCTAAGCATAAATTCAGTGGAGTAAGTAATATTATTATCATCACTACATAAGAATTGCAATAAGGCCTCCCCCACATTAGGCGTCAGCGTTCCTCGAGCGTACGCTCGGCGTCCGTTCGGCGTGCGCCCGGCGTTCACTTTGTACTACAGAGTGAACGCCGAGCGCACGTTGTGCGCACGCTCGAGGAACGCTGACGTCTAATGTGGGGTCGGCCTAAGTGTTTCATTAAATGTTCTATGGTGATCAAATCTAATAAACTGCAAAATTGTCATTGTTTCAATTTCCACAATTTTAAGATATTTTATGTGAACTTCCTTTTATGAAAACTTTATAATTTTTTTTTCATTTCAGAAAAAAGAAGTGAACAATGAAATGTCCAAACGGGATGCTATACTTATTGAATGTGTTAGAGCAGAGTCAAAGTTAAAGATACAACAGATGACTGAAGCACATGAATGGGCAAGAAAAGAACATTTGCTTCGCCTAAATAATTTAGAATTAGAAAATAAGATATTAATGAGTAAATTACAAAAGCAGTAAAAATAAACTTTAAAATAGATATTGTGTTTTAATGTTTACAAATATTAATCTAGAAATATCTTTCCACGAAAACTCTCCGAGCGACGCGCCCATGCTCATTATTTTCTTGTCCATGTCTATGTTCAGGCACTTGTGGTGAAGGTAATACATAACTTAGGTCTTCAAGTTCTTCCCCCATATCAATTGCTATGTTGTGTAGAACAGCCAAGGCAATTATGTACAATTTTACATGTGCTAGGGACACTGTGAAACCATTCAATAAGCACCGAAACCTTTGCTTCCAAAGACTAAAACACTGTTCTACTGTGTTTCTCGTATGAATATGAGCATGGTTATATGCTTCTTCTTTCTGGCTTGATGGAGATTGAAAAGGTGTAAATAGATAACTTTTCAAAGGATATTCTGAATCACCAAGTAGGATACCTTGGAAATGACCTGATTCAAAACGTTCATTTAGTGAACTTTCTCGAAAAATCCTGGCATGTGTACTTCCACGCCATTTTGCAACAATGTCTCTAATTCTTAAAGTGGAATCACAAACTACCTGAACATTCATTGAATAGTATCCTTTACGATTTACATAATACTGTCCAGCATCACCTCCAACTTTCCTTATTTTTACATGTGTGCAGTCAATAGCTCCAATCACATTTCTAAAACCACATATATTTCTGAAACCTTGTATTACTTCTTCTTGTTCTTGTAAACTTGATGGCATGTGAATGAAATGGCAAGATTGGCTAGCTAAGGATGTTGCTACTCGGCGACATATATTTGTAACAGATTGTTGACTAATGCCATGTAAGTCAGCTGTGTCATCTTGTATTTCCTGACGAGCCCAACTTCTTAGAGCCGTTAGAACTTGTAATTCAGGTGAAATGGCACCCCCTCTTTTATCCTTTTTGATGTCGTCTTTCACCAAATCGATAATTTTTCTTGCATAGGCTTTCGTGAATCTATATTTAGTTTTAAAACTTTTATCATCCAGATCAAATGGATCAAATCTATTTTTGTAAGATTTTGTCTTTCTTTGATTTCCTTGCCTGTCCTCACTGTCAAACATATCAAATAAACTAACGTAATGTAAATAATCCATTGTTAAATAAAAAATGAACTACTTCTGTCCCAAATAAATTGGTATACTCTATGCACAGATGAGACAAGTATCAGATATAGCGTATTCGTTTGCGTCCAACCGTCCAACGTCCAAAGCGTGGCACGTTGACAGCTATGTGTGCCGTGTGCGTGACCTTTGGCGACTGGCACTGTACGGACACGCGCGTCTATGTGTGTGTAAAGTTGCCAGATTATGAATAATCTCCCAGTATTTTGCATATAGTTATGTAATATTCTTATATTCATTTGCGGTTTTGAAGAATTTACCATGGATTTAATTAATGCTTTTATAAATACATTTCTTAAATGTAGGTACCGAGTTAAGTTTTAACTACTTCGTAAATCTGTATATATAAAATCCTTGCGTTACTGACTGACTGACAGACAAGCTACAGCTGAAACTACTCGGCGCATGAAGCTGAAATTTAGCATGTATGTTTCTTGGGAACCGTAGAGGTGCACTAAGACGGGATTTCTCGAAATTCCCACGGGATCGGGCAAAACGAGAAATACGAAAATATGTGCGTGCGAAGCCGCTGGCGTCGATTAGTTGAGAACTAAATAGTATGTATGTATACACGGCACCAAGTCAAGCTAAACAGTTTCTGTACCATTTTGATACTTATTCCCTACGCCATAAGTATGTATGTACACACGGCGCCAAGTCAAGCTAAACAGTTGCTGTACGATTTCGATACTTATTCCCTACGCCATAAGCATGTATGTACACACGGCGCCAAGTCAAGCTAAACAGTTGCTGTACGATTTTGATACTTATTCCCTACGCCATAAGCATGTATGTACACACGGCGCCAAGTCAAGCTAAACAGTTGCTGTACGATTTTGATACTTATTCCCTACGCCATAAGTATGTATGTACACATGGCGCCAAGTCAAGCTAAACAGTTGCTGTACGATTTTGATACTTATTCCCTACGCCATAAGTATGTATGTACACACGGCACCAAGTCAAGCTAAACAATTGCTGTACGATTTTGATACTTATTCCCTACGCCATAAGTATGTATGTACACACGGCGCCAAGTCAAGCTAAACAGTTGCTGTACGATTTTGATACTTATTCCCTACGCCATAAGTATGTATGTACACACGGCACCAAGTCAAGCTAAACATTTGCTGTACGATTTTGATACTTATTCTTTACGCAATAAAAACGGTGCAAAGGTCAAAGTGTATAAGCTTGACGAGTAGCAGGGTGTACACGAATATTTGGATCGTTTGGGGATCGAACTCAAAACAATATTACCGTAAGATGGGGTTATTTAGAACTGACGAGGCTATTTGGAATTTCCGAAAAAAAAGTTTTCATCGTGTGTATTTTCATATCTGAGAATAGTAGGAATTATATTTTACCACCTGGCAATACAGTGACATCTAATGTCAATGTAACACAGGAATTTTGACAGATAACGGCTTTCTATATGGTTCAGCGCGTAATTTTAAAAAGTGTCGTGTTTTTGGTGTTTTTCTGGTATGGATAACTTTCGTCTGGCACACAAAATCTAGAAAGGTATGTAAGACATTGAATAAACTAAGTAATAGTCTGTTTTATGCGCTTTTCAGTGTTTTTATTTGCTGTTTTCTACCTTTTCTGGGCTGGCATATATTTAGATTTTTCTAAATGGGGCTATTTGGTTTCTGTTTTGGGGTTAATTGAAACGAAGTTTCAAATAGCCCCTTTAAAGCTTGTTATACATTGCCAAGGAATTTAATCGTAGTTCCAAATAGTCCCAATTGCGTATTTAAAGCCTGTTAAGGGCATGATATTTCTCGGCTGACTTAAAAGACAATTTAAAACATTTGCACTATAATATAAACTTAAAGATTTGCATGGTTGACTGTCGCACCTGAATAATTAACAGCTATTCTTTAGATATGTACCTACCTATTAAAATATATATAATAGATTACTTTATTTACGTACATATTTAAACGAAATTACGGACATGCGTCTGCGATAATGGGAATATGTGCCAGAACTACATAGAATATTTATTAATTTAAAATGTTTATTTATTTGCTACAGATATCTTCTTAACTATGGTGCGGACCTACCACCAAAAGTTTACTAATTCACGCAACGGTAAGAATCCTTCACCTTACCTAAGTTATTGCAAAGAAGATTTACAAAATGCAATAGAAGAAATTCAAAATGGCTCAATAGAAGAAATACAAAAGATGTCACCACAAAACTGTGTTTAATGACGGTCTCTAAATCTTCATAAAATTCAGTTTTGTGATGACACTTTCTGTCGGCAAGCTTTCAACAGATATCTATTTTTTTTTGTAGTATGTACAAGAATAAATGTTGTCATTGATTAAAGTTATTTTATTTAAATAAATCATTTAAACATCTAATACAATAATCAGGTATCAGTATCAGGGCTCACTCATTTCTTGCAATATATTTTCATCTCGTAATAGCTGTGCCGCTCGGCTTCACCTGCGTAATTTGGCTTGCTTTTTTTCTTTCAAAAGAACCTTTTCCTGACATTAAGAAACACAATAAAAATAATTAGTGAACTCGGTTCAGTCGTTCTCGAAATTTGCGCTTAGCATCACATTTAGCGATTTGTTATTATTTATGCAGATGGATAATGCTTACCCTTAAATATTCCAAATATAGCTTCATCTTTATTAAGAATACCTTTGATATATTAACATTACATTCCAAATAACCCCAAAGAATCATTGGATCTATTAGTGAATGCACATTCAGTTGTGATTTTTGGCTTGTCTGTGCTATATAGAGAGTAAAATTAAGTTGAAATGAAGGCAACTACTCATCTTATAACTTTTTCAAATATAGCTTACTGAATTTTATTAGACACAGCTTAGCAAAAATAAGAAAACCAAAGTAAGAAAGTGAGATTACAAATAACCCCATTGATGCAATATTTGGAATAGCGACATTAAAATAAAATATCTTCAAATCTATTAACGGAAGTTATACTAAAGGAGTTACTTATTATATTTTATTGCATAATCGACTGAAAAAACATATTCCATAATCTATACAGTTATTATAATTTTTATAAACACCTGTTTTATGAAAAAAGTGTTTTAATTAGCCCCATTTTACGGTATGTAAGGTATATACTTATGGAAATTGAAATTCTATTACTATATTTATGAGAAAGAAGATATATCTACAATATACTTTTATAATACGTTAATGTATTTTTCATTAACATGACAATCATTATCACATAATCAATTGACAAGTGCATTTTCCCTAATTCAGGCAGAACGGCGTCGACAAAAACTGGCAACACTTACATATTTCTTGCACAAATACGAATTTTATCGAAATTAAATTAGGAAACAGTCAAATTATCAATAGTTACCTGTGAAAAGATATTCCATTTTCCTGTTTTTGTTTTTAGGAACAACTTTTACGGTGTTTAAGAACACAAGACGGCATTTTGAGAATTTAAAAGTTGAAGTGATCGTGACGCGTGAACTGTACGATGCTTCGTAGCGCACTGAGACGAGTTTGTATTCGCTTTTCAATTTTGTATTTGCTTTAGTGGCCGCACGCAACAGTGCCGCGCGTTCCATCTGATAATTCTCTCATCTGTGACTCTATCGGCCGGTTTCTGAATTGAGAATTTCAGCTTAACGGCCGGTTTCTGAATTGAGAATTTCGCGTTGAGAACAATTTAAACACTAATTATATACTACTTAATCAATTTTCTGTTTCACAAAAAATTGTTTTGACACGTTTTGAGTATTTGTGCTTGTAAAATCTAAAATTTGACACAACATGTGATCGACTCATGATCAATCCCATATCAACTCTATATTCGCGTTTCTGAAAACATTTGACATTTGTCAAACCTCAATTGGCACTGATAAATTGAAAAAAAAATAATTATACAACTTTGGTCTTTTAACCCGTGATCACGAGTAATATGACAGCCAGTATGTCAAGCTGTCCACACTATGGTTGCTAAGCAGCGGTTATGTCATACTGACGTCTACACAACATGAAGGTCGTTAAACAGAATTTATAGAAAAAAGGTTCAAAGACTATTCAATATTTGGAAAAAATAGATTACAACATTATTAGGAACAAATCGAAGGGTTAGAAAATATAAATAAGAGATTTCCGTGTTAAATCAATCCAAATAATTACGCTGTGGCCCCCCATGGAGGTATAATTCTATATACCTCCATGGTGGCCACCATGGAGGTATATAGAATTATACCTCAAATATACCTGGCCACAAATATTTTGTATTAAAAATAAAACAAACTGACTTTGACATAACATACACGTTCCGTTTTCACTAAGATACCGAATTGAACAAATTCAAGAAACTGTTCATTAAAATAAAATAATCGTTGAAATAATTTTAAATACAACTTTATTTCGACTTTTTATTTGTTTCCGTATAAAAATAATTAACTGACAAGTGTGCTTCTTTGTAAAATGTTAATTATTACGAATTTATGGTTAGTACCGGTTTTCTTACTTGTATTGGAACGTACTAGTATTGTTCGGTATAAGTTATTCATGATTTGAAGAAAACTCAGTTGAAAGTGCTTTGAAAAAATATCACTCTGACCTGTGAAACAGAAAAAACTTAAGTTGACTTCAACTAGTTCAAAATTTTTCAACTGATGAAAGCTGAAATTCTCAATTCAGAAACCGGCCGTTAATCAGTTAAATATTTCTGAACTAGTTGAAGTCAACTTAAGTTTTTTCTGTTTCACACATCAGAATGGGATTTTTTTAAAGCAATTTTAACTAATAATTTCACAAACATTGGTTATATAAAACCTAAAAGTACTATTACGTTCCGATACAAGAAAAAAGACCGGTACTAACCATGAATTCATATTACTTGATATTTTACAAAGAAACACACTTGTGAGTTAATTATTTTTATACAGAAACAAAAAGAAAGTCAAAATTAAGCCGTATTTAAAATTATTTCAAACATTATTTTAACTTTTTATGAACAATTTGTTGATTTTTTTCAATGCGGTAAAGTGAAAACGGAACGTGTATAAACGTCAACGTCAGTTTATTTTGAATACAAAATATTTGCGGGAACAGCAAATTAAATATATATTTTATAATGGAAAAGGTGAAAAAGAGATCTCCCAACTACACCGAGGATGAGAAACAATCCCTTCTGGCTCTGGTTGCAAAGTAAGTGGTAACTACTATCGTATAAATAATCGCTTTTAAATTAAAAACTCGTACTTCAATTTCATTATGTTCCTATTTAATTCTTGTTGGAAATTGCAATATATATTTTACCTTATGAACCTCAAAGTTCTTACGATATCTTAGCTTAGTTAAAAATGCACTTTTTTTGTTTTAGATACAAGGATATAATAGAAAGTAAACGATCAGGATCTTATTATGTACAAAAGAAAAATGAGGCTTGGACTGCTATTACCAGAGAATATAATAGTATTTGCACAACTGGGCCTAGAGAAATGCTAATGCTTAAACAATTTTATAATAATATAAAACATCGCGCTAGAAAAAATTCGGCCACTGAAAATGTATAGAATTTATGTAGCTTTAAATAGTTTAATAAAAGTAGTTTCAATCCATGTGCTCACACTTAACAAATAAACTGTTTTCAGAAACTAAAATATATCAATAACCAACTGCCACCAACAACTATTTCTGATAACGTGGAAACAACAGATGAAGATCATGTAAGTTTTAAGTTAAAAGTTTAGTGAAAGTGAATGTTTTAAATCAATAACCTCGTAAGTAATTATTTCGTTTTAATAATATGGATATCTATCATCTTCCTCCTAGCGTTATCCCAGTCTCAACCCGGGGTCTGCTTTCTAGTCTTACCAGATTTGGCGGAATAATAGCTTTTCCACGGAGCGACTGCCTGTCTGACCTCCGCAACCCGAAGGGATAGCGAAATTCCATGGTTTAAACTAGTGCCAGTTTATTTTAGAGGTACTGACGCCCTATAACAACTGTCAAAGATCTTCATGACAACCGGGACCGACGGCTCTCCGAGACACGAGGCAAGCGATAATTTACAATTAAATATAATATAATAATATATAATAATAATAATACATACATCATATCGTCACGCCTTTTATCCCCGAAGGGGTAGGCAGAGGTGTATTTCTACACCCACTTTTCGCCAGATATACTTTAGTCCCACGTAATAAGGGGCGAGCCTATTGCCGTACCGGGCACATTTCCAGACTCCGTGCTGCTACTGAGAATTTCGTGACAGAAAAACCCAATAACACTGCCCGACCCAGGAATCGAACCCGGGACCTATGGGTGCTAGATAATGGATAAACATACTTATATACTTTGTTTTTTGTAAATACATACATATTATACATAGAAACACCCAGACCAAGACAAACATCCATGTTCATGCACACAAATGTTTGACTTGTGCGGGAATCGAACCCGCGACCTTCGGCTTAGCAGTCGCTTACACTCCCGCTGCGCCGGTCGTCAAATACACACTCCGAAAAGTCAGTGGTGCGCGCCGTGGATTCGTACCCGATATCCTCTGCATGGCAGTCCGTTGGTATCTCCACTAGGCTATCGCTGCCTTTTTTTATAATATGGATATTATAATGAGAAATTGAATGACAACCCCACAGTCATTGCAATGTATAAGCAAGTAGGAACTGCCTGCCTACTCCTATACATATAATATTTCCTGTTTTCAGATACAAAATTATCAAATTGAATCACCAGTATCAACTCATACATGTGACAACAAGGGTGGTAATGTAAGATTCAAATTTAGTAGCTTTGTTTACAAGATATTTAGGTTCTAGTGACCAGTTACTGTTTTCCTAACACAATTTTTATTTTTAGGCATCACTGGTAGAAGTCAAAGATTTAAAAAAGAAATGGATTGATGAAAAAGTAAGTTGACAATCTTGATGAACATTTCAATATTCAGTGATATATGTAACTTGTATTTAACATTACATCTTTCAGAAAAATATAAAAAAAACTGGTGGAGGTGTGTTTACTCCTACACTAACCGATGCTGATCACCAGGTCTTATCTCTATTAGATCAATCAATCAGACCAGATGCAAATCCTTATGATGAAGCAGCAGAATATTTTGGTAGGTATAATTGTGTTTTTATCTCATTCATATGGGTATCTTATTTTTTTATACGTATTGCAAAACTTATACAACAGCCCCCGCAGCCCAGCATTTGGAGAAATACTGTACAGGTGTGATGATATGTTATAAATATGTTACAGGTGAAACTATTATAGAAGAATTTGTGGAGGAACCCAAACCAGTAGGACCAAAAGAGGAAAAGATAAACATTAAAACAATACCTAAATTTAGAAAAAGAAACACTAGTCATAGTATACCCAAAACAGGGTACCAAAAAAAATCTGCAGAATTACTTAAAAAAATATATTTTAGGAAAAAAATTGAATTAGTTTTCTACCAGAAGAAAAATGAAGTGCAAAAATTTAGAAATGAGCAGAGGAGACATGAACTAGAACAAAAAAAAATTGAATTGGAAATTCAAATTCTAAAAAAACAGTTATAGAAGACATAAGTATACACACATAAAAATATTTAGAGATATGTTTTTTTGTGATTTCTTATCTAGTACTAGTGGCCCGGCCCAGTTTCGCACGGGTGGTCGTTTAGTTTTTAAATATCTATGTATCTATATAGTCATACTTAACAAATACTTACGTCATACTTTCATACTTTTAAAATACTGTAACATATTTTCTAAATGCCGATCCTACTGGTGAGGTATTAAGAATAGAAAGTGTCACCACCACCTCATTTCATTTTGTTAGCGCCTTAAAACGACGTTAGGAAAATACTCGAATCAAATTGAAACTTGGCGTAGAGAATAAAAACTCGACATTAAACTCTATACCAACTCGTCTAGTTAGGGTGGTATCGTAGTCCTATTGGCTCATAATGGTCATAATGATATTGGGATGCGAATTAGGAGAAGCCTATATCGAGCAATGGATTGCGGAAGGCCGTTATGGTGACTATTACTTATAGCGTGCTGCGTGTCGTGGGTTCTATGCTCACACGAAAGAAAACTTAGTGTGATCTACAAATTGCTGTTTTGAGCCTGGGTGTTATTTGCGTCTGATGATTATAAAGTTGCAATTGTTTGTTTGATACAGGATTTATTTTTAGTTCGGTAGTCGTCATAAAAGAAAAGGGTGTATCCCACTATTTCCATGGAAATGCAAAATGGAAAAAGTGGGACAAGCGTTTTATACAAATTATATCCCATTATTTCTATTGCGGCAAAAAACCGCTAGTACCCTCGGCCTTTATTTTTATGGCTCCGAATACATTTTCATAAAATTGTGTGATAAACTAAAATTACAAAGCTGAAGAGTTCGTTTGTTTGTTTGGTTGAACGCGCGGCTACTCTCAAGACCTCAACCTTGTAGTGGCGGTTTGAGTATACAAAGTTTCACTACCGCATTTCATTCCGTGGGTGTCTTAAGAGGTGACAAAGGAAAATACAGGAAGCATAATATTATAGTCACTTTGCAAAAGAACGGCAAACACTATAGTCCGTTCACAGTTATTTTACCTCTAGCTGTTAGATTGGCCAACCTGGGCGTTGTGTTGCTATATTTAGTATCTAATACTCCCATTTTAAATATACAGTATTGCTAAAAACGTACCTATTTTTTTTTATTGCCTACGCGATCGTATTAAATATTTGGAAGTAATGTTTGTAACAAAACCTCTTGATATCGGCATCGGCCATACGCATGTATATTTATTTTCTTACGAAATGACTAATTTCCTATGAAGATAAATAGTTATAATAAAAATTTTGTCTATTTACGTCAATGTGAGGTTTTAATTATCAAATACGAAAACTGCAAATTTAATTATCACATTTATTTTGAATAAGAATGATCCATGCGGACTGCCAATGACGATTCGTAGCTGCTGTCAGATTCTCGGACTGCCAATGCTGATTCGTAACTGCTGTCAGATTCTGTATCAGACTCATAGTTTAATTCTATTATGAACCTGTCCATCGCAGCATCCATAGACCCATCTGTTTCACGAAGCTTGTCTTCAATGTGGCGTGGACACACTCATGGTGGTTACAGATGGACATTCTAGTTTCCACTAAAATTGGGTAAAATGTTATGCACTGGTAACATACCTGTCATCACAGAGTAGGGGAGATTGGGTAACAGTGGATCACGGGGTACAGTGGATAATTCACTATAACTCAATATGTGTTACGCTTAGGAACACAATCAAAGTTGTTCTTGCCGCTTGTCCATCCCCCTCCCTAACGTACTAATCGTCAACGCGGTGTCAAAGCTACAAGTCGCGCTGCTATAGTCCACTCAGTAGGTAAGTAACAAAAGTATTTTTCACATGGTTTTGAAATTTGTTTTATATCTGAGTGAATAAGAAATCTTAATGTTTTTATTGTGTCGTAGGCTTGTTATAGGTATCCTAAGTCTTATGTAAACTGCGTATTTTTCCTTTGCGATAGTTAGTTTTTTCTATGATATTTTTATTCCATAACCGCCATTGGGTCACAATGAATCATTTCGTTTTGGGTCACAGTGAACTACTAATCCGCTGTCACTCGCGGAACTGAAATTCATTCGTAATTTATTTTGTTAGGGAAAATGCACTGCAATTGGGTTAGAATATGCATTTTAATCATGGTGCAGTTAATAAAATATTTACCGATGACCAAAAAAAAAATATAGTCGATTATATTCTTAAGGGGAGTCAATTGTTCTATGAACTGACTATTGCAAACGTTCGACGGCTAATTTATGAAGTACCGATGACGAATAAAATAAAAATAACAGATAAATGGCATGGAAGTAAGGTATTGAGTATCTGTGTAACCTTAGAAAAAAAGATATAATGGATTATCTTTGCGCACTCTTAGTCGATTCACTGTCACCCATGCAATGATCCAAAGTGACCCATTCCCGGGACACACTGGATCATTTCTCATTTTTTAATCAAGTCGTTGTATCTCGTAACTTTATGTACTGAAAGCCTTGAAATGACTCTTTCTTTAAAGATTAATTACTAATACTATGATTTAATTTCAGAGATTAATAATTCAGGCATAAACTTTCCAGTTGCACTGTTTGAAAAAAAAAGTGATCCACTGTTACCCACTCTCCCCTACCATACCAACATAAAGCAAACAAACACCGACATTTGTCAGAGGTAAAATAACTGTGAATGGACTGTACATCAAACTCCATACCAACCCGTCAGGCTAGCGTGGTTATAGTAGACCAAATCTTTCTATTGACTCACTGCTTCCGTAATGCTCATATCCAGCAATGAACTGCGAAATGCTATTTGTGGATATATAGTATAGTTTTAGTTTTATGTAGGTAGGTACTTAAGTTATTAATTTCTGAGGGTATTAACTACCTTTTCATTTGATGTACGCCCCTTAACTTACTCTTACATTCATTATATCTTTTGAATGGCATGTTCAATTTAAATGATACAAAATGTATTATTATGAAATGTGTGATAAGAGAGTGTTGTAGGGTAAAAGAATATGTAGTGACAAGCATCGAGAAAGGTATGCTAAGATGGTTTGGACACGTGGAGAGGATGGATGACGAAAGACTGACCAAGCAGATATATAAGGCAAGTGTGGAAGGGACAGGACGAAGGGGAAGACCTAGGCGGACGTTCTCTGACCAGATTGGAGATATCCTAAAAACAGGACAGGTGAGAAGTACCCTGAACAGAAGAGCATGCATGAGGAATCTGATGGGAGTGAATGAAGCAAGAGAGATATGTCAGGATCGTTGCAAATGGCGTTCCGGAGTCTCTGCCTACCCCTCCGGGAAACAGGCGTGAGTCTATGTATGTATGTATGTATGTATGTATGTATGTATTATTATGGTAAAGTATAATGTATGGTAATAAAGTAGTACATTATTTTTAAGTATCATTAATAGTTTAAGCAGCGCACGCGATGAGAGACATTTTTTTATGTTTTTGTAGGGATAACTAATATTTTCTAGAAATAAGTAAAGTGGTGAAATAATTTTGAAAATAGGTAAAGGACTTTTTTGTTTATTCGTTACTAATAAAGATGCAAGATTTGTAGTTTTGTATGTTTCCATACAAAACTAAAAATCTTGCATCTTTATTATATTATATAAATAATATAATTTTAATATATTACATTATAATATTATAAACAATTGTATATTATATTATAATATTTCTTAGTTTCAAAGCTGAATGTACAATCATTTCGTACATTGAGTACAAAATTATTGTTCAATCTAAAAGGAAATAAGACAAAGTGGAGTTGCTCTGAGACCTCTCTACAAATGGTATTGTGATCTGTTTGATGTGTTTCATAAAGTTTATTACTTACTGTTAAAACTTGAGTTTATTAATACTATAAAGATTAAGATAATAAAGAGATAAAAATGAAACCAATTCGTCACAATATGTATTATTTATTATTCCTCTAATATAACTTTTCCCATCCACTAATAACTGAGGGTCTAGTACGAGTTTGCACTCGATCGTCATGGTGGACGCCTATGGATGGATAGCCTAGTCGTCGGGAACAATTTCCATACATTTTCTAAATGCGCCCCCTAGCGGACTCTATCGATCGCTACTCTCCGTTAGGGGCGCTTTTAGAAAATGTATGGAAATTGTTTCTGTCGACTAGGCTATCGTCCACCGTGATCGAGTGCAAACTCGTACTAGACCCTCAGGAGGAAATGCTTGTTAACTCGAAAAATGGAAAAACAACATTTATGATAGCATACATTTATTAAAAACTGAATTGAAAAGACAAATGTAAGTATTAAAAATAGTTTTGTACAATTGCTGCTCTAATGGCAAAATTTTGATTGCCGCTTGTTTGTGGCAATGGCTCATCGTCATTTTCTGTAAGAATGTCATGTTGCACAAATAATTGGTCACACTCAAGAGCCATGTTATGGAGCACTGCACAAGCCACAATAACTTTTAAAACTTTAGAAAGTTTTAGCTGCATGCCCAAATGAAGGCATGGAAACCTCCTCTTTAGTACTCCAAAACATCTTTCTACCGTGTTTCTTGTGCTGATGTGGGCTATATTATATGCTTCTTGTGATGGGCTGTCAGGATTAAGAAATGGTGTCAAAAGATACCTTAGACATGGATATCCACTATCTCCTAATAGTAGATAATTCCCGAATCTGCCTCTTTCAAATTCAGCTGCCAGTGGAGAATCATTCCATATCGTAGTGTCGTGCACGGATCCTGGCCAACGCGCTATGATGCTCCTTATCATCAAGTTCGCATCACACACAACTTGCACATTTATAGAAAAAAAACCTTTTCTATTCCTATAGAGTTCTGCTCTGTTTCCTCCTGGTGAATCTATTCGTATGTGCGTGCAGTCAATAGCTCCAATAATTCTTGGGAATCCAGCAATATTATAGAACCCAGCTGCGATTGATGCTCTTTCGTCTTCATCAGGCATTTTTATATAGTTTCTTCTTAGCAACGCTATAGCACTGGTTACTTTATCTGTTACCCGACACACTGTTGCTTTGCTGACATTTGCAGTGTCTCCTACAACAGCTTGGAAGCTACCGGTAGCATAATATCTTAGCGCAATCAATAATTGCAACATTGGTGAAATGCAATCTCGTCTTCGAATTCTGCAAGGTAAACGGTTTCTTATTTTGTTAAAAATAAACCTCACAGACTCCTTCGAAAAGCGAAAGCGGTCTTTAAATTGTTCTTCGCCGAGAGTTTCAAAGAAATTTGGCCGCGATCTTACAGCTCTTCGTCTGCGCGGCTGTGCTACGCGGGGCTCATCCATCGATGAAAGCGATGTATCATCACTGGACATAATTATAATGAATATTGTTACGGACGGGGTAACAAAGAATACACCGAGTAGCGTAGATGATCGATCGGTGGACTTTCCTTAATGTTCTATGCGGACTTGCCGTATATATAAAGGTACTCTGTGCTTCTTCCTTACTATGAGTGTAGTGTACATTCTGCGTGTCTCCACCGTTTTTTATACGCCTAGGAAAATTCTATCGTCTTTTATTCTCTTTCTGTTCATTCCTGAATTGAATAAAATTTTCAAATCGTAGTTCCAAATATTTAATAGTCTTCGAACCTTTTTGCTATGTAAAGATTCTGTTTTACGACCTATATTAAATTGAATAGTCTTCGAACCTTTTTTCTATAAATTCTGTTTGATGACCTACTTGTTGTGTAGACGTCAGTATGACATACCCGCTCCTTGGCAACCGTAGTGTGGACAATTTGACATTTTGGCCGTCAAATTACTCGTGATCACGGGTTAAAAGGCCAACGTTGTATCATTATTTTTTTCTCAATTTATCAGTGCTAAGTAAGGTTTGACAAATGTCAAATGTTTTCAGAAACGCGAAAATGTTGTAAACACGAGTTGACATGAAGTTGATCATATGCTATGTCAAATTTGATATTTTTCAAGCACAAATACTCAAAATGTGGTCAACTTTTTTTTGTGAAACAGGAAATTGATTAAGTATGAGATAATTAGTGTTTAAATTGTTCTCAACGCGAAATGCTCAATTCAGAAACCGGCCGTATGTCTGTCTGTGATCCTAACAAGTATTTAAGTAACAAGTGAAGTGACACTAGCGATGGGCGATGACGAGATGTTCAAGTCGATTGTTTCGATTGTTCAAACATCTCGATGACTCGCGATTGTTTTCTCTCGCCCAGTCGATGGTTTCGAGTCAACTCGCGGCGTCGCGTAGTCGCTAGGGTACCGATGCGAATGAAGCGATGTTTGAAAGAATCAACTCGGCCACAATCGTAAACAGCAATAGCAATCATATCGACTGAAATCGTCGCAAGTCGTTTGACTCGCTGAATTTCGACTCTGACTCGTAAATATCAATGGAGTTATATAGTTTTGAATTGAACTATTGATTACTGATAAACTGATATAAATAATAGTTACAGGTAGCACGCCATTGCGCAATGTTGATGTTGTGCATGTACTGTTAGAGAGAGATGCAGGCAGTACCGTCTTTACCATAAGGGCACTCGGGGCCCGTGCCCAGGGCCCCCGTCCTCAGGGTGGCCCCCAAAGGCGGACAAATTTCTTCCTAATTTTTTTTAGCCATAACATTTTTGTCAGCAATAGTATTTTTTTTTTCAGAAACAGAAGTGTTAATAGACTTGACTTATATTTTTAAATTGCAATAATGTTAATATTATTTTTTTCAATATTTAGATAAAATATTTTTCATAAGTGCCTAATTACGAAACAAACTTGTTTTATTTACAAGTAGACTTCGCCCGTGTCTTCTTTTCAGTAATTTTTGAGTTTATCGCGATACAGATAGACAGGAAGAAAAAGGCACTTCAATTTACCTATTCTATTAGTAGTTTTTACAAGTCAAACAGTTCCTCGGCGTACTACACACGTAGAAAACACACAGAGAACCAAAATACCTCTTCGCTGCTCTAATGACTGTAAAATTTTGCCGTGAGATTGGGATCATCGACGATTGGAATCGATTGCCTCTGTAAAGAGTCAAATGGAGCCAACGGATGTTTTTTCGCTCCAGCCCAGACATGTGTGCAATACTTAATATGTGACCAAGCCTACGCTTTATAAAGCTTAAGTCGACGTAAGTTGACTTGGCGTAAAATACGAGGAATAAGTTTCTCTTCGCCACATTCGAAACTTGGCCTAGAGAATTCTCCACTTTAGACAGAAGTTGTACCAATGTACCGTTTTTATTGTAATTTGGCTCTGAGAGATGTGTTGGTATTAGCGGCTGGTGTGCGCATCACCCGAACTGTCATCTACGTAGCAATGCATGTTCTCAATCGATAAGTCATTGATACAGAATGAATAGCGTTGGGGAGAGCACAGAGCTTTGTTCGTCGCCAGTATTAATGGATTCCATCTTGGAGCTGCTGGCGACTATGTTTACATATACTAACACTATGATACTCTGTAACGCTTCTGTACCTGGCATCTCTTCGGTAGCTAACACACTTCCGCAGCGTCCAATTTGCAGTTGAGTTCCTCGGGGATTCCATTGAATGGAAGCTTCAATAGAAGTGGCCTGTGCCAAAAGCCTGGGCTATATCGAGACCAACAGCGAGAGTTCCGCTTTCTTCAAGGTATCTGGCCACCGGTGCGTAAGACATATAAGAAGACTCTAGTTCTTGTGAGAACTAGTCTTGTTTTGTATGTTACGCACCGGTGGACAGAGTATCTACATATAGTGTGGTATGGGATGGGGAGTGGAGTCGCTCCATTATTATCCAAAGTCGA
Organism: Euclidia mi; assembly: GCA_944739405.2. NCBI lineage: Eukaryota > Metazoa > Arthropoda > Insecta > Lepidoptera > Erebidae > Euclidia > Euclidia mi. Next base: position 68,368,154 of record OX123184.2, read on the forward strand.
GTTCGAGGCAAATAGTCAAACAAAGACCAGGCTTGTCTTTTCTATTATGCGCCAGACTTACGAATTAAGTGAAAATAAATACATAGTAAAAATTTGTTTATAATTCATATTTTCCCTACTTTTGTTGGGCATTTGGTGTGCTCAAGAGCCCCCAATTCTTCTGTGCCCAAGGGCCCCGGCACGGCTTAAGACGGCCCTGGATGCAGGGGGCCTTTAACCTATTGCGTTCTCTCTCCCACCGGCGGACACGAATTGGCCCCACTCTGCCACTCTATTCTAATATCTCTATGGACTAAGTACACACTCGTTTAGCAAGTTTCTAGAGTACTTCGCCGAGGAACTTCGCGAGTAGTGTAGAGGAGGCATTACGTAGTTACCTATTAAATTTGTACCTATACTCTTTGGTGACAACCTCAGCGTCCTCAGCTGCCAGTATTTTGCATTTACGCACTCCTTATACAAGGGTGCAAGCGTGTGTAGAGCTTGTGTAAGTCTAAATAGATATTTCGATCTCTTATAAGTATCGCCTGTATACACGCCTTCTGTCAAAAAAAAATATTAGTTGCGTTTTTGTTACGCAATGCTTATAGTATTTGAATACAGTGTGTCGTAATTTTTATTAGTAAGACAGTAACAATGATACCAGGTCACTCAGAAAGTATTGCGAGAAAAAGTTTTTATGTATGTGAGACTGGCCAGTTATAATTTATTTAAAAATATGATTAGTTACTTATAACTTATAAGTAAAATGGTCATGAGTAAAATTAGGTACCTACGTTCTAAATTCAAAACTTCCCTCCTCACTTTTTGCTAGCTACTTAATTAAAATCATAGAGTAAAGTACGTAATACTACGGAAATTAAAATTAGGCACATAGTTACATACCGTGTCTCATTGAAAGATGGATTTGCGTCGAGAACATTTTCGCGCTATGATTTTTTACGATTTTAAGTGTCGCCTGAAACCGGACTAATCGTACGATAGACTTCAAATGGCATTCATAGATGAAGGCCCTTCTAAGGCAACCGTGTATCGTTTGTATATGAATTTAAGCGCGGTCGACTTACTTTGGGGGATGAAGTAAGAAGTGGTCGCCCTTTGACGGCTGTTACGGAAGAAAACGTGCTAGCAGTGAAAATTTGAAAGACAATAGACGAGTTACATAACAAGAGATTCATCATATACTGCAGATTGGATCAGGAAGCATTCACGAGATTCTACACGTGCATCTACGGGTGCAGTGGATAGTTTCACGCTGGTTGCCGCACAACCTCACCGATGTTCAGAAGCAGGCAAGGGTGGAATGGTGCCATGATATTATAGACAAAGGACACCGACCACAATGTATGGGGCTTTGGCCTGGGCGTGAACAATTTAAAATTGGAATTACAATATTAATTTTCAATAGCCTAAACTAGACAACGCCAAGAAAACACAGGTGTGCGACTTCTCAGCCAAGGTATCTCCATTCCTTCCCCATCCCTCTTTTCTGGACACTCCACTACCGATTCAAGACAGCCTCAATATCCTGGGTATGAACATACGCAGAAATTTCAACCAGAAGAACTACATCGAGGGCGTCATCAAATCCGCCGGAGCAGTTGTGTCTGTTATATAAGACCCAGGTTCGCTCCTGCGTGGAATACTGCTCTCACCTTTGGAATGGCTCCGCTCAGTACTTATTGGACGCCCTCGATAGGTTGCAGCGGCGCCGGCGTGCTGTCCGTATCATCGGGGATCCAGAGGCCACTAAGACTCTTGAGTCACTGCAATTACGCAGAGACGTGGCCTCAATGGCTGTCTTCTATCGCATCTATCACGGTGAGTGCTCCGAAGAGCTCTTTCAACTAATCCCACCCTCTCCTTTCCTATCCCGAACGACACGTGCTGGGCTGAGGTGCCACTCTTACACGGTAGAACAGATACCGTCACGCATCAAACGGTTCGGCGCCTCTTATCTCTGCCGTACCATTAAGATGTGGAACTCTTTACCAGTCCACGTGTTTCCCTCCACTTATGATCCCGGGTCCTTTAAGCGGGGCGTGGAAAAGCTTTACTCAAGGCCATCAAGGTGAGGGCCATCATGCCATACTGCCATGCTGGCTGCTGGGATGATGGCCATCACTATGGGACTTCACTGACTGCTTAACATCAGGCAGCATGGCTGCCCTGCCAAGCCAACACACTGTAACTTTAAAAAACCGGTTTTGAGATATTTGACAAATAGTCGCTTTTAATTTTAGCTTTACAAGAAATAAATAAACATATTTTTATAATCTACATGAAGCTTAATCTAATCTTAATGTCTAAGTAGTATAGGTACAAAAAAAAACGTAAAAAGAGATTAAAAATTGAAAATATTTACATCAATGTCATCGGGTAACGTGCCCAGAAGGCTGGCAGCATTGCCACGCTGGATGGCAATGCTGATTCTCTGAGCAAAGAATAAACCAGCCTTCTGGTCACGTGAGACGTCGATTAAACGTTTCGAAATTTCCCGGAACAGTGAACGAGCGCTCGGACCCCATGAGCCTAGCGTTTCCACCCCAAACGGCTCAAACACGTAATTACTCACTAAATTACTGTATTTGCGCCGTTTGAGGGTTTCCGCAGTTGCAGCAGCAGCGCCAGCATGGCCTCCCGTGCTTGGAATATGTGATGGCGCGAGGGTGTCTACGCAGGTTGCGTCCCACACCAAAGGCCTACCCATTTTCCAAGGCAACAATGACATACCATCAGGTCTCTTACCGTCGTCGCGTACCAAACCATTTGGTTCAAATACAGCTGGTACGCCAGACGCGACAAGAGCACGACGAATTATGTCATTCAGATGGGCGTGACGGGGAATTCTACCAGCGCTTCTGCTGCAAGATAGCCCATGGTGTCCGAGTCTATCGACGTCTTCTCCACAATGACATCGATGCGGAGAAACACACGGAGCACCTAAGCGAAGACAAGTGGCGATACGGAACGTCTCATCGTCAAATTATGTTTTTATTGATATTAGCCTGTTTTTCAGTTAATTCGTCAATATTTTGTAATGTTATGCATTTATTAATTAGGTGTACACCTCTAGTATATAGCCAAGTAATATTTTTTTATTAATTTTATTATAGAAATAGGATATTGCCACTAACTTGTATGAACAAGACAATTTATTGAACTTTTATATATTCCTAACAAGGTAAAACACTATAAAAAAGAATACAGTGTTTGTCCTTGTCTAATCTCTTGTCCCTCAATATGCCATATCACTGTATAAAGCATATAGCGTTTTTCAAAAAGATATTTATAAAGAGTATATCTTTCATATCGATATGATTTTTGTACGTATGCACCTTCTTAAGGGCGTGTATGGGGCAATGGAGGACCGTATTCCGCTATTCAGGGTGTCGATCGACCTTGGGTTGCGGTGCTCCAATAAGGATCGAGCGAGCTATATTCCAGGGCCACAGCCTGAACTCCCTAAGTACCTTGTTCGAGGCTTCAGGGCTAGGCTGTCGGTTAAGGAGAGGAGGTCATGTTACATCCTTTTCATGAATGACCTGAAATTATTTGCCCCCAATAATTTCCAAGTGACTGTGTTACTTGAGGTTGTGACGTCGTGCACCTCCGTTAGGAGTGTGTGACGTCGAATGTAGGAGGGAGCGTCTCTGCCCGCGCGCCCCGCACGCTGTGTATAAGCAAGCGAAGCCGTTCCTTCTGCCTTTTCTGGCGGCTGCAGACAACGAGCTAAGTGACCAGCTATTCTGACGACCACCGGAGGCGAACCCGGGTAGTCATATGGTAATTTAGTCAACCGCATTTTTCATATTAACAACACCCAACGGCGTACTACGTTACAGTGGCGCCCGCGGGAATATATAGGTAGGGTTTTGTTGGGAATCCGCCTCCGAGTAAGTCCATTTTATTTTATTTTTTTAACTGTGTATGTGTGAAATCGTTCTAAAGCAGTGTGTGATTATTTTAGTGGCATATATTGTTTATTTTTGCTTGTTCTATTGTGCACGGTAAATCGGTGGTGTTATTCCGGTCACAATAGACATTTTCTCTTTTTGTTCTGTTGTGCACGGTAGGTCGGTTGTGTTGCGCCGGTCATAACAGACAAAATTTTTTTACTACGCATGGTAAGAATTTTTATATTATAACTATTTCTGTTGCCGCGTGTGATAATTAAGTTAGTATCAACCGCATAAGTAACAAGTTATAATCGTTTTGATTGTGGCCACGTGTCAACTAAATGACGCGCTGTGGTCGCATTCATTGATCGCATTCTTTGTGTTGCGATTTAAGGCCTCGTGTCCTCTAACGACGTACTAAGGTCACGTTCGTTGATCGTATGCTTCGCGATTAGCTTTTTTTAATTGCCCACTACGGTAATTAATTGCTGCTGGTAATTATTGCTAATAATTACTGCTTTGGCTGACTTATGGAACGAATTCACACCCTTCTCTTTTCCATTTCTTTCCATTTTTCTACATTAACCTTCTGCTAGCGATTTTGTACGGCGATATATTACTATATAGTCGGTATTATTCAATACGTTTACCGCCTACTACGGCGATTATCTTTTAAAATTAACTATTCTTTTTCTTTCTTACTAAGAAAGTTGCATCTTTATTATACCACGTCTACTTATTATAGTTGGACTGGCTGAGAATGAACGTACCTAAAGATGTTAGCGTATTATATACTAGGTATTTAGCTTGAATGCCGCGTTCATTTATTAATGAAATGTACACGTGTCACATGCAGGTTGCTCACTAACAATAATGAACAAATTTAATCTTTGTCTATTTTTGTATAAAATACGAATATTATCGTAGAATTATTGGTTATTCGTTTTGTCAAATGTTTATTATGCTACAATCGTTGTTTTTGGTCTTCGATTTTATCTTCTTGTTACTGCCTATGGCTATGTTATTTGAAAATGCATCTATTTATGCATTTACTGTTCATTGTGAACTCAAACATTAACTTCCTGCGTCGCAATTATTGAATTATATTTTTTTTGTAATTATTTTTTTTGTGTTGCTAGGATTGTTTCTTTCAATGTCTGGTTTCTATCGAAATATATAAACAAATAATGATAAATTAATGACAAAATTAAGCCGCTGCCGGCCGCAAAAATAATTTATTATCAATATGCAACATGTTACCTTTTTACAAAATGCTATACATCAGGTTATACTTAACCATTTTAAGTAGTGCTGGTTATAATGTGTTCTTGTCTTTACGCAAATGTTATTATATCAAACTGAATTTATCAAACTTAATTGAACTGAAACTAACTGTAACTAAAGTGGGTATTTGCACATAAATTAAATCAATAAAGTCTATTCTTGAGTAACTAAAGTGGCTGTTTACACAAATTAAATAAATAATTTCAATACTTAAATAACTAAAGTTGGTAATTATACATGTATCAATAATTTATATACTTTAATAACTAAAGCAAATTAATTGATGTACAAGTGTAAGTAAATACCCTTTCGTATTTCACCATCGTCTATTTTAAACCTAAAAGCTGAATAAAATAATTGAATCTTATTCTATTACAGCATAAATAAGTTTATAAACGATTGGGTACAGTGTCATTAACAACAATGTAAGACGCATATCTATTCAAAGTTATAATTACCTACATAATTATTTGTAAAGGCCAACAATGGTGCTATTGTTTCCGAGTTGGAGCTCACAAGATAACGCATTGTGTTGTGTTAACGATTTATACAACGTGTAAATGAAATAACGCACATCCTCAGACACCCCAATCAGAATAACTTGTTACAATCATAATGCATGCATTGAATTTTGTTTTTAATTTGCGAAAATATTGTTTTTTGAAGAAAGCATAAACTCGATTAAAAGTAAAAAGCGTGGTCACTATAAATTTGCGCACGCACACAAACACACGAAACGGTTGCTATGGTAAACAGACGACAGCGATCTGATAGGAACGAAATACGATACGATATAAACAAAATGTTTCAAAGGACAATGGGCATTATTCTAGGAGCTGTGTCCCAACCCTTGTAACAAGTTGCGACTAGTATAAACATGTTCAATTAAGCTTTTTTATGATCAATATGCTAAGTTTTTACTGTAATTGCGTGCAGGTCAAAAGTTACTGGGCTTCAAGTGAAAAAAAGGTTTTTGTTTTAAATAATGCTTTAATCTTACTTTATTACACTTTGCGTTACATGTAAACATAATTATTACATTTATAATAATTGTACAGTAATCACAGGCAGTAGTAGTTATTTTTTTGCCGTTATTAACAACTGCACAGTTGAAAATATGTAAATAACGAAGGAAATAATACAATTCTGATAATTGTATTATTTCCCTTGTTATTTATATATTTTCAAATACATAAATAGTAATGGAATATAACCCTTACGTTAGAGTACAGCTTAAACATATTCAAATCGTTTACAGGTACTTTTAATAGTGGTTATTATCAATGATAACTTCATCTAAAAATGTCGCGGGTAACAATATGCTTGGCTGGTGTCTAGCCCAGCCAAGGTACCAAATGATACTCATTATGTGAGCACAAGTACCTACTGTTCTTTTTCCCGTTAAACATGAGCAATAGTAATGGGAAATTGCATTTCTCACTGTTTCTGCTCTATTTTTTATTAAAATATACGAGTAATAAATTCTACCCGATACATGCCGCGATTTTATGCGCCCCCTCAATAGAATACCTTCTAAAGTATTTATGTTGTATCGTACTAGGTTAGGAATAGCTCCTATGCATATTTCAATTGTGTAAATAATAAAAAATAATAATTGTAATTGTGTTTATATATTTTAATTATTTAATTATAATAAATTAATATTATTAATTATTATTATTTATTATTATTATTTATTATTAATTATTATTAATTTTTTGTTAATTGCATTTGCGGGCACCGGCAATCATCTCTTTCTAACGTATAGCGCTGTTCTCATAAAATATCGTTCGCTGCTCCTGCGCTTACAATATGGCAGCGTGTGGCGCGCGGTGGGCGTGGGGGTGTTGGGTTAGAGTAGGCGCACAGTCGCTCGTGTGGTTTTCCACTTGATTTTTAAAATAGTTTCAGCCCTTTCGTCACTAAATACTAATGATTAAGTTTTATTTAATATTTTATTAAATAAATGAAACCACTATAACAGATTCCCTGCACAAGATACAGAGTTACGCCCATACAAAAAAATATAACACTAATTGAGATCTTTCATATGATATAGGTAGGAAAATGTTACAACACTTGGGACGAAACCGCCCATTCTCCTTTAGTCTTTATACAACACTCTGATAGAGTGGGGTTTACAAGAATGATGTTTGAGTAATTTGTCAGTTACTGTTGATATTTCCAAAGATATGACTACCTATTTCTTTCCATCACACTTTTCGGCTTTGGAGTGGACAGTCGACTTTGTATAAAATTATTTATTGTTTGTTAATAACATGCACACGCTCCATTGTTTCATAATATTGTAAATGACTATTTAGTTACCTAGCATAATTGATAGATAAAGTAAAAGAATATCAATGAGAGAATAAAGCAAGATCGACGTGTTCAGAGTTGTAAATTAATAGTTACTTTAATAGAATTATCAAATAACTTACATGATAAAATCACATTATTTTAGTCCACTTTTACTGTTCCCTCACGCATCACATCTTTTCACTGTTTCAAAAGCAGCTAATATGTATCAACTTAACTCCTAGGCACTTGTTGTCTCCTCACAATAAACTAGTGATTTAACATTTTCCCACAGTGAAAAAGTCCGGGGGCGACAAGTTAACATCAAGATGATGCAGAACGTTCTACACCAGCACCGTCATGTTGATAATTACAATTTTATTCACACAATTAAAATATTTTTTCGCAACTCTCGCTGACAGATTCCCGATGGATGACTAGATACTTTTCATAACTTGTCAAAGCGCATCGCCAGCGCTTGTCATTGGCCAGCGCGGGCGACACATTACGTCTCGCTCTTGCCTGTTGATATTACGTAAGCGAAAGATAGATGATAGATATTTTCGTGGTAAATTGTGTGTATTGTTTTTTGCCGCTATTGTGTTGTACTAATGTGTGAGTTCGTGTGACCGAACGTCGAACCATTAAACAAATGCATTTTAAAAGAAGGCGTTCTGCTTTGACTTAAGGTTTATTTTCGTATATTTCAACTTTTGAAATAAATGAGTGACTATAATTTACGTGTTTTTTTATTTTAGAACAAAAAATAAACAATATTAAAAATGACAGTAATGGATTCAGTAGCCGATTCTGAACAAACTACTTTCAGGAAGTGCATTTAAATTTGTTACATGTTGTATAAACCCGCTAACATAAAACATGAATAAATATTACTGTTATAAATTGTCGAAGAAGTTTATTAAACTTATATTGTTGCACAATGTGTTAAATATCTAACCATCGAATTTGCCTTGGTGATTTCCATATAAAAGATCTTAAATTAACTCACTACAAAGTTTAAGAAAGTAATGATTAATGCTTATCACTAATGATCTAATCACAAAAATAACTTAACATTTTGTTACAAATATTATAAAAATCTTTAACTCCCAATTACAGCTTAATTATGTACGCAAATATCTTGATAGATTTAGTAATGTAAAAAAAAAACTGATCGTAATGTAAAAAAACATTTTTTCCCTTATGGCTCAGTGGTTAAAAGGTTGTTGTCGGATCGGTCTGTGGTTCGATTCTCGCTTGTGTTTTTTTGTGTTTTTTTTTAGCTATGGTAGTGTATACTATATCATCGATCGTCTCCTGCGGTGATATATTGTTCATTACATCTTACTCCGAATTGTGTTTTTTTTGTGTTTTTTAGTTATGGTAGTGTATACTATATCATCGATCGTCTCCTGCGGTGATATATTATTCATTACATCTTACTCCGAATTGTGCATTTGCCGTTAATGAATTTGTATCGTGTTCAGAAACTAAATAATGACTTACGGAAATGGAATGCGGTCGGCGCCAAGCGCGCAGTGATGACTCACGTGTTCACCGGTTCAAACTTTCCATCGCCGTAATCATTGTTTGTTTTATTTTTTATGAATACAATTTGCCCTTGCAATACGCATCGAGCGTGTTAATGAGCAATTTGCTTGTGTTATTGCCAACTGATCGTAATATTGTTAGTATCGTAATATAGTAAGATCGTAATATTAGTTTACGACTTATACATTTTCAATTTAATTTTACTTACCGAGCCAGGGTTGCAAGGTGTTGCCTAGGCTGGGTGGCTATTTACTCTAAACCTCACGTATAATACCTCTTCGCGCGTCGTGTATTATAATGAATACGACTCGCATCGGGAATGAATGCTGGCTTGTTCATACGTATGATTGTGTGTAGGCCTTTTGAATGTGATGAATGTCAGGTAATAGGAACGTTCAATGCTTGGTGACGTATGAATGGTCGAGGATTATACTTGTTTTTTTTTCTTTTCAGGGTTAGTAGTTGCTTTGTATTTAACCTACTGACACCACTACCACTCATCTGTTTCAGGGTTCCGGTATGCAGTTGCCGCCTACCAACCACAGAATTTTCCTCTGGGAAAATTCTGGCCTAAAGGGGGGAGTGTGTGACGTCGTGCACCTCCGTCAGGAGTGTGTGACGTCGAATGTAGGAGGGAGCGTCTCTGCCCGCGCGCCCCGCACGCTGTATATAAGCAAGCGAAGCCGTTCCTTCTGCCTTTTCTGGTGGCTGCAGACAACGAGCTAAGTGACCAGCTATTCTGACGACCACCACCGGAGGCGAGTCCCCAACAAGACTCCTTACCATCGCCGAATCACGCGACCCTGATTATATTTCTTTAAATAGCATTTTTTAGTAATTTTTCTTAAGTAAAATCATTTGCTAAAGGATGTGTTAGATTCTTTGATGAATTAAATCGACTTTTTATTGTAACATTCAACTCACATTTTTCATTTAGCCACACCCCAGGGCGATCCTACGTTACAAGGTGACCGAAACCTTTAGTAATTCTATCAGAATGGAATTTGGTGTGGATAAATGTGCAGTCATGCATGTGAGGAGAAGCAGAATTATGGAATTTGCAGGGATACAACTCTCAGATTCCATACAACTTAGATCCCTCTCCCTGACTGAAACCTAGAAATACCGGGGTATGCCGCAGTCTTTGAATATTTCCGAGACTGACATAAAACAGACGTTGCAGGTTCGTTTCTTTGGCCGCCTGAAAAAAGTACTCAACAGTCGTTTATCAGGTGCCAACTAGGTGCGGGCCTGCGACGGATGGGCCATGCCAGTCTTAATGTATTCCTTCGGCATATTCAGGTGGACCCAAACTGAGCTTAATGCCCTGGATAGAAAAGTCCGTTCAATGCTGACTGCATCTTGTATCATCATCCACGCTCGTCGGTGATGAGGCTGTATAACCGCGAGCTGTGCAACCTCAGAGGATATTTTCTGCAGATGAGTGTGGATGTGAATCGCGATGTAGTCGCAGTTGATACCGGACTTACCCCGCTCACTCTGGCTAAAAAGAACTGGTACAAATCTGCAATACTTAGTACTGAGGACCGACGGGAAGTATGGAGGGGCAAGGAGCTGCATGGACGATTTTACAGAGCCTTATATGGAGAAGATGTAAATTTTAAAGCTTCTATTTCCGGGCCACGATTCGGTGATCTCTACGGAGAACCTGAAGGTTTTGTCTTTGCAATTATGGCCGAAGTGCTCATTACAAACAACTACCGGAAGTATAATCTGAAGGATGGTACGGTTGACACGTGACGGGCGTGTCACTAACCCGGGGAATCCCTCAGGCATATAGTGTCCAGTTTTTCGAGTCTTGCCAACGATCAGCACCTATTTGCACAGACAACCAAGTGGCCAGGATAATCCATCAGCAACTAGCCCTTAAATATAATCTCGTTGGTTCAGAGGTACCGTACTACAGATATGTGTCCAACCCAGAATGGTCGTGCATTGTTGTACTGGGATCGGCCTATCATTACAGACAGGACTATTGTAGCCAATAAGCCTGATATTGTAGTGATTCACCGAGCAGAGCGACTCGCAATGATAGTCGATTTTACCATACCGCATGACGACAATCTGGTGAGAGCAGAAAAGAGAAAGAGATCAAATATTTGGGCTTAGCTCACGAGATTTTTAACATGTGGGATGTGAATTCGGCGATTATTGTGCGGATAGTCGTATCGGTAAATGAATTGTAAATCGCCAAGAGCCTCGACCAACATCTAAAGAGGCTCGCACTTTGCAGCTGGATCAAGTCTTTGATCCAGAAGGCGGTTCTTCTCGTCACGGCGCGCATCGTGTAGAAGTTCCTCTCTCTGAGGCCCTATCCACCGGTGGCTTGGTCCCTGTTCCTGACACTGGTGGGTCTCTGTGGCCCAATTTATATTTTGCCCGGCACACGACTACAATAAACCGAACTGTCTTCATCGTGATAAACAAGGAACACAAGTAATAATGGCGCAGGAAGGAGAGAGATAGCAATACTGTGCTCGACTCAGCTTACGCTGGTTGCATAGTTCAAAACACTGTATTCATCTTGCAACGCGCATACGCACGTAGCAAAATACTGTATTCTTCAATACGGTTTTTTTACGTGTTTACACCTCGCTTGCCCGCAAGAATATTGTATTAACTCTAAAAACGTACTTTTTCAGGAGAAGGGATTAAAGTTTTTAACTAAAAATGTTGTGGTATATACATAAGATAAACAGATTATTTTTTATTATTAATATGTATGAGTATGTACTCTATAATTATCTTTAAAGAAATTACTCTATTTACCATTATTTATTAAATTATTTACACTTTTTACCACTTGTGACTGTATTCTTTTGAATTTTACTTTTGTTCAAGATGTTTAGTTTAAAAAGAAAACAGTATTTATATATTTTTAAATGCGATTAAAGTGATGAAAAGAACAAAAAAAATGAAATCAATTCTCACTTATTTATTACAAAACGATCTTAGCATTAATCTTGACTTACAAAAATGTAATGAATAACAATCTTAAGGTATTATTTTAGTCTATATCTAAATTCTAGTCTTTGTACCAAAACAAAAATCACAAGGTACTTATTGAACTAGTCAGTCATCATCATCATCATCATCATCAGCCTGCCGTAGTCCACTGCTGGATATAGGCCTCTCCAATGGCACGCCACTGAGCCCAATTTTCGGCTCTTCGTGTCCAGCCGCTGCCAGCCACTTTGCGTGTATCGTCACTTCAACTAGCCGGAGGGCGTCCTACACTACGTATGCCAAGGCGCGGTCTCCACAGCAGAATACGACTACTCCATCGGTTATCTGTACTGCGACAGATGTGACCAACCCACTGCCACTTCAACGTGCTAATTTCTCTGAGCTATGTCGCTATGTCGATTATCTTGGTTCTCTATCGGATCCCTTCATTACAAATTCGATCCTTCAGAGAAACTCCGAGCATAGCCCTCTCCATAGCTCGCTGAGCGACCTTAAATTGGTGAAATAGTCGCACTGTCAGTGTCCACGTCTCGGCACCGTAAGTCATAACGGGTAGGATGCACTCGTTGAAGACTTTTTCTTAAGGCTTTGCGGTAGGGATGACGAAAAGACTCGACGGAGTTTCCTATATGCTGCCCAGCCGAGCTGTATTCTTCTGCAAGCCTCCCTCCCTCTCAAAGTTGTTTCGACCTAACTGCATGACCGATGCGAGCAGAAGAATCAGCCAGGCTGCTCAGCATAAACTGCAAGTCTTGCACGGTTTCAGCCACGATAACGTTATCGTCTGCAAATCTTAAGTGTGAGAGGTACCCACTCGCCATTTATGTTAATATCGCGTCCTTTCCAGTGCAGCGTCTTGAACATATCCTCCATAGCATTTGTGAACAATTTGGGGGAGATAACATCCTCTTGTCTCACGCCTCGATGCAGGTGGATAGGTTCAGACTGCTGTTTCTGTACTTTGACGGTCATAGTCGCGGCTTTATACAGACCCCTCAGCACTTGGACGTATCGCAAATCGATTTGGCACCGTTGCAAGGACTCCAGAACAGACCAGGTTTCAATGGAGTCAAAGGCCTTCTCATAGTCCACAAACGCTAAGCACAGGGGCTGATTATACTCCTCTGTCTTCTGTATAATCTGCCGCACTGTGTGGATGTGGTCTATGGTGCCATATCCTCCTTAAAAACCGGCCTGTTCAGGCGGCTGAAGTTCGAAGCTCGTCGAGTCTACGCGTGAGACGGTTCATGATAACCCTGGAAAACAGCTTAAAGACGTGGCTCATGAGCGAGATAGGTCGATAGTTCTTCAAAAGATTTTTGTCTCCCTTTTTGAAGAAAAAAAAACGATAATGCTCTTGCTCCACGCCCTTGGAGGGGTCCATATTGGCTCACCTAAAGTTGTTTACCCGAAATTCTTCTTCCTAACGATTTGTAATCCGAATGATCACTCTTCCTAAAATTTTTCATCCTAAAGTTTTCATTCATACTATTTGTAGCGCAACCGGCTATGTTCATAACACTCATGTTTCCGAAAGTTGTAATTAATAATATCATTAATCTAAATATATTTAAACTCCTACTGTTTTTTATCATAACGCTTTTATCCCTAAACATAATGATCATAATATTTTCACTCACTCCGTGGTCCAGTGGATAGCGTATGCGACTGCTGATCGGAGGTCCCGGGTTCGATTCCCGGGTCTTGCAAAAGTGTTACTGGGTTTTCCCGAATACTCAGTAGCAGCCCGGAGTCTGGTGATGTGCCCGGTAACGGCAATAGGCTCGCCCCCTATTACGTGGGACCTAAAAATTAATGGCAAAATGTGGGTGTAATATTTACACCTCTGTCTACCCCTTCGGGGATACAGGCGTGAGACTATAAAATAAATATATAAATTTTCACTCATACTCAGAAAGAAACATTTACCAAGTGGGTTAGACTGTCGTCGCCTTGAGGGCACTATAGTTGGTCACAGTTCTAACCTAACCTAAACCAATAATTATGAATAGGACCGATTTGTTTCTAGAAAGCAAAATACACCAATAAAAGTGATTATTTGAAAGCTATAGCCTTTAATATTAAACTAATTTAATTTAAATGTGTACCTAAATGTAAACATGTATTAATTTAACTGCTTGTACCTACCATGGTATTATAATATTCTTATACATACGAGTATATTATAAGTTGTGCAAAATTAATGTATATAATTATGAATAAAAAGAAATCTAAACAAAAAAGATATGACTTTGAATAATAGTGTCAAAGATGGTTATGTTGAAAAAATATAGGAAAACAAATAAAAGTTTAATAGATGTCTATTGCTACTGAAATTACTAAGTTGAATGCTTCGGAATTATGAACATTAGAGACAGAGTAGTTAGGAATTGTGATTGTTAGGAAGAAAAATGTTAGGAAGAACATTTTCGGATTGCCAATTATCGGAGTAAAAAATTTAGGTGAACTTTGGCGCACCGCCCTTGGAGTTTTCCCCGAGAACAGGACAGAATTAAATATACGTTGGAGCTGCACCAGTATAGGTTTTCCACCTGCCTTGAGCAGCTCCGCCGTAATTCCATCATCCCAGGGGGCATTTCCATTTTTAAGCTGCCTAAGGGCCACCACGATTTCATCTTGGCTGACGTCTGGCAAGTCTTTCGTGAAGTGGCGGGTTAAAGTGGCTCTTGGATCCTCTGAGTCGGGTTGGGGATGGGACGCTTTTGAGGTGTAGCGGTTACCGTAGAAGCTCCGAACCTCCGCTAGAATCTCCGGTCTAGAAGTGGCAACTTTCCTGTCTGACGTGGTCAGCTTCGTCAGATGACTTCGACCTAAATGCTGAGTAAAAACTTTCGAACCCCGATTATGCTCGATCACATCTTGTATAGAGCGTGTATTGGAGCTACGGAGGTCGCGTCTTACCAGCTTAAAGATCTTTTTATTTAGATCTGACGAAGTGCCTGCCGGGTTTTCTCGTCGCGTCTCTATTAGCTGCAGAGATTCTCGCGAAATTTGAGATCTCCTGCCGGTGTGATGCGACATAAAGAGTTTCGTCCCCTCATCCCGAAGGATTTCCACCACTTTATCGAGTTCCTGGTCCGTATCAGCGTCTATTGCGGTTTCCAAGGCAGCGAACCGGTTTTCCAGTTTTAGCTGGAATGTTTCAGATTCAACCACGGATTGGAGAAAATTTGGGTTCCTCATGTTACTCGTACTTTGATCAAAAGAAAAAAATAATTATTATTTTAATAATATTATAAATATGAAAGTTAGGATGTTTAGGTATTACTCAATAACGTCAGAATGAAAATATAGCCGGATAAAATACAACGCCTTCTTGTGTTCGACATTGAACAAAACGGCAAAACCACCAGTAAAAGTTATTAATACCTATTATAAAAAAAAAAAAACTATTCTTACCATTTGTATCAGATTTGCATGCGAAATCAATATTTTCTAAACATTTGATGTAGCCAGGACCTTGTTCATCTAAGTTAGTATCAAGATTTTTGGATGAGTTCAAATTATATTGACGGTTATTCGACGTCTCACCATGTGCTACTATACATTTTCGAATATACGAGGGTCAAACTGAAAGTTCTTAGAACTGGCCACTTATAAACAATATAATAAAAAAAATATTCTAAAATTTGAAAATAGAACTCTTTGCCAATATTACTGAGTATATATTTCATTCATTTGTCATTTGTTTTACGATTTGGCGGCAAATTGAAAATTGTCTGTGTCACGTCAACATGAATTTAACACGAGAAAATTTTCGTGCAATGATTTTTTATGACTTTCGATGTCATTTAAGTCAACAAGAAAGTTATGATAGACTACGATTGGCCTTTCACGATAAAGCCTCATCTCGTGCGACTGTTTACAACTGGTTTAATGAGTTTAAACGTGGTCGCACTAATCTCACTGATGATGTACGTGAGGGACGGCCTTCTACGGCGACGACTGAAAATAACATCTGTGTTGTGCGGCGTATGATAGAGACTGACAAAAGAGTGACCTATCAGCAGATTCGGACAAGCTTAGGCATCGGTATGAGTCAAGTGCACAAAATCCTCCACGAACATTTAGCGGTCAGGAAGCTTTGCGCCCGGTGGATACCTCATAAATTGACTAAAGCTCAAAAACTCCATCGTGTGGATTGGTGCCGTAAAATGATTGAAAGATTTAACGGAGGTGACTCAAATGCTGTGTTCGACATACTAACAGGTGACGAAAGCTGGATTTACTGTTATGATCCTGAAACCAAAAGACAATCTGCTCAGTGGGTGTTTCCTTTCGAGGAGTTGCCAACTAAAGTGAAGAGAGATCGAAGTGCGGGAAAAAAAATGGTGGCCTCGTTCTTTGGAAGGATAGGTCATTTCGCAACAATTGTGTTAGAGGATCAAAAAACAGTTTGTGCAGAATGGTACACTACCAATTGTTTGCCACTTGTCTTGGAAAAAGTTCGAGAGAAACGACCTCGCAGTAGGATCCTCCTTCACCACGACAACGCCTCGTCGCACACCGCCAAGCGAACGATCGACTATTTGGCGACATCAAACGTTGAATTACTGGGTCACCCGCCGTATAGCCCCGACCTCGCGCCTTGTGATTTTTATTTATTTCCAAAAATTAAAGAAAAACTTAAAGGAAAGCGGTTTATGAATGCTGAAGAAGCGGTGGCTGCGTATCGCGATGCCATTGAAGAGACGATTAAGGACGAGTGGGCAAAGTGCTTTTCCCAGTGGTTCCATCGCATGCAGCGGTGTATTGACGTCAATGGACAATATTTTGAAAAGATATAATAAAACTAATAACTGGCTAATGTAATCAGTTTTTGATTTTCTAAGAACTTTCAGTTTGACCCTCGTAATCTAGTCTTTTCTGTCGTATCATTCTGAAATAATGAATATGAAACTGAAGATCATAGACAGAATTAGACAAACTGTTACCAAAATAAAATAGTTGTAAACAGAACATCGTAGTTTTTACGTTTGATACATTAACATTAACTAAAATTCAAATGAACACAGACACATTTTGTAATAATACTTTATAAGATACAACTTATGGTGAATAAAGTAGCAAACAAAAAAATACACAAAACTTTTAATAGATCATAGGCACAACTCAAAATAATACTTTGTTCATTTAAATGCGGGGTACACTAAGCTTAACGTTATAGTGAAGAATACAGGTTAATTTCGTGTTATAACTCTGTTCTAAATAGGATTTGGAAAATAAAATACTTACTTAAAGAAAAATACAGCAAGAAATCACATTAATACACTTTTTTTCTTATGGTAAAACCGAATCTATGTATCATTAATAGATAATACTCTGTTTTAAATAACAGCACAGGTCAAACTAGTTCAAGGACAGGAGCAACACTGAACGTATCGTTCTTCCTTTTTCTAGCGAAACAAAAAGAGCGAGAAGGATATAGATGCAACTTTCGTAATTGGTTCATTCTAGGTGAAAGCGCTTTTCGACCTAATTTAATAGGTAGAACGTACTTTTTTTAGTCGAACTGTATTATTAAGTCAGTTAGTGCCAAATTTTGACATGATACTGTATTCTTCCGGACAAGCGACCTTATTTTAAACGTAATACAGTGTTTTTAGGGTTCCGTACCTCGAAAGGAAAAATACGGAACCCTTATAGGATCACTTTGTTGTCCGTCCGTCTGTCAAGACCCTTTTTCTCAGGAATGCGTGGAAGTATCAAACTGAAATTTATACTAAATACTCAAATCTACGGTTCCATAGAGCTGTAAAAAAATCAAACTTCTAACCCAACGCAATCAAAAGATACAGCCGTTTATGCTGCAAATTGCAGCATATTTTCAAACTCGCATTGGAATCAAAACCTACAGGGTACTTCCCGTGTACTCAGAATCTTGAAATTTGGTACGAAGTAACGTCTTATATCACATTTAAAGGAAAAATTGCGAAAACATTAAATTTTTTGTTAGAGCATATAAAAAAATATTTTTAATAAATTTAAAGTTACTACCCCTTTCTCTTGAACGCGTGGAGGTATTAAATTGAAATTCATATCAAATACTCAGATATATAACACCGTTAGGCTGCAACAAAATCAAGCTTCTATGTCAACGCAATCAAAAGAAATAGCAATATAAGCATATTTTCAAACTCGCGCCTACTCGCAAGTGAATCAAAACCTACAGGGTACTTCCCGTGAACTCAGAATCTTTAAATTGGGTACGAAGCAACGCCTTATAGCTCCGATAAAGGAAAAATTGCGAAAACCGTAAATTTTTATTTACATCATATAAGAAAAATATTTTTTATAAATTTAAAGTTACCACCCCTTTCTCTTGAACGCGTGGAGGTATTAAATTGAAATTCATATCAAATACTCAAGTATATAACACCGTTAGGCTGCAACAAAATCAAACTTCTATGTCAACGCAATCAAAAGAAAGAGCAATATAAGCACATTTTCAAACTCGCGACTAACTCGCAAGGGAATCAAAACCTACAGGGTACTTTCCGTGAACTCAAAATCTTGAAATTTGGTACGAAGCAACGCCTTATATCACTTATAAAGGAAAAATTGCGAAAACTGTATTTTTTTAGTTACAGCATATAAAAAAATATTTTTAATAAATTTAAAGTTATTAACCCCTTTCTCTTGAACGGGTGGAGGTATTAAATTGAAATTCATATCAAATACTCAGCTATATAACACCATTAGGCTGTAACAAAATCAAACTTCTATGTATACCCAATCAAAAGAAAGAGCAATATAATCATATTTTCAAACTGGCGTCTACTCGCAAGGGAATCAAAACCTACAGTGTACTTCCCGTGAACTCAAAATCTTGAAATTTGGTACAAAGTAACGTCTTATAGCCCAGATAAAGGATGCGGAAGGCTGAGGACCGTGTACTGTGGTGCGTGTTGGGAGAGGCCTATGTCCAGCAGTGGACTGCGATAGGCTGATTGAGATTTTAAATAACCCAGACGCTGCAAACGGCCATTGTGAATGCTTGCATTTCGAAATGTTTAATGTCAGAGTGATAACTGTATATAGATCACCACAATGTCCAATTATTGTTGCAAAAAAATGCATACATACAACAATATACGGCAGCAACCTCAATAGGTATAATTCATGTTCTCGTCTGATTGTCGTGGGAGACATCAATATTGATTTTAGAGTGAATCCCCAAAATGGAATTTTCACATATTTTTCATCTATAAACATGTTTCCGTTAATTAACACAAGCACAACACGAAGTAGTACATTTATAGATAACGTTTTTTCGAACTTCAATGTTCAATGTGGTACTTTCAAATCTTTTTCGTCTCCATTTACAGATCTGGTTCAAATTTGATACTTAATTCTATACTTTAAAATTTTCATTTCCTTTATATGATTTTTTTTAAATTTACATAACGTAACATAACTTCACGCCTTTTTATCCCTGAAGGGGTAGACAGAGGTGTATTACACACCCACACTTCGCCAGTTATGTTTCGGTCCCAATGTAATAGAGGGCGAGCCTATTGCCATCTACCGAGCACATTACTAAGCCAGCGATAATTAACATTTTAAATACACACATATGTAACTCCGAAAAGTCAGCGATTTGTGCCTGGGGTAACTGGGGATCGAACCTGAGATCATCGTCTCGGCAGTCCGTTACCTACACCACTGGGCTATCGCCCCTTACTTATTTTTGTTATTTATTTAAGAATATTGATTATTGTTTTATTTTATGTGTAAATAGTCACCCTAGTTTAATTTTCATCGCAAATAAATACTATAATTATTAAAAATACTTAATTAATTAGTAAGATTAGTTAGATTACTTAATTAGATTTCTAATAGTCACTAAAACTTTGTAAATCAATAACTTTGATAAAAAATCTTAACATCATTCATCAGCAGACTTTTGCAAGGGTGCTGCAAGGCTGGTATAGGTATTTAAGTTATATTATAAAATAAGCGATACTGATAATATAGATAGATTGCCGTGTGGTTGACGGCATAGAATACAAGTGTCACCACCCCCTATCTTCCCGTGGGTGTCGTAAGAGGCGAGTAAGGGATAACACGATGCAAATACCATCTTTGCGTAGAGACGGAAAACTCGACATCAAACCCTATACGACTGCCTCGTTGGTCTCGCTGCATAAAAGTGCGCGTGGGATCGGGAGGTCCCGGGTTCGATTCCTGGGTCGGGCAGTGTTATTGGGTTTTCCTGTCACGAAATTCTCAGTAGCAGCACGGAGTCTGGAAATGTGCCCGGTACGGCAATAGGCTCGCCCCTTATTACGTGGGACTAAAGTAAGTTCTGGCGAAAAGTGAGTGTAGAAATACACCTCTGCCTACCCCTTCGGAGATAAAAGGCGTGACGATATGTATGTATGTATGAATGTATGATGATATAAAATAAAGGATGACTGGTTACAAACGACAAAGACACCTTTTTCTTTAATTTATGCTCCTCCAGCTTTCCATACTGTAATGTTATGGATTTCATTTTGCAATAGAAATACCATAACTATGACTGGTGAACTTTTACTTATATACCTACAGGTTTGTACGGAACCCTCGGTGCGCGAGTCCGACTCGCACTTGACCGGTTTTTTTGTATGCTATATCTTGCAAAATAACCATTGAAATGAAACAATTATCAATCATGGGTATTAAACAGGGTTAAGGGAATTGATTGGGCTCTGTTAAGCAAAAACACTGTAAGTCGACTTACAGTCTCTTGGATTGGCACGGCAGATGGAGTCAATTTGTTCGGCAGAAATAAAAAAAAAAACTAAGTAGAAAACATTACTCTTTGAAGTTTAGTACCAAGTCCGTTGAATAATAAAATAAAACACATTGTTAAAAATAAATATTTATTTTCAATAATCACTCGTTGTCATTAGCGCTATACACTGTCCCACTGCTGGGCACGAGCCTCTTCCCACTGTGAGAAGGGTAAGGCCATAGTCCACCACGCTGGCCAAGTGCGCGTTGGCAGACATCACAAGTTTTTCGAGAACATTTTGGAGAACTCTCAAACATGCAGGTTTCCTCACGATGTTTTCCTTCACCGATAAGCAAGCGATAATTAACAATTTAATACGCACTTAACTTCGAAAGTCATTGGTGCATGCCTTGGATTCGAACCCGAGACCCTCTGCGTAGCAGTCTGTCAGTCTCACCACTCGGCTATCGCGGCTCTCTTTGTTGTTATTCACTCAGTTGGCATATAGTTTTTTCACACACTCCATACTCCTTAGGTATTTCTTATCGGCTAATAGCTATGACTAATAGAAGCGGACTAGCACAAAGTCGAGCACAAAAGCTAGTTAATCATATGATAACTTACTTCATTCTCGTTGGTCTGTGGCATTAAACATATCCCGTATGCCACAAATCGCAAACCAATCACCTGAATCAGAACTTGCAGCTTCTTGTGATTGGTTTGCGATTTGTGGCATACGGGATATGTTTAATGCCACAGTCCAACGAGAATGACATATGTACTGGCTATGAGCTCCGATCCGTTGACAAACCAAAATAAACAATTGTAATGCATGTATTTATAATACCAACTTAATATTTGGATTAATAAACATAGTTGTTGAAATGCCAAATGCATACCACTTGCGGTGCAATCCATTATGTATTACTTGTTGTACTTCCACGAGATTGAGAGTATGTCTTCTCCGCTGTGTAATATTGGTACTACAATTGCAATACATTCATTCATGATCATGAAGCGGGATTGGGTAATCCATGTTCAAGCGCAAGTTATCGTTCGAAGCGGGTACTGGGTCCGCAGGTAAGCCATGGTCACAGCCATGGTCGTCATGAGGAGAATATTCGGAGTCCATTTTAGAAAGCACAAGTAGAATAAGAACAGCTAACACAAATTCAAATCCATAATACGATCAATCAAACGAAACGAACGCAAAGCGAATGAGTAATGACGGTAGTAACAGAATTGACAAGTTAGTCAAGTGTTGCTGGAGTATGAAAACCCAACATAATACTTCCATTTTGATATTACTAAAAATAATATCATTATTTTACGTTAATTATGACTGTGGTCTGAACAATATATAAAATAATAAAATTATAAAAATATATCTATCTACTTTCAGGTATCAGCAATCGCTTTAAAATGTGATTTTGTTAAACACTGTTTAACAATATTTTCCACCGATTATTTACAAGGCAACACAAACCAACCATTGAAATAGTCCATTGAAGTACCTACACGTTTATAATCAAATTCAAGTATTATAGGCTCTCCGGTAAGTGTTTATGGCAAGCACATGTGGAGCGTTTAATTTGTTTTTCTTAGGCTATTTTGGTGTTATTTTCTGTGTCAGTTTCGTGTCTGTGATTGTTTTTTTGTTGTGTGGTTACTTGTTACCTGTTTGGTAAGTTTATTTGTGTTTTATTGCGGCATGTAGAGAGGTCGCGACCGTGGAAGTTGATTTTGATCTCCATGGTCGTCCGCCCGATCCTGGCAGGTCGCAAAATAAGTCCAATCTACCCCAACAAATTCTGACTACAAATCCCTCCCAGGACCTATTCCCGTATTCCCCAGGCTTATCCGTGGCGTTATCGTCCTTTGAGGACATTGAAAACCGTGCCCATAAGCGCATTGTTGGCAGTGATGGCCCTCCCCCTCCTAAAAAACCAAATAACAATGAGCAGACCCTAGCGTCCCCTTCTTCCAACAGTCGGTCTCGATATTCGACCAAGGACTCGGCTCCATTTGTAGTACATGCCTCATTTAAGTCTGATGATACTTCCTCTGGTACCACCCGCTGAAGTTTGGCCAGCTGTTGCTAAAACTGAACATTAAAATATACTGCCCGATGGAGTTAAAAAAGTAGGCCGAAAGAAGATCTCTGTTGAGTTTATAAACTCCAGAAGATGCAAATGCATTTCTAAATAACTCTGAGATACTTGCTAAAGGTTATGTTACCTCAATTCCAAGTTACAACATAACAAGAATGGGTGTGGTAAAAGGGGTCCCTATTGAGTGGTCTGAAGAGGAGATTGCTGAGAACCTAAAATCCCCCTGTCCAATTCTTAAGGTTAGGCGACTCAACCACAAGGTTATAACTGAAGGATCTGCAGAATGGAAACCAACTCCCTCGGTAGTCATCGCTTTTGATGGTCAATCTCTGCCCAAACGTGTTTTCTGTTGTTACAACTCCCTTCCGGTGGATTTATACCAATTCCCTACCATTCAATGTTACAGGTGTTGTAGATTTGGGCATACCAGATCCAAATGTCGTTCCAAACCTCGGTGTTTCCACTGTGGTGAGGAACACTTTGGTGATGGTTGCTCCGTGGAGGACACTGTTTGTCTGTATTGCACTGGTCCACATTTTGCTACCAGTAAGGATTGTCCAGAGTTCATAAGACAAAAGAATATTAAGCTTTGTATGGCTGAGGAGTGCTTGGCTTATGAAAAAGCTTCCAAAAAGTTTTCCCCCTCTTATAAATCATATGCTGCTGTTTCCTCATCATACCCTCCTACTCTTTCTCAGTCTCCTAATTTCAACAATCTCACTCAATTACCTCCCAGCCAGATGAAATTATGAAATTAGTGATTAGGAGATTGGTGAAAAGATTGGTGAAGAGATCTTCACCAATCTCCTAATCACTAATTTCATACAAAAAAAAACACTTTTTCCAAACCCAAGCCCCGTCCTGAACTTTCTCCTGGTTATGACCGCAGAGCTCACGAAAGCATTCTTAACAATTATTCCTATAATCCTTCCACCAATGGTTGTGCTCTCAATAACCCTCCCAATTAACCGTTTTTCTAATGACCCTGCATCCTTTCACCCTTAAACTCATATACAACGCAACTATCAGAAGTCTGTTAGATTATGGTACATTTTTGCTGGAACCCTGCAGTAAAGATCCTCCCCATCCTAGAAGAAATTCTTCTAACCCTTTGTCACATCCTTAATCATTCCGTTGCCCGTGGCATATTTCCATCTGATTGGAAGGATGCACTGATCATTACTTTGCCCAAGAAACCTAAGCCCTGTTCCTTCTCAGACTATCGACCCATATCAATACTACCTTTCCTGTCGAAAGTCCTTGAACGTGTAGTTCACTCACAATTGAGTTCCTTCCTACATAAAAATGCCCTCCTAAATCCTTATCAATCCGGTTTCCGTCCTTGCCAGAGTACTGCCACTGCATTGGTTCGCGTAACTGACGACATTCGTCTAGGTATGGATAGTGGCAATCTTACAGTTCTTTCCTTACTCGACTTCAGCAATGCTTTTAACACTGTAGATTTTGACATCATACTCGGCATTTTACGCTCTCTTAACGTATCTCCATCGGCAATTGGCTGGTTTCATAGTTACCTGTTTGGTCGCCGGCAACGTATACGCATAGAAGATTCTTATTCTACTTGGTGTGATACTAATGCCGGTGTGCCACAGGGTGGCGTGCTATCTCGTTTACTCTTCGCGATATTCATAAATTCTATCTCAAATCAATTAGTTTCATCCTACCACCTTTACGCAGATGATTTGCAAATTTATACGCAAGCCCCTTTAAACAGGTTACCAGAAGCCTGTTCCATCGTCAACGCGGACCTGGCGCATAACAGTGAGTGGAGCAATAAATATGGTCTTCAAGTAAATCCTGAGAAAACTCAACTCATTATTATTGGCAGCCCCACACTGGTCTCGAAAATTAGGTGGCCCGAGTTACCAAAAATTAGTTTTGATGGCAAAGATCTCACTTACAGCAAAACCGTGAAAAATCTGGGGATCTACTTGGATGAAACTTTATCTTGGAGACCGCAAATTCAAGAAATGAGTCGCAAACTATTTGCATCAGCAGGTTCGTTGCGTAGACTACGCAATTTTCTTCATACAGCCACCAAAATTGCGCTTGCTCAATCCTTGCTTCTGCCCATACTCGATTATGCTGATGTCAGCTATCTTGACCCCACCGAGGAGCAGTTAGATAAACTTGAGCGTCTCCAGACCTTTGCATACGATTTATATTTGGACTGCGCAAATATGATCACGTTTCAGATTTTCGTAATAAGCTCAAGTGGCTGCCGATTCGTCTTCGCAGGAATACACACATTCTCACATTGTTATATAATGTTCTATTCAATCCTTGTACTCCCTCTTATCTCAAAGAAGGTTTTAAGTTCCTTCATGACACACATGTAAGGTCTTTGAGGTCGTCTGAGGATCTGACGCTGAAGGTGCCGAAGCATTTAACAAATTACTTCGCCAAATCCTTTAATGTTCAGGCTATCCGCCTGTGGAATGGTTTACCATTAGAGATTCGTAGGGCTAATTCTCTTGTAACGTTTAAAAACCTTGTTAAAAAGCACTACTTAACTAACATATCATGCTGATTTAACGGTTATTTGAATTTTCATTTCCTTTCTCACTGTATCTGTTTGTTCTGAGTATAGTAATATCTATCATATTTATTTATTAATATATGTATTGTCTATGTATATATCTATATGATAATTATATTGTAATAGTACGTATGTATTTTATTCTTAAATCATCTTGCTATCCAAGTCAGCCAGTGCTACACCACTGCTACAATTCATTGCTAACATCATTCCTGTCCATCCAAAGGTTGCCTGTAAGAGATCGCACTTAGCGATAAGGCCGCCGATTGTACATAATCGTAGTTTAAGATACTTTAATTTAATGTACTGTTCATTTATATATTGGTGTGCAATAAAGAATATACATACATACATACATATCGTCACGCCTTTTATCCCCGAAGGGGTAGGCAGAGGTGTATTTCTACACCCACTTTTCGCCAGATATACTTTAGTCCCACGTAATAGGGGGCGAGCCTATTGCCGTACCGGGCACATTTCCAGACTCCGTGCTGCTACTGAGAATTTCGTGACAGAAATACCCAATAACACTGCCCGACCCAGGAATCGAACCCGGGACCTCCCGATCCCACGCGCACATTTATGCCGCGAGACCAACGAGGCAGTCGTATAGGGTTTGATGTCGAGTTTTCCGTCTCTACGCAAAGATGGTATTTGCATCGTGTTATCCCTTAGTCGCCTCTTACGACACCCACGGGAAGATAGGGGGTGGTGACACTTGTATTCTATGCCGTCAACCACACGGCTTATAAAGAATATAATAATAATAATAAAGTTGCAATGGCTAAACTAGACTCCATTCAGTCGAAGAGTCTACGCATAGTTTTAGGCTGCATGAGATCCACACCAATTAATGGTCTTCAAGTAGGGAGTGGCGATCCCCCCCTTTACCTGGACAGGCAATTCCTTGCAGACAAATTTGTTTTTAAAAGATTTTTTATAAACAACCACAACATTCTTCCCAGACTTGCCCATTTAGATACTCTGCTGAATCAGAGTGATTACTGGAGACACAAGGACCCCCTTATTTATAAATTCATATAGAAAGATTCGGATAAAACAAGAAGCTGTTATATTCAACAGTGTTCCAAAATTTAAATAATTTTATTAATTTAAATCTCGCGCCCTCTTGGCAGAATGACCGCGTGCCGGTGCCTCGCTTTCCGATCGTACGACATCCTGTTCCCGCGTCCCGCCGCTCGCGACGCCTAGTTAGCCCGGTAGCCCGCCAGTTCGGCTCGCGGCTCTTTAACGAAACGGCCACATTTGATTTGTTATTACATATCTACTTGTTGTACTGTACTAGCGTCCTAGTTGGTGTTTTATGTGTAAATGTCGTGGTGATATTGTACGCCTATATATGAATATATACGTTAATGCAAATCCGTCTTGCGTCTCAATCAATCGTTCTACACTCTCTATTTATCTCCATATAAAGCCTTAATTTATTGTCCAAATTATTTCATCACTACCCTGAATAAAGATTCTCATCAAGTCAATGCTCAATTTTCTACTCTGGTTGAAGCTCATTGGAGCGAATATCATAAATTTTTCACTGATGCCTCAAAGTTGTCCACAAAACAGGCATTTCCGTATTCTATGACAACTCAAAAATTATCCTCCAGTTTCAATGCCCCCTGAATCTTCTGTGTTTACTGGCGAGTGTATAGGCATTCTTGAAGCATGTTTATTTATCCTTTCCCATGATGCCATTTCTAAAGCTGTAATTTTTTCAGACTGCAAAAGTGCCCTGCAGGCTATTATTATAAATCCTTTCAGGAATAACATTCATAGCCCTATTATCATGGCAATTAGGAACTGCTTGTATTCATGTGTCAAGAAGGATATAGAGGTTGTCCTGGTATGGATTCCTGGTCATTCTGGCATTACTGGCAATGAATATGCCAAAGAGGCTATTAATAGCAGCTTGGTTGATCTTAAATACTATTCCATCCAAGTTTATGACTTACTGCATACATGCAAGGCAGATTTGCACAAATCCTAGCAGTCTTTGTGGTCTGAGTCAAGTAAAACAAAGGGCTCTTTATATGCCTCAATCCAACCTGACATTCCATTCCATTTTGCCTTGGTTTTATAAATTCAAAAAGACTCCTAAAATCGTAACCTCCGTTATTTGCAGAATCCGCCTTGGCCATTGCTGCTCCCCTGTTTTCCTACGTAAGATCAGAGTTCGTGACAATTCTTTGTGTGAATGTGGCCTAGATGAGGGTACCCTGGACCATATATTTCTTAATTACCCATTAAAAAAGCCTGCCCATGAGATCAACTTGTATCCAAATTAAATATTCAGTACCCAGTTAATGTGCGTCACCTCTTATCGTTCTTTCCAAATCATAAATTAGCATAAATTATATTTGACTTTTATCAAAATAGGGTAATACTTATATGTCAAGTTTTCTTTGTACCTAAATATGTAAAAAAGTAATCGTAGGTAACATATCGAAGTATCACGTTAAAGCTGTTACAATTTTGTGCTAGGCAGTGTATTAAGTTATATATAATAGGTATATTGTTATTGTATTTTTTTTTATATTCAAAAACATTTTTTCGATATATTAGGTGGTATTTTAACTCATCTACTGTTATTTTTATAAAACAAACAAGTTATCAAAAACAGACGAATCGCAATGTACTCAGCACATTGCACACAATTCTGAATAGTAACTTCTAGTTTAATCACTAGATCATAATGTTGGTAATGCATCATCTTTGTCTTATCAAGAGCCCTATATATTTTACTAGATGATGGCCGCGATTACACCAGCGTTATTTAAGGCTACTGCTGCGCTTCCGTGGCTCATAGCGTGATATTATATAGCCTATAGCCTTCCTCGAGAAATGACATAATTATCTAAAACTGAAATAATTTTTCAAATCAGACGGGTAGTTATTGAGATTGGCGCGTTCAACCAAACAAACAAACTCTTCAGCTTTATATATTAGGATTAGATTCTGTACCACTCCTGGGCCTAGGTCTATTCTTACTAAACAAGGAGTAAACCATATGTCGTACTCACGCACATAAAAAGCTGAGTTACTGCAGTACAACAATTTTATTGTTGGTGCTCGGAAGTGCGTTGTGTATGTGTCCGATCACTGGAACGATGTCAATGCTAAGCAAACAAAGTGAAACTCTCCTGGGCGAAGGTATTCTTTCTCTTAAACCAGCCTTCCAAGATGTATAGCTTGATTGTGCTCCTAATAATTCGCAAACTACATAGACGTCGCCGATGACAACGCCAGTACTGTGTAGCTTTACGTAGCTTCATGCAAGCAAGCATACCCTTGCCTGCTCAGATATCCAGATAAGCTCTGTCCGATACTGAATAGCGAGTGAACGCCACTCGCGACACGTTTAAGGCGATTCTATACAAAAAGTATTACCTATAAATCACGTAAACTTGTCGCCAGTCATCAGTAACTATCGTCAGTCGCTCCTCCGTATTGAAAGCTCAAAAAAGCGGTGCTTGCATAATGTAGACAATTTTTTTGTAGCTAATACTAAGTAGTGACTATTTTGCAGCCAAACCCATAGCTTTAAAAACAAACATAGCTTGCAATAGATCTAGAACCAATAAAAACATAAATTCATCCTATCATCGTTGAATTAAACCACTACTTAAAATCTGTTTACCCGCCGCCGTGGGTAAAAAGGTGGCTAATGGAGCGGCCCAATATGGTTTGTTCTCACGTCAAACGTCGCCGATATGACATCAGAACATTTGTAACACAACAATGGATCCTTTTACCCCTGAGAGGTATTAAAGAGCTGCAGGGGGCGGGATGGGGCGATTTATAATGGAAGTGCCGAGTTAATTTAGAATTTTCGGTAACTGTAATTTATTGGGTGTAAGTAAGTACAAGGTAGGTAGGAGTGAGTAGGTACAAATGTATTTTGCGCTATTGGTTATCGTAAAGTTAAAATAAATTGTGTTTTATCGTATACGGATCGGCTACATCGAGATTTTACTTCAATCATATTAGTAACCTTTATAATATAGGTACAAGATTATTATACCTGCTATCAGAGTAAACTGGGTCCGCTTTCTAGTCTAATTAGATTTGAAAGAATATTATAATTTCCAAAGTGCGATTGCAATCTGACCTTTGCAACCTAAAGGGATAGCGATAGATATGCCATAGCTTAGACCAGTGTCAATATATCTGTGGTATCAGGGTAAAAGGGGATGAGTCGAAAAATACAACTTTACACCAGGGGCTTTTAAAAAAATCACTTAATTGTTTTATAAGATAAATGCTGTTTAATCAAAAATGTGAACATATACTTATTACAAATTTGTTTTAATTGACATTTCACAATCTAGTAGTTTTCTTTTACATGTTATCAAAAAAATAAATTATTAAATAATTATTAAAATAATGGACATATCTCTTTTTTCCATAACAAGAAAAATTAATTTAAAATCCTTTTATTGACTCGTCTCTTTATGTGTTAGTTATTTATGTATTGAATATTAATATGCTTTAATTATTTTTACATAAATCATGACACTTGGCTCGAGAGAGACTGTGGCAGATCAATTGCTTCGTTTCAGTCAAAGCTTTTACCACAACATTCATCGACCTCTTCATGCATGAAGCAATGATGGGCCATAGTCTCTCTCGAGTCAAAAGCAGAGATAGCCTAGTGGAGATACCATCAGACTGCCATGCAGAGGGTATTGGGTTCGAATCCCAGGCGCGCACCACTGACTTTTCGGAGTTATGGGCGTATTGAATTATTAATTATCGCTTGCCCCGTGCCTCGGAGAGCACGTTAAACCGTCGGTCCCGGTCACCATGAAGATCTTTGACAGTCGTTATAGGGAGTCAGTAACTATCGCTGAATAAATTGACGCTAGTCTAAGCCATGGAATATCGGTATTCCTTTGGATTGCAGAGGTCAGACAGGCAGTCGCTCTGTGGAAAAGCTAATATTCAGTCAAATCCAGTTAGACTAGTAAGCGGACCCCGGGTTGAAACTGGGATAACGCTAGGAGAAAGAAGAGTCTCTCTCAAGTCAGGTGTCATGATTTATGTAAAAATAATTAAAACCTATCAATATTCAATACATAAATAAATAACACATAATAAAGAGACGAGTCAATGTAAGGATTTGAATTGAAATATCAAAAATAATGCTTTTACCTTAAGCTTAGATATCGAGGTGTTCAGCGGAACTCCTCGATATCCGCATCTACATCTTGTGTGTTTGTACTTGTTTGTAATTGTAATTTATGATAGAAGCCATGGCAAGTATTATCAAT
The DNA here is from genome assembly GCA_944739405.2 of Euclidia mi. Lineage (NCBI taxonomy): Eukaryota > Metazoa > Arthropoda > Insecta > Lepidoptera > Erebidae > Euclidia > Euclidia mi. Next base: position 68,398,873 of record OX123184.2, read on the forward strand.
TTAATGGAGAATACTAATAAGATCTAATTTTTTTACCTGACTTTTAGGAACTTGACCATTAGGTATAGCATTTCTCAGGATTCAAAGAGTCACTTGATTTGCCCCTTCGACGGAAAGAAATCTCCTTAAACACGGCCAAATTATCTAATTTTATTTTGAATTGAACAATACCTGGTTCAGGTTCACCACCAGTGTCTTCATGATTACTGCAATTTTAGTCCTTTTATGAGCCAGGCTGTGGCTTATGATCTAATAGAGCCTTGGCATTCAATTATTGATGAAGAACTATAGAAAAACCGCATTTTGTCGGAAAAACATAATAATTGCCATTAATTTTCCAATTATTTTGCTGCATCTCTCCCGAGACCATTGAGATGCTGCAGAACATTGCAGTTTCTTTTACAAGGGTGGAACATCAACTTCAGAAGCCCGCAGAGTGCCGTAGTTTTAGAATTTTATCCATATTTTGCCAACTCCTGTTTTCATGATCGTTGTAATGAGTCTTCCGTGTGGTGACGGATTAAGAATACGGAATGTCACCACCCCATATCATCCCATGGGTGTCGTAAGAGCCGACAGAGCGAGCAAATTAAACAGAGAACAGCACTGTAAGAGAAGGAAAACTTGATACAAACCCTATAGGTACGAACCCGCTTGGCCAGCGTGATATAGTAGGCCAATTCATCCTTTCAAAGGAGAGGACTAGTCCAGCAGTGGACTGTTATAGGCTGATGATGATGATGTAATGAGTAAAAATTGGACCTTATGGTGCGGAGTCTCAAGTTGAAGGATTGGCTCTTATTTTGGAGGCAGTAAGACAAATTAAATGTATTTTTTTGTTACTGAGGACGAAAAAACTACAACACATTGAAAATACTGCCTCCGTGGTCCAGTGGATAGAGTAAGCGACTGCTGATCGGAGGTCCCGGGTTCGATTCCCGGGTCAGGCAAAAGTGTTTCCGAATACTCAGTAGCAGCTCGGAGTCTGGTGAAGTGCAAGAGGCTCGCCAACTATTACGTGGGACCTAAAAATTCATGGCTAAATGTGGGTGTAATATTTACACCTCTTACTACCCCTTCGGGGATACAGGGGTGAGACTATAAATCAAAAAAAATATAAAAGAAAACATTGAAAAGAAAAATTGTTGCAAATCGCATTAAATGTTCGTTGTAACTTTGTTATTTTTTATTTTACGACTACCTAGGTACTACGTTTTTCTAGATGTAGAGTTGGTTTAATCTTCCCTAGGACTTTGTTTATTTTTAGAGCCAAGATTACTCTTCTATATGTAAATATATCAAACGTATAAAATAAATCGACACTCGACGTAGTAGTAGAGGAGCCCACGATGCTAAATTGGGATTTACTCGAGCGTCATGGAGACCTATTGGGTTGCAAAGCTTAGATGATAAGAAGGTAAAAATGTAAATAATGTATATTTTTTCCAAATAAAAAAGAGCTGTTGCCTTAATCCCTCCAGATAATCGTCAGATTATGAGAAGGCACGTCTAAAACGTTAGGGTAAAGCATATATATGTACATATCTTAATCTGACGCGCTTGAGTATAAAATACTCAAGCGCGTAAACGGCGAATTCACGCATTCGAATTTGCAACTTTCTAATAATGGCCACGAGTTTGCGTGACACCTAAATCGTCAGATTATTCAATGAGAGCCTTTTTTAGGTTCACTTAATATCCTTAGAAAATCTGACATGTATCATTAATTTTCTTTGTTTTGCATTTGTCACATTTTGAAATCTTACCTCCATTATGTAAACGATCATATTAACATTCCTACTTTGTAAAAAATACGTGGAACATGGATGCTATCAATATCTGACGCGCTCGAGTAAATCCCAGAATCCCTTCATGGGCTCTCCCACTATAGTGGCCAAGAATCTTAAAGAAAACCTTTAATTAACTAATAGTACAGTAATTAGGTTTATTTGCTGATGAAAAGTAGTTTAAGTTCCGTAATTGGAATTTGAGTGATCTGGAGTCCTACGACTAAGCCAGAGTCTGTATGTTAGAACTCCAAACTACATAACAGTAAATTAAATTCTGCATCGTCATAATAAGAAGCTGTTACTGGTGAATAGGTCATCCTGTTCTCAACTTCTCAATGCTGATTACAATGCCAACGACGAACACTGACATTGGTCTGCTCTTGCGAAAGTATCTTTGGTATATCTGCATACCTGGAAATAAATGTTGATACAGTTATGATTTCTTATGGTACACGTATGACAATATCTCAGCATTGACGCCCGTCGCCAGGCCATTTTCCGGTGTATAACTCGAATAATATTCTCGTTCAACTTACTCTACAGTGTGACAGTCTCTCTTGCATTCTAAACAACCGCATGTTACTTGCACAAAATGTTTTCTAGAAAAATATTATATCTAATTTTGACGAATCTTGTCGCTGTTCTGTCTAAAATGTTTGAAAGTGAATTGAATATTAATGATATTCTCCGTTCTGATCTGATGCCGACGTATTTTATGGCTGACAGTGAAAATCAATATCTAAACAATTCAGTGAGTGAAAGTAAAGGACCTTCATCGAATGGTTCGATTGATGCTGCTTTATCTACTCTCGCTTATCACAGGTATGTTTTCATTATAAGTTGATGAATTTATTAAAGCTGAACAACCGCCAATTGTAAGCCTGATCAGTCCAGATCAGTCCATTTTTGGGCTTACTTTATATTCGAGAAATGTAAATCTACTGATATTAGGTCACGTTACAGAAATAAACTCTGTTTCTGAATAAATAAAACCCAACACACTTTTTGTAACTCGTGACACAAAATATGCAAATCATGAGTTCCATAAGTTGCGAGGAACCTTGGTGTCCTAATTCGCTAGGCACTTCACTTAGGTATATAGGTTCACACATACATAATACTGGTTAAACGTCACTCATATCAAACACCCAGACTCTAAATAACTAGCGGTATAAAAATTTGCTTTGTATAACGCCTAGATATACGAATACTTTAGCCACTATCATCAAGTTTAATCTGGGTATGAGTAAACAAGTGCCAAAAACATGTCCCGATAAGTTCCAAGATCCTTTTAAATCAGACTTGTTATCAAACTCCAGTCTTCATTTATTTATTTGCTTTTAGAAAAATGATGAACGAGTATCACTGTCGCAACTATATCGCTGAACAGATATTGGAAGAAATGGGCAAAGGCGTTCTACAGAACCGTGTCGGTCTACCTTTCATCCCATTGAAAGACAACGTGCTTACGCGTCGGCAAGATGTCAGAAATAATGTTATGTTCGATGTCGGTTCCGCTAACTATCAGGAGTGGTTGGCTAAGTAAGTATAACAAAAGAAATATTAATCCACATCTTATACTAATATATAAAGCTGAAAAGTTTGTTTGTTTGGTTGAACGCGCTAATCTCAGAAACTACGTAACTGATTTAAAAAAATATTTCAGTGTTAGATAGCCCATTTGTTGAGGAAGGCTATAGCTTATAAGACATCACGCTTAGCAGTAGCCTTAAGTAACGCGGGTGTAACCGCGGGCTTATCTAGTTCATTATAAAGTAAGTAAGTGGAGCCAACAGCCACAGACGGATTTAGGTACTTGCTATTTGTAGAGCAGATTAAAAGTTTTGTCTTGTTTGTCTGTTGTTTCGACTGGTAGCATCTGAGTTGTCATGCTTAAACACCGTTTATGATGCGTACATAGCTTCATTTTCGAAATTACGTGAGTAATTAAACAATCATGATAATTTCTAATTTTACATTGAGTAAGTAGTAACATTTGGGATCCATTGACATCTCTACAAAAAGGCTCTACATACGTGCTTGTGCTGCTTGGATAAAGAAAGAGTAATAAGAAGTTCTTTCTTGCTGAAGACACAACCAGGTGCATATAAATAATTGCCAAAGTTGAATCAGGACAAAATAATTTACATCCTCGCTCGATTTCAGTTTGAACAACATCTCAAACTTTTGCAAGGTTTACAATATTTCATAATTATTCTAATCTATTCTTCATAAGAAGTATACGAATAAATAAATCTTTATTTTTTGTTCCACATACCTGGCTAATGATTTATTATATTATTATATTATTATATTATATTATTATATTCATGGCGCTTGACAAAACAGGCAAGCAAATACTCAGGACAGGCACCGCTTGCGTTGCGCCTTGCCATTCGAAGCTCTACTTACCATTCTCACTTGGACCACTCCGCCCTCTTAATCTAGAAAATAAAAAAGTAGCAAAGAAAGACTGGAGTAGACACATTCATGCTCATTTTACCTACAGGGTAGCAGCTCTAAACGATGTATACAACGCGGCTAATACTAACACAGTGACTACCAACACATCGGTGCCAGGAGATGCACCTCAGCTAGGGATTGCGGCACAAACGCCCGCTATCCAGACCAGGGAAGGGTATGAGGTCTACGAAGGAGCAGAAACACCGTCAGGTTACGCACACGTCGCACATCCACATGAGATATCTTCACATGACACAGCTAAGTATAGTAAGGATTTTTACTAACGCTTTTCATAGTTGGGTTTTTTTGTTTGTTCAAAAACTGATAATAATATTCAGTATCATCTCGCAAATGGTCAACGCCTAATTCCAAGCCAGACAGAGACTGTTTCTAGGTAGGTACTTCAAAGATTTATCCTGAGTGGAAATCATCTGCACTATCTTAAGCTTAGTAGTCAAAGACACTAACAATTAGCCCAACATGCGAGTCAAAAATGTTCTGCCTTTTTCACTTTTCTGGGTCGGTTGTAAATATAAACACATGCTTTCATACGTATGTGTTTATATTTTCAAATTATTTCTGAATATGTCCCAGGTAGTCATCAACAAATAATGGGAATGAGTATAGATGGCGAAATCCTTTTGGCTCTTGGATACTTACTGCATTGAGGCGTGAGTTATATCATACAAAAATAAGGATTTTCTTTGCTATCGAGAAGTCGTGAGCTGGTATTTCGATCCTCACATATCTGTAGGTATTAACTCTGAAATGAACCCTGAAATCAAGCATGCGGCTTGGTTGGAAGCGCTACAAGTACCTTGACATATAGTTAATAGGTATCCGAAGTTATTAACGATATAAAAAAAACGATTACACGTAGTAATATTTGATGTAGAGAAGCAGCAAGTTTTATAAGTCATTTTTACTCCGTATTCCTTATCTTCCATAATACTTTTGTAGGTGGTGGTTACGAGTACTCAATGCCACCGCCCCCGCCGCCTCTATACCACCACCCAGCAGCTCAGAGCCACGTCGTCGAAGAATACACGGTGGAACGAGACAGCCACGGCATAGGACTCGCAGATCTGTTCGATATATCTCTCACTGGCATCGCGTTTCTGTCCTTTGGGATGTTTGTGCTGCAAGTCTTGATGTGTATTACTATGGTAAGTTTGTATTGTTGATTAAACCCTATTTGTTTTTAAAGTTTCGGGTGCCTGCCGATGACTGATGAGTCATTGACAATCCTGACTGTAAAAGTAACTAACGTAGCTCAAAGACTACCCTTAACTAAATAAGTGCACTAAATCCCATAATTCCCATAGCATAATAGACCAATAGGTAATTCGATTTGTATAAAATAGAATCGAATTTCAAGTAAGTAGCTTGACCAGGTTAGTTACTGGTCAGGTATATTACAACATTTACTACACACGGAACATTATAGGTTGATGGGAATGTTTGTGGTCGAAACGTGTTTAAAGAATCTCTCAGCGATTTAAAGTCTCTTCATATTCTTACTTTGTGTCAATGGTTTGTTCTTTACACGATAGCTAGCGTCCTTTCTAGCATCATATGGCTAGCATGCACAATATAAACTTATAGTTCTAAGACAGGCCGTATGCTTGTTTCATCATCAGCCTAATCCGTCACCATACGTACAACAGTTTGGCAGCTACTTACGCTTCTTTACTATATTAATTTCATCAGCTTATAGACGTCCACTGTTGGACGTAGACTCCACGTCCACTCACAGACATATTATCATTTACATTCCCATAAATCATATTATTCAGAAACGTACCTGCTCGTTAGTACTATCTATTCTGTGCCTGCTCTCAGTAGGAGTATAATTGCATGTTGCATGAATATGTGCTAGGTTCATCTAAATTTATATGGAACTAAACTATAGTTGTCGAAGTGTGGAATCTTTTCGCAACTTTTGTGTGAATCTGTGTATTTATTTTAGAATCCACAACAACCTCAAGTAATGCAAATGGTAGACAGTGGCGGAGACTCCGTAAACGTAGAAGAAGTGTTTCGTTTCAAGCGTGAGTCTGAAGAGCCAGGCACTTCCATTCCTGCTGTGAACAGTTTGGCTAAGTACGCGCTGTTGGCGTTAAGACCTCGGTCTACTCCGTGCCTTTACCGAGCTTTATGCGTCGGGAATAAACGGGCGAGGGATCTCCGAGACGGCAATTGGTACTGGTTGCCGGTTTGGCAGTAAGTAGTGAGCTATTGTAGTTGAAAGCTGAAAAATCTCTCTCGTAGCCATACCTTTTAATTCATATTTATTTCAAACTCTGCTTTATTTCATATCCACGGTTTTAGGTACCTACACATTGGTGAAATATCCTAAGATTAGGCTACAGGGTGGATTCTTGGAGGTTATAGAGGGCTCAAACACATATCAAAATCTTGGATCCGCCACTACTAAGCTGCGTATTCCTACAGGCTACAATACATATTTCTGTCGTGCAAGTCTATTGAAACGTTGGTTGGATGTTTGTTAAGTCCTCTGCGACACAGGATTAATTTTTAACGCCGGCTGCCTACGGCGCGTACTTTTAGGCGGGAAGCGGGCTTTATCTTTTAAATTGAATGCAGGTCTTTAACTTTTTCGAGGAAAATAAAAGTAGTGGTCTCTCTAAAAATGTCTTCTGCTTGTGCCAGTGCTGGTGTGGCGTGGACACGCGGTCGGACACTGGGCGCTCTGCGGGCTGCAGCGCTCGGGCTTGGAGGGGCTGACTGCGACATACACTATCCTCGAGCAAGCTGTGTTACTACAAACAACTGAGTCCATGTCATAATGATAAACTCCTGATGGCTTCAATACTGTACCGTGGATTACTGATATTGTTGGAAAATGTAGAGACGAGCACTAAACTCAGACGTTGGTAACCTCTGAGTTTCATGCTCGTCTCTACTGTTACAGAACTGTGGTCTTAGGACGACCAGTTGATGCAGCGGGAGGGTAAGCGACTGCTACGCCGATGGTCAAGGGTCGATTCCCGCTCAAAGTCAAACATTTGTGTGCATGAACATGGATTTTTGTCTAGGTCTGGGTGATTCTATGTATAACATAACATAACATAAACATAACATAATTTCACGCCTTTTATCCCCGAAGGCAGAAGTGTATTACACATCCACTTTTCGCCAGTTATGTTTCGGTCCCAATGTAATAGGGTGCGAGCCTATTGCCATCTACCGGGCACATTATTAAGCGAGCGATAATTAACGTTTTTAATACACACATCACTTCGAAAAGTCAGAGGTGTGCGCCTGGGGGATCTGGGGATCGAACCCGAGACCATCGTCTCGGCAGTCCGTTACATACACCACTATTCTATGTATAATATGTATGTATTTACAAAAAATAAATATATATGTATGTTTATCCATTGTCTAGTACCCATAGTACAAGCTCTGATTAGTTTGGGACTAGATGGTGATGTGTGTATGTGGTAGAATATTAGAATATTATGATTATACTTTTATTTTTATATTTTCAATTAAATGCCACTTGGCAATATGTAATTTTGCATTACTATATTCCCTATATAATTCTATAAATGTACCTATGTAATTATGTGCGTAGTTACTTTATTTTATTACTCACCTATTTATTAAAAACCTTTTATTTCTAAACACAGTGCGTATTCAAGATTTTCCCAGCTTACAGCTCCGCTGTGCAGTGACACTAAGTAAAATAATAGTAATATCAACTATATTTATTGTCTATCCCACTGCTTTGGGCAGGCTTCTTCTCACTGCGAGAAGGGTAAGGCTACAGTCCACCACGGCTGCCTTTGGCGCGAACAGCGAGTTAATGACGTCACACGACTCACATGTCGGCAAAGAACAATAAGTAGAATATAACGATTTTCTTCATGATGTTGACTCTCACAATTTAGTAACAAGCACAGTCATGGGTACCAATATTTTAATGATGTTAATAGTCAAACAAAGATGTGGTAAATACTCGATATTTATTGCATGAATGTATTGCTACTTAGGTACTTCCTTACAACTAATTTTTATTTTTATCTACTTAGTTAAATAATTATTTACAATTCAATTTACAAGTTTAAATATTATCACCTTGAAGAAAATATAATAATTTGAATGAATAAGGTAAGGCTGTGTTCCCTCTCAAGACAGTAAGCGGGGCGGTAGCGAGAGCGAGTGAAAAAGGTATAGAACTCGAATATTGTAGATTGAGTATATTTTATTCCTTTCTTGCAGAACGATAATTTGTATGAGGGAGTTGTGGATTATTATAAAAAGAACTTCTTAGGCGTTACACTCTTGGCAGAGTGATGGTCGTGGTCGTCACATCTGCAGATCTGATGTGGCCTGCTTCACAATTCGAAGCCACTCGTCACGTTTTTCCGCTCTTCTTGTGCATTCGTGTAGTGAGCGGTTGGCAGCAATCTTAATTTGGTCTGTCCACCTCATTGGTGACCTGCCGCGTGGTCTGGTGCCATCTACCTTACCCTGACCTACTACGCGTTCTATAGACTGGTTTCTGCGTCGTGTTACATGTCCGTTTGGAATTCCGTCCACGATATACCGAGCATACTTCTCCAGCACCACATCTCGAGTGCGGTGATCTTCTGTTTCTCACTTTCTCGAAAGTCCATGTCTCAGAAGCATAGAGGAATATGGAAAAAACGAGGGCCCTTACAATTCGTATTTTTGTGGCTTCGGTAATATTTCGATCATCATTAAAAAATATGAAGATAGAAAACAGTCATGTCGTAACCTGCTATCTTTGTCTAATTCATTAAATTATATAAAAAAGCTTGTAACAAGGTGAGAATGATTGATGATAATACTGTTGTTTTATCTATTCGATATGGTATTTATTCCTTTTTATTTTTTTATATTGATGACGCAATAAACAGTCCTACATCTTATTATAGCCGCTTTGTCGCTACCGCCCCGCTTACTGCTGGAGTTGAGACCGGAGCCTTACATATAACACATGTAAATTCATGTGTCAGTGACAACATTCCAAAGGTGTTAAGCGTTAACAGAGTAAAATAATATAATATACTAATTACAGAAACTATAATTATGTTTGTTATTTAATGCAGCTCGGAAGTCTCGTGAACCATTTAAAACGAAGTGGGCCAATAAGTACATGAAATTGTTGTAAAATTTAGTGTATGATTTGAGAAAGTAGAATATTAATCAAACATGAGATCATGCAACGTTACTACTGTGCCAAATCTTGTGACAGAAATCACAGTATTCTCTAAACCATCTGCCACATGGTAGCTGACATGAATTATAAACAGCTTTTGAACAAAATAACATATTCTAACGAAATCTTAATGTTTAACGCTACAACTACCTTCGTGTATGTGAACAAAATATTCCTACGTGTGTAATATTTGACACCTCTGATTTAGGACCACATGTCGGCTGATGTGACGAAAGTAGCAAGTTAGGTAATTATGTACAGTTCGCGCGGCTATCAAAATAGTTAACACTCTAAACGTTACGAATATAAAACACTCAGCATCAATGGTGTTTACGGATCTGTCAAACCTCGTAATATGTGTTTTATTTTCATAACGTTTATGCCAAGTAAACACGGTGTCAAAAATTCTAAGTTACTGTTAAGTTAGTCTTAATATTTGTGATGCTTAGTTAAAATGCCCATTTAATGATGATTCTACTTGGAATAGGGAAATTAATCAATATCATTACTATTGATTACTTTCTGTGTTTGATTAGATATTCAAAGAAAGTTACGTTTCACGATATTTATGGAATAACACTCTATATCGTTTCGCCTGCAGAAGTCATACTAATGGCTTATACTTGCTTCTAAGAGACGGAGATACTTAGTTATCTTATGGTTTTACACACAACGAAGTGAAACCAGGTCAAAGAATAAATATGCTATCCAATGTAAAATTAAGATCTATAGCTAATTCACAGATTTATTAACTTTGTACGGTAAACATCTCTCTCTTTTTAAGATCCTCAGGTTAAAACTAAGAGCGAAATACAAGGCTGACCTAGGTTTTATTGGTAAATCTTACGATTTATCATGGTACGGGCTTTTATAGCACTTATTTTATTTAAGTACAATGATTGCAGTTACTGAAACATACTTGGTTTTCACATATTTTAGGGTGGTGAGGATGGCAAAGTTACCGGTGTGAAAACACAGCTCAGCGGTGTATACGCATAAGGATTCAACAAGGAATACGCAGGTGGAGTGTGACTGAAGATTTGTCCCGGGAACAATCCTTGCCGTTGAGCAATTTTCAATCGTGACGTCAGCTGCTTTTTCCATTTCGTTCGTCGATTTTGAAACCAAGTTTTTATTTGTACCTCTGTCAACCCCAAAGCTTTAGACAACTCCATCCTCTTCGATACGCTGAGGTACTTGTCAATTTTGAATTCGGCTTCCAGCCTCTCAAGTTGTTTAGCACTGTAAGCTTGTCTTGGTTTTCGCTCCGGTCCAGCTCTGCGAGGTCTTCGATTATTCTTGTCATCTTTAACAAAAAAATGAGAGTTTACGTAAATTTCTTATAACGGTTTTAGCTGTCAACACAAAAAGCTGAATCATCGTTTTCGAATTTTAAAGTCCCTTCACAATCCGCATACAAAGTAGCTGCTCTCGCTAAGACAAACAGCTCGTAAAGTTTTTTCGAATACTAATCGGAATTATCACGGGCTGTTGTTAAGTGGCTATAAACACAATCAGAATGTTTGCGGAGAGCCTGCGCAGTTTGACGTGTCTCGAGTCAACAAGCCATTGTCGCCGCTGTATGCGACGCGACGGCCATGCTAACCGACTGTTAACTATTTACGTAAGCGTTTTACGATCGTACTAGTTTTTCAGGACGTATGTAATATTATATTAATTACAAAATATGTTATATAATTAATGTTTTGTAATATTAGTAATATTAGCTTTGGTGAAGCAGGTGTGATGAACATTCACAGTAATTTTTGTGTCACGCGGACTCTACATAAAAATACACCCAAATGTTATCAATTATGTCTAGTTCTTTTATTATTTTTATCATATCGGATAAAAGCCTCAGTGAGGAATAATTAATTTTAATAAACTAATAACAGCGAACTGCAAAGATGCAACCATCCTAAAACTATAGAGCCTGGGCCGCCTGAGCGCGGATAAAATCCACTTTTTGCGTGATGAAAATCTGCTCCATATAAAATTAAATACATCAGTGTTAGGTAAAGTCATCATGATACAATGCAACATTACAACACCATATAAAAATAAACACCACAAAATCATGAACTCGACTATTTAATATTCTTGGTATACACCGTAGAGTTGCGGTGTAAACTCAGTTCTGGATATAGTTCGATCACAAGAGGGGCTGCGTTAAGGCGATGTGCAAACACGCGAGCTTTGTTAGTAATTATCGTCGCGGCAGCTGTTTGTCGACACCTCGGTGCGAAGTCGCGACCACCGACCGACGGCTGGCGACATTTCGACGAATGTACCTTCGGCCTAATCGCGCGAACCATAACGCTATGTGTACCTAACCTGTTGGATGTTACAATTAGTTAGAATAGTCAACACGTCGTGTTTAGCACCGCCTTCTAAAATATTCATGTCTGTTGCTGAATTTAACATGTTCGCAATTACTAAACTATTATCTTTTTTATTGGCCATTTTCGCGATAAAATGTCGCAAAATATGAGTCTTTTGTTGGATCGTGGAATACAAACAAATGATTGAAAAGTGGTAATGATTAGGCAATTGTCGTTATGGTAACATTTAACATTTGCACGTAGCTATATGAAAAGAAATCACGAATGTATCTTCCGCCGACGGATTCACCGTTGGCTTTGGATATCGCGTTGAATTTTAAAACCGTATAAAAATCAGTTCAGTCGTTTTTGAGATTATTGCGAGGACGCAGGTTAATAGATAGATGTGGCGGGTGACTTTGTTTTATAATAATTAATATGTACCTAAGGATGTAAAAAGTTCGCTAAAACCGTATCATTGTTTTTTCCATTCCCAACGAGGACTAGTGCTATGGGCAACGATAGCCTAGTGGACATACTTGCCAACAGACTGCCATACATAGGGTAGGTTAATTACCGCTTGCCCCGTGCCTCGGAGAGCACGTTAAGCCGTCGGTCCCGGTTGTCATTAAGATCTTTGACAGTCGTTATAGGGCGTCAGTACCTTCTAAATAAACTGACTCTAGTTTAAACCATAGAATATCGCTATCCCGTCGGGTTGCGGAGGTCAGACAGGCGCTCCGTGGAAAAGCCAATATTCAGCCAAATCCGGTTAGACTAGTAAGCGGACCCCAGGTTTAAACTGGGATAACGCTTGGAGGATGATGAACGAGGACTAGTGCTAATCATGCTCCCGGTAACTAATCAGTAGTAAATCTCAAAACTAATAAGCCCTACGCACAAGCTCTTAAGGATACATGTTAGAAAGAATGTCAAAAGTCAACGTGTTTGTGTCACCCGAGATGACACAAAAAGTTTGTACACCGAGGACCACCGTCATTCGTTATTCCCGGACGTAGCACGCTCACACTAATTTTATAGCCACCGAAATTCCTTCCAGCTAAGCAGCCAAATGTGACAAACTGTTCATAAATACATACACGGATTCTCCTTAGTCAACTTTAGGTACCTACCTACTTTTCTTCAGAATAGGATACGATTAATTAAGCGTCTGATATTTGGTGTTCTATCTAACATTTGTATTATGCCTTTATGACTGTGTGAACACACGAAATGGCAATGCATCCAAAATAAATTCCTTTCGTTACGTGTCTTTATTTGACTTATTTATTGGAAAAATATTGCCTTCTCTAAATGAGTAGCGTACATAATCATTATGAAGGTTGAAGCCTTTATTGATAGAATGACGTAGGTAAATTGATTTTTATAATATCAGTAGAGATATATAAATATTATAGATCCTTGTTGCTTATTTCAAACTAAGCAAAATTGACAAAAAGAAAAGGTATTCATTCAGTCGTGCAGCCTGACTCGTACTCAACTCCGTTAGGGACAAATTTAAATTTTTACTGCTCAGAAATCTCTATTTATTGTAACGCTTAAGTTCCAGCGTGCGCATCTTACATTATTTTGTCTAAAACATTCAAGTGACTTACAACAAGATTTAAAGTAACACCGCATTTTCGAAATTAATACCTATAAAGAGTGTATGAGTAATGGCAAGCAGGTCGACGTCGTTTATATACTAATTACAGCAAACGTTTTGACAGAATCGACCACTGTACGTTATTATCAAAACTATGCTGATTGGTATAAGGGGAGATCTATTGAGAGGGTTCGTATTCAGGCAGAAGTAGTCAACAATTATATATATTATAGTTGGGTTCTAGTGCCTAGCGGAGTTCCGCAAGGTTCTTTACTTGGACCTCTACTTTATAAACGACATCGGTAAATGCTTCCATCATTCTAATTTATTATGTTTTGCGATATGAAGATATTTTCGAGCATCTCATCAATCGATGACGTAGCTAATCTTCAATCAGATCTAAACCGCTTAGTTAGTTATTGCACAGACAAAAAATTCGAACTTAAGCCAATTAAATGTTCTCTCATGATTTACAGCAGGAAACAAAACTCAATGCCATCAGAATATTACTTAAAAAGACATAGGCTCCAACATTGTGATAAGATTCGTGCTGTTGGTGTCATGCATGATCCCAGGCTAATGTTTAATGATCGTACAGAACATATTATCGCCAAAGCATCGCAGGCGCTGCCTGGGCTAAATAACTTCAAAGAAGCAAAAACATTTAAAATCTTATACTGTACTTACGACCGCAGTATCTTAGAATACGCCAGTCCTGTATGGAATCCAAGATATGATATTTATTAAACTAGGATTGAAAATATCCAACGTAGATTCATTCGATACTTATGTTATGGCCTTAAAATTAATTACACCTCAGAAGATTACTTTAAATTACGTTCTAAATTCCATACTTTGCTATTAGTCACTCAGCGTGAATTAGCGGATGTCTTATTCCTATTAAATATAATATCTGGCCCCATCGATTGTCCCGAACTACTAACTAAAATATTATTTAATGTACCAACAAGAGTAGTAAGACATTACACTCCCATTCATCTCCCTTTAGTTTCTTACAGCTATCAGCAAAACGTGTTTCGCGGCGAGCGAGCAATGCACTGAACAAGCGATGTAAGTAAGTAAGCAACATGATTTTGACATATTTATTACCAAAGTGGAACCAGTGAGACGATTGCTAAGTCTAGAGTCTTTTGATAAACATTCTTAAACTTTTAATTGATTGGTTCTAATATTTTCTTAGTAACTAAGGCATTTGGAATAAACTATTTTCATAATTATGATGTTTTGATATAGGTATGTCCACATTTTAAAATTTTGTAATAATCGCGAGCACCTGTTATTGACTTACCGTAGTTTATTTGCTACGACTGTATATTGTATTTACGTGCTGTTGGTCTTCTATATAATAAATAAATAATTATCAAACAGATTGATGAACTATCAGTATAAACCCACTAATGAAATCAGAAATCGATGTCAAAGCCGTCCATAGTTCTTTACGATCAAAATTCTCTGTGTTATAAGCAAATAAATTTAATCGCTGTAGATACCGTGTGTTCACTAAAATGATGTAAAAAGTTTTAGTTTCGTTTTTGCCTTAGAAAGTTGGTATTTTACACATTTTATGACTTCACCAAAAGATAGTTCGTGTCGTGCATACGATTAGAAGCAGTCAATAGAAAACGCTACGGGACAGACAATTATCTTGTCAAATATAATAAAATATTACAGCAGTTTTCAAAGAAACATTTATTTTTTTAAGCCTTTTCAAGCGGGGTCACATAAATCGTCATTACCTACACCTACATTGCTGCGATTCCGCCGGTTGTTATTGGCGGGCCTGGTAACTTCGTTTGTCACTTTGGGTACATGCTTATAGTCGTCGGCGGTTGTCTCGAAAGCGACGTAACCGACGTCAAGGCCCACTGTTGTGAAGCGGGCGGTGAATATCCTGTCTGCTCTTTCAATACCGAAAAAAGCCGCGCCGTCAAGGAGACAGACTTTCAAATCCTCTCGCTCTGTACTACAGATAGAAACCCAGGTAGTGAAAAGGTGATCGAATTAGTTACCGTGACCATATCACGGCTAAGCTTAATCAGACATTCCGCCTTATAATACCTACTAGACGTGTGGTTGGATGGCATTAGTCGACGTCAGGGCTGTTGTTGCAGGCTTTCAGTTAGGACTAAAATATTTTAGCCCACCTACACTTACTCTTAAATACGTAAGATAATTTATTAGATGTGAGGTACCGGGTCTGCTAATATAACTACAAAGTATACAATTTAACGTTGCTATAATTATTTCCGTCCATATAAGTATTGTCCGTGTGGTGACGGATTAAGAATACGGATTGTCACCACCCCATATCATCCCATGGGTGTCGTAAGAGCCGACAGAGGGAGCATATTATGCGGAGAGCAGCACTGTAAGAGAAGAAAAACTTGATACAAACCCTATACCATACCAACCCGTTTGGCCAGCGTGGTATAGTAGGCCAATTCCTCCTTTCAAAGGAGAGGTCTAGTCCAGCAGTGGACTGTTAAAGGGCCATCCCTGGCAACGATTACAGCGAAAATTTTTGATAGTTTAATTGACCGCTGCCTTGATGAAAAATTTAAAAATTAATGACAGGCAATTTGCTTTTAGGAATGGGTTATCAACTGAGACTGCAATAATGACTTTCAAGGGTACAGTGCAATATTATACTGGGAGAAGGACACCTGTGTATGCATGCTTCTTGGATTTATCCAGTGCTTTCGACATTGTCTCATATGACATCCTGTGGAAAAAGTTGTCAGAAGAAGCCAACCTGCCTCCAGAAATAACTAACATTGTAAAGTTCTGGTACGACAACCAATACAATGCTGTGAGGTGGGCAGGCTCGTACTCAGATGTGTACAAGTTAGAGTGTGGGGTGAGGCAGGGAGGGCTGACTTCACCCAAGTTGTTTAACATCTATATGAATAAGCTGATGGAGGAACTCAGCAGCACTGGCATCGGATGCTCGATCGACGGTGTGTCATTCAATAACATTAGTTATGCTGATGATATGGTGCTGCTGAGTCCGTCGATCAGTGCTCTTAGGAAGCTGTTAAAGATATGTGAGTGCTATGCTGCAGCCCATGGACTAAGGTATAATGCCAAGAAAAGCGATCTGTTAGTTTTTATGGCACACAACAAGACATATGAAGTGGTACCACCAGTCTCACTATGTGGTACCACCTTAAACAGAGTCAAACAGTTTATGTACCTTGGTCACTGGGTTACAGAAGATGGCACTGATAACTGCGATATTGAGAGGGAGCGCAGGGCATTGGCCGTAAGATGCAACATGCTGGCCCGCAGATTTGCAAGGTGTGACAGAAATGTTAAGTTAACTCTGTTTAGAGCTTATTGCCAGGCTTTTTATACTTGCAGTCTGTGGACCAGGTATACGCAGAAAGCGTTTAATGCCCTGCGTGTGCAATACAACAATGCTTTTAGGATTCTGCTGTCGCTGCGTCGTTTCTGCAGCGCGTCAAGTATGTTCGCAGCAGCGCGTACGGATGACTTTTTTGCGATCATTCGTAAAAGATCCGCCTCACTATTGCGTAGGTTGCGGGGCAGTGATAGCAGTCTTCTGAGCATTGTTGCTAGTAAGACTGAAGGACGCCTTATGGGGACCTGTGCGCAGTGCATGTACTGTTGCCGGGTGTCTCCGGGAGGTGGCGTAGTTAAATATTGTGTGTCCATAATACTAACATAGGTTAAGAACTACTAACAAATTTATGGGTTGTACCTGAATTAAAGTTAAATAAATAAATAAAAGGCTGATGATGATGATGATAATTATTTCAGCTGTGCAACAATCATCAGTACTACGTCACAGGCTGTTATAGGCTCAAACCATGTCATAATATTAGGATTGGTCATGAATCATGATATAAACTGATATAAACGCTAAAGTATAGATCTTCAAATCTTTTAAGAGGCCTGTGATTCTGTATAATATCAAAACATGCCCCTCGCTTGAGTGATTCAAGCAGAGATTGCGTCTCTCGGAGATGAATATGTTATCACGCGGAAGGAACGCATTGGGCGTTCCCGTATCATTGGCAGTCTTTGCGGTTGTGACATGGCAGACGAACTGTAAAAGTGTCATCATTGCTGCGCCACTAGGTATTTCGATCACGGGCCGCGTTAATCAGCATCTTATGTGGGAGAAGAATAATTAATTTGTTACTGTGCACAAGTAACATCCGGTATAGCGCTTAACACTTGAGCATTAACTTGTAACAGAACAGCGACCATTCGTCGTTTCTAATTTTGTCGAACTGAACAACGAACGAAGCCAACCGTAGAGCCATACATAGCTACGAACACTTTCATGATCTTCCCAGCGAACAGGTTAATCGGCAAAAAGTTCGAAGCAATATACCGCTATTTCGTTAGAATGGTCACCAGAACGCTAGATAGAGGTTCATTAAAACGTCACACTCGTTTGTTTTTCTGTCATTTAACATTCGCAAGAATCTTGATTTTCTTCTTCTTGTCGTATCCATGGTGATTTATATCATATGCGAACAGTTATCTGCCACAGTTATGGCGTTGTTTGTAGCCCCATACAGCTCGCAAGAAATATCATTACAATAGTATTATGTCTATCAGCATGTCTATACACCACGTATACGTCGTCGAGGATGTATTATACGCATCATGTCCCAGATCCTGTGAAATAGAATGGCAAAGCGATTTCCAACTGGAGCGATGCTAAGGTAATTAGTATTGCGAATCTTCCGACGGGCGACAAGACACAAGTGGGCGACGGCATGGAGTTCACGCAGCGCGGTACCCTGTCACCGTTGTAGTCAAATACTCTAAAATCGCAGACTTCTCTACATGATGGAAATAAGCCTTTCATGAAGTTACGGCTATTTAATATATTTTTTTGGTTATAAAACTATAAAACAAATGTTAATGCACTGACATGTAGGTATTTTTTAAACATGTCATTCTCTTGCCCTGTTTGGTTCCAATTTATTTCAGGTTAGCGCAGTATTTGCTTTTGCTTCCATACTACTCCGTTGCCCGTCATCTGATTATTTACAGCTTTCTCTTTCATATCCAGTCCAGTCACATCACAGTCTAGCCATCTTTTTCTTCTCCTCCTCTTTTTTTCCTTTCAAATTCACACAGTCTATCTATCATTTTCTTGGCCATCCTCATCCTTTTAGTCGCTCTACTTTCACATTCACACAGTCTATCCACATTTTTCATTGCAGCCCTATATTTTTTCGTCCCTCTCCTTTCACATTGACACCATGTATTCATCTTTTCCTTGGTCGCCCTCTTCCTTTTCGTCCCTATACTTTCGTATTTAATTAATGCTGCATGATTGGCGTAGTGGTTAAGGGGCCGCCACGAGGCGAGTCTTGTAGGTTTGATACCAGCACGAGACAACACTGTGTGTGATCCATGAATAGTTTTTTCGAGTCTGGTTGCACTTTGTGTCCTTTGGTAGTATGTTATGAAAGCCCCTGCGATACAGGATTTCCTCGTAGAAAGGGAGATCTTTCATAAAAGAAAATATATAGGTAATAGGGCCTTGCCGATTTCATCACCACTGAGCCGTCTCGACCGGTAAGGATTTCACAGAATATCGACGTGAAGTAACAGGACTTACACTGTAACTTCAATATAATTGTACTAACGTACACTGTAGCGTTTCGTTCGGTGCGGGTTCACAAGCATGGACATGTATTCAAGATCTATGCCAAGCACGACAAGGCACACCATTCCTAAGAAAAAGATGACCGTCGGCATGTAAAGTCATAGCTTTTTTTTCCTGGGATACAAAGGGAATCCTTGTTCTTCATGAGCACGAGTAGTGTTGTATACAAGCATAGCAAGTTATTACACTAGTATCCTAGATAAAAAAGGGGCAATGATCACAGGAATGCCAGCCAGTGCAGTCACTTGTGCATAATGCGCAAATTATCTTGGCCACTGTACGCATAATTATAACCTCGCAGTAGTCTCGACACAGTTCTAATCAGTTGCAATGTGTAGGTACCCCAAAAATTTAAAAGCGAATACGACAGAAGAAGAGGTGAAGTGCGCAATAGGGAGCTATTTCAGTAGTTAAAAAATATTTTGACTCATACCATACTTACTAGTAAAAGAACAAAATTAACAAAGCATAATTTTTGCTTAATGGTAAATTAAATCATTGAATCGGATAAATACCTTAATTTTGTTATACTCAAACATGTTTGGGTCTACGAATAGTTATAATTTCGATACCACTAAATAATAATTATACACACAACGAATAATATTCTCATATTCATTTCCTACTCGGAGATAAACGAGTAACAATTAGAAACAGTAGCGCTTTAGGCACGATTGCGTGCGAATTATTCGTGCGAAGTATCACACCGGACGTTGCTGCACGCGATCATAGCACGCATGTTACAAATTATATTATTATGAGCCCAGGTGTCACGGTAATTGGATTTTATGACTATTTACTAGTAATAAATAAAAGATAATATTTATATTGCCGGAATTGACTGTAGTATTGTCTCTTTTTTTAGCTATTAGGTATTATTAATATATATTTTATGGTGATAATCAATTGTTAACATTGATAAGTAATCAACTCAGTAAATAACAGAAATAATTGATTGATAGAGAGCCCTACTTAAAAAAAAGAATTGATTTGCTATTTGTTAAGGTCATCATCTTCCTAGCGTTATCCCAGTCTGAGACCGGGGTCCGCTTTCTAGTCTTACCGGATTTGACTGAATATTAGCTTTACCACAGAGCGACTGCCTGTCTGACCTCCACAACCCAAAGGGATAGCTATATTTCATGGTTTAGACTTGGGTCAGTCTTACTCATGGGTACTGACTCCCTATAAATATCTGACATTTGCCGTGCTTTTGAACCTAAGAGCACCTCCCTGAGTTAAGTCTCTATAATTGTTATAGTAATTTAATATTTATAAAAGTATACTCACCATAGAGTGAAGGGGAGGGTTGATGTGTGGCGAGCCAGTGCGCGTACGCGTGTCCCGCTAGCAGCCCCGCGTCGCTCAGCGCACTCAGCTCCGGACATGTCGACGTCGATGATACTGGTAAGAAAAAGTTATAATATTTGTTATACAAAATACATTTCAAACTTGCTACTCCTCTCGGTTACACCCGCCTTAATTCGCTACATAATAAGATAGACGTTTGAATACGCGAATCTAAGATTTTCTAGAATAATATTTGATTTAAATGCTAAAATTAAAATTATTTATAGGTATATATTATTATGTATATTTTATTATCTTTCTATGAAAGCCCGATTAATAATCGATTTTAAGACGCACTAAATTATTTTGTATGGAGCCCTATTAACATCAGATCTTAAAGGCACGTTTGACTAACAATGTCTCAAATGTTCTACACACGACATAAATCTAATAAAATGGGGCCTAAGTGATTTGCGATGTTTTCTATACTTCATTGTTCTGTGTAAGTATAAAATGTGCTCTGAGTGAGAGATATAGGTATACATTATTACGTCGCCTAGGAAGTGGGTCGTAATCAGTGCACTTTTCATCACCAATTTGAGACAAATTTCATGCAAAATAGGTACACTTAAAACCACCCGAATATGCGACCTATGACCACGCATTCTGTTTCCGGTTTATTTGTGAGTTGTTTATGTTGCAGTGTTTTAATTCCACTTTAGCATCTAGTACGCCGCCTAATGTTGTATGTAGGTGTTGATTCGCTTCCCAAAAGCGTCAAACGACCGTACAATCCACAAATTGTAATTTTGAGACTGCTGCTACGCGAATCCACAGTCTGTTGTCTTTTTAAATAGTAAGAAACATTGTATAAGATAAACTAATTTTGTTAAGATCATAATTCTTTTAGAAAATAAAGTAGAATGTCGTCGCTTGGATTCCAGGAAAAAAGGAGCTCGTTGAAGTCTTTGGTAAAGGCGTCTGTTTGACATATCACGTGAATGAACAGGGTATTTAACTATAAGTCTCCAGGGGGCTCATTTGAGCTTAACATTGGTTATTTTAAAATTGATCATCAAGTAACCCGTCCAAAAAAAAAAAACAAATTAGAAAATCAATTGACATGAATCTCTTGTGATTCATGGAACAAAGAATAGGTTAAAAATTCTATATATTAAGTTAATATTCTACAAAATTAATAAGTTTTAACCCGGTATAGCTACAAGGGCGAATATTATCTTGGGAACCTTTGTAAGAGCGTAAGTATAGAATATCAAGTTATATTTTTAAGAATGTTGAAATATCTAGAGTATGATGCAAATATAAACATAAATATTGCCGACTGCAGAAATTATTATAGTTTTTAATGACTTATATAGTTATAAATAAGTGCGAGTACCTAATCTGATTCAGAGTCGCTAAGCTAAGCTTAAAATTCAGGATTCGGTTAAATAAAATGCACTTTTCTTCGAAAGAAAAACGCTTTACCTTCCTTAACTCTTAGAACGATTATAAATTTATAAGGTATTGTTCAGATTTTGGAAATCGAACATATTTTTCTCAAGTTTGCTAGTTACCTACTAGAATAAGTAGGTACCTAACTAAACAAAAGATATCATAAAATTAAGTTTAAGCCCCATGCTATCCGTATGAACGTGATAAACTTAAAAACTACCGACAGGATTTTTGTAGGGTTTTCACCAATAGATAAAGTGATTTAAAGCCTACCCCTCCGGGAAACAGCCGTGAGTCTATGTATGCATAAAGTGATTTCTGCGAAACTTTCAGTAGTATAATCCATGCGGGCGAAGTCGCGGGTGAAGTATAGTTTTTCATAAGGCTTATAAAAATACAGTAAATAAATGCATTCAAAACCGTACAAGTACCGCGAGTTGGACTCCCCCATCGATTGCGCTGTACTAATGAAGGGATAAAAGGAGGTACGTATTTTTCGTTACTAATATTTTTTTTAATATGCTCATCAAGTCTTGCCGTTTGATATCTCACATGAATTAGTAGCTACAAATTTAATTTTGACCAATTTTTATTAAGAATATATATATCTATTCATATATATTTTTTATGATTGAATTGATTTGTATTGTATACTACTCCATCAAGAAAGTACCAGGAAAAGATCAATAATACACAAACTGTTTGTTATTCATCCAAATTTATTTTGTCGCCTTCAAAGTATGCTCCTTCAGAAACGATACACTTACGCCAACGAATAATCCAATCTTCAAAACATTTTTTAAGCGCTGTTTCCGGAACTGAATTCAGTTTTTGCCGCGTATTCTCCTTTATGTCTTCTACCGATTGAAAACGGGTGCCACGAAGTGGTAATTTGAGTTTAGGAAAAAGAAAGAAGTCAGCTGGAGCCATATCTGGTGAATATGGTGGTTGCTCGATGATATTTGTTGAGTGTTTGGTCAAAAGTTCATTCACAATGATGGCCTTGTCCTAAGGCGCATTATCGTGGTGCAAAACGAATAATTTTATTTCCACAAATCTGGACTTTGTCGTCAAGTCTATTACTTTTGATCGAATTAAATCTCATTTTGCCACATATCAAATGCCACCTGCCTCTCATAACTCAATCAGATCACGATATTCTTGCATTTCAAGGTTAATTTGTTATGTTATTTAACGTTTTTAGTGACAGCTTAGCGGAGATACGAACGGACTGCCATGTAGAGGACTTCCAATAAACGGCGCGCACCAATGACTGTTCGGAGTTATGTGCGGATTGAATTGTTAATATTGCTTGTCTTGTGCCTCGGAGAGCACGTTAAGCGGGCCCGGTTGTCATGAAGATCTTTGACAGTCGTTATAGGGCGTCAGTACCTTCTAAATAAACTGGCACTAGTCTAAACCATGGAATATTGCTATCCCTTTGGGTTGCGGAGGTCAGACAGGCAATCGCTCTGTGGAAAAGCTAATATTCAGCCAAATCCGGTTAGACTAGTAAGCGGAGCCCAGGTTGAAACTGGGATAACGCTAGGAGGATGGATGTTATTTAACGTTTTTTTATAGTTCATAATATATTTATTTTACCCCATTACTGGTAAGACAAGAATTACGAGCGTTTTTGCATATTCAGGATATTTAATAAGAAGATGGTATAAAGTAGTGACGGTTGCTTAGAATCATTTATTTAATCCTAGTTGCTAGCATAAACACAAAATAACAGAATTTTACATTTGGCACTGTCTTGTCTTGATTGTGACCTATGACATTTTTAATGTTCACCTGTCTAATATGTACCAGCATCAATTTGCATTATGTTGCATGGTTTTAGACAAACCCTTTTCATTACACGCTTTCATCTGCTTTTACATTCCATGTTATGCTTTCAGTTGTTCTAAAAAACATAATTTTTATTTCTACCCCGTTTAAGTGTATTCGAATGTTTATATAAGACTGTCAGACCACAGGAGTGCATACAAGAGGAACTCAGCAAATTAATAGAGCAATTTTAGTAGAAGAATTCAATTGAATGGTGATAAATGTGATTCAGGACATACAATTTAAATATTTACCTGCTGATGTATGCAGCACGGTAAAAAGGTAATATGATTATATAATAACTAGAGCATGCCCGCGGTTACACCCGAGTTATTTAAGGCTACTGCTCCGCTTCCGTCGCTCATAGCGTCATGTCATATAGCCAATAGCCTTTCTCGATAAATGTCCTATCTAACACTGAAAGAATTTATTAAATCGGACCGGTAGTTCCTGAGATTAGCGCGTTCAACCAACCAAACAAACAAACAAACAAACTCTTCAGCTTTATATATTAGTATTAGATTGTTATGTAGTTAATCAGATTGTTTTTCTCAGATATCAAATTCTCAGAAGCTGTAAATATGACTGTGCTGAATTGATTTCATTTAAAGGGTTCTCTGTCTTGTCGGCCACTTAGTATCCTATATCCTGGACTAATCCGCCTTACCCCCTCTTGTCTAGACAAGGATATCTGCCATTAAGTCCGCTACAACAACGAGTTGTAAGGGTAAAAGCTGTGACTTCATATTACTCTGACAAATCTAATATGTAAAAAGCTTGAGCGAAGGAGTAGCTAACTTTTTAAAATTGTCAAGTCTCTAAAAATAATTTTAAATCCCTTCGACTATATAGTTTGGTAAATTGGTATTACAACAGAGTATTATTATAATCAGACGAGCAAAATGTGACACGAAAAATAATATCCTTACCATTGTGTTCATCAGTTGATTCTTCAACGTTATTACTGTCATCTTGTGCATGAACTTGCGTAATATTACTTTTATTATTACCTAGAATATTGTCAATTAGGAATGTTTTACTTTTACCGTTTATAATACTATGCACAGCGTCTTTTGTACTATTGTGAGATGCTTCGCTATTATTGCAAAGATTTCTTATATTGTCAAATGTTTTAGCAGGAAATATCACACGACTCGGTTCAAAAAAATGTAACTTATCTGAATGTAAAAGTAGTGGATTTATAACATTTTTCAAATTTTTATTTTCATGTATTCTATGAACGGAATTTTCACTGTTTTCACAAATATCAATAGTTTCATTTTCGCTATCGTACTCCGTTTCTGATTCACAGTCGTAATTGGAATATTTTTCGTCACCACACAATACACTAGTTGCTTCGGTATTAGAGACGCATTCATTTTCACAAGTACTCGAGATATCGTCCATCGTGTTCATCCTTCATAAATCTTTAAAAAAAATATACGATCATAGTTTTACGCCAATTTGTCACCCTGCAGATCACTTCACTAAACATCAAACGTTCATCGCAGTAACGAAAGGCAAGACTAAATTTCTTGTCTACGAGTTCGTCGGAAACTGATAATTGCATCTGAAAATAGGTGGTGCCAAGATATGGTCCGCGGTGGCTGTAGGTATGAACGAGATGAGATGCTGTAACGCCACTGGTTGGTTATCTTTTGGAGGGGATGGCGCCATCTTAGGTAGGAGGGGCTTCCATAACCGCCTGTGAAAATTCACACCTTTTTTTTTATTTGATAACACGTTATGTCAGAGCTCTTTAGTTCACAAAGGATCTCTAAAAGCTTATGATGAGGCGAGGATCCAATTTCTACCGGTTATTGTTTGAATAATGTCGCAGATTTAAGTGATTTATTGTAAACGATCCATGCGCTTAATGCGTTGTGGTTAAAGGGAAATCTGCGGAACATTTATATGGAAATGTATTTGAATGGCTTACACAATTATTTTTGTACGTAAGCTTTAATTACTGTTAAGTAAATATTGATTTTGCGCTTGTGTTATTATTTTCAGATGGGTTATCAATATTAGTATTTATGTTCTAACAATATTGCTTTTCTATGTTATGGTTTTGCTAGGTGTATGAGTAGTATATTACGTGAACTATTAGTTCATGCAATTATTCTCGTCTTCTCAAAGAGACTCTTGGGTTTCATATAAAATTATTATGTAGCAGCAAACTTTGAATCGTGCTAGTTGTGCTGTCAGGAAAAGGACGAATTACTTGTTAGCGTGAGCGACCAAGGATACTTTCTTAGCATCAAACTACTTATATCAAATAGAGTAGGTACCTACACGTCAGTCACCTTTATTTTCCCTTATAATATCAGAATAAGTGATTGATAATCTTGTTTTAGACTATATTGTATTCATGCACTGTGCCAGAGTACAAACCGTCTCCTTATTCAACAAACTATAATAAACGCGAAAGTTTGCTAGTATGGAAAGATAGATGATGTACATATGTAACTCTTTCACGCAAAACTACTGAACAGATTACGGTTAAACTTAGCAATAATAGTATAACTTAGGTATATATCTTAATGAGACATGCTAATGCTACCTTTTTTCGCAATAACCTACACTCACGCTTGTGAAGCCGTGGGCAAATTCTAGTTATCAAATTAATGACTTGTAAGTTTTATAGCGATCGGATATCGCGCAACTACGCCCGCACATTTTACGCAACGATCGTCTTGAAATTTCGGGAAACGCCTTCTTAACGCTTGAGTTCCCAAGGGACATACATGCCAAATTTCATCTACTTGCGCCCAATAATTCCGGCTGTGCTTTGTCTGTCAGTAAGTCAGTAATGGAAGAATTTTGTATATTATACAGATGTAACTTAGATTTTTATCAGATAAAGTTAGATTTTTTCAATTGAGGTGTATAGCACATCAAAACTTCACCTCAAATACTTTACATCCTTAGATCATCATCGTGATCTGCCTGCGTTCAAACGGACCTCGGACACAGTTCCATAGCTCTTAGATAGAATTCGTAAAAGACGAAAAATTCCAATAATGTTGGAAAGGAGGGAATAAAAGATGTTGTTTGCGCAACGATAAGATATATTGAGCTTAATAAAATACAGGTTACATTGCTTATATACTAAAGGTTTAATTCTACACTACACCTCCCTTCGCAGCATAATAAAAATACAAATAGGTTACTATTTTGTTTTTTTTTGTTACATATTTATTGAGTTAAATAGTTAGGTTTAAAATTAATTACAAAACAAAAAAAATATCAAACGAGTATACATTTGGATATTATAATTTAATGATATGTCATACGTAATTCAATAAAACTATTAATGATAAAGAAAGATATCGTTTATCATAACAAAGTAGGTAGGTATCATCCGAGGCGGTCTTGCAATTTGATGCACCACCATAAAAGTCGTTGCTAAGTAGCACTGCGTATCTCGACAGTAGTAACTAATACAAAGTTCGATTGTTATGAAAATCTAAGTCTATAACAAGTCATGTTACGACATGTCCGTAATCCATTTTTTTAACACACCAAAAATTATAGTTATTTCATACACATTCCGTGTCGTTTACTTTTACATGGGACACTCAGAAAGGTTTGCGACAATAAAAAAAAATATTCTACAAGTAAATATATTTTTATTACATCTTTTCAAAGTACTCTCCACCAGCCTCCGCCGCAGACACCTCGTTTACAGCCTGCTCGGACGCTGAAAGCACATCATCCGGCGACGAAAATTGTATCCCTTTGAGCTGATTTTTTATTTTTGGGAATGAGAAGAAGTCACACGGTGCTAGGTCAGGGCTGTAAGGAGGGTGACCCAGGAGTTTGACCGGTGTGCTGTCTAGGAAGTCCCTCGTTTTGATTGCGGTGTGGGTGGGCGCATTATCGTGGTGGAGCAGTAGCCCGCGGAGCCCTGTGTTTGGTCGCTTGTTGTTCACAACAGAGAAAACTTCTGCCAAACATTTGGTACCTATACTATATATTATATATACATATATACCGATACCATTCGGCGTTAATGCTTCTTTGGTTTCGTAAAGGAATTGACACTAAGTAGCCAGTCAAATTGAAAAAGCTCACGACCAAAATCTTCCCCTCGCTTCTAGGTCGCTTTACTTTGGTAGGCGTTGATTCGTTTTGCAGCGCCCCTAACGGAGAGTAGCGATCGATAGAGTCCGCTAGGGGGCGCATTTAGAAATTGTATGGAAATTGTTCCCGTCGACTAGGCTATCGTCCACCGTGACGATCGAGTGCAAACTCGTACTAGACCCTCTGCACATTTTTATTCACTGATACGATATACACTCCAAGATCGCCCATTGTAGTCATCGCTATATTATCATCTATTTTCTGCCAATAAGTGATAGTGCTTTTCTCGAATATCATAATTTTCAGTACCTAAATGCCTCCAACCAGTGGCAGTCACTCACAAATCTAATATTTGTTCTGGAAACACAAATTGGGATGTTCTTCTTATAAAAATATAAATAATTTTCTAATCCGTTCGTAAACTATCCATTGTAATGTAATTTCACGGGAATTTGCTTATGTCAGTACTGGAGTCGGTCCAGTTTAGGCAGGGTCGCTATGTAAAGGAGTGCCTGGGAAGTATGTATGTTAACAATTTCTTCTTTTAT
Organism: Euclidia mi; assembly: GCA_944739405.2. Lineage (NCBI taxonomy): Eukaryota > Metazoa > Arthropoda > Insecta > Lepidoptera > Erebidae > Euclidia > Euclidia mi. The sequence goes on from OX123184.2 coordinate 68,427,151, forward strand.
TAATATTTGAATCAATTCTTATAATTGCTTGCATTATTGTCATTATATTAATCATAATAATTACTTATATTGATTATATTTGTACAACGTCATAGGAAACATATTGATACATGCGCTAATTAAAAACAACTGATGTAAAGGATATATCCTGTAAATACAACACATGTTTAAAACAAATAAATTTCTCGTTATCTGTGTGAGTAACACAAAGTTCACAAGAGCCAGATTAACGTTAACGTGGCTTTTGCTAGTGCTACGCAAAAAATAAATAATTCTGATATAAAAAATACATATTACGCTGATAAGGCATGAATGCTACTCTCTCACGCAATAACTACCTAACCGCTTTTGATGAACATTTGCCGTATATCTACATCGTTTAGTCCCGATAACTGACTCACACGAGGGCAGTAACTTTGAATCTAGGTACCAGATATACGACCACACTTTCAGTTGACACGCACTGTCACGATATTTGGTTACTAATAAGAAAGTGTAAGTAGTTTCCATCTCTGCTAATGCAGGTCGAGCGACTACCATTTAAACAGTTCTTAACCTTATTAAAGAAGCTTTCCAAGAAAATTGTACAAAAAAACTTAGTTAACAAGCAAATCGGCATCTTTACGGCAACGACAAGGTTATGACTGTAATATGCCAGTACTTTAGCAGTGCCAGAAACCACAGCCTTTAGACACGAAATAAGAGTGAAATGGTGTCACTTGACGTCGCTTACCCGTTTGAATTGATCTTCGCAAACACTGCAGGAGGTGTCATTTCCACTACCATTGGTGTAGTGGAGTTTCGCAGTGCCTCTTTAGTTTTCACTTCCATCATCTTAGTGGTCTACAATGGTCGAGTAAGATTCTCGGCGACATCACTTAAGGTTTAGTCACGTGTAGCTCGGCCAAGAATGGTGGTTTTGTGTTTGATGGTGGGATTTGTTAGCGCTACCGTGGTGACCGTTTTATCATGTCGCCAACAGGCGAACCTGCAACAGTGGATATATGGGTTTATTGGGAGCCGGTACCCGGGGTACCAGAGAAACACAAAATAACTTTTCAAGGCCATCTAAGTAAGCTTATGTACCTTATACCTTAAATTAAAGCCTTTTTAATTTATTGCATTCAGATTTGCCACTGTGATAGAAAGCCTCAACATACAAAGCTGCTTAAAAATTTACTTCTGGTTTGAAGTTGCATTCATGGTTAATCCAATAAACATTTTTTCGCTTTCTACTTCATTCTCCTAAATTGCTACGGTTCTTCATACAAAATAATATTTGTATGCACCTATAACGTGTTTCAATTGTGTAAAATCAAACTGTCGGTGCAGCAGCGGTGAACTCATGGACCCACATATTTGCGTATGATGAGATGACAGACAGTTTCACAGCATTGGCACTGAGAATCTGTTTGTTGTGGTACCTACCATCGTTATCACGTTGCCATCACGCATTGTATCCTACGATGTTGCAATGTAGTTCATCCACTAGCCAAGGATACTCTTATCCAGCACGATAATCTTCTAACAATCTCGTACGCGCAGGATAAGCAACAGATTGCTATTAGTTGCCCTTCTGAAAATATGTTTGATGATCGCTGTACGCAGTGGCTTGTGATAGGACACTTTTGACATTATCGAAAAAGAAACAAAATATATTATAGCTCGCTTAATAATGTGTACTGTGCTATACCTGTGTATACCTGTGCCATAACATTGGGACCGAAACATAACTGGCGAAAAGTGGGTGTGTAAAACACCTCTGCCCACCCCTTTGGGATAAAAGGCGTGAAGTTATGTTTTGACATTATCGAAATCGATGAGCAGAGGTATTTATTCCCTAAAGAATCTTATAAGATGCAATACAATGTGTGATACCAATAAAAATTTTTTTTTGGATCAGCAAAAGTTTGCACCAAAGTTTACCCTGTATTGATTGAATCGTTGTGAATTATAAAATATAGGCACGAAAAATATATAAATTAGTAACAAATATTTATAGGCATCTGTTTGGTAAGCCGCGGTTGCTTCGGCTGGTTTTTGCGCAAAGTTGTAGTCAAAGAAAAATCCAGAGAAAAAAGAATTTGACCTTTTATCCGTACTATAACTTGTGTTTGCGCCCTGGCGGGGAGGTATAACATATATACCTACTGATACTAGTTATTTTTACCTATTTCGTTAATTTTTCCATTTTATTTACCTACTTTTATTTTTATTTTCGTATGGTATTGCATTTATCCGCGGAATTCATTAAAAATCAAATCTATAAAAAATATATATTGCATATTTCTTTAATTATAAGCTTGACTGTACATTTTTATCGTGTAAAATATGTTAAGAAATACTTTTCCGTAAACAATGGGTGAATGATCCTCCACGGATCGCCCTTTCCCTGTTTTCGTGTGTTGTAACAAGAATACAATTAATGTACATATATCTCCTTTACAATAGGTACTTGGTGTTTGGCGCTTGAAATAATAACCATTACCTTTCAAAGAGTTTGAAAATACATACATACATACATTTCGTCACGCCTTTTATCCCCGAAGGGGTAGGCAGAGGTGTATTTCTACACCCACTTTTCGCCAGATATACTTTAGTCCCACGTAATAAGGGGCGAGCCTATTGCCGTACCGGGCACATTTCCAGACTCCGTGCTGCTACTGAGAATTTCGTGACAGAAAAACCCAATAACACTGCCCGACCCAGGAATCGAACCCGGGACCTCCCGACCCCACGCGCACATTTATGCCGCGAGACCAATGAGGCAGTCAAATTTTACGAATGTTTTAAAATATTCGTAAAATTAACTGCTACACGTGCAATGGAAGAAGCTTAAGAAGTAGGTACCCAATAATTGCCATTTCCGGAAAAACAAAATTATTAAGTTCAGTGCAGCGCACTCTGTTTAATAAGCGCAACATTATTTAGCAACTAAATGAAAATCGTAAAAATGTACAACATACAACGAACGTAATGAAGATGCTGAGTTTTCACCCTAGTTACGCTTTCCACCGTCAGATGGCATTGCGCAATGTTCGAGCAAACCAAGAGATGGCGTTAGTGCTTGCTTCTTTCGTTCTGTGGTTGATTAACTTGCCTATGTTCAGTGGAGTTTCGGAAAAGTGTATGTAGATGTCGCTTATAGCCATATAATTCTCAATTTCTACTCGCTAAAAGTTACCTTAATTTTATTTGTTTTTGATTTCTTTTGTGTAAGTAAAATGAGTCTACCGACAATACGAACACTTAATTCATTTATGTAGTTCATTGAAAATACTTAAGTAGGTGGCTAGTTACTTTTATTATTACCTACCTACCAAAATGACTGCCTTTTATACTATCTGCTTGCATAGGTAGGTACTTAGTTATTATGCAATTGTGATAACTTTTAAAGTCGGGAGCAGAATAAATTACTTTACTGCCTACAAAGTTGGTTAAAATACGAAACTAATTAACATTTACCTTCTTATTATATAGCTATATTTCAAATTACAAAAGTAAAATAATTTAACTTTGTAAGTAATCTTATCATGAAGTGTGTCTGATTTCAACACAAACTGTTGGTAGATGCACAATTGGAATTTAGGTACATTTTAAACTTAATGTCTGATAACTTAGGTATGTCTGTCTAACGGCCCGGTCACGGCCAACAGCGGCGCGTGGCGGGTGGCAGCGGCGAGCATTTTCGATGTACATGGCGCGTATAGTGTGACGCGGCGCGCGGCCGCCTCAAAGTAAACGCGCCCTGTACATCGCCCCTGCCGCGCCGCTCGCCGCTTAGACCGATCTCGTGACCAACGTAAGAGCTATGCCTGTACTTGGAAAGAACGACTAGAGGGTCTAGTATGAGTTTTGCACTCGATCGCCACGGTGACGATAGACTAGTCGACGGGAACAATTTCCAATTTCCAAGGACCCTAGACCCCCAGCAAAAACAGTGAAATGGTTGTTAGTAACCCGACGCGGGAAAGGGTCAACCGCGTCTGAAGTCTCGAAGCGGAAAAGTAGTTGTTAACGTGATGATCCATTTACTAAATAACGTGATTACTAATAGGATTCTTTTATTTTGTATTTCATTCTTTGTAAATTGAGATACCCTTTAATTCTTTGGTGTACAAAATACTATTTACATAAAAATAGGATACCAATAATATATATAAATAAATAAACTACATACAATAATATTTGTATACATAGACTACATCAATATATGTACATAAAATATACATAATATGATACTCTACTCTCGGTTATCTATAATATGCTTATAATTTGTGAAGGCTGAAACAATGTCATCGTCTCCCTTTTTCAGAAAATTAAGCGTTCAGAGGAGTATGAAATTTGGCAGAATTCAATATCTATTTTATGCTAGGAATTTGGGCGTTTGCTGGATCTCTAGTATAAATATTTTTCAAAAATATTTACGTGAATTTGGCAGCAGAAGAAAAATATTAAACGAGCTTATGATACCTAGATAGTTCACGAGGAAAAGTTTTTCACTCACAGTGAGGCAAATGCCAAATAATAGCCTCTGCAACATTTCAAACTTTTACCGTGCTACTCACTGCTATTTTTTATTCGTAGAACACAGAGTACTTTTGTATGTTCGTAGAACTTGATGCACGAATATAGGTGTAGACACATACCTACAAATTTTATTTATGTACTTACTTATAACCTAAATGATTTAGACAGGAAAAGAAATAACACAGTAATGAGAGAAAATGATGTTCATCAAAATCCATTAAGCAACTTAATAGTACGCGTAGGTATAATATTTAGTTAATAGTATTTAGCTCATCGACTCTCTTGAAGGCGATTTTACAAAGATCCCGTCAGGGCAAAACCACTGAAGGTATTTGCATAAAACTGTTTCGAATTTATGAATAGTTACATATAATTTAGTGCAAGACACGCATAATTTAGAATGAGATATACGGCCTTTTGCAATATTCGAACTATAGATAGATCTGTAGATTTTAGATTCGTGTTTGACATATTTTGTATGGAGCTTATGTCAAAAACTGTCAAAAACTAATCTAAAATCCACAGATCTATCTATAATTCGAATATTGAATTCCGTAGATAGTCATGACTAGTTCAGAAACAATTGAAGTGCATAATAAATTAAAATAAGCATAAATTACAATCTTTTGATGTAAGTTTAAAGATTGACTGGTATCATATCTATATTATTGAAGCAAAATATTTGTTACAAGGTCTACTGAAATAAAGAATCTTGTAATCTTTTTTATTTAATAACATGCTGTTTCCCACGGTTTCACTCATGCTATTTTCGATATCTAGACAACAGGGCCATCTACGGTCAAAATATAAAGTCCTCTAAATTTCAGTGAAAGTCCCATTAGTGCAGCCATTCCAGAGATTACCGCGGACAAACAGTAAGACAGACCGACATAAATAAATAACAGGTTGTTTATGACTTGGATTCATGTAACTAACTACGCATATGAAAAAACAAAGAAATATAATATTGAAATCAACAGACACACTTAAATTTTATTTTTATTTAGGTAAACGTGTAGAGAAAAAAAGTCTATCCGATATCAGTTTTTCCGATATTAATTTACACATACGTACAACTAAAGAATACCAATTCGATATTCAATGAAAATTACTAAAGAAATGGAGATTCTTGACGTAAATTACATTTTCTTGGGATAATATAATTATAATAAATAAATAATCAATAAGATTGTGCTTCGTGAATATTAAATAGGAGAGCGACATCTGTAAGGTAGTTTGGCTTTTATTTATGGGGTAGGCTGGCTGAACCCATGGTTCCCTCTGATATTATACGCCCCTCTGATATTCTGTGAAACAAAAGCTTGCTTTGGTTTCAGGAACAGTTACTTTATAATATTATTATTATAAATGTTATCGTTATATGAATAGGTACCATGAATTATATTTTGCTAATATGCCTACATCGGCGCCTGTTATGACAGCATTAGCGTTTACTATTGTAGTCTATGTCACTCTCCAGCACTTTAACTATGATTATCATCATCATCAGCCCTGTATATTAATTATGCCACTGGGCTGGGAATATACATATTTCGATGTTATCAAAAGTTGAATTATTAATTAGTAGAAGACGATTGTTATAACTCTTTCAGACAAATATTTTAGTTATACCCAAGTTATGATGAATGAGTCAAGAACGTAGCAAGTAATAATACATATAAGTAAAACAGCATTTTATACATTCTATACAGTATATCAACCTATTATTATTTATAATTTTCATATACAGCAAAGGCACACAGTTTTAATCGTTGGACCGATATCCCAAGCCTATCTTACACATTGGGAGCGTAGTTTCCTGCTAAAAATAGCACCACCCTATCTTTTCCCTTAAATGTCGTACAAGGCCACTTAAGGGATGGCAGCGGTTACACCTATGTGCTTATGTCGCTAATATGTACCTGTTTTAAACCTTCCACTCACATTGTTCTAGAACATTCTTTCGAAGTAGGTGTAGTACACGCTTGTATTAAATTGCTATGATGTTTCTGATGCGGTTGTAAAATTGTCCCTGTGGAGAGCATTCTAGTTTGAAATTGAACTTCCCTTCGGAGATTTTTTAGCGGTTTAATTTGTCAGGTGTTTGTAAGTAGTATGGGACGTTTTTTTTTTTTTTAAACTCCTCATGTACCCATGTGTCGGAGGGTAGGGTTTCACCGAAGCATTCCTCGCTACCCCTCGACGGCTATTGGCCCGCCAGATGGTCAGGCCGGCCCCGAACAAAACCCCCTTGGCGGCGGATGAAGGTGCTGAGCTCCGCCACCAAAACACCCAGTGGCCGCAGAGGATAGGGAGGACGGCAACGCAACACCGCATCTCCTCTTCCTCTGCGACCCCACCGCGACGCAACGATGGCGCGCTCCCATTCGGTCGCGGGAGATAGGGCGCGCGGCAACACTACACCGACACACCTCTCCTTCCGCGACCGCACCGGACTGCGAGGGACAGACAGAACTGTCCCCCGCACCCGCACCTATGGACGCATCCTACGCAGGCCTCACGCAAGCCCACGTGGAGCGTCCCCTCCTGGGATCCCGCTTAGCTTCACCGTGGGAGAAAATCAAATCCACGGTTACTAAGCCCATCCACCACGACAAGGTGGAGATCCCACGGGGGGGAAGTAGTATGGGACTGTTAATAATTTAAAATTTTAAGTTTCGGTATCTTACGTATTGGAATTATAAGGAGTTTACGTTTTTCTGACAATGAATTTTGCAAAAAGTAATCTTTGTTAAATAAATCAAGCCCAAGAGAGAAATTTTCTAATTAAGAGCGACAAATTTACTTCGTTTTTGTGTCCAAAGGAAAACAGATACATGACTGATCTTCTAATTGTAGTGTTTTTCTTTTGAAGTAAGTAATTCTGAAAATGTCAATTAAACGTCTGGGTAGAATTAAAAGTAAGTAGGTAAGTCGATACTTGTGTTGTAGGAACAAATACCTGTAACCATTAAATTGGTGGTAGCTACCTTGCTACTAGGGCTTGTAATTCGAATATTCGAATGTTCGAATAATGCGAATATTCGTTCCTTTTTACTATTCGAATATTGAGTGGTGTTAAATTCGAATATTCGAATGATTTATAGTTACGTTTTTTTAGATCGCATTACCAAAGTTTACGTCAATCCCACGAATGATTATTGTGATTGCGGTGTGATTTATGATCTCTCATTTATCTTTATTTAATTAAAACTTATCATTGCTTTCTATTTCATCAAGACAGGTGTTAGACAGGGATGTGTAGCGTCGCCATGGCTGTTTAACCTCTTCGTGGACAGTTGTTTGCAAGATCTAAAGTATAGTGACTGTGGATTAAGAATGAATGGGTTACTTGTCAAATAACTCCTCTATGCTGGTGATCAGGTAATACTTGTATCTTCAGCGGAGGAGTTGCAGGAGATGGTAACAAACATGGATGGTGCTTTAGAGAAAAAGGGAATGTAAGTAAAATGAATGTTATGGTTTTAGGAGGAATGCATTACGGCTTGTAATGTTATGATTTATGAATATGATCGATGGATAACGAGTGGAGCAAGTGAATGAGTTTGTGTACTTAGGTACCTACGCTGTTTACAAGAGATGGTAAAAATGAACAAGATACTGAAAGAAGGGTTAATGTAGGTAATAGAGTGAATGGAGCTCTGAAGGCATTTTATCAACAGCCAAAACGTGTCCAAAAAGGCACGAATAGAGAGAGAGAGAGAGAGAGAGAGAGAGAGAGAGAGAGAGAGTAGTGAAAGTTGGGTATGGCAGAAGAGACTAGAAAGTAGAATAAATGCTGTAGAAATGAGCACTGAGAAGTACGTGTGGTGTATTTTTAATCGACAGAGTAAAGAGTTGTGTGATAACTGTGATAAGAGAGTGTGTAGGGAAATGGAGAGGATCGATGACGAAAGACTGACAAAAAAGATATTTAAGCCAAGTATGCATGGGACAGGATGAAGGGGAAGACCTAGGCGGACGTTCAGGTACGTTCAGTATAGATTGGAGACATCCTAAAAAAAGGACAGCTAAGAAGTGCCCTAAGGAAAAGAACTTGATGGGGGTGAATGAAGCAAGAGAAATATGTCTAAAATTACGCAATCACGATTTGATCTCGATGATTCTCAAAATCCTAAGAATTTAAGACTAAGGTTTTGTTATGTAAACCCAGGCAGCAGATGTAATTTTTATTTAGATATTTTTGTTTGGTTTTGTTTTGAATACAGTTTATTGCTTTTTGTTTAATTAGAATGCCAAAGTATGTATGTTACTGAAAGGTGATTCAATTTTTAAGTATTTATGCATGGTTTTATTAAGGTTTAAAAGAAACAGCTGATATTCGAATAATATTCGAATAATTCGAATACTTCTTGTAAAAATATCGAATATTCGAATTTCTAAGAACATCGAATAATTACAAGCCCTACTTGCTACCAATGATAAGTTTTAAGGATGAAGGATCCAACCTAATTTGCTCAACCTTCAGGTGTGATAGACTGTTTAGCCTTCAAGTCGCCTTTCGACCTTAAGTCGATTTTCGACCTTAACCATTACAAAATCTTGACGGCCGAATCCACGACAGATCAGGACTGTTTGATGGCCATGCTATTGTTAGAATGTCTTTTGATAGCAGCCCTGTTTTTGTGGAATCCGCAAACGGCCTGAAGCGAGGTAGAATAACACAGAAATAATCAGTAAGAGTAGGAGGTAGAAATGCACGGGTGGCGTACTGCTTCAAACGTTCGTCTCGCCATTCAACACTACGCCGAGAGTTGTAGGTTCGTTCTCCACACGAGACAGCACGTTTGTATCACAAATTAATGTTTCAAATCTGGGTGTTCTTTGTATCTGTAGTTTGAATATTTGTAAAGCCGATCGCGATCGATCACAAGATAAACGGGATTCTCTTTGAAAAAGTCCTATGTAGTAACTATCGCGGTTGGCGTCTCTGTATTGTTAGGTAGAGTTATGTACGTATAATAAACTTCAGTGTGTGTAGGTTGGATAATGAAAACAATTTAATATAAGTTCGTTATTAGTTGATGGAAGCTTGTTATGAGAAATATTCTAATACGAGTGTTATAGTATATTAAATAGATCAAATATGTACTTAGTTTGTACCTACGCTTTGTACAATAAACGAATAATAAAGAATGATTTATAGTCTGGGAGTGTACAGACTGGCCTCTCACTCAGTTAGTGCCCCTGACTGCTACGGCGCTCGTGGGTTCTATTCCCACTTATTCGTTATCAAGTTGCCATAGAACAGGCACAGGCTCTATATTTGGGATCAGAATCATCGTAAAAACTAGTATTGAATTGTTAATTATCGCTACGTAAGTCTTGGATGTACCTGGTAAAACGCTAGGAAGTTGATGATATAGTAGTAAGCAAATATTCTGTGGGTACAGTTTTCGTTTCGAAGGACTCTACGAAAGTAATTTTCAACTATGCACTAAGAAACGTGATTCGTTTAAATTATTATTATTGTCAACAGTGAAGACTCTAATAAAACTGTTTACGTATCACATTCGAGCGATGTCAGGGTTATTTTTATGACTTTACAAGGGATACAATATAAAAAGGTACGTTGCTTTTTTCATGTAATGTGATCCGTGGTGTTGCCGTTTGTTTCCCAATAGATAGGCTGGTGAACATGGAAAAATGAGAAATGTATTTCGAACGAATGTATGTCAGTATATAGTAATTACAGAATATGTTAAAAACTAAAATTATTTTAAGAAATTAAATACAAAATAATAATAAATTAATTATTTACGGCTTTAATACTATTTACCAACATTGGCATTCTCACGATTCTAACATTATTGGTTCGGCGTTACACCGAAACCGAAGGTTCCTAGGCGATTTGGGAAAAAATGGACTGTATCTAAAGGATGGCGAGTTCTGTTCGCCTAGGATTGGAATGGGAGAGAAAGTATGGTGTAGAAAGGAACCTCTTACCTTGCACGGCAATCTTCTTCTTCTCAGAAGGGGAGTCTCCTGGTGTTTTCGAGATGAAGCTGCTTGATTCACTCCACTACACAAATCACTTTCACTCGCGAGCGGTTTTGAGTTTTGTATAAGCGGTAATAATTATAGCGGTGCGGTGCGGTATACGACGGACATGAGATCGGCGCGTCTCGAATCTTCCATTCTTTCTTTTTCGTCGTTGAGCAGGGCAGCCAATAGCGAGGCGTTTTGGGAGGGGATTCATGAAAAGGATCGCTCGGATTGGCCGAGCAGCGACGAACCATTGACGTTGACATAATTAACTAGCAATGGAATGGATAGATGGCGCTACCAAGACCTACAAGACCTACCAAGGCGCTACCAGATATGCTTGAGTTTCATGTAAAGTAAATATATACAAGTAACATAGAAGGTATAACAGTTGCAGCACCTTACAAAAGTTTAATTGTTATGTATTATTAAAACCCTGGCGATGAAAAAGAGTGACCGTGAGTTTTATTGCCCGTTCTTTCTCATGGTTCTACCTATTGCATTGCGAACGTGGCAGTAAATGTAAATGTAGAAGCATACAGTAATAATGTTTAAATTTGACGTTCATAAGTGTCACTTTGTGATCTAAATGAATAAAGGATTTTGAGTTTGAGTGAGTTTGAGTTACCATATCCCCCCGGCCCTAAAGGGTTGCCTTTAAAAATAAATAAAATTGAACTTAGCTATGTTAGGTGTACTACCGCATAACCCATCAATAGGCTAAGACAGCGATATGACAATAAAATTTATCTAAATTAACTTTAGCGAAAACTACAAACGCAATAACAGCGAAAACTACAAACAAAATACTTAAACTAAGAGGTAGATCCAACTTCAGACTAGATCTCACTGAGTTGGAAGCGGACAGAGACGTACAACAGGGCGCACGTAGTTCCCCTTCGCGGTTTTCACGGTAACAACGCGGGTTGTACCGTCCTTGGAAGTATGCAGTTTCTCTACGATGGCTAACGGCCATGAAAGCGGCGGAGCATTATCATGTATTATGACGACCAACGTACCCTCCTGTATAGGGGATGCAGGACTATTCTACTTGGATCTAGCCTGAAGCTGGTGTAGATATTCCGCACGCCAGCGCCGTCAGAACGACTGCACGAGTTGATCCAGCAGAGTATGTCTCTGGAGCAAGCTTGAAGAGTCTGCTTCAGGAGCCGGAAATGACGATAATGGCACGGTGTTCAGAAAATGTGCAGGGCTTAACGCGGATGGCTCTGCAGGGTCACTACTCAATACCGTGAGCGGACGCGAGTTGATCAGTGCCTCGACTTGTGCAAGGACAGTTAAAAACTCTTCGTAAGAGAGGATCTGTTGACCTATAACTTTGAAGAGATGCGTTTTAATTACTTTGACCAGCCCGTCCAGCATACGCACCACGAGAAAATTATCTCTACACATTTACTCGTGTTTATGACGATTATCTCTATTAACTCGCTGACTCTAACATGGTTACACACACGATTCAACTCGTTATGTCAAATGTAGCTATAATAGTCGTTTTTACTTATCTGTGGCATTTCTCTCGACGAATCCTAACATGACGGCCCAATATTACTCGATTAAGACAAATTTTGACAACTAAAATAGTAATAATAGTCGTCATGCTTTCATACGACGAGAACTACACGAGTAACTAAAATTATTTCTTTAAAACAACAAAGAAAATGGCAAGCTTATTATAATTATTTAATAACCTTATATGAAGAGCGCCACGCGAGAAAAGTTCAAAGAAAGCGAATTAGGGATCTCTGTGACCCTTTTACGTTGAACGACAGAGAATTTGTGATCAAAACCAATGGCTGTGTTTCTCATAGAAAGGCTTGCCACGGATCTCGAGCCTCATTCAGATGGCCTGCCTGTCTATTTAAAGAATAAGTTTTAAATAAGTTAATATCATTATTATCAGAGCTGCGCATGGGACCTCATTCTTATTCAACACAGTAGGTAACAATTGTTAATACTTTGTAGGTATTGACATCAGCTTCGAATTAAAACTAATCAACTTTTGAATTAAAACAATACATACAAATTACAAATGTCAAATAGTACATAATATGATAAACTATAGAGGTGGATACAAGTCTTTTGAGCCATTTGAGCACAAATTGAATGAACTAAACCGGTGTGGTTACATTAATAAATGCCGTAATTGACATACAATATGTTTCAAAGGGCAACATTGGTTACTTGTGCATCGAGAGCGAATTCTTCGACGAGAAGCTTGTCTATCGTGGCGCGCATGTTAAAGAAAACGAGATATTAACCGATAACGACAATATTTCTTCATTTACGCGTGTGATATCTCGTGGTGCGTATCCTAGGCGGGCATGCTTTCCCAACTTCCACCGAAATGCTGGTGGAATAAACTTCCAGTCAATATGATCTATGGAAAGTTCTTCGTGAAGACGAGTACGATAACCCGCGACGTGATTGAAACAAGTAGCGGGAACAATTTCAATCAATTTACTAACGCGGTTGGCGACAAAAGTCTGCCCGCGGTAAGGAGATGAATAAATCCAAGCGAGCACCACTTTGGAGTCAGAAAATGCGTATATTTTATTAATAGGGTAGTGGGGCAAAACTGTGTCTTGAACCTTGCGGAGCAACTGAGACAGCAGAAGGGCCGCGCACAACTCCAGTCTCGCAACCGAAATGGTTTAAACAGGCGAGACCTTAGACTTGGCACAAACTAACTGCACCGAGTAGTTAGAACCAATGCGGACTTGCAGATATACGACTCCGCCGTAAGCACGCTCGCTGGCGTCAGCGAAACCTATTAAGTTGATGGTATATCCATCTACCAACCCAAGATGACGCGGAATAGTAATTTGATTGAGCGCGGTAAGCTCAATACAAAAGTGGCCCCAAGCGGCGACAATATGGTCAGGGGGTGTTTCATCCCACTCACACTTAGATAGCCAAAGCTCTTTGATCAAGAGCTTGGCGTACAAAATTGTGGGAGCCACAAAACCCATTATGTCCCATAGTCGAGCCACTGTGGACAGCATAGTGCGTTTGGTGCACTTATCATCTGGTGGTGAGACGTCAAACCGAAAACTATCGCAGGATTTGTCCCAGCGTAAACCGAGAACTTTATGCGGTACAGACTTCTCAAACTCAATGTCTGGAGAAGCTTTATGAGAATCTGGTATGCGTGCGAGAACCTCCTCAGAGTTGCTTGTCCATTTGACAAGATCAATTTGGCCTCGCTTGAAAAGCTGAATAAGCTCTTCACAAAGCGAAATTGCTAGCGGAGCGGGTATGACACTACAGGCAATGTCATCCATATACAAAGCGGAAGTGTGGTATAGTATAGCGTAGCGTAGCTTAGCAAAGCATAGCATAGCGTAGCATAGCGTAGCATAGCGTAGCATAGCGTAGCATAGCGTAGCATAGCGTAGCATAGCGTAGCATAGCGTAGCATAGCGTAGCATAGCGTAGCATAGCGTAGCATAGCGTAGCATAGCGTAGCATAGCGTAGCATAGCGTAGCATAGCGTAGCATAGCGTAGCATAGCGTAGCATAGCGTAGCATAGCGTAGCATAGCGTAGCATAGCGTAGCATAGCGTAGCATAGCGTAGCATAGCGTAGCATAGCGTAGCATAGCGTAGCATAGCGTAGCATAGCGTAGCATAGCGTAGCATAGCGTAGCATAGCGTAGCATAGCGTAGCGTAGTGTAGCGTAGCGTAGCGTAGCGTAGCGTAGCATAGCGTAGCATAGCGTAGCATAGCGTAGCATAACGTAGCATAGCGTAGCATAGCGTAGCATAGCGTAGCATAGCGTAGCATAGCGTAGCATAGCGTAGAATAGCGTAGCATAGCGTAGCATAGCATGGCATAGCATGGCGTAGCCTAGCGTAGCATAGCATAGCATAGCATGGCATAGCATAGCATAGCGTAGCATAGCATAGCATAGCTAATTAGTCCTTTATCTTACACACAGTTTTAGCACCCACCTTGATCTCTTGAAGAACAGAACAACAACAAGACGTAATACAATGAGAAGTACGTAACGTAGGTACGGTACCCATAATCACATACCCAAATACCATCTCAATAGCGGGCGGTAAATCATATCGCTCACTACGTACTATTTTAGTTAGTAGCAAGTGCGGAAATATTGAAGCTCCGATCAAAAGATCAATGCCTGCCGGATTCGCAAACTCCGTCTGCCAGCGGCAATGACTCGAGGTGAGTGAGTGATGCTACGTCTACATTAGCGTTAGGCAATGCGTCCGTGATACGCTCCACGATAAGCGAAGAAATGTTAAAATTAATATCCCTATCAAAACGCGAATGTATTTTAATATCTACGGAACCCTTGCAATGTTTTTCTGACCCGCCGATTCCTTTGACCACTGAACTAGTATTTCTAAAGTTATTCCACAATCCGAGGCGTTTGAAGCATTCCAATGTTATTAGATTGGTCTGAGACGCGCTATCGAGTAGACAACGTACCATGTGCGGCGACCCATTAACATCATAAACGATAACTTGCGCTGTCGCTAACAGTACCGTCTTAGACGCGGTACACTGCGTTTTGGCCCTGCGCGGATCATTATAGATGCGCGAGTGCCGTCCTCGCGTGCGCGTCGCCCGCGCAATGGACGTCGTACACAACGATACTTCGCCCTGAGACGTGGAGGGGGAAGTCACGGTTAGCGGCTTGGCTTGACAACGGATAACTTTTATCTAAATGTAATAATGAGTGATGTCGTTGATTACATGAACGTCACTTCGTCTTACTAGAACAATCACCCGTTTTATGTTTTATACTTAAACAATTAACGCAAGCTTTGTTTTCTTTTACACATTTGAAACGAGCGGTCGGATTTAAATTATTAAAAGCGGGACATTTATAGAAATGGTCGTGCACTATATTACTGCACAGACACTTCTGTGAATTATTACTATTAGATTCCGAGCATGTTACGTAAGATTGTGGATTAGGGACCGAGTTATTATTACTATTTCGCGCCTTATTCGACCTTTGGTTGCTGCTGTTAGTGTTAGACGGGCCAGGTGAACTAGACTGTGTATTATGAAATATTCGACACTGATCTTTGATGAACGAAATAAAACTATCTAGTGTAGGTATTTTATTATTGCGTTCCGTCATCTCGAAAGCACGAATTGTTTCAGTGGCAAACTTTTTTAAAGCGAGTTGAAGCAACATAAAGTTGGAAAGATTTAATTTTAAGTTCCTAAGAGAATTAACCGCGGTTACGAAGTTATCTATAAACAGCTGGAAATTCGAGACAGATGCGGCACCGGACAGTTTAAGATTTAAAGCTTGATCAAAGTAGGTAGACGCTAGGACCCGCGTGTCTTGATATCTATCAAGTAGTGACTGAAATATGACCTGATAATTCTCAGCACTGGGTGTGACACCTGCAAATACGGACTGGGCCTTCGGTGACAGTTTACCTATTAAATAGTACAACCTGTCAGCATCTGTCAGAGAACCATTATCGTGCAATCTATTTCGTATATCTCCGTCAAACGACATAATCTCGATTGGCGGTAATCTCGGTTTGCGGGCCGCTGCAACGGGCTGTGCCGAATATTTACCCTCCAATTGCGATTGTATACGCTTAATAATACAATAAAGATCTTCGAATGAGGTGTACGCCTGATAATTCGGTTGTTCATCAGGATTGATAGAAAGCAATCTTGCGTTATAATCGTCTAACAACTTATGAAAATCTGTTCGAATACTATCTACTGTCATACAATAGCTAAGGAATGATTCCCTATTACTATCGGAAATAGCGGCGATTTTTGAGCGCTCATAAATGTTTTGAATACGCTCAAATAAAATATTGCGTTTTGCTTCTAAGATTGTCATCTCTTTGTCTTCCGACACGCGTGACTTCTTTTGTTGTGACATGCTTACGTAAGTATAAGCTAATGAAACCGAAAAAAAATAAGAATATCTAAAGTACCTATTATTTTACCTAAGTAGGCTAAGTAGGCAACACTTTAGAGCTGTGGAATTAAGCTGCGCGTCCACCGGATCGGAATCGGAGCGTACGGAGCGGAAGGATTTGTTGCTTTGTATTAATTTCTATGAAACTGCGTGCACTGGATCGGCATTTCTGCGCCTGAGACCGGTATTTGTGCTGATGACGTCATCCGCAGTGAACGCATCATACGGATTCCGAGCGTTTCAAGTTGTGACGTGTTTGTGACGTTAAACTGTAGGCAAAAATACTTATTCACGATGAACGACGATTTTTTAATTATTTTAGTGGAAACGTATGAAGAACTTTATAATCTAAGGTTTTACGTATAAAACGTAAATGAATCCGACTCGTATGGAAAAAAAAATGGTTCGGCGTTACACCGAAACCGAAGGTTCCTAGGCGATTTGGGAAAAAATGGACTGTATCTAAAGGATGGCGAGTTCTGGTCGCCTAGGATTGGAATGGGAGAGAAAGTATGGTGTAGAAAGGAACCTCTTACCTTGCACGGCAATCTTCTTCTTCTCAGAAGGGGAGTCTCCTGGTGTTTTCAAGATGAAGCTGCTTGATTCACTCCACTACACAAATCACTTTCACTCGCGAGCGGTTTTGAGTTTTGTATAAGCGGTAATAATTATAGCGGTGCGGTGCGGTATACGACGGACATGAGATCGGCGCGTCTCGAATCTTCCATTCTTTCTTTTTCGTCGTTGAGCAGGGCAGCCAATAGCGAGGCGTTTTGGGAGGGGATACATGAAAAGGATCGCTCGGATCGGCCGAGCAGCGACGAACCATTGACGTTGACATAATTAACTAGCAATGGAAAGGATAGATGGCGCTACCAATTATAATTATCACAATTCAATGTCTTCGAAGTAAGTTGCAATGGAATAATATGATTTTTCAATTAACAATGCAAATAATTCCTTTTAAGGGTTCCGTACCTAAAAGGTAAAAACGGGACCCTGTTACTAAGCCTCCGCTGTCTGTCTGTCTGTCTGTCCGTCTGTCTGTCACCAGGCTGTATCTCATAAACCGTGATAGCTAGAAAGCTGAAATTTTCACAAATGATGTATTTCGGTTGCCGCTATAACAACAAATACTAAAAATAAAAAAATAAATATATTAAGGGGGTGCATAGGGTTCCCACCAAGAATTTAGGGTCCCAAGCCAACTTCACCTGCAATTGATGCACCTGCCGATTAACGGACGAGACTCTGGCAAACAAAATATCCCGATAAGCGGCAATAGGCTCGCCACTTATTACGTGGGATCAAAACACTGGCGGGAAGTGGGCGTTTAATATGCCTCTGCCTACCCCTTCGGGGAAACAGGCGTGAGTCCATGTATGTATGTGTATTAAGGGGGGTCCCATACAATAAACGTGTTTTTTTTTCGTATATTTTGCTCAAAATTACCAACGGTAACAGGTAGACGCTTAAAATTTTCACAGAATGTGTTTATAACCTTTCAAAATAAATCATTCAATTAAAAAAAAAGTTAATATTAAAGGGGGGCTCCCATACAACAAACGTAATTTTTAAGCAATTTGTTACTAGATCTTAATAAACAGGTAAAAACTTAAAAAAATATTTAAGTATACATACAACAAACGTGATTTTCTTTTATAGATGATGGTACGGAACCCTTCGTGTGCGAGTCCAACTCGCACTTGCCCAATTATTAAATTTGCTAATGCCCTCTGCTATTCGTATGTGTTTTGGCAGATTATTATAAACTTTTGGGGCCATTACAAAAATGCTGATAAGAAAAAGGCTACGTTTAGACCCTGTTCACGAGATCGGTCTAAGCGGCGCGCGTCGCGGCGGGCGGCGCGGCAGAGCGTCGTGCACGCCACGACCCACAGTAGCGGTAAACGCAGCGGCAAATGTGGACATATTTGGGCCGACGGAGTTACCCATAAATATGGCGATAACCAAAATATCTTTGTGTAACTATACGGTATACCTACAAAATTGCCTTCTTCATTTCTTACAAGTATTTTATATCAAAGGAATAATGTATATTCGCAATTAATGAGGCGTTGAATAGGTACCTACACAACGTAGATTACGTTAAGTAGGTAGGTAAACCACCTTTTAACTTTCATAGTAGCTGTGTCTGTACCTAAATAGGTACATATGTACATTACACAATGTTTTAATTTTTGCGATTTATATTAAAACCTACCATTATATTCTGTAAAACATTGTTTCATTACATCTCGCAACGTTTTATTAACATTTTTGTATTTATACAGCGGATGTGTTGCTATCCATACACGTGACCGTTTTAAAATTTCGACTTTAAATGTCTCCGTATTCATTACCGCCACAAAATAGTTTAACCGCCTAGTTCGTCCCTCGCGTAACGCTGTCTGTGCCGCTCGGAGTCGTGGCGTCGGACTCGGTCGCAGTACATTTGTTCCCGCCGCTCGCCGCACCGCCCGCCGCGCCGCTCGCCGCACAGCCATTCGCGCCAAAAAAACGTGCGCGTTATCGCTGTGCACGGCGGCTCGTGGCGTGCTTCGAACGTTTTCATACATTTGATCTTACCGCTCGTCGCCCCGCGTTAAGCCGCCGCTCAGAGCGGCAAGGTCGTGACAGGGCCGTTACTCGGTACCAAGCGTAGTTTGTCAGCCCTTCCTTGGCTAGTAAGTTTTATGAATTTACTCATATTGCGGCGCACAAACATGGCGGTTTCATATCAGTATAAGCAGGGCACAGTTAAAATTCTCAGTTTCTTGAAATATGGCTTACACGTGTCATCCCTTTGTAGGTTGCATATTGCCCTGATGCAGCGTTTCTGGGCAATGAAAACTCTTTCTTTACCTGTAGCATTATCCCAAAGCATTATGCCATACCTAAGAGATGAGGAAAGTAAGCCATGATATACAGTCAATAAAACCGACTGATCCACAGTTTTGCTTAACCTGTATAGGGCATATGACTGCTGATATAATTTAGTACATACCTTGTCAATCTGCTCATGCCATTTTAATGTATTATCAATATAAAGTCCTAGAAATTTAGTTATGTCAGTTTCATTATTTTTTGTATCCTTATAATTAATATTTAAATTTAAATGATTACTATTTAATTGATGTCCAAATTGCATAATATACATCTTGTCATAGTTTATTCTAAGATTATTCAATGTCGGCCAAGTTACTACAGAGTCAATGCTTTGATTTATATAATTTTCTAGAGCTAGTACATTATCACTATTAAATACCAATGTACTATCGTCAGCAAACATAACCATAGGATATTTTGTAGCTAATGGAAAATCATTAATAAAAGTAACGAATTATAAAGGCCCTAAGACACTGCCCTGCGGTACTTAATTTTGATATATTTCCCCTAATAGGTTTACTATTGTTTGACAAAAAACGTATGACAAAAGATCATTTTACAAACAACGTTTGAAAAACTAATCATTTGACAAACTTTCATTTCGCAAACATTTGACATAATACAGGTTACGCAAATGTTTTACTTGGAAAATAATTTAAATGTTAAATAATTATTTAAAAAATTATCATTTGACTAAATAATTTGTTTGCCAAATTGGTGATTGTACAAAAAGTTAGAAGATAAATTATTAGTTTTAAAAATAACTAATTTCCAACCAATACTTACGCGAAATTTTGAAAATATTTAATTGCATGGTTGCAATTTTCATCTTGGACAGATTATTTATAGGCAAGTAATAATTTTGTATTAATACTAATTCCATAGAAACTTAAGTATTTAAAAAAATATACACTGCCTGAATTAAGTGAAATAAGTAGAATTCGGTTCTGGCAGTTGTGGTCGCAGTTCTAACCTAACCTAACCAGCCATTGTTTCAGTTGACCCTACACAAAGATTGTTGTATTAACGTAGATTTTGGTTAAAAAAATATTTACCAAGCAATGCATTTTGTCAAATGTTATTTATGCTTTACGTTGTTTTGCCAAATAACATGTTTAAAAAATAATCAATTTGTAAATTAATGTTTTAGCATAATAACTTTTTTAACACGCTTTTATTAGGTCGTCGTGTATGTAACTATGTAATGGAATCTTAGGTAACTAATTTAACCATCTTCCAAGGGTCTTAGCATAATGAAAATTGGCAGCTGTATGTAGCTCTGATGATAATTTAATAATATGGTACTGTCGAACTGATCTGATGATGGAGCCGGAAGATATGACCTGGAACTTCATGATGGAAAAACATATCACAGTCGTGTTTGCACTTGTGAGAAAGGCCACGTGAAGAACTTTGACTACAATTAGGTTTCAAGGTCTGATGATGAAGCCGGAAGATAGGATGAATCCGCAAGATAGGTACTGGCATTCCATGACGGAAAATCGTATCATAGTCGTGTTTGCACTTGTGAGAAAGGCCACGTAAAGAACTTTGACTACAATTAGGTTTCAAGGTCTGATGATGAATCCGGAAGATAGGCACTGGCATTCCATGATGGAATATCGTATCATATATAGTCGTGTTTGCACTTGTGAGAAAGGCCAGGTAATGGACTTTGATTTATTTAAATATTTCGAATAAAATAAAATAAAATATTTGCCAAACATTCATAAACTTTTTCCAAATTTCATAAAACCAAAATCCACATGACTTTTATGAATGGGACCTGAACCCACGACTTCAGAGCGTGATGTGGATGTGTTACCCGCACGGCCATCGCCTTGTTTACAGTTTGTAGTGAATTTGGAGAACACTTGACAGAGTGTTACGATGACGAGTGTTTACGTCATCTAACTTGAAACTATCATTTCCAAATAATGAAATAGTCTTCAAACCTCTTTGTTTTGGTAATTATTCTGTTTTACGACCAACCAACTTCTCGTGTAGACGTCAGTATGACTTATGCTTGGACCTGTGGCTTGGACTTATCTGTTCCGTGTCATTCTGACTTGACACTGGCCGTCACACTACCCCCCTCTAGACATGCGCGTTACGCGCATCCTTAGATCCACGATGCACCGCTCTCCTGTCGGCATGAATCAAGTGATTAAACTTCGTAGATATAGGATTGTAATCTATGAGCAGATTTGCTTTCTTTGAGGCACAAAACTTTTCCCATGCCACCACCTTTCATTAGAATCTTGACATCTCCACATTTAAGGATACCACCTTTACTATCTAATCTGCATTGATGATCTCTGAAGAAATCCAGCCCAACAATGCAATCGTCTACGATATCTGAATTATCCGCTCGTTGCCAAAATAGGTTGTCACCGATTTTTAACACGCTTTTATTAGGTCGTCGTGTATGTAACTAACTATGTAATATCTATCTCTATAAATCTTCCAAGGGACGTAGCGTCATGAAAATTGGGAGCTGCATGTAGTTCTGATGACAATACAATAATATGGTACTGTCAAACTGATCTGATGATGGAGCCGGAAGATATGAACTGGAACTCGACATGTATGCAACTATGTAATGGAATCTAAGGTAACTAATTTAACCATCTTCCAAGAGTCGTAGCGTAATGAAAATTGGCAGCTGTATGTTGTTCTGATGACAATACAATAATAAGGTACTATCAAACTGATCTAATGAAGACATGAACCGGAACTTCATGATGGATTATCGTATCATAGCTGTTTTGGATTTTTAGATAAATCTTGTAATGAATTTTGGCCACGACTAGCTTTCAAAGTCTGATAATGAAGCCGGAAGATAGGCACTGGCATTCCATGATGGAATATCGTATCATAGTCGTGTTTGCACTTGTGAGAAAGGTCATGTAATGGACTTTGGACACGATCAGGTTTCAAGGTTATAACAAACCAATCATATATTGAAGACCAAGCAGTGGTGTAGTTAGGGTTCGTACTTTTGCGGCCCTGAGTGGAGTAAAATCACTTAGTGGTCTCATGATTGAAGAGCTACAATGTTATAAGCTGCCAGATAAAACACCATGTAATACAGACGCACAGGCGGAGATGGAGAGGACGCTGCCTCATTCGCCTACTTAAAATAAATATATAAATGTTAAAAATATTTCGTTATCAAAGACTAAAAAGTACAAAATAAATTAATAGTTTAAAAACACTAGAAAAACACGCTTTTATAAATGCACGTAAAAACAAAAAATAAATTATGGATCGTTCAAGTTGTCTCTATTTCTTGGCTGAAGTGTAAACTATGAGCTTTTAATTATAATATTTGATTGTAAAAGCGTGGGGCGCTGGAACAGGAACGAGTTTATTGTCAACAAATACTTATACTACCTTCCTGGCGGAAGCTGCATGAGGTCTCACAAGAGCATAGCATTTATGCCGCCAAAGGTTTACCAAAGAAAACCAAAGATATCTCGTCCACGAACAAGAACTCTTGATTGAAAGAATTTTTGCCACTGCTGTCGCATTCCTCTTATATACTTAATTTCCTGAAAGAAGAGGCGTTAAAAATGTCGGTGAATGTCGTCTTCCTCGCTGGTGGCGTATGTTTTATCTGAGTTCGACAAACTGGTATTTTGAACAGACTGTTTAATTAGAGCCACTTACTACTCATGCTGCAACTCCAGTAAGAGCGCCAATCTGTGGAACCTACTTCCCGTAACATCTGTTCACTTGATTTTTGAACAAGTTAAACAAGAACGTCTTTCCTGTTCCAGCGCCCCACGCTTTTACAATCAAATATTATAATTAAAAGCACATAGTTTACACTTCAGCCAAGAAATAGAGACAACTTGAACGATCCATAATTTATTTTTTGTTTTCACGTGCATTTATAAAAGCGTGTTTTTCTAGTGTTTTTTAAACTATTAATTTATTATAGTAAATATATTGTCTAGTGGCGGCGATAGCCGAGTGGGTATACCAACAGACTGCCATGCAGAGGGTATCGGGTTCGAATCCACGGCGCGCACCAATGACTTT
Source organism: Euclidia mi (assembly GCA_944739405.2). Classification (NCBI taxonomy): domain Eukaryota; kingdom Metazoa; phylum Arthropoda; class Insecta; order Lepidoptera; family Erebidae; genus Euclidia; species Euclidia mi. The sequence continues at coordinate 68,450,567 of OX123184.2, forward strand.
TCGGAGTTATGTGCGTATTGAATTGTTAATTATCGCTTGTCCCGTGCCTCGGAGAGCACGTTAAGCCGTCGGTCCCGGTTGTCATGAAGATCTTTGACAATCGTTACAGGGCGTCAGTACCTTCTAAATAAAACTGACACTAGTCTAAACCATGGAATATCGCTATCCCTTCGGGTTGCGGAGGTCAGACAGGCAGTCGCTCCGTGGAAAAGCTAATATTCAGTCAAATCCGGTTAGACTAGAAAGCGGACCCCAGATTGAAACTGGGATAACGCTAAGAGAAAGAAGAAGTAAATATATTGTCTAATGAGTAGTTTATTAAACAATAGTTTATATCAAGTATAATTTTGTCAAATTTTATTTGTCAAATGAAAATTTTTCATTTGTTTTTTGTCAAATGATCGGACACCCCCCTAATACCATATGATTAAAGCTTTTTTTAAATATATTGTGATCCACATGATCAAAAGCACGCGTCATATCCATAAATAGTCCTAAAACTGGTAGACTTTTATCAACTCTAGCAGAAATATGATTCAGAAAATCATACACCGCTACATCAATTGACTTATTCTGTCTAAACCCTGTCTGATTGTCAACCAACAGATTATTTTTTCCAAATAACCATATAGACTACTGTATATTACCTACTCAAATATTTTAGAAATGATAGGAACCAGTGCAATAGGCCTGTAACAGGCCATATTGTTTCGATCACCTTTTTTGAATAAGGGCTTAATAATTGAGATTTTTAATCTGTCAAAGAAAATGCCCTCAGTTATACATCGATTGATAACGTAGCTTAGGAGTAGTGATATTAATTCCGATACTAATTTTAGGATTTTTGTGGCAATATCATCATAACCAGCGCTATTTGTATTTCTAAGTCCTATTATTATTCTAAAGATATCTTGTGGAGTGCTTGCAGGCATAAACATGGAATTAGTTGTACTAGCTATAGTGTCACTATACTATATTCAGTATTGCATAGAGGTTGCACCTGATCTATAAAGAAATTGTTGAAAACTTCTGCTATTTCACTCGGCTTGCGACTTTTCCACCTACGTTTATTTGGAATATACTCTCATTTGGAAGAGAACTTTTACAATCATTTATTACTTTCCAACTTGCCTTTGACTTGTTTTTGGCAGTTTTTATAGAGTGATTATTTTGTGACTTTTGTGTAAGTCTTATAATCTTCTTAAATTTCATGTAAAATTTTTAAAAAAATATTTTTATTGTCCTTACTAGGTACAAGCCTATACTGCCATAATAACATACGCTTTCTTTTGCTACAAATCCTTATACCACGATTTAACCACTTGGGTTTTGGTTTGGTGTTTATTTTAACTCGAATATTTGGAAAACAGGGATTGTATAGTAGTACAAAAGAGTTATAGAAACTGTTAAATCAATTCAAAGCATCGTTCTCTTGGTACACTTCACTAAAGCTGATACTTGATAAGTATTTTTTAAATTTTTGTACATTTTCTTTTGAGTAGTCCTTTTTAGTGGTGTACCTGTAGCTAAGACAATATGTTTATTAACAGGACACTTTAATATTTGTGCTGTGTGATCTGATACCGCAAGCTCTTAAATATCGTCTTGAGATCCGAGTATATTATGAATTATGTTGTCAATGCAAGTGCCACTACATAAACGAGTTGGTTGGTCTAATTACACTGTAGTTCTTGATAAAGTCGGACAGCAACAACGTGACGCTACAATATAGGATCTGTTACATGGATAGCAATGGAGGCGCAAATCAAAATCATAAAGTGAAGACGCCATAGTCTTGCTAATAACATAAATAAAAGGTAGATACTACTTAGTCACCGACTTAGGATGTCTAGATAGTTCGCCTAAGGAATAAAATTAGACATAAATTTTAGGACAACTCAAACACTGTCATCAGATCCCGAAATAGCCAGAACTTGAACTATAGCAACCAGATAACTAATAAATATACTTATAAAAGTATTTTCAGATACACACATATTGATGTTGCGTGGAAAGTACCTGAGAGGCTGTATAGTTTTTAATCACGTAGGTTATAAAGGTAGTCCCGGCAACGGTGATCAAACTTTTTCAATATGAGTATGTATGTATGAACTGGCGATATCACAAAGCAAGAGATTTTGGGCGGAGATCTGCAGTAACAAGCAGCTCTTCAACGATTGCTATGGCAATCTTTTGACTATATTTGAATTGATCCCCATTGACAATATACATGATACCTAAGTAACATAGAATAGGATGGATTTATGTCATTGTTCTCCATCGAACATACCTACAGTTCTGTTTCGTTCTAGAACAATTTTCATTCGAAGTTGTTCTGTCGGAGTCTTTCTAGAAAACGTATAGAGACTATAAATATCTGCCTTTACAATATTATGATCCCTGCTCCTGAACAGAACATTCAGCGTAACATTCAAAATACAAACGTAAACATAATCGCAGTAAATATTGGATCAATGTGAATATATGCGTTCGCTTCTAATATTCTCACATATGGTGCTCAAACTTGGTAATTATCGACTTATCAAAAGTTCACGCGCGCGGTTACTGAACGAAACACTCAACTCGATATCTCACCAGCTAATACAATATATTTTACTTTGATATTGCACCAACATAACCATTATGAAACATCGACTAAAGATACTTTTTGGACTTAATTACCTACAACTAGCATCAAATATTTAAAAAAATACATTAAAAACGTTTCGTTTTTTTAAAAAAACTTGTGTTCCAGTCCATAGACACAGGGCTTTTATAAATTTCGAATAATAGATAAACAACGTGAACGTAACGTAAAAAAACAATATATTTTATGTTACCTTCTAAAGTTCAAGAATTTTATTAGAAAATAAACTTTTGAATTAATTAATTTGCTTATAATATATTGCCGTACTTCTCGAGACACGTCAAAATAAGTTATGTCCGTCAGTCTAGTCTCGTCTGAGGTAATAAATTGAACTGAAATATGAAATTGATCTCGAGTAGGTATCACAAAAAAATCAATTTACTACTTTGAAGCGAGCCTCGAGCTTTTGACGAGCATAATAATCTTATGAGAGACATTAGATTTACAGGTCAATGCTTTTCAAATCTATCTATTCAAATTGCGTGAAAATAGTCATAGATAAACGTGACAAATTTGAAAAAAATCTGATGGTAAAATCCGTTTTTCATTGAGGTATTCCTCAAAGCGTTTAGTGGAACGATTTAGTTGCGCTTTTTTGGTTGCTTTTAAAAATAGGTGCGCTTTGAGGAATACCTCGTTACATTGAGCTGGCCATTTATCACAAATATAAACTTTTATATTAAATTTTAAATGCTAAAGAATTCCCGTCATAGGTTGCATAATGATAGCTAAGAATCTCGATCCCGTCAGGTTTCAGAAAAAACTCGCACCATACTCAGGCCATTCGTTTAGGAGCTACGACGACACAGATAGACATACAGACAACGCAAATTTATCACATCTTTTTGACTCGTCAGAACATGATAGAGCACGTTTCGGTTATCAGATAGCCCAGAGCAACTGAAAATAACGTATATGATTGGAACGAAATTGGACTTGCATCGAGAACGTTAGCCTTAATGGCCCATCCATTACTTGAACCTAAGGCACATCTATTACACTGGATAGAGATCAACTGCGCTATAGCTTACATGATATTTACAAATACACGTACCTATCTAGCTCTGAAGGTTTTGGGATATGTACTCAAATGACGAAATGACTTTTAAAATACTTACGAGCTTTAGTTTTACACTAAGTTTCCCCATTTTTGGAAAGGTATTATTCCAGAAAAAATCAAAATATGATCGAAATTTACTTTATTTAATAGAAACTCCACAAGCAACGGCGAAACCGGCCATAAATACTATAAATTATCGGATCTGAGTTCGCTCATAAACCATGAAATGAACATGTTACATCAATTTCCAAGTAACAAACTAAGCAACACAGTAGCATACATTTTTATAGCACGACATATGTGACACGGGTCGCATTGTCAACGTGTTTGACATGCTTTGAATCACTACGAAGGTATTCATCCATTGAAATAACTTTACCTTGCCGAGATACTGTTCATATGATATTCTGCTTATTAGAATAAGACTACACTTATGGTTAGGCGGCCCTTTGCTGTTTCATACAGCGTAGAGTGTTGAGGATTTGATTTCCACTCGTGGAAATCAAATCCTCAACACTCTCACACAATACTATGTATGATCCAAAAGTTGTTGTTTCAAGACTTGGTGTATTGGTTGATTGAATGTTTTAATGTGGTATAACATAGTGTAGGACCAGTGTATTATAGTGAAGAACTGCGAGATATGGGATACATAGGACTTAGAGGTACACTACAGTGTGAGAGGTGGTTGAAAAAAAATTGTGGATTTGTCTGTGGTGTACCAAAGTTGTTTAGAAACTTTAGTTGTGAAAAGTTTATAGAGCAAAGTTTACAGATAGCAAAGCTTGTGCGGTCCATCCATCTATACAAAATTGCACGATTAAAATAGAGAGTAGGATTAATGCACCCGTATACAAAACAAAAGTAGGCAGAATGAAAAAACGGTTACAATACAAGATTGAGATTGCTGGATTAGTTTTAGCTCAATGGATGAGGCTGGCGGCCTTATATTAACTTCCATCAATATGGGAGTTACCACTACACCGTTGTTTTTGTATGGGGAACGTTTGTAAAAATATAATAAGGAATAATTACTAAGGTACCCGTGTGCAAGCTAATATTATGTATAATCTGGTAATACTAGTAAGTGGACCCCGGGCTCCAAGAATGATCGTGAAGAAGTGACGGCTACTGGTGTACAATTGTCACACGAGTGATTGATTTCCACGGGGTAGCCGGGATCGATCACTCGCCGAGCAATTAAAGAGAGATAATTAGGTTGACTTACGGGAAATAAATAAAAAATATCACCAGGAAAGTTTAAACTCGCGTTATAATTCCAGTTATTCGATGGCTTTAGTTATACAAAAAAAAAACTGACAATTAAGAAACTTTTATGGCAACTTAGATTAAACCCTACTAGTCAAAATAAGACTTGTTTTAAGAGGTACTCCAGACTATTCAAAAAGATAATACACTTAACACAAAAGGCTAGAAAGAACTATTTTATTAAAACATCCAAAAACAAATCTAAAAGTAGCTGGCAAATAATTAATTGTGCTAAGCATAATTTACCTAAACATAGCATACATCAAATTAAATTAGAATATCGCTTAGTAACATGTCCCCAGAAAATTTCAGAAATGTTTAATGAATATTTTGTTACTAAAATCCAACCACAAATGAACGTTGCCAGTAATCGCAAATGTATTAAAACAGATTGGAACAACAAATCTATTTTCATGACACCAAGCATACCACTAGACATATATAAAATTATTAATTCTTTAAACAATACAGGCAGCGTAGGTTATGATGATATCTGTAGTAAAGTAATACAACATGTATCAGCAGAAGTATGTGGTCATCTAAGTCATATCATAAATTTAAGTATAAGCGCGGGTGTCTATCCATCTGCATTAAAAACTTCTATGATAAAGCCCCTATTTAAAAAAGAGAATAGAGATCTAATGGAAAACTACCGGCCTATTGCACTTACTCCAGTAATTTCCAAAATATTTGAGAAGTATATATATAAAGAACTGTCTGAATTTGTAAAAAAAGTAATATTTTATGTGACGAACAGAAAGGCTTTCGACAACATAGGACAACAAATATGGCTATATATGACTTTTTATACAATGTAATTAATAATATCGATAAACGAAATCCGGTCTGTGGCATTTTCTGTGACATGACCCAGGCATTTGACCACGTACACTATACTACATTATTAAACAAGTTGGAAGCTTATGGCATTAGAGGTAATATCCTTAATTTAATTGAATCATATTTAAGACAAAGGTATCAAATCACTGAAATTAGACATATAAATATTTTAAAGAAGAAAGAAGAAATTTATCGATCATCAGGTCGTGAAGTAAAATATGGGGTACCGCAGGGAAGTGTTTTAGGACCATTTCTCTTTATATTATATATTAATGACTTGCCTAAATGCATTGAAGAACCAGTGACTCTTTTCGCGGACGACAGTACTTTGACAATACCTTGTAAAAGTGTAGAGACGTATGAGATTGATATAAATAATGCTTTAAAATCAGCTATCCAATGGATGCAGGAACATAATTTAAAAATAAACCTAAATAAAACGAAGGCTATACATTTTACGCAACGGTTACCTAGTATGAACCTCAACATACATTACCGCAATGAAAACATAGAAGAAGTTAACTCAACAAAATTTCTTGGCCTCCAGATTGATAAAAACCTTAACTGGAAAACTCATATTGAAATGTTATGTAAAAAACTAAGTATATCTGCATACGCTTTACACACACTTTCATGCACATTATATACGGATGGTCTACTTACAGCATACTACGGTTTGGTAGAAAGCCACCTACGCTATGGGCTAATATTTTGGGGTAACTCAACGGAAAAAGAAACAGCATTCAAATCTCAAAAAAGATGTTTACGGGCGATGTTTACTTATGAAGACAGATAGCTGCGTGACCTATTTCAAAAAATACAAAATGTTAACTTTACCATGCTTATACATATTAGAAGTAGCTGTGTTTGTTAAGTCGAACCCACATTACTATAAGCGTCTAGCCGACGAATTTCCACGCAATAGACGCGACAGTAGTCAACTTTGTCTCCAATTCGCTAAGACGACCCTGATGCGCAAAAGTGTGTACTGTATGGCACCAATTATTTTTAACAAATTACCAAAAAGTTGGAACTGCCTCAATCAATGTTTAAAAATAAACTTCGTACTTTCTTGACCGCCAGAGCATATTATAGCGTGACTGAGTTTCTTAATGAGAAAGAATTTGTATTTAGATAATTAAATTTATATAGATCTATATAATAATCTTATAATTTGAATATGAAATAATTAAATTTAAATAATTTGGACAAAAAAATAGTATATTGTTAAATGTATCTTTTTTTGTATAATTTTATAAGTAACCAATTTATTTTTGCACGTCATGCTGTGACAAACATGTTTGCACTTAATTTATTTTGTCATCTTGTATGTATGCACTTTCTTTGTATGTACACACACATGTTTATGCAAATAAAGCTTATCTTATCTTATCTTATCTAAGATTAACAGATGAGACAATTATCCAGGGCGTAGGCGACGTTGGCACTTCACAGGTCTTCGGATGATGGTAGTACTCAACTGGCGGTGCTGGCCGGAGGAAAGGGACGAAGCCTCGTGTCCGCTGTATTTATAGGGCCGGCGCGGAGGGGCGCGAGGGAACGGCCCATTGCTGTGCGTCACTCGTGGCGAGGCTCGCGGCGCAGGAGCGCGATGTGACGTCACACCCCCCCCCGTTAGGCCGGGATTTTCCCTAAGGAAAATTCCCTAGCCCAACGGGCGTAGCAGCCCTGAAGATACTCCCTGAAATTAGAGAAAACAAGGGCATGAGTACCTTGAACAAGTGACAACCCTATACGCTAATTAGGATACCTAAATAATAATGACCCACGCTTGCATTCTTCACGCGTACAACGGCAGTCTGAATTTGAACATAAACATTTATCAATCATAATTCATCACACATACCTACATGTAAATGCCGAGGCCAGTGTAATAGCCTAATATTAAAGATAACAATCTATGGAGAAGCGCTTAGGGTAATTATTAGGTAATAATGATTTGTAGATATAAGAAACTTGATCTAGCCCTACGACTTATAAATCTTGGGTTCGGCCTTTGCCACTAGATAAGTAAACTTTTTGAATATAGTTAGGTATAACAACAGATTTTTCGTAAAGATGAACAAAAATAATACAAGCCGCAGACACGACCGGACCGCTCAATGTCAAAGGAAAGAAATTCATAAATATTTTGCTCTAATTAATAACTAGAACACGACCAGTAACCACCTTTTGAATGTAAACAATGGTGAGTCATTAGTTAGGCATTTATTTATCGGCGCGTCGCTGAGTGAACGCGCGTGCGTCATAACGACAACTAGGTACGATCTAAATGGTAGGTACTATTCGACTGTTCCGAGCTCGCGACGCACGGTTAATCACCATGATCGTTTATAAAGTACCTATAATAACAATTTGATTATGGAATTTATACAGAATTAAGAATAACAACAGAACTTCAGAACAAGGCACGGCGAAAAACAATACGCCAATCAAGATGCATTTCAACAAATAGATTTGCGGAAAGAAAATACACATGCGAGAATCGAACTTGTATGCTCAGCTAATAGCGACCTTTTAACCACTGATCAACAGGGTAAAAAAAACAATATATTTAGTTTATGGTTAGTATTTTTTAAAACAATGTTCAACATAACATTTGAGTACACCATTGCGCAGCAATTTGAAAAATAGTATTGTTTACGAGAAAAAAATATTTGCTACCCACCACAGAAAATATTAATTTATAGTAGGCACTACTACAAACGGTAATATAAATTAGAAACGTTCGTTTGAAAAAATTAAACAATGAATAGGTAGAAGGTATTCTTATTGATGTTTTTATACTTTTATTATTCTTTGTAATTAATCAACTTTAAATCCTTGATGTGCCAATCGCCTAAAGGTTTTCCAGCCATGTCGTTAAGTTTGTATACTAGAGGTGATTTTTTTGAGGCAATCTTACAATTTCTTGCTAAAGTATTTATCCTTATCACTAAGAAGAAACGTTCTGCGCCAAACTATATCACCGACATTGAATTCTGCCTGTTTACGGCGAAGATTATAAGATGAACAATTTCGTTGGTGGGCCGACAACAGAGCTGAATGTACCTTCTCGAAAATAGAAGATAAATAGCCTAAAGTTTCGGCATAGCCGTCCCGTGGTTCGAGCACCATATCGGAATTAAATTCCTTATCAATATACTGAGAACCACATGTTATGACCTCCCTACCAAAAACAAGGAAATTAGGAGAATAACCAGTAACCTCACTAACTGCGCAGTTAAGGGCGAATTGAACTTTAGTGATTAGAGTGTCCCAGATTCGATGATCAGATTCTATGAAAGTTGAAATAGCTGTCATAATGGTTTTGTTGTAACGTTCAACTGAGTTAACGTGGGGAGGATACAACGGTGTAAAATGCAAATTTGGAATTTTATATTTTGACAACATACTTTTAAAGGTTGCGCTAATAAATTGTTTACCGTTATCCAAAACAATAGTAGATGGAATTCCATGCACCAAAAATACATTTTCCTCAAGAATTTTTGTTATCACTTCTGCAGTTGCCCGTTTAATGGGGAAAAGTAAACAATATTTAGAGAAACAACAACTGACCACAAATATAAAAGTGTTTTGTTTCCTGCTGGGAGGCAATGGACCAATCAAATCAATACTAATCGTCTGAAAGGGCTTTTGACATGATTTGGGTTTTCCCATTAGACCTAAATTTGGGTGATTTTGGTGTTTATGGGTGATACAAGGTTCACATGAACTGACGAACTTGACAACATCAGTGTACATACCAGGCCAAAAGTAATTAAGTGCGAGACGTTTGTATGTCTTAAAAATACCCAGATGTCCAGCAGTGGGCGAAGAATGATTCTCCCTTAGAATGTCATTTCTTTGGTCAGACGGAATAACCTCTTTCCATTGAAATTCTCTAGTGAGAGGGTTTAATGTTTTTTAAAACAATACAATTTATTGTTTATTACTTGATAGTTAACAAAGGAAGTCGGAGAACTTAAACAGCCTTAATAGATATTTAATTACCAAGGGTCATTAGTAGAAACTGGTAAATTCTGATTAGAATTAATATCTATATTTATATCATTAGCAATAGCAGAAACGGGTAAAGAGCGAGACAGAAAATCAGGTAAAACGTTATCGGAACCCCGACGACGACGTATTTCGAAATTATAGGAAGATAAGCGAACTTCCCATCTGGCTAACCGGCCAGTAGGGTTATTTAAGGTCAAGAACCATTTCAAAGCAGCGTGATCTGTGTAAACAATAAACTTTTTACCATTTTCAACATAACAACGCCAGTGTTCTATAGCAGATAGAACAGCCAGGGCTTTGCGCTCTGTGGCACTGTAATTTTTTTCTTGCTTAGTGAGTGATTTGCTATAGTACGCTATGACTCTTTCCTCACCATTTAACCTTTGACAGAGGATCGCGCCAAGTCCAAAATCGCTAGCATCTGAGTGTATTTCAAAAGGTTGCGAGTAGTCAGGACAAGCCAACACCGAGGAGGAAATCAAACAATTCTTTAGGTTATTAAACGCCTCATTAGCCTCTGTCGTCCAACAGAATGGAGGTGCGTTTTTACTTTGAGATGTTAACTTATTTAAGGGTGCAGCAATAGAGCTAAAATTCGGTATAAAACGCCTGTACCACGAGGCTGCGCCTAAAAAACGACGTACTTCTTTTCTATTAGAAGGAGTGGGATAATTTTTCATTGTATTTACTTTATCCGGATCGGGATGCAATCCACTAGAGTCGACAACATAGCCTAAATATTTTAGTTTATCTCTAAAAAATTGTCATTTTTCGAGATTAATTGTTAAATTAGCGCTTTTTAGTTTATCAAGAATGCGTAATAAAAGAGTAATATGCTCGTTGAAACTGGACGTGATACAGATTATGTCATCGATAAAACAGAAAACCTTATTTTCAAATTCTGGACCATAAAATAAAATATCAACTAATCGTTGTTGAGTAGCTGGCGCATTCGTAAGACCGAAGGGCATTCTTTTGAATTGAAATGTGCCACGCGTAGGAATATAAAAGGCTGTTTTGCAACGGTCCTCTTCTTTAATTAATGTTTGCCAAAATGATTTAGACAAATCTAAACTAGACAAGTATTTAGCATCTCTCAGATTATCTAAAATTTCCGAAATATAAGGCAAGCTATAAGCATCTTTTTTTGTAACGGAATTTAATTTACGACTGTCCAAACAGAAACGCAGTTCACCATTCTTCTTAGGGGTCAAAATGACAGGGTTTGACCACGGGCTTTCAGATCGTTCAACAACATCCTCTGAGAGCATGTCGTCAAGATGCTTTATTAAAATTCTTTGTTTATCGGGAGACATGCGATAAAATCTTTGCCGAATAGGGGGGCAATCTCCTGTATCAATTGAATGAGAAATAATATTTGTGCAACCGAGACCCCGCTTCTCGTATGAAATATCGGTAAATTTAGAAATAATGTTGTCAGCGGTAGCTCTCTGGTCGACTGTAAGATGATCATAAGAAACAAGATGTGTAGGGGGAACTGCCTGCAACTCCATTACTTGAGCGTCAGACTTGTTCACAATCAAAACAGACTCTAATTTGTTAGGAAATAGGCCAAAGCTTCGCCAAAAATCCATGCCAAGGATAAGGGAATTTTGAATCCCAGGTACAACATGAACTTCTAAGTTAATCAATTTATCCTGAAACTCAAAGGGTAGAAACACCGATCCCAAAGACTCAAATCGTTCGCCGCCAGCTGTTATTAACCTTAAGGGTTTCGATTTATCCAAAACATCGTCTTTCAAAAATAAGTTATGCAAATTATTACCTAAAATTGTAACGCAAGATCCAGAATCTAAAAGACCAGTGGTAGGTATTCCGTTTAATTTTAGAGTAACGTAAGGTAAATATTCTACTTTAGAATTACGGATTGAGGAAATATGATAGCTACTAAAGAATTTTTTTAAAAAGTCCAACCAATTATTCCACTCTGTTTTATTACAATTAGTTGTATAATTTGATTTTCCACAATCTTTGTTAACTAGTTTTTTGAAACTGTAGGGGTCGACTTAGATTTACAATTGGGGCAGTCTGACACCTTGAAACCCTTTGTACCGCACTTAAAACAGATTAGGTAGTGTGGTTGACGGCAATTACGTAATGAGTGCGAATTGCATCTACAACGCACGCAAAAATTTTTATTTACATTAGAAGTACTCGATACGGCGTTAACTTGTGGTACAGACTTGTATCTCGATGTATCAGCGACAGAGTTATATTTATTGAAGTGATTATGATTGTAAACATTTTTGTTTGAAGAAAAATTAGAAAACGGATAATTATACGCTAGATCAGGTGCTTTGAAACTTTAGGGGGTTCAGAAAATTGCTTACTGCGACTTTGGTAATTTTCGAAAAGACGACAAACTTCGACCAGACTATCAACATCAACAACCTTTGCAGTGAGCAGACAATTAGTGTAACAAGGTCTAATATTATTTAGCAAAATTTCTAGCTTCTCCGAATCAGCGATAGGAGAACTAAGTCGCGAAAACAGACCGTGCATTTTTGCCACGTAAATAGTTATTGATTCGTTTTCGCCCTGTGAGCGCTGATGAATCTCCGTCATAAGCCGATAATCGTAGTTATGCGGACTAAAATCTCGTTTCAAAAGTTCGCAAAGTTCTAACCAAGTCTTTACATTATTTTTAACAGAACGATACCAAACTAATGCGTCACCCGAAAATATTTCAAAAGCGAAAGACAACATCTTGTCGTGAGGAATAGATCTACAGGACATAAATTCATCATTTTTTTCAATAAAGGATCTTATACATGATTTACCGTTAAATTTGAATTTACCTAATTCCGAAAAAAGCTTACGGTCGTAATTATAGGAAGTGTTTCCCTCTGCCACTGAGCAATCCGACCGCGAATTACGTCTCGTGATTAATTGTAATTTCGCATATAAGTCGTTAAATTTATTCCACACAGACTCAATTTTTTTAATATCAAGACTGCCGGTATCCACCCTATTCAGTCGATGAAAACAATGGTGCAGCACGGTTTCGACCTTCTATTGAAGCTCGGAAGTATAGTTTGCTTCCAACATAGATAAGTGTTTAGTTGATCTTAGTAGCGACTTTTCCACTTCTGCCACATCCTCCTCTGGTGGGAAGGGTGAAGATAATATATCCTCTGAGGGAGTTTTAACTGAAAGTTTAGCGATTTGTTTGCGGGGATCGTCAGGCTTTGAAACGCCGCGTATTGTGGTCTCATATTCTAATTCCGCTTTAGTTAATAATGAGAAATTTATAATGTAAGCCATTATTACAAAACAATAATAAAAAATCTAAGTATTTACGCCGGTACTAGAAAAAAAAATTAAATATCGCCAGAAAATCGAATACCGTGCTAAAAAAAAGCTGAAGTACACTAAATTATACAATGGTGTGATGATTGGTCAAGGAAGAAAAAATTTCTTAAAGGTCACTCAAAGGTTGAATCACAATATTTTTTCGCGAACACGTGGCTCGTTAGTTCAACGGCTAAGCGGTTAGAACCGGTTGGCGGCTCAACACGCTGCCCGCGGTGGAAACGTGATTTTAGACAGACGTTAATTAAATCACCGTTATGTTATTTACACAGTTAAATTGCTTATGGCCAACAAAAATAGATAGAAACTGTACCTGTACGCAATTCACCACACCAGAATATATGCACACACAGGAGAAAAATATACAAGAGAAAAAGAAATTATTTCACTCACCTGTAAAGTGCCAACTTACGTTTTAAAAATTATATATATAATATAATTAAAAATTCTATTGGGCGCCAATGTCACACGAGTGATTGATTTCCACGGGGTAGCCGGGATCGATCACTCGCCGAGCAATTAAAGAGAGATAATTAGGTTGACTTACGGGAAATAAATAAAAAATATCACCAGGAAAGTTTAAACTCGCGTTATATTTCCAGTTATTCGATGGCTTTAGTTATACAAAAAAAAACTGACAATTAAGATTAACAGATGAGACAATTATCCAGGGCGTGGGCGACGTTGGCACTTCACAGGTCTTCGGATGATGGTAGTACTCAACTGGCGGTGCTGGCCGGAGGAAAGGGACGAAGCCTCGTGTCCGCTGTATTTATAGGGCCGGCGCGGAGGGGCGCGAGGGAACGGCCCATTGCTGTGCGTCACGCGTAGCGAGGCTCGCGGCGCAGGAGCGCGATGTGACGTCACACAATGCTTTTATTGCACAAAGGGCAATAACAAGGTAACAATATATAACAATAATATTGTTTTATTGCACTTTAAACACTTAGAACTCTAAAGTGTAATCATTCAGATAATGCTCATAATGTAAAAGTTTTTTGTCTATTGATTCTAAGTACTTTCGTGTAGTATTCCACTACACGAAAGAGGCAATTGTCCGCCTAAAAGCTTTAGGTAAATGTGCGTGAAAACCTACGTATACTTATGTATGTAGTGATGTACACTCATGTGTGTTCATTTGCTATTCTGAGCTTTCTATCTATCAAGTGACATCATGAATTAGAGCTAAATGTATTTAATCGTGTATTCTTGTATGTGTTATTAGAGAGATAATATACAGCTTTATTAATTGGTTTTGCTAATTGATGGAATTAATTATGTTATTTACAGAATTGTCTTCACGCAAAATTAGGTGTATATGGAATAGGGGGCAAACGAGCAGACGGATCGCCTAATGTTCAAGCGATTACCGCCGCCCATGGACACCCGCAACACCAGAGGAGTAACAAGTGCGTCGCCGGCCTTTTAAAAAGTAATACGCTCTTTTCTTGGTCGTATTGTTTCGGAAAAACCGCAGGCGACAGATCATTTCACAGTTTAGAGGTGCGAGGCAGAAAGTTTCTAGAGAAACGCACCGTTGTGGATTGCCAACCATCTAATTGATGGGGATGGAAATGCTGTCGCGTCGAACGATGGCGGAAAGAGGCGGCAGGGATTAATCTGAACAATTCCTCGGAGCACTGCCTATAGTAGTATCGATAAAAGATGCATAGCGAGGCTACATCTCTACGCAGCGCCAAGGGGTCTAACCGGTTGCAAATATCTTGGCAGTCGACAATTCGAGCGGCTCTCCTTTGGATGCGGTCCAGAAGGAGAAGCTGGTACTGGGGTACCCCGGCCCAAAGATGAGAACAGTATTCCATATGCGGCCGGACCTGCGCCTTATAAAGGAGCAAGCGGTGGGCCGGAGTGAAATACCGTCTCGATCTATTGCACGCCAAGTTTCTTCGAGACTAACTTAGCCTTACCCTCTAAGTGACCGCGGAACTGGACTTCGTTCGATATGTCGACACCAAGTATTCCAATACTGGAGGAGGCATTTAAGGGGGTGCTCTGAAAACGAGCACATACAACCAACGGCAGTTTTTTAGCAGTGAACACGCAAACTTATATCTTTGTGGGGTTAAATTGGACCAAATTAAGTCTTCCCCAATCTGAGAACATCTCCAAGGAGGTCTCAATTTCAGACACAAGTTTATTTCGACTCTCGATGACTTTTTCCCCAGAAATGTTGGCGCGGCCGATATATAAAGCATCGCCTGTGCTATCATTTGCATAACAATGAATGCCGCTGTCTAGCAACATATCATTGATATGCAGAAGGAACAAAGTAGGCGATAGCACGCAGCCTTGAGGGACACCAGCATTTACAGACAAGGCGTCAGAGCATTCACCGTCAACTACGACTTTATGCTTCTGTCTGTAAGAAAGCTGGTGACTCATTCGCATAATTTCTCGGGCAGCCCATAGGAAGGTAGCTTTGTGCCACGAAAGAAGCGCTTTGTGCCAGACCCGATCGAAAGGCCTTCGCTATGTCCAAACTGACCGCCAAAGCCTCCCCCTTTGTTTCGATCGCCTGTGCCCAACGATGTGTCAGGTATACTAGAAGATCACCAGCCGACCGTACCTTATGAAAGCCGTATCATAGTACAAACAGAATAGTAAGATAGCTTCATACAAATCGGCCGCCGCCGCCGCCGCGCTGGTGTGAATGTATGCGTGAGTCGCCGGGGCGGCGCGGCGGCGTGTACGCACGCACTTTTCACGCACACAATCTCACGAGCGCGGAACGCTCGGCGCGGATTCAGTACGGGATGCGCCGCGCGTCTGATCGCGCGCATGCATGTAGGTACTACACTGCTCGCCCGCGACCATTGTTTATGTACATTCAGTTTTGTAATAAACGTTATTAATATTATACAATGTGTTAAACGACAGTAAATTAAACTTGTTACATTTTTCTCGCTATAAAGGGCATTTAGATAGTTATATAACGCTTAGCTAGTCAGCAGGTATTTGAAAAAAAATATATGCAAACTTTAATTCTGTAGTATTCAGCGCAATCACTTTAAAAAACGGCGAAATAGCGCGCGCCGACAAAGCCGGCGGCGCCGCGGTGTAAACACGTGACAACCCGTGCGTCATCGCAAGAGTAGGCAATTAACTCGCCGAGCGGCCTTAGCTAGCTTACTATTCTGTTTTTACTATGGCCGTATTGCTGGTCACTAAGCAGCTGATTATCCTCTAAAAACCGAAGGAGCTGTCAGCTGCCAGTTAATAATGAACTCCATTATCTTCGAGAAGAGGGAGGTTATGGCTATAGGTCAATAGGATACTGGGTTAATTGTTGCGCAGAGAATTTAATTGTATGAGATTTTACGACTGTTGTGATTTTAGAATAGGCTCAGGGATGTCTTTTTATGTTAGATTGAAAAGAATTATCACCGAAACGGCTAATCTGATTATGGCGCACGGCTCGAGCTTACGTAAATACGAGAACTAGTCAATGTTCACATTCTTGCGCATATTTATATTGTCATCATAAGTAATATACACAATTATTATTATTTAAAATTATCATCATAGGCATAATAATATATGAAATTATTTGACGTGCTCGTGCGTGACAATCGGTTCCTTTTATGATATTGGCACCCACTATGAAAGGCTTTTTAATATGCCATAGAAGGATAAAATAATGGTTGATAGTTTATGGCAGGCACGGCCGCGGGCAACTACTTATAGTGTATAAAAATGAACAAGAAGGGTAAATCAAATCTACCGCGGGTGACACCGCGCGACATAGCTATAAACGAGGAAAACTGTTATGTTGAGAAAATATTAAGAAGAAGAAATTAGTAGAGTATTAAACTAGTTATTTCAGTTTTGCTGTATAGTTCTTATTTTTCTTGTCAGAGCAAATAATGTGTCCAGGGAGTTAGGGGCGCTGCAATAAAATGATTTTGTTGATTGAAAAACCTTCGACGATGCTGAAACTAAGTAATAAATATAGATCTAGAGCTTGCAAGAACAACTAAGCACTTATTTCAGCCTTGGTGCATTGAGTGATTTGTGACCTAGTCTAAAGAAGCCAGTTCGATTTTTAAACGATTTAAAAAAGGAATAGGTTCTTCTAAATTCGGCGCCTATGCTTTTTAGGTCGTCAAAAGTGCTGCACATTTTCTGTATAGCTAAATTCTTGCTATTGGAAATTTTCTTCAGCATCTTAGATCTCCTCAGCATCACAAAAGAATTCTCCAATAAAAGGTTTTAATCAATAAAAGAGGCGCTCATTTTAAGAAACCCTCTAAATAGGTACAGTTACCAAATCTTTCGAGTGTATTGAGGTAGCTTGTGGTGGTCTCGCAACCATAGCTTATATCTCAGTGTCAGTGGGGCTCATTTCCTTTTTTCTTGTTTCAGTAAAGTCAACTACGCCATGACAAATATACTAAATGTTCAAAATGGCTTATTTTTCTCTATCATATAATAAAATAATACTGCGTGCATAAAGCGTCATGAAACATATACGTGACTCCATGCATGTGTGTTAAAGTAAAGAGGTAACCCTCCCAAAGGAATCAAAATATGTGTTTTAATATGGCGTGTACTCATTAGTTTACACCTGGTAAGCTTCTGATTAACTTTGTTTTGCGAATTTTTTGCTCCTTAATTTGAATTATTTACTCTGAAAATAGAGGCGCGAGAAGAGACATTTGCATGTTAATTGTATGCCCCGATCGAAGACACGTACAGCGGACTCCAATTTAAATAATAATGGCGTCACTGTGGACACTCAACCTCATTGCTTCTGTATATAGTGAAAAGTGCAGTGGGTGTGAAGAAGAAAATCAAAGCCGAAGGTTGCAAGACTGAGAATATAATAACAGCAACCCTGTTTTTAAACTGTCCCCTTGCTAGGACCAAGAATGAGATCATTCTCACTATGAGAATGCTCATGCCGAGTGCGGGTTGGCAAACTTCACATGTCTTTTGAGACCATTATGGAGAACTCTTACAAACAACGAAGTAAAGCATCTTGAGGAAATGTTTCCTTAAGACGTTTAACTTCGCTGTTTAGCAAGCGTTGATGAGAATTTTAATCTTTATATGCGACATTATCGTTAAGCTATAAATACCATAAATAAAGAGCAAAAAGGGCACATTAGAAAATATAGTAATGCGCGCCATGGGTTTTCAGAGTTCGTATCTTCTTTAGCATATTAATGGCGCTAAAATAATACCTACGCGCATAATATTTCATTTAGCGTGTGTCTTATGCTTATTGATGTCTGATAGGGTCTTAATGTACAGACTACGCTAACCTTTGTTTATTTAGTTAGCCAAGTTTAAGTGAAAACACAGATCCGCTTGTTTAAACTGTTTCAATGTTAAACATGACACATTTTGAACTCGGTACAACTATTTTTGCAGTGCGTAAACTTTCTTCGGACCTAAACAGGCGTAGTTCTACGCAATGTAGGACTCATTGACGGTGGTTGTTTTACGTATAAACTATCTACCAAATACTTATACATATACATTTGGCGACTTCTAGTCTTATACGGGTTCATATGAAAGCTTAAGAATCTAGTAGCTTTAAGCTAAATCAGCTTGCAAGTGAAGCATTCTAACATAGTTATTTTAAGATATAGTTTTTTTATTATGAAATTAGGGTAGGTGGTATAGGTATTGTTAACCCTTTCTGAACGGACACTTTACTTATTCCGGTTTCGATACAATCCATCTAATATTACTTATAAAATTGCGACAAACATCAATAACAAGTAAAGCTAAATTACATGATTTACTCAATAACGCGTATATCATCTACAATGTACATTGAAAACTACATATGGCAGCTTAATTTAGCCGGAAAGTAAAAGAAGGAGAGAACCTAGGACATATTATTTACAGGTTAGAAAATAACCAAAACGCAAAACAAGCTCGATGGCAAAAATATTTAAATGAATGAAATGAAAAATATAACAAAACTAGCTGGTAACAAACAGTTCTAAAAAATATAATAACAGCAAAAATATATGTCCCTAGGACATATTTTAGATTTTTCCTGGTTGTGCTACTTTAGTTTGAAGACTAATATAATTTTGTCTAATAAGTTAAGTTTATAGAGGAACCAACTTAGCTTCCATTTCTTGACTGAAGAGTTATAAGACACTTAACAGAAACCTATTGATTTTCAAGCCTTAAAATTATTCCAAATAAAAAAAATAATTTAAAGAAAAACAAAAAACCCGACTGCATAAAAACTCATTTTAAAAAATACGTGAAAATATTAACTTAAATAAAAACTAAAAAGAAAGAAACAAGCCCAGAAGTTTAGAAGTAATATGCAGAACAGAACGACTCACAGTCGGGGCCCATTCAAATTTTACCAATCAAATCTTCCCAAGGGCAAGAGTTTTTATGCAGTCGGGTTTTTTGTTTTTCTTTAAATTATTTTTTTATTTTATACTTTTTAGTTACGATTCATTGACTTCGTTATAAGATGGTAAATTTCGCAATCGAGTGTTTGTATATCGTTTATACTTGAAATAAAAACTTAAATCAATAAGTATGAAAATTAGCGAGAATTTATTTTGTGTTAATCATCTTTAAATCGTTATATATCCTAAACTATTATTTAAAATGAAAAATGATAAAAGGAACCTAAAGATGATTTTAAAATACCTATTCAACGACACCCCACTTGACATAGTTCATCGACTTTAATTTTTTTCATTTTGACAATATGGCGTCTGGCTGTCACTGTGGTGAATTTTGATTACTGTCATGTCTTTAGTGACACTCGCAAGGTTAAGACGAAGCGATTGACGTAAGAATCATCAAAATCGGCCTACGCATTTGGTCTCTAGAACGCCACATAGAAACAAACATACATACTTACATACATACATACATACATAGACTGATAAACACATTACCCTCCTTTGCGTCGCGCAGTCGGGTAAAAATGGCACTTCCTGCCTGCCAATTAACATTGTTTCAAATAATAGAACTGCTAATTCGATTACCGAACTGCCAATCCCATCATATTTACCCAATTGAATTATTGGAGAGCCTGAGTGATTTAGAACTGGTTGAAATAACAGACAAATTTCCTATTTATGACTCTTCGTGTTTTACAGACACATTGATTTACATACCTACCACCGAAAATAAACCAGTTCCGTTTATTTTGATAGCTGAATCTAATAATAGTCACTTCCCAAATATTGAAAGATCTGTTGTAAAAAATATTCCTGTAGATAATTATAGAAATATCTAATAAGTAATAACTTATGTCACAAATTTTATTCGTAATTTGACTTAGCCATTCAGCTAATTCTATTCATGCTTAAGTCATTCTAGAAAGGCAAGTTACTTGTATCTTCAGTGATGCCTTTTGTTATACCTACTTATTGTAAGTTCTAGTAATTATTAGAGCCGCTTCAATTTTGCTTTTGCAGGTGAATATCGAATGTACCTACTACAGTTAGAAAAAAATCTTCGAATACTTTGTCTGAACCCTTAAATCGACCCCAAGTCTGTATTGTACCACAGAATTGTAAATTATACCAGAAGGAGCGATCGTTTGTCAAAGTGAAGCCAAAGGACTCTGCTCAAAATGAGCGTACCGGGCGTTACGTCATTCAAAACATCACATTACGCTTACATACTTTTAATTTTATTAAGCCATCGTGTAAAATTTATAAATGTAAAATTCTGCCAAATATACCCATATTAAAAAAAGATTCGATCACATTTTATGTGTAAGTAGCATATTCAATAATTGATTAATAAAATATTTCATGATTATTGTCAAAATTATCATAACATTGCTGCGCCATTTTGTGAGTGTTGTCAGTGTGTCCTCGAACGATTACCCCATATTGAGTAAGGATCATAAAATGTTACCTATTTTATTTAATATAGTATTTTCGTCATGATATTGCGATTTGGGTAATTTTATTTAATTGTATTAGTACTTAGTAGCGTAATTTATTGTTGATCAAATTATTGTTCACGTGTCACCTTTCTAGTACCTACCTATCCCAAATACCTTCATTTATGTACGGAACATATATACCTAATTTGTCTTTGTTGATTTCAATTCAATTTTTACAACAGTTAATAAGTATTTAAATCAGTTATCACTATCAGTGGCTAGGTATTTAATTGATCGGCTGATTAAACTTGTTGTCTGTGTCAAATATATTTCTATACATTTTATAAAATAAAGTGTATAATTCACGCTGGCTGAGCCGGGGTCAAAGCACATGAGTAGATAAACGGAACAGAGACCACGCTTAATACAACAGCGAGAATCGGTTGCACTACTACAAGCACGCGGCGCATGTGTGCGTGACCACTGGCCGCTTGTCGTGTACGCGGCGATACTGGAAAAATCTGGTTTACGTAGGCACAGGCAGTTGACAATCTCAGGGTTATTACGACGCACGTTTTGTACGTTGCAAGTTTTAATATTTTCATGTAAAAACGTGGTATTTTATTATTAATAATGGTTGTTTATTGTACTGTGGGTATGAATAATACTAGATGAAATAGTTCAGTCATTATTAAGTTTTTAACGATGGTAACGTACAATTGGGTTTTTTAATTATACCTCCTGATAATTTTATCGCATTTGTTGAATATCTAGTTATATTCCTAACCCATTAGTGTAGCAGAGCCTTAACCTAGTTATATGCCTAACCCATCATTGTTGCGGAGCCTTAAGCTCTCACGCTGCGGTAGAGCCAAACGCAGCACTTTTCTTATCAGTCGGCCCACCCGGGCGACTTGTTATTGTAACCGTAGTTCGTAAGATAGTTTTAAGTTTCCATTGCATTAGAATTGAATAATGAATATGTTTTAAGTCTTAGTCTTACATCAAACTCTGTGAGCTCGAGTCGTAAATAATAAAATCTTATTTCGATTCTTTAAATATTAATTTTTATTTCTATTTTTAAAAACACAATTCGTCGCTCCCGAAATCTAACTGGCGCAGCCGGTAGGATTGCTGGTTGTTGCCTTCGCGGAAGTTTCGCGTGTGTAAAGCTGTGAAAAGTGGAAAACTCACGTAGGAAAGTGTTTCGCGAGTGGTGACTATACATAGAGTTGTTCATACTTAACATCAGTACGGCACTCTATCAAGGCAATCCTCGAACCAAATAAATAAGTTAGATATCGCGTAAAATAACGCAGGTGAGCAGAGATGGTGCTAGTTTATAAGGCGGTTGGACAGTGAGTACCCTTCTACTTCCTCCCCAATTTCCCAGCACATTTTTGTTAATAGAATTTTAACTGTGTGTATTCTTGTGTTGATAAAATTTTAACATTGTCTTTTTCTAGTGTGATTTTATTTTATAGAATCTGAAAAATCATATGAAAAATTTTCACATATTATAAAATTTCATAGTGAAAATATAGAAATTAAATTAAATAATTAGCAAGTAATATTATAGTGAATAATATCTTTAATATATTAAAGTAGTAATATTCTATATTTTCTTTTATAAGTTTTTCATATGATTAAGAATTTAACCTTGCAATTTTAAACTCAAATTGCTTTTAATTTAGATTTTTCATTAATTTCTTTTGTAATTAACTTTAACGTGTACTTTTACACTTACTTTACTTTAAAATTTATTTCAATATAAACAAAAATGAATCAAGGTCAAATTCCTTTATCTACGGCGGAGGCGGCGGCAGCTGTGCCTGCTCGCTCCCCCTCGCTAATATCGATGTCTCAACCGGAGACAGCGATACCACGAGATGTGTTAAGATTAATTCCTGAATATAGCGGCGAAACTAACTTACTTAGTTTATTTTTACGAAAGTGCAAATTTGTTATCGAAAGGTATCAAGGAACCGTAGAGCGGAATGAATTTTTAATGCAAATAATTACCAGTAAATTAAAAGGGATAGCGGCAGCCCTTATAAGTGAAAGAGGCGACTTTGATACTTATAATGAATTAGAATCTTTGTTGATTCAACATTTTGGCGATCCCAGGAGTGAGGAGTGCGTAGCGATAGAGTTGGAAACCCTAAAAATTAAATATAATGAGTCATATTTAGAATTTTGCAGTCGTGTACAGGATATTCGTGCGATATTAATGTCAAAAGTTAATCAGAATAGCTCTTTATCATTAAGAGAAGCTAAGCGTGTGATTTATAATAATACTTCGCTTAATGTTTTCTTGTATAATTTACCAGAACATATGGTACGGATTGTTCGAATTAAAAAGCCGGATTCATTAGAAGAGGCGTTAAAGCATGTCCTTGAAGAGGTTAACTTTCAGGAACAATATAATTTACGCAGTAAGATGTTGCAGCACCGACCGCAAAGTTCGTTATTACCATCACGCGATAAAGGCCCTGTTTTTAATTCAACAAATCCGAAACCTATTTTAACACAGCCTCCATTGCAATATAATAATAATTTCAGGCCTCTCTCAAATCAACCTCAATTTAAATTCGGCATACCTAATCAAAATTTCGTACGCCCAAATATGCCAAATCAGCAGAATGGTTTCCGACCTCCATTGAATCAGTTTGGATACAGGCCTCCGGTTCAATTTGGGTATAGACCACCTGTCCTTGGCCCCAAACAACCTCAACAATTTGGCTATAGACCCCAGGTAGGACAGTCAGGTTACAGACACCCTCAACCTTCAGGCTACCAGCCACCCAAGGCTCTCTTGAACGATCGCGACGCGACCATGAGAACAGCCCCAGCACCGACAAAACCACAACAAGGTTTCCCTGTAAATGAGCTTTATTCTGGTGACGATCAACAATATTATAATCCAAACGATGCTTACAATGATTATACTTATTATAATATGACGACCGACTATGACTACGACTATACAAACATGTATTCTAGCGATGGTTGTACAGATCAGTGCCCCGACGCGGAATACGCTGAAAACTTAGATATTCCGCAATCTACTGAAAGTAACAAAGATTCAAATGATGTGCAAAATTTTCAAATAAATTCGATCCAATTACACCAGAAATGATAGAGCTTAATTATGACGCTAACTTAAGACATCCTTATATATATATCCCCGATATAGATGGTAAATTTATGTTGGATACAGGAAGCACGAGGTCATTCATAAGCCCCGAAAAAGCTGAAGAATATTTCGCTGAATCAAAACTATATGAACCATTTACAGTCACGAGTACACATGCTTCTAGCATTCATCATGAAGTGGCTAACATTCCTCTTTTCTCGATTTTCAACGATAGTGGCTACCATAAATTTTACATCTATAATGTTGACAGTAGGTATGATGGACTGATTGGAATGGACCTTATGTCTCGACTTAGCGCTGACATATGCTTAAAGGACAAGACACTAAAAACAAACGGAGTTAACATCCCCATAGTATATAACGCTGACCTTGAATTTCAGCTAGATCCGCGCACGGAATATCGAGTTAGACTTCCTGTAAATCAGAAAGATGGTCTCGCAATTTTAGATTACAAGCAGTTTCGGGATGGTGTCCGAATGCCAGCTGCAATAATTAAATGCGAAAACTATTTTGCCTCCACTGTCATACAGAACACAACTGACCTTGGAATGAAATTGACCATCACAGCCCCTTTCAAGGTTACCGAATTCCACAATGATGAGTGTATAGTAAATACCACAACTGACTTGACAGACGTTGAGATTGACTCACTATTGACAGACAATTTATCGAAATTACGACTAGACCACTTAAACCACGAGGAACGTGACGCAATAAATAAATTATGCAAAGAATATAAGGATATATTTTACTGTGAAGAGTTGCCCTTGACCTTTACAAATCAGGTAAAACATCATATTAGGACCACAAATGAAGACCCAATTTATATTAAACCATACAGACAAGCACCAGCGCAAGCTGAGGAAATCAAACTTCAGGTCGAAAAGCTCCTCAAGGACAATGTGATTCAGGAATCACATTCGCCATGGAGTGCCCCTGTACATTTGGTTCCCAAAAAGGCAGATGCTTCCGGTAAGGTGAAATATAGAATGGTTATAGACTATCGCCGACTCAATGACATAACGATTGACGATAAGTACCCGCTTCCCAACATATGTGACTTGTTTGACAAACTTGGTAAAAGCAATTATTTTACAACGTTAGATTTAGCTTCCGGTTTCCACCAAATTGAAATTTTTGACACTGAAAAAACAGCTTTCTCGACTCAAAATGGTCATTACGAATTTCTCCGCATGCCATTTGGCCTGAAAACAGCACCGGCGACTTTCCAACGCACGATGGATAACGTGCTAAGAGGCTTGCAAGGCATACATTGCCTAGTATATTTAGATGACATTCTTATATTTTCAAATGGACTACTAGAGCATATTAAAAAGTTACGTGCCGTGTTCGACAGACTTCGTGAAACGAATCTGAAGATCCAATTGGATAAGTCCGAGTTTTTACGTAGGGAAGTGCAGTACTTAGGACATACACTGACTAAAGACGGACTTCGACCTAACAATGACAAAATACAAGCAGTTCTCAAATACCCCATACCACAGACACAGACCGAAATAAAACGATTCCTAGGCTTCGTGGGTTATTATAGACGGTTTATCAAAGACTTTTCCAAAATTACGCAGCCATTGACAGCTTGTCTTAAAAAGGGTAAGAGAGTAGTCATCGATCAAAAGTATATTGAATCTTTCGAAAAATGTAAAGAACTTCTTATTAATGCTCCAATCTTACAATACCCTGACATGACTAAACCGTTTGTATTAACAACCGACGCGTCCGAAGTAGCAATTGGCGCTGTATTATCACAAGGCCCTATAGGCGGTGACAAGCCGATAGCCTATGCCAGCAGGACCTTGACGGATACCGAAAAAAGATATAGTACTATAGAACGCGAGTTGTTAGCAATCGTATGGGCCACGAAACATTTTCGACCGTATTTATATGGACATAAATTCGACATTTACACTGACCACAGACCGTTAGTTTGGCTATACCAACTTAAAGAACCTAATAGCAAGTTAACACGTTGGCGTTTGCGCTTGCAAGAATACGACTTTTGTGTCATATATAAAAATGGGAAACAGAACGTGAACGCAGACGCGTTATCTCGCATTAAACTTAACGCATTAGGAGCCGGCGAACCCGATGATAGTTCAATGATCGTTAACGTAGACGAGAAAGAAAAAAGACTTCAAAGCTATTTGGAAGACGTGACTAAACATATTACTGACATTTCAAAACGACGTAGTACTGACGACTCTAAGACTATTTCAATATCTGACTCCGAAAGAACGGCGACAGCTAGTCCTATAACGATTTCAGACATAGATACGGTTGAACAACCACCTAATTATCCTATACCATCTGAATCTACTTCTACTCAAACAATTCATTCGGCTAAAGATCTTGAATCTCACGGAATACCTATCCTAAACGAAGCAATAGATACAAAGCCAAACCAGATACTTATTTTTAGCTGGTTCCGTAATGAAACCCAGGTGAGAGATATATCTAGGGACAAACAAAAAGTGTTGGAGGTATTTTTGCCCCTACACAACCTTGAACTTATAAAAGAATTTTTAAAGAATTACATAAAACCGAAAACTAAATACTTCATTTACTTTGAGAATCCTGAACATAGAAAAGATTTCAGTAATATTATTGTTTCGTTATTTAAAAAGGGTATGGTTAACTTTTACGAATGTACTGAGCGTGTGGTTTATATTGAGGATGAACAGGAACAAAGAGCTATTGTGGTTAAGCTACATGAAGGCAAGACTTGCCACCGTGGTATTACAGAAACTATCAAACGTATCCGACGTACTTATTATTGGCCAAATATGAACGAAACCGTTTCCGCCATCATAAATTCCTGTGAACAATGTAAAACTTCCAAATACGATAGAAAACCTATCAAACCGGCTCTCCAACTAACACAGACGCAAAATGCACCATTTCAAGAAATCTTTATCGATTTGTTTACGATAGAATCCAAATACTATTTGACCTTAATAGACGCATTCAGTAAATTGGGACAAGCCATAGAAATTCCTTCACGGTCAACACCAGAAGTGGTTAGAGCACTTATGAAATACTTCTCTTTTTACGGCATTCCTCAGAAAATAAGTTCAGATCCTGGAACTGAGTTCAACAACGAGTTGTTAAAAGAACTGACAGATTTATATAAAATTAAATTACACATAGGTACACCCAATAACCCGAACTCTATGGGATTGATAGAACGTTTTCACTCCACAATAATAGAACTGTACCGATTGGCCAAATATGACAGAAAATTTACAGATGCAGCATCTGTAATGACATATTCCGTTATGGCTTACAATAATACTATACACAGCGCTACAGATTTATCACCATTCGAAGTTGTATTTGGTCACACTGAATTAAATTCCACATTTGACTCTGATTTTGACAAAGCCTACAAACAAAAATTAATTAAAGACCATAAGAAAAGAACCCAATCACTTTATAAATATCTTTCAGAAAAGTTAAAAACCCAAAAAGAAAACATTAAAAATAAGCGAGGCGGCGAATCAGGACCAGCATTAGAATCAGGACAAACAATTTTTGCTAAAGCTGTTAACAAAAGACAAGCCAAAGATATGCCTAGGTTCCAAACGGCTGTCGTAACTGGACAGATAGAACGCAATATTGTTCCAATAAAACTTAAAGGTAGGGATACAAAAGTCCCAATTAAAAATGTAAAACGTCCTCCACAGGTGGTGTTTACTCCTGGTGATATGGACAACGACGAATCAGGCTCTTCCAAACCAGCATCCCCCAAACCAGGCCCTTCAAGCAGTAAAGATTAACCAAAACCCTGGTATTCTCCCGGTCAAGTTAGGTCAGGCGTTTATACAACATGACAAATGGTCAATAGTTAGAATATTCAACCTTACAGGCATCAGTACTGATCTTTTTTTCAATGTCCAAAAATATTCTGAATTCAGTAAAATGATATACCCGAATAAATCATACGCGGATGAGTTCATGAGCCTTAAAACACAAGTAGAGTACATTCGAAATGAGACTCTAGAAAAATTACGAGAATTAATCCCTTTCAAAAGATACAAACGTGGGTTAATAAATCCTTTAGGCTCCATAATCAAAATTATAACAGGAAACCTTGACCATGAAGACGCAGTTAGGTATGACGACATAATTAGTAACATCCAAACCAGAGAACAAGCAATTTCTAATAAATTTACTGTGATATCTGAAATGTTGGATCACTTTCTGAACTCTACCGAAACAATCGATGAAAACAATAAGAAAATTAATGCACGCATAAAATTAATTGAAAATCTTGTTAAAGACCTTACTGGGAAAGAAAATCATTCCATCTATATGACCTTCGTATTTGGATTACTAAATCAATTTATAGTAAACTTTAGGACTATCTATATAAAACTAAGTGAAATAGAAACAGCCTTAGCATTTAGTAAAGTGTCCGTTTTACATAAGTCTATTATTAATTCTGCTGAATTATTAGATTTGTTGAAACATATTGGCAAATATGATAACCTAATGTATTCTATAAATGAACAAAATTTAATGAATATAGAGGAATCATTGTCTGTAAAATCTTACTCTAAGCATAACGAAATAACGTTTATTATAGAAGTTCCACTTATTGATAATGCTACTTATAATTACTACAAATTGTACTCCCTTCCTATGTCAAACGATTCCAGTAACCAGACCTTTATTGTTATTCCTGAATTCCCTTACCTATTAGTAGAAGGTGTTCGATACCGCCCGATCGAGCAACCGTGCCAGGAGATTACAGCTAAAGAATATCTTTGCTCTGAAAATAAATTGGTTCAATATGCGGAAGAAACATGTATCGAACAACTCATGAAGTATCACTATAACCCCTCACGCTGTTCATCACGCCGGGTAGAGTCTGAAAACCTGAAAATCGAAAGAATTGCCCCAAATAGTTGGATAGTATATTCCAAATATGACAAACTCATATCTCAAACTTGTGACAATGACGATACAAAGGAGCGTATACGGGGAACATACATTATAACCATAGGGGAGCAATGCGATGTCACCATAGACACTATCCAAATCCAAAGGCGGCGTTCTTACTCTCTACAGACGGGATATATGCCTACGCCCATCATTAACTTACCTGATTTACGGAAACAAACCTCAGATGCTGTAGATATGGAACCTGTAGACCTGAAAGGAGTTAAATTGGATGACATTCGACATCTGAACTACATACTGAAGAAAAGTGTAACCAGTGTAAAAAGTGAAACAAGTGAAACAAATAGTGTCGCCATTTACTCGTTGTACGCGATTGTCGTTTTACTGTCATTAGTCGTAATTCTGTATAAGTACTTTTCTGTAATAAAAGCAAAGGTTTGTAAGAAGCAGGATTGTCATTCAAAAGAAACTGAAAACAATCCGGCACACCTGGAGGAAAATAGAGTTAATCAGAGACCCTTATTATTAGTGGGTTAACTCCATTATTCTCAGTTTAAGTAATTTAATTGTAATCATATATACCCAGTATGTAACATCTTGTTCAAGGGACTTTACGAAGTTCTCGAAAAAACGCTGCTTTTCCGATAACTTCGGTCCAAAGGGGGAGGAGTTATATTCCTAACCCATTAGTGTAGCAGAGCCTTAACCTAGTTATATGCCTAACCCATCATTGTTGCGGAGCCTTAAGCTCTCACGCTGCGGTAGAGCCAAACGCAGCACTTTTCTTATCAGTCGGCCCACCCCGGGCGACTTGTTATTGTAACCGTAGTTCGTAAGATAGTTTTAAGTTTCCATTGCATTAGAATTGATTAATGAATATGTTTTAAGTCTTAGTCTTACATCAAACTCTGTGAGCTCGAGTCGTAAATAATAAAATCTTATTTCGATTCTTTAAATATTAATTTTTATTTCTATTTTTAAAAACACAATTCGTCGCTCCCGAAATCTAACTATCTCGAGCAAAAGTTTCGCGAATATTTCGATCTTGAAATAAATATTGTCAATGTTGGCAACGTAATACTTAACGTGTTTGCATGTTGTCCACCAGGATCTTCTAGCCCGATCCCCCAGGGGATCCACATGAACTCATTAGGTTGTGAAATTGTGTAAAAGCAATTAACATTTACAAAACCAATGACTATCAGAAAGTGATCGGTCATCGATAGGGCTTACAAAAAACAGGTGCATGCGATTTTCGACCTTATTGACGTAACTCAGAATTTATAATTTTATTAACGTATCAATGTCAGAAAGCAAGAATATACAAAAAAAAAGTCTGTCATGAATTGTCAATAAGGTCGAAAATCGCATGCACCTGTTTTTTGTAAGCCGTGTCGATGGTTGATTACTTTATATTTTTTTGTTTTGTAGACGTTCATTTGCTTTACACAATTTCTTTTTAAACTTATTTTAGGTACCTATCCCCGTGGTAAAACTAGTGGCACATAATAGCTAAAGGAGATCCCTATGTATATTAGCAAAATAGATCATATTACCAGAAAAATATTCAACACTATTAGAGGTATCGTTGGGAATGTCAAATAAATCACGTTGTCACGTCGCGTCGTGTCGTTGGTAACAAATGTATATTTTTTTACCGTGCTTTTAAAAGTTTCAGGTCCATGCCTTTTTTGGTTCCACTCGCTATTTTATTTACAACTGTACGTCTGCCGTATAGCGAATCGGTCGAGTCCAAGAATCTGCCCAATCCACGAATCCGTCGAGTTGGGAATCTGCCGAATCACGAATCTGTCCAATCCAGAATCTGTCGTATACCGAACAAGCGATTTGTCTTAACCTATTGTGACAACCCTACAAATAATCACCAATAACACATACTTGTCAAAATAAATGATTCATTACTATTCCATTCTGTGATTTAAAAATAAACAATAGCTTAATAAGGTAACACGCTTTACGTTTCATAATTTTCCCGCAAAGCAGATGAACTGTTCTTGAGGTGGCAACACTGGCGAGTGTGAGGAAGTGACGTCTGCATACCCAATGACATTTGACCGGCTACACTCCGCGTCGAACAAATATGACAGATGACTCCATCTGGATAATTCAAATCTGTGTATTGTACGCAAACATAATGGGTAACACAAGAAGTATTCATTAAATTATTGTGTATATTTGTGTGGGGCCCTGGATTGTTCTAATTAACTTTTCAATAATAAAGTTTGAAGATGTTTTTTTATTATTATTTACAGTTCGTATCGCCTTTTAGTTCAACGATGTAAAATGGGCTCTCCAAAATAAATGTATAAAAGTCTAAAGGTCTGTATCTACAGAAATATTTATAAGATTATACAAAAAATGTAGTTCTAACCACCGTGGCCGCACCATACAATAAATTGCTCACCAGTATTTATGTCATCGGAAAACCGTGTAAATGTGTGTACATTTATCATACATACATACATATACTCACGCCTTTTTCCCGTCGGGGTAGGCAGAAACAATGGAACGCCACTTGCTTCTATCCTTACAGACCTCATGCGCTTCCTCTACACTCATTACTCTTTTCATACAGGCTCACCGGTTTCGGGTAATTCGGACCTAGCAGTTTTTAGGACGTCCCCAATTTGGTCGAGGAATGTCCGACTAGGTCTGCCGCGACCGACTTGCCCACACACATTTGCCTTATAGATCCGGTTCGTCATTTCTTCACTCATTCGCTCCACGTGTCCAAACCACTTCAGCATTCCTTTCTCAATCCTAGTCACGACATCTTCTTTCAGACCACTGTTCTCTAGTATAGTTACATTTGTAATACTATCAATCAGTCTCACACCACACATACTACGCAGTGATCAGAACAGCGTTAATTCTACTTTCATGTTTTTTCTGCCATACCCAACTCTCACTTCCATACATCAACGTGGGGACAGGCACTCCATTATGAACCACCAATCACGCCTCTTTTGGTACAGTCTGGCCGTTCATAAAGGCATACAGTGCTCCATTTACACATTTATATATCTGGTATATAAAAAGTTTTCCTAGTTTTCCTCATTGACTTCGATAAGGGACTTGCATCCGCTGATTCACGACTCTCGTCAACTTTCGTCCATCGAATAGCCCACGCTCCACCTAGCAGACACGTTTCTGTGGTATTGTAGATAAATTACTTTTTCAAACATACCCCAGTCTATAAATAAATAACAGGTACTGAATTCATTATGCGTACATCGAAGAGCATACTTTAAATTACGAATGATTAAGTTACCGAAACGGTATTGGAACGTTCTCGTATTGTCAATATAAGGAAACGTTCCGAACGTTTCGCGTTTAGGTGCCACTTTGATATCAGATACCCCTACCTTAAATATAAACAAATTTCTTTTACGCAGGTAAGTCTTTTAGACAGGAATTTTTCATCTATACTTGCAATATAAGACAGTGAGATTTAAAGTTAATATCACATCGGAGGCAGTCTAAAGTTTTGTGGTGTCAAATCATAACAACTCTACATAAAAAATACAGGTATTTTCTTGGAGTGTTTGCTCTAGCAAATACGAATTTGTAATTTCATCTACATGTGCACAACGGCACATACTAAATGAAATTCGGTTTGCATACAAATACAACTGCAAAAAGCTTTACAAAATCCACGATCTCTGCAAACGCTAAGATAATTCGTGCTTCTGTACCTAACGTTCCCCTAAAGCTTTTATTTATAAATGATAAAAGAGTTTCATTTAGAGCTTGAGTGAGCTCACACGAGAAAGAAAAGAGTAAATGTTCTCGTAACTTTATCTTTCAATTACAACAGTCCTTTCACGAGTTTGTTAACACTGAAGCTCGTTCAGACAGTAGTCGTCTGTACTATTGTTTTAATTCAGTGGCGTATGAAACCGTTTAACGACTTCACAACACTCGGACAAAACTCGTTTTAGAATTTCCTAAAACTTATCTTTTATGTTTGTTGCACAAAATAATATTATGTGTGGACATGAACGTGGAATGGAACTTACACAAAGGCAACCGTGTCCAATTGTTTTGATAATAGTTGATAAATAACTTTTACAAGTGTATTGTTGTGTTTATAAGTAGAATTTAAATATTTGTGTCCTTTTAAAATGATTTGATGTCGTATCTAAATTGATGGTTATTTTTGCGTAGTGTTTGGTGTTCCAACGTTATTAAACATATGAACGTCTCTGTCTAGACTTTTTTGCTTTAGTTGTGTGCTCTATAAAATCTCGTATCGAGTATATCTCAGAAACCATACGATATTAGCACACTGCTCCGCTCGTGTCCTATTTATAGCCGCTACTTAACCCCATCAAGGAAAAATGCAAAAAATCCTTAGTTAACGTGCCATTGTCTGCCAAAGTAAAAGTTTTTTAAGAAAACTGGTTATAACTTTCTCTTCCCCAAAGATCTCCACAGACCTTCTTGAACATAAAATAAATAGAACCTTATAAACACGCACTCGTATTAAGAGGGAAGTATCAGACATAATTTTAGTGTATTATCTTGCACGAAACGTTTATATTACGATGTGTAAAGAGGACATTTCCGAAGTAACTGAGCATCATCGTAACATTTATGGCGTACCTACACGAGTTCCGAGAGTTATATTTTGTCGCAACTACAATGCGTACAATAGAGTGTTGATCGAGTAAAATGGTTCCCGTAATGTGGCACTTGTTGATCATTCGATGTGAACACTTATTTATACGTTCTCTAACTTTCACCCCTAATACGGTTAAAAGCGTCAAGTGGCAACAATATGCTTCGTCAATCCACGTGCAAACACGGTTCAGAGATTACATTATCCTGAATTGCAAGGTGATAGATTGAAGGATCCTTTTTACCTGTTCACGACGAGGTGAGGTTTCGAGTGTTTCGAGTGTCTAAAAAAGACATTTTTTATGTTTTATATTTATAAAGGTGACTTTTTTATCTTGACACCTTTAGGTATTTTTACGATAGATCCTGGTCAGTAAGATTAATGTAGACTAACTTTGACGCAGTTATTGGTGATAAGAATCTCAATATTTTGTGCAGTTAACTGCATTCTTTTTAATATCTGACACTGCATGTATGGCGTAGTGGTTTAAGCGGCTGTATTGCAACACTCGACGTCGGACCGTCATGGGCTGTGACTTTTTGCGATCCATTTTAACCTCGACGTGTATATTATGTATGAGTTTGCAGAGTCCCCCGCGATACAGAATTTATTCCTAGTGAGGGAGGTGTAAAAAGTAAATACAGGTAAGTAATATTTTGCATTTCCTGTACCAATATATTTTAGCAAATAAATATATTTCTTTATTATTATATCTTATTAGTCCTTAATTAATAAACAATAGGTATCAGTTTCGAATATTGGATTTAATTACTAATCATTACTAGAGACATCTTTGATAGACACTGAACCATGTAAGTACATACATACATGGTATTTACTACAACAGTAGAACATTAAAGTCCTATCCAGTATCATACTATCTTTAAGTTGTTTTTAACGTAGTGCAATAATCATTACAGAGAAAAAGTTTGGCTATGACATCGTAAAACAGACTTGCAGAACGTCAAGTTCATTACAAAATATTCAATTTTCAAAACAAAAGACGCCAATGAATGAGCTAAGCCGCACGATCACAAATTTTTACTAATCCCCAGTAGTGTTATTGCGGGTGGATCATGGAACGTGTCTGGTTCGGGCTTGTTTCACCTCAATGGTGCACGCGGCGCCACGGCGAGTGCCACACTCCTGTTTATTTTTACTATTATTTCCACAGAGCTCTCACTGCGAACACTGCACTGCAGTCCGCCTTTTGTTCTTATAAGGAACTACAGCTATGTTCTCATTAAGCCTATGTACAGTGAATATTTCTTAATCTAACCACCCAACATTGCTATTGCAAAATATCATAGTTACTACATTCATCCGTGACATTTTACGACATGCAATAAATTATTTATTATCTTCTTCAAAGGGATCACTTTTAATATAATTTTTGCTAGCAAACAGTCAGCGTGTGTATCGTTTATTTGCAAAATGTATACCTACATACTTCGCAAGAATTGTTACATGGGATTCGAGATGAAAGAAACGCCAAACAAATTATTCTTATCAGTAAGTGGAACAGTTTTCCATTGAGGAGATTTTTTGGATAACTCACATTTTTCACATAATTCTTACAAGCAGAGCTTTTACGCAGCTTCTAAGTCGCGTCATTCCACAAATTGTAGTCTTTTACATTTTGTAAATTGTAAAAATGTTTCCGACTTCATAAACTGGTTTCTTACTAATATTTTGCTTTGAGATGTTTTATCTAAGACGCAAGCCATAAAGTTGGATTGACACGTCAGTATTTTTGTTGTGCGCGTCCAAATAAACAACGTCGAAGTGTCGTGGAGTCGACATCTCGTTATAATGCCTTAGGTCTTTATCAGACTTGTGGATATCGAGTGTAAGCAATCGTGTACATCAAAACGGGTGTGTTGTATTCGCAACATAAACATCGTCGCTCCATCGAACATTGTTAAAGGCTACGAACGAAGTCAAGTGCAAGTCTATGAGCGCTACATTTCTTCACAACTGGCAAAGCGACGTCGTTGGATGAAACGGTTTTTGTTTCTCGGAGGTTATTCACCTCGTCTCCGTCAAATAATAGAACTGTGAAAGATAAACTTTCTCAGATTGTGTACTGCGGTACTGTAAGATAATAGCCAACTTGGAATTTATTAGTAAAAACGGTGAGTTGAGGTCAAATATTTATCAAAAATCACAAAGTATCCTTATTTCGATAATAAATGTTGGTTTGGGTAAATAGGGTAGTTCACTGGTAGAAGAGCCTTGCTGATTTCAGCATGAATGGGCCGGCTCGACCGGGGAAGTACTACCCTCTCACAGAAAATCGACTTAAAGTAACAGTACCTAAACTGTTGCGTTTCGTTCGGTGAGTGAGAGCGCCGGAGGCCCTATCCCCTATTCCTTCTCCTTCATCCCACTCCTCATCCTATCCCTTTTCCCAACCCAAATGGGCGGCAAAGCACTTGTGACTCCTGTGGTGTTGCTTGTGGCCATGGGCGGCGGTAATTGCTTACCATCAGGCAATCCGTCTGCTCGTTTGCCGCCTATTACCATAAAAAAAAAAATAGGGCATTTTGTTTTTGCCAGGTTACTGGTACGAAAGATCATAGGATTATTCCTAATTAGGTATTATTCTTAAGTCTATTTTAGTTATTGTCGCACAAAGCAACCTCGTAATTATAATATGTAGTATCGCTACCACTCAATAATTGTAATATGATCACGCCTTAAGGTATCCGTGTCTGCTGGCAAGTGCCTGAGGTTGCCAGTGAGAGAGGAAATTTTATGAAATTGTGAATTGACTTGTCTCTTTATATGCCATTTCTGCAAAAAATATTCATTCCTTAAGCGTTTGCGATCGTGTTCTTTTTAACGTCTTACAATTACTTACCGATGTAAATTGATTGTGGAGTATTGCACAGCCTGTGTAAGCATTAATATTCATTATCATATCTCGGAAACTGCCTGATCTCTGTTGATGAAAGGCAGAAAGGCAGGTAAGTAGCTTTTTGGTAGTCGATGGCTGCATAGAGAGTATTTATGTATATATTCTATACTTTACTGTTACTAAGAGTCCTGTACTATTAATGTTATAAAAATTTGGTCGCGGTCAAAGATAGTTGTCTTCTTGTTCGCGGTCAACTTTTGCGAATTATTCGCATCATCTTCGCAACTGTGATACGATTGGCACGCAGATCACTTTATATGATTTCAGCCTTTATCTGCATCCATCATAGCATAATTATATGTATTTCATCAACCTAAAATATCAGCTAAGGTGTAAAACTCTGAGGCAGGCCAGTAATTAGAGGTCTGCTAGCACATTGAACAAAAACAGGGTTGGATGAAATGAACCTAAATGTAATTAACTATGTAGTCAATTGTGCTTCAATTCTGTCACATTAACCTGCCCCGATAAGGTTTCTGGCTAAGTTTCTTCTTCTTTCTGACTTATGTTGGTTTATTTTTATAAAAATAAAGCATTTTCGTGTCATGTTCAAAGCTATAATTATTATTTATTTATTTATAGACTCACGCCTGTATCCCCGAAGGGGTAGGCAGAGGTGTAATATTACACCCACATTTCGCCATGAATTTTAGGTCCCACGTAATAGGGGGCGAGCCTATTGCCGTACCGGGCACATTACCAGACTCCGTGCTGCTACTAAGAATTTCCTAACGGAAAAACCCAATAACACTTTGCCCGACCCGGGAATCGAACCCGAGACCTCCCAATCCCACGCGCACATTTATGCCGCGAGACCAACGAGGCAGTCCCGCGAGACCAACGAGGCAGTCAGTAATTATTACGTATCCTAAAAACCCTATAGAAATAAAATCTGAAGGGCTCAAAGTAAAAGAAAATCTGTATAACGTTCCAAAAACGATTATGAAGCGAGCTACTAAACATGACATTTTGCACAATCCTATGACTCGAAACATCTATCTTTGAGGTACCTACGGCGAAGTTGTTGGAACGCACTGAATTCAACCTAGTTGTACTAAGGTCGGCATAATATTCCGCTCCAGATAACTATGTAGTTTACTAACTGTAAACTGTCTATCATAATAGACCACTTCAAACTATGACCTAAATTTCCACCACATACGTAAGAGCTGTGTGCGCTGTTTGTTATTTTATGACATGTGATTATATCGCATGTCGAGCTAACGATGACATTGTGTCTTCGCATTACCCGACACGATGAGTACATAATGTTAGAAAGAAATCGGTTAATGTGACCATGTAATACTATATTAAGCCATGTAATATAGCTATCCTTTTGGTTAGCGGAGGTCAGAAGACTGTCGCTCTGTCGAAGTGGTAATATTCTGTCAAATCTGGTAAGACTAGAAAGCGGGCCTCAGTCTGCGGGGCGAGAGACTTGGATACAGTCGGGATTATGCTATGACGATGATGAGGATCATAAAACTATATAATTAAGTGCTTTCGTACTACGATATCTCCCACACGAATCTGATTACTAATATTGCCCAACAGCTATCGATTTTCCTACTTTTTCATTTAATTGTCGCTTTCCTTTTTAGACGTCGCGTCTCTTGGCGTCGCAGACTCCTAGTCGTGAGAATATTTTGACTGTAAATTGCTTTTGCTTTGAAGTTCAATCTTTACCTAAACTGCTTTTAACTGAAAATGCCAGCCTTTTCCGCTTTTCTGGCTGAGAGCTTTGATTCATGTAAACAGACAGTAATTTAATACAAAACCCTAGCAAACGTTGGATATTTTGCGACGGCAAATGGACTACATGTCATAAAACTTTCCTCTTCTAGGTATCTAAGATCAATCAAAGCAATATTCTGAAATTCGTCTGTTCTTAAGCTAATGATGCTTGAGTTCAAGAACAATTTTATTGTAATCTCTTTCTTGGCCTTGTGGCCTTACCGCTAAGCCTAAAATTTGTAAGTGATTCTCACTCATACTAAAAATCTGAACTATTAATTAAACCTAACTGAAAATAAAGCTTTCTAGTCAACGCAAGGAAAATAAATATGTATTATCTTAAAGCTTTCTCACCCATTGTAACGTAAACATGCTCGTCTATCCGAGTGTTTACGGGGAGTCGGTACACTCTAATATCCTGACTTTGGTAGCAGTGTATACTTACATATAATATCCTGTCTAGCGGACCTCGGACTGTAAGGCGAGCATTTTAGATGCTGCTCATAATATTTATATTATGCATTTATTTACACTTTTCACGTTGTTACATAAAACATTTTGTACATCTTTACCTTGCAACAGCAAGGAAAAGTTGTTTTAAACGTGAACTCCACACAGCCATAATTTTGGCATAATTATTATGTCTATCTATTATATTTTAATATTTTCATTATACGTAGTTTTAAGTAGTTATAATTAGTTTAAACTAAAATTAATTTAAAACTATAAAATATAATTAAAAAGATATTTGCTATCAAAACTACAATATTATGTGAAAATCCGATCTCCTTGGGGTGCCTGCTTCATAACAGGAAACCGCTGTCCAAACTTCATAATTTCAGTAGTCAGACAAGGCAAGTGATTTTGGTGTCGCTCGCGGCTTCGCCTGGCCTGAACTTTCAACCTTTATTTAATCTGTATAGAGGTGGTGTGTTAAAATCTTTCCTTCGCTGTACAAACAAGTTTCTAGCTTCAGTAGTTTGGGCTGTACGATTATGTAAGGCAGACATTTTTAATGTGTACGATGATGAAAATATAGTAGTAGAAATGAATAACCTAATCAACAAACTATAATATTGTTATCTGTCTACATGCAATTTTTTGTAGCTAATATTTTAAATAAAGATAAAAAACAGTGAGAAAAGCATAACCAGGTTTTCGTTTTCAAAAAATTAAAAAGTTGGACGTCATCTTCCCCAGTCTGTAATTCATTGTGTCAAAGTGTTATATGACGCCCTGCCGCATCAGTTTGAAATTCTTAAAAGACGATTCCCCTCTTTCACAATTTGCGTAAATATTGATCTATTAAATCTCAATAACTTGAAGGTTATTTGTGACTTATAACTAGGTTGTGATTACAGCGTTATGCCTTAGAAAATAGGTAGCGGTATAACCAGTTGGTATAATATCTAGACACCTTAGCATTTTTACCTCGGTACTGAGGTTAGTGCTATTTATTTGACATACTTATTGGTTCTTTTACTTAAGGGTAAACAAGTCTTAATCTTAAGTCTAGTGTTGGCAATTTCACAATTCACCATATTATGCAAAATAATACAAACCGATAAATTACTACGTATTCAATTGTTAATTTCTGGACGGTGAAGGAAAACATCGTGAGGAAACCTACTTTGCAGAGTTCTCCATAATACCTTTTGTCAAAAGATATGTGAAGTCTGGCAACCCGCACACGTCAAGCATAGTGGATTATGGTCTACCTAACAGAAGAATCCCGTGCCAAGCAGTTTGACAGTATATATCTGATGATGAAGTCCGTAATTCTACAAAAATATCGTTTAAAACTAGCTTATTATTTTTTAGATTCTAAAATACTACAGCTACACTTCAATTTTTGCACAGCAATCGGCTATCTCTATACGTACGAATAGGCTAGGTCATCCTCAACATTGAAAGTTCGCACGTGATACAAGTTTTGTTTCCAGTGTAGGAAGGGTTTAAAAAACCCGGCTTACAGCCAATCTCTGAGATATTAATTAGTTAAGATAGTAGGTACTCACCTAATAAAGTGATCTAAATAAAGTTTTACTTAGACGGTGCTAAACTTTACAGGGTAAGTAAAAACCTTTTACGGCGTGCCCATACGAATGAAATGGTCTTCTAAATAAAAAACACAATATTCTTTGGATAAAACATGTTTTAAATAATGTTAATATAACTAATATTTCGAAGACTTTTTCGTTTAAAAGTAATAAATACATCAAATACGTCAATGATGAAATCAACATCATGTTTTTGAATATGACTTTGTTTGCAATTTATGCTCTACTTATTTATAATATTTCCCGGGTACCTCACGTTAAATAGTATTAAATTGAAACAAATCAGAGTCAATATAAACTTTCCGTTCCGACTTAAGACCCTAGTCAAAGTGAGCGCAATTTAGAGCGTCTCAAAAGTAATGGCTATCCAAACTAAATGCATTTTTTAAATCGGTCTTGTACATTCAACGCCTGACAAATTAGTAGGCCATATTAGGATGCTATAAAAACAATGTATAAATTAACTTGCCATTATATTACGTCTATTTGTTGAAAATATCCGCGTCTTAGCCTGCGTAACTTATCTGCTGCAGGCTTAGCCAAAACTCAAACGCATAATTTCCATCGCCGTTCTCCGATTGCGAACGCAAGCGCGTTCACAATCGAAGACTACGCATAATTGGTAGCCATAACCACGCGTGAGTGTCAGACGCGCGTTCTGCGGTGTCAGGTAAAAAAAACATGGATATAGTCTATGCCTTGCGTTGTTTGAAACGTCAAACTCGTCAAATCAAACGTCAAAGTTAATGTAAACATTTACGCGGGTGAAACAAAAGTTTGAAGCAGGAGATTTGTTAATTTGTTTTAAATAGTTATAAAATTAAGTAGGATACGATAGTGATATCTTTATATTAACTTTACACAATTATTTATTAGTCTGATAATATATAATCTTAAACATTTAGAGTTATTTAAAGTGTAAATAATATAAATTCCTTAAAACTATTAAAACCTAGTGATATATCGGTTAAGGATGGAATCTAGTCAATCTAGATCTCGCACAAGCCCGGAACAGTTTGCAGCTCTAATAGAATTTATGGAAAGGTATGTAGAACATGAATTATTTTATAAAAATCTTACTTTCCTAATTGAATCTCTGAGGAATTTGAAACATAAACAATGACGCGAGACGCGATAAGCAACTTACTTGGAAACACTTAAGTGGCCCCTTGCTGTATAAATGGGCCCTTTATGAATCTTAAATAGTTTCAAACAATGTTTTAGGCATGGAGACATAGCAAGGCCCCAACAAGGAGCTCAAGGCCGAATAAAAGCTGACCGTCTGTGGCAGGAACTTGAGCAATTACTCAATTCCTTTGGTGGAGGAGTAACAAGACCAATAGAGAAATGGAAAAAAGTATGATCCTTTTTCTCTCATTTACCTAATCATTCTATTTAACTCCAGTGTATAAAAAATATTGGAAACATGAAAAATTTAATCATATAATTAGTTAACTACTATATATTACAGCTTAGAAAGTGATTGATGATGATGATAAAAACTAATAGCATGATTAAAACTAATTAAGAATCATATTTTAGATTTGGGCAGATTGGAAAACAAAAACTAAGAAAAAAGCTTCTCTAATAAATAGGGAATCGCGGGCTACTGGTGGTGGACC
Organism: Euclidia mi; assembly: GCA_944739405.2. Taxonomy (NCBI): domain Eukaryota; kingdom Metazoa; phylum Arthropoda; class Insecta; order Lepidoptera; family Erebidae; genus Euclidia; species Euclidia mi. The sequence continues at coordinate 68,492,643 of OX123184.2, forward strand.
AAGTGGGAGACAAACACTCTCAGCTTTGGAACAAAGAGTGCTGGGTGTTATGGGTATGTCTGCGGTTGCTGGTTTACCTGGTATAGAGGAAAGAGGATTTGATGTTAGTTATTTATTGCTCATATACTTTTCTACCTTATAAATATGCACTTAAGTGAGTTTTTAATCATTAATATTTCAACATTTCAGTCAACAGGCCCATCTTCTGAGAGACTGCCACATGACAACACACTCAATATAGAAACAAATGCCCAAGCGTCTGTCACAGAGTTCGTTATAGAACTGGTTCCTTCACCATCACTGACCACAGGGGCTCTAGAAGGTAACTTTAAGATGGATTTTCATTCTTAGGCAATCTATTTATTAAACTCCGAGCATATTAGTAGCACTTAATGACAATTAAAGTTAATGCGAGAGCTTACTTAAAAATGCATTATATACTTCCTATTTAATTTAATATTATATTATCATTGCTAAGAGAGGGAAATCTCGAAATAAAACCCTATACCTACCCGTTTGGCCAGCATGGTATAGTAGGCCAAAACCTCCATACGGAGAGGCTCAAGTCCAGCACTGGACTGCAAAAGGCTGATGTGATGATATAAATATATACCTTATCATTGGCTTGGTTTTGGGCCAGTTTACTGAAATATAATAATAAAATAACATTCTACCCCATACAGAACACCACTAGTCCCAAACTAAGCAGAACTTTTACTATAGGCAAACTCATGCTAGGGACTAGACAAGTTTTACCATTAAATTACTTATGAACCTTACAGTATCTAATCTCATTAAAAGGCCAATGAAGCTTGTTTACATGATTTAAATCCAAGGCAAATCTATGATTTAAATTAAACTGATAAGTTTCACCTGTGTTTAGTAATTAATAAGTCTTATTGTTCCTTGGTAATTATTACTTAACACTGAGAGGCATCTTTTTGGATCTGAATATATAATATTAGCTTTTGGCTGTTTATTGTAGAGTTATTTTGTAAGACTGAGTAGGTACATAGCCTAATATTTAATTTGAGGCTTAATAATTTCTGTGTCTATTTATTTTTTTCAGATTCATCATCACGTTCCGTTATACGCGGTCCACAATCTCCTAGAGAAGTGCTATGCAATCCAACTCCAGTGGCGCCGCCGGCCGCTGGTCGGGCTGCACCACCGGCCGCTGGTCGGGCTGAACCGCCGTCGCCCGTGGCCAGCGTTTCTTCACCGCGACGTCGCCGATTGTTCAGAGCACACAGACGGATGACTCCTTTTGAAGAGGCCACTGCCAAGTTCGTCGACGTCGAGCAACGGCGGTTGCAACTAGAAGAAACTCGTGAAAGGAACTTTCACGAGCGGGAAATGCTAAAAATACAATTGGAGTCGAGAAGGATTGAAATGGAAGAGAACAGAAATACTATTTATAGAAGTATAGCTGATAATATCCACAATTTACCTAATGTAATTAGTAGACTCATAAGATCGCCATCATTGGCTTCGACGGATATTCTCTCTTCAGATCCTTAGACGGTATGTACCTATTCTTAAGGATTTGAAGGGAGATATTACAATGTCGTTGCAATTACGCCCGGTTTCCGTAGCCGATCTATCCATGGATTTTTGGCTGATGAGGTAGTAAGTTGACATACAAAATATGTCAAATACCTATCTCTAGTTCTCAGGGTTGGATCGAATATTGAAACCGGCGCGGCCGTTAGTCGTAACATATTAAAATAATCCGTAAATAGGATAAGTTAAGTTGAACAGTACACAAACATTTTAATGGTAAATTGTTGTTATTATCAGTTATAAATTATAATTTCCTTTCAAGTTTTCTCGATTTCAATTGTTTAATTTCTAGGTGTTTATTTATTTTCTAGATGTAGTTCTCGTTTATTTTATTTTAACTGTTTTGTAAGTGGTTTTAGTTAATTGTTCATTTTTTATAGGTACTTATTGATTATTTGTTTTTGTGTTTGATTTTAATACTCATATCTATACTCTTAGAAGTTAGTAATATATTCTATTATTGATTCTTATTAAAAGTTTTATCTCATTGATGTGCTCCTGAGACTGAATAATTGTAAGATGTTAAGATTCTATTTTTAAGTCCATAATTAAAAGTTGTTAATGCACACAAAGCTGACACAGTTATTTTTATTACTTGAAAGTCTTTATGTACTACATATTGGCTATTGTCATTGTTGCTAAGAAAAGACTGAGTATGTACTTATTTAGAAATATTTATGCTTGTCCTGCAGTGGACTTCTCTAGGCTGACATGATGTTGCCTATCTTTATCAGCTATTTGATTAAGTATCATATTACAAGCTCCGCTTAGTTAGAGATTATACATACATACATAGACTCACGCCTGTTTCCCGGAGGAGTAGGTAGAGACTACGGAACGCCATTTGCAACGATCCCGACATATTTCTCTTGCTTCATTCACTCCCATCAAATTTCACATGCATGCTCTTCGGTTAAGGGTACTCCTAACCTGTCCTTTTTTTAGGATGTCTCCAATCTGGTCAGAGAACGTCCGTCTAGGTCTTCCCCTTCCTCCTTTCCCATTCATACTTCACTTATAAAACTTCTTTGTCAGTCTTGTCATGTGTCCAAACCATTTTAGCATACCTTTCTCAATGGTTGTCACTACATCTTTTGCCCCACATTTTGGGATTATATATAGGTATTTTTAATTGGCAATAATAACAGGTTAGTATTTAGTATGATGGTTATTATGGTATTGCTTAAACAGTGACTCATAATTCACTGTCGGCCACTACACACAATACTAACAAAAATACGCGGTTCACCCGCGCTGAAAGTAACGCGGGTGATCAGCTACCGTCGTTATTTTCAGTATTTTGAACACAGCGCCACCTAGCATGTCAAATTACAAACTCCATGAAGCCCTATTAGTCCTCTATCTCCAGCAAGTTCTATAGAAATCGGTTTAGCCATGCCAGAGATTACCTACCTTGAACAAACAGAGACAGTTTTAAAATATTTTTTTATATCTTGGTATTGTGTACCTATGTATTATGCAGTTAAAAACATACTTAGGTAGTATTTTTCAATCTCAGACACTGTATGTAATTAGATTACTTTCAATGGATGATACAGGACTTTATAGGGCTAAATATAGGTAAATTTGACCCATTAGGTGGTTGTTTTGTTGATATACCGAATATAACGTGGGTGAAACCACGAACCAATAGTACATAATAAACAATAAATGGATCATATCATATTAAAGGCCAAAAAAACAGAGAAATTACTATCATTATCTTACTTTATTTTCCAATAAAAATAATATATATCAAGAACAACAATAATTGCAATGTTTCTCTATTGCAAAAACTAGTATGTAAACAAAGTGAATATCATACCTATACCTGAGAATATTTTCTATAACTATACATGTTCCTTAAACTATGACTAATTTAATTAATAAAATATTTATCTTCCTAAAACTACATATGTTTTATTTAATTAAACATTCTTATTGTAACCTATTCAATAGACAATTCAGCACTGCTCTACCTTGAATTACCTCACTTTGGTTATTCACAGTGGAGTTGGAAGCTTGCAGCATAACATTATCATTACTATCCTCATATGCAATAGGTAGTGCAGGTGGTGGTGGTAAACGTGCTTTTAAAGCTTTGTTGTGTAGTACACAACATGCCATAATAATTTTGCTTGCAATATGAGGATGATAATGAAGCACCCTGTCTTTAAGCAAACATCTCCACCGTGCCTTGAGCAATCCAAAGCAACGCTCTATGCAGTTACGGGCTTGTATATGCCTTTGGGTATATAATTCTTCCCTAGAACCTTGAGCTGCATTTAGGATGGGAGTCATAAGCCAAGGCCGTTGTGGATATCCGGAGTCACCTGAAAAATTTACTTGACTTGTTAATCTGACCAAATTTTGTCTAAAATATTTATTCAATACCAATTAGAATAAAGTGGTAGTGATGTAGATAACTGTAATCAAGTATGAAATAAAGTAACACCTACCTAATAGCCACACTTGTTCATTTCTTTGATGAAGGTCACGCATATATTGTTCAACTCTACTCGATGTCCATATATGTGAATCATGTGTAGCTCCACCAAACTTAGCATTCACATTTGTAATGCAAAGATCACTGTCACATATCTGTAAAACAATTAGTTAATTATTTATATAGAATTTTCAACACAAATAATGTAGGTACCTATCTTGTTACTTTATCATATACATACCTACCATTTGCACATTTAATGAATGGTAGCCTTTTCTATTGTAAAATAGATGCTCTTCATCATTAGGTTTTACTATGGCTATGTGAGTGCAATCAATACACCCTATTACACCTGGCAGGGCAAATCTTCTTTGAAATCTGAAAACATCAACATTTAGATTATATGGCCTTTGCAAAATTTTGGGCAATTTATTGGAAAATCACAATATTTCTTAAATCACAATAACTGACACAATCATATTGTATACTTACTCTTGTTTTATGATTTCTCTATCTTGTTGCGTTTGGGGGAATTTTATCCACTTTGACACCACAGCAGGGTGATCCAAAGCATTCACAACTTGCCTGATGCATCTGCTAGCAGTGCGTTGGGCAAGATGATGAGTGACACCGACTATACGCTGATATGATCCTGTGGCCAAGAAACTAAGAGCGCACAACACCTACAAATACAGACAATATATTAGGAACATAACATTTACATTTATAAAGGTAAATATTATATAATGAAGTTTCAAATCCGTCCTGTCTGTCCGTATGAACGCGATAAACTCAAAAACTAGGTATTGAATGGATTTGTGTAGGTACGGTTTTCACCAATAGTGTGATTCATGAGGAAGCTTTAGAATTTAGATGTATATTCACTCAGGAGGAACCGTAGGTCTAGTTTACTTATAAAACATTAAGTACCGTAAAATGGGGTGAATAGACACAGATTTCAACTTCAACATCGATTTTATTAGATATTTTGAATGAGAGTCATTATTGAAGCATTTTGAAATCATGAGTTAAGTTGTAATTTACTCAATATTTGTGCTACAAATTAGTAAAAACAGGACATTAATTAGTAAATTAAGAAAAAGTAAGCGTTTTCTATTTACCTCGAAACAGGGGTCAAAAGATACGGGAAGGGGGTGAATAGAGAAAAAAACGCTAGGGCTGTCAAAATCAACTTACATTTTTATTCAATATATCAACATTGTTATTAATCAGACAACTATGTATTTTTTTAATAAACCAGATATCAACATTTACCTCTTTAATCATTCAGGTAGGCACCTGCCTAAATATAAACAATATTTTCAATGGTTATCTGACAAAAAGGTGCGTATGATGAACTAACCTCGATTGACAACCCTAAAAAACATATTTCTATTGACCCCCCACTCGTATCTATTAACCTCCCACGCGTATCTATTCACCCCCAACGGCGTACCTATTGACCCTAACGGCGTATCTATTAACCCCCTTCCCGTATCTATTCACCTCGAATTCGAGCAAAATAGCTAGCTTCTCAATTTTAATAGAAAAAGAATGTAAAATAATCAAACACGGACACTTTCCTTTGTTTTTCTTAAAGATGGGAAATGTATGTAACGAATAATACACATCTACAGGGTGAACACAACCAATAACATGATGTTTATAGAAAATGTATAAAGACCAAAAATTACTTGTTTTCACACCTTCACTTTAACCGCTCAAATCTATATGACATTTCAACTTAACGTAAATTTGTGTGTGGTGAGCCTATAAAAAACATGTTGCCACGTAGAAAATCACTGAGAAAAACATTCGTTATAGGGCTAAATAACAAACTAGAGTCAACAATATCAAACTTCCGGACTTTTTTCTATTCACCCCACGATTTCTATTCACCCCATTTTACGGTAGGTAGGTATACTTACCTTATACAACAAGTAGAGGGACACGCTTACCTTAAGTTCTATAGTAATCTCATTTGTTCCTTTTAATTGACCTAGCTCTCGTAACTCTTGACAAAGAGCTCGGAAAACCACTTTGCTTAGCCGAAATCGCTGTACAAACAACTTATCCGGCATTTCTTCTATTGTCTCCAAGTACTTACGGCTTTTGTTTCTATGCTGGCGTCTGAGCAACACCTCTTTATTATGAGCTTGCCAAAACATATTTAGAGTATGCATTTTAATGTAAAAACCACAAAAACAAAGGACTACGTAAACCTCACGCACATCTGATCCAAACAGACGCCATTTTTTTTTGCGTTTTCTGCAGGGTCCCATCATCCGATTAGTATTCGTACTCAACCGACGCTAATAGCGTCAGTTTTGGCCCAAATTGGCAACTTGGCTACCATTTTGCGGCTGACATCGCAGAAACGGTGAATTTATTCTATCGATGCGAATGCTTTTTATGCGTTGTGTATTTGGCTACGACTTTTCTATTTGTTTGATTAGATCACGTGACTTTGCGGTCACTCCATACATTTTTTTTGCGTTAACGTTTGCAGAAAGACGTCTTGGCTAAGCCTGCTGAGCTTCTCCACATGCCAGCTGAAAATTACAGTAAATACGTAGCGGTACTTCTACGTCATAATTAATTTCCTTATCGTTTAGGCGGAGAGAAGTTCTCGTTGTTACGGTATTTTTATCTCATTTAAATTGTGCATTGTGATCGATATGACGGATAGCTTGACACATACGATTACTATTCAGATTTTAAGGTAGTGCTCATAAGAATTATCTTATGTGAGCAACCTTAAATCACTAATTATGCTTATTAGACGACTAAATCTGAAAATATAATAGTCGAAACATTGATACTTACTGCATAGTATTTTGGAACGAGATGATTTCATAGTGTATGATGATCGTGAGTCTAGTGGTCACAGCTAGTGTAAACAATGCCAAAACGTCGTGGTAAATGGTGGGTTTATATAAAATGGTAAGAAATAGGAGCGTAAGATTGTGCTACGGTGTCCCATAAACTGGTAATAAGAAGTATGTCAGGTGGAAGGGAATAATACTGTTACAACCTCATTTGTATTACAAATTAGTCTTGCAGCAAGTGCAGTATAGAATAATTTAAGCAGGATATTAGTTTACTCTAGTACAGCTGTGTATTCTACAATACTGTGATGTGTAGGTAAGCATCTCAAATTAAGACGTTCCTATATCGTGTTAATGCCTCCTAAAGGTATAATGAGGATTGGCGGTTAATAATTATATAATTTCAGTGGTTGCCCACCGGGTTATCTAAACATGGATGTAAAGGCGATAAACCATTATTGAAAGCCACTTAATAGTAATATTGACTTAGAACTTTGCGGAACGAATGATACAAAGTTGAACTAAAAGAAGGCTGTACATTTTCTCCCTAATTAGTCATACTGAAAATAATTAAATACATTTGCTAAATTTAATTCCACTATGCTTATTGTTACCAATTGATGTCTTAGCTACGCAAAAGGCCTTATCTAACCTTCAAAGTAAATCCAGAAGAAACTGTCTCAAAATTGAAGGTTTATAGTGTAACTCCAATTCATTAAATATCCCAAGTTGGCTTGTAAAATAACGTGCGTAGTTTTCATTTCCACTTTTTTAACGCGTTTACCTTCGATTTGTCAGCAAAGTCAGGAGTGTGGGCTCATCGAAATTGAATATCACTTCGCGTCATATTCGTGATATCGATGATTACAATTTATGTCAATAACTCTTCCAGATCAGTATAAATGTCAACTGTGGAAGGTAAATGGAATGTAATGAGATTTTCAATGATTGCATGGCTTCTGATGTGTAATTCATTTGAGTGTTATATTAGAATATGTTTTTATTATCGACGTGTGTTTGAATGTAGGATTGCTTCTTATCATATTGAAATTGTAATGTATACGAAGGTCATATTAGAAAACAGAATATAACATACTTAGGATTAAAGATTTTTCGACATCTGTTCCATCCCTAGTCTTGTGTATTAACTGTCCCGCTGCTGGGCATGGGCCTCCACCCACTACGAGAAGTGTACCTAACTATATACACGTGATAAAACATATTTGTTTTGAAATCCACAGACACAGTTCACTTTTGTTTGTATTTAAAGATGTATAAAAGATGCGCTACCCGATACTAATTTACACATACCTACAACTAATAAATAAATAATCAATAAGATTGAGCTCATTGAATATTAAATAGGAAAGAGAAATCTGTAAGGTTTTCGGGACTTTATTTATGAGGTTGGCTGGTTAAACCGATGGTTACGCCCCTGTGATATTCCGTGGAACAAAAGCGCTTTGGTTTTAGCGTCAGTTACCTATTTCATAATATGTATTTTACTTACCCGCGATTTCGCGGGCCCTGAATATTTCGTATATTGTATTATAATACATGACTACCATGTAATCAAACTACGGTTCACGGACTCTATCGCTATATCTTAAACCAAATGATCTTAAAACTACACTATTTATTATAATCCGACGTTTCAGCTTCTTTACAGAAAGAAGTCTTTAATAAAAACATAGGCTTTTATTAAAGACTTCTTTCTGTAAAGAAGCTGAAACTATTTCATTGTCCAGCACTTCAACTATCATTATCATCATCATCATTAGCCCTGAATATGAATTGCACCACTGGACTGGAGATATAAATATTTTGATATTGGTAGTTGCAAGTTTACAGATAATTAATTAATTTAATAATTATGTTATAAAAAAACACTGATAGACTATTTAAAGAAAATAATTTATGTTTATTTTATCCGAACAACATTGTTATATCTTTCAAACAAATATTTTAGTGATAGTCTACAACTATATTTAGGTTGTGATGAATCAGTCAAAAACGTAGCAAGGGGGAATTAATACATAAATAAAACAGCATTTTATACATTCTACAAACATAGCATAATAACCTATAATTATTTATTATTATCATATTATACAACAAGGCACATACATAGCTTTAATCGTTAGACCGATACCCCAAGCCTATCTTACACATTGGGAGCGTAGTTTCCTGCTAAAAATAGCACAACCCTATCTTTTCCCTTAAATGTCGTACAAGGCCACTTAGGGTATGGCAGCGGTTACACCTATGTGCTCATGTCACTAATATGTATGTAGCAGTGTTGGGAAATTTTTATTGCAAGAACAATTAAAAATTAACAATTAATTAATTGTTAATTGTTACTGCTTGGGTTAACAATTAATCAATTGTAATTGTGGATCATTACAATTAACAATTAATTAATTTTTAATTGTGATTTACTACAATTAACAATTAATTAATTTTCAATTGTTTTTGTGAATTTTAATTAAAACTAACAATTAAAAGTATACTGCTGTGTTATATACAGCCGGTATATTTAAGTATATAATAATAATAATATAAAACACAAGCAACGTAAGAAAATACCAGATAAAAACCACCATAATAACAGAAATAGTGAAAAGTTTATACAATGACAGCCGTCATGCCAAGCAATATGACAAGTCAAACAATAAAAATATATACGAAAATGAAAATAAAAGTAGTTAGTAGTATTAGGAGTAGCATGTTGACGAGAGCCAACAAACGTACAGCACACCCAACACCTCCGGACTCGTCGCTGAGCTCCGCCTCGCAGCCGTCGGAACCTGCACCAGTAACGTCGACAGCTGCAGTTGCGTCGAGCTCCAGCGACGAGTATTTCTCTCCGCCGTCGACACCGTCACCTGCGCGGCGGCGTGGGAGAGGCCGGCCACCAGCGTGCTTAGGACCTCGGGGCCCACCGGCCCCCCACAGGGTTCCCGCTGCCGGTGGTAATGTGCAGCGCATGAAGTGGATGTCATCAATAAACGAAAAAGTCATGCGCGCATATTTTGGGGCGACAGAGGGGGGCACTAACCTCACTGCGTACCGCAGTCGCATGCTGTCTTTCTTTCAGGCCTTGGAACCAAGCATCAACGTCACGGCTCAACGATTATCGGATCAGGTACGGGTTATTCAGCGCAGTGGCAAGCTGGATAATGCCGTGCTTGATAGGATTCGCTCTGAGTACTTACCTTCGAGCCATGCCAATCCTGTCCAGCCTACACAAACATCTACGCTGAATGCACCGCCAATAGGCGGCAGTGCCGTTAGGGAGGAGGATGACATGGCTAATAATGTAAGTACCCAGTGCAATGAGGAGGTAAAAGACGCTTTGGAATGTGCTATTAGGGACTACCGGTACACTCCACTAGATATCAGGCCTCGTCTACCGCGGTTGCCTATGCATAGGCGAAATATAGCGCTGGTAAGTGATCTTGACTCGTTATTGTCAAATTATTTAGATAATAGCGAGGATCTCGGTGATACGCATTCAATCTTGTACTGTACTGCCGTGGCAGCTTGTCGTATAGCTGGTGTTAAGCTTCTTGAAACTGACACTGCTGTACGACAAAGGTCTGCTGTACTGGCGTGGCAGTGCAGGATTGAGCGGCGTATTGCCGAGGCAAGGGCACTTATTGGCAAGCTGATCTGTTTTAGGGAGGGGAATACACGCCCTAGGGTAATGCGCTTTGTGAAACGGGCTTTTTCGGGTACTAATATTAGTCCTCAAAATTATATAGCCCGGGTCACAGAGCGCATTGACTACCTAAAACAGAAAGTCTATGCATGGGCAAACCGAATTCGTAGATTTAAAAAACGTGTGGACCGGTACGTCATTAATAGTACATTCCAGAGGGACCAGAGGTGGGTATATAGAAGCTGGGAACGACCAGATCAATGTGTGACTAATGTGCAGCGGCCGGATGCGGACACCACGGCCACGTTTTGGCGTAGCATATGGTCGATGCCCATTGGACATACCGAAGGCGATTGGATGCGAGATGTCGAACGTGCATGCGAACATATTCCCGAAATGGAATGCGTGGCCATTTCTAGCCAGGACGTTACACAAGCAGTCCGTCCATTATCTAATTGGAAATCTCCAGGATTGGACGGGCTGCACAATTTCTGGCTGAAATGGCTACGTAGTTCGCATGAACGCTTGGCATCTCAATTCCAATCAGCCGTGGAATCTGGGTCGCTGCCAGCCTTTATGACGACTGGAATTACCCACTTGCTTCACAAGACTGGCAGTACTAGCGAGCCCGGTAATTATAGACCGATAACATGTTTACCATCGGTCTATAAACTTCTTACATCTATTCTGAGAGCTAAAATAGCTAAGCATGTTGAAGACTTTTCAATTATATCAGCCTCTCAGAATGGATGTAGGAAGGGGGCTCGTGGTACTAAGGAGCTCCTCCTCATTGACATGGCCATTAGCCAACAAGTTCACCGTAACCGAAAGGATCTGGCGGCATGTTGGATAGATTATAAGAAAGCGTATGACTCCGTGCCGCATACATGGCTTTTGAGGGTGCTAGAGTTGTATAAAGTAAGTACTACTCTACGCACCTTCTTAAAGTCATGTATGGGGCAATGGAATACGATTCTTTGCTATCCAGGATGCCGAAGGATCCAGGAGGACGGCGAACGTATTAAAATTGAGCGGGGAATTTTTCAGGGCGACAGTCTGAGTCCCCTTTGGTTTTGCCTAGCCATGAACCCTCTCAGTACATTACTGGAGGGTTCAAGGTTAGGCTACAGGTTACAGAGAGGCGGTAAGGTCATATCTCACCTGCTATTCATGGATGACCTGAAGTTATTTGCCCACTCTGATGCCCAATTGCTAAATTTACTAAACGTAACCCAAAATTTTAGTAAGTCTATCAATATGGAGTTCGGTGTGGATAAATGTGCTGTCATTCATGTGAAGCAGGGCAGGATGGTGGAATCTGAGGGGCTCCAACTCTCAGATTCCATTAACCTAAGATCGCTTCTCTTAACCGATACCTATAAGTACTTGGGTATGTCACAGGAAGGCGCTATGGGCTCAAAATGCAGCATTTTTGATAATCGAAATAAAATACTTCTACTATTACCTAAGCTGTGATTTTATTCTATTCGATTTCTTCAGCTCTTTAGTAAAGTTTGTATTTCAGCGAAAACACAATTACTAAAAAAAGGCTCGATAGATTTATTTTTCAAAAATATGCTTTCTAAATTTTTTAAATGTCGACATCTTTGAAACTATTATGAATATCAACCCGAAATTTGTTTTATTCTATAGCTTTTGACTAAATCTAGATTTGTACTTACCATTTTATCGATATCTTTACTAAATAATTTTTTATTCAGTTAAATGTTATAAATATGCTCTCGCGTGGTGTCCAAGCCTTACGCGCCTGCCCCGCTCGACCCGCCAGTACGCCCGTGACTACAGTCAGCGACGGTTCTGTGCTTTTCTCTCGCTCACAAATACGTATTGCATTTACGCAAAGTTGTATATAAAAATGGGCAATCACAGTAAAATAAAAGGTAGCAAAAAGGAACGCTTACGTCAGCTAAGGCAACACATGAAAAATATAAGGCAAAATCGGTAAGTAGGCAATATAGCTACATTTTGAAAATAAATTGTGTTGTGATAATTTATTGTGACGGCCGGTGTCATGTCAAACCATCGTAACGAAACACAATAATTAGAAAAGAGGTTTGAAGACTATTTTATTATTTGGAACACGCCACAGTATAAAAACACGCAGTAATGTAAGCAGGTATTTACTCGCGCTTACGTAGATAAGCGCGAGTAAATACCTTTTTGGATTACTTTTTACATATTGTGGTCTAATTTATATCTATAGATTAGTATCTGTTTCAAATCAACTTCAAAAACATAACCCTTCCTGCAGTCGGGTAAAAACGGTACCTAGTTATCTTCGGCACATGATCAGCCGGCAGGCAGAAGCCAGGTCCGCATCTATCCAGCTAGCCAGGTTTGTTAGGGTTATATTGAAACACGCAGATTCCAGATTTCAGACTGTATATTTAATTACGACTCCCTAATTTATACCAAATTATTGTACAAAACAACTTTTTGCACAACTATTCCAAGAAACAGGTATTTCGCACAACTTTTTGGACGACTATTCCACGAAATCTTTTATATAACTTTAGGGCTGCATATACGTAGGGTCGCTAACTTATATACATACGCCACACATTAATTCGACGCGTACGAACCTATGTATTTTTGGAACTACTAAATATTTATATGATAATTTAAAGTTACGCAAACAAATATGCAAAATATTATAGACCGTGTTGTGTATATATTTGTTCATCGAAACTAGTAAACAGATTGTAACTATTCTTTTTTTATTTGCTCTCATTTATTTTACCTTAGAGAAAAGTAACGATATCATCGAAAGTGGTTCAGTAGCTTTTATTATATCTAGGAACAACTAAAAAATACAGGCGATTGAAGTGGAACTGAAAATAAAGTAAATAGATAAGAATATTATGTCATTTTCAGGCAACTAAATGGAAAGCAGAAAACAGCTGACGGTAGTGAAGAGCTTGGTCATGCGTCCTTTACTCCATTATTTAATATCGAAATAATTTCAGCTATTGAGTAAGTGTACTATAATTCATTATAATAAATAATTGTATTCAATAAAAAAAATATATTTACCTACTTAAGAAGTAAGGTGTAAGGTATAACGTATAACTTATGTAAGTACGAACAGACCGCGGCAATACAGTTATACATGAATTTTGAAGAACGAATGGTTATGTATCGCTTGCAGCTAGTCTAAACATTTTTAACTTGTTTTTGCAGACAAACAAAGATATCACAAAATAATGCGAGGGCAGAAAACATTTCGTTAACTTCTGATTCAGCCATACCACCAACAATAGAGTAAGAACTAAGCGTTAAATAGTAGTTTGTCTTATTTCTGTGGTTATTATTATCACTTTCCAAATAAATACAAATTTATTTTGTTTCAGAAATAAAGAAGAACAAGAATTAATAATAGAAAAAGAAACTGAAACGAATAACTTTGAACCACTCAGTGGTAGAAGAATGATTGACCTAAATTATTTTTTGACTCAACTGCAAGATAAAGCACGCCATAATGGTTTGTTTGACTGTAAAACTGACAATTTTAAACTGGTGGGCGAAAATAGAATAGGGCTAGTTTCGAAATTTAAATTCGAGTGCAATATGTGCCATGAAGTGGCGATCATCCATTCTGAAGATCCTAATACACAAAATACAGAGCGTGTTAATGCTAACATTGCAGCTACTAGTGGTATTGTTGCTTCAGGCATAGGTTATTCTCAATTCCATGAAATTTTTTCCGCTATGGATGTTCCAATATTTTCGTCAAAATATTATATGCGCCTTCAAAACCAGGTTTACGAAGCTTGGGAAAATGTTGCAGTTGAATCGATGGAAGCTGCAGCTATGCGCGAAAAAGAGGCAGCGATTGCTGAAGGCAAAACTAAAAATGGTGTACCCTTGATCGACGTTTATGTAGACGGATGTTGGTCAGCAAGATCATATGGTACAAACTTTAAAGCTTTATCTGGTGCTGCAGCAATAATTGGACGGAAATTTGGTGAAGTACTTTACATCGGAGTCAAAAATAAATATTGCCTAGTTTGTGCACGCGCGGTAAAAAAGGATGAACCTCCAAGGAAACATGTATGTTTTAAAAATTATAGCGGTGCCTCAAGTGCCATGGAATCAGACATAATCGTTGAGGGATTCCAATCTTCATTAGCGATGTATGGTCTTATTTATTCAAGGCTAATCGCAGATGGAGATTCCTCAACGTATTCGAAAATACTGACAGCGAACCCATATCAAAACCAGGGGGTCACAGTAGAAAAAGTAGAATGCAGGAATCATATTCTACGCAATCTATGCAAAAAACTTCGGACGGTGACAAAAGAAACTAAATATCCTCTTGCTTGCAGAAAAACTCTCACTAACACAAAAATAATGAGTATTAGAAAAGCTATAGTAAAATCCATAGAATTTCATAATAAAATTGATGATAAGTCTAAAAACATAGCCATTTCTATATTACATAATGACATTAATAATTCGTTGGCACATGCTTACGGCGATCACAGACTTTGCAAATATTATTATTGTTCTAAAGAACAGAATGAAACAACTGATCAAAAAATTATTAGAAACTCAACATTTTTATTCAGATTGAATGCAATTATTGCTACTGTATCTGCAAAGTCACGCAGTCTTATTGAAAATGTTGACACAAACACCGTCGAGCGTTTTAACAGTGTTGTGGCCAAATTTGTTGGAGGGAAAAGAATAAATTTTTCTCAGAGGCGAGGTTACCAATCGAGGTGCTCTGCTGCTGTAGTATCATTTAATAATGAGGCCGCTATATCGTGTGTACAGAAATCATTATCAGGTGCAAGTCCAAGAGGCAAACTTAAGGAAATGGAACAAAAAAGATCACTGAAACGGAAACAAAATAAAGAGCATCCGATAAAAAAACTAAGAAAAAATCAATATAGTAATCTACAATATGATTATGGTCCCAATAGTGCCGAACCGGATATGTCACCAGATCTAATGGAACAAGCCAAGCAGAATTTCCATCATAATTTAAAAATATTGCTAAATGATAGAGATCGCATTGAGCGATCGACAGTATTACAAAGGGATTCGAGCGAATGGATAGAAATAAGAAAAAAAATCGTGACAGCATCAAATTTTGGCCCGATTTGTAAATTGAAGCCAACAACTGATACTTCATCGTTGGTTAAAAATATTATCTATAAAAAAAATTTAGCACACGTTACGGCTGTTGCTCATGGTATAGAAAAAGAAAAACAGGCGTTACAGCAAATGCAGGACCAGGAATCTATTACTATTGAGAATTGTGGCCTTTTTATAGACAAGGAATATCCTTTTATTGGTGCAACCCCAGACGGTCTCGTAGGCAAAGACGCAATCGTTGAAATGAAATGTCCAATTACTGCATACAGAAAAGGGCTAGAAAATGCAATAAAAGAAAACAAAATTCAAATATTGCAGTATAATAAAAAGACAGGCTCTATAACAACGAAAATATCAAGTAATTGGTATTATCAAGTGCAGGTGATTTGTATTCATTTGTATTATATTGTATGTATATTTTACTATACAGAAATCTTTTCAGAGAATTATACACATATTTATTTGATACTTTGTTGACTAAATTCATGATTACATAGTAAATAATCTGATTTCAGGGCCAACTTCGTGTAACTGGGCGCAAGTACTGTTTGCTTGGCATATGGTCCGGGGAAACAACGCCTGTACACGTCATAAAGATCATGAGGGATTCTACATTTTGGGAGACAAAAATGGAACCCAAGCTTATTCGTTTTTATAACGAATGTCTTCTGCCAGAAATAATAGATCCAAGATATAAAAGAGGAATGCCGCTAAGAAAAATACAATTATTACGAGAAGACAAAGAAAATGTTCCGCCTGATAACTTCACAGAAGAAGCTCCTTCCATATCACAGTCACAATATGTTGATTTTAATGATTATTAAAATATTTTGTCATTATTATTTTATTATTACCTATTTACAATTCCTGGCCGACATATTCTTGACAAAGAATAATTATTTCAATTTTTACTGACTTCTAATAAATTATATTATCATTTCGACACGTATATACTTATATATAATCTACACTTCTACACTAATATTATAAAGAGGATTTTTTTTTATTTTTGTTTGTTTGTAATGGATAAACTTAAAAACGACTGGCCCGATTTTAAAAATTCTTTCACCATTAGAAAGTTACATTATCTGCGAGTAACATAGGCTATATTTTGTTTTAGAAAAAATAGGGGTCCGTAAGATATTTGGATTTTTCGGGTACGCGAAGTAGTTCCCTCAGGACGCGGGTGAAACCGCGGGAAACGGCTAGTATAATATATTTCCACACATTCTCACAACACCATCTAGTCCCAAACTAAGCAGAGCTTGTACTATGGGTACTAGACAAGTGATATACATACTTATATACATTTTTTTTGAAAATATATACATATTTTTAAACAAAGAAACACCCAGACTAAGTCAAACAGGCATTTGACTTGTGCCCACACACATTTATGCACACAAATATTTGACTTGTGCGGTAATCAAACCCGCGACCTTCGGCGTGGCTGTTACATACAGTAACCAATCCGCCATCCGATCGTCATATTTAATATTCATCGTCATATATTATCATTAGAATGGCAATATATTTTGGTGACGACAAGCCACGCTGCCCACCAACCCGCGGTTCCCCGCTGTTGCAGCTACTCTACGCAAATAGGTACATTCGTTTCTCAACTGCATGGATTCTAAACTGTGGCATTGGTGATCAAAATTACGTTTGTACCTGCATGTGTTACTATATCGCGTAAATCTAAGTTTTAGTTTTAGATGAATTTGATGATGTTTATAGTCATATAATAATAGTAGGTACTGAAGATAATAATAGGTATCATGTATTAATTGCATTCGCGAGTTATTTCTTACATTTAATTTTTTACATCATTTTTTACTTAGTATCATAGTAAAAAAAGAATAGTAGGTTAGCTAAGGCCACTCGGCTAGATAATGGCCTACTCTTGCGATGACGCGCTTTTTTTTCGCCGTTTTTTTGAGTGATTGCGCTGAATGTTACAGAATTTAAGCTTGCATATATTTTTTTTAAATACCTACTGACTACTTAAGCGTTATATAACTATCTAAATGCCCTTTATAGCGAGAAAAATGTAACAAGTTTAATTTACTGTCGTTTAACACATTGTATAATATTAATAACGTTTATTGCAAAACTGAATGTACAGTCATAAACAATTCGAGCGGGCGAGCAGTGTAGTACCTACATGAAGTGACGCGATCAGACGCGCGGCGCATCCCGTACTGAGGCCGCGCTCGTCTATGAGAGTGTGTGCGTGAAAAGTGCGTGCGTACACGGCGCCGGCGACTCACGCGTACATTCAAACCAGCGTGGCGGCGGCGCGGCGACCGATTTGTATGAAGCTATCCTACTATTCTTTTTATACTATGTTAGTATGCTGACGGTGTAGGTATGTACTAAGTAGGTAGGTATATAATAACAAAATCGATAAAGTTTGGTACCTAAATTTACCTATTTTGCTATTTAATCGTATTTGTTAAGGTACTTTCCTAATTCAAATCTTCATAAGATTTTTCGGCATTACAATGTTTAAAAAAAATACGATATCTATAGATTCCATACGCGAGTCGTCATCCCATTGCTTCCTTATAAAGTCGTGACGGATGACTGCGACTGTCCGCGTTTCGCAGGTACCTAATCTGTGATAGTGCGCAGCCGAAATCTAAGCCGCGAGTCGAAGGCGAACACTAGCGCTGCGCTTAGTGAACGAGCATGCCGCGCAACTTTCAGTCCGTGAAAACTGCATTATCGCCGAGTCCATATCGCCGTATCAATGACGCTGACATGAAGCAATCGTTGCAGGAGCGTTTCTTTGGCCGCCTGAAATAAGTATTAAAAAGCCTTTTATCAGGTGGCAACAAGGTTCGTGCTTGCAACGGTTGGGTCATGCCACTTCTTGTATACTCCTTTGGCATACTCAAGTGGACTCAGTCTGAATTGGATGCCCTGGACAGAAGAGTCCGCACATTGTTGACGGCATATCGTATGCATCATCCACGTTCATCCGTGATGAGGTTGTACATCCCGCGGAAGTGTGGGGGTCGTGGCTTTCTGAATGTCAAGACCCTACACAACCGCGAGGTGTGAAATCTCAGAGAATATTTTCTCCGGGCGAACGTGGACATGCATCGAGATGTTGTCATAGTGGACAATGGACTCACCCCGCTCAAGTTGGCTAAGGAGAACTGGCGCATACCTGTAGTACTCAGTACTGATGATCGCAAGCGTGTATGGCAGAGCAAGGAGCTTCATAGCAGGTTCCATCGGGCCCTGTATGGACCCGATGTAGACCTATTAGCCTCGGTGAACTGGCTACGCTTCGGTGACCTCTTTGGGGAAACCGAAGGGTTTGTTTGTGCAATTGCTGACGAAGTTATCAAGACGAATAACTACCGGAAATATATCCTGAGGGATGGCACTACCGAGATTTGCCGTGCGTGTCACCAGCCCGGTGAATCTCTCAGGCATATTGTTTCCGGTTGTTCACGTCTTGCTAACGGCGAGTACTTGCACAGACATAACCAAGTAGCTAGAATCATTCACCAGCAACTTGCTCTGAAATACAAACTTGTAGACATCGAGGTACCGTACTACAGGTATGTGGCAGAGCCAGTTCTCGAAAATGGTCATGCCACATTGTACTGGGTTCGATCTATCGTCACAGACAGGACTGTTGTAGCCAACAAACCTGATATTGTGGTGATAGATCGATCAGAGCGCCTCGCAATAATTGTTGATGTCACCATTCCCCATGACGAGAATCTCGTGAAAGCCGAGAAAGACAAACAGATTAAATATCCGGACTTGGCTCACGAGATTGTCGACATGTGGGATGTGGACTCAGCAATTATTGTGCCGATAGTTGTAACGGTTAATGGCCTAATAGCCAAGAGCCTCGATCGTCACCTTAAGAGGCTCGCGTTGGGTACTTGGGTCAAGGGTCTGATGCAAAAGGCAGTACTTCTCGACACGGCACGTATTGTGAGGAAGTTCCTGTCTCTGGAGCCCTAACCACCGGCAGCTTGGACCCTGTGCCCGTTGCTGGTGGGATCCCACAGTTTTTTTATATTTTTAAATGTATTTAATTTTTTTGTGATATATTTAAAAATGTAATTTAAATTTGATTAATGAGAAATAAATAATAATAATATAATAATATTCTACCACATTCACACAACACCATCTAGTCCCAAACTAAGCAGAGCTTGTACTATGGGTACTAGACAATGGATAAACATACATATATACTTTTTTTTTTGTAAATACATACATATTATACATAGAAAAACCAGTGTGGCTCCGGGTAGTAGAATAGTGCCCCACATTTATTCCTGTGGTTAAATACACATGTTGGCAACAAATAAAAGACCGATTCAAATAATAAAATAAATAATATTCATTTCTTTATCAACAAGTAGTTTTTATGTAGAAAGAAAGATTTAGAAAAATTAACCTATACTTACAGCCTTTGCCACACACATCGAAAGGTGGCCATAGGAACTCAGTAATTAAATGACAAAACTATCGAGAGTAGGCTCTTTTGTTCGTCTTGATGAACACTTTGGTGCGGGTGGTAACTAGGATCCTCTAGGTTCCGATGAAGGAGCCAGAAGGTGGCCATACGAACTCAGAAATTACAAAAATCTATTTGACTTGCACAATGATGATAATGGTGACTTCAAGGACGTAAAACATGCGGTAATGCCATGATTAAAGATTTGTCGATTATTAATGAGACCAAATCTATTAGCTCTCAGCTCAAAAGACTCATTTGCTAGACGCTCTTGGATCTTACCGAGTCTAGAATTATATTGTTCAAAAGTTTCTTGACGTAAACGTGATTTGATATATGCTTTTATGGCCAACAAACGTTTTTCACGATCTTTAATAGTCTCACAACAACGTGAAATTGTGTTTTGAAGAGCATTTTTACAGAGACGACTACTTTTATTCGTTCCCGTTTCTTGAGATCTTTATTTACTAAGGCGCACAGCACCTTTTGTAGGTCTACCTATAACTAGTTGACAATACAATAAAAAGTATTAAAAAAAACTACGTTAAAAGAACTACTTATAAAATATTATTATTTGTTTAAGGCTAGGCACCGACTTCAAACCTATAAATAGCACATATAAATAATAGGTAGTTTTTAATTCATATTTAATCTTTATTATTTTTATTTTTCCTTTTTGAAGTCGATGGTATTTAACGTAGTTTTTTTTATACGTCTGAGACTTACAGCTTAATTTTCCTAAATGTTTTACTAATTTCGTTTTGATACATAAAGTTCGTTTTGATACATAAAGTTAATTGTTAGTTTTAATTGTTTTATAAAACAACTAAAAAAGTTAATTGCAATTATTTTAATTGTGAGTTACAATTGACATACCATAATCAAAGAAATTTATTGTAAGGTGCAATGAAAAGTTTAATTGCGATTAATTTAATTGTAATTAATTTAATTGCAATTAATTTTATAGACAATTAACAAGACAATTGACAAATTAATTGATTAGTGCCCAACACTGGTATATGTACGTGTTTTGAACCTCCCACTCACATTGTTCTAGCTAGAAAATTATTTTAAAGTATTTGTAGTATAGGTACGCTGGTATTAAATTGCTATGATGTTTCTGATACGGTTATAAAGTTGTCCTCATTCTATTTTCAAATTGAATTTCCTTTACAACATGTTTAATATTGGTTTAATTTGTTTTAAATTTATTTACTTAAGGGGATTTTTGGACATTTAATTTATTTTGGGTACCTATGAAAAAGAATGATCACGGGAGAATATTATTTAGGCAGTGATTTTTACAAAAGTAACCTTGTTAAATAAATCAAGCCCAAGAGAGCTTGGAAACCAAAATACCAAAGAAATTTTCTAATTAAGAGCGACAAATTCACTTCGTTTTTTTGTCCAACGGAAAAAAGATACATGAGTGATCTTCTAATTGTAGTGCTTTTCTTTTGAAGTAATTCTGAAAATGTCGATTAACCGTCATTTTTTTTTTTTTCTTGTGTCGGGTTGGAAAATCCTCATGGAGTCCCTCCGCCCTGGGGGAAGGACGAAGGGGACTGTCAGACTCTTACTGACTAAAAACCAACCCGTGTTCCTCACGTACCCGTGTGTCGGAGGGTCGGGTATCGCTGAAGCATTCCTCGCTACCCCCCGACGGGTATTGGTCCGCCAGATGGTCAGGCGGGCCCCGAACAAAACCCCCTTGGCGGCGGATGAAGGTGTTGGGCTCCGCCGCCAAAACACTCAGCGGCCGCAGAGGATAGGGAGGACGGCAACGCAACACCGCATCTCCTCTTCCTCTGCGGCCCCACCGCGACGCAACGATGGTGCGCCTCCATTTGGTCGCGGGAGATAGGGCGCGCGGCAACGCAACACCGACACGCCTCTCCTCCCGCGACCGCACCCGACTGCGAGGGACAGACAGAACTGTCCCTCGCACCCGCCCCTTTGGACGCATCCTGCGCAGGCCTCCGTCAAGCCCACGCGGAGCGTCCCCTCCTGGATCCCTCTTAGCTTCACCGCGGGTGACCAATCCACGGTTACTGAGCCCCCCCACCACGACAAGGTGGAGATCCCACGGGGGGGGGTCGATTAACCGTCTGGGAAGAATTAAACGTTAGTAGGTAAGTCAATACTTGTGCTGTAGGAACAAATAGCTATAAATAATTGTATTTATTTATTACCATTACTTAAAATAATAATTCTTGAACTTTTTAGGGTTCCGTACCTCAAAAGGAAAAAACGGAACCCTTATAGGATCACTTTGTTGTCCGTCCGTCTGTCAAGACCTTTTTTCTCAGGAATGCGTGGAGGTATCAAACTGAAATTTATACTAAATACTCGAATCTACGGTTCCACAGAGCTGTAAAAAAATCAAACTTCTAATACAACGCAATCGAAAGATACAACCGTATATCCTGCAAATTGCAGCATATTTTCAAACTCACATTGGAATCAAAACCTACAGGGTACTTCCCGTGAACTCAGAATCTTAAAATTTGGTACGAAGCAACGTCTTATATCACTTATAAGGAAAAAATTGCGAAAACCGTAAATTTTTAGTTACAGGATATAAAAAAATATTTTTAATAAATTTAAAGTTACTACCCCTTTCTCTTGAATGCGTGGAGGTATTAAATTGAAATTCATATCAAATACTCAAGTATATAACACCGTAAGGCTGCAACAAAATCAAGCTCCTATGTCAACGCAATCAAAAGAAAGAGCATTATAAGCATATTTTCAAACTCGCGCTTACTTGCAAGTGAATCAAAACCTACAGGGTACTTTCCGTGAGCTCAGAATCTTGAAATTTGGTACGAAGCATTGCCTTATAGTACATATAAAGGAAAAATTGCGAAAACTATAAATGTTTAGTAACATCATATAAGAAAAATATTTTAATAAATTTAAAGTTACTACCCCTTTCTCTTGAATGCGTGGAGGTATTAAATTGAAATTCATATCAAATACTCAAATATATAACACCGTTAGGCTGCAACAAAATTAAACTTCTATGTCAACGCAATAAAAAAAAGAGCAATATAAGCATATTTTCAAAATCGCGCCTACTCGCAAGTGAATCAAAACCTATAGGGTACTTCCCGTGAACTCAGAATCTTGAAATTTGGTAGGAAGTAACGTCTTATATCACATATGAAAGAAAAATTGCAAACACCGTAAATTTTTAGTTACAGCATATAAAAAAATATTTTTAATAAATTTAAAGTTACTTCCCCTTTCTCTTGAACGCGTGGAGGTATTAAATTGAAATTCATATCAAATACTCAGGTATATAACACCGTTAGGCTGCAAAAAAATCAAGCTTCTATGTCAACGCAATCAAAAGAAAGAGCAATAAAAGCATATTTTCAAACTCGCGCCTACTCGCAAGTGAATCAAAACCTACAGGGTACTTTCCGTGAGCTCAGTATCTTGAAATTTGGTACGAAGCAATGAAGCAAAGCCTTATAGCACATATAAAGGAAAAATTGCGAAAACCATACATTTTTAGTTACATCATATAAGAAAAATATTTTTAATAAATTTAAAGTTACTACCCCTTTCTCTTGAACACGTGGAGGTATTAAATTGAAATTCATATCAAATACTCAAGTATATAACACCGTAAGGCTGCAACAAAATCAAGCTCCTATGTCAACGCAATCAAAAGAAAGAGCATTATAAGCATATTTTCAAACTCGCGACTACTCGCAAGGGAATCAAAACCTACAGGGTACTTCCCGTGAACTCAAAATCTTGAAATTTGGTACGAAGCAACGTCTTATAGCCCAGATAAAGGATGCGGAAGGCTGAGGACCGTGCGATGTGGTGCGTGTTGGAAGAGGCCTATGTCCAGCAGTGGACTGCGATAGGCTGATTGAGATTTCAAATACTTAATTACATAGTCTTCAAACCTTTTTGCTAATTATTCTGTACTTTATAAGTATTTTTGTAACAGATTCCTAATAGTCACTAAAAACTTTGTAAATTTTAAAAACTTTGATAAAAAATCTTACCATCATTCATCAGCAGACTTTTGCAAGGCTGCTGCAAGGCTGGTATAGGTATTTAAGTTACCTATATTATAAAATAAGCGATATATGTTAATATAAAATAAAGGATGACTGATTACAAACGACAAAGACCCCTTTTTCTTTAATTTATGCTCCTCCAGCTTTCCATACTGTAATGTTATGGATTTCATTTGGCAATAAAAATACCATGTGGTTGACGGCATAGAATACAAGTGCCACCACCCCCTTTCTTCCCGTGGGGGTCGTAAGAGGCGACTAAGGGATAACACGATGCAAATACCATCTTTGCGTAGAGACGGAAAACTCGACATCAAACCCTATACGACTGCCTCGTTGGTCTCGCGGCATAAATCTGCGCGTGGGATCGGGAGATCCCGGGTTCGATTCCTGGGTCGGGCAGTATTATTGGGTTTTTCTGTCACGAAATTCTCAGTAGCCGCACGGAGTCTGGAAATGAGCCCGGTACGGCAATAGGCTCGCCCCTTATTACGTGGGACTAAAGTATATCTGGCGAAAAGTGGGTGTAGAAATACACCTCTGCCTACCCCTTCGGGGGTAGGGAGAGGATAAAAGGAGTGACGTTATGTATGTATGTATGTATAAAAATACCATAACTATGACTGGTGAACTTTTGCTTATATACCTACAGGTTTGTACGGAACCCTCGGTGCGCGAGTCCGACTCGCACTTGACCGGCTTTTTATTTGTTGTAGAATTGGGAAGCATTTTGTCATACAAATAACCATTGAATTGTTGGTAGCAACCTTGCCACCAATGACAAGTTTAAGGATGAAGGATTCAACCTAATCTGCTCAACCTTTAGGTGTGATAGACTTATATATTATAGCCTTCAAGTCGCCTTTCGACCTTAAATATTAAAAATTCTTGACGCCCGATCCACAACAGATCTGGACTGTGTGATCGCCATGCTATTGTTAGAACGTCTTTCGACAGCAGCCCTGTTTTTGTTGACTCTGTAAACGGCCTGGAGCGAGGTTGAAAAACTCAGAAATAATATTAGAGGTAGAAATTCACGGATGGCGTAGTGCTTCAAATGTTCGTTTCGCCATTTTACACTACGCCGAGTGTTGTAGGTTCGTTCTCCACACGAGACCGCACTTTCATACTAAACTTAGACATAATTATTCTAGGACAACTCACACACTGTCATCTGATCTCGAACTAGGCAGAACTTGTACTATAGCAACCGGATAACTGATAAATATATTTATAAAAGTATTCTCAGATTCACACATATTGATGTTGCGTGGAAAGTACCTGAGAGCCTGTATAGTTTTTAATCACGTAAGGTATAAAGGTAGTCCCAGCAACGGTGATCGAACTATTTCAATATGAGTATTTTTTATAGAAATTCTGTAATTCGATATCACAAAGCAAGAGATTTTGGGCGGAGATCTGCAGTAACAAGCAGCTCTTCAACGACTGCTATGGCAATCTTTTAACTATGTTTGAATTGATTCCCATTGACAATATACATGATACTGAAGTAACATAGAATAGGATTGTTCTCCATCGAACATACCTGCTGTTCTGTTTCGTTCTAGAACAATTTTCATTTGAAGTTGTTCTGTCGGAGTCTGCCTAGAAAACGTATTATAACGGGTTCTGGTATTAAAACGCAGAAGAGTGTCTTATGCGTTTAATGCCGAGTATTGCCTCACTTCCCTTGCACGAGTATGACCGACCAACAACACGACACTGGCCTGAACACTAAGGGCTGCAGTCTCCCATGCTGTTCCCTCCGGTAGTGTGCAGGGCAGGCAGCTCGAAGGGCTGCGCGTAGCGGGCAGATCGTCGCAGACTTTTGGTTCAGCTGGCAGGCGCCGGCGGTGTGAATGCGATGAGCAGGGCAGGGCCAGACTCTTCGGCAGAGATGACGCCGAAGACGATGCACGGAAGTGTAGTAGAGACTATAAATATCTGCCTTTACAATAGGTACTATGGATCCCTGCTCATGAACAGAACATTCCGCGTAACATTCAAAATACAAACCTAAACATAATCACAGTAAATATCAGATCAGTGTGAATATATGCGTTCGCTTCTAATATTATCACATATGGTGCTCAAACTTCGTAATTAACGACTTATCAAAAGTTCACGTGCGCGGTTACTGAACGAAACACTCAACTCGACATCTCACCAACTAATACAAGATATTTTACTTCGATCTTGCACCAACATAACCATTATGAAACATCGACTAAATATACTTTTAGGACTTTATTACATTTAGCAACAAATATTAAAAAAAATACATTAAAAACGTTTCGTTTTTTAAAAAGACTTGAGTTCCAGTCCATAGACACAGGGCTTTTATAAATTTCGAATAATAGATAAACAACGTGAACGTAACGTAAAAAAACAATATATCTTACGTTACCTTCTAAAGTTTAAGAATTCTATTGGAAAATAAACTTTTGAATTAATTAATTTGCTTATAATATATTGCCGTACTGCTCGAGACACGTCAAAATAAGTTATGTCCGTCAGTCTAGTCTCGTCTGAGGTAATAAATTGAACTGGAATATGAAATTGATCTCGAGTAGGTATCACAAAAAATTAAATTTACTTTGAAGCTAGCCTCGAGGTTTTGACGAACATAATAATCTTATGAGAGACATTAGATTTACAGGTCAATGCTTTTCAAATCTATCTATTCAGATAGCGTGAAAATAATGATAGATAAAAGTGACAAATTTGAAAAAAATCTGATAGTAAAATCCGTTTTACATTGAGGTATTCCTCAAAGCGTTTAGTGGCACAATTTAGTTGCGCTTTTGTGGTTGCGTTTAAAAATAGGTGCGCTTTGAGTAATACCTCGTTACATTGAGCTGGCCATTTATCACAAATATAAACTTTTATATTTAATTTTAAATGTTAAAGAATTCCCGTCATAGGTTGCATAACGATAGCTAAGAATCTCGATCCCGTCAGGTTTCAGAAAAAAAAACCCGCACCATAATCAGGCCATTCGTTTAGGAGCTACGACGACACAGATACAGACAACGCAAATTTATCACATCTTTTTGAATCGTCAGAAAATGATAGAGCACGTTTCGGTTATCAGGTAGCCCAGAGCAACTGAAAATAACGTATATGATTGGAACGAAATTGGACTTGCATCGAGAACGTTAGCCTTAATGGCCCATCGAATCCGAGTTCGCTCATAAACCATGAAATAAACATGTTACATCAATTTCCAAGTAACAAACTAAGCAACACAGTAGCATATATTTTTATAGCACGACATAATATGTGACATGGGCCGCATTGTCAACGTGTTTGACATGCTTTGAATCACTACGGAGGTATCCATCCATTGAAATACCTTTACCTTGCCGAGATACTGTTCATATGATATTCTGCTATTATTACCAGTAGAATAAGACTACACTTATGGTTAGGCGGCCACTTTGCTGTTTCATACAGCGTAGAGTGTTGAGGATTTGATCCTCACGAGACACAATACTATGTATGTTCCAAAAGTTGTTGTTTGAGGTCTTGGTGTATTGGTTGATTGAATGTTTTAATGTGGTAATAACATAGCGTAGGACCAGTGTATTATAGTGAAAAACCGCGAGATATGGCATACATAGGACTTAGAGGTACACTAGAGTGTGAGAGGTGGTTGAAAAAAGATGGTGGATTTGTATGTGGTGTACCAAAGTTGTTCAGATGTATAAGCTGTAGTGAAAAGTTTATAGAGCAAAGTTTACAGAAAGCAAAGCTTGTGCGGTCCTTCCATCTATATAAAATTGCACGATTAAAATAGAGAGTAGGATTAATACACCCGTATACAAAACAAAAGTCGGCAGAATGAAAAGACGGTTACAATACAAGTTTGAGATTGCTGGATTTGTTTTAGCTCAATGGATGAGACTGGCGGCCTTATCTTAACTTCCATCCATATGGGAGTTCATACTGCAATATGGTAGACATAATATACCGTTGTTTTTGTATGGGGAACTGTAACGGTTGCCAGGAATCGAACCTTAGCTAGTCCGCTACAGTGCGCTGGTGGTATGTTGCTGTCGAGTGATGCTACGACGATGCCCTTCTATGGCGTTTGTGGACTGTATGGCTTCTATTCGGGGCTTCAGAAATAAAAGATCTTCATACGTTGAGAGCGATGCTGATCAGATGTTCGGTGCTTGATGGTTACATATGGTTACTTGGTCACGAGATGGTGGTTGGGACGCCAACAAACTGGCCGAATACATGGTCGCTTAGTTACTTCGAAACTTTACCTTAACGACGACCATCGCACCGAACACGTGCACAGAGAATCTTTTATTTATATCTATTTTCGATAAGGTACAAATGTGTATTTATCTTAGGTACTATGATACATGCATATATGTTCTATACATAGTTAGATAGATCTCAAAAAGTTCTATCTATTGGTATACAATACCTAGACCTAACTGCTTGCGTCACTAAGCTATTCTAGAAAAACTGTTGAAAAATGTCGTCACACAAGGGCCCGCCCGCTATGTTTTCTATTGAAAAACTATTAAATACTATAGTTATATATGTAATTTTGGTAGGCCGTTGTGTGCATCTATATGAGGCATCTATTAAAACAAACACCATGAAAATATCTTTATTCAATTCGAAGTTATTACATGTAAACCTACGATGCATAAGAAAAATTCAGATTTTCTTCAGTAAACACTATCGTACATAAACAAAGTTTATGATAAACATGCGAATGTTTGTTTAACTATATAAGGTATAATTATGTTTATTTTAACTATATAAGGTAATAACTAGCAATAAGAAAGTATCTAGACATGATTTTCAAGCCTGTACGAAGCTAAAAAACACTTAGAAAACTATAAAACGACTATGTAAACAAAACAGCTGTTTATCAACTATTAGTTCTTATCTGTTACAACTGATAACACTATTTATGATCGATATCTAGGTCCCTACAGTTAGCACAAGTTTTAAACTAATGTTCGCGTACTGTGTAGTACTTCTTATTGACGATTTAACTATTTTCACTATTCTAGCATTATTTTATCACTTTGACGCGTCCGGGAACCGAACCCGGTGTACCACACGATTGGATAGCACTGATTTTATACGATTTTCACTCGCAATTTCGAATACACTATTCACTGTCATAGTTTTTTAATGTCTGTCGCGAACAGGAAACGTTTGTAAAAATATAATAAGGAATAATTACTAAGGTACTCGTGTGTAAGCTAACATTATGTCTAATCTGGTAATACTAGTAAGTGGACCCCGGGCTCCAAGAATGATTCAAATTCAAATTCAAATTCAAAATCGTTTATTCATTTGGGTCACAATGTGACGCTTATGAACGTCAAAATAATAAATTTATAAAATAATTACTTAAAGACTCTACATTTACATTTACTGCCACGTTCGCAAAGCAATAGGTAGAACCATGAGAAAGAACGGGCAATAAAACTCACGGTCACTCTTTTTCTTCGCCAGGTTTTGCATAATACACATAATTTACATTTTGTAAGGTGCTGCAACTGTTACACCTTCTATATCATTTGTATATATTTACTGTACATAATAATACTCAAGCATAATACTTTTGATGTTCATTTGGTTAGTCTCCTCAGAATAGACATGGTGAAACAGGAGCATCCACTTACATTATATATACCTAATAATGCAGGCAATCCGCGAAAGTGATCAGACCCATAATGGAAATGATGCAGTTAAATATTAAAATCTAATACCAGCCCGCAAGACCATCATCGACCAGTCATCGCAAGTAGCACCCGTTCACGAGTATGACGCATGTGCCAGCCATCATCCCTCTCGCCATATTAGAGGGACAGGGATGACCCGACACACGACGCCACCACAAGAAATGACATTTTAGTGAGCATGACGATAACGGTATACGAACCGGCAGTAAGAAACAATCTATTGGTATACTGACCATGACCGCCAATTACCTCCATTTTCCAGATCGTTATTATGAACATAAATCAGTGGACCGCGTGAAGGAATGCAAATGTAGAAAGAATTTTGTGAAGGTGACAAGTGAACAACGATATGATCAGGAATAAATAATGTTAAACTACATTCAACAAATCGTAATAATATCCAAATCCTGCAAAAATCATGTGTTCACGAGGCACCTCCACTTAACATGTTACTAATTAAGAAGAGAGTATTTTACACAGTCATAAAAATAACAATAATGGTGAATTTGAAAAAAAAAGCAACTAGACCCATGATGTCTTGTCATCTAGAAATTCTTTAATAGTGTAATAACCCCTTTTTAAAAGAAAATTCCTAGTAGTGGTTTTAAATTTGTGCAGAGGTAAATTCATTATTTCCAGAGGTAATTTGTTGAAGAATTGTATACCGAGTCCCGCAAATGAGTTATGCACTTTATGTAGACGGTAGTTAGTGCCCACTAGTTTATGCTTATTCCTTGTGTTCACTTTGTGCACGTCACTATTTTTACGGTAAAGAGTTAAGTTTTTCTTAACGTACATTAAATTAGCAAATATATACTGCGATGCAACTGTAAATATTTCTACTTCTTTAAATTTATCTCGTAAAGAATCTCTAGCACCTAACTTATATATTGCACGTATGGCCCTCTTTTGAATAACAAAAATTGTCTGAATATCGGCCGCCGTACCCCATAATAGTATCCCGTAAGACATTACACTGTGAAAGTAACTAAAGTAAACTAGTCTAGCAGTATCTACGTCTGTGAATTGGCGAACTTTCCTAACTGCAAATGCTGCAGAACTAAGTTTGACTGCCAGACAGGATATTTGGGCACCCCACTGAAGCTTACAATCTAAAGTTAAACCTAAAAATACAGTTGAATCAACTAGGTTAATTGTTTCGTTATTTAAAATTATATTAGTAAGAACATTTTTGACATTCGGCAAAGTGAATTTCACACATTTTGTTTTGCCAGAGTTGAGTAGCAAATTATTTGTCGTGAACCAATGTAGTACTTGCGCAAGAGAATTATTTACGCTGTCAATGTTACTTGTATTACGATCAACTTTAAAAATAAGTGAAGTATCGTCAGCAAAAAGAACAATATCACATAAATTTCTAACAAAGAATGGCAAGTCATTAATATATATTAAAAAAAGAAACGGACCAAGAATAGAGCCCTGTGG
Source organism: Euclidia mi (assembly GCA_944739405.2). Lineage (NCBI taxonomy): Eukaryota > Metazoa > Arthropoda > Insecta > Lepidoptera > Erebidae > Euclidia > Euclidia mi. Next base: position 68,523,966 of record OX123184.2, read on the forward strand.
AACGCCCATTCCCACTGACAAACCTTGAGACCTACTTCCACTAACATCTACATACTGAACTCTATCTCTAAGGTAACTGGCAACAAGATTGAGTGCGCTATCTCGAATACCATAATGGTTGAGTTTACGTAAAAGTGTATCATGTTCAACACAATCAAAAGCCTTTGACAAGTCGCAAAAAACACCAATGGCATCCTTCGAATTTTCCCAAGCGTTAAAGATATGTTTTAATAGAGCTACACCGGCATCAACGGTGGAGCGACCCTTAGTGAAGCCATACTGCTCACTGTGCAATAAATTATTTGTGAGAAAGTGGCTCTCTAACTGATGCAAAATAACCTTTTCAAAAATTTTACTGATTGCAGGCAAGATAGAAATTGGCCGAAAGTTACTAGGGTCGCTCTTGGATCCTTTTTTGAAAAGTGGTATCACCTTGCTGTGTTTCATTAAATCAGGAAATACCCCTTTATCCACGCATCTATTAAATATTGCAGCTAAATATGGAGCTATGCTAAAAATGATTTGGCGAACAAGACTAACTGAAATACCCCATAAGTCAATAGATTTCTTAATATTGATGGTCTTGAATGTCTTGAGGATGTCATTGGTGTCAATGTATTTAAAATTAAACAGCACATCACACTCATTCACATTGCCCCTAACTAACATCTCTGCTTTGCTTGGGCATGAGTCTAAACACTTGGTTGTTTTCACTGGTATGTTTATGAAGAAGTTGTTAAAAGCCTGAGCAACATCAATTTTCTTTGTAACTATTTCTCCATTACATTTTAATTCAAAGCTATTATCTACTAACTTAGCTCGACCAGTCTCACTGTTAATAATGTTCCAAGTTGTTTTTATTTTGTTCTTGGATTCTTTAATTTTATTACTTATAAATATAGACTTAGCTGAAGCACATGCTCTCTTAAAAACTTTTGAGTAATTTCTTACATATTCAATAAATGAAGGATTAAAATTGTATTGCTTCATACCATACAGATCATACAACCTAGATCTACTTTTGTATATTCCTACTGTTGCCCAATCACAAAATTTAACTTTAGAGCTCTTGGCAAATGTCTTCTGCTTAAAAATTTTATTGTACTCATTTTTAATAACATCAAATAACCACTTATATAATTCATCTGGATCATCGTGAGTTAAGTCAATGCTGGCGATCTTAGCAGCAACATCATCACTAAAGCGATTAAGGCGAGCAGAGGTCATAGGCCTACATGTGATTTTTTGTACTGTAGGGGTTGTATTAGTTGGAATTACAACCTTTTGTCCACAGTGATCTGATGTCAAGTCACTCAAAACAGCTTTACTTAAGTACAAACAATTGCAAAAAATATTATCTAAGCATGTAGAAGAATGTGAGGTAGTTCTGGTTGGTTCAGAAAATAAAACATTCAAATTAAATGACATAAATAAACTAACTAACCTAGTACAAGTTGGTGATTGTTCTAACAAGTTAACATTAAAATCACCACATACGATTATTGATTTCCTGCTGGAACTTAAGTGTTTTAAGACATCCTCCATGATGCTTTCAAATTGGCTAAAGTCACTTTGCGGTGGTCGGTATACACAGACTATGACGTGTTGCTCAAGTTCAACACAAGATATCTCAGCGGTGCGCTCGATAGAAAGTTCGGCTATGTCCTTTCGTTCTTTACATTTAATACTATTACAAACATATATGAGAGAGCCACCACGAATAGCGTTCTTTCTTACGAATGCACTAATCACTGTATAAAATTCATTATTGAATATTAATTGGTCACCTCTTAACCAATGTTCCGTAATGCATAATACATGCAACTTATGTTTCTTTAAAAATAAATCTATCTCTAATTCTTTGCTAGATAGGCCTTGTATGTTTTGATGAGCTAAGTTTAAAACACATGAATGCCTATCTGTTGTCTCATCTAGTAGTTTAAACTAATAGATTTGTCAATACTACTATTGGTATAACTATTATCTACCAAATTCCTAAGTACTCTAGTAGTACTGCGTTCACTATGTAAATTAAATGCTAATAATTTAGCAAGTTGTCGCCTATATATAAAAGAGAGATACATAGTATCTTTTGTTAAAAAGAAATTACTAATAAAAATATTAGAGTCAAAAAATAAAATATGGTCACTATGACTACAAGTGCTATTATATAATAATAGATTCAATTTACCTATCTGGTTATTTTCTTTATAAGATAAGTTATTGGAATATGGTAATGCACAGACAATAAAGTTGCACCCCACTTTAGAACTTTGTTCTATCATAATATCTGATAAAGCTAATATTTCTTTCTTGGTAACTAGTAGGCTATCCCCATATAAAATTATAACTGTAGAATGTTTATTTAGTCTAGCATACTTTAATTTATTAATTAACATAGACATTCCTTGTCCTGGTGAACAAATATTTTGTATTGACCGATCAGTATAACTATTAATCAGGCTACCCATACCAATTCCTAATTGGTCAGAAAAAATTAAAACATTGTTATCTAAAACCTTATTATTTTCATTATGTAACAATGTGTCAGAACCATGACATGTTTTCGAAGGATATTTATCTTGAAAGTCACTATATAACTTGGTTGTACAATTAGGTGAAGCCTCTAACTTATGATTTGAACAATTTAAACAGTTACCGTTGTTGGTCATAGAGAGCAGTTGTTTTAGATTTTCTCTACCAACTCTGCTAATTTCATCATATTTCAATATATATTCCTGTGTTTCACTTTGATGATCTATTATCAATTTGTTGAGCTGTGCATTTAATGATGTGATTTGTGTTTGCAGCTCACATGTGTGTTGTTCATATTGTAATCGGCTACAGGCTAATTGCTCACTACTATCCTTAAGCTTAGAAACTAATAACTCACTCTCTTTAACTAAATCATGGTTAATTTGTGTTAAATCTACAATTTTCTTTGACCTCTTATAGCCTAACTCAAGTCGCTTTATTAATTTATTTAATTTTGTCAATTTCCTAAATTTACCATTTGACACCTTATATGTAAAGTTACAATTACATTTTACAGATTTAAAAATATTTGCCTTTCCACCAATGACTTCAGAGAACAGGTCCTGGTTTGCTGCGCTGCTTAGTGACTGAATGGAACTCTCCAAGGTTGTTATTTTGGATTGAGCTTCACTCAAGCTTGTTTCCAACTCCATGATGCGACTGAGCTGCCTCATATATGTATCATCGCAGCTACTATATGATCTGACTTCTTCCTGCAGTCTGTCCCGCTGGTCCAGAATGTCCATATGTTCTATGTGGAGTTCCGTCAATTGTGCTTTCAGTTGTGAGACTTTGTCATTAACATACTTAATTTCCTCTTCACTGTCAATTCGTTCTTTCAACAGTTGACTATGATCTTCCTTATATTTCTTGAGTTCCAATAGTGCAATCTTCAACTTGTGCTCCGTTTCCTTTGCCAAAGCCTTACGGGTCATCAAAGTGTGTGAAGACATATTTTGTACCCAAATTACCTTAAAAGAAGAAAAATAAAACAGCTGAATTATTTGAAAAATATTATAGGGTATGGGGAAAGGGATGTTAATATATAAATATAACAAATACTCAGAAAAAGTTGAAAGACAGAAATATTTTAAGAAAGTACAGTGATGTAGGTATGTTACAAAAAAAATAATAATGAGAAAAGTTATACAAATTGAACAGAAAAAGAATAACAAAGGAACTAGAAAGGTAATTTGATTACTAGATACCTATATTACTTATAATATCTTAGTTTCTTGGACAATCTTAAGTACACTAGATAAGATAGCTGTAGGCTGTAGCTATTATTATACTAGGTACTAATACTAATTATATTCAAATAAATCAACTAGAAATTGATGCATATACACTTAAAATAATAATTGTGAAGTGTGATTAGTGTAGTGGGTGTTTGTATGGGGCATTTGTTCAGTCCTCGATTTTGCTTCCACTTTTGTCAAGCAAAAGGAGACAGAAATTGTGCCAGTGTGTGATGGACGAAGCTCACGTTATGTGAGCCGAGTAAATATGTGATGAGGAGTGTAAGTTAATAAGTAAAATACTCCCCGGGTTTCAGGATGATGATTTGAAATCCGTCCGTTGACACTGGGTAGTTGATCTGTCCGCCAAGAACTGTCGGCAGCGAGGTTTCAATCCTTTTCAAACACCAAACTCAATGTCTTTCACACTTCTTTTGGCATAAATACAACTTTAGTGAAACATAAACGTTTAATATTGATTTAAACTTTATTAAAAATTTTAAAAGCACGGAGCTACGTAATTTTACGTCTCTGATCGTGAAGAAGTGATGGCTACTGGTGTGCCATGCTTTTATTGCACAAAGGGCAATAATCACTACATAGTATAAAACTTATAAAAACATAATCTTAAAAACTACGCAACGGATTTTGATGTCGTTTTTTTTAATAGATGGTTGAAGAGGACGGTTTATATGTATAATTGACGCGGGCGAAGCCCCTGGTGACGTCTACTAGTATAACAAAATATGACAATAAAATTGTTTTACACAAATAGAAGAACTCAGAATAGTGTAATATTTCAAATTATGCTCATCATATAAAAGTTTGTCGTCTGTTGATACAAGTAATACCACTACACGAAAGAGGCAATTATCTGCCTAAAAGCTTTAGGCAAATTTGCGTGAAAACTTACACGTACCTAAGTACGTGTTCATTTACTATTCTGAGCTTTCTATCTATCAAGTGACATCATGTATTAGAGCTAAATGTATTAAATTGTGTATTCTTGTATGTGTCATTAGAGAGATAATATACAGCTTTATTAATTGGTTTTGCTAATGGATGGAATTAATTATGTTATTTACAGAATTGTCTTCACGCAAAATTAGGTGTAATGTATGATACCGAATACAATACATTGTGTATAGGATATTGGGTTAATTGTTGCGCAGAGAATTTAATTGTATGAGTTTTTACGATTGTTGTGATTTTAGAATAAGCTCAGGGATGTCTTTTTATGTTAGATTGAAAAGAATTATCGCCGTAACGGCTAAACTGATTATGCTCGAGCTTACGCAAATGCGTAATGTTCACATTCTTGCGCATATTCATAATGTCATCAGAATCATATACACAACTTTTATTATATAAAATTAACATCATAGGCATAATAATATATGAAATTACTTGACGTGTCTGTCATGTCATGGCAGAGCCCAAGCTACTGCAGCCAGGAATAAGAATTTTGGACAATGGGTTCCTTTTATTATATTGGCACCCACTACGAATATTCCATAGAAGGATAAAATAATGGTTGAAAGTTTATGGCAGGCACAGCCGCGGGCAACTACTTATAGTGTATAAAAATGAATAAGAAGGGTAAATCAAATCTATCGCGGGTGACACCGCGCGACATAGCTATAATACAGTAAGAGGAAAACTGTTATGTTGAGAAAATATTAACTTTGTAGAGTATCAAAATAGTTATTTCAGTTTTGCTGTATATTTCTTATTTTTCTTGTCAGAGCAAATAATGTGTCCAGGGAGTTAGGGGCGCTGCAATAAAATGATTTTGTTGATTAAAAAAGCTTCGACGATGCTGAAACTAAGTAGTAAAAATAATCCCTAGAGCTTGCTAGAACAACTAAGCACTTATTTCAGCCTTGGTGCATTGAGTAATTTGTGACCTAGTCTAAAGAAGCTAGTTCGATTTTTAAACGATTTCAAATAGGAATAGGTTCCTCTGAATTCTGCCCCCAAGGTCTTTTTTTGGAACGTCAGAAGTGCTGCACATTTTCAGTATAGCTAAATTCTTGCTATTGGAAATTTTATTCAGCATCTTAGATCGTCTCAGCATCACAAAATAATTCTACATTAAAAGGTTTTAATCAATAAAAGAGACGCTCATTCTAAAAGCTCATTAAATACAGTTACCAAATCTTTTGAGTGTATTGAGGTAGCTTGTGGTGGTCCCACAACCATAGCTTATATCTCAGTTTCTGTGGAGCTCATTAAATTTTTTCTTGTTTCAGTAAAGTCAGTTACTCCACGACAAATATGCTAAATGTCCAATTAGCTTATTTTTCTCTATCATATAATAAAAGAATACTGCGTGCATAAAGCGTCATGAAACACATACGTGACTCCACGCATGTGTGTTAAAGTAAAAAGGTAACCTTCGCTAAGGATTCAAAATATGTGTTTTCATATGGCCAAGCATGGTACTCATTAGTTTACACCTGTTAAGCTTCTGATTAACTTTGTTATGCGAATTTCTTACTCCTTAAATCGAATGATTTTCTCTGAAAATATAGGCACGACAAGAGACATTTGCATGTTAATTGTATGCCCCGATCGAAGACACGTACAGCGGACACCAATTAAAACAATAATGACGTCACTGTGGACACTCAACCTCATTGCTTCTGTATATAGTGAAAAGTGCAGTGGGTGTGAAGAAGTAAATCAAAGTCGAAGGTTCCAAGACTGAGAATAAAATAACAGCAACTCTGTTTTTAAACTGTTCCCTGCTAGGACCAAGAATGAGATCGTTCTAACTATGAGAAGGATCGTCCCGAGTGCGAGTCGGCAAACTTCACATGTCTTTCGAGACCATTATGGAGAACTCTTACACATTCAGGTGCTAACAGCGAAATAAAACATCTTGAAGAAATGTAACCTCAAGACGTTTAACTTCGCTGTTTAACAAGCGTTGATAAACATTTTAATCCTTAAATGCGACATTATCGTTAAGCTATAAAGACTATAAATAAAGAGCAAAGAAAATCCATATTCGAAAATATAGTAATGCGCGCCATGGGTTTTCAGAGTTCGTATCTTCTCTAGGATGTTTCTAGCGCTTAAAATAATACCTACGCGCATAATATTTTATTTAGCGAGTGTCTTATGCTTATTGATGTCTGAAGGGCATGCACAGACGACGCTAACCTTTGTTTATTTACTTAGCCAAGTTTGAGTGAATACCCACATCTGTTTCATATTAAACGTGACACATTTTGAACTCGGTACAACTATTTGTGGATTGCGTAAACTTTCAGCGGACCTAGTTGGGCTAATTGACGGTGCTTGTTATATGTATATATACCTACCTACCTATATATAAACATTTAAAAACTATTAAGTACTAATACTTTAATTTTTTGATTGCACGGTTAGCGTAGTAGTTCAAGTGGCCGCCTCACCGCTTCACACTGTGCAGAGTGTTGTGGGTTCCATCCTCACACGAGACAACACTTTGTATGTAATTTGTCTTGCAATCCAGTCAATCCTAGTCATTCTAGAAAAGCAAGTCACTTGTAATTGCTATATTGTATGTTCTAGTAATAGGCTAGTTGACAAAACAAATTTTATAAGTCCGTCCTTTAGATTATTCAAAAATAAGCAATACGTATTTTTTTATTTGTAAATTAAACCCAAAATGACCAAGATATAGCTCATTAAAGTTACGTATAACGTCACGCCGTGCTGCATTTTTTCGCACTATATCTACGCGCTATATCTTTTTTATTTTTTATTTAATCGAAAAAAGAAAAAATACGTGTCCAATATTTTTTTATAATCTAAAATACGGACTAAATAAAATGCCATTATTTTGACCCTGGAAACTACCCTATTATTAGAGACGCTTCTATTTCGTTTCAACAGATAGATATCGAATGTAATCTTAGTACTGACAGAAAAACAAGCTTGAAATTTTTTGTCTGAACCTTCAAATCAACCCAAAGTCTGTAATTGAACGCAAACATAATGGGTAACACATTAAGTATTCATTAAGGTATTGTGTATATTTGTGTAGGTCCCTGGATCGTTCCACATAACTTTGCAATAATAAAGTTTGAAGGTGTTTTTTTTTTATTATTCACAGTTCGTATCGTCTTTTAGTTCAACGGCTCTCCAAAATAAATGTATAAAAGTCTAAACGCCTGTATCTACAGAAATATTTATAAGATTATACAAAAGATGTAGTTCTAAGCACCGTGGCCGCACCATACAATAAATTGCTCACCAGTCGTCATCTCTAATAATTACTAGAACTTTCGTCCATCGAATATTCCACGCTCCACCTAGCCACGGTAATAATATCTAACAGTATTGTAACTCCATACAAACGCACGAAACTCGAGTTATACCTACGCGCCTCGAGAAGAGTACCCAGTAGACTGGGCGGACTGTGCCTACAGTACCCGCAGCCGCTATCGTGCCGCAGCTCGCATGCGGCGCGTCTGGTAGGTATATAACTCACGAAGACGGCCGAGTTACAATACTGTTAGATTATATTACGGTGACCTAGCAGACACGTTTCTATGGTATTGTAGATAAATTACCTACTTTTTTAAACATATAACAGTCATTAAATATGTAATACTGAATTCCTTATTCGTACATCGAAGAGCATACTTTAAATTAGGAATGATAAAGTTACCGAAACGGTATTGGAAAGTTCTCGTATTGTCAATATAAGGAAACGTCCCGAACGTTTCGCGTTTATATGCCACTTTGATATCAGATACCCCTTTAATACAAACAAATTTCTTTTACGTACGTCTTTTAGACAGGAATTTTTCATATAGACTTGCAATATAAGACAGTGAGATTTAAAGCGAATAAGACATCGATATTTTGATCAATGATTTCATCAGTTCTTTATCAATATAAATACAAATACGGCTGATGGAATTCCGTATAATCGATGAGGAGGAACGAACCTTGGAAACGCATTCCTTATAATCGAGTATGCAGATAATCGCGTCATTAACCACGTACAAATAGTTTGTTTACCCTCGGAGTGTATTCCACTGGGGAGTAGTTCGCACAGAATCTAAGATAACGGGATACCAACACTCATAAAACTGCATTATTACTACTAAGAAGCAAGGTATTGATAAGTTTACGTGTAAATATTTACATCGTGCTCCTATTATTCAATCATCGCTATTTATACGAATCGAAGGCGAGATGTAGTAAGACATGATCTTTCATTTTAAACTGATATGTATATAGTGCTAGTTATTACTCAGTGTCCACACAAAATTGAGGGACTTTTTGTAGTGATTGACGGGTCCTATCGCCGCTCTATTCATAACTAACCTCTTACAACAAAATTCGTAATAAGATTTATAATTTTCAATTACCAATCGTATTTATTAAGTTTTGATAAAATTTAAATTTGGTTTAATATTTTAGTAAGTCTATCAGCGTCATATAACTAAACATCAACAATTTAACTAACCAGAAAGAAGAGAGCAGCCATGTTGAAAATTTCAAAGACTGGAAAGTAAAAAAGAATAATTTAAAATTTTATTTTTATCTCAGACGCAGCCTTTTTCATTAAGACGGCCGCAATATTGCGGTGGGCAAAGCAAGATCGAATGGAGAGTTTCTCCTAATACTCGTAACCGTCAGTGTTGTGCATAAAAATGTGGCATCGTATAAAACGGTGAGAAAATATTTCACCTCGTGAGCCATGTCGGGTATATATTTGCCACACATTCCAAGAGACACTGTATCGAGAATTAAACTCGCTCCCTAGTAAATTTGCTACGGAAGCGGTGGGTTCGATACTCACCGATGATGATGTCGTTTATTTCAATAAAAATCTTTATGATACATTTTACTGTCGGCTGCACTTGAATTGAACTGGTGGCTAAGACATTTTGAAACCAGCCAGGGAATATTGTATTATAGGCAGAGATGCATCGTAAAGTAGTAAAGTCATAAGCAGAACGTATTACATTTTAGTAACAAAGTAACTATTATTTAATCTGTGGTTTCACCAGGTACGTTGGCTCCTGTCGGACAACACCTTGTTCAGTTTAACGATCAAATGCAAGACATCTACACCGGCTGTAAACATTACCTCAAACTAAGTTTTGTGACAAATCAGCATCATAATCATCTACATAAAAATACAGGTATTTTCTTGGAGCGTTTGCTCTAGCAAATACGAATTTGTAATTTCATCTACACTGCCGTCTGTTAACTAAAACGACGTTAACCCCAAAAAGTGATTTTGGAGAAAAACGTAAAAAACGTGGGAATCGTTGCTTCTAGAAAACTATACATGTACCATAGGTTTTAGCCGCCTAGGATTGGATAAGGAAAGAGGATGTGGAAAAGGATTGTGAGTAGGTATAGGATATTCTAATGATGAGGGGCACTTACCTTGTACGTCAGTCCGCCTTCCTTGCAAATGGCAGCTTCCTGGTGTTTTCGGGATGAAGCTGCTTGATTCACTCCACTACACAAATCACTTTCACTTGCGAGCGGTTTTGTATAAGCGGTAATAATTATAGCGGGAGCGGCGCGGTGCGGTACGGTATGGCGGACACGTATTTTTCGAATCGAAAGGTCTGGACTGTTTCTCGCGTCGACGATCGCGGCGACCAATCCGCGAAAGGCGTGCCCCTCCTAGGGAATGGGAGACAGGGACGGAAACATGGTATCGCTCGCACTAGACAAGCGAACGTGGAACGATTGACGTTGATGCGATTAGTTATAGATAGGAAGGTGGCGCTACCATATCCCCCCGGCCCTAAAGGGTTGCCTTTAAAAAAAATAGAATTGAACTTAGCTATGTTGGGTGTACTACCACATAACCCATCAATAGGCTAAGACTGCGATATGACAATAAAATTAATCTAAATTTACTTTAGCGAAAACTACAAACGCAATAACAGCGAAAACTACAAACTAAATACTTAAACTAAGAGGTAGGTCCAACTTCAGGCCAGATCTCACTGAGTTGGAAGCGGACAGAGACGTACAACAGGGCGCACATAACTCCCTTTAGCGGTTTTCACGGTAACAACGTGGGTTGTACCGTCCTTGGAAGTATGCAATTTCTCTACGATGGCTAACGGCCATGAAAGTGGCGGAGCATTATCATGTATTATGACGACCAACGTACCCTCCTGTATAGGGGATGCAGGACTATTCCACTTGGATCTAGCCTGAAGCTGGTGTAGATATTCCGCACACCAGCGCCGCCAGAACGACTGCATGAGTTTATCCAGCAGAGTATGTCTCTGGAGCAAGCTTGAAGAGTCTGCTTCAGGAGCCGGAAATGACGATAATGGCACTGTGTTCAGAAAATGTGCAGGACTTAACGCGGATGGTTCTGCAGGGTCACTACTCAATGCCGTGAGCGGACGCGAGTTGATCAGTGCCTCGACTTGTGAAAGGACCGTTAAAAGCTCATCGTAAGAGAGGATCTGTTGACCTATAACCTTGAAGAGATGCGTTTTAATTACTTTGACCATGCTTTCCCAACATCCACCGAAATGTGGTGATGCTGGTGGAGTAAACTTCCAGTCAATATGATTTATGGAAAGTTCTTTCTGAAGACGAGTACGATATTCTTCCCTGCGAAACTTATAGAGGTCGCGTAAATAAGAGCTTGCGCCCACGAAACAAGTGCCGTTATCCGTGTACAAACACTGTATGGGGCCGCGCCGTGAGAGAAATTGTTTAAGAGCTGCCAGGAATGACACCGTGCTTAAATATGTCGCAACTTCAATATGCGTAGCGCACGTCGTTAAGCATGTAAAAATACATAGCCAGGCTTTACGGCTTTTAACACCTCGATCACGCACTGGCGTATACTGCAGTGGCCCTGCGTAGTCGCAACCGGTGTGTGTAAACGCTTTAGCAACCTGGTTGACGCGCTGGCTAGGGAGATCGGCCATGGGAGGGAAAGTCGGACGCGGAAGAAATTTGAAACAGACGTTACATTTATGTATTCTGTGACGAATTATTCGTCGAGCGGCTAAAATCCAATACTTATGCCTAAGTAAGGACATAAGCAACTCTGGACCGGCATGGAGGTGTTTCTTGTGATAAAAATCAACAAGAAGGTCGACAACATGATCATGTCGCGGCAGAATACAAGGATGTTTGTAGTTATAAGGTTCATCCGAATTGGACAGACGACCCCCAACGCGTATGACGCCGTGTTCATCGAGAAACGCCTTGAGTCTAAGGATAGCGGGAGAACAAGGTACATTGTCTTTCAAATTTTGAATGTCGTTACTAAAATGAACAGCCTGTACAGCTCGTAGTAACTTACCTTCTGCGAATTTGATATCAGTACTTGATACAAAAGTCTCATTAGGTAGGTGCCTAAGAAACCTATAGTCATAAACGATGGCGCGGAGTAACTTAGACCACGATGAGATGCGTAGTGCGAGTGCATAGATGGGAGACTCCGCAACCTCAGCAATCACGGGATAAGAAACAGACTTCCGTTCGGGTACATCTTCGTCTTCTGCACTGTGGTCAAAGGGTTGCATGGGCCATTCTGACGGATCATGGGAAATCCAAGAAGGTCCACGATGCCACAATGGATGATGCAGAAGATTAAGTGGAGTGACACCACGAGACAAGCAATCTGCGGGGTTCTCAATACCCGCGACGTGATTGAAACAAGTAGCAGGAACCAGTTCAATCAATTTGCTAACGCGGTTGACGACAAAAGTCTGCCAGCGATGAGGAGAAGAACGAATCCAAGCGAGCACTACTTTGGAGTCGGAAAATGCGTATATTTTATTAATGGGGTAGTGGGGCAAAACTGTGTCTTGAACCTTGCGGAGCAACTGAGACAGCAGAAGGGCCGCGCACAACTCCAGTCTCGCAACTGAAATGGTTTTAACAGGCGAGACCTTAGACTTGGCACAAACTAACTGCACCGAGTAGTTAGAACCAATGCGGACTTGCAGATATACGACTCCGCCGTAAGCACGCTCGCTGGTGTCAGCGAAACCTATTAAGTTGATGGTACATCCATCTACCAACCCAAGATGACGCGGAATAGTAACTTGATTGAGCGCGGTAAGCTCAATACAAAACTGGCCCCAAGCGGCGACAATATGGTCAGGGGGTGTTTCATCCCACTCACACTTTGATAGCCAAAGTTCTTTGATCAAGAGCTTGGCGTACAAAATTGTGGGAGCCACAAAACCCATTATGTCACATAGTCGAGCCACTGTGGACAGCATAGTGCGTTTGGTGCACTTATCTGGCGGTGAGACGTCAAACCGAAAACTATCGCAGGATTTGTCCCAGCGTAAACCGAGAACTTTATGCGGTACAGACTTCTCAAACTCAATGTCTGGAGAAGCTTTATGAGAATCAGGTATGCGTGCGAGAACCTCCTTAGAGTTGCTTGTCCATTTGACAAGATCAAACTGGCCTCGCTTGAAAAGCTGAATAAGCACTTCACAAAGCGAAATTGCTAGCGGAACGGATATGACACTACAGGCAATGTCATCCATGTACAAAGCGGAAGTAGCAACAGCTGCTGCGGCTGGAAAGTGATCGCCTTCATCAGCGATCAACTGGCGAACAACTCGTAACGCGTGATATGGGCTAGACTTGAGTCCAAAACAAACACGATTGAACTGATACACGGATAAAGGTTCCCTATTGTCAAAACGATAAAAAAATCCGTTGAAATCTACGGTCAGATTCGCAAACGCCGATATTGAGGAACATTTGGCGGCAATCAGCTGACAGAGCGACTTGGAAAAGACGAAACTTTATTATGATGTTAAATAAATCACCCTGTAGATTAGGGCCGGCATACAAAATGTCATTAATCGACTGACCCGATGTAGTCTTACAACTAGCATCTAGAACCACACGAAGTTTAGTAGAGGTTTTATCTTCGCGAACTACGCCGTGATGCGGGATATAATATGAGGGAAGAGAGTTGCCCTTGTTGTTTACAACTACACTCAAAAAACCTTACCTATTAAGGTAGTCACGAATGACGTCATTATAGGCGCTGCGTAACTTAAGTGATGCATCAAGTTTACGTTCCAAACAATGGAAACATCTGAGCGCAGCAGCGTACGAGTCGCCTAACGAATAAGGGTCACCACAGAATGGCAACGCCACAACGTATCTGCCACTGTCGTTACGAACAGTGGTAGCGCGGAAATGTTCTTCACACTCGAGATCTTTACGGCTCATCGAGGGCGGTGCGGTAACCTCTTCAAGCTCCCAAAATCGCTTGAGAAGAGAATCAATATTGTTTTCTTGAAGAACAGAACAACAGCAAGACGTAACGTATTGAGAAGTATGTAATGTAGGTACGGTACCCATAATCACATACCCAAATACCGTCTCAATAGCGGGCGGTAAGTTATTTTGCTCACTACGTACCACTTTAGATAGTAGCAAGTGCGGGAATATTGCGGCTCCGATCAAAACATCAATGTCTGCCGGATTCGCAAACTCCGAGTCTGCCAGCGGCAATGACTCGAGGTGTGTGAGAAGCGATACGTCCACATTAGCGTTTGGCAATGTGTCCGTAATACGCTCCACGATAAGCGAAGAAATTTTAAAATTAATGTCTCCATCAAAACGCGAATGTATTTTAATATCTACGGAACCCTTGCAATGTTTTTCTGAACCGCCGATCCCTCGGACTATTGAGTTCGTATTTTTAAAGTTATTCCATAATCCGAGGCGTTTGAACAACTCTAACGTTATTAAATTGGTCTGAGACGCGCTATCTAGCAGACAACGTACAATGTGCGGCGACCCATTAACATCATATACGATAACTTGCGCTGTCGCTAACAGAACAGTCTTAGACGCCATACATCGCGGCCTAGCACTGCTCTGATCACTACAAGCGCGTGAAGGCCGTCCGCGCGTGCGCGCCGCCCGCGCAATGGATGTCGTACACAACGATATCTCATTCTGAATCGTCTGAGGCGCAGTTATCGTAGCCTGCACCTGCGACGTAAGTGTGTCAAGGTTAGCGGCTTGGCTTGACAACGGGTTACCTTTATCGAAGTGAAGCAGAGAATGATGTTTTTGATTGCATAAGCGACACTTTGTCTTACTAGAACAATTACTTGTTTTATGTTTTATGCTTAAGCAATTAATGCAAGCTTTGTTATCTTTTACGCATTTAAAACGAGTGGTTGGATTCAAATTATTGAAGGCGGGACACTTGTATAAATGGTCGTGCACTATATTACTGCACAGACACTTCTGTGAATTAATTTAATTAGATTCCGAGCATGTTACGTAAGATTGTGGATTAGGGACCGAGTTATTATTACTATTTCGCGATTTATTCAACCTTTGTTTGTTGCTGTTAGTGTTAGACGGGCCAGGTGAACCAGACTGCGTATTATGAAATATTCGACACTGATATTTGATGAACGAAATAAAACTATCTAGTGTAGGTATTTTATTATTGCGTTCCGTCATCTCGAATGCGCAAATTGTATCAGTGTCAAACTTTTTTAAAGCGAGTTGAAGCAACATAAAGTCGGAAAGATCTTCTAATTTTAAGTTCCTAAGAGAATTAACCGCGGTTACGAAGTTATCTATAAACAGCTGGAAATTCGAGACAGATGCGGCACCGGACAGTTTAAGATTTAAAGCTTGGTCAAAGTAGGTAGACGCTAGGACGCGCGTGTCTTGATATCTGTCAAGTAGTGACTGAAATATGACCTGATAATTCTCAGCACTGGGTGTGACACCTGCAAATACGGACTGGGCCTTCGGTGACAGTTTACCTATTAAATAGTACAACCTGTCAGCATCTGTCAGAGAACCATTATCGTGCACTGTAGACTTAAAGCACGCATAGAATAACGGCCGATTTCGTATATTTCCGTCAAACGACATAATCTCGATTGGCGGTAATTTTGGCTTGCGGACCGCGGCAACGGGCTGTGCTGAACATTTACCCTCCAATTGCGATTGTATACGCTTAATAATACAATAAAGATCTTCGAATGAGGTCATTCGAAGATCTTTATTGATTGATCTTTACCGCCAATCGAGATTATGTCACTTGACGGAGATATACGAAATTGGCCGTTATTCTATGCGTGCTTTAAGTCTACAGTGCACGATAATGGTTCTCTGAGAGATGCTGACAGGTCGTACTATTTAATAGGTAAACTGTCACCGAAGGCCCAGTCCGTATTTGCCGGTGTCACACCGAACTATCAGGCGTACACCTGTACGCCTGATAGTTTGGTTTTTCATCAGGATTGATAGAAAGTAATCTTGCGTTATAATCGTCTAACAACTTATGAAAATCTGTTCGAATACTATCTACTGTCATACAATAACTGAGAAATGCTTCGCTATTACTGTCAGAAATAGAGGCGGTTTTTGAACGCTCGTATATGTTTTGAATGCGCTCAAATAAAATATTGCGTTTTGCTTCTAAGATTGTCATCTCTTTGTCTTCCGACACGCGTGACTTCTTTTGTTGTGACATGCTTACGTAAGTATAAGCTAATGAGACCGAAAAAAAATAAGAATATCTAATGTACCTATTATTTTACCTAAGTAGGCTAAGTAGGCAACACTTTAGAGCTGTGGAATTAAAAGTTGCTCGAAATATGAGATTTACAAGACAACTATGATAGTTCCAGAAATAATAATTGAGTAAGTAGGTAGCTACATAAAAGTTTACCTACTGATGCGGGCGGAAACAACCATGTGACGGTTATGTGAATAGATTAGGAGTATAGCTAGGTGCTATAACTGCCTAGGTATAGCGATATAACGTATAAACACGTAAATGAATCCGACTCGTATGGATCAAATAAATGGTTCGGCGTTACACCGAAACCGTAGGGTTCTAGGCGACTTGGAGAAGGAATGGACTGTATATAAAGGATGGCGAGTTTCAGTCGCCTAGGATTGGATAAGGGAAGAGGATGTGGAAAAGGATTGTGAGTGGGTATAGGATATTCTAATGATGAGGGGCACTTACCTTGTACGTCAGCCCTCCTTCCTTGCAAATGGCAGCTTCCTGGTGTTTTCGGGATGAAGCTGCTTGATTCACTCCACTACACAAATCACTTTCACTTGCGAGCGGTTTTGTATAAGCGGTAATAATTATAGCGGGAGCGGCGCGGTGCAGTACGGTATGGCGGACACGTATTTTTCGAATCGAAAGTTCTGGACTGTTTCTCGCGTCGACGATCGCGGCGACCAATCCGCGAAAGGCGTGCCCCTCCTAGGGAATGGGAGACAGGGACGGAAACATGGTATCGCTCGCACTAGACAAGCAAGCGTGGAACGATTTACGTTTATGCGATTAGTTATAGATAGGAAGGTAGATGCACGTTGCACAACACAATAATCAGAATTATCTATCACACTCGTATTAAGATGGAAGTATCAGACAAAATTTTAGTGTATTATCTTGCACGAAACGTTTATATTACGATGTGTAAAGGGGAAATTTCCAAAGTATCTGAACATCATCGTAACGTTTATGGCGTACACGAGTTCCGAGAGTTATACATTGTCGCAACTACAATGCGTAGGTACAATAGAGTGTCGATCGAGTAAAATGGTTCCCGTAATGTGGCACTTGTTGATCATTCGATGTGAACACGTATTTATACGTTCTCTGACTTTCACCCCTAATACGGTTAGAAGCGTCAAGTGGCAACAATATGCCTCGTCAATCCACGTGCAAACACGGTTCAAAGATTACATTAGCCTGAATCGCAAGGTGATAGATTGAAGGATGCCGCGTTTGACAATCCTAACGACCCTTTTTACCTGTTCACGTCGGTTTCGAGTGTCTAAAAAAGGCATTGTTTATGTTTTATATTTATAAAGGTGACTTTTTTATCTTGACACCTTTTGGTATTTTTTACGATAGATGCTGGTCAGTAAGATTAATGTAGACTAACTTTGATGCAGTTATTGGCGTTAAGAATCTCAGTATTTTGTGTAGATAACTGCATGCTTTTTAATATCTGACACTGCATGTCTGGCGTAGTGGTTTAAGCGTATCGCAACACTCGATGTTCGAACGATCATGGGCTGGGACTTTTTGCGATCCACTTTAACCTCGACGTGTATATTATGTTTAAGTTTGCAGAGTCCCCCGTGATACAGGATTTATTCCTAGTGAAGGAGGTGTAAAAAGTAAATATAGGTAAGTAATATTTTGTATTTCATGTACTAACATATTCTAGCAAATAAATTTATTTCTTTATTATTATATCTTATTAGTCCTTAATTGATAAACAATAGGTATCGATTTCGAATATTGGATTTAATTACTAATCATTACTAGAGACATCAATTTGATAGACACTGAACCATGTAAGTACATACATGATATTTACTACAACAGTAGAACATTAAAATACAATCCAGTATCATTCTATCTTTAAGTTGTTTTTAACGTAGTGCAATAATCATTACAGAGAAAAGGTTCGGCTATGATATCGTAAAACAGACTGGCAGAACGCCAAGTTCATTACAAAATATTCAATTTTCAAAACAAAAGAGGCCAATGAATGAACTAAGCCGCACAATCATTAATGTTTACTTACCCTCAGTAGTGTTGTTGCGGGTGGATCATGAAACGTGTCTGGTTCGGGCTTGTTTCACCACAATGGTGCACGCGGCGCCACGGCGCGTGCCACGCCACACTCCTGTTTATGTTTACTATTATTGCCACAAAGTTCTCATTGCGTACACCGCACTGCAGCTCGCCTATTGTTCTTATAAGAAGCTACACCTATGTTCTCATTAAACCTATGTACAGTGCATACTTTTTAATTCAACCACCCAACATTGCTATTGCAAAATATCACAGTAACTACATTCATCCGTGACATTTTACGACATGCAATAAAATATTTGGTTTCTTCTTCAAAAGGATCACTTGTAATATAATGTTTGCCAGCATACAGTCAGCGTGTATATCGTTTATTTGCAAAATGTCTACTTACATACTTCGCAAGAATTGTTAAATGGGATTCGGTATGAAAGGAACGCCATACAAATTATTCTTATCAGTATGTGGAACAGTTTTTGCATTGAAGATTTTTTTTTGGATAATTCGCATTTTTCACTGAATTCTTACAAGCAGAGCTTTTACGTAGTCGCGTCATTCCACAAATCGTAGCCTTTTACATTTTGTAAATTGTGAACATGTTTACGACTTCATAAAACTGGTTTCTTACTATTCTTTTGCTTTGAAATGTTTTATCTAAGGCCAAGCCATTTAGTTGGATTGACACGTCAGTATTTTTGTTGTACGCGTCAAAATAAACAACGTCGAAGTGTCGTGGAGTCAACAGCTCGTTATAAGGCTTAGGTCTTTATTAGACTTGTGGATATCGAATGTAAGAGATCGTGTACATAAAAACGAGAGTGTTGTGTATTCGCAACATAAATTCGCCGCTCCATCATACATTGTTAAAGGCTACGACGAAGTCAAGTGCGAGAGTTTTCTGTGAGCGCTACATTTCTTCACAACTGGCAAAGTAACGTCTTTTGATGAAACGGTTTTTGTTTCTCGGAGGTTATTCACCTCGTCACCGTCAAATAATAGAACTGTGAAAGATAAACTTTCTTAGATTGTGTACTACGGTAAGATAATAGTCAATTTGAAATTAATTAGTAAAAACGGTGAGTTGAGGTCGAATATTTATCAAAAATCACAGAGTATCCTTATTTCAATAATAAACGTTGGTTCGGGTAAATAGGGCATTTTGTATTTGCCAGGTTACTGAAACGAAAGATCATAGGATTATTCCTAAATACGTATTATTCTTGAGTCTATTTTAGTTCGTCGCACTAAGCAACCTCGTAATTATAATACGTAGCATCGCTTCCGCTCAATAATTGTAATATGATCACGACTTAAGGTATCCGTGTCAAAACGGATAACCGGAATCAAGTGCCTGAGGTTGCCATTGAGAGACGAAATTTAATGAAATTGTGAATTGACTTGTCGCTTTATGCGCCATTTCTGCAAAAAAATATTCATTCCTTAAGCTTTTGCGATCGTGTCCCATTTAACGTTATACAATTACTTAGCGATGTAAATGCATTGTGGAGTATTGCACAGCCTATAAGCATTAACATTCATAATCATATCTCGGAAACTGCCTAATCTCTGTTGATGAAAGGCAGGCAGGTAGCTTTTTGGTAGTTGATGGCTGCATAGATAGTATTTATATATTCTACACTTTACTGTTACTAAGTGTCCTTTACTATTAATGTTATAAAAATTTGGTCGCGATCAAAGATCGTTGTCTTGATGTTCGCGGTCAACTTTTGCGAATTATTCGCATCATCTTCACAACTGTGATACGATTGGCACGCATATCACTTTATACGATTTCAGCCTTTATCTGCATCCATCATAGCATATATGTATTTCATCAACCTAAAATATCAGCTTAGGTGTAAAACTCTGAGGCAGGCCAGTAATTAGAGGTCTGCTAGCACATTGAACAAAAACAGGGTTGGATGAAATGAACCTAAATGTAATTAACTATGTAGTAAATTATTGTGCTTCAATTCTGTCACATTGACCTGCCCCGATAAGCTTTCTGGCTAAGTTTCTTCTTCTTTCTGGCTTATGTTGGTTTATTTTTATAAAAATAAAGCATTTTCGTTTCATGTTCAGTTTACTTCAAAGCTATAATTATTACGTATCCTAAAAAACCTATAGAAATAAAATCTGAAGGGTTCAAAGTAAAAGAAAATCTGTATATCGTTCCAAAATCCAGTTTGAAGCGAGCTACTAAACATGACATTTTGCACAATCTTTTGACGTGAAACATCTATCTTTGAGCTACGGCGAAATTGTTGAAACGCACTGAATTCAACCTAGTTGTACCAAGGTCGGCATAATATTCCACTCCAGATAACTATGTAGTTTACTAACTGTAAACTGTCTATCATAATGGACCACTTCAAACCATGACGTAAATTTCCACCACATACGTAAGAGCTGTGTGTGCTGTTTGTTATTTTATGACACGTGATTATAGCGCATGTCGAGCTAACGATGACATTGTGTCTTCATATTACCCGACACGATGGGTAGAGTCATTCGGGGCAACTGTGCGCACTTTTGCCTTTCAAATCTTACTGTGCTTTGAATATTAACGCTAGAGAAATTAAAAAAAAATCTTTGAATAGAGCATTTATTCACCTGTAAATAAAAACAGAAAATTAAACAAATTAAAAGTATATCTTTTTGTAATAAGGAATTAAAGAGAAAAAATCGAAATGCGTTCACCTGCCCCTTATTGCGGGTAACCGTGCGCACTCCTGTGGGGTAAGTAATCGCATATGGGGTAAGTAATCGCATATGGGGTAAGTAAACGCATTTCTTAGTATAACACAAAAACAATTAGAAAACAATATTTTTTGTCATCTTTTTTCTCGAAGCTTATGTATTGTATGTATTGAGTTAACTTATATATTTTTTACCTTAACGATTTATATAAAAATCTTACTTTACTCAGTAAATTAATTAAGACTTTCTGTATCGTTCTAAAATATTGGCCATGGGGGTAAGTGTACGTGTGCGCACACTAACCCGCGCACACTTTCCCCAGGAAGCCAAAATACAATTAATTTTTTTTACAAGTTTAGGAACCAAACATAACTTCAAAATAACTTCTCACAGATTTACAAGGATATGCTAATTATAAAAAGAAATATTACTTACCATTACCGGATCACAAACGTGGACGTGACAGGATTTGCCAAAATGCTAAAAATTACCAATTAAACTAGGAAACGTAATTATTTGCGAATAAAAAGTAAACGAAAGGTCACGCGGCGTAGTGTCGTGTCGCAACTAGTTTGCCACTTCAGGCTCCTTGTTTCACCTGAATGAACCGCCTCTCTCCCGCAACCCGTTTCGGAGATATCCTCACTTACCCACTGCGTACGGTTACCCCGAATGACTCTACATAATGTTGTTGTAACGTATTGTCTCCATGGATTATTAAAAATAAACGTTATACGAACTGTATTTATTAGCTAGCATCCTAATCGTTTTGGCGTAGAGTACTTCTCGTTGTAACGGTATTTTGATCTCATTTTGAATTGTGCATTTTGATTTGGTCTGGGTTATCGATATGTCGGGTTAGTAACTTACCACATACGATTACTATTCAGATTTTAAGGTAGTGATCATAAGACTTATCTTATGAGCGCAAGCTTGAAATCAGTAATCGTGCTTATTAGGCGACTAATTCTGTAAATATACCTAACAGTCGAAACATTGATATGACATACTGCATAGTATTTTGAAACGAGATGACTTCATAGTGTATGATGATCGTGTGTCTAGTGGTCACGGCTGGCCTCTACAATGCAAAACCGTCGTGGTGAATGGTGGGTATATATAAAATGGTAAGAAATAGGAGCGTAAGATTGTGCCACAGTGTCCCATAAAGTGGTAATAAGAACAGGGGCGTAGCTACCGCCGTATTTGCCGTATCAATTATACGGGGCCCCCGGGCCACGGGGGCCCCCAAAGTGTGTAAGGAAAAAGAATAAAAACTTTCTAATTTATTTTATTTTACAAATGACAAAATTCTATAAAGCAATTCCTTTTTTTCCCGCTTTAAGCGTGCGTTCAAAAGTTGGCAACACTACATCGTTATGGCGGGCTGCGGGACTTCCCCGTTTTACTTACTTCATCTTCAACTCAGCGGGGAATCCCCGGGAATCCTTCATCGATATCGCGATGTACGTGTACGTTGTTGTACTTTGCATTGGATGTTAAACCACGGAGTGCAGTGCACTGTTTATTTACGCGCTTTATATAAATGTGCATTACATTGTAATTCAGCACAAACAATATTGTTCTTCTGGTTTAGCAGTATTAGTAACGATTTGTAAAAGAAATGAGTGAAAGGAAAAGAGATTATCCCAGCGGCGCTGAGAAAAGAAAAATTAAACAGAAAAGGGACGAGGTTATAAAAAAAGTGCCCAAAATTTCTTCATTTTTTCAGAGACAAGATACTGTGAGTGATTTAGATTGGAAAGGTAAGTACTACACTACTACCCAACCCATTTATTAGGGGCCCGTAGTGATAAACAAGGAAATCTTTTAATTTCGGTCTGTCCATCTGTCCGTCACAAAAAGTTGTCTCCCCCCTCGATTTTCACAATTATACTGTTTTTAGGGTTCCGTGCCTTGATTAAAAAAAACAAAATTCTAACTTATCTATAGGATCGATTTGTTTTGTTGTTTGTTTATCAGTCTGTATCGTATCGTTAATTGCGTGTTGAGAACTTCAGATGTGCAGACTCGCTTTCGGGTTCTCGTTTTGTATGGCCACTACACTACGCGCTGCGTTTAAATAGCACGCAGGTGTATAGTAATGCACGGACGGGCTGCAGGTGATTTTGTATCTACTAATAGGTACGAGCACAATCCGCGTAGAATCTGTGTGCGTCTGAACTGAACACTCTCTAACTGTGACCCTTAGTAACGTTATTTATTTATATATAACTCTTTTTAGTTTAGTATCAAAGCATTCGTATTTATTTTTTAGCAATTACTCGTTTATTTTTAGATTCTTCTGAAACATGTTCTTCGTCACATATCCATCCGGAAATAGAAGAAAGCCAAGCACATACTTTATCGGATGTCCATCCAGAAATCGAGGAACCCCAAGTCAACGATTCTGATATATCTGCAGATAATGCAGATTGTAATATAATTTCATCAGATAGAGGAAATTTTGGTGACAATTTAACTGAATGCGAACGAAAAATAATTTTTAAATTGGGTCCATTTAAACCACAAGGACCATTTCCAAAAGTTTCAGAAAATAACCGACCTTTTTCAGCTTATTATTATTCATATTTCAATCAGGCAGGCATAAAAATTATAAGACCATGGTTATGTTATTCTAACGTTTTAAACAAACCGTACTGTCACTTCTGTTGGTTATTAGCAGATCGTCAAAACAAATCGTACTCCTCTGCTTGGGTTAACGGTGTTTCGGTTAGAAGCAATTTCACACAAACTATTCTTGACCATGAAAAGTCACAGCAGCATATTAGTGCCTCACTCTCTTATAATAATTGGTTGCAAGGAAATACCATCGATACTCTATTGAAAAGTGAAATCGATAGTAAAATTACATTCTGGAGAGATGTACTGCATCGTATAATTAATGTTATAATTACTTTAGTATCTTGTAATCTACCTTTGAGGGGGCATGATTCTGATTCTGGCAATTTTATGGCAATTTCACGTCTGCTATCTAACTATGATGCAACTTTAAAAGAACTTTTTCTAAAACCGAAAGGTGAAATAAATTATTTAAGCCCTACGATTCAAAACGAAATTATTAGTTTGCTTGGTACTAACGTTAGGAACAGTATTATCTCAGAAATTAAAAAAGCTCCATTTCTGACAATAATTCTGGATACAACACAAGACTTGTCAAAAATTGACCAACTATCTGTAGTTTTTCGATATATCTCGGTTACAGAAAATGATGATAATGTGCCGAAAGAAATAAAAATCTGTGAGTCCTTTTTAGGATTCATAGCAGTAACCGATTGCAGTGCTGCAGGTCTGAAAACTGTCATTTTAAATTTGACTAAAGAATATGGAATTGATTTGACTAAATGTAGAGGACAGGGATACGATGGAGCAAATGTTATGTCGGGTGTGTATGGAGGATTACAAACCCTAATAAAAGAGCATGCTCCAAATGCCGATTATGTTCATTGTGCTGCGCACGCTTTAAACTTGGTTTTGAACGATGCTGCGAGACATGTTCGTGAAGTATCGACTTTTTTCGATAATTTAGAAAAAATATATACTTTTTTTGGCAATAGTATAAAACGCTGGGCTATGCTAAGTGACGATTTATCTGAAAAATATTTGATTACCCTTAAAAAGGTATGTCCTACCAGATGGTCTTCTAGGAACGACGCTTTATTAGCAGTAAAGAAAAATTTTTTACTAATCATGAAAACTTTGTACCAACTAAATTTAATTTCAAATAAAAAAGATGAACGTGAAGAATGTAAAAGTATAATTAATATTTTAGAGAGTTTTGATTTCTTAGTGCTCGTTACATTTTTTTCTTCACTATTTGAAATTATTAATCCTGTTTCTAAAGCTCTACAGCATGAAAATAATGACTTACAGAAATCTAGTATTTTATTAAGTAATCTTTTAAATAGACTGTGCCAATTAAGAAATCAGAATTCATTTAATAGTTTGCTAAATGAATCCAAAGATTTAGCAAAAAAGTGGGGGGTAACAACTGTTTTTAAAAACAGTAGGCGAAAGATAACGAAGCGTTTTTTTGATGAGTTATCACAAGATGAGAGAATTTCCGACCCGGAATCCTATTTCAAAGTCAATGTATACTATTGCTGTTTAGATATATTAATTTCTCAAACTAAAGAAAGATTTCAGAGCCTTTGCAACCTGAGTAGTATATTCGAAATATTACAACCGGAGAAACTCCTATCTTCTTCAAGCGAAGAGATATTAAACGCTTCCGGAAAACTGTCTGCTAAATACAGTAAAGACATCTCACTTAATCTTTGTGACCAATTAAAGGCTCTAAAAACATGCTTAAATTCTGAAATTAAAAAAAATTATTCCATTAAAGAACTCATTGAATTATTGCTAGTAAAATTCAATAGTCTTGCATCCAGTTTTCCCGAGGTAATCACAGCATGCTTTTTATTCTTGACCCTTCCAGTTACAACCGCAACGGCAGAAAGAAGTTTTTCAAAATTAAAACTAATAAAAAATTACTTAAGAACTTCGATGGGACAAGAACGGCTGTCAGACATCTCACTATTGTCCATAGAGGCAGAAACTTTAGAAAAACTAAAATCATCATCAGCCATAAATGATTTAATAAATCAGTTTGCCGATAAAAAGGCAAGGAGAGTGAATATTTAAAATTCGATTTTTATTTGTAAAATGGGTAAATTATGTGATAAATAAATATTACTTCTCACAATATTTTTTTTCTTTCGTGAAAAATCTTTACCTCCATATAAGGGCCTCCAAAAAAATTTTTATACGGGGCCCCGACAAGGCACGCTACGCCACTGAATAAGAAGTATGATAGGTGGAAGGGAAGAATACTGTTACAATCTCATTTGTATTACAAATTAGTCTTGCAGCAAGTACATTATAGAATAATTTAAGCAGGATATTAGTTTACTCTAGTACAGCTATGTACTCTACAATACTGTGATGTGTAGGTAAGCATCTCAAATTAAGACGTGCATGTTAATGCCTCCTAAATGTATAATAAGGATTAGCGGTTATTAATTATATAATACCAGTGCCGCCGGGCTTTCTAAACATAGATGTAAAGCTGATAAAGCATTATTGAAAGCCACTTAATAGTAATATTGACTTAGAACTTTCGGAACGAACGAAACAAAGTTGAACTAATAAGAAATCCGTACATTTTCTCCCTAAATAGGTAAAGTGAAAATAATTAAATACATTTGCTGAATTTAATTCCACTATGATTGTTACCAATTGATGTCTTAGCTACTCAAAAGGTCTAATCTAGCCTTCAAAGTAAATCCAGAAGAAACCGTCTTTTAAATTGAAGGTTTATAGTGTAACTCCAATTCGTAAAATATCCCAAGTTGTCGTGTAAAATAACGTACGTAGTTTTCATTTCCACTTGACGCGTTTACCTTCCATTTGTCAGCAAAGCCAGGAGTGTGGGCTCATCGAAATCGAATATCACTTCGCGTCATATTCGTGATCGCGATGATTACAATTTATGTCAATAACTCTTCCAGATCAGTATAAATGTCAACAGTGTAAGGTAAATGGAATGT
The DNA here is from genome assembly GCA_944739405.2 of Euclidia mi. Classification (NCBI taxonomy): domain Eukaryota; kingdom Metazoa; phylum Arthropoda; class Insecta; order Lepidoptera; family Erebidae; genus Euclidia; species Euclidia mi. The sequence continues at coordinate 68,550,593 of OX123184.2, forward strand.
AATGGGATTTTCAATGATTACATGGCTTCTGATGTAAAATTCATTTGAGTGTTATATTGGAATATGTTTTTATCATCGACGTGTGTTTGAATGTAGGATTGCTTCTTATCATATTGAAATTGTAATGTATACGAAGGTCATATTAGAAAACAGAATATAAAATACTAATGATTAAAGATTTTTCGACATCTGTTCCATCCCTAGTCTTGTGTATAAACTGTCCCGCTGCTGGGCATGGGCCTCCACTCACTAGAGAAGTGTAACTAACTATTTGCACGTGATAAAACATATTTGTTTTGAAATCCACAGACACACTTCACTTTTGTTTGTATTTAAAGATGTATAAAAGATGCGCTACCCGATACTAATTTACACATACCTACAACTAATAAATAAATAATCAAATAAATCTGTAAGGTTTTCGGGACTTTATTTATGGGGTAGGCTGGTTAAACCCATGGTACGCCCCTGTGATATTTCGTGGAACAAAAGCGCTTTGGTTTTAGCGAAAGTTACCTACTTCATAATCTGTATTAGCTGTTGCCCACGAATTCGCGGGCCCTAAATATTTCGTATATTATATTATAATATATGATTACCATGTAATCAAACTACGGCTCACGGACTCTATCGCTATGTCTTAAACTAAATGATCTTAAAACTACACTATTTATTATAATCCGACGTTTCAGCTTCTTTACAGAAAGAAGCCTTTAATAAAAGCCTATGTCACTGTCCAGCACTTCAACTATCATTATTATCATCATCATTCTGTATATGAATTGCACCCCCAGACTGGAGATATAAATATTGTGATATTGGTAGTTGCAAGTTTACAAATAATAAATTTAATAATTATGTTACAAAAAAAAAACTGTTAGACTATTTCAAGAAAATAATTTATGTTTATTTTATTCGAACAACATTGTTATATTATCTTGCAAACAAATATTTTAGTGATAGTCTACAACTATATTTAGGTTGTGATGAATCAGTCAAAAACGTAGCAAGGGGGAATTAATACATAAATAAGACAGCATTTTATACATTCTACAAACATAGCATAACAACCTATAAGTAATTATTTATTATTATCATATTATACAATATGTCACATACATAGCTTTAATCGTTAGACCGATATCCCAAGCCTATCTTACACATTGGGAGCGTAGTTTCCTGCTAAAAATAGCACCACCTATCTTTTCCACTTAGGGGATGGCAGCGGTTACATCTATGTGTTCATGTCACTAATATGTATGTACGTGTTTTGAACCTTCCACTCACATTGTTCTAGAACATTCTTTTAAAGTCTTTGTAGTACACGCTGGTATTAAATTGCTATGATGTTTCTGATGCCGTTATAAAGTGGTCCCCTTCTATTTTCAAATTGAATTTCCTTTACATGTTTAATATTGGTTTAATTTGTCCAGTGTTTATTTATGGGGATTCTTGGACATTTAATATGTTTTGGGGACCTATGAAAAAGAATGATCAGGAGAGAATATTTTTTAGGCAGTGTTTTTACAAAAGTAACCTTGTTAAATAAATCAAGCCCAAGAGAGCTTGGAAACCAAAATACCAAAGAAATTTTCTAATTAAGAGCGACAAATTCACTTCGTGTTTTTGTCCAACGGAAAAAAGATACATGAGTGATCTTCTAATTGTAGTGTTTTTACATACATACATACATAGACTCACGCCTGTTTCCCCGAAGGGGTAGGCAGAGGCATATTAAACGCCCACTTTTTGCCAGTGTTTTGATCCCACGTAATAGGTGGCGAGCCTATTGCCGGTTATTGGGACAATTTTGTTTGCCAGAGCCTCGTCCGTTGATCGGCAGGTGCACCACTTGCAGGTGAGGTTGGCTTGGGACCCTAAGTTCTTGGTGGGAACCCTATGCACTAATTACTTCAAAAGAAAAACCTATGTAGTGTTTTTCTTTTGAAGTAATTCTGAAAATGTCAATTAAACGTCTGGGTAGAATTAAACGTTAGTAGGTAAGTCAATACTTGTGTTGTAGGAACAAATAGCTATAACTAATTGTATTTATTTATTTCCATTACATATAATAATCATTCTTGAAATTTTTTTGTTGTAGAATTGGGAAGCATTTTTTCATACAAAGAACCATTGAATTGTTGGTAGCAACCTTAGCAAGGTTGCTACCAATGACAGTATTTAAGGATGAAGAATTCAAACTAATCTGCTCAACCTTCAGGTGTGATAGACAGTTTAGCCTTCAAGTTGCATTTCGACCTTAAGTCGCTTTTCGACCTAAACCATTAAAAATTCTTGACGGATCCACTACAGATCTGGACTGTGTGATGACCATGCTATTGTTAGAATGTCTTTTGTTAGCAGCCCTGTTTTTGTTGACTCTGCAAACGGCCTGAAGCGAGGTAGAAAAACACAGAAATAATCAGAAATAATATTAGAGGTAGAAATGCACGGATGGCGTAGTGCTTCAAACGTTCGTCTCGCCATTTTACACTACGCCGAGTGTTGTGGGTTCGTTCTCCACACGAGACAGCACATTATACGACAGCACTTTCATGCTAAACTTAGACATAAATATTCTAGGACAACTCACACACTGTCATCTGATCTCGAACTAGGCAGAACTTGTACTGTGGCAACCAGGTGTCTGATAAATATACTTATAAAAATATTATCAGATACACACATATTGATGTCGCGTGGAAAGTACCTGAGAAGCTGTATAGATTTTAATCACGTTAGATATAAAGGTAGTCCCGGCAACGGTGATCGAACTTTTTCAATATGAGTATGTATGTATGAACTGACGATATCACAAAGCAAGAGATTTTGGGCGGAGATCTGCAGTAACAAGCAGCTCTTCAACGACTGCTATGGCAATCTTTTAACTATGTTTGAATTGATTCCCATTGTCAATATACATCGGATACAGGGTGCGGTACATATGGCGCAGAACCGGACCGAGTGGAGAAAATTGACATACAGTCACGATCCTCAGCATTGAGGGAACGACCAGAATGTCAATATACATGATACTGAAGTAACATAGAATAGGATTGTTCTCCATCGAACATACCTGCTGTTCTGTTTCGCTCTAGAACAATTTTCATTTGAAGTTGTTCTGTCGGAGTCTGCCTAGAAAACGTATTGTAACGGGTTCTGGTATTAAAACGCAGAAGAGTGTCTTATGCGTTTTATGCCGAGTATTGCCTCACTTCCCTTGCACGAGTATGACCGACCAACAACACGACACTGGCCTGAACACTAAGGCCTGCAGTCTCCCACGCTGTTCCCTCCGGTAGTGTGCAGGGCAGGCAGCTCGAAGGGCTGCGCGTAGCGGGCAGATCCTCGCAGACTTTTGGTTCAGCTGGCAGGCGCCGGCGGTGTGAATGCGATGTGCAGGGCAGGGCCAGACTCTTCGGCAGAGATGACGCCGAAGACGATGCACGGAAGTGTAGTAGAGACTATAAATATCTGCCTTTACAATACTATGATCCCTGCTCATGAACAGAACATTCAACGTAACATTCAAAATACAAACCTAAACATAATCGCAGTAAATATCGGATCAATGTGAATATATGCGTTCGCTTCTAATATTAGCACATATGGTGCTCAAACTTCGTAATTAACGACTTATCAAAAGTTCACGCGCGCCGTTACTGAACGAAACACTCAACTCGACATCTCACCAACTAATACAAGATATTTTAGTTCGATCTTGCACCAACATAACCATTATGAAACATCGACTAAATATACTTTTAGGACTTTATTACATCTAGCATCAAATATAAAAAAATAATACATTAAAAACGTTTCGTTTTTTAAAAAGATTTGTGTTCCAGTCCATAGACACAGGGCTTTTATAAACGAATAATAGATAAACAACGTGAACGTAACGTAAAAAAACAATATATTTTACGTTACCTTCTAAAGTTTAAGAATTCTATTAGAAAATAAACTTTTGAATTAATTAATTTGCTTGTAATATATTGCCGTACTGCTCGAGACACGTCAAAATAAGTTATGTCCGTCAGTCTAGTCTCGTCTGAGGTAATAAATTGAACTGGAATATGAAATTGATCTCGAGTAGGTATCACAAAAAAATTAAATTTACTTTGAAGCGAGCCTCGAGCTTTTGACGAGCATAATAATCTTATGAGAGACATTAGATTTACAGGTCAATGCTTTTCAAATCTATCTATTCAGATTGCGTGAAAATAATCATAGATTAACGTGACAAATTTGAAAAAAAATCTGATGGCAAAATCCGTTTTTCATTCAGGTATTCCTCAAAGCGTTTAGTGGAACAATTTAGTTACGCTTTTTTGGTTGCGTTTAAAAATAGGTGCGCTTTGAGGAATGCCTCGTTACATTGAGCTGGCCATTTATCACAAATATAAACTTTTATATTAAATTTTAAATGCTAAAGAATTCCCGTCATAGGTTGCATAATGATAGCTAAGAATCTCGATCTCGTCAGGTTTCAGAAAAAAACTCGCACCATAATCAGGCCATTCGTTTAGGAGCTACGACGACACAGATAGACATACAGACAACGCAAATTTATCACATCTTTTTGAATCGTCAGAAAATGATAGAGCACGTTTCAGTTATCAGATAGCCCAGAGCAACTGAAAATTATGTTTATGATTGGAACGAAATTGGACTTGTATCGAGAACGTTAGCCTAAATGGCGCATCCATTACTTGAACCTAGGGCACATCTATAACACTGGATAGAGATCAACTGCACTATAGCTTACATGATATTTACAAATACACGTACCTATCTAGTTCTGAAGGTTTTGGGATATGTACTCAAATGACGAAATTACTTTTAATATACTTACGAGCTTTAGTTTTACACTAAGTTTCACCAATTTTGGAAGGGTGTTATTCCAGATAAATTCAAAATATGATCGAAATTTACTTTATTTAATAGAAACTCCACAAACAACGGCGAAACCGGCCAGAAATACTATAAATTATCGGATCTGAGTTCGATCATAAACCATGAAATGAACATGTTACATTTATTTATTTATTTATTTATTTATTAGGTTAGTTACACCATCGACACAACACTATACTATTACAATATAAGTATCAGATTTAGGTCTTGTACAAAATGAGATGCCTTTACAGGTGTACACAGCATTTAAAATGACATAAAGCATTTAGAATTTTAAAACTATACAAACCAATAATACAAATTATAAAAACCTTTGCAAAATTAAAATGTATGCATATCAAAAAGCAAGAAAATGTGTTATGAACACAACACTTGGATACACTCTGTTTTAAATTTCTTAAGGTCTGCCATGTGGAAAACGTCAATATTGATATTCCTAGAAGTGATATTATTGTACGAGCTCATTAGTCTGTTCAAAGGGGCGTGTTTACCCAAATTGGTTCTACTACGAGATGGATTGAAAACTCTTTCTATAGGTCGTCTAGGTATACCGTGGGGTACGTTCAGATTTAAGCAACTGAGACCTTCAGGGGAAATTATTCTACCATGTATTATTTTATGAAGTGTTATTAAGTCATTGGTCTGCCTCCTTATTTCTAAAGACTTCATATTGAAATGATTGAGCCTTGTATAATAATCAGCACGATATGGACAGTGACGATCTTTGAACGCTAGATATCGAGTAAAACTGCGTTGAAGACGCTCTAATCTTGCAGTGTGAACATTATATTGGGGATTCCAAACCGGCGTATCATATTCCAGTATACTGCGAACAAAAGCGCTATACAGGTTAATCAATACGGCTGTATTTTTAAAATCTCTACACGTGCGCTTAATGAAGCCGAGCATTTGCCAAGATTTCCGAATAATGCCGTCGATATGGTTGACAAAGCTTAGTCTGCGGTCAAGATGCACCCCAAGATCCCTAACCAATGTAGACTGTTCCAATTGATCATTATTAATACAATATGAAGACGGAACTATGTTCTTCTTCTTGGTAAAAGTGATATGAACGCACTTTTTAGGATTTAGGGTCATTTTATTTCTACAGCACCAGTTAAAAATGGCATCCAGATCCGCCTGCAGAAGGTTAACGTCGCTGGGAGAGTTAATGTCTTTATAAACTTTCAAGTCATCCGCGAACATTGAACACTTGCTGTATGCGATATGATCTGAAATGTCATTGATAAAGGCAAGAAAAAGGACTGGCCCAAGGTGGGATCCTTGTGGAACACCTGAAGAAGGAATAATGTCAAAAGAGGTGAAGCCATTAGCAGTAACTCTTTGCACTCTGTCCGTCAAGTAAGAACCCAGCCAGGACAACAAACAGCCATGAATCCCATAGAATTTTAGTTTCGATAAAAGTATGTTATGGTTGACTTTATCGAACGCGCTAGTGAAATCAGTGTATATGCTATCTATTTGAGTTTTTTTATCCACACTAGTGGCAAGATCGGTCACATAATTAAGGAGATTACTAAGAGTGGATTTTCGTCTTCGAAAGCCGTGCTGCAAGTTAGACAAAACAACCTCCAAATGACAGGTTAGAATTGGACAAACTATTTTTTCAAAAAGTTTCGGTATAATGCTTAAAATGGATATAGGTCGATAGTTCTTTATATTACATTTATCACCTTTTTTGTAGATAGGTACCACGTTTGCGATTTTCCAATCTTTGGGAAAGATACCCGAAATTAATGACTTTTCGAAAATAATTTTAAGAGGCAGTGTCAATTGCTTATATGTCTTTTTGATAAATAAAGGAGGTATTCCATCCGGACCCGCACCCTTCCTGACATCAATGGACTTTAACATTTTTTCAACTGCTTGTTCGGTAATTTCTATGTTATTTAATGAAAGTTGTGGAAGTAAGTCTCCTTTGTCAGGAATAAAAGTGACATTTTCTTTAGAATAAACGGAAGAAAAGTGTGTGGCGAACATTCTACAAATTCCATCTCCATCGTGTGCTTTATCATCGTTCAAAAACATTTCCCCGGGTAGATTTGAACCTCCTCCACGCTGTTGTTTAACGAAAGTCCAAAACCTCTTAGGATCTTTATTAATTGCTTGTTCAGTGTTAGTAATGTAATCGGAATAGCAAGAGGCTATCAAGGAAGTAACTCGTTTACTACATAGTTTTAATTCAATCTTGTCTCGGGGATTTTTATAGATTTTGAACTTTTTATGAATCTTATCTCTTTCCGCTATTAATTTAATTAAGTTGCGAGTGAACCATAATGGATATTTTAGATTACGGTGTTTAGTTTTGGGGACAGTGGACGCGATGATAGACTCAAGAATGTCATAAAATTTTTGAACAGCAACATTAACGTCGTTCACAGGCATTAATTCTAAAACCCAATCAATTTGCTTCAGCTTTGCAACTATGAGGGAATAATCTGCTTTTCTAAAATTATATCTAGCAATTTGTTTGTTTGCACCAAGAGAACGAGTGATATTGATATTGATGTCTAATGCTGGATGGTGAGCATCGAGTTTACTTAATGGATTCTGACACTGTCCCACAGATACTCCTTCAAAATTACACAGCATTAAATCTAATATCCTATTGTTGTGATTTCTGATATCATTACACTGGAATAAGTTATTGAACGACATAAAATCTATCAATTGGTATCCTAAATTACAGGCATAATTAAAAGGCAACAGTCTAGGTGGAGCTGATGAATCATATTTCCAGTCAATAAATCCCAAATTGAAGTCACCCAGAATTATACTATTACCAGGGTACGATTGCATGACTCTATTACAGTTTTCTAAGATATAATCTAGTGACGATACCGTTACCGGAGGAGGTAAATAGAGTGCGCCAAATAGAATTTCTCTCATTACTTTATCGTTCAACTGGTATTTCACTGTGACCCACAAGTCTTCACTGAGGCTTTCGAAATGTTCAATTCTTCTTGAGATTAGACTCTTGGATACCGCTATAACTACGCCACCGCCAATTTTATTCGAAAATCTGCTAGAACTTCTATCCCTCCTGTATACATGGTATTTTTCTCCAAACAGTTCATTGTCGTAAACTCCATTGTCTAGCCAAGTTTCAGTCCCAACAATAACGTCGTAGTCTGAAGTTCTGATTGCCAAATTAACTTCTTTGGTCTTAGACTTAAGCCCTCTAAAATTTTGGTAGTAAATGTTGAATTTAAAAACTAGCTTTACGGACCATTACGAATACGTGGTTATTTACTTTTTATAGAGCACTAAGCGAATCATAACATTTAATCTGTTTAGCGGGCGAATTGTCATCTTTTCTAACAAATATGCGGCCGTTGCGTATCCATGTGTATTTGTATCCCTTCTCACGAGCAAGATGCCTAGTACGCGCATGCAGAGCTTTGTAAAAAGGAGCGAGATGTTCAGACACATACACTGGTGATTTGTGCCCGCCGTAGCCTAGATGGGAAGAATTCAATTTGTTTGTAGAATTGGTTTTGTTAAAATTTGTGACTGCAGCCAGGATGTTGTCTCTAGTTTTGGTTGTTGGTAGCTTGACAATAACAGACCGTGGTTTCTTGTCAGCTTCATTCATCTTCCTGACACGCGTGCAAGAAACTATGTCCATATCTTGTATAGGCATCGAAATAGTCGAACAGAGTTGCTTGACCACAGTAATTAAATTTTCCGATTTACTCTCTGGTATGCCACCAATTTCGATATTAGTTTCTCGAGCATGTTGGTCGAGCAAATTAATTCTTTTGGTAAGATCTTCTACCTTGTTCTCTAGTGTGGTATTGTGTTTGGCAAGAGTAATGACTTTTTCCTCGGTTTCTTTTAGTTTAGACTGTAGTCGGTCGTATTCTCCACTTATAAATTCAACTCCGGACTTAAGTTCTTGGAGGATTGAAAGTTCTTCTTTAATGGGTGCTAATTCTCTCTTTAAAATGGTTTCAATTACAGTTTGCATGGAGTCATGCATTGCCGATTGAATTTCAGCCCTAATTACGGATAGAATGGCAGGATCAAACGATGAGGATTGGGGTGAAGTACATGGTGAACGAGTGGTTTTCTTTCGATGCGTTATATTGGTATTAGAACATTGGTCCTCCGCTCTTTGCATACTATCAATCTCCTTCTGTTGTATTGTCCTGGGGTGGATAGGTGTATTTGTATTGTCTCCCTTTTTCTCCTTTATGCGGCAACCGGGGCATGTCCATTTGTTTTTCCCTTCCTTGTCCATCGATATGAATCGTTGCCGAGTAACACTTGCGCAGACTATGTCATATGCATCCTTACAATTGTTGCAAATCAAATATTCCTTGTTAGTTAATTTATTTAAGCATCCTGCGCATGTTATCACTTTAGCAGACATACTTATTTACTGACTTAGTGCGTCTGCGTATAACGAAACTTATCTCAAAAGACAGGTGCTCAAATAAAGGAGAATTGACAGTTGAGTTTTCGCACGAATAATGTAATGTCTGAAGTATTGTTATATTTTGAGCTGGAACGCGCCCGTTACGAAATTTTGCTTTGTGGGTACTGCTGTATATTTTGTTTTGTGTTTACTTTAAAATTGAGAAAAAATACGATGTGCACAAACCCTTTTAACGAAAACTTGTAGTCTGATCACAAATAAACATTAGGTGTGCAATGTCATTAAATCACAATAGTAACTGTTTATAGCTTCGGGTTGAATGTAGCCTGATTTTCGTGGTAAAGTCACTTTTATTCGACACTTGCAGTATTCACTTGTTATGGAGTACATAAATATTCTGAGTTCAATATTGCTATGGAAAACGATTACACTAAGATTTTTTAGCGAAGGGTACGCACTGTAAGTACTTTTAGTTAACTTAGACTTAATTTGCAAAATTATTTAAAATTTACTTATAGATCGGGTGTTTACTTTAGCTAGGGTTGCCACATATGATGTGGCAACCCTAGCTAAATCACTTGACATCAATTTCCAAGTAACAAACTAAGCAACATTGTAGCATATATTTTTATAGCACGACATATGTGACACGGGTCGCATTGTCTTCGTGTTTAACATGCTTTGAATCACTACGGAGGTATCCATCCATTGAAATAACTTTACCTTGCCGAGATACTGTTCATATGATATTCTGCTTATTAGAATAAGACTACACTTATGGTTAGGCGGCCACTTTGCTGTTTCATATGGCGTAGAGTGTTTAGGATTTGATCCCCACGAGACACAATACTATATATGATCCAAAAGTTGTTGTTTCAAGACTTGGTGTATTCGTTGATTGTATGTTTTAAAGTGGTATAATATATTGTAGTATACTGTAGTGCCAGTGAAGTATGGTGAAGTACTGAAAAATATGGGATATTGGCGAGTAGAGGTACACTAGAGTGTGAAAGTTGTTTGAAAAACAAAGGTGGCTTTTTCTCAGATGTATAAGCTGTATTGCCAAGTTTATTCTAAATCGATTAAGCTGAATGAATATTAGCTTGTACAGTCTATCCATCCCTTAAAGATTGCACGATTCAAATATGGAATAGGGTTTACGCACCCGCATACAAAACAAAAGTAGGCACAATGAAAAACGGTTGCAGTACAAGTTTGAGATTGCTGGATTAGTATTGGCTCAATGGATGAGACTGGAGGCCTTATCTTAACTTCCATTAATATGAAAGTTGCGAATGCAATATGGTAGACATAATATACCATAATTTTTGTATGGGGAACATTTGTAAAAATATAATAAGGAATAATTACTAAGGTACCCGTGTGCAAGCTAATATTATGTCTAATCTGGTAATACTAGTAAGTGGACCCCGGGCTCCAAGAATGATCGTGAAGAAGTGACGACTACTGGTGTGCAATGTTTTTATTGCACAAAGGGCAATAACAAGATAACAAAATATAACAATAACATTGTTTTATTGCACTTTAAACACTTAGAACTCAAAAATATTTCAGTTAATGCTCATAGCTTTTTGTCTATTGATCCTACGTAATACCACTACACGAAAGAGGCAATTATCCGTCTAAAAGCTTTAGGTGAATTTGCGTGAACACCTGCATTATATCAGTACCTTACGTATGTAGTGATGTAGGTACCCTCATGTGCTCATTTGCTATTCTGAGCTTTCTATCTATCAAGTGACATCCTGAATTAGAGCTAAATGTATTTAATTGTGTATTCTTGTATGTGTAATTAGAGAGACAATTTACATATTTATAAATTGGTTTTGCTAATTGATGGAATTAATTATATTATTAACAGAATTGTTTTAGTAGGTCTTTTGTTTTAGTAGGTAATGTCACATTTTTGTTTGTTTCTGCCAGCTTATCCCCGAAACGGCTAAACTGATTATGGTGCACGGCTCGACCTTACACAAATACTAGAGATAGTCAATGTTCACATTCTTGCGCGTATTCATATTGTCATCATAATCGTATACACAACTATTTCCATATAAAATTAACATCATAGGCATCATAATATATGAAATTTCTTGACGTACCTGTCATGTCATGAGCCCAAACTACTGCAGCCAGAAATAAGAAGTTTGGAAAATGGGTTCCTTTTATGATATTGGCACCCCCTACGAAAGGTTATAGGAGAATAAAATAATGGTTGATAGTTTATGGCAGGCACAGCACAGCATAATTTCCCTCAAATTACTTATCTTCATCTTAATATATAAAATCCTTGCGTTACTGACTGACTGACAGACACGCTACAGCCGAAACTATGAGGTGCAGGAAGCTGAATTTTGGCATGTATGTTCCTTGGGGACCGTAAGGGTGCACTAAGAAGGGATTTCCCGAAATTCCCACGAGATCGGCCAAAGCGGGTAAATTAAAAAAAAATAGTGTATAAAAATGAACAATAAGAGCAAATCAAATCTATCGCAGGTGACACCGCGTGACATTGCAATAATACAGCAAGAGGAAAACTGTTATGTTGAGAAATATTAACTTTGTAGTATCAAACAAACAGTATCAAACTAGTTATTTTAGTTTTGCTGTATATTTCTTATTTTTCTTGTCAGAGCAAATAATGTGTCTAGTGAGTTAGGGGCGCTGCAATAAATGATTTTGTTCATTGAAAAAGCTTCGACGATGCTGAAACTAAGTAATAAATATAATCCCTAGAGCTTGCAAGAACCACTAAGAACTTATTACAGCCTTGGTGCATTGAGTGATTTGTGACCTAGTCTAAAGAAGCTAGTTCGATTTTTAAACGATTTAAAAAAGGAATAGGTTCTTCTAAATTCGGCACCTATGCTTATTAGGTCGTCAAAAGTGCTGCACATTTTCTGTATAGCTAAATTCTTGCTATTGGAAATTTTCTTCAGCATCACAAAAGAATTCTCCTCTGTTTTAATCAATTAAAAGAGGCGCTCATTCTAAGAAACCCGCTAAATACAGTTACCAAATTTTTCGTGTGTATTGAGGTAGCTTGTGGTGGTCTCGCAACCATAGCTTCTATCTCAGGTTCAGTGGGGCTCATTTCCTTTTTTCTTGTTTAAGTAAAGTCAACTTCTCCGCGACAAATATGCTAAATGTCCAATTAGTTTATTTTTCTCTATCATAATTATAATAAAAGAATACTGCGTGCATAAAGCGTCATGAAACACATACGTGACTTCTCGCGTGTGTGTTAAAGTAAAGAGGAGCCTCCAAATGGAATAAAAATATGTGTTTTAATATGGCCAAGCATGGTACTCATTAGTTTACACCTGGTAAGCTTCTGATTTTTGTTACGCGAATTTCTTGCTCCTTAATTTGAATTATTTACTCTGAAAATAGAGGCACGACAAGAGACATTTGCATGTTAATTGTATGCCCCGATCGAAGACACGTACAGCGGACACCAGTTTAAATAATAATGACGTCACTGTGGACACTCAACCTCATTGCTTCTGTATATAGTAAAAGTGCAGTGGGTGTTCAGAAGCAAAATCAAAGCCGAAGGTTCCAAGACTGAGAATATAATAACAGCAACCCTGTTTTTAAACTGTCCCACTGCTAGGACCAAGAATGAGATCGTTCTCACTATGAGAATGATCATGCCGAGTGCGGGTTGGCAAACTTCACATGTCTTTCGAGACCATTATGAAGAACTCTTACACATTCAGGTGCAAACAGCGAAGTAAAAGTTCTTGAGGAAATTTTTCCTTAAGGCGTTTAACTTCGCTGTTTAATACACGCGTTGATAAACATTTTAATCTTTAAATGCGACATTATCTTTAAGCTCTAAAGACCATAAATAAAGAGCAAAAAAGGGCACATTAGAAAATATAGTAATGCGCGCTATGGGTTTTCAGAGTTCGTATCTTCTCTAGCATATTTCTGGTGCTTAAAATAATACCTACGCGCATAATATTTTATTTAGGGTGTATTTTATGCTTATTGATGTCTGAAGGGCATGTACAGACTTCGCTAACCTTTGCTCATTTAGTTAGCCAAGTTTGAGTGAATACCCAGATGCGCTTGTTTAAACTGCTTCAATATTAAACATGAAATGAAATGAAATGAAATGAAATAAATTTATTTTGATCCCACACAACAAGTTACATACATACAAAATATAAGACATGACACATTTTGAACTCGGTACAACTATTTGTGGATTGCGTAAACTTTCAGCGGACCTAGTTGGACTAATTGACGGTGCTTGTTGTATGTATATACATATATACCTACCTACCTACATATAAACATTTAAAAACTATTAAGTACTAATACTTTAATTTTTTTAAGTGCACGGTTAGCGTAGTAGTTCAAGTGGCCGCCTCTTCGTTTGACACTGCGCAGAGTGTTGTGGGTTCCATCCTCACACGAGACAACACTTAGTATGTAATTTGTCTTACCATCCAGTCAATCCTATTTATCGTTAAGTCATTCTAGAAAGGCAAGTCACTTGTAATTGCTATATTGTAAGTTCTAGTAATTATTAGAGATGCTCCTATTTCGTTTCAACAGATAGATATCGAATGTAATCTTAGCACTGACAGAAAAAAAAGCTTGGAATTCCTTGTCTGAACCTTCAAATCAACCCAAAGTCTGTAATTGAACGCAAACATAATGGGTAACACAATAAGTATTCATTAAGGTATTGTGTATATTTGTGTAGGTCCGTGGATCGTTCCAAATAACTTTGCAATAATAAAGTTTGAAGGTGTTTTTTTTATTATTCACAGTTCGTATCGTCGTTTAGTTCAACGATGTAAAATGGGCTCTCCAAAATAAATGTATACAAGTCTTAACGCCTGTATCTACAGAAATATTTATAAGATTATAGCTCTCACCACCGCGGCACCGTGGCCGCACCATACAATAAATTGCTCACCAGTCATCATGTCATCGGAAACCGTGTATGTGTACATTTACTTATTTGGTATTTAAAAAGTTTTCCTCATAGATAAGGGATAAGGGACTTGCATCCGTTGATTCACGACCCTCGTCAACTTTCGTCCATCGAATAGCCCACGCTCCACCTAGCGGACACGTTTCTGTGGTATTGTAGATAAATTACTTTTTCAAACATACCCCAGCCTATAAATAAATAATACTGAATTCCTTATGCGTACATCGAAGACCATACTTTAAATTAGGAATGATAAAGTTACCGAAACGGTATTAGAACGTACTCGTATTGTCAATATAAGGCAACGTCCCGAACGTTCCGCGTTTAGGTGCCACTTTGATATCAGATACCCATACCTTTAATATAAATAAATTTCTTTAACGTACGTCTTTTAGACAGGAATTTTTCATAAAGACTTGCAATATAAGACAGTGAGATTTAAAGCGAATAAGACATCGATATTTTGATCAATGATTTCATCAGTTCTTTATCAATATAAATACAAATACGACTGATGAAATTCCGTATAATCGATGAGGAAGAACGAACCTTGGAAATGTATTCCTTATAATCGAGTATGCCGATAATCGCATCATTAACCATGTACAAATAGTTTGTTTACCCTCGGAGTGTATTTCACAGGGGAGTAGTTCGCACAGAAACTAAGATAACGGAATACCAACACTCATAAAACTGCATTATTACTACTAAGAAGCAAGGTATTGATAAGTTTACGTGTAAATATTTACATCGTGCTCCTATTATTCAATCATCGCTATTTATACGAATCGAAGGCGAGATGTAGTAAGATCAGATATGATCTTTAATTTTAAACTGATATGTTTATTTGTTCTCCGTCTTATTTATTGTCTAAGCGAATGTACTCTTCGTAGAGAATTGGTTCCAAATGCTCTGGTTTTACTCTTTGTACTCCGTCTCATCATAGTTTAAATGCACGCTTGTGTGTGGTGTGACAAGAAGTAAGTTAATGACAATTATGTTTGATTTCAGCATAGTTATGAATTCTTCTCATTAGCTAAGGACAAGGACTCCTATTTTTGGACGCAAGGTCACAAAAACCTAAAATACAACCTAATGTCGAACTTCAGTGTATTGCACAAACGTGCATTTGGACTGATTCAAACTATGGTGAGTCGCAGTACAGTTATGTAAGACACGCGTTAATCGAACGTCCATTTGTCAAACTCACATAGTACACTTTTCTTCCCTTTACCGTTATTAAAAAAACCATCAATTGTGTATCGATACATACAACGTGATGTGCAAAGAAAATCATGATAATTCTCCGCAGGGGTCGACGGCTGATGGTGAGGTGTCGAAACCAAAACATTGATGAAAATATATGAGTTACAGGCATGAACTTGATCGTTTGTCATCGTTGAAGTGCCATAGGTATATAAAATAAATTCAGTTTTACTTTGTAGTGCTAGTTATTGCTCAGTGTCCACACAAAATTGAGGGACTTTTTGTAGTGATTGAAGGGTCCTATCCGCTCTATTCATAACTAACCTCTAACAACAAAATTCGTAATAAGATTTATAATTTTCAATTACCACTCGTATTTATTAAGTTTTGATAAAATTTAAATTTGGTCGAATATTTTAGTAATTCTATCACCGTCATATAACTAAACATCAAAAATTTAACTAACGAGTAAGAAAAGAGCAGCGATGTTGAAAATTTCAAGGACTGGAAAGTAAAAAAGAATATCATTTAAAATTTTATTTTTATCTCAGACGCAGGCTTTTTCATTAAGACGGCCGCAATATTGCGGTGAGCAAAGCGAGATCGAATGGAGAGTTTCTCCTAATACTCGTAACCGTCAGTGTTGTGCATAAAAATGTGGCATCGTATAAAACGGTGAGCAAATATTTCACCTCGTGAGCCATGTCGGGTATATTTGCCACACATCCCAAGGGACACTGTATCGAGAATTGAACTCGCTCCTCAGTAAATTTGCTACGGAAGCGGTGGGCTCGATACTCACCGATGATGATGTCGTTTATTTCAATAAAAATCTTTATGATACCTTTTACTGTCGGCTGCACTTCAAATGAACTGGTGCCTATGATATTTTGAAACCAGCCAGGGAATATTGTATGATAGGCAGAGGTGCATCGTAAACTTCATAAGCAGAACGTATTACATTTTAATAACAAAGTAACTATTATTTAATCTGTGGTTTCACCAGGTACGTTGGCTCCTGTCGGACAAACACCTTTTCTTTGTTCAGTTTAACGATCAAATGCAAGACATCTACACCGGCTGTAAACATTACCGTAAACTAAGTTTTGTGGCAAGTCATAAAAACTCTACATAAAAATAGGTATTTTCTTGGAGTGTTTGCTCTAGCAAATACGAATTTGTAATTTCATCTACATGTGCACAACGGCCCATACTAAATGAAATTCGGTTTGCATACAAATACAACTGCAAAAAGCTTTACAAAATCCACGATCTCTGCAAACGCTAAGATAATTCGTGCTTCTGTAACGTTCTCCTAAAGCTTTTATTTATAAATGATAAAAGAGTTTCATTAAGAGCTTGAGTGAGCTCACACGAGAAAGAAAAGAGTAAATGTTCACGTAACTTTATCTTTCAATTACAACAGTACTTTCACGAGTTTGTTTACACTGAAGCTCGTTCAGACACAACATTTTAGTCGTCTGTACTATTGTTTTAATTCAGTTGCGTATGAAACCGTTTAACGACTTCACAACACTCGGACAAAACTCGTTTTAGTATTTCCTAAAACTTATCTTTTATGTTTGTTGCACAACATATTATAATGTGTGGAGATGAACGTGGAATTGAACTTACACAAAAGCCATCGTGTTCAATGTTTTGATAACAGTTGATAAATAACTTTTACAAGCATTGTTGTGTTTATAAGTAAATTTTAAATATTTGTGTCCTTTTTGGGCGAGTTGCCTAAGTTTGTATCTAAATTTGTGATTATTTAGCACTGAAGTGAGTTTAAGCACTAGGTTAAGTGCAGTGTTTGGTGTTTCAACGTTATCAAGCATATTACTTTCTTTGTCTAGTCATTTTTCCTTAGTTGTGTGCTCTATAAAATTTCGTATCGATTATATCTCAGAAACCATACAAAATTAGCACACTGCTCCGCCCGTGTCCTATATATAGCCGCTACTTAACCCCATCCTTGTTTAACGTGCCATTATCTGCCAAAGTCAACGTTTTTTAAGTAAACAGGTTATAACTTTCTCTTCCCCAAAGATCTCCACAGACCTTCTTGAACATATAAATACAACCTTATAAACACGCACTCGTATTAAGATGGAAGTATCAGACAACATTTTAGTGTTGTTGTTATTACTTTGCACGAAACGTTTATATTACGATGTGTAAAGGGGAAATTTCCGAAGTATCTGAGATTCATCGTAACGTTTATGGCGTACACGAGTTTTGAGAGTTATACATTCTCGCAACTACAATGCGTACAATAGAGTGTCGATCGAGCAAAATGGTTCCCGTAATGTGGCACTTGTTGATCATTCAATGTGAACACTTATTTATACGTAATTTCACCCCTAATACGGTTAGAAGCGTCAAGTGTCAACAATATGCCTCGTAAATCCACGTGCAAACACGGTTCAAAGATTACATTATCCTGAATCGCAAGAATTATGTTGTCAATGCAAGTGCCACTACATAAACGAGTTGTTTGGTCTCATTACACTGTAGTTCTTGATAAAGTCGGACAGCAACAACGAGACGCTACAACATAGGATCTGTTACATGGATAGCAATGTAGGCGCAAATCAAAATCATTATAGCTATATATAAGCTAATAACATAGATAAAAGGTAGATACTACTTAGTCACCGACTAAGGATGCCTAGATAGTTCGCCATAAACTGGAAAAACCACGTTCAAAAAATTAATTCAAAGCTTTCAAAATTCTCATATGCACTTCGAGAAGTTAAAAAAAACACAAATGTCGAAACCGCACTCGTCACTTACTATGCTTTTGCATATGCATGGCTTAGTTGCGGTGTAATCCTTTGGGGCAATAGCACTGATGCGCCAACATTATTTATATTACAAAAAAAACCGGACAAGTGCGAGTCGGACTCGCGCACCGAGGGTTCCGTACAAACCTGTAGGTATATAAGTAAAAGTTCACCTGTCATAGTTATGGTATTTTTATTGCCAAATGAAATCCATAACATTACAGTATGGAAAGCTGGAGGAGCATAAATTAAAGAAAAAGGGGTTTTTGTCGTTTGTAATCAGTCATCCTTTATTTTATATTAACATATATCGCTTATTTTATAATATAATTTAAATACCTATACCATCCTTGCAGCAGTCTTGCAAAAGTCTGCTGATGAATGATGGTAATATTTGTTATCAAAGTTATTGATTTACAAAGTTTTTAGTGACTATTAGAAATCTGCTAAAAATACTTATAAAGTACAGAATAATTAGCAAAAAGGTTTGAAGACTATGTAATTATTTGAAATCTCAATCTCAATCAGCGTATCGCAGTCCACTGCTGGACATAGGCCTCTCCCAACACGCACCACAGCACACGGTCCTCAGCCTTTTGCATCCTTTATCTGGGCTATAAGACGTTGCTTAGTACCAAATTTCAAATTTTGAGTTCACGGGAAGTACCCTGTAGGTTTTGATTACCTTGCGAGTAGTCGCGAGTTTGAAAATATGATTATATTGCTCTTTCTTTTGATTGCGTAGACATAGAAGTTTGATTTTCTTACAGCCTAACGGTGTTATATACCTGAGTATTCAAATTCAAATTCAAATTCATTTATTTTGCTGAATAAAGGTTTATAAAGGTGTTATACAAAAGTTTGCTTTATATTAAATACATTCCTCCTTATTCCACCTATTAGGCATGCAATATTAAAAACAATTTCACAGTAAAGATTTTAACAAAACAATTGTAACAATGTCTCAATAGTATTCATGAAAAATAACTATTATTTTTAATAGTATGTGTTTTCAATGTCAGAATATAATAATATGTCAATGATAATAATAGTCAATGTTATATTTGCACAGTTATGTCAAGTAGGTATATAATAGTAAAATAATATGATGTCAAATAAAATAAAATAACATTGTACCATAGTTAACAAATTAATAATACATAAAAAATTAATTGCCCTCCAGGAATTCATTGATTTTGTAATAACATTTATTTACCAAATACTTATGCAACTGTTTTTTAAATAAATCAATGTTTAAATCTTTTAGCTCATTTGGTAGTCTATTATATATTGCAGGTGCCATACAATATATACTCTTGTGAAGTAGAGCTGTGTTTGACTTGCGCAGTCGCAGCCTATTCTCTGTTAATTGTCTCCTATTGCGAGTAACAGTATCCGCCAGAGTAGGAAATAATTCAGGATTTGATTTAACAAAGACTGCGATTTCAAAAATATAGAGAGAGGAAAGGGTTAACAGTTTATACTTTTTAAAGAATGGTACACAACTTTCCCATGTTTGTAATTTAAAGATTGCTCTTATACAGCTTTTTTGTGCCTTGAATACCATATCGATATCGGTTGAGTTGCCCCAAAATATTATACCATATCTTAGATATGACAAAGTTGTTCCATGGTATGCCGTAAGCAAAGCTTCATAATTTAGCACAGGAGCAAGTTTGAATAGAGCATAAGATGAGCTGCTAACTTTTTTACATAGTGATTCTATATGCGCTTTCCAATTAAGTTTATGATCTATTTGGAGCCCTAAAAATTTTGTGATATTAACTTCATTAATTTTTATATTATTATATTTGATACTTAAATTTGTGGAATGTCGTCTTTGGAAAAATTGAATTAAATTAGTCTTATTTAAATTTATTTTTAAATTATTGTTATCTAACCATTTAATAATGTTTTCTAATGTATTGTTTATGTCAGTTTCATAATTATTAATGTTTTTGCACTCAATCGCAACTGAACTGTCATCTGCGAACAGTGTGACAGGATGGTGTGTTATTTTTGGTAAATCGTTAATGTATATTATAAACAATAAAGGAGCTAACACACTACCCTGTCCCACGCAGTATTTCACCGTTCGCATATGAGACGCGTATGTTTCTTCCTTATTACTGCTACTACTAACATATTTGAGTTCAACAAATTGCTTTCGATCTGTTAAATAAGATTTTATGAGGTTGAGAGCGTTACCTCGTACACCATAACATTCAAGCTTTAATAGTAAAGTCTTGTGTTCCACATAATCGAAAGCTTGTGTCATGTCACACATTATAGCACAGGTAGGAACCCTTTTGTCAACTTTTAACATAATTACTTCCAAAAAATCATATATTGCTCTATTTATACTCAAATTTGGTCTAAAACCTTTTTGCTGTGCTGCCAGAATGTTATGTTTCTCAAAATGATTGAACAGTTGCTTATATATATTTTTTTCAAAGACTTTTGAAAAAACCGGTAAAAGCGTGATGGGTCTGTAAAATTCCATAATTTCTTTGTTTTCTTTTTTGAATAGAGGTTTTACCGTAGTAATTTTTAAAGCATCCGGATATATACCTGAACAAATACTCAAGTTTATTATATGGCTAATATGCCCGGCAATAAGTGAACTTGTGGCTTTAATTATTTTTGTTGATATTCCATCATATCCCATACTATTTGTATTCTTTAAAGATAATATAATCGTTTCAACGTCGCTTGGAATACAGGGAAACAAAAACATGGAACTTTGGATCATGTCTATATATTTTGTAACGTTCACGCCGTGATTAGGTATTGGTGTAACTTTATCCACAAAATAGTTATTAAAGGCAGAAGCAATTTTTTGGGGGCTAGTGATAATGTTATTGTCACTCAGTCTTATTTTGGGAATCGTATTCGGAGGCAAATTCAATCTAGACTGATTTATTATTTGCCAAGTGGTCTTTGATACATTTTTAGAAGTTTTTATGTTATGGATGTTTTGAGATCGTTGCGTTAATCTAATTATGTTTTTATATCTACGTGAATACACTTTATAGTTTAATTTATTTATTTCATTAGGCTGTAACCTACATTTCCATAACAGCTTTCGTTTATTTTGACTACATTTTTTTATACCCCTTGATATCCACTTAGCTTTTTTTGTAGACTTAATTGTGGTTGTTTTGTAAGGAAAACATAAATTATAGAATAATTGAAAGGTATCCATAAACTCATTATAGGCAACATTTGGATTACAAGTATTGTATATTTCATTAAACGATAGGTTATTTAGGCATGTCTTAAATTTATTTATATTTTCTACACAGTAGTTGCGCTGTGTTTTACGCCAAAACTTAAGTTCTCCTTGTTTTTTTACTGGGCATTCTATTAATTGTGCCGTGTGGTCAGATAAAGAAAATTCTATTACTTCGGATTTACATTTTTTATGAAAATTGTGTATAAAATTATCCATGCAAGCTCCACTTGTTAACCTAGTAGGTATTTTAATTTCTAGCTTTAAACCATACTGTGCTAACAGACATTCAAATTCTATTTTAGTCTTGCTATTTTTCAAAATATCTATGTTGAATTCACCTGCAATGATTACATTTTTATTGCGCTTACAACAAGTCATTTTAAACATGGTTTCCATCTTGTCAAAAAATGAAATGATGTTATTAATTTTGGGCACCCTATATACACAAATAATAATTATATTACAGTCAATTAGTTCTACAGCACAAGTTTCAAACACACCAGCATTGGATAGTTTTTCAATTTCATTTAATTTTCTCCATTTGTGGCCTTTTTTAATCAGTATGCATGTACCACCCCTCTTGGTTTCTTTCCTGCTGTATATTGCAGCTAAATAAAAATTAGGTATCATTATATTATCCTCCAAACCTGACTTTACGAAGTGTTCTGATATACATATCACATCTACGTTGACATTTTTCTCGCTCATTTCTTCTAAACATACCGCAAGGCAGCCAGATTTATTTATTAAACCTGCAATATTCTGATGTAGTATATGTATATTTTCATCACTGAAAAAACGTATTTTCTTTTATTTCATTATCTATATTTTGACTATAATTAGTTTGATTTGTTTCAAAAGTGAAATTTTCCATTGTCCATAATATGTCGGTGAAAATGGTCTTCATGCCAGTGTCATTTACTCTTGCGTCATATGTAGAAAACATAGTATAGTCGCAGGCCAGATTCAGATTTGAGTCAACCAATGTTGCATAGTTGTGGGTTTCTAGATCAAGATAAAGAAGGTTTGCAAATGTCTCAACCCGCCAATTATACATCGCAGCATAGTTACTATATTTGTAAGTCGGCAAGCATAGTATAATGTTAGTGTGGGATATGTCTCGGCAAGTGTGTCTTAATTCTAAAATTAGCTGATAGTAATTCAGAGTTTGTTTAAAGTCTTCTTCTCCGATCATGATTATACAATAATCAGTCTTTGTGAAGTTTTTTAATTTGTAATGTATATTTTTCAACATCTCACGTATTCCACAGTGTGGTAATAGATAATGGCATACTTGGCTCCTTCTTAAACTATCTTGGGCTATTGATAAAATATTATTGTTTTTATTGCCGCTTATAATGCATATTTTTTTCAGGGTGTTTGACTTCTTTGTATCAATTTTGTTTTTTGTCTGGCGCAATGTATCATCTCTACTTGCTAGCTTATCATGCGATTTTAAGTCATTTTGATCTAGTGAGACATCTGATACGTGTGTTGAGACTTGTTTATGTTGTTCGAATGTATGTATGCATGGTGATTTTGGTGAGGTGTTATTTGATACAATATTTTGGTTGTTGTTAAAACTATCAGTCAGGCGACATCTACTGATACGATTTTTGGCTAATGTCTTTTTGATCGATGTGACTGGACTTTTACATATTTTCTTTAATATATCTACCTCTTGTCCCAATTTCTCAATTTGTTTTTTAATGTCGACATTTTCTAGAATTGTATTTTCTAGCTCATTTTGCGTGATCTCTAAGTTTGACTTTAGTGCATTTATTTCATTCTTCAAATCTTCTACTACATCGGAATGTCTGTAATTCGTCATGTCGAGGCTTCTTCCTATAACATCATCTGATATAGTTGAATTTGGCGAACTACTATTGCAAATATTTTCAAATGATATGTTTTTTGAAGTTTTATTTCGTCTAACGGTAACATTTGATTCTTCCATAGTTATTATTAATAATTCAATCGAGTAACACCTTCTTGTTATTTACGCACGCTTTATTTCTTAGGTATATAAAAGTCAATAGTGAACTAGTAGTGACCTCTATTATATTAATCGTAATGTTTTATGTTATGCTTATAACACCGCCATCTCTTATCCAGTAGCAAAATCAAGCAATAAGATCATGGATATTCATAAAGTTGCATAGATGGGAGCGATAGATGGCACTTTCCTTAATTTCGAAGCACTGAGGTGATATTTACTCTGTCAACACTGTGTATTTAGTAAGCCAACATCAAGTGACAGTTAGTACTCATTTCGTCCATTATTTACTTGGTGGCGTTACTGTCTTCGTCAATACATTATTTTAAATAAAAAACGGTACTTATCGTAATTGTAATTGCAAATAATTCTTCAATTCACCACTTTTAAGGGTTTGTTAGGTATATATCATTGTATTTACGTTAAGAAAGTCTGAAATCACTCTTTTGTTCGCATTTCGGTACTTATTTATAAATATATTGTCACTGTTTTCTATGTTAGAAGTTCACTTTTATTTCGTTTTTATATATATCACGGGCGTCTATAACACTGTCACTGTTAGTTTATGTGTCCATTATCACTTTTATGCACTGTACGTTGTATTTCCTGTAGGATAAACATTTTTTTTTTAACAATTTTACGAGGAGCACTTTTAAAGTTGTATTTACGTTGCCGCGCCACCTAGCGGATCTATTCTATTTGATATGAATTTCAATTTAATACCTCTAAGCGTTCAAGAGAAAGGGCTAGTAACTTTAAATTTATTAAAAATATTTTTTTATATGCTGTAACTAAAAAAATACGTTTTTCGCAATTTTTCCTTTATAAGTGATATAAGACGTTGCTTCGTACCAAATTTCAAGATTTTGAGTTCACGGGAAGTACCCTGTAGGTTTTGATTTCCTTGCGAGTAGTCGCAAGTTTGAAAATATGATTATATTGCTCTTTCTTTTGATTGCGTAGACATAGAAGTTTGATTTTGTTACAGACTAACGGTATTATATACCTGGGTATTTGCTATGAATTTCAATTTAATACCGTTACGCGTTCAAGAGTAAGGGGTAGTAACTTTAAATGTATTAAAAATATTTTTCTTATATGATGTAACTAAAAATTTACGGTTTTCGCAATTTTTCCTTCATATGTGATATAAGACGTTACTTCGTACCAAATTTCAAGATTCTGAGTTCACGGGAAGTACCCTGTAGGTTTTGATTCACTTGCGAGTATGCGCGAGTTTGAAAATATGCTTATATTGCTCTTTCTTTTGATTGCGTTGACATAGAACCTTGATTTTGTTGCAGCCTTACGGTGTTATATACCTGAGTATTTGATATAAATTTCAATTTAATACCTCCTCGCGTTCAAGAGAAAGGGGTAGTAACTTTAAATTTATTAAAAATATTTTTTTTATATGCTGTCACCAAAAAATTTACGGTTTTCGCAATTTTTCCTTTATGAGTGACATAAGACGTTGCTTCGTACCAAATTTCAAGATTCTGAGTTCACGGGAAGTACCCCGTAGGTTTTGATTCCAATGCGAGTTTGAAAATATGCTGCAATTTGCAGCATATACGGCTGTATCTTTTGATTGCGTTGGATTAGAAGTTTGATTTTTTTACAGCTCTATGAAACCGTAGATTCGAGTATTTAGTATAAATTTCAGTTTGATACCTCCACGCATTCCTGAGAAAAAGGGTCTTGACAGACGGACAGACAACAAAGTGATCCTATAAGGGTTCCGTTTTTTCCTTCGAGGTACGGAACCCTAAAAAGCTAATAAGGATTATAACTATCATTGACACAACAGACAGCTGCAAACCCCACTTTTGTAAGTTTGTGTTCTCTACAAACTTATGACTCTTCCATGTATATACAGGGTGTAAAAAGACTCTTAACGAAAACTGAAATCCCATGTTGTACCAATCACTATGAACATTTTTAATTCGGCACCATACCTGGGAAATTACTGGTTCAGGAGATATTGAGGCTCAAAGTTAGTATGGAATTTTTCTAACTAGGTACAAAATCGATGCATTTACCCCGCCAATATGTTCTTTAGATGCCCTATGACCCAATGGATAAGTAGGTATTTCGAGCATTGCACGCGCGCGCTTTTAAAAATAAAATTGATTCTCAAAAATAAAATTGATTCCCAGGTATTATTTTTGGCTAGTATGACTTGGCATGATGTCCACAACGAGTAAACTTCGGCTTGGTGATGGGTCTTGTGACACCCTGTATATATTAGAATCATGTAAATTTGTGCGTAAATACAAAGAATTCTTTACAAACAGAGACGACAACCAATTCTGATACGCATTACGCCCCCGAAACAAACTAAACCTGCCTGCTTCTAACCCGCACATGCACTCAAATAGTCCTTATACAATGACAGCAAAAATTTATAATAAGCTTTCCGACCACATAAAAAACTTACAAATGACTGCAGCTTTTATAAACAACTTAAAATGCCTATTAATAGAAAAGTGTTACTACACGATCGACGAATACCTAAACGATAAACAAATAAATTACACTACACAGACTCATATAAGTATGTAAAAACACAGTTAGGTCAAATCCTCCAGGTATTTAGTTAGTTATTTCATATAAACAAATACAAATCATAGAATAAAAAAATGTAATAGGTATCGCCCTCTCTCCTACTTTACTGTGCCCGACAGGGTTCACAATGACTTATTTAAACTAATAACTACGACCTAAGCATATGAAATGCAATAAAGTATTGAGTATTGAGAAAAATTAGACTTAAATTCTAGGACAACTCAAACACTGTCATCTGATGCCGAACTAGCCAGAACTTGTACTATAGCAACCAGATAACTAATAAATATACTTATAAAAGTATTCTCAGATACACACATACCTATTGATGTTGCGTGGAAAGTACCTGAGAGGCTGTATAGTTTTTAATCACGTAAGGTATAAAGGTAGTCTCGGCAACGGTGATCGAACTATTTCAATATGAGTATGTTTATATGAACTGACGATATCACAAAGCAAGAGATTTTGGGCGGAGATCTGCAGTAACAAGAAGCCCTTCAACGATTGCTATCGCAATCTTTTGACTATGTTTGAATTGATTTCCATTGACAATATACATGATACTGAAGTTACATAGAATAGGATTGTTCTCCATCGAACATACCTACTGTTCGGTTTCGTTCTAGAACAAGTTTCATTGGAAGTTGTTCTGTCGGAGTCTTTCTAGAAAACGTATAGAGACTATAAATATATGCCTTTACAATATTATGATCCCTGCTCCTGAACAGAACATTCAGCGTAACATTCAAAATACAAACGTAAACATAATCGCAGTAAATATCGTATCAATGCGAATATATGCGTTCGCTTCTAATATTCTCACATATGGTGCTCAAACTTGGTAATTAACGACTTATCAAAAGTTTACGCGCGCGGTTACTGAACGAAACACTCAACTTGATATCTCACGAACTAATACAAGATATTTTACTTCGAGCTTGCACCAACATGACCATTATAAAATATCGAATAAATTTACTTTTAGGACTTTATTACATCTAGCAACAAATATTTAAAAAAAATTGATTAAAAACGTTTCGTTTTTTAAAAAAACTTGAGTTCCAGTCCATAGACACAGGGCTTTTTTAAATTTAGAATAAGAGATAAAGTTCTAAAGTTTAAAATTCTATTAGAAAATAAACTTTTGAATTAAAGTAAGTACGACGTTTCTCACAAAAGTGAATATGCTTATAATAAATTGCTATACTTCTCGAGACACGTCAAATAAGTTATGTCCGTCAGTCTAGACTCGTCTGTGGCATTAAATTGAATTGGGTTAAGAAATTGATCTCGAGTAGGTATGACAAAAAAATTAAATTTAGGTACTTTGAAGCTAGCCTCAAGGTTTTCACTAGCATAATAATCTTATCATCAGATTCACAGGTCATCGCTTTTAACATCTTTCTATCTAGATTGCGTGAAAATAGTAATGGCTAAACTATGAAAATTCGTAAAATTTTCTGACGGTAAAACCCGTGTTATATTGAGCTTGCCATTTATCGCAAGTATAAACTTAAATATAAAATTTAAAGTGCTAAGTAATGCCCGTCATATATTTCATAATTCTAGCCAAAAACTATCTCCATCATGCCAGCTTTAAAGGTTTTCAGAAAAAGATCAAATCAAAGAGCTACAATGACACATACAGACAACGCAAACTTATCACATCTTTTTGATTCGCGGGTAAAACAATATCAACAAATTGCTCAACAGAAAATGCTACAGCGTGTTTCGATTATCAGATAGCCCACAGCAACTGAAAATAACGTATATGATTGGAACAAAATTGGACTTGCATCGAGAACGTTAGCCTTAATGGCCCATCCATTACTTGGACCTAGGGACCCAGGCACATCCATTACACTGGATAGAGATCAACTGCACGATAGCTTACATGATATTTACAAACACATGTTTCTGACTCTGAAAATTTTGGGATATGTACTCAAATGGCGAAAAGACTTAAAATACTTACGAGCTTTAGCTTTTCGTACTAAGACCCAGTTTCACCACTCTTGGAAAGGTGTTGTTCCAGATAAATTTAAAATATGATTGAAATTTATTCCACAAACAGCGGTGAAACCGTCCATAAATACTATAAGATATCGGATCTGAGTTCGCATATAAACCATGAAATGAACGTGTTACATCAATTTCCAAGTAACAAACTAAGCAACACAGTAGCATACATTTTTATAGCACGACATATGTGACACGGGTCGCATTGTCAACGTGTTTGACATGCTTTGAATCACTACGGAGGTTTCCATCCATTGAAATAACTTTACCTTGCCGAGATACTGTTCATATGACATTCTGCTATTATTAGAATATGACTACACTTATGGCATAGTGATTTAAGCGGCCGTCTCGCATCTAACCCAGCGTAGAGTGTTGTAGATTTGTATGATCCAAAAGTTGTTGTTTCGAGTCTTAGTGTATTCGTTGGTTGTATAATATATAGGCGGTAGAAAGTAGTGAAGTACCCCTAGATATGGGATATACCTCTTGTGCGAGAGGTGGTTAAAAAAAAAGAAAAAAAAAACAGGTGTACTAATGTTGTTCAGATGTACGAGTATAAGCTAGATTACTGCAAAGTTCAATCAAAATCCGTTTAACTGAACAAATAGTAGCTTGTACTGTCCATCGATACATCCATCTTCACAAAATTGCAAGATTAAAATAGAGGGTACGATTTATGCACCCGTATACAAAATAACAATAATATACAGAGAACCAAGGTAATCGACATAGCTCAGAATTAGCACGTTGAAGTGGCAGTGGGCTGGTAACATCTGTCGCAGAACCGATAACTGATGGAGTAGTCGTGTTCTAGAGTGGAGACCGCGCCTTGGCAAACGTATGTAGGGCATCCTCCGGCTAGGTGGAGTGACGATATACGCAAAGTGGCTGGCAGCTTCTGGACACGAAGAGCCGAAAATCGGGCACAGTGGCGTGCCATTGGAGAGGCCTATATCCAGCAGTGGACTACGGCACGCTGATGATGATGATGATACAAAATAAAAATAGGCAGAATATATAATATAGGCAGAATATAGAATATATAATAAAAAACGGTTGCAGTACAAGTTTGAGATTGCTGGATTAGTATTGGCTGAATGGATGAGACTGGCGGCCTTCTTAGCTTCCGTTAAAATGAAAATTGCGAATCCAATTAGGTGGGCATAATATAGGTACCGCTTTTGTATTGGGAACGTTTGTGAAAATATAATAAGGAATATTATGTCTAATCTGGTTAGACTAGTAAGCGAACCCCGGGCTTCAAGGTAAAGCCTTGGATGATACCGGGATAACGTTAGACTGATAGTGAATAGGTGATGGCTACTGGTGTGCAATATTATTATTTATCGCACAAAGGGCAACAAAACAATAAAGTTTTGTTTGCAATTGTAAAAGCTTTTTGTCTTTTGATATAAGTAATACCAATTTGGTCAAGGTATGTCCGACGAGGTCTGCTGCGACCGACTTGCCCACACACTTGCCTTATAGATCTGATTCGTCATTCTTTCTTCACTCATTCGCTCCACGTGTCCAAACTACTTCAGCATTCCTTTCTCAATCCTAGTCAAGACACCTTCTTTCAGACCACTGTTCTCTCGTATAGTTACATTTGGAATACTATCAATCAGTCTCACACCACACATACTACGCAGTGATCGCATCTGAACAGCGTTAATTCTACTTTCATGATTTTCTGCCATACCCAACTCTCACATCCATACATCAACGTGGGGACAAGCACTCCATTATGAACCGCCAATCGCGCCTCTTTTGGTACAGTCTGGCCGTTCATAAAGGCTTACAGTGCTACATTTACACATTTATATATCTGGTACCTATTTAAAAAGTTTTCCTTGTTTTCCTCATAGACTTCGATAAGGTACTTGAATCCGTTGGCCGCACCATACAATAAATTGCTCACCAGTCGTCATGTCATCGGAAACCGTGTATCGGATGAACCGAAAAGTTTTCCTCGTAGACTTCGATAAGGGACTTGCATCCGTTGATTCACGACCCTCGTCAACTTTCGTCCATCGAATAGCCCACGCTCCACCTAGAGGACACGTTTATGTGGCATTGTAGATAAATTACTTTTTCAAACATACCCCAGTCTATAAATATATAATACTGAATTCCTTATGCGTACATGGAAGAGCATACTTTAAATTAGGAATGATAAAGTTACCGAAACGGTATTGGAACGTTCTCGTATTGTCAATATAAGGAAACGTCCCGAACGTTTCGCGTTTAGGTGCCACTTTGATATCAGATACCCCTACCACAGTATATAAAGACATACAGTAGTTTGACGCCTTTGATCTCGAAGAAAAAGCCGACAACGTCTAGACAAGGGTAAGGAGGCTAGGGCTGCCACATTTAAACAATACCTACTTATTCAAACGCCGTCTATTTATTTTGGAAAAATAACAATTGCTACGCTACATGAATATTATAGTGTAAATCACTTATTTATTATATGAAAATAATTAACGATGAATAATTATTATAAAACAGTTTGCATTTAGTTTGCACTTGCGGTGACAGCTTTGCATACAAAGTGTCAGTCAGCACCTATTTCATACCGCAAGTGTCGTAGGAGGCGGTTAAGGATATGAAGCATTTTTTCAGATATACTAGGTGGTTATCGTACAAACCTAGTTAAAATAAAGCGATTGATATAGCGATCGTTTAATGGATGGGCAACCATGGGATCAGCTTGCAGAGCCTATGTTATCGATATGAAGTATTTTGAAGATCTATTTTCGAGCAAACTACGTTAAGGTAAAGCAATAGAAATCAAGGTCATTTTATGGATGGGTGACCGGGCTATAAGATTACTGAGAACATGTGTGGGGTTTGTAAAAGGGGGCCAAAAATATGGTTATTTTTTAGCTAGGACGCGCAGTTACCAAGATACATATTAATATTTGATAGGTACATGTACCTAATACGAAGGTACTAGGTTAGGTACTTATTGCATGAAATTAAAATCACGCTTGAATCGAATATTACCTTACAACGCTTATTTTCTTACGTCTGCCATGTTGTTTACGTACAATAATTACTACTTTATTCTGTGACAAGAGGATGCCCGCGGTTACACCCGCGTTATTTAAGGCTACTGCTCCGCTCCCGTCGCTCATAGCGTGATGTTATGTAACCTATAGCCTTCCCCGACAAATGTGCTATCTAACACTGAAAGAATTTTTCAAATCGGACCAGTAGTTACTGAGATTAGCGCTTTCTAACAAACAAACAAACTATTCAGTTTTATATATTAGTATTAGATTTGGCCCGACATGAGATATTGTAAAAAGTTAGTAGATTAGTGGGTACGTGCACATTATTTTAAGTGGATACAGGTATGTACATACGTTTCAAAATAATATAAATAATTAAAATTAATGAAATTTTAATTTTTTGTGTAAGTAATTTGATGAAATCGCAGATTTTTTAAATGCTTATTTTTTTAATCTTTAAATGAAGCATGAAGAATTGCAATGTCTCACAGCACAAGTCGTATGTAACATCTTAATTAATATTCATAAGCAAATAAATAAGTAACGAACAAAAAACAAGCACGCGTCAGCCCCCAAAAACATGTACCTAGTTAGGAACTAAAGTGATATACGTAAGTAGGTACCGCTCTTCCCGCGTCTCACCTCTTGCCCCCGCACGATTGACCCGTCTAGACGCTTTCGTCGAACGACTGTATGGATTATTTGACTGTGCCCCTACCTTAAATATAAACAAATTTCTTTTACGTAGGTTTGTACGTCTTTTAGACAGAAGTTTTTCATCTATACTTGCAATTATAAGACAGTGAGATTTAAAGTGAATAACACATCGGATTAACAATATAAATACAAATACGACTGATAAAATTCCGTATAATCAGTGAGGAAGAACGAACCTTGAAAACGTATTCCTTATAATCGAGTATGACGATAATCGCATCATTAACCACATGCCAATAGTTTGTTTACCCTCGGAGTGTATTTCACTGGGGAGTAGTTCGCACAGAAACTAGGATAACGGGATACCAACACTCATAAAGCTGCATTATTACTACTAAGAAGCAAGGTATTGATAAGTTTACGTGTAAATATTTACATCGTGCTCCTATTATTCTATCTTCGCTATTTATACGAATCGAAGGCGAGATGTAGTAAGTCATGATCTTTCATTTTTAACTGATAGGTATGTTTATTTGTGGGGTGCGCGCAGAAGACCTCCACGTGTGCTCAGCGGCCGCTGGTCCCCTGCTTGCGGATACGTCCGGGGGGAAAGAGCAGTCGCTGGGCCCGGTGCACCCTGGGTCACGGACAATAATCTCTTCGCGGGGAGTAGGGTAGAGGAGTATTATTGTCCGGAGCTAACTTCTGCACGAGGGATCGCTCCTGCCCCGTCGATGTAGTCGATTAACGCGAGGACGCGACCACGCCCGCTTAGGTGCAGGCACATCTAAGCGGAGTTATTTTGTCTTCTCATTTATTGAGGAGCAAACCTTTTGGCGGGTCCGCTGAATCGGGTTGGCCGAACAGCGGACGGAGGCATATTTCAATGCCACCGTCGGGGAGCTTGGCTTAACCGCCCGGCCCCAGAGGAAGGACACCTCTAAGATAAAAAACCACCCAATCCCAAGTTTCGGAAGCGCGGCGAGGGGATGAATGGCCGTTGGGGGTTCGGTCGTTAGCGCTTCCACCTGCTGGTACCTGCCGCCCCCAGCAGTATGTAGGCTTACCCGGGTACTTAAGCCTCTGCCCGGGGTTGACCTGTTTTGCTTTATACTCGTGGGACCAAAATGGAGAACACTTTAAATAAAACTAAAAATGACGCAGTGGGTGAAAAAGTACCTCTGGTACTAATTGAGCGAATGGGCGTGCTGTCGGATACCGACAGCGCATCCAGTCTTATGAGCGTGGCGAGCGCGGAAAAACGGTTACGCAAACGCCAGAGGGAAGGTGGAGACTCAGGGTCGGACTCGGTCCTGAGCGACACAGCGGTGCCAGCACCCAAGATCGGTGCCAAAAAAGGAAGGAGAGGTAGGCCCGCTACTACCGGCAAATATGCCGGTATCGGCCTATCCAGACGTGAGGCTGCGGCTGCAATGAAGGCCGCAGCAGTCGCCGAAAAGCTGGAGGAGGACGAGCGGCAGAT
The DNA here is from genome assembly GCA_944739405.2 of Euclidia mi. Classification (NCBI taxonomy): domain Eukaryota; kingdom Metazoa; phylum Arthropoda; class Insecta; order Lepidoptera; family Erebidae; genus Euclidia; species Euclidia mi. Next base: position 68,583,863 of record OX123184.2, read on the forward strand.
TGCGGCTCTGACGAAAAGAGTGACGGAAGGGAGAGTCACTCGGCTGTCAAAGTCGTCGTCTGCCGTATCTGATATAGAAGTCGAGGCAGAAGAGCTACCTGCCTCCGACCTAAACCAAAGAATGGCCGACGCGGTTGCAGCTATAAAAAGTGTTAGTAAGGTCTCGAAAGGCCTTAGCGGCTGCAGTCAGAAAGCGCTTAAAGAGGCCACGGCCTCCATTCTAGAAAGTGCACAGGTGCTTTTGACCCGCACCACAACAGAAGAGACGGCGCTGCTGCGGGCCCAGAACGCAAAACTCGCAGCGCAAATGGCGGAGCTCCGCAAGGAGCACGAGGAGCTCAAGGCGGAGATGGTCAACTTCCGCCGCGAGCAACTCAGACGGGAGGTGGGCCTGCCGCCCGCAATGACGCAACCGCAACCGCAGTTGCCGTCACAGCTGTCGAAGCAGCAATCGTCACAGGAGACGGAGTTGATTCGCCTGATTCGTCAGGAGATGGCGAGTTTAAATGCCCGCTTTTCGGTGCTTGAGGGGAGGATTCTACGCCCCCCTCTAGCTGCAGACCAACGCAGCACAGCGGCGCCGACGTATGCGGCCCAAGCTGCAGCACCCCGTGCTGCCCAACCGGCAGAAGCGGCTGCTGTCGCACAAGAGAGGACTGCTCGAACTGCCGTCTCGCAAAAGTAAACGGCGGGGCCTAAATCAAATAGGCAGTGAAAAGAAGAGGCTAAACTGGCCAAAAAGGCAGGTACTACGGCTGCTCCGCTCACACAAACTGCTAGGCCAGAAACGCGCGAACCGACCACTAGACCTGAGGCGGAGTGGGCTGTTGCGGGCGTCGCCTAAAAATCTAAAAAGGTGCGCCAGCGGGCCAAAAAGCAGGCCCAGAAGGAACAAGCGGCGGCCAAGCGCCAGACGGCGAGGCTCAGTACCCCCAGCTCAACAGCAGTGGTTCTCACCCTGCAGCCAGGGGCAGAGGAGCGGGGCCTCACATATGCCAGGATCCTGGCAAAAGCGAAAGCCGAGATTTCGCTGAGTGATCTCGGCATAACGGGCCTCCGGTGCAAAACAACTGCTACCGGCGGTCGCCTACTTGAGATATCGGGAACTACTAGTGGTCCCAAAGCAGACGCCCTCGCCGATAGACTCAGGGCATCTCTAGGTCCGGATGATGTAAGAGTGTCCAGGCCAACCAAGTGCGCAGGTCTGCGCATTTTGGGCCTGGACGATTCCGTCACACAGGAAGAGGTCGCCGCTGCCATCTCCAAGGCCGGAGGATGCCCGCCGGATCAAATCAAGGCGGGCACGATACGTCGGGGTGTCTCCGGTCTCGGGACAACTCTTGTCAGCTGTCCCGTAGCGGCAGCCAAAAAGATAAAAGACGAGAAACGGCTTCTAGTTGGATGGGTCTCGACGCAGGTCGCGCTCCTAGCGCCCAAGCCCTATCGGTGTTATCGCTGTTTAGAAGGAGGACATGCGGGCGCACGGTGCACCGCTGAAGTAGAACGCAGCCAAATGTGCTTCCGCTGCGGTCAGCCTGGTCACAAGGCTGGCACTTGCACTGCCACGCCGCACTGCGTCATCTGTGCGGCATCTGGCAAACCAGCCGACCATAAAACTGGGTCAAACCATTGCGCCAGGGCTCAGGATCTCTTGCTCCAGAGCATGGCGCAGTGGTCGATCGATTTGGCAGCTGTCGCCGAGCCGTATTTTGTGCCACCCAGGGATGACTGGGTGTGCGACATGAACCGCTCGGTGGCACTGATTATAAGGTCTGGCGCCGATACCCTTCCCTTCGAGGCAGTCACCCGAGGGCGGGGCTATGTCGCGGCAATTTGGGGAAATGTTATAGTCGTGGGGGTGTATTTCGCCCCCAGTCTTTCTCTCGCCGACATGGAGGATGTCATCTTGGAGTTGGGCACGGTCGTCAGTCGTAGCCATCCTCGTCCCGTGGTCGTCCTGGGGGACTTCAATGCCAAATCTACGGCTTGGGGTTCCCCAGCTACGGATGCGCGGGGCGAGTTGGTGGAGGAATGGGCGGTCGAGCAGGGCCTGCTTCTCTTGAACCGGGGTGCCGTGCAGACGTGCGTGCGGCAGCGGGGTGGGTCTATAGTGGACCTGTCGTTCGCTAGCCCTGTCCTCGCGCGCACTGTCCAGGACTGGCACGTCCTAGAGGACGTGGAGGCGCTGTCCGATCATCGATATATTCGACTTAGCGTCTCCACCCAGACCTCAGTTGGACCGGTCCAAGCGGCCCCTGTGGGCATTGGAGACGGCCCGCGCTGGGCGCTGAAGCGGTTGGACAGGGAGGCCTTCCTGGAGGCCTCTATCGTCAAGGCCTGGCTGGACTCCCCAGACAGGCCAACCAACATCGACGAGGAAGCGGAGTGGTTCCGGGAGAGCATGTCGCACATCTGCGACGCTGGCATGCCCCGAGTCCGGCCGTTACCATCCAGGCGTCAAGTGTACTGGTGGTCGCAGACGATTGCGCAGTTGCGCGTTGCTTGTGTGCACGTGCGACGCCGGTACGCAAGGTACCGAAGAAGACGCCGTCGCCCCTTTACAGCGGCGGCCGAGCAGGAAGAGGCGGAACTATATAACCGCTATAGAGAGGCGAAGAGTGCCCTCCAGTTGGCCATTGTCCGGGCAAAGGCCCAGGCCAACGAGGAGCTGCTGGAGACTTTGGACCTAGAGCCGTGGGGACGCCCCTACCTTATGGTACGGGGCAAGTTGCGCCAATGGGCTCCCCCATTGTACCGGAGTCTCCAGCCACAGCTGCTGGAGGAGGTGGTGTGTGCGTTGTTTCCGTCAAGACCGGAGCACACACCACCGGCTATGGTTCCGCCTTGCAATGTGCCCGACGCGGAAGATGACGTTGACGACGACGTGCCCGAAGTGACCCGGGTAGAGTTAAGAGTGGCGGTGGCTCGCATCAGGAACACCGCCCCAGGGCCCGACGGCATTCCAGGCCGTGCATGGGTCCTGGCCATGAGGGCTCTCGGGCCCCGACTAGCGGGGCTCTTAAGCGCATGTTTGGAGCGGGGCCAGTTTCCAAGCCGGTGGAAGACTGGAAAGCTGGTCCTGCTTAAGAAGGAGGGGCGCCCAGCAGACTCACCATCTGCGTACAGGCCTATCGTGTTGCTGGACGAGGTTTGTAAGATCTTTGAGCGAATCATCGCCAGTCGCCTCATCCAGCACATGACCAGGGTGGGGCCGGATTTGGCGGACAACCAATTTGGTTTCCGCCAAGGACGCTCTACGGTTGATGCGATCATGCGCGTGAAGGTCCTTGCGGAGGAGGCAGTCGCCCGGGGTGAGGTGGTCTTGGCGGTGTCGCTCGACATCGCCAACGCTTTCAACACCTTGCCCTGGAGTACCATCCGAGAGGCACTCCGGTACCACGGGGTGCCGCGCTACCTCCAACGCATTGTCGGGGCCTATTTGTCGGAAAGATCAGTGGTGTACCCGGGTCGAGAAGGATGGGGTCGGCGAGAGACGTCGTGTGGCGTTCCGCAGGGTTCGGTGTTGGGGCCGCTCCTGTGGAACGTAGGGTACGACTGGGCTCTGCGCGGTGCGCTTCTCCACGGCGTCGGCGTCATTTGTTACGCCGACGATACGCTAGTCACAGCTCGTGGGAAGTCGTACCGGCAGGCGGCCATACGCGCGACTGCTGGTATCGCGCACGTCGTGGGTAGGATCCGGCGGCTGGGCTTAGAGGTGGCATTGCACAAGTCTGAGGCCCTGTGTTTTCATGGGCCGAGGATGAAGCCGCCTCCGGGGTCCTGCATCATAGTAGGAGGGGTCTCCATCGCTGTTGGGTCGACGATGAGGTACCTTGGACTCGTTCTCGACAGTCGGTGGAACTTTGGGTCGCACTTTACGCGGCTGGCCCCCCGGTTGTTGGGCGCCGCTTCTGCGCTCTCGCGCTTGCTGCCCAACCTGGGAGGGGCCAACTCCCCCTGCCGGAGGCTCTACATGGGGGTCGTACGGTCGATGGCGCTATATGCCGCGCCAGTGTGGGCGGACACCCTGACGGCCCGCAATGTCGCCGCGCTGCGAAGGCCCCAGCGCGCGATGGCGGTCAGGATTATAAGGGGATACAGTACGATCTCCTTTGAGGCAGCGAGCCTACTAGCCAGATCCCCGCCCTGGGACCTCGACGCAAAGCTCCTCGCGTCGCTTTATTGATGGCGCGCGGAGGCGGTCGAGCGGGGCGAGCGCCTGGTGCCACGACAGGTTGAGGCACGTAGGGCAGAGCTCCACCAGGTCCTAGTGGCGGAGTGGCAGACGCGCTTAGCGCAACCCACGGCGGGGCATGCCGCTGTAGCGGCGGTAAGGCCCGTTCTAGAGGAGTGGCTCAATAGGAGCCACGGCGCCCTCAGCTTCCGGCTGACGCAGGTGCTTACCGGACACGGGTGTTTCGGGAAGTACCTGTGTCGTATAGGCCGGGAGCCGACGTCCCAGTGCCACCATTGTGATGATTGCCGCGACGATACGGCACTGCATACGCTGGCGGAGTGCCCAGCTTGGGCCGAGCAGCGCCGTGACTTAGTCGCGGCCGTAGGTGCTGCGGGAAATCTCTCGCTTCCGGCTGTTGTATCTACCATGGTCGGGAGCGAGTCAGGGTGGAGTACCGTCGCCACCTTTTGCGAGGCCGTGATGCTTGCAAAGGAGACGGCGGAAAGGGAGAGAGAGGCTGCCTCCTCTCTCCCCTCCCGCAGAAGACGCATTGGGCGTCGTAGAGTGGCCGACTTCCGGCCACCGTAGGGCGCGGCCTGCGGACGGCAGACTCGGGGCGTCTTGTCGTCCGATCAGCAGCAGGCCTCGAGGTGGCGGCGTCGTGTTCCGCACGCGCCTCTTAGTGGAGTCCTGCGGCCGGGGTGGTGGCCGCAGTGGGTGACGGGGCTCGCCTGACTATCTGGCGGGCCAATACCCGTCGGGGGGTAGCGACGAATGCTTAGGCGATACCCGCCTCTCCGACACACGGGTACATGAGGAACACGGGTTGGTTTTTAGTCAGTAAGAGTCTGACAGTCCCCTGCGCCCTTCCCCAAGGGCGGAGGGACTCCATGAGGATTTTCCAAACCGATAACAAAAAAAAAAAAAAAGGTATATTTATTTGTTCTTCGTCTTATTTATTGTCTAAGCGAATCTACTCCTCGTAGAGAATTGGTTGTACCTAAGTGTTCTGGTTTTATTATTTGTACTCCGACTCATCATAGTTTAAATGCACGCTCGTGGGACACACTGAAGCTCGCATTACGCTGCCCGGTGTGACATGAAGTAATTAGTTAATGAAAATTATGTTTGATTTCAGCATAGTTATAAATTCTTCTTATGAGCTATGGACTAGGACGCCTATTTTTGGACGCATGGTCACAAAAATCCTAAAATACAACCTAATGTCGAGCTTCAGTGTATTGCATAAACGTGCATTTGTACTGATTCAAACTATGGTGAGTCGCAGTACAGTTATGTAAGACACGCGTTAATCTACTTCCATTTGTCGAGCTTACATAGTACACTTTTCTTCCCTTTACCGTTAATAAAAAACACATCAATTGTGTATCAATACATACAACGTGATGTGCAAAGAAATCATGATAATTCTCCGCAGCGGTCCACGGCTGATAATGAGGTGTCGAAACCAAAACCTTGATGAAAATAAATGGTTAACAGGCATGAACTTGATCGTTTGTCAGCGTTGAAGTGCCATAGGTATATAAAATAAATTATGTTGTACTTTGTAGTGCTAGTTATTGCTCAGTGTCCACACAAAATTGAGGAACATTTTGTAGTGATTGACTGGTCCTATCCGCTCTATTCATAACTAACCTCTTACAACGAAATTCGTAATAAGATTTATAATTTTCAATTACTAATCGTATTTATTAAGTTTTGAAAAAAAATAAATTTGGTTTAATATTTTAGTAATTCTATGACCGTCATATAACTAAACATCAAAAATTTAACGAGAAAGAAGAGGGCAGCCATGTTGAAAATTTCAAAGACTGGAAAGTAAAAAAGAATACCTATCATTTAAAATTTTATTTTTATCTCAGACGCAGCCTTTTTCATTAAGACGGCCGCAATATTGCGGTGGGCAAAGTGAGATCAAATGTGGGATCGTATAAAACGGTGAGCAAATATTTCACCTCGTGGGCCATGACGGGTATATTTGCCGCACAGTCTCTTGAGACTGTGCGGTCCTCAGTAAATTTGCTACAGAAGCGGTGGGCTCGGTACTCACCGATGATGATGTCGTTTATTTCAATAAAAATCTTTATGATACCTTTTACTGTCGGATGTACTTGAGATGAACTGGTGGCTATGACATTTTGAAACCAGACAGGGAATATTGTATGATAGGCAGATGTGCATCGTAAACTTCATAAGCAGAAAGTATTACATTTTACTAACAAAGTAACTATTATTTAATCTGTGGTTTCACCAGGTATGTTGGCTCCTGTCGGACAAACACCTTTTCTTTGTTCAGTTTAACGATCAAATGCAAGACATCTACACCGGCTGTAAACATTACCGTAAACTAAGTTTTGTGACAAATCATAAAAACTCTACATAAAAATGTAGGTATTTTCTTGGAGCGTTTGCTCTATCAAATACGAATTTGTAATTTCATCTACATGTCCACAACGGCACATACTAAATGAAATTCGGTTAGCATGCAAATACATCTGCAAAAAGCTTTACAAAATCCACGATCTCTGCAAACGCTAAGATAATTCGTGCTTCTGTAACGTTTCCCTAAAGCTTTTATTTATAAATGATAAAATAGTTTCATTTAGAGCTTGAGTGAGCTCACACGAGAAAGAAAAGACTAAATGTTCTCGTAACTTTATCTTTCAATTACAACAGTACTTTCACGAGTTTGTTAACACTGAAGCTCGTTCAGACACTAAATTTTAGTTGTCTGTACTATTGTTTTAATTCAGTGGCGTATGAAATCGTTTAACGACTTCACAACACTCGGAAAAAACTCGTTTTAGAATTTCCTAAAACTTATCTTTTATGTTTGTTGCACAACATATAATTATGTGTGGAGATGAACGTGGAATGGAACTTACACAAAAGCAACCGTGTTTACTGTTATGATAACAGTTGATAAATAACTTTTACAAGCATGGTTGTGTTTATAAGTAGAATTTAAATATTTGTGTCCTTTTAGAATGATTTGATGTCGTATCTAAATTGATGGTTATTTTTGCGTAGTGTTTGGTGTTCCATCGTTATCAAACATATGAACGTCTCGGTCTAGACGTATTTAGTTGTGTGCTCTATAAAATCTCGTATCGATTATATCTCAGAAACCATACGATATTAGCACACTGCTCCGCCCGTATCCTATTTATAGCCGCTACTTAACCCCATCAAGGAAAAATGCTAAATATCCTTGCTTAACATGCCATTGTCTGCCAAAGTAAAAGTTTTTTTAGTAAACTGGTTATAACTTTCTCTTCCCCAAAGATCTCCACAGACCTTCTTGAACTTATAATAAATAGAACCTTATAAACACGCACTCGTATTAAGATGGAAGTATCAGACAAAATTTTTGTGTATTATCTTGCACGAAACGTTTATATTACCATTCGTAAAGGGGAAATTTCCGAAGTAACTGAGCATCATCGTAACGTTTATGGCATACACGAGATCCGAGATTTATACATTGTCGCAACTACAATGCGTACAATAGTGTCGATCGAGTAAAACGGTTCCCTTAATGTGGCACTTGTTGATCATTCGATGTGAACATGTATTTATACGTGCTCTAACTTTCACCCCTAATACGGTTAGAAGCGTCAAGTGGCAACAATACGCCTCGTCAATCCACATGCAAACACGGTTCAAAGATTATATTATCCTGAATCGCGAGGTGATAGATTGAAGTCGTCGGGTTTGACAATCCTAATGACCCTTCTTACCTGTTCACGACGGTTTCGAGTGCCTAAAAAGGATTTTTTTATGTTTTATATTTATACAGGTGACGCTTTTTATCTTGACACCTTTAGGTATTTTTATCCAATAGATGCTGTTTATGTAGACTTTGACTTTGTTATTGGCGCTAAGAATCTCAATAGATTTGTGTAGATACTTAATTGCATTATTTTAAGCATCTCTGACATTGCATGTTTGGCATAGTGGTTTTAAGCAGCCGTATCGGTACCCAGTCGTGTTGCTGGTTCGGACGATGGGCTGGGATTTTTGCGATCCACTTTAACCTCGACGAGTATTCTATGTATAAGTTTGCAGATTCCCCCACGATACAGGATTTATTCCTAGTAAGAGCTGTAAAAATTGAAAAATTAGTTAAGAGAATACGGCATCGGGTTTTTAGAAGAAAACAAAAGACAAGATTATTATAATAGTTGTGTGAAGTAGGGAAGTGTTACTAGTTTTAAAATAAATAGCATTTTGCCAACTTTTAAGGCTTGGTTTAAATTAGAAAGCTGCCACATCTGTGTAGAATAACAGTTAATTATAACCTTATTATAACAATACGTGTTGAATCTACATAATTATTTGGCATATAAAGCAGTTTGTGAAAGTACTTCACGACGCCATCTGCAGTAAAGTTCTGAATTTCAAAGTAGTTAAGTCGCGACGGTTTACTAGATGCTTGTCTACGAACTACTCAGAACGTCATACGGCCAACTGTTATGTATTTTATTGAATAAACTCTTTGGTAACTACGTTATGTTCTGTAAGAGCTGTACTGTAAAACTTATGCAAGAAAAAGGTAAGTATATTTGTTTTTATTGCATCATCATCACCCTTGATTATAATCTGTGCCATTGCTGGGCAAAGGCTTCTTCTCAATATGTTCTCATAATTTTACAGTTTAGGCCGTAGTTGCCGGGTTGGTCCGATACAGTCAAAAGACATGTAAAGTAGGCTGTATGCCTACTTTACATGTCTTTCGACTGTATTGTATATCTTTAATTGGTTTTAACTCTTTATTGATATGCAATCGACCTATCGAATATATTTATTAAAACATAATTTACAGAATTATAATGCCAATCCACATTTTATAAAAGTACGACAGGAACAGACCCAAAATACGAAACAGTTATACTGTAATATTTTCCATTTCATGTACCAATAACTTTAAACAAATATACACAGCTATATATTTATATTATACCTTATAAATCGTTAGTTAATAAACAATAGGTATCAGTTTCGAATATAGAATTTCATTACTAATCATTTACCCGATTTACATACATGATGGTTGCTACAAATCTTAATATATCAAATCCTTGCGTTACTGACTGACTGACAGACACGCTACAGCCGAAGCTATTGGGCGCAGGAAGCTGAAATTTGGCATGTATGTTCCTTGGGGACCGTAGGGGTGCACTAAGAAGGGATTTCCTGAAATTCCCACAGGATCGGCAAAAACGGGTAAATTTAACCCTTAATTACTCGCATGGGGTATATTTAACTCCACAGCGTATTTGAAGCATCGTATCACCGCCATTTTTAAAGTTACCTTCATACTGTTCTCAGTAGCTGCCTAAATACCTCCCCCCGCCGCGAATCAGTCGCGAGAGCTGCTCCGTGGCGTGTGGTTATGCCAGGAGGTCGCGTCTGGGGTATATATAACCCCACGCGAGTTTTAGTGCAACTTTTTTTGGCCTTGTGAGTATTTTTGTTTTATCTTTTCAATGTGCGTTACAGGTACTAAATTATTAGTTTTTTATTTATGTTTGCTTTTTTTAGGTTAGAACGCCTAAAATGTCAAGTAAGCGTCTTTCTAACTACTACCAAAACTACCAGACTGCTGAGTGTTTATAAGAAGATGAGGAAGAAAGCATAGATAGTCCCAATGAACGTGAGGGAGACTCTGAAGTAATCCAAAATGACCGGTAATTATTTTGTACTACAATCGCACGAAAGGTGGTGTAGATACCAACTACCAAATGAGTGCTAACTATAACGTCGGAAGACGTACAAAGAGATGGCCTATGATTATATTTTATCACCTCCTCAACGTTGCTGGTTTCAATGCTTATGTCATTTATAAAAATAAAATTTACCACGGAATGTCAAGAAGGGAGATTTTGAAGCATCTTGCAGTTGATTTGGTAAAGGCTCACAACAAACTCGATCAACTATACCACAACTGCCTAGGGCCATAAAAAAACGGCTGAGCCGAAATGTTGAAATTCAGGATCCTGGCCTGACTTCTAGGGGTGGTCAATCGACAACTTTTAAAAGGTGCCATATCTGCTCAAGATCGAAGGATAAAAAAATAAGATTTACGTGTGCCAAATGCCACCAGCAAGTCTGTCACGACCACTTCACCATGATATATGATAAATGTATTGATTAAAAAGTTACTCAATTTAAAGTTTCATGTCTTTATTAGTTTATAATAATGTTGATTATGGATACTATTACTACTTAGAACAATGTTGTATCTTTCAAATTTTTATAATAAAAATAAAAGTATGTTATTAAAATATGTTTTATTGTACCTTTAAAATTGGGGTTATATATTCCCCACGCGAGCGTTAGTGTAACTATATGGACGCGAGTAATTAAGGGTTAAAAAAATGCAGGCGTAGCTGCTGGCGTCCTCTAGTATAGAATATAAAGTCCAATCCAGAATCATACTATCTTCCAGTAGTTATTAAATGTAGTGCAATCCGTACAGAGAAAAGGTTTGGCTGACATCGTAAAATGTTCTGGCGTTACGCCAAGCTCATTAGAAAATTGGGCAAGTGCGAGTCAGACTCGCGCACGAAGGGTTCCGTACCATCATCTATAAAAGAAAATCACGTTCGTTGTATGTATACTTAAATACTTTTTAAGTTTCTACCTGTTTATTAAGATCGAGTAACAAATTGCTTTAAATTATGTTTTTTTGTATGGGAGCCCCCCTTTATTATTTACTTTTTTTTAATTTAATTATTTATTTTGGAAGTTAATATACAACTACATATTCTGAGAAAATTTTAAGTGTCTACCTGTTACAGTTAGTAATTTTGAGCAAAAAATACGAAAAAAACAAGTTTTTTGTATGGGACCCCCCTTTAATATTTTTTATTTTTAGTATATGTTGTTATAGCGGCAACCAAAATACATAATTTGTGAAAATTTTAGATTTGTAGCTATCACGGTTTATGAGATACAGGCTGGTGACAGACAGACAGACGGACAGACGGACAGACTTGGTGGTGCTTTAATTTATTTACATTAACCTGCCCTGATAAGCTTTCTGGCTAAGTTTCTCTTTGTTGGTTTATTTTTCTAAAAATAAAGCTTTTTCGCGTCATGTTTAGTTTACTTCAAAGCTTTATTTATTACGTATCCTAAAAACCTATAGAAATAAAATCTGAAAGGTTCAAAGACGAAAAAAATCTGTATAACGTTCCAAAAACCAGCACGAAACGAGCAACTAAACATGACGTTTTGCACTATCCTATGACGTGAAACATCTATCTTTGAGCTACGGCGAAATTGTTGAAACGCACTGAATTCAACCTAGTTGTACCAAGGTCTTCATAATATTCCGCTCCAGATAACTATGTAGTTTACTAACTGTAAACTGTCTATAATAATGGACCACTTCAAACTATGACGTAAATTTCCACCGCATACGTAAGAGCTGTGTGCGCTGTTTGTTATTTTATGACATGTGATTATAGCGCATGTCGAGCTAACGATGACATTGTGTCTTCATATTACCCGACACGATGGGTACATAATGTTGTTGTATGTAACGTATTGTCTCTATGGATTATTAAAAATAAACGTTATATGAACTGTATTTATAAGCTAGCATCCTAATCGTTTTGGCGTAGAGTACTTCTCGTTGTAACGGTATTTTGATCTCATTTTAAATTGTGCATTGTGATTTGGTCTGGGTTATCGATATGTCGGGTAGCTTAACACATACGATTACTATTCAGATTTTAAGGTAGTGCTCATAAGACTTATCTTATGTGAGCAAGCTTAAATCACTAATTATGCTTATTAGACGACTAAATCTGAAAATATAACAGTCGAAACATTGATACTTACTGCATAGTATTTTGGAACGAGATGATTTCATAGTGTATGATGATCGTGAGTCTAGTGGTCACAGCTAGTGTAAACAATGCCAAAACGTCGTGGTAAATGGTGGGTTTATATAAAATGGTAAGAAATAGGAGCGTAAGATTGTGCTTCGGTGTCCCATAAACTGGTAATAAGAAGTATGTCAGGTGGAAGGGAATAATACTGTTACAACCTCATTTGTATTACAAATTAGTCTTGCAGCAAGTGCAGTATAGAATAATTTAAGCAGGATATTAGTTTACTCTAGTACAGCTGTGTATTCTACAATACTGTGATGTGTAGGTAAGCATCTCAAATTAAGACGTTCCTATATCGTGTTAATGCCTCCTAAAGGTATAATGAGGATTGGCGGTTAATAATTATATAATTTCAGTGGTTGCCCACCGGGTTATCTAAACATGGATGTAAAGGCGATAAACCATTATTGAAAGCCACTTAATAGTAATATTGACTTAGAACTTTGCGGAACGAATGATACAAAGTTGAACTAAAAGAAGGCTGTACATTTTCTCCCTAATTAGTCATATTGAAAATAATTAAATACATTTGCTAAATTTAATTCCACTATGCTTATTGTTACCAAATGATGTCTTAGCTACGCAAAAGGCCTTAACTAGCCTTCCAAGTAAATCCAGAAGAAACCGTCTCAAAATTGAAGGTTTATAGTGTAACTCCAATTCATAAAATATCCCAAGCTGGCGTGTAAAATAACGTGCGTAGTTTTCATTTCCACTTGACCCGTTTACCGATTTGAAAGCCAGGAGTGTGGGCTCATCGAAATCGAACATCACTTCGCGTCATATTCGTGATCGCGATGATTACAATTTATGTCAATAACTCTTCTAGATCAGTATAAATGACAACACTGTAAGGTTAATGAAATGTAATGGGATTTTCAATTATTGCATGGCTTCTGATGTGGAATTCAGTTGAGTGTTATGTTGGAATATGTTTTTATTACCGACGTATGTTTGAATGTAGGATTGCTTCTTATCATATTGAAATTGTAATGTATGCGAAGGTCATATTAGAAAACAGAATAAGCATAAAATACTTAGGATTAAAGATTTTGCGACATCTGTTCCATCCCTAGTCTTGTGTATAAACTTTCTCGCTGCTGGGCATGGGCCTCCACTCACTACGAGAAGTGTAACTAACTATATGCACGTGATAAAACTTATTTATTTTGAAATCCACAGACACACTTCACTTTTGTTTGTATGTATACCTAGATGTATAGAAGATGCGTTAGCCGATATTAATTTACACATACCTACAACTTATAAATAAATAATCAATAAGATTGTGCTTCTTGAATATTAAATAGGAAAGAGAAATCTGTAAGGTTTTCGGGACTTTATTTATGGGGTAGGCTGGTTAAACCGATGGTTACGCCCCTGTGATATTCCGTGGAATAAAAGCGCTTTGGTTTTAGCGTCAGTTACCTACTTCATAATATGTATTAGCTGTAGCCCGCGATTTCGCGGGCCCTGAAAATTTCGTATATTGTATTATAATATATGAATACCATGTAATCAAACTACGGTTCACGAACTCTATCGCTATATCTTAAACCAAATGATCTTAAAACTACACTATTTATTATAATCCGACGTTTCAGCTTCTTTACAGAAAGAAGTCTTTAATAAAAGCCTATGTCATTGTCCAGCACTTCAACTATCATTATCATCATCATTAGCCCTGAATACGTATTGCACCACTGGACTGGAGATATAAATATTTTGATATTGGTAGTTGCAAGTTTACAGATCATAAATTTAATAAATAGATTACAAAAAAACTGATAGACTATTTCAAGAAAATAATTTATGTTTATTTTATTCGAACAACATTGTTATATTATCTTGCAAACAAATAGTTTAGTGATAGTCTACAACTATATTTAGGTTGTGATGAATCAGTCAAAAACGTAGCAAGGGGGAATTAATACATAAATAAGACATAGCATAGCATAACAACCTTTAATTATTTATTATTATCATATTATTCAACAAGGCACATACATAGCTTTAATCGTTAGACCGATATCCCAAGCCTATCTTACACATTGGGAGCGTAGTTTCCTGCTAAAAATAGCACCACCTATCTTTTCCCTTAAATGTCGTACAAGGCCACTTAGGGGATGGCAGCGGTTACACATATGTGCTCATGCCACTAATATGTATATACGTGTTTTGAACCTTCCACTCACATTTTTCTAGAAGATTCTTTTAAAGTATTTGTAGTACACGCTGGTATTAAATAGCTATGATGTTTCTGATGCGGTTATAAAGCTGTCTCCATTCTATTTTGAATTTCCTTTACATGTTTAATATTGGTTTAATTTGTCCAGTGTTTATTTATGGGGATTCTTGGACATTGAATATGTTTTGGGGACCTATGAAAAAAGAATGATCACGAGAGAATATTTTTTAGGCAGTGATTGAAAAGTAACCTTGTTAAATAAATCAAGCCCAAGAGAGCTTGGAAACCAAAATACCAAAGAAATTTACTAATTAAGAGCGACAAATTCACTTCGTGTTTTTGTCCAACGGAAAAAAGATACATGAGTGATCTTCTAATTGTACCTAGTGTTTTTCTTTTGAAGTAATTCTGAAAATGTCAATTAAACGTCTGGGTAGAATTAAACGTTAGTAGGTAAGTCAATACTTGTGTTGTAGGAACAAATAGCTATAACTAATTGTATTTATGACATTATTTTTTAGTTCCAGGTTAATGATTTTAAGACGCGCTTCGTATTTTTAGCATGAAGAAATGTTCAATGATTTGAATAGAACAGAGAAAAAGGATTTAAAACATTACGTAATACAAAGAAACAGTAAATTCAGACCGAGTATAGCGCTGTAACCAAAAAGGGAAAATAGTCACTTGTGCGCGGTCTACGGAATTTCGAAAAAGGGAGAATAGTCACATGTGCGCGGTCAAGCGGATAATAATAATTCTTGAACTTTTTTGTTGTAGAATTGGGAAGCATTTTTTCAAACAAATAACCATTGAATTGTTGGTAGCAACCTTGCTACCAATGACAGTATTTAAGGATGAAGAATTCAAACTAATCTGCTCAACCTTCAGGTGTGATAGACTGTTTAGCCTTCAAGTTGCATTTCGACCTTAAGTCGCTTTTCGACCTAAACCAGTAACAATTCTTGACGGCCGATCCACTACAGATCTGGACTGTGTGATGGCCATGCTATTGTTAGAATGTCTTTTGATAGCAGCCCTGTTTTTGTTGACTCTGCAAACGGCCTGAAGCGAGGTAGAAAAACACAGAAATAATCAGAAATAATATTAGAGGTAGAAATGCATGGATGGCGTAGTGCTTCAAACGTTCGTCTCGCCATTTTATACTACGCCGAGTATTGTGGGTTCGTTCTCCACACGAGACAGCACATTATACGACAGCACTTTCATGCTAAACTTAGACATAATTATTCTAGGGCAACTCACACACTGTCATCTGATCTCGAACTAGGCAGAACTTGTACTATAGCAACCAGATAACTGTTAAATATACTTACAAAAGTATTCTTAGATACACATATATTGATATTGCGTGGAAAGTACCTGAGAGCCTGTATAGTTTTTAATCACGTACGGTATAAAGGTAGTCTCGGCAACGGTGATCGAACTTTTTCAATATGAGTATGTATGTATGAACTGACGATATCACAAAGCAAGAGATTTTAGGTGGAGATCTGCAGTAACAAGAAGCCCTTCAACGATTGCTATCGCAATCTTTTGACTATGTTTGAATTGATTTCCATTGACAATATACATGATACTGAAGTTACATAGAATAGGATTGTTCTCCATCGAACATACCTACTGTTCTGTTTCGTTCTAGAACAATTTTCATTCGAAGTTGTTCTGTCGGAGTCTGCCTAGAAAACGTATAGAGACTATAAATATCTGCCTTTACAATATTATGATCCCTGCTCATGAACAGAACATTCCACGTAACATTCAAAATACAAACCTAAACATAATTGCAGTAAATATCGGATCAATGTGAATATATGCGTTCGCTTCTAATATTCGCACATATGGTGCTCAAACTTCGTAATTAACGACTTATCAAAAGTTCACGTGCGCGGTTACTGAACGAAACACTCAACTCGACATTTCACCAACGAATACAAGATATTTTACTTCGATCTTGCACCAATATAACCATTATGAAACATCGACTAAATATACTTTTAGGACTTTATTACATCTAGCATCAAATATTTAAAAAAATACATTAAAAACGTTTAGTTTAAAAAGAAAGCTTGTGTTCCAGTCCATAGACACAGGGCTTTTATAAATTTCGAATAATAGATAAACAACGTGAACGTAACGTAAAAAAACAATATATTTTACGTTACCTTCTAAAGTTTAAGAATTCTATTGGAAAATAAACTTTTGAATTAATTAATTTGATTATAATATATTGCCGTACTGCTCGAGACACGTCAAAATAAGTTATGTCCGTCAGTCTAGTCTCGTCTGAGGTAATAAATTGAATTGGAATATGAAATTGATCTCGAGTAGATATCACAAAAAAATTCAATTTACTTTGAAGCTAGCCTCGAGGTTTTAACGAACATAATAATCTTATGAGAGACATTAGATTTACAGGTCAATGCTTTTCAAATCTATCTATTGAGATAGCGTGAAAATAGTGATAGATAAAAGTGACAAATTTGAAAAAAAATCTGATGGTAAAATCCGATTTACATTGAGGCATTCCTCAAAGCGTTTAGTGGAACAATTTAGTTACGCTTTTTTAGTTGCGTTTAAAAATAGGAGCGCTTTGAGGAATACCTCGTTACATTGAGCTGCCCATTTATCACAAATATAAACTTTTATATTAAATTTTAAATGCTAAAGAATTCCCGTCATAGGTTGCATAATGATAGCTAAGAATCTCGATCCCGTCAGGTTTCAGAAAAAAAACCCGCACCATAATCAGGCCTTTCGTTTAGGAGCTACGACGACACAGACAGACATACAGACAACGCAAATTTATCACATCTTTTTGAATCGTCAGAAAATGATAGAGCACGTTTCGGTTATCAGATAGCTCAGAGCAACTGAAAATAACGTATATGATTGGAACGAAATTGGACTTGCATCGAGAACCTTAGCCTTAATGGCCCATCGAATCCGAGTTCACTCATAAACCATGAAATGAACATGTGACATCAGTTCCAAGTAACAAACTGAGCAACACAGTAGCATACATTTTTATAGCACGACATATGTGACATGGGCCGCATTGTTAACGTGTTTGACATGCTTTGAATCACTACGGAGGTATCCATCCATTGAAATAGCTTTACCTTGCCGAGATACTGTTCATATGATATTCTGCTATTATTAGAATATGACTACACTTATGGCATAGTCATTTGAGCGACCGTCTCGCATGGAACACACCGTAGAGTGTTGAGGATTTGATACCCACGAGATACAATACTATGTATGATCCAAAAGTAGTTGTTTCAGGTCTTGGTATATTCGTTGATTGTATGTTTTAATGTGGTATAACATAGTGTAGGACCAGTGTATTATAGTGAAGAACCGCGAGATATGGGATATATAAGACCTAGCCGTACACTAGAGTGTGAGAGGTGATTGAAAAATAATGGTGGATTTGTCTGTGGTGTACCAAACTTGTACAGAAGTATAAGGTGTAGTGCAAAGTTTATAGAGCAAAGTTTACAGATAGCAAAGCTTGTGCGGTCCATCCATCTATACAAAATTGCACGATTAAAATAGAGAGTAGGATTAATGCACCCGTATACAAAACAAAAGTAGGCAGAATGAAAAAACGGTTACAATACAAGTTTGAGATTGCTGGATTAGTTTTAGCTCAATGGATGAGACTGGCGGCGTTATCTTAACTTCCATTAATATGAAAGTTACCAGTCCACGGCAATATGGTAGACATAATAATATACCGTTGTTTTTGTATGGGGAACGTTTGTAAAAATATAATAAGGAATAATTACTAAGGTACTCGTGTGCAAGCTAATATTATGTCTAATCTGGTAAGACTAGCAAGTGGACCCCGGGCTCCAAGAATGATCATGCAAAAGTGACGGCTACTGGTGTGCTATGCTTATATTGCACAAAGGGCAATAATCACTACATAGTATAAAACAAAGTCTGTCTTCTGTCTGTCTTCTGTCTGTCTGCCCTATGTATCCTTATAATAACTTATAAAAACATAATCTTAAAAACTACGCAACGGATTTTGATGTAGTTTTTTTAATAGATGGTATGATTCAAGAGGAAGGTTTATATGTATAATTGACGCGGGCGAAGGCCCTGGCGACGTCTAGTAGTATAACAAAATATGACAATAAAATTGTTTTACACAAATAGAAGAACTCAGAATAGTATTTCAAATAA
This sequence comes from Euclidia mi, assembly GCA_944739405.2. Lineage (NCBI taxonomy): Eukaryota > Metazoa > Arthropoda > Insecta > Lepidoptera > Erebidae > Euclidia > Euclidia mi. The sequence goes on from OX123184.2 coordinate 68,602,368, forward strand.
TGCTCATAATACAAAAGTTTGTTGTCTATTGATACAAGTAACACCATTACACGAAAGAGGCAATTATCTGCCTAAAAGCTTTAGGCAAATTTGCGTGAAAACTTATACATACCTAAGTATGTGTTCATTTGCTATTCTCAGCTTTCTATCTATCAAGTGACATCATGTATTAGAGCTTAATGTATTTAATAGCGTATCCTTGTAGGTATGTGTAATTAGAGAGATAATAATATATACAGCTTTATTAATTGGTTTTGCTAATTGATGGAATTAATTATGCTATTTACAGAATTGTCTTCACGCAAAATTAGGTGTAATGTATGATACCGAATACAATACATTGTGTATAGGATACTGGGTTAATTGTTGCGCAGAGAATTTAATTGTATGAGATTTTACAATTGTTGTGATTTTAGAATAAGCTCAGGGATGTCTTTTTATGTTAGATTGAAAAGAATTATCGCCGAAACGGCTAAACTGATTATGGCGCACGGCTCGAGCTTAAGCAAATACGAGAGTTAGTCAATGTTCACATTCTTGCGCATATTTATATTGTCATCATAAGTATATATATAGCTCTAAATGACGATGTTCTCGAAACATCTGAATCTACATTATTTCTAGGAATAACACTTGATTCGAAATTACAGTGGGGTGCGCACGTTACATATCTCTCAGGGAAACTTAGCTCAGCTGCTTATGCCATTAAGAAGGTTCGTAGGTTGACTGATGTCGATACGGCTAGATTGGTTTATTTTAGCTATTTTCATAGTGTTATGTCATATGGCATATTATTATGGGGTAGGGCCGCTGACATCGAAAATATTTTTATATTACAAAAACGGGCAGTTAGGGCCATTTACCAGTTAAAGACAAGTGTCTCACTTAAAGAAAAATTTAAAAATATTGGTATTCTTACTGTAGCATCACAATATATTTATGCCAGTGTTATGCATGAACGACTACATATAAATTCTTACAAAATGAATAGTGACATACACAATATTAATACTAGGAACAGGCACAAATTATGTGTACCATATTTCCGTTTACACAAAACGCATAGCTCTTTTATTGGGCTTAGTATAAGAATGTATAATAAGATACCGAGTAATATTTTGGACTTGCATTTAAGGTCGTTTCAGACAATTGTTAAAAATAATCTTTTGCTGAAGGCATATTATAGTTTAAATGAGTAACTTGACGACAAGTACGCTTGGAAATAAATATTATTTTATTAGGTCAATTTCTTTTTATTATTAGGTCAATAGGCAGTTTTATAGTGTAGTTAATTACCGTATTCTCTTTTATACTACATTTGCATTCTTGTTCTACTCTTTTTATTATAATTTATCGGATTTGTAAGGTGAGGGTAACTCGTGGTCATGAACTGCTAACTAATAGATTGTAAATTGCTGCAGGTTCATATACCATTACTTTTCGGAACATACTGTTCCACTATAGATCAGAACAGTCATGTTCGCGAGTTGCTTACATCAAAAGACGTAAGTGGATGCTGCTGTTTCACCATATTCACTTTGGGAGGCTTACTAAATGAACATAATTTATTGCTTGAGTATGATATCAATAACTATTAACCTTTGCAATAGTAGATAACTCACAATGTGAAACAGTTGCAGCTCCTTACAAATATAACATGTACAAGAATTATACTGGCAGTTAAAAAGAGTGGCCACGAGTTTTATTGCCCGTTCTTTCTTGTGGTTCTACCTATTGCATTGCGAACGTGGCAGTAAATGTAAATGTAGAATCATCTAGTAATTAACTTTAATCTTTGACGTTCATAAGCGTCACTTTGTGACCTAAATGAATAAATGATTTTGAGTTTGAGTTTATATACACAATTATTTTTATATAAAATTATCATCATAGGCATAATAATATATGAAATTACTTGTGCTCGTGCGTGACAATGGGTTCCTTTGAAAATATTGGCACCCGCTATGAAAGACTTTTTTAATATGCCATAGAAGGATAAAATAATGGTTGATAGTTTATGGCAGGCACACCCGCGGGCAACTAGTTATAGTGTATAAAAAGAACAAGAAGGGTAAATCAAATATATCGCGGGTGATACCGCGCGACATAGCTAAGAGGAAAACTGTTATGTTGAGAAAATATTAACTTTGTAGAGTGTCAAACTAGTTATTTCAGTTTTGCTGTATATTTCTTATTTTTCTTGTCAGAGCAAAAAATGTGTCCAGGGAGTTAGGGGCGCTGCAATAAAATGATTTTGTTGATTGAAAAAGCTTCGATGATGCTGAAACCTAGTAATAAATATAATCCCTAGAGGTTGCAAGAACAACTAAGCGCTTATTTCAGCCTTGGTGCATTGAGTGATTTGTGACCTAGTCTAAAGAAGCTAGTTCGATTTTTAAACGATTTAAAAAAGGAATAGGTTCTTCTTAATTCGGCGCCTATGCTTTTTAGGTCGTCAAAAGTGCTGCACATTTTCAGTATAGCTAAATTCTTGCTATTGGAAATTTTCTTCAGCATCTTAGATCTTCTCAGCATCACAAAAGAATTTGGAGAATTCTTTTGTGATGATGATAAAAGGTTTTAATCAATAAAAGAGGCGCTCATTCTAAGAAACCCGCTAAATACAGTTACCAAATCTTTAGAGTGCATTGAGGTAGCTTGTGGTGGTCTCGCAACCATAGCTTATATCTCAGTTTCAGTGGGGCTCATTTCCCTTTTTCTTGTTTCAGTAAAGTCAACTACTCCACGACAAATATGCTAAATGTCAAATTGGCTTATTTTTCTCAATCATATAATAAAATAATACTGCGTGCATAAAGCGTCATGAAACACATACGTGACTCCACGCATGTGTGTTAAAGTAAAGAGGTAACCCTCCCAAAGGAATCAAAATATGTGTTTTAATTTGGCGTGTACTCATTAGTTTCCACCTGGTAAGCTTCTGATTAACTTTGTTATGCGAATTTCTTGCTCCTTAATTTGAATTATTTACTCTGAAAATAGAGGCACGACAAGAGACATTTGCATGTTAATTGTATGCCCCGATCGAAGACACGTACAGCGGACACCAATTTAAATAATAATGGCGTCACTGTGGACACACAACATCATTGCTACTGTATGCAGTAAAAAATGCAGTGGGGTGTAAAGAAGAAAATCAAAGCCGAAGGCTCCAAGACTGAGAATATAATAACAGCAGCCCTGTGTTTAAACTGTCCCACTGCTGGGCACGAGCCTCTTCTCACTATGAGAACGTTCAGGCCACGCGTGGGTTGCTAGGCTTCACAAGTCTCACGAGAACATTATGGAGAACACTTACACTTGCATATTGCCCCAAAATGTTTTACTTCACGGTTAAGCAGGCGTTCATGAGCATTTTAATGTAAAAAGCGATGTTATTGCCAAGCGATAAAGCCCATAAATAAAGAGCAAATATAAGATATTTACTTTTATTCGAAAAACTAGTAGAGCGTGTCAAAGATTTGAGTCAGAGACTTTTCACAGCTCGTATCGCCACTAGGATATTGCTGCCGCTTAAGATTGCGGATAACACGCGCATAATCTAGATTAATAATTAGGTACGTCCAGGGGAGGGGTATGGTAGACTCGACGAAACCTTACCAGACTAATAAAACATTAAAAAAAATTAAGATTTCGAGTCGACAGCGAGTATATCCACAAAATTCGGATTGTCGAGTATTTTGTTAAATTCGAATGGTCCTGACAGACATATCACTGATACCGGATAACATGTTGAGTGCTATTAAGTAATAACGAAACCTCCTTAGTCATTTTAAAATCAATGAACTGTAACTCATGTCATGATACACATTTCACCCGAGCGAAGCCGGGTTTTCATCTAGTATTTTATTAAAAGCTCGTTTATGCTTATTGATGTCTGAAAGGGCATGTACAGACTACTAACCTTTGTTTATTTAGTTCGCCAAGTTTAAGTGAAAACACAGATCCGCTTGTTCAATATTAAACATGACACATTTTGAACTCGCTACAACTATTTGTGGAGTGCGCTAACTTTTGGCGGACCTAAACAGGCGTAGTTCTACTCAATGTTGAACTCATTGACGATGCCTGTTATATGGTGACCTACCAAATACCTACTTACCTATATACATTTTACAAACTTCTAATCTTATTATACGAGTAAATATGGATATTTACAAATCTACTAGCCTTAAGTGAAATCGGCTTGCAAGTGAAGCGTAATAACATAGCCTGGTTCAAATGAAAAAGAAAATCATAAAATAAATTAATAGTTTAAAAAACACTAGAAAAACACGCTTTTATAAATGCACGTAAAAACAAAAAATAAATTATGGATCGTTCAAGTTGTCTCTATTTCTGGGCTAAACTATGTGTTTTAATTATAATATTTGATTGTAAAAGCGTGGGGCGCTGGAACAGGGCAGAATTTCTTGTTAACTAATACTAACTTCCTGGCGGAAGCTGCATGAGGTTGCACAAGAGCATAGCATTTATGCCGCCAAAGGGTTACCAAAGGGAACCAAAGATATATCGTCCACGAACAAGAACTCTACATTTTGCCACTGTTGACGTATTACCCTTATGTACTTAATTTCCTGAAAGAAGAGGCGTTAATAATGTCGGTGAATGTCGTCTTCCTCGCTGATGGCGCATGTTTAGTCTGAGTTCGCCAAACTGATACTTTAAGCAGACTGTTTAATGTAGAGGCACTTACTACTCGTGCTGCAACTCTAGTTAGAGCGCCAATCTGTGTAACCTGCTTCCCGTAACATCTATTCACTTGATATTTCAACAAGTCGTCTTTCTTTTCCAGCGCCCCACGCTTTTACAATCAAATATTATAATTAAAACACATAGTTTAGCCCAGAAATAGAGACAACTTGAACGATCCATAATTTATTTTTTGTTTTTACGTGCATTTATAAAAGCGTGTTTTTCTAGTGTTTTTTAAACTATTAATTTATTTTATACTTTTTAGTCTTTGATAATGAAAAATTTTTAACATACATTTATTTTAAGTAGGCGAAATGAACCCGCATCCTCTCCATCTCCGCCATTGCGTCTGTATTGCATGGTGTTTTATATGTCAGCTTAGAACAATCTAGCTCTTCAATCTGGAGACCACTAAGCGATTTTACTCTACTTAGCGCCACATACGCCTGTTCAGCCGCTAAAGTACGGGACCCTAAGTACACCACTGCGTCGTCTACCGTACAGCCTTGCATCTTGTGCACGGTACATGCCCAACTTAAAATCACTGGGAGTATGCGCATTTCCACCGTACCGTAGCTATACTTGGCCGGGAACTGGATGCCTATAGGCTGAATTAGGTGCTCACCGTCGTTTCCATAATTAACTTTGATGGACGGTATGTCGGTTTCATAGATTTGGTCACGTCTTAAGCCCGGCCAGACGATGTCCGAGATGAATCCGATGCTGCCATTTACTAGCCCCTTCTCCACGTCTATATTGGATCGCAACATGATTTTAGCCTCTTTGAAAATTTTTAATTTACTCGGTAGTCCACCTGTTTTATTTATATCGCTGAGAATATTGGACTCTATTGTTGTATTTTCAAGGTTTCGGATCGCGTCAATAAGTTGGTCTTGAGCCTTTATGTCGTACATTTGAGTTCCTTTTTGTTCGTAAAATTTAAGAACTTCATGGTTGTGCTTCTCTACTTGGTTGTTTGTTGGATAAATACGCAGTGCTTTTTCAAGCGCAAACTCGCCGGTAGCATGTGTTGAGACCTTAGTCAGCAATATTGCGAGATGCTCGCTGTTCAACTCTCCTCAAGGCGTTCAAGATGTCGGTGAATGTCGTGTCTCCTCGCTGGCGCATGTTTTGTCTGAGTTCTACTAATGTGAAAAGCCGCCATAAATGAGTAGCTGGTCTCATGTGGTCTGGCTGTTGAAACACCTGTTTACCACGCACTGGCGGAAGCTGCAAGAGGTCGCCAAAGAGCATAACGTTTATGCCGCCAAAGGGTTCATCGTAATCCTTTAGCTGGCGTAAACGAGCGTCTATCATGCACAACATCTCATACGGAACCATAGATATCTCGTCAACGAACAAGAACTCTACATTTTGCCACTGTTGACGCATAATTCTCAAGTAGTTGCCGGAGAGTTGAGACATGTTCACTAAGACGCCGTCTGTTTGAACTGGTAATTTGAGCAAGCTATGCAGTGTAGAGCCACCTACTAGTCGTGCTGCAACTCCAGTCAGAGCGCTAATCTTTGTAACCTGCTTCCCGTAACATCTGATCACTTGATTTTTCAACAAGTTAAACAAGAACGTCTTTCCTGTTCCAGCGCCACCAGTTATGAAAACTTTAAACCTTTGTTGATCGCCCTGTTGTTGCGACTGTATGTTTGACGTGATAGTATTGAATAGTTGTCCTTGGTCCATATTCATAGCCTGTCGTGCTGAGTCGAATTGATCATTAGTCATAGTCTGTTCAGGATAGTCTTCATTGTACATACATACTTACATAGACTCACGCCTGTTTCCCCGAAGGGGTAGGCAGAGGCATATTTAACGCCCACTTTTCGCCAGTGTTTTGATCCCACGTAATAGGTGGCGAACCTATTGCCGCTTATCGGGATATTTTGTTTGCCATAGCCTCGTCCGTTGATCAGCAGGTGCACCACTTACAGGTGAGGTTGGCTTGGGACCCTAAGTTCTTGGTGGGAACCCTATGCACCCTCTTGGTGGGAACCCTATGCTTCATTGTGTTCTATATTATCCAATACTGGAGGCTCTTCGAGGATCTGTAATGCGTGCACTTGATTGAATGCAATTTCCAGCTGCCGGTCGCGGTTTTTTTGCCGCTCCATGTGACCGATAATTGCCTTCAACTGCTCTTCCCGACCTAAGAAAGCCTCTCTTGCACTATAAAACCCTTGTAACAGTTCTGCTTCAGAGCGATAAGGTATATACTGAACCAGCAAACTGTAATAAAAGTTCTCCGGATCAGTGGACGCTATGAAGTATGGTACTCGAACAGCAGTAGGCACAGTTCTTGCGATCATTTTGCTGTTGTCTTTGGTTTTTATGATATTTTAAAAATGTTTATGAATATTTGGCAAATATTTTATTTTATTCGAAATATTTAAAAAATCAAAGTCCATTACGTGGCCTTTCTCACAAGTGCAAACACGTTTTCTTCTTTCTCTTAGCGTTATCCCAGTTTCAATCTGGGGTCCGCTTTCTAGTCTAACCGGATTTGACTGAATATTAGCTTTTCCACGGAGCGACTGCCTGTCTGACCTCCGCAACCCGAAGGGATAGCGATATTCCATGGTTTAGACTAGTGTCAGTTTATTTAGAAGGTACTGACGCCCTGTAACGACTGTCAAAGATCTTAATGACAACCGGGACCATCATCAGACCTTGAAACCTAATTGTAGTCAAAGCTCATTACGTGGCCTTTCTCACAAGTGCAAATACGACTATGATACGATATTCCATTATGGAATGCCAGTGCCTATCTTCCGGCTTCATCATCAGACCTTGAAACCTAATTGTAGTCAAAGCTCATTACGTGGCCTTTCTCACAAGTGCAAATACGACTATGATACGATATTCCATCATGGAATGCCAGTGCCTATCTTCCGGTTTCATCATCAGACCTTGAAACCTAATTGTAGTCAAAGCTCATTACGTGGCCTTTCTCACAAGTGCAAACACGACTATGATACGATATTCCATCATGGAATGCCAGTGCCTATCTTCCGGCTTCAGCATCAGACCTTGAAACCTAATTGTAGTCAAAGTTCATTACCTGGCCTTTCTCACAAGTGCAAACACGACTATGATACGATATTCCATCATGGAATGCCAGAGCCTACCTTCCGGCTTCATCATCAGACCTTGAAACCTAATTGTAGTCAAAGTTCATCACAAGACTTTTATAAGAAATCCAAAACAGCTATGATACGTTTTTCCATCATGAAGTTCCAGGTCATATCTTCCGGTTCCATCATCAGATCAGTTCGGCAGTACCATATTATTAAATTATCATCAGAACTACATACAGCTGCCAATTTTCATTACGCTACGACCCTTGGAAGATGGTTAAGTTAGTTACCTAAGATTCCATTACATAGTTAGTTACATACACGACGACCTAATAAAAGCGTGTTAATTAGGATTGACAGCTATACTAGCTGTCATTACTAATTTTATGATTTTCTTTGATAATAAAATGTATCATCGTAAATAGCACTAATGTATGTCCCCGAGTTTCGTAGTCTCGTCATTTTGCTCGATTACAGTAGGGCCGTGATAAATACATAACTTCATATGTTATGGTTTTCCCAGCTTGCCGGAGCGATAGCCTAGTGGAGATACCAACAGACTACCATGCAAGGTGTGTCGGGTTCGAATCCACGGCTCGCACCATTGACTTTTCGGAGTTATGTTTGTAAATTATCGCTTGCTCCGTGCCTCTGAGAGCATATTAAGCCGTTTGTCCTGGTTGTTATGAAGATCTTTGGCAGTCGTTGTAGGAAATAAGTACCTACGAATAAACTGACACTAGTCAGTAAACCATGGGCTATAGCTATCTCTTTGGGTTGTGAAGGTCCATTACAGGCAGTCACTCTGTGGAAAAGCTAACATTCCGTCAAAGACCAGAAAGTGGACCCCGCGTTCTAACTGGGATAACGCTAGGAGGATGGTAAAGTTTTGCTAACTCGTCTATAAATGATTTAAAATATGCTTTAATAAACTTGTTATTGTTTAAACTTTCTTGCAGATGTTGCACTACATTTAGGTGCCGAGACAATCCATCTAATATTATAAAATCAAGGTAAACAATGAAAAAGTAAAGTTACTCGATATACGCGTCCATTATCTGAAAAATGTGTGGTATACTCAAAATTACACACGGCAGCGTTATTGATTAGATATACATTGTTAAAAAAATATATTCGAGAAGGGCAGATGCTAGTAGACTATTAGGGCATCTTTTTTACAGATGAGGAAAATACCAAAACGTGTAATGCGAAACTGGCGGTTCCTTGTGGGCAATTAAAAAAAAACGAGTCGGTGAAAAAAAGTACATGCAGTTCTATTAATAATTATAATAAGACTAATAATATGGCATTACTTATTATTTAACTTTTTCATGGTTCCGTTACTGGAGTTCCAAGACTAATTTTGTCTAATAAGTTAAGTTTACGGATGACCCGGCTTACCAGCGCTCCTATTTTTTGGGTGCAGTGTTTTAAGAAAATCTACATCCTGCTAATTTTAACTGTTCAAGACACGTTTTAAGAAAATCTACATCCTGTTAATTTTAACTGTTCAAGACACACTGCCTTAAAAACTGAAAATTAACAGGTAACCTTTTTCTATAGAAATATCAATAAACCCTTTAAAATAATTATTACTGAAATGCCAATTTATTGTACCAAACAGTTGAACTGCTAATTCGATTATCGAACTGGCAACCCTATATTTTTTTACCGCTGATGCAATTATTGGACAGTCTGAGTGATTTTGAACTGGTTGAAATAACTGACCAATTTCATATTTACGAGAGTCAAACTGAAAGTTCTTAGAACTGGCCACTTATAAACAATATAATAAAAAAAATATTCTAAAATTTGAAAATAGAACTCTTTGCCAATATTACTGAGTATATATTTCATTCATTTGTCATTTGTTTTACGATTTGGCGGCAAATTGAAAATTGTCTGTGTCACGTCAACATGAATTTAACACGAGAAAATTTTCGTGCAATGATTTTTTATGACTTTCGATGTCATTTAAGTCAACAAGAAAGTTATGATAGACTACGATTGGCCTTTCACGATGAAGCCCCATCTCGTGCGACTGTTTACAACTGGTTTAATGAGTTTAAACGTGGTCGCACTAATCTCACTGATGATGTATGTGAGGGACGGCCTTCTACGGCGACGACTGAAAATAACATCTGTGTTGTGCGGCGTATGATAGAGACTGACAAAAGAGTGACCTATCAGCAGATTCGGACAAGCTTAGGCATCGGTATAAGTCAAGTGCACAAAATCCTCCACGAACATTTAGCGGTCAGGAAGCTTTGCGCCCGGTGGATACCTCATAATTTGACTAAGGCTCAAAAACTCCATCGTGTGGATTGGTGCCGTAAAATGATTGAAAGATTTAACGGAGGTGACTCAAATGCTGTGTTCGACATACTAACATGTGACGAAAGCTGGATTTACTGTTATGATCCTGAAACCAAAAGAGAATCTGCTCAGTGGGTGTTTCCTTTCGAGGAGTTGCCAACTAAAGTGAAGAGAGATCGAAGTGCGGGGAAAAAAATGGTGGCCTCGTTCTTTGCAAGGATAGGTCATTTCGCAACAATTGTGTTAGAGGATCAAAAAACAGTTTCTGCAGAATGGTACACTACCAATTGTTTGCCACTTGTCTTGGAAAAAGTTCGAGAGAAACGACCTCGCAGTAGGATCCTCCTTCACCACGACAACGCCTCGTCGCACACCGCCAAGCGAACGATCGACTATTTGGCGACATCAAACGTTGAATTACTGGGTCACCCGCCGTATAGCCGCGACCTCGCGCCTTGTGATTTTTATTTATTTCCAAAAATTAAAGAAAAACTTAAAGGAAAGCGGTTTATGAATGCTGAAGAAGCGGTGGCTGCGTATCGCGATGCCATTGAAGAGACCCCTAAGGACGAGTGGGCAAAGTGCTTTTCCCAGTGGTTCCATCGCATGCAGCGGTGTATTGACGTCAATGGACAATATTTTGAAAAGATATTATAAAACTAATAACTGGCTAATGTAATCAGTTTTTGATTTTCTAAGAACTTTCAGTTTGACCCTCGTATACGTTCGTTATAACCCTTCGTGTTTTACTGACACATTGATTTATATTATATACCTACCACCGAAAATATACCAAGTTTCGGTTTATTTTGATAGCTGAATCTGGTAATAGCCGCTACCCAAATTTTTAAAGAACTGCTATAAAAAAATATTCCTGTAGTTAATTATAGAAATATCAAATAATGTCTCAAAACCTTATTCGTAATTTAAATTAGCCATTCAGCTAATCCTATTCATGCTTAAGTTATTCTAGAAAGGCAAGTCACTTGTATCTGCAGTAATCCTTTTTTTTGGCGGTAGGTGCAAATAAAGTAACCACACATTCAAAATTTGAAATATATTTTAAATTAGATTTACCACATATAAAGTACTGTTTTTGTGCTAATTATAACTAAAATACTTACAGTTATATGTCCTAGTGTTATTAGTTCTGTATGTGACACTTAAGAACATTGCACAAACACCACCTGCCAACTGATCAGTTTCACCATATCCATCATCACTATCACTAAGATACAACAAGATACTCTGGAGATATGTCACAATACGCTGATATTGTACTGGCGCAGAAGAGTCTCGAAGAAAGTGTGACCAAAAAAATGGACCAGCTTCAGGCCCAGTTACAAAGTGGAACGGCTGCCAAAGATACTGTAGCCAAAGTAGCAGAAGAGTTCCGTACATTTCGGGAACTAAGTTCCGTACATACAAGATTGGCGATGAAGGATGTCTCTGAAAGTTCCATAAAGACATGCCATCGTCTTGGGAGCAATGGTAAAGAGCATCATCGTCCCATTGTGGTAAAGTTTGCGAGCTTGGAGGTGAAGGCTGCTGTCTGGAGAGGGAAGACCAAGCTAAAAGGGTCGTCAATATCCGTCAAGGAGTTCTTGACCAAGGCGCGGCAGGCAACTTTCAGTAAGGCGAGGCAACATTTTGGGATGCGGGGTTGCTGGACTCAAGACGGCATTGTAAATATCAAGTGACCTGATGGAAGTCGTCTCAAAGTTACTTCACTGGACGAGTTGGAGCCGTTACTCAAAAAGTATCCCAAAGTTTCTTCAGGTACCTCTAGCTGAACTTGGTATAACCAGTAATGTCTCTTTTTGTTCTACGTATCCGCATCTGAACTTTCTATTGTTTCATTTTGTTTGATAACGTGTATGTAAACAGAATACTTGTATTGACAAATTCTATTTTGTCTTGAGCCGCTAGCATGTTTTGATAACATTACTTCGTACTTAATAACCCACTTTTCCTAATTACAAGTATTTAAATCAGTGCAATTATAAACTTTTTTGTAGGTGTTTACTGTTTAAGTTAAATGTCAAAGTGACATGACATATGATTGTTATGACATTTGAATTCTTTCGGATGCGTTCAGAAACAATCCTTTCTTAAAAATTGTTTGTCATGCTAACTTTAATCATAGTATTTTATTTGGTTTGTCTTATTTTAAAGAATGTAATTATAGCTGTAAGATCAGTATATTGTCAATTGCTTCAGTTGGCGGGTGGTGCAGAGGTCACATAATTAATAGTCAATTTCGTGCATGTTATTATTAATATTTATTTATTTTTAAGTTAGTCTATTATTATTATTATTATATAAATTATTATGTCTATTTCCGATGATGATTCTTTTTTATCAGCGAATGATTCAGATGATTTATCTGCCGATGATAGCTTCTGTTCACTTAATGATAACCAGTCCCTACGTGACATACTACAAGAGAAGTTTAATCTGAAAGCTAATAGCTTATTAAATGTGTGTCATATTAATGCACAAAGTGTGCCAAGTCATCATAACGAACTCTTAGCTACATTTACCGACATCAACGTTCATGCCATCCTGATCTCTGAGAGCTGGCTCAAACTTCACCTCCTTTCTACCTTATACCCTCTTTCTGGTTTTGTCTTAATCCGAAACGACCGGAATGACAGGCGAGGCGGAGGCGTTGCTGTTTACCTCCGTAGCAATCTATCCTTTAAAATTCTTACTTCTTCCTCTCAAAACTCTACTTCTGTGGAGTATCTTTTTCTGGAGGTTTGGGTCAGGGGAACTAAATTGGTTCTTGGAGTAGTATACTGTCCTCCTTCTGTCAATTACTTCACTGATTTGGAATCGGTTTTAGAATCGCTGGGTTCTGAGTACGCACATCATATCATCATGGGCGATTTCAACACTGACCTTCTGTCCCATCTTTCATCTCGCTCCCTCAAACTCACCCACATCATCGAGTATGCCAGCCTCCACGTTTTGCCCCTCAATGCCACTCACCACAACTCTAACGGGGAGGACACCTGGTTAGACTTAATCCTCACTTCTAATCCTACCTTAGTCCACTTTCACGGTCAACATCCTGCTCCTGGCTTCTCCCGTCATGACCTTGTCTTCCTCTCGTATGTCCTGAAGCCTCCTAAGCCATGTCCTAAAGTTCTGTACTTGCGTTGTTTTGGGCGCATGGACGTTGAAAAATTGAGGTTGGATGCAGCAAAAATCGACTGGAAACCGTTGACATCGGCCATCACTATCGATGACAAAGTAGACTTGTTCAACAACACGGTTAAGAGGTTATTCGATGTGCATGCTCCTATTAGAAAGGTCAAATTGAAGCGTCCACCTGCACCTTGGATGACAGAGGGTATTCGGATGGCAATGCGACGCAGAGACCGAGCTTTTCGAAAGTATAAAAAGGATCGGTGTGAAGACAATTGGTCTCTCTTCAAGATAGCAAGGAACAGGTGCAATCAGATGGTACGCAACGCTAAACGCCGACATATTCACGAAAACATTACTAATTCATCCCCTGCCAATGTATGGCAGTTTTTAAGATCACTGGGCATAGGTAAACCTCACGGCCAAGTGGTTCTACCGGTGACTATTGGTTTGGATGACATTAATCGTCATTTTTCTACCACTCTCACTTTAGACGACCAAACCAAGCGTCAAACCATGGCCTACTTGGACGGTATACCTCGTCCGAACATTAACTCTTTCTCTTTTTCTCCTTTATCATCTGGTGAGATCAAAAAATCTATCCTATCCATTAAGTCCAAAGCCGTGGGTTGCGATGACATTAGTCGTCGCATGATCACGGTTATCCTTGATCAAATCCTGCCTATAATTACCCATATCCTGAACTTTTCCCTTGACACAGGTAAAGGAGATGTACCATTTGGCCATACATTATGGGCCTGGCACGGCCAAACACAACACCATGTGTGTTTTGAAGATAAATGACTACTCTATTAACCTGTATAATTTCTTTTTAAATAACTTTTGGTGGAAATAAGATACGAGATATTTGAAATGGAATAATATTCCGCAACTAAATATACCTCAAAATTGAATTTTAACATAAATATAATACCTAGATGTAAATAAAAGTATGTCTTTGCGTCTTAAAGAACAAAAACTACATAAAGAGTGGCCAATAATAATGAATAATCACCTGTGTACTAGGGAACCTCGTACTATGTATACTCGTCCAAAAAAGCTAACCACAATCACAAACACCGCTGCATATTCTTAGCATAAGGTAGAAGGTACTGATCATTATTATTGAATTTATATTCAATTACATTACATTAAAACCGTACGAAAACACCAATGAATCAGAGAAAAATATTTACGATACACAGTAGCAACACGAATGACATAACAGATAAAAAAAGTGTTGCAAATGGTTTGAAAAAATATTTCTACTATCGATTAAAAAACAAAACGATTTTTACCGATTAATAATTATGGAATGTATACTAAATTATATATTTCTTGATTCTTTTTTCAAATATACTTATAAAGTAAATAAAATATATTGTTTTCTAATATAGTAATAAAAATATTATTTCCTTAAAACAATTTCTGCCTACCATACTTCATTTTATTTTTAATGCTGGCAACATAACACATTCATCCGCTATTACCATAGCTTATTCAAAATAATTAATCTTTAAAAACTAAATTCTTTCACCGATACTCTATCAAGAAACGAAAACGATGTAAAAATTTTAAAAATTATATGTTTAATTTCAACGATTCACAACTTTCTGGCCGCTACAGGCCGTATTTGGTCTTTCTCCTTTCCCCACCTATGGCGTAAAGCCTATGTGCGTCCTTTACCTAAAATTTCCAATCCCACTCTGCTGACAAATTTCCGGCCTATATCCATACTTCCTTTTCTATCCAAGGTACTTGAGTCGTGCGTTCAGAGACAGTTGTCCGGGTTCGTTTACCATAACAATATCCTTTCTCCACTTCAATCTGGATTCAGACCTGGACATAGTACTCTCTCCGCATTGCTCAAGGTGACTGGCGATGTGAGGGCGGGGGTTGAGGAAACCAAGGTTACAGTTTTGATCTTGGTGGACTTCTCAAACGCCTTCAACAACGTCAATCACGACCTCCTTCTTTCAATTCTTTCCTACCTTATGATCTCACCGATGGCACTGGAATGGTTCTCATCTTATCTTCGAGGACGCCAGCAGTCAGTACGGATTGATGAAACCTCATCAATCTGGTGTGACTTAAACTCTGGTGTTCCTCAAGGCGGAATACTTTCTCCTCTTTTGTTCTCATTATTTATTAATCTCCTTACTCATGAACTTAATTGTGCGTACCATCTGTATGCCGATGATCTGCAGCTTTACACAAAATCCAAGGCGGAAAATCTACATTTTGCAATAGGAGCAATAAACCAAGATCTTAATGCAATCAAGGATTGGTCGAAACGGTTTGGATTGGCTGTGAATCCTGATAAATGTCAGGCGATTCTAGTTGGCAGTTCCCGTATATTAAACAGGGTTGACCTGCAGGCACTACCAGCCGTCATGTTTGATGGGCAAATTATCCCGTTTAGTTCTAGCGTCAAGGATCTTGGTTTATATATTGACAGCAACGTTGATTGGCACACCCAGGTAGCGAACGTCAGTCGTAAAGTAACTGGTGCCTTACGGTCGCTCTATCGGCTGAAGAACTTTCTGCCGGTCAAGACTAAGACAACGTTAGTACAGACTTTAATATTTCCTATAATCGACTATGGTGATGTGTGCTACCTCGACCTTAATGCAGATCAGCTCAACAAGCTCGACCGCCTTCTCAATAATTGCATTAGATTCGTTTTCAATCTCCGCAAATATGATCATATTACAGAGCACCGATTAAAGTTACGATGGTTACCCATTCGTCAACGGCGTAGCTTACGTACTTTGTGTACTCTCTATTCTTTATTGCACTCCCCACATGCTCCTGCGTATTTAACTCCTCACTTTCAATTTCTTTGTAATACACATGAGAAAAATCTTCGTTCCTCAAATAACCTTCTTCTCCTTTGTCCTTCTCACACTTCTAGCCTTGTACATTCTTCGTTTAACATTCAATCTATCCTTCTCTGGAATGCTCTCCCTCTCGATATCAGGATGTCGACTAGCCGTTTCACATTTAAAACCAGAGTTCGCCAGACTTTCATAGACGCACAAACTGAATCATCGTAGGATTATCGTCTATTTATTATGTATGTATATAGTTATATTGTATATATGTAAAGTATTTTGTATTATATAGGTATATGTATAATATATATGTATATAGATAAGGTATGTAAGTACTATATTAATGTATATATATATATATAATTATGTATTAATAAGGTTTCTATCTAAGATTCAATGCAAATTTATGAATTGCACCTATTACTTGTATCTCTGCATCACCCAAAGGTTGACTGGCAGATAATGCCTACGGCATTAACCCATTTAGCCCCAAAGGAAAACTAGCAGTAAAAATTAAGGAAAATCTTCATTAATTGGTTGATACAAGTACTATTAAATGGAAAACATAAAAAAATAGAAAAAAACATTTTCTTTCTTTGGAAAAAATCACCGTCCTCAAATGGGGACGGTGGGATCATGTGGAGTGAAAATGTTCGAAGCATATTTTTTCAATGCATAAGGTTGTTAAACACTTTTTGCATTACCAACGAGCTTAGCTATGACACACGGCATATCGCAGTTGTTTGGGGAGTTTTTTGGGAAGTGACCTATTCCGTCATGCTGCAAGCTTGGCACCACAGAAGCTGGAAGTCGCGAAGATTGACCTTTTGTATGTCTCAAGTAATGACGAGCAATATAGCGCCTAAACTGAAGCTGATCTAGCTTGGTATCATTTGTCAGCAGGTGGAGGCGCCATGCATTTGCAACTGCGAGATCCAACATGTACGTAAATAACACCCACCACCATTTTTTCCCACGTATGGCTGTGCGGTACAGTGAAATAGACTGATCTGCTTGATCTACACTGCCCATACCTTTATTATAAGTTTGAAAAACATGCGGTATATCAACGTCCACTTTTTTCTTCTCTACAGTGCTCCAGCGTTTCACTTTTCCTATAGGAAGGACGCTATCATAGTTTGACCCCATTGTACAGACACTATGATCTAGCCACCGAACAAAAAGAACTTGATTGACAATGTCGAAACGGTAATCAAACTCGGCGCGGTCTTTCTTTTTCATATCCTTTACAGCAGCTAGTGGGCACTTGTTAGTTCTACCTTCACGTACAGTACCCGTCGCACGGAAACCAGATTTACGTAGTTCTCGAAGCAAATCAAAACTAGTGAAGAAGTTATCAAAGAACACGACATGATCTCTGGGACTTGTACCAAGTTTATTAAGCAATTGCTTCACTACTCTTGTTCCCAGTGGCTCTGCAGAATTGACTCCTAGCGATTTCCCACAGTAAATTTCGAAAGCGTAACAGTATCCATCTGAACTAGTGACCATCCAGTTTTTGTAACCAAATCGCACAGGCTTGCCCCGTATAAATTGTTTCGCGTAAGTCTGCGTGTCTTGCTGAATCATGACAAAAACTTCATCGTCAAATATCTTTTCAAAAATTTGTAAAGGTGTTTGATTCTTCAAGTCATTTATCAATTTATCGAGACGCGCTAGCACATTTCCTTCATTGGGAACCAATGGGTCGTAATTTGGCTGGATCTTACGCCAGCGAGGCGCTTCGATATTAGTTTTCCGTCTCTTAGTTTCTGAAAGAGTTTCTTCATCACTGCTATCCCATTCCTCTTCACCTCGAACTGTAAACACTTCCAATCTACCTGGTATATCACGCGGAATGTCGTTAGTTTGGATATTATCCTCATCACCTTCTTCTTCGTCGGTAAGCACGCTTGGTTCTGGAGGTAATGTCACTAATTCTATGATAGCATCATCGTCTTCTTCAAGCATCACATCATGGGGTGCTTCTTCAAGCCCATGGTACTCGTTGATGCTGCAGAATGTTCGCTTAGTCATCGTTTCTCCAAAAATTACCTAATGACAAAAACACGAAGAAAATATCTCTGATGTGCCCACTGGCCCCAATTGGGGACACTGATATAAAATCACATTTCTTCTATTGACTGTTAAACTATTTACGATAAATTTGACTATATTCAATAGTATACACTATATTTATGTATTTTACGTAAAAAAACAATAATCCTCGACGAAAAAGTAAAAATTATAAAAGACTTACTATAGGTAATCTCTAATGCTTGAAATGGCTTCACAAAATGCACAGTAAAATCACTGTAAACTATTATTATTAACTTTCCGACGTAATTACATGTTACAAACTTCTTAACCTTCAAGTTTTCCAAGTAGAAAGAAGTCAAATATATAATGTTAATAAATTGAGGGTATTTATTAAGGTGTCCTCGTTTGGGGACGGCTGGGCTATAGGGGTTAAGTCCGCCTCTGTACAATTTATGTGCATAAAGTTTAAATAAATAAATAAATAAATAATCCCTTTTATTATACTTATTGTAAGTTCTAGTAATTATAAGAGACGCTTCAATGTTGCTTCAGCAGATAAATATCGAATGTACTAGGTACAGTAAAAAAAAAACTTCAAATACTTTGTTTGGGCCCTCAAAAGTCATTGAACGCAAGCATAATGGGTAACACTAAAAGAATTCATTACATTATTGTGTATATTTGTGTGGGTCCATGGATCGTTCCAATCGAAGGTAGAAAGGTATCGTCTTTTAGTATGACGATGAAAACGGGCTCTCCAAAATAAATGTATAAAAGTCTAAACGCCTGTATCAACAGAAATATTTATAACATTATAGAAAAATAGACGAGATCGATAATGATATAATAATAGGTATGAAGTTCTCACCACGGTGGCCGCACCATACAATAAATTGCTCACCAGTCGCCATGTCATCCGGAAACCTTGTATATGTACATTTATATATTTGGTTTTCAAAAGTTTTCCTTAAGACTTCTATAAGGGCTTGCATCCGTTGATTCACGACCCTACGACGAAGAGCATACTTTAAATTAGGAATGATAAAGTTACCGAAAAGATATTGGAACGTTCTCGTATTGTCAATATAAGGGAACGTCCCGAACGTTTCGCGTTTAGGTGCCACTTTGATATCAGATATCCCTACCTTTAATATAAACAAATTTCTTTTACGTACGTCTTTTAGACAGGAATTTTTCATATAGACTTGCAATATAAGACAGTGAGATTTAAAGCGAATAAGACATCGATATTTTGATCAATGATTTCATCAGTTCTTTAACAATATAAATACAAATACGACTGATAAAACTCCGTATAATCAATAAGGAAGAACGAACCTTGTAAGTGTATTCCTTATAATCAAGTATGCCGATAATCGCGTCATTAACCACGTACAAATTAATATTTTGTTTCCTTTCGGAGAGTATTTCACTAGGGAGTAGTTCGCACAGAAACTAGGATAACGGGATACCAACACTCATAAAACTGCATTATTACTACTAAGAAGCAAGGTATTGGTAAGTTTACGTGTAAATATTTACATCGTGCTCCTATTATTCAATCATCGCTATTTATACGAATCGAAGGCGAGATGTAGTAAGATATTATCTTTCATTTTAAACTGATATGTTTATTGTTCTCCGTCTTATTTATTGTCTAAGCGATTCTACAACTCCTAGAGAATCGGTTACAAGTGTTCTGGTTTTACTCTTTGCCCTGCGTCTCATCATATGTAGTTCGAATGTACGCTTGTGCGACTCTCTGAAGCTCGACATCGAGCTGTCTCATGCGACATGAAGTAATTAACGTAAATCATGTTTGATTTTAGCATAATTATAAAGTCTTCTTATAAAATAAGTTAACGGAGCCTTGCGAAATAAAGCTCCCTATTTTTGGGCACATAGACACAAGAAAAACGAACACAATCTATCAGTGTATCGCCCAAGCGTGCATCCGAAGTATAGTAGATCGTGATAAAGTTATGAGGCAGTCACGTAGTACACTGTTCCACCATTACCGTTTTTAAAATAAATACAGCATTGTGTATACATACAGTTATACGCAGCTACGTGATGTGCAAAGAAAATCTTGATAACTCTCCACAGAGGTTGATGGTAAGGTGTCGAAACCAAAACCTTGATGAAAATAAATGGCATGAACTTGATCGTTCAAGTCGGCGTTGAAGTGCCAAGTATATAAAATAAATTCTATTTCCTATATAGTGCTAGTTATTGCTCAGTGTCCACACAAAATTGAGGGACTTTTTGAAGTGACTGACGGGTCCTATTGCCGGTCCTCACGCCGCTCTATTTTAATAACTAACGCCTTAGAATAAAATAAGTAACAAGATTTATAATTTTCAATTACGAGTCGTATGGACTAAGTTTGATAAAAGTTTGATTTTTCGTTTAATATTTTATTCTTACTGTCACCGTCATATAACTACGCATCAATTATTTAACTAACAAGAAATAAGAATGCTGCCATGTTGAAAATTTCAGAGGCTGGAAAGTAAAAAGAATATCTTTTAAAAAAATATTTTTATCTCAGACGCAGCCTTTTTCATTAAGACGGCCACAATATTGCGGTGGCCAAAGCGAGATCGAATGGAGAGTTTCTCCTAATACTCACCGTCAGTGTTGTGCATAAAAATGTGGTATCGTATAAAACGGTGAGCAAATATTTCACCTCGTGGGCCATGACGGGTATATTTGCCGGACAGTCTCAAGAGACAGCTGTATCGAGAATTGAACTCACTCTCTAGTAAATTTGCTACCGAAGCGGTGGGTTCGATACTCACCGATGATGATGTCGTTTATTTCAATAAAATCATCATGATACCTTTTACCGTCTTCTGCACTTGAGATAAACTTGTGGCTATGACATTTTAAAACTAGCCATGGAATATTGTATTGTAGGCAGAGGTGAACCGTAAACTTCATAAGCAGAACGTATAACATTATACTCATAAAGTAACTATAAACTAATCAATGATTTCCCCAGACACGTTCTAGCTCCTGTTGGACAGTGACCTCTCTTTGTACAGCTTGAAGAACTCACTAACGGCTGTAAACGTTTAGCTAATTTTTTTGTCAAATCAATATATAAAAAAATATATTAAACAGACTAAGCTTCTCGTCTGCAAGCTAATATTATGTTTAATCAGGTTAGCCTAATAAGCGGATCTCGAGTTCCAAGGTAACGTCTTGGATGTTACCGAGATAATTTTACAATGATGATGAAAATTGTGATGGCTACTGGTGTCAAATACTTTTTATTGCACACCAGTAGCCATCGATAAATAATAAAATTGCAATATAACAAATAAAAAGTGTCATATTTCAAATAATGCTTGTGATGTAAAAGCTTTTTATCTATTGATCCGTCTAAAAGCTTTAGGTGAATTTGCGTGAACACCTACATATACTTTTGTTTGTAGTGATGTACCCTCATGTGTGTTCTTTTGCTATTCTGAGATTTCTATCTATCAAATGACATCATGAAGTAGAGCTAAATGTATTTAATTGTGTATTCTTGTAGGTATGTGTAATTAGAGAGACAATATAGAGCTTTATAAATTAGTTTTCCTAATTGATGGAATTAATTATGTTATATACAGAATTGGTATTTTGTCTTCACGCAAAATTAGGTGTAATGTATGGACATCGAATACAATAGATTAGTGTATAAGATATTGGGTTAATTGTTGTGCAGAGAATTTAATTGTGTGAGTTTTACGTCTTTTGTTATTTTAGAATAAGCTTAGAGATGACTTTTTATGTTTATTAAAAAGCAACTATATTTTCAATTTAGTGTTAATGAACTGTCACATGTTTGTCTGTTTGTGCCAACTTACTTCGAAACGACTAAACTGATTATGGCGCAAGGTTCGAGCACACGCAAATACGAGACTAAGTCAATGTTCACATTCTTGCGCATATTCATATTGTCATCATCGTCATACATATACATAACTATTATTATATAAAATTATCATCATAGGCATAATAATATATGAAATTACTTGACGTGCCTGTCATGTCATGGCAGAGCCCAAACTACTGCAGCCAGAGATAAGAAGTTTGGACAATGGGTTTCTTTTATGATATTGGCACCCAATACGAAAGGCTTTTTTAACATGCCAATGGAGGATGAAACAATGGAACAAGAAGGGTAAATCAAATCTATTGCGGGTGACACCGTGGGACATTGGTATAATACAGTAAGAGGAAAACTGTTATGTTGAGAAAATATTAACTTTGTAGAGTATCAATCTAGTTATTTCAGTTTTGCTGTATATTTCTTATTTTTCTTGTCAGAGCAAATAATGTGTCCAGGGAGTTAGGGGCGCTGCAATAAATGATTTTATTGATTGAAAAAGCTTCGACGATGCTGAAACTAAGTAATAAATATAATCCCTAAAGCTTGCAAGAACAACTAAGCACTTATTTCAGCCTTGGTGCAATAAGTGATTTGTGACCTAGTCTAAAGAAGCCAGTTCGATTTTTAAACGATTTAAAAATGGAATAGGTTCTTCTAAATTCAGCGCCTATGCTTTTTAGGTCGTCAAAAGTGCTGCACATTTTCTGTATAGCTAAATTCTTGCTATTGGAAATTTTCTTCAGCATCTTAGATCTTCTCAGCATCACAAAATAATTCTCCAAAAAAAGGTTTTAATCAATAAAAGAGGCGCTCATTCTAAAAGCTCGCTAAACACAGTTACCAAATCTTTCGAGTGTATTGAGATAGCTTGTGGTAGTCTCGCAACCATAGCTTATATCTCAGTTTCTGTGGGGCTCATTTTTTTCTCTTTTTTCTTGTTTCAGTAAAGTCAACTACGCCACGACAAATATGCTAAATGTCCAATTGGCTTATTTTCTCTATCATATAATTAAATAATACTGCGTGCATAAAGCGTCATGAAACACATACGTGACTCCACGCATGTGTATTAAAGTAAAGAGGTAACCCTCCCAAAGGAATCAAAATATGTGTTTTAATTTGGCGTGTACTCATTAGTTTACACCTGGTAAGCTTCTGATTAACGTTGTTACGCGAATTTCTTGCTCCTTAATTTGAATTATTTACTCTGAAAATAGAGGCACGACAAGAGACATTTGCATGTTAATAATTGTATGCCCCGATCGAAGACACGTGCAGCGGACACCAATTTAAATAATAATGACGTCACTGTGGACACTCAACTTCATTGCTTCTGTATATAGTGAAAAGTGTAGTGGGTGTGAAGAAAAAAATCAAAGCCGAAGGTTCCAAGACTGAGAATATAATAACAGCAACCCTGTTTTTAAACTGTCCCCCTGCTAGGACCATGAATGAGATCGATCTCACTATGAGAATGCTCATGCCGAGTGCGGGTTGGCAAACATCACATGTCTTTCGAGACCATTATGTAGAACTCTTACACATTCAGGTGCAAACAGCGAAGTAAAACATCTTGAGGAAATGTTTCCTTAAGACGTTTAACTTCGCTGTTTAACAAGCGTTGATGAACATTTTAATCCTTAAATGCGACATTATCGTTAAGCTATAAAGACCATAAATAAGGAGCAAAGAAAAGCCATATTCGAAAATATAGTAATGCGCGCCATGGGTTTTTAGAGTTCGTATCTTCTCTACCATATTAATGGCGCTAAAAATAATACCTACGCGCATAATATTTTATTTAGCGTGTATCTGTTATATATTAAATATGATGGTCCACCCGTCGCCGTCGTCTATATAAACAGTGTTGGTTGACAAATAAAACCAGTGTGTTTCCAGCTAACCGTTGTTTCACTACTTGCTACATCGTAAACGTATCAGTATCTTATGCTTATTGATGTCTGAAAGGGCATGCACAGACTACGCTAACCTTTGTTTATTAAGTTAGCCAAGTTTGAGTGAAAACACAGATTCACTTGTTTAAACTGCTTCAATATGAAACATGACACATTTTGAACTCGGTACAACTATTTGTGGATTGCGTAAACTTTAGGCGGACCTTTTTTTTTTTTTTTTTTTTGTTCACTACGGTGGTAAAACTCTCCTTATGAGTCATCTCAACTCCGCCAACCCAGCCATTAGAACGGCTGGGCTTGGG
Organism: Euclidia mi; assembly: GCA_944739405.2. Taxonomy (NCBI): domain Eukaryota; kingdom Metazoa; phylum Arthropoda; class Insecta; order Lepidoptera; family Erebidae; genus Euclidia; species Euclidia mi. The sequence goes on from OX123184.2 coordinate 68,626,617, forward strand.
ACTGGCGGAGGAGGTATGTGGAGGCTCTCCCCTACAGGCGTTCGGGGCATACCCACTAAAAACCACCGCGGTGTCCCTACGGGTCCCGTTTGTTGGCGGGGTCACGCGATTCGCGATTAGCATACTTTCTCGCGACCCCGCCCGGGATTGGCCCGCCGTTGGTGTTGGCGGGCCCCGTCTCGTAATGATCTCGCAATCATCCATCAAACTTCTTGCATACATCAAACTTCTGGCATCCATCACCTCACAAAGCTACTTGGGAGGCGGCGAGGACACGCGCCGCCTCCCGCCTTTTGGCGGACAGGGAGCAGCCCCAGCGCTCACCGTCCGCAGGCAATAAATTTACGGTGGTCGGAGGTCGTCTCTAGTTCGACGTCCCCGACGCCCGGACCTACGGTTGGGGAGAGGGCGATGTATTTCCCTCTCCCGCTCCGCCGCCTCCTTGCTTAGCATGACTGCTTCGCAGAAAGAGGCGACGGCGTTCCAAGACCTCTCACTCCGGACCATAGACAGAACTACGGCCGGGAGCGAGAGGACAACCGTATTGAGAGCCGCGACCAGATCACGGCGCTGCGATGCCCAGGCTGGGCATTCCGCCAAAGTATGCAACGCCGTGTCTTCGACAGGGTCGCGGCTGCTGCCACAATGGTGGCATCCGGGCGTTTCCTCCCGGCCTATCCTCCACAAATACCGGCCAAAACAACCATGGCCGGTAAGGATTTGAGTCAACCGGAAGGTGAGGACGCCGTGACGTCTCTCCAACCACTCATCAACCACGGGACTTACCGCCACTATCGTGGCGTGCCCGGCGCTGGGGTGCACAAGTCGTGCCTTCCACTCCGCCACTAGGACTTGGCGGAGCTCCGACCGACGCGCCTCGATGTCACGGTGCGCCGGTCTCTCGCCCTGCTCCAGGGCTTGCTGGCGCCATGTATAGAGTGACGCCAGCAGCTCAGCTTCCAGATCCCAGGGCGGTGATCCGGCTAGGAGGCTCGCTGTCTCGAAGGAGACCGTGCGGTAGCCTCGTATCAACCTGACGGCCATGGCGCGCTGCGGTGCGCGAAGCGCCGTGATATTGTGGGCCGTCAGGTCGTGCGCCCATATCGGGGCTCCATAAAGGGCCATGGACTGCACGACTCCTTCGTAGAGCCTCCGGCAGGAGGCGGTTGGCCCCCCGAGATTGGGCAGCAGTCGTGACAATCCTGCTGCCGCCCCGAGAAGTTTGGGGGCCAAGCGTCTGAAGTGTTGACGGAAATCCCATCGGCTATCGAGTACGAGCCCGAGATATTTTAGGCTCGTCCCGATGCCGATGGTGACCCCTCCTACCATAATGTGGGCCCCTGCGGGTGGCCGATTCCGAGGCCCGTGGAAACAAATGGCCTCGGATTTGGACAGGGCCACCTCTAGGCCCAAACGCCGGATCCTACCAACGACTTGTGCGACCCCAGCGGTCGCCCTTATAGCCGCCGCCCGGTACGTCTTATCACTCGCAGTGACGAGGGTGTCGTCGGCGTAACAAGTGACACCCACGCCAGGGAGGAGCGTACCGCGCAGCACCCAGTCGTAGCCGATGTTCCACAGAAGGGGGCCGAGGACTGACCCCTGCGGAACACCGCACGACATAACTCGCCGACTAATACCGAGATGACTCGGGTAGATAATTCCTCTATCATTAAGATAATCCCCGACTATGCGGCGGAGGTAGGGAGGCACTCGGTGATAATTGAGTGCCTCACAAATACAACTCCAGGGCAGGGTGTTGAAGGCGTTGGCGATGTCAAGAGACACCGCCAGGACCACCCCGCCCCGGGAAACCTCTTCCTCCGCCAGACTCCTCACTGATCTAATGGCGTCTATTGTTGAGCGCCTTCGGCGGAAACCGAACTGCACGTCCGCCAAATCTGGGCCCACCGTGGAAAGGTGGTGGACGAGGCGCTCCGCGATGATATGCTCGAAGATCTTCGCGACCTCGTCCAACAACACAATGGGCCGGTAGGCGGACGGGCTGTCCGCCGGGCGCCCTGCCTTTCTGATGAGGACCAGCTTCCCCGTCTTCCAGGCTCGTGGAAACTGGCCCCCCTCAAGGCACGCTGTGAGGAGTCTCCCTAGTCGGGGTCCGAGCTCCTCCATTGCCAGGACCCACGCTCGGCCAGGAATGCCGTCGGGTCCTGGGGCGGTGTTTTTAATTCTTAACACCGCCGCTCGGAGTTCTACCCGAGTCACCTCGGGAACGTCGTCGTCCATGTCCGCGTTGGCTGCCTCGGAAGGCGGCGCCGTCATGGGCGGAGGGATGTGTTCCGCCCACGACGGGAACAGAGCGGCCACAACATCTTCGACCAGCTGTGGCCGGAGACTTTCCGTTAGAGGGGGCGCCCAGGAACGTAACTTGTTCCTGACCATCAAATATGGGCGCCCCCACGGATCTCGGTTGAGGGTCTCCAGCAATTCCTGGCGGGCGTCTTGCTTGGCCCGCCAGATGGCCTCTTTTAAGTTATTCTTGGAGGCGGACCTAAACAGGCGTAGTTCTACTTAATGTTGGACTCATTGACGGTGCTTGTTATATGTATATACATATATACCTACCTACCTATATATATTTTTATTTTTTGAGTGCACGGTTAGCGTAGTAGTTCAAGTGGCCGCCTCTTCGCTTGACACTGCGCAGAGTGTTGTGGGTTCCATCTCCACACGAGTCAACACTTTGTATGTTATTTGTCTTGCCATCCAGTCAATCCTATTTATCTTTATGTCATTCTAGAAAAGCAAGTCACTTGTAATTGCTATATCGTAAGTTCTAGTAATTATTAGAGACGATTATATTTCGTTTCAACAGACAGATATCGAATGTAATCTTAGTACTGACAGAAAAAAAAGCTTGAATTTTTTTGTCTGAACCTTCAAATCAACCCAAAGTCTGTAATTGAACGCAAACGTAATGGGTAACACAATAAGTATTCATTAAGTGTTTGTGTATATTTGTGTAGGTCCCTGGATCGTTCCAAATAACTTTGCAATAATAAAGTTTGAAGGTGTTTTTTTTTATTATTCACAGTTCGTATCGTCTTTTAGTTCAACGATGTAAAATGGGCTCTCCAAAATAAATGTATAAAAGTCTAAACGCCTGTATCTACAGAAATATTTATAAGATTATACAAAAGATGTAGTTCTAACCACCGTGGCCGCACCATACAATAAATTGCTCACCAGTCGTCATGTCATCGGAAACCGTGTATCGTGTGAACCGAAAAGTTTTCCTCGTAGACTTCGATAAGGGACTTGCATCCGTTGATTCATGACCCTCGTCAACTTTCGTCCATCGAATAGCCCACGCTCCATCTAGCAAACACGTTTCTGTGGTATTGTAGATAAATTACCTACTTTTTCAAACATACCCCAGTCATTAAATATGTAATACTGAATTCCTTATGCGTACATCGAAGACCATACTTTAAATTAGGAATGATAAAGTTACCGAAACGGTATTAGAACGTACTCGTATTGTCAATATAAGGCAACGTCCCGAACGTTCCGCGTTTAGGTGCCACTTTGATATCAGATACCCATACCTTTAATATAAATAAATTTCTTTAACGTACGTCTTTTAGACAGGAATTTTTCATAAAGACTTGCAATATAAGACAGTGAGATTTAAAGCGAATAAGACATCGATATTTTGATCAATGATTTCATCAGTTCTTTATCAATATAAATACAAATACGACTGATGAAATTCCGTATAATCGATGAGGAAGAACGAACCTTGGAAATGTATTCCTTATAATCGTGTATGCCGATAATCGCGTCATTAACCATGTACAAATAGTTTGTTTACCCTCGGAGTGTATTTCACAGGGGAGTAGTTCGCACAGAAACTAAGATAACGTGATACCAACACTCATAAAACTGCATTATTACTACTAAGAAGCAAGGTATTGATAAGTTTACGTGCAAATATTTACATCGTGCTCCTATTATTCAATCATCGCTATTTATACGAATCGAAGGCGAGATGTAGTAAGATCAGACATGATCTTTAATTTTAAACTGATATGTTTATTTGTTCTCCGTCTTATTTATTGTCTAAGCGAATCTACTCCTCGTAGAGAATTGGTTCCAAATGCTCTGGTTTTACTCTTTGTACTCCGTCTCATCATAGTTTAAATGCACGCTTGTGTGTGGTGTGACAAGAAGTAAGTTAATGACAATTATGTTTGATTTCAGCATAGTTATGAATTCTTCTCATTAGCTAAGGACAAGAACTCCTATTTTTGGACGCAAGGTCACAAAAACCTAAAATACAACCTAATGTCGAACTTCAGTGTATTGCACAAACGTGCATTTGGACTGATTCAAACTAAGGTGAGTCGCAGTACAGTTATGTAAGACACGCGTTAATCGAACGTCCATTTGTCAAACTCACATAGTACACTTTTCTTCCCTTTACCGTTATTAAAAAAAACATCAATTGTGTATCGATACATACAACGTGATGTGCAAAGAAAATCATGATAATTCTCCGCAGGGGTCGACGGCTGATGGTGAGGTGTCGAAACCAAAACATTGATGAAAATATATGAGTTACAGGCATGAACTTGATCGTTTGTCAGCGTTGAAGTGCCATAGGTATATAAAATAAATTCTGTTTTACTTTGTAGTGCTAGTTATTGCTCAGTGTCCACACAAAATTGAGGGACTTTTTGTAGTGCTTGAAGGGTCCTATCCGCTCTATTCATAACTAACCTCTAACAACAAAATTCGTTATAAGATTTATAATTTTCAATTACCAATCGTATTTATTAAGTTTTGATAAAATTTAAATTTGGTCTAATATTTTAGTAATCTATCACCGTCATATAACTAAACATCAAAAATTTAACTAACGAGTAAGAAGAGAGCAGCGATGTTGAAAATTTCAAGGACTGGAAAGTAAAAAAGAATATCATTTAAAATTTTATTTTTATCTCAGACGCAGGCTTTTTCATTAAGACGGCCACAATATTGCGGTGAGCAAAGCGAGATCGAATGGAGAGTTTCTCCTAATACTCGTAACCGTCAGTGTTGTGCATAAAAATGTGGCATCGTATAAAACGGTGAGCAAATATTTCACCTCGTGAGCCATGTCGGGTATATTTGCCACACATCCCAAGGGACACTGTATCGAGAATTGAACTCGCTCCTCAGTAAATTTGCTACGGAAGCGGTGGGCTCGATACTCACCGATGATGATGTCGTTTATTTCAATAAAAATCTTTATGATACCTTTTACTGTCGGCTGCACTTCAAATGAACTGGTGCCTATGATATTTTGAAACCAGCCAGGGAATATTGTATGATAGGCAGAGGTGCATCGTAAACTTCATAAGCAGAACGTATTACATTTTAATAACAAAGTAACTATTATTTAATCTGTGGTTTCACCAGGTACGTTAGCTCCTGTCGGACAAACACCTTTTCTTTGTTCAGTTTGACGATCAAATGCAAGACATCTACACCGGCTGTAAACATTACCGTAAACTAAGTTTTGTGACAAATCAAACTCTAAATAAAAATACAGGTATTTTCTTGGAGTGTTTGCTCTAGCAAATACGAATTTGTAATTTCATCTACATGTGCACAACGGCCCATACTAAATGAAATTCGGTTTGCATACAAACACAACTGCAAAAAGCTTTACAAAATCCACGATCTCTGCAAACGCTAAGATAATTCGTGATTCTGTAACGTTCCGCTAAATCTTTTATTTATAAACTAGAGGACGCCAGCAGCTACGCCTGCATTTTTATTAAATTTATCCGGTTTGGCCGATCCCGTCGGAATTTCGGGAAATCCCTTCTTAGTGCAACACTACGGTCCCCAAGGAACATACATGCCAAATTTCAGCTTCCTGCGCCCAATAGTTTCGGCTGTAGCGTGTCTGTCAGTCAGTCAGTAACGCAAGGATTTTATATATTAAGATGATAAAAGAGTTTCATTTAGAGCCTGAGTGAGCTCACACGAGAAAGTAAAGAGTAAATGTTCGCGTAACTTTATCTTTCAATTACAACAGTCCTTTCACGAGTTTGTTAACACTGAAGCTCGTTCAGACACTAAATTTTAGTCGTCTGTACTATTGTTTTAATTCAGTGGCGTATGAAACCGTTTAACGACTTTACAACACTCGGACAAAACTCGTTTTAGAATTTCCTAAAACTTATCTTTTATGTTTGTTGCACAAAATATTATTATGTGCGGAGATGAACGTGGAATGGAACTTACACAAAAGCAACCGTGTTCACTGTTTTGATAACAGTTGATAAATGACTTTTACAAGCTTTGTTGTGTGTATAAGTAGAATTTAAATATTTGTGTACTTTTAGAATGATTTGATGTCGTATCTAAATTGATGGTTATTTTTGCGTAGTGTCTGGTGTTCCAACGTTATCAAACATATGAACGTCTCTGTCTAGACATTTTTGCTTTAGTTGTGTGCTCTATAAAATCTCGTATCGATTATATCTCAGAAACCATACAAAATTAGCACACTGCTCCGCCCGTGCCCTATTTATAGCCGCTACTTAACCCCATCAAGGAAAAATGTTAAAAATCCTTGCTGAACGTGCCATTGTCTGCCAAAGTAAAAGTTTTTTAAGTAAACAGGCTTTAACTTTGTCTGCCCTAAACACAGATCTTTGCTAAAATACTGTCGAGAATATGAATTGAAACATGAAATAAACAGAACTTTACAAACACGTACTCGTATTAAGATGGAAGTATCAGATCTTTGCCCATCTACCTGCAGCAAACAAGACCTTAAAGTGGCTTCAGACAATGCCGTCACCGTGGCCAAGTTTTGGGAACAGATAATTTTATGTGAACTATTGATACGAAGAAGAAGAAGAAGTATCAGACCATTTTTTTGTGTATTACTTTGCATTAAACGTTAACATTGTGTAAAGGTGAAATTTCCGAAGTAGGTATCTGTCCTGAGCATTTTCGTAACGTTTATGGCGTACACGAGTTCCGAGAGTTATACATTGTTGCAACTATAATGCGTACAATAGAGTGTCGATCGAGCAAGATGGTTCCCGTAATGTGGCACTTGTTGATCTTTCGATGTGAACACTTATTTAAACGTGCTCTAACCTTCAGCCCTAATACGGTTAGAAACGTCAAGTGGCAACAATATGCCTCGTAAATCCACGTGCAAACACGGTTCAAAGATTACATTATCCTGAATCGCAAGGTGATAGATTGAAAAACGTCGGGTTTGACAATCCTAATGACCCTTTTTACCTGATCACCACGGTTTCGAGTGTCTTAAAAGAAATCTTTTATGTTTTATATTTATTCAGGTGACTTTTTTGTCTTGAAACTTTGAGGTATTTTTTACGATAGATGCTGGTCGGTAAGGTTAATGTAGACTAACTTTGACTCAGTTAATGACGCTAAGAATTGCAATAGATTTGTGTAGTTAACTGCATATTTATGTACTAAGTATTTTTAACGTCTCTGATACTGCATGTATGTTATGGTGGTTTAAGCGGCCGTGTCATAACATTGCGCCTGGTGTTGTTGGCTCGATCGCCACACCGAGCAACACTTTTCGGGATCCACAGAACGGTATTTTAAAAGTTCCAGCCTTGTGGGAAGTGGGTTAGTCAAATGGTTCAGTAGCCCTTAGTCCATAAGAAGTAATGAATAGACGAGTGTGAATTAGGTACATATTATGTGTAGCACGTGCGAAGAATGGGAGAATGCTTCTGTAAGGTTTAACATAACTAATAAATTACAGCAAAAATTATTGGACTAGTGTTCAGCACTTTGGCATCATAAAGGCTTTATTATAATAATTAGAAAGCTGCCACATCAGTGTTGAACAACAGTTAATTATAACGTTATTATCGCAATACGTGTTGAATCTACATAATTATTTGGCATATAAAGCAGTTTGCGAGAGTACTTCACGGAGCCATCTGCAGTAAAGTTCTGAATTTCAAAGTAGTTAAGTCGCGACGGTTTACTAGATGGTTGTCTACGAACTGCTCAGAACGTCCTACCGCCAACTGTGTATTATATTGAATAAACTCTTTGGTACCTACATTATGTTCTGTAAGAGCTGTACTGAAGAACTTATTCAAGAAAAAGGTATATTTGTTTTAATTGCATCATGGTCAGCCTTGTTTATAATCTGTTCCATTGTTGGGCACAAGCCTCTTCTCAGTATGTTCTCATAATTTTACAGGTTTGGCTGCGTTTCCACAGAAGCTGAGCTGCGCGGAGCTGAGCAGAGACTTATAAAAATTGACCAATCACATTGCTCAAAATATCGGCATCATAAAGGCTTTATTATAATAATTACAATCTTATATCATAGTATCTTTAAGTTGTTTTTTAACGTAGTGTAATAATCATTACAGAGAAAAGGTTCGGCTATGTCATCGTAAAACGTACTGGCAGAACGCCAAATTCAATACAAAATATTAAATTTTCAAAACAAAAGAGGCCAATGAATGAACTAAGCCGCACGATCATTAATGTTTACTAATCCCCAGTAGTGTTGTTGCGGGTGGATCATGGAACGTATCTGGTTCGGGCTTGTTTCGCCACAATGGTGCACGTAGTAACGGTGCAAATATTAACTACATTCATCCGTGACATTATACGACATTATTTATTTATTTGTATTTGGTTCATAGGGTTCCCATCAAGGACTTAGGGTCCCAAGCCAACCTCACCTGCAAGTGGTGCGCCTGTCGATCAACGGACGAGGCTCTGGCAAACAAAATATCCCGATAAGCGGCAATAGGCTCGCCACCTATTACGTGGGATCAAAACACTGGCGAAAAGTGGGCGTTTAATATGCCTCTGCCTACCCTCTTCGGGGAAGCAGGCGTGAGTCTATGTATGTAAATATAAACGTGTTTTATAAAAAAGTATGTGGATTCTAATACTGTAAATTAAGTTTTAGTAGAAGTATTCGATAGATCGATAGTATATCAATAAGGAGTGAAAACAGTGGAAAGACATGTGATGTGAAGTATGTATACTGTATGCCAACCACAATTGGCCAGCATGGTAGACTATGGCTTAAGGGTGCATTTCCACAGAAGCGGAGCTGCGCGGAGTTCAGCGGAGCACAGCCGTGTAAATAGGTAGGTGTTTCCACTAAAACTGCGCAAAGATAAGCGGTGCAGGGCTTGGCTATGTAGCTGGGTGATGTGGCTGAGACGACCGGGGCGGACCAGAGCTGAATCTAGCGGAGCGGAGCTGTGAAGTGGAAATGAGCTGAACGGGGCTGTGAATACATTTCGTTTTCAGTCAGTACGGTGTCTCAACTACTACTACAAAGAAACTCCCGCGCCTGACGTCGCGTTACTCCTCTCAGCCCTGCTCTACCCCCGCAACTTCGTTCTACTGCGCACATCCCTGCACTACACCGCACAGCCCCGCTTCACCCGGCACAGCTCCACTGAGCTCGACACCGCTGTGCCTCGCTTGTCTCCGCGCACCATACATTTTAATGTAAATCTTCAACTCCGCTAACACTGTTTCCACTGAATCGAAGCGGAGATGAGATGTGTATTTTGAGCAATGTGATTGGTCAATTTTTATAAGTCTCTGCTCAGCTCCGCGCAGCTCAGCTTCTGTGGAAACGCAGCCAAACCTGTAAAATTATGAGAACATACTGAGAAGAGGCTTGTGCCCAACAATGGAACAGATTATAAACAAGGCTGACCATGATGCAATTAAAACAAATATACCTATTTCTTAAATAAGTTCTTCAGTACAGCTCTTACAGAACATAATGTAGGTACCAAAGAGTTTATTCAATATAATACACAGTTGGCGGTAGGACGTTCTGAGCAGTTCGTAGACAACCATCTAGTAAACCGTCGCGACTTAACTACTTTGAAATTCAGAACTTTACTGCAGATGGCTCCGTGAAGTACTCTCACAAACTGCTTTATATGCCAAATAATTATGTAGATTCAACACGTATTGCGATAATAACGTTATAATTAACTGTTGTTCAACACTGATGTGGCAGCTTTCTAATTATTATAATAAAGCCTTTATGATGCCAAAGTGCTGAACACTAGTCCAATAATTTTTGCTGTAATTTATTAGTTATGTTAAACCTTACAGAAGCATTCTCCCATTCTTCGCACGTGCTACACATAATATGTACCTAATTCACACTCGTCTATTCATTACTTCTTATGGACTAAGGGCTACTGAACCATTTGACTAACCCACTTCCCACAAGGCTGGAACTTTTAAAATACCGTTCTGTGGATCCCGAAAAGTGTTGCTCGGTGTGGCGATCGAGCCAACAACACCAGGCGCAATGTTATGACACGGCCGCTTAAACCACCATAACATACATGCAGTATCAGAGACGTTAAAAATACTTAGTACATAAATATGCAGTTAACTACACAAATCTATTGCAATTCTTAGCGTCATTAACTGAGTCAAAGTTAGTCTACATTAACCTTACCGACCAGCATCTATCGTAAAAAATACCTCAAAGTTTCAAGACAAAAAAAGTCACCTGTATAAATATAAAACATAAAAGATTTCTTTTAAGACACTCGAAACCGTGGTGATCAGGTAAAAAGGGTCATTAGGATTGTCAAACCCGACGTTTTTCAATCTATCACCTTGCGATTCAGGATAATGTAATCTTTGAACCGTGTTTGCACGTGGATTTGCGAGGCATATTGTTGCCACTTGACGCTTCTAACCGTATTAGGGCTGAAGGTTAGAACACGTTTAAATAAGTGTTCACATCGAAAGATCAACAAGTGCCACATTACGGGAACCATCTTGCTCGATCGACACTCTATTGTACGCATTGTAGTTGCGACAATGTATAACTCTCGGAACTCGTGTACGCCATAAACGTTACGAAAATGCTCAGATACCTACTTCGGAAATTTCACATATAATTTTTGCTAGCATACAGTCAGCGTGTGTATCGTTTATTTGCAAAATGTTTTCTTTCGCAAGAATTATTACATGGGATTCGAGATGAAAGGAACGCCAAACAAATTATTCTTAAGAGTAAGTAGAACAGTTTTCCATTGAAGAGAATTTTTTGGATAACTCGCATTTTTCACAGAATTCTTACAAGCAGAGCTTTACGTAGCTTCTAAGTCACGTCATTCCACAAATTGTAGCTTTTAATATTTTGTAACTGTAAAAAAAAACGACTTAATAAACTGTTTCTTACTATTATTTTACACAAGCCATTAAGTTGGATTGACACGTCAATATTTTTGTTGTACGCGTCAAAATAAACTTAAAAACGGTTGTCTTGTATTCGCAACATAAACTTTACCGCTCCATCGTACATTGTGAAAGGCTACGACGAAGTCAAGTGCAATAGTTTTCTGTGAGCGCTACATTTCTTCACAACTGGCAAAGCGACGTCTTTTGATGAAACGGTTTTTGTTTCTCAGAGGTTATTCACCTCATCTCCGTCAAATAATAGAACTGTAAAAGATAAACTTTCTCAGACTGTATACTGAGGTAAGATAATAGCCAACTTGAAATTAATTAGTAAAAACGGTGAGTTGAGGTCGAACATTTATCCACAATCACAGAGTAGGTACCCTTATTTCAAAATTAAAGTTGGTTCGGGTAAATGGGGCATTCTGTATTTGCCAGGTTACTGGAACGAAAGATCATAGGATTATTCCTAAATAGGTATTATTCTTAAGTCTACTTGATACTTGATGGCACGGGCTGTTTCCGCAACTCCACGTCTTGGCGTGTATTTTGCGTGCGGGTGGGAATGATGTCGTCATTCGAGCCACCCCAGCTCTTCAAGGAAGGCCAGCAGACTCTTGATGTGGCCCACGGCTTCCCTCAGGGTGCTGTTTCTCGTCAGCTACTGCTGCCTGTACTGTGCGACCTTAGGGCAGTCGAGGAGCAGGTGGGCTGCCGTCTCGTCTGCTGCCATACAGGCCCTGCACAGCGGGCTGTCGGTGATACCTATAGTAAATAGGTGTTTATTAAAGAATCCGTGTCATGTGTAGGCGGCCGTGACTGTCCGCAGTTGTTGTTTGGACAGCCGGAGAATTGGTTTGGCTGTCTTACCGTTGTAGGGATGAGAGTAATGAAACGCAACAATTACGACATCATACTGACTGTTTATTCAATTGTAACCAAATATATATAGTTTTAGGGCTAATGAGTACATACAAACTTATGACTACGCTACATCTCCCACATAAAAAAATTAAAAAAATGATAAGAATAAGTATTTTTTTTTTACAAACATCCTTATTTATATTAATTGAATAAACCTTTAATTATTTCAAGTAAAGACATAAGTTTACATTGATTAACATTTTCTTTTTGGTACATTTATATATTCATAAAACATTACTTTTACTTATAGCTAAAAGTATTTTAATTGTATCATTGACAATATATTTTTTAATAACTAAGGTTATAATATTAATTTATTACATATATATAAGTTTAATAGAATGATTAATCGATTGTATAATTCATAGTTATATTTACTCAAGCATACATGAATAATGTAGGTAGGTATTATTTTGTTATTATAATATAGTAAGTATACACTATAAACATAGTCTAATTACATTATTAACTAGGAACAGTACAGCTTAGTTCTGTTTTTATGAATCAAATCAATTTTTCCTTTCTTAATTATTTCTACATTAGGCGATAAGTCTCTAACTACTACATATGGACCTGAGTAAACAGGGCTAAATTTATTACCTGTTTCCTCTTTTAATAATACCTGATCATTTGGTTTGTATATCATTGGGTTAAGGCGCTGTCCTAAGCGACTGTTTTGGTAAATGAGGGGGTGAAGCAGGGGAGGTGAAGGGAGCTTACCAAAACTGGTTTACATTAGAGGTTATAGGTATTAATAGTTGACGAAAGTAGGTAAATACCTACGTGCATAAAAATAATTAAGTCAGTTCCATGTATGGAGAGGCCATTATTATTTTTGTATAAAAATAGTGAAGCAGTTCATAGAATACCTACATCTTATTCCATTCCTGCCAGTTTTCAAATCTGTTTTGCAATAAATTGGCTGTGACATACGGGCGGACAGACAGACAGACATGGCGAATCTATAAGGGTTCCGTTTTTAAAATTTTTGGCTACGGTACCCTAAAAATCACAATACTGCCCTACTAAGCGAAATATACGAGATAATTGAAGTTTAGTAAAAGTTGATTTATTTTATTTATTTATGGATGTTTTATTTTTATTATAGGTATAATTATTATGGTAAAGGTTTCGAAATACGTCGCCGCTTTTAGGAGTTGTGAGTGATTGGGGGGAGGAGGGGGAGGTCTCGAAACCCCACCTCACAATTTTCACTTGCCGCAAATACTTGGTTTCCTCTGAAAAAAAAATATCTCCAAAGATCGGTGTGTATGGCACTGCCAACTTCCACATTCATCACCCTAGTTTAATAAACTAAGGTTGACGGAGCCCTGCGAAGGGCTCCTATTTTCGGATTAAGGGTCAAAAGAAAACCTATCATAACCTATTTAGTTACTTATTACAGTCGCACCTAACCCTAGGCACTCGAAAGCAATGACGCACAAATTTGACATTAGCTGTCAATATGATCATTCCAAGATGGCGGTTTTGCGTTTCGTTTCACGTTTTTCACATAAAGCCTAAAAATGACATTTGTAAAACTGTACTAAAGTATAAAAACTACGTTCCGTCTTACATAATTGCCGATGTATTTATGAAATTTTGGAAATTGTTTAAAAATATTTAGACGCAACTCCGGCAGCCAAAATTACTTTTAGGGGATTAAAACAAACTCCCTTAAGCCCCCTACGCTACCAATACCCTCAAATTCAGGCGACTCGTTTCGAAACCCAACCCATTATTATTTTTCAAAATTGATGAAATATTAAAAATATTTGTGGATATACCTTATTCATGAGATACTGCTATGTCGCTTAGAAAATTATAGAATTAGAATTTGAGTTACTGCTTTTTCGTTAGCTCTCCTCGTACATGTTTGTATGGAAAAATATAAAAATTTTCTTTCGCATCAAATATGTGTTGATTCAAAGAAAATAAATATTAAAAGACATTTATATTCTTTTATCATTTATTAAAGAAATACAGAGTTTACAGCTCATCAAAAGTTAGCTGTCTGCTACAACCCGGCAGGTTTTCTTTATTCTCATCGAAAGTTAGAGGCAGTGTGTGAGGTGATAAGGCTTCAATACTTATTATTTGCTGTTGTTCACGAGGCACAGTTTCATTTACTCTCCTTTTACGGCTTGGTATTGTAGAAATTTCAAGCACTGATGAAACATTTTCCTCTCCGTGATCTCGCAATGCCTTCTCTTGAGCTTGACGAGAATCAACAATTTCATGCAACTGCCAATTCATACAAAACGCCACAAGCTCTTCTTTTATTTTCTTCTCCCAGAAAACATCATCTCTTTTTATAATTTCTATTTTTAGTGGTATACTTTCGCCACTCCACACGGCAAATAAACACTTTTGTTTGCGTGTAAGGTGGCGTTGCCCCTGAATTTGGTAATAACAATTACAATATTTGTTTAGACTAGTCAGTTTACTTTTTATCATTTTTCTATATTTGTCTTTTATTTGCTCTTATACTATTCTCCAGGCCATTCTTATAGGCAACTATAGAACATTACATTTCCACAATCGTGTTTAGACCTATTAATCCATCTGGCGTGGCACCAATAAACTGATAATCCACAAGGCTCGATTGTTACATTGTCTTGCTTCGCCAGTTGTTGCAAAGCCAGTTGTTAATTTTAGACTCCATGCGAAACTGCTTTTACATTGCAAATATTTTATTTGTACAAAATAATTTTTACTAAGTTGGCTTTACTGCTGTTATCTCTTCTTTTTTGTTGCTTTTATTTTTTCTTTTGACGACCGGTTGGCGCAGCGGGAGTGTAAGCGACTGCTACGCCGATGGTCGCGGGTTCGATTCCCGCTCAAGTCAAACATTTGTGTGCATGAACATGGATGTTTGTCTTGGTCTGGGTGTTTCTATGTATAATATGTATGTATTTACGAAAAAATAGCATATGTGTATCCATTATCTAGTACCCACAGTACAAGCTCTGCTTAGTTTGGGACTAGATGGTGTTGTGTGAATGTGTTAGAATATATATTTATTTATTTATTTTACCACTACACCAAAATTTCAATCTGTCAACATATTCTTACGCAATTCGAACCAGTCACTGCTATCCCTCTTGTAATTTTTGCTTATCACTACGGAATTTGAGTCAAATTTGTTGAAAAATTGTTTGGAATTTCTTGGCTAGCTCTTGAACAAATCGTGTTAGGAATGACTGCAGTCAAATGTGTGTAAGACGTTGCAGAACTGTTAACTTTAAATTCACTGTAATTACATTAAAGATAATTAGTTAGGTACTTTATTATTTAAAAAAATACTATATCTTGTATTACAGTATAGCAAACAGAGCAGTCACTTTCTTACTTATAAATGATTGATTTTAGAAATTATGTAAAAAGATACTAGATGTACTGATACATAGCTAATAGTTTATGAATAATCAAAGTTTTACCTGATGTACCTAAATAGGTTTATGTTCGCAACACAATAATACAACATTCGTTACCGCTTGTGTGCGGATTGCGGAGCGCCATATTAGCGCTGTTTATTGTTCGCCGTGGCAGCATCTTAGCGCTCCAGGCGCTCTGACAGGCTAATGAATTTTGAATATAAGTACATAAAATGATTCAATTTTATGTTATTACTCTTTCAAAAATTGAAAACTGTGGCAGCTATGTATTGTGAGAATAATTTATATAATTATATTATGCATAATCGATAATCTATAATATAGTCAGTCATATAAG
This sequence comes from Euclidia mi, assembly GCA_944739405.2. Classification (NCBI taxonomy): domain Eukaryota; kingdom Metazoa; phylum Arthropoda; class Insecta; order Lepidoptera; family Erebidae; genus Euclidia; species Euclidia mi. The sequence continues at coordinate 68,642,490 of OX123184.2, forward strand.
ACTCTTATGAAAATAATTTGTGTAAAAATGTTACATATTTCATAATCACTTGGCCATGGATAAATTTCTATTTTATTACGACGCTTTCTTGTACAAATCCTTCGTAGAACTTTATTTGTCTAATTGTCCATATTTTATTCTTCTAATTATATATTTATAAGCACAGAAACAATAACACATTAAACACAACAAGAGTATAAACTTAGGTCCTAATTATATGTGCCCATAGTTACATGAAAAGTCTATTTGATTCAAAGTATTCAGTCTATAATATAAAACATGAAATTACGAACTCAAATCGGCGTATTACAAACAGGTTTACGTAAAATTTCGTGCAGCGGAGACGCAAGCGACATGACCTATCTCTCACAGGGCTTATAGCCGAATGATGAGGTCTGGGTGGGGCGTAAACTAGCAACTGACACTCAGTAGACTGCTTATGCTATTAAGGTTTAAATTGCTGAAGCGTTTGATATTGATGGGATCTAACAAGCGTCAAAATCATAGACGTTTGGCAGATTTTATTTAATAATACAAAATATACACGTATAATATGTAAATAAATTAGGTAATTCTTTAGTTCATTAGGTTCCCTACAATATTATTAAAAAACATATGTCAGCTTTCGATCAAAATATTACAAACAGTGAGACGAAAGATTATTTTCTGCCTCGATTTTGTGATTTTTAACACGCTTTTATTAGGTCGTCGTGTATGTAACTAACTATGTAATGGAATCTTAGGTAACTAACTTAACCATCTTCCAAGGGTCGTAGCGTAATGAAAATTGGCAGCTGTATGTAGTTCTGATGATAATTTAATAATATGGTACTGCCGAACTGATCTGATGATGGAACCGGAAGATATGACCTGGAACTTCATGATGGAAAAACGTATCATAGCTGTTTTGGATTTCTTATAAAAGTCTTGTGATGAACTTTGACTACAATTAGGTTTCAAGGTCTGATGATGAAGCCGGAAGGTAGGCTCTGGCATTCCATGATGGAATATCGTATCATAGTCGTGTTTGCACTTGTGAGAAAGGCCAGGTAATGAACTTTGACTACAATTAGGTTTCAAGGTCTGATGCTGAAGCCGGAAGATAGGCACTGGCATTCCATGATGGAATATCGTATCATAGTCGTGTTTGCACTTGTGAGAAAGGCCACGTAATGAGCTTTGACTACAATTAGGTTTCAAGGTCTGATGATGAAACCGGAAGATAGGCACTGGCATTCCATGATGGAATATCGTATCATAGTCGTATTTGCACTTGTGAGAAAGGCCACGTAATGAGCTTTGACTACAATTAGGTTTCAAGGTCTGATGATGAAGCCGGAAGATAGGCACTGGCATTCCATAATGGAATATCGTATCATAGTCGTATTTGCACTTGTGAGAAAGGCCACGTAATGAGCTTTGACTACAATTAGGTTTCAAGGTCTGATGATGGTCCCGGTTGTCATTAAGATCTTTGACAGTCGTTACAGGGCGTCAGTACCTTCTAAATAAACTGACACTAGTCTAAACCATGGAATATCGCTATCCCTTCGGGTTGCGGAGGTCAGACAGGCAGTCGCTCCGTGGAAAAGCTAATATTCAGTCAAATCCGGTTAGACTAGAAAGCGGACCCCAGATTGAAACTGGGATAACGCTAAGAGAAAGAAGAAAACGTGTTTGCACTTGTGAGAAAGGCCACGTAATGGACTTTGATTTTTTAAATATTTCGAATAAAATAAAATATTTGCCAAATATTCATAAACATTTTTAAAATATCATAAAAACCAAAGACAACAGCAAAATGATCGCAAGAACTGTGCCTACTGCTGTTCGAGTACCATACTTCATAGCGTCCACTGATCCGGAGAACTTTTATTACAGTTTGCTGGTTCAGTATATACCTTATCGCTCTGAAGCAGAACTGTTACAAGGGTTTTATAGTGCAAGAGAGGCTTTCTTAGGTCGGGAAGAGCAGTTGAAGGCAATTATCGGTCACATGGAGCGGCAAAAAAACCGCGACCGGCAGCTGGAAATTGCATTCAATCAAGTGCACGCATTACAGATCCTCGAAGAGCCTCCAGTATTGGATAATATAGAACACAATGAAGCATAGGGTTCCCACCAAGAGGGTGCATAGGGTTCCCACCAAGAACTTAGGGTCCCAAGCCAACCTCACCTGCAAGTGGTGCACCTGCTGATCAACGGACGAGGCTATGGCAAACAAAATATCCCGATAAGCGGCAATAGGTTCGCCACCTATTACGTGGGATCAAAACACTGGCGAAAAGTGGGCGTTAAATATGCCTCTGCCTACCCCTTCGGGGAAACAGGCGTGAGTCTATGTAAGTATGTATGTACAATGAAGACTATCCTGAACAGACTATGACTAATGATCAATTCGACTCAGCACGACAGGCTATGAATATGGACCAAGGACAACTATTCAATACTATCACGTCAAACATACAGTCGCAACAACAGGGCGATCAACAAAGGTTTAAAGTTTTCATAACTGGTGGCGCTGGAACAGGAAAGACGTTCTTGTTTAACTTGTTGAAAAATCAAGTGATCAGATGTTACGGGAAGCAGGTTACAAAGATTAGCGCTCTGACTGGAGTTGCAGCACGACTAGTAGGTGGCTCTACACTGCATAGCTTGCTCAAATTACCAGTTCAAACAGACGGCGTCTTAGTGAACATGTCTCAACTCTCCGGCAACTACTTGAGAATTATGCGTCAACAGTGGCAAAATGTAGAGTTCTTGTTCGTTGACGAGATATCTATGGTTCCGTATGAGATGTTGTGCATGATAGACGCTCGTTTACGCCAGCTAAAGGATTACGATGAACCCTTTGGCGGCATAAACGTTATGCTCTTTGGCGACCTCTTGCAGCTTCCGCCAGTGCGTGGTAAACAGGTGTTTCAACAGCCAGACCACATGAGACCAGCTACTCATTTATGGCGGCTTTTCACATTAGTAGAACTCAGACAAAACATGCGCCAGCGAGGAGACACGACATTCACCGACATCTTGAACGCCTTGAGGAGAGTTGAACAGCGAGCATCTCGCAATATTGCTGACTAAGGTCTCAACACATGCTACCGGCGAGTTTGCGCTTGAAAAAGCACTGCGTATTTATCCAACAAACAACCAAGTAGAGAAGCACAACCATGAAGTTCTTAAATTTTACGAACAAAAAGGAACTCAAATGTACGACATAAAGGCTCAAGACCAACTTATTGACGCGATCCGAAACCTTGAAAATACAACAATAGAGTCCAATATTCTCAGCGATATAAATAAAACAGGTGGACTACCGAGTAAATTAAAAATTTTCAAAGAGGCTAAAATCATGTTGCGATCCAATATAGACGTGGAGAAGGGGCTAGTAAATGGCAGCATCGGATTCATCTCGGACATCGTCTGGCCGGGCTTAAGACGTGACCAAATCTATGAAACCGACATACCGTCCATCAAAGTTAATTATGGAAACGACGGTGAGCACCTAATTCAGCCTATAGGCATCCAGTTCCCGGCCAAGTATAGCTACGGTACGGTGGAAATGCGCATACTCCCAGTGATTTTAAGTTGGGCATGTACCGTGCACAAGATGCAAGGCTGTACGGTAGACGACGCAGTGGTGTACTTAGGGTCCCGTACTTTAGCGGCTGAACAGGCGTATGTGGCGCTAAGTAGAGTAAAATCGCTTAGTGGTCTCCAGATTGAAGAGCTAGATTGTTCTAAGCTGACATATAAAACACCATGCAATACAGACGCAATGGCGGAGATGGAGAGGATGCGGGTTCATTTCGCCTACTTAAAATAAATGTATGTTAAAAATTTTTCATTATCAAAGACTAAAAAGTATAAAATAAATTAATAGTTTAAAAAACACTAGAAAAACACGCTTTTATAAATGCACGTAAAAACAAAAAATAAATTATGGATCGTTCAAGTTGTCTCTATTTCTGGGCTAAACTATGTGTTTTAATTATAATATTTGATTGTAAAAGCGTGGGGCGCTGGAAAAGAAAGACGACTTGTTGAAATATCAAGTGAATAGATGTTACGGGAAGCAGGTTACACAGATTGGCGCTCTAACTAGAGTTGCAGCACGAGTAGTAAGTGCCTCTACATTAAACAGTCTGCTTAAAGTATCAGTTTGGCGAACTCAGACTAAACATGCGCCATCAGCGAGGAAGACGACATTCACCGACATTATTAACGCCTCTTCTTTCAGGAAATTAAGTACATAAGGGTAATACGTCAACAGTGGCAAAATGTAGAGTTCTTGTTCGTGGACGATATATCTTTGGTTCCCTTTGGTAACCCTTTGGCGGCATAAATGCTATGCTCTTGTGCAACCTCATGCAGCTTCCGCCAGGAAGTTAGTATTAGTTAACAAGAAATTCTGCCCTGTTCCAGCGCCCCACGCTTTTACAATCAAATATTATAATTAAAACACATAGTTTAGCCCAGAAATAGAGACAACTTGAACGATCCATAATTTATTTTTTGTTTTTACGTGCATTTATAAAAGCGTGTTTTTCTAGTGTTTTTTAAACTATTAATTTATTCTTTTGAAGTAAGTAATTCTGAAAATGTCAATTAAACGTCTGGGTAGAATTAAACGTTAGTAGGTAAGTTGATACTTGTGTTGTAAGAACAAATACCTGTAACTAATTATATTTATTTATTACCATTACATATAATAATAATGATAAGCGATAGCCTAGTGGAGATACCAACAGACTGCCATGCAGAGGGTATCGGGTTCGCATCCACGGCGCGCACCAATGTCTTTTCGGAGTTATGTGCGTTGAATTGTAAATTATCGCTTGTCCCGTGCCTCGGAGAGCAAGTTAAGCCGTCGGTCCCGGTTGTCATGAAAATCGTTGATAAACGTTACAAGGCGTCAGTACCTTCTAAATAAACTGACACTGATATAAATCATGAAATATCGCTATCCCTTCGGGTTGCGGAGGTCAGACAGGCAGTCGCTCCGTGGAAAAGCTAATATTCAGCCAAATCTGGTTAGACTAGTAAGCGGACCCCAGATTGAAACTGGGATAACGCTAAGAAGATGATGACATATAATAATAATTCTTGAACTTTTTTTGTTCTGGCATTGGGGAGCATTTTCTCATACAAATGACCATAAAATTGGTGGTAGCAACCTTGCTACCGATGACAGTTCTTAAGGATGAGGGATTCAAACTAATCTGCTCAACCTTCAGGTGTGATAGATTGTTTAGCCTTCAAGTCGCCTTTCGACCTTAAGTCGCTTTTCGACAGATCCGGACTGTATGATGTCCATGCTATTGTTGGCATGTCTTTTGATAGCAGCCCTATTTTAGTTGACTCTGCAAATGGCCTGAAGCGAGGTAGAAAAACACAGAAATAATCAGAAAGAATATTAGAGGTAGAAATGCATGGATGGCGTAGTGCTGCAAACGTTCATCTCGCCATCTAACACTACGCAGAGTCACGGTAATAATATCTAACAGTATTCAAACTCCATACAAACGCACGAAACTCGAGTTATACCTACGCGCCTCGAGCAAAGTACACCCTAAAGTACACAACAGCCGCGATCATGCCGTAGTCACGAACGTGTTCTTTATTTCAATAATAATTATGTAGACTATATTGTGCTGTATGAATTCTTCGTTAAGTCACCTAAAGATAAGATTTTTCTACGTTGCAATGCTTAATCCGTAACTGACTGAGTTAAAATACGTGATTAAGTCGAAATTTGATTAGCTTAATATATTATTATGTTGATATTTTTGAAAACATATTGGGATGGTTGTAGTAATAATGTATAGTAGCTGAACACTTTTACTTGCGTTATGGACAATGTATTATTTCATTGAAGTCTATGATTAGTAGTACCTACCTTAATAGTTATTTTCAAAATGAAAGCGGATATGAATCTCCTCAATGTACCTTCTTAGTCTACTTAGTGTAAGCAATTGATCCTTCCTATGGTACTTACTTACCTACATGATTTTTATTTGTTTGTCACATAGCCAGAAATTTTCGAGTAGGTAGATGTAATTAAAATACTTGAGGCGGGCGGCCCTACCGCTTGTTTGCGTCCGGCGCGTCTGTAGGCATATAATTCGGGGAGACAGCCGAGGAGACAATACTGTTAGATTACATTACCGTGGCTGAGTGTTGTAGGTTCGTTCTCCACACGAGACAGCACGTTTGTGTCACAAATTATTGTTTAAAATCTGGGTGTTCTTTGTATCTGTAGTTTGAGTATTTGTAAAGCCGATCGCGAAACAAGATAAAAGACCTTGGAAAAAGTCCTACATACCTAGTAACTGTCGTGGTTAACGTTTCTGTATTGTTAGGTAGAGGTATGTACGTATAATAAACGTCAGTGTGTGTAGGTTGGATAATGAAAACAATTTAATATAAGTTCGTTATTAGTTGATCGAAGGTTGTTATGAAAAATATTCCAATACGAGTGTTATAGTATATTAAATAGATCAAATATGTACTTAGTTTGTACCTACGCTTTGTACAATAAGCGAATAATAAAGAATGATGTATAGTCTCGTAGTGTATAGACTGGCCTGTTGGTCTGGAGGTTGGTGCCCCTAACTACTACGGCGCTCTTGGGTTCTATTCCCACTCTGGATATGTTTGTGGTGAAAACAGGATCTTTTGTCAAGTGTTTGGCTGTAATGTATAATATGTTTATCCGTTATCAAGTTGCCATAGAACAGGCACAGGCTCTACATTTGGGATCAGAATCATCGTAAAAACTAGTATTGAATTGTCTTGGATGTAGGTACATCCAAGACTATATCATCAACTTCTTAGTGTTTCACCAGGTGTGAAACACTAAGAAGTTAATGATATAGTAGTAAGCAAATATTCTGTGAGAGTGACCTTACTTTTTCGTTTCGAAGGACTCTAGGAAAGTAATTTTCAACTATGCATTAAGAGTCGTAATTCGTTTTAAACCTAGTTATCATGTAATTTTACTAGGTAATATATTATTATCGTCAACAGTGAAGACTAAAATAAAACCGTTTACGTAGCATTTGTCTCCGATTAGATAGGCTGGTGAACATGGAAAAATGAGAAATGTATTTCGAACGAATGTAGGCAATGTAGACGCGATCCGTTGTCACTTTCGTCATTGACAACTTATGGGCCTTGTTACCTTTTAATAATTACTTAAAACGTTTCGTACTTACTTTGAATTATCTATTTAACATATATACACTATCGGCGATATACATGTTAGTAAATGTAAAAACATTAGAAGCCTACTTGAGAGTCTTGGGTACAAACGCACGGTGCTCACGAGTGCTTGATTCTTCGAAGTATTAATAAAAACATCATAAGGAAATCTATGACTAAGTGTTCTTCACAATGTTCTCGAAGGTCATGTAATGTCTGCTAATTCCTACATCGTCGTCGGTGTGATCTTATGCTCTCTTAGTAAGAAAGCCTGGATTCAGCAGTGGGACAGTTTATATGCAGAGCTGGTATTATAAATTTAATATAATGTTTTAAATTGTAGACAGTCCCATTTCTAGCAAACAATTACATTCCCTAATTTATAAAACGAGATCACATTCTTAGAACTGATAATTTTTCTGAAACTTTGAAGTTTATTTATTCAATAATCTTAGAATAATATAAATAAAAGCTAGTTACAACTTAGTCACCGACTTAGGACGTCTAGATAGTTCGCCTTAGAAATAAACTTAGACATACCTAAACTTTCTTAAACAAAAAAATCTAGTACAACTCACACAGTGTCACCTAATCCCAAATTAGACAAAACTAGTACTATGGCTATAGGGGAGTAAGGGGAGAGCGGAGTACAACATCTTATCCGGCCCAACTGTCAACCTCACCTGCACGCGCCTTTAGGCGGCTGCGGCCAACGGCTTCCACGGTGCTCCCTGCTGAAAAACTGATGAGGCTCTGGCAACCGAGCAATGGCGGTATAACCATATTCCTGGTTAGACAACTAGAAGAGGCTTCAGCGACCTTGGGCACTTAATATCTTCTAAAATGTCTGGTGCAGAAGGCAACGGGAAACCACTGCACTATTTATCTCTTGAAGCTAGCTTTATGGAAAAGTCTAAAATAACCACGGCCCCAAGTGCCCGGCGTCCCTTTGATGGGACAGGGGTGCTAAGAATCCCCGGGCGGAAACAGAAAAAACACAACATTTTGCGCATAGCGACTTAGATTGTCCGGAGTTTGAAGCGACCCGAAAAAATCTACAACGTGTCTAAGGAAATGGATCGCCTGAACATCGATATTTTGGGAATTAGTGATGTTAGATGGAGAGGAAGTGGAACACGTCGCATAGATAAAGACCATGTAATGTACTACTCTGGATCGAACGAAGCATCAAATATGTATGGAGTGGGAGTTATCATTAACACGAGCACAATAAACACAAACACCAACGTTGTACCTATAACGAACCGTGCTACGATACTCCAAGTAGAGGCTAAACCTAGAAACATCAACGTTATTCAGCTATATGCTCCTACGTCAGATAAAACGGAACAGGATGTTGAACACCTTTACAGAGAAGTTGAACAACTATTGGAAATCACAAAAAACACGATATTAATATTGTGATGGGAGACATGAACGCCAAAGTAGGAATGGGTGAGGTTCAGGGAGTGGTCGGTAGGCATGGTTTAGTACAACAAAATGATAGAGGTGACATATTGGCTCAATTCTGTCAAGAACAGAATCTTCTCATCATGAACACATTTTTCGAATTGCCATCACGCACATTTTATACCTGGACTTCGCCGCGCCATACTGATGATCATATTGTACGTAACCAGATTGATTACTTTATGATCAATAGTCGGTTTAAAACTTGCATAAAGAGTGTTAAGGCATATCCTGGTGCCAATATAAGTTCTGACCATAACCACTTGCCACTTTATCTTGCGTTTTGAAAAGAATAAAGAAGAGAAGCTCGAAAATTAGAGTTGATGTCAAGAAAATTCAGGACGAAGACATTAAAACCGAAAGTGATTAACGAATGGGCAGTGCCCAATAAGCAAGCGCCGTCAAACAGTGTTGAGGAAATATGGTCCCAGTTAAGATCTAAGATTGAGGATATAAATAATACGTTTCTTAAACCGTCTAGATGAAGACATAAAGACATAAAGACATATTTATTTCTGCATTTTGGTTGTTTACAACACTTATACATGTCAAAACCCTATTCTAGATGAAGCCGGCTTTTCCTAGCTAAATGACTTCTTGAGAAGAAAGGCCGAAACAAATTCAGAGTCATTGCTTTTTTTTGTCATTTCATCTCTTCGTTTATATTCTTTTGAAGTCCAGACATAATAGGTTTAGATGCGAGTACAATGCAGGATATCATCTGACGCTTATAACTGACTCGGCCCGCTGATGGCCTGCATTCAACAGCCATCGTACGGCTCAACCTTGATTGAGGGAGCCAGCACGACCTGAATCATTATGCCTCCAGGCCATCAGTAGGTGTATGCATAAGCATGCCAGCCTAAGCCACCAGACAGGTTGCCACTAATATTAGTTGAAAAGTTTACTAATTCCCGCATTGTACTTGCTCCTTACATTTTATCATAAGGTTGAGTACATGTTGTAAACAATAATATTAAAATAATAAAAATTATACAATAAAATGTCATCTAATTAAAATGTCACTAAATAAATAATAATAATTAAATGTCAATTTGAAAATGTCAAAAAAAAAAGAAATTATAATTATATAAAATTATTAAATGTCACTTAAGTTATTGGAAATGTCAAACATAAATAAAATAATTGAATGTCAATTTGGAAATGTCAAAAGCATAATACAATAATTACTATTAAAGTCATGGAAGAATAACTAAAGCATGGAATGAACGATATTTTTATGAACAAATTGAATATAGCTACACTCTTCACTCATATGACAAATTAGAGTTGCCAGAAGAAGATGGCACTATGTTTGTCAGTTAGGGCTAAAGACAATTTGAACACAAATTTCGTAACTTTTTAATTTTTTAGTGATTGAGCAAATCCGCTATCGATATCGATCAAAGTTTCAATAATATAGGTTCAAAATCAAACAGACTTGTAAAAGTAAGTATGTACATGTTATACATTCCGTAAGTTTGTGTCCACAGCAGTCAGAACGCTAGTTACATACATACATACATAACGTCACGCCTTTTATCCCCGAAGGGGTAGGCAGAGGTGTATTTCTACACCCACTTTTCGCCAGATATACTTTAGTCCCACGTAATAAGGGGCGAGCCTATTGCCGTACCGGGCACATTTCCAGACTCCGTGCTGCTACTGAGATTTTCGTGACAGAAAAACCCAATAACACTGCCCGACCCAGGAATCGAACCCGGGACCTCGCGAGACCAACGAGGCAGTCGTATAGGGTTTGATGTCGAGTTTTCCGTCTATACGCAAAGATGGTATTTGCATCGTGTTATCCCTTAGTCGCCTCTTACGACACCCACGGGAAGATAGGGGGTGGTGACACTTGTATTCTATGCCGTCAACCACACGGCGAGTTACAGAACGCTAGTTAATGGATAGTATTTATATAATTATTACACAAACTTGCATTTTTAAACGGAATCTATATTTTTTTGTTTCAAATGGGTACTCAGTAGCACATAATAATGAAGCGTCACAGCATTTTTTTTAACTTCAAGCTAATCTCACGTGTTTTGTCACCAGCCGCGCGTGTAAGTATTTTTTAACAACACTGTTATTTTTCACGTGATCTAAAATTATCAAATCCTTCTTCACGATATTTTCGTTTTGCAAACTATCAAGTATAATATATGGGCGCAAATTAATATTTAATGATTATATTGTTACGAAAATGTTAATAATATTTAAGATTGATATTTAAATAACTATATGTGAACACAGAACTGAGCACTTCACTACTTTACAATATTAGACACTGTATTGCTTCACTGTTTTATAAATATTGGGGATTTAATTTATCGCTTAGTTATTAAGATAACTCCAGAAACTTTCAAAGTAAAATCAATTAGTATTAAATAACATTATCCTGACACTTATTTTTATGTTTATGGTAATAAATAACATGCGCTTATATTTACATCCTGTTGATAGCATCCCATCACCATCTGTTGCGAATGTTGTAAAGCAGCGTTTGATTATTACAATAGATTTGTTATTCGTATAAAATAAATCATATGGTGTTGTGCAATATTCATAACAATATTAATGTTGATTTTTGATAATTAATTGTACAGTAATTTCAATTATATGTTGAAAAGGAAGTGGCAGTTGTTAACATTAAGTGTAATGACGGTTAGTTTATAAAAAGGATTGTAGGTCACATTTTAATTCAATTCTGTGCTAGAAATCGTCTGAAAATAAACCAAGTGATATTACGTGAGTCTTTTTATTATAATGGAGTCTGGACACGATAACCCTGGCGTATCGCCGACATATATGTGAATTCATAGCAATGTTCTTTTTCATCAGACGTTTAGAACGTTGTCTTAAATAGGTAATTAATTTTTAACAAACGTCTTGTAACAAGCTGCTCAAGGTGAAAAACTTCTTTTTGTAGTTTTTCTATTGTACGTAAGTGTTTAGCGCACACGATTTTCATCGCTTCTGTACCTACTGGCGGAGAAATTGTAACTAACGTAGGCGCTTTAGTGCTGGTTGTCGGAGAAACAGAAGATGTCTCATTTATGGAAGGCGCACGCGTACACTAAAGAAAGAAAAAAGCTGGATGGGTACCAAAACAGGAATGGATGAGCGATAAGATCTTAAAATTGATGGAAATGAGAAGATTGTGTAAGGGGAACGATGATGCAACTTATAGAGATCTGAACAACAGAATCCGAAGGGAGGTATGTACGCTCGGCATTCATGGTATTTGAAGAAGTGTGAGTACATCGAAGTTCTGCACGCTAAGCATGATACATTTAAGGTGCATAAACAAATAAGAAGTATGGTGGGCCGCAAAACACAACACAACCAGTTAGTAGACGAAAACAACGTCCCAGTACTTGACATGGCTAAGAAAAAAGACATGTGGGAACGCTACATAGAGTCCATGTTCGCAGGCTACTCCAGAAGCTCAAGCATCTTTTCGACTTCTGTGGAGGGTATTCCTATACTGAAAGATGAAGTAAACAAAGCATTGCGAAAAGCTAAATCAGGAAAGTCTGCTGGACCTGATGGTGGCCACATTGAGGTGCTTAAGGAGATACACGAAGAACATAGTGGGGCCCTGGTGAACTTCATAAATCTTGTATACAAGGCCAAATGCCACAGGATTGGTTCAAGTCAGCTTTTGTCACACTCCCTAAAAAGAAAAATGCAAAGAAATGTGAAGAATTCTGGACAATCAGTCTTATGAGCCATGTCCTCAAGTTATTCCTTTCTATCATCCATGAGCGAATAAGAGTCAAGTGTGATGAACAGTTAGATGATAGTCAGATTGGATTCAGTTCAGGATTTGGAACAAGAGAAGCTCTGTTTGCACTACAGGTTTTGATCCAGAAGTGCCGAGATATGCAGCAGGATGTCGTACTCTGTTTTATCGACTATGAAAAGGCATTTGATAGGGTGCTTCATGATCAGTTAATAGTCATATTAAAGGACATTGGATTGGATGACAAAGATGTAGATATCATTAAAAAACTGTACTGAAACCAACGCGCAATTGTTCGGGTTGATGGTGAAGAAATCAATTACATCGACATCAAGAGAGGCGTGAGACAAGGATGTATTTTGTCCCCGACACTTTTTAACCTGTACTCAGAATCCATCATAACAGAAGCATTAGATGAACTTGACTGTGGCGTCAAGATTGACGGGCGTGTCATCAACAATTTAAGATACGCTGACGACACAGTCTTAATAGCGTCTACAGAGACTGAGCTTCAAACAATTATTAACCGAGTGAACGAGTGCAGTGTGAGGGTGGGTCTGAGGATGAATATTACCAAGACAAAAGTCATGATTGTTTCTTACCGAATTGATTTGGATCTCGTCTTTACGGTGGATAGCCAGAAACTTGACAGAGTGCGTAAATATAAGTACTTGGGAACGTGGTTCGATGAAAGCTGGGAGAGTGATCTCGAAATTAAAAAGAATTGGTTACAAGTGCTCTGGTTTTACTCTTTGTACTCCGACTCATCATAGTTAATGCACGCTTGTTTTCCGTGTGGTGACGGATTAAGAATACGAAATGACACCACCCCATATCATCCCATGGGTGTCGTAAGAGCCGACAGATGGAGTATATTATGCAGAGAACAACACTGCAAGAGAAGGAAAACTTGATATAAACCCTATACCAACCCGTTTGGCCAGCGTGGTATAGTAGGCCAATTCCTCCTTTCAAAGGAGAGGCCTAGTCCAGCAGTGGAATATTAAGGCTGATATGATGATGTGCGACACACTGAAGCTCGCATTACGCTGCTCGGTGTGATATGAAGTAATTACTTAATGAAAATTATGTTTGATTTCAGCATAGTTATGAATTCTTCGTATAAACTATGGACTAGGACTCCTATTTTTGGACAAGGGCACAAAAAACCTAAAATACTACCTAATGTCGAGCTTCAATGTATTGCGCAAACGTGCATTTGGACAGATTCAAACTATGGTGAGTCGCAGTACAGTCACAGTTACGTAAGAGACACGTTAATCGAAGTTCCATTTTTCGAGCTTACATAGTACACTCTTTGCACTGTTTCCAAAATAAAAAGGCAATTGTGTATCGATACATATACTTTAGCACAGCTACGTGATGTACAAAGAAAATCTTGATAATTCTCCGCAGGGGTCGACGGCTGATGGTGAGTTGTCGAAACCAAAACCGTGATGAAAATAAATGGTTTACAAGCATGAACTTGATCGTTAGTTGGCGCTCAAGTGCCATGTATAAAATAAATTGTATTTTACTAGTAGGTACATAGTGCTAGTTATTACTCAGTGTCCACACAAAATTGAGGGACTTTTTGAGTGATTGACGGGGCCTATCCGCTTTATTCATAACTAACGTCTTACAAAAAAATTCGTAATAAGATTTATAATTTTCAATTACGAATCGTATTGACTACGTTTTGATAAAACTTAAAATTTAGTTTAATATTTTAGTCATATTGTCCCCGTCACACAACTAAACATCAATAATATAACGAAAAATAAGAGAACAGCGATGTTGAAAATTTCAAAGTATGGAAATTAAAAAAAATATATCTTTTAAACTTTTATTTTTATTTCAGACGCAGCTTTTTCATAAAGACGGCCGCAATATTGCGGTGGGCAAAGTGAGATCGAATGGAGAGCTTTTTCTAATACTCGTAACCGTCAGTGTTGTGCATAAAAATGTAGCATCGTATAAAACGGTGAGCAAATATTTCACCTCGTGAGCCGCACGGTCCCAAGGGACACTGTATCGAGAATTGATCTCGCTCGCTAGTAAATTTGCTACAGAAGCGGTGGGTTCGAGACTCACCGATGATGATGTTGTTTATTTCAATAAAATCTGTATGATACCTTTTACTGTCTTCTTGAGATGAACTTGTGGCTATGACATTTTAAAACTAGCCAGGGAATATTGTATGGTAGTCAGAGGTGCACCGTAAACTTCACAAGCAGAAAGTATAACATTATACTCATAAAGTACATACATACATACATAGACTCACGCCTGTTTCCCGGAGGGGTAGGCAGAGACTACGGAACGCCCTTTGCAACGATCCTGACATATCTCTCTTCCTTCATTCACTCCCATCAAATTCTTCATGCATGCTCTTCTGTTTAGGGTACTTCTAACCATTCCTGTTTTAAGGAGGTCTCCGATCTGGTCAGAGAACGTCCGTCTTGGTCTTCCTTTCCTTCCTTCGTGTTGTCCCAATCACACTTGCCTTGTATATCTGCTTGGTCAGTCTTTCGTCATCCATCCTCTCCATGTGCCCAAACCACCTTAGCATTCCTCTCTTGATGCTTGTCACTACATCTTCTTTTACACCACAACACTCTCTTATCACACAATTCTTTACCCTGTCATTCAAAGAGTCATAAAGTAACTGTTAACTAATCAATGATTTCCTCAGGCACGTTCTAGCTTCTGTCGGACAGTGACCTTTCTTCGCACAGCTTGAAGATCAACTTCAAGAACTCACCAACGGCTCTGTAAACGTGAAGTTAAGTTTTGTGTCAAATCAATATATAAAAAATATATTACAGAGACTAAGGTACTCGTCTGCAATATAATATTATGTTTAATCAGGTTAGCCCAAGCGGATCTCGAGTTCCAAGGTAAAGTCTTGGATGTTACGGCGATAATGTTACAATGATAGTGAAAATAGTGATGGCTACAGACTGGTGTCAAATCTTTTTATTGCACATCAGTAGCCATCGATAAATAATAAAATGTCAATAAAACAATAAAATTATTTTACTGTAGTTTAAACACTTAGAACTCAAAAAGTGTAATATTTCAAATAATGCTCATAATGTTAAAGCTTTTTGTCTATTGATCCTAAGTAATACAACTACACGAAAGGGGCAATTAAGTATCCGTCTAAAAGCTTTAGGTAAATTTGCGTGAAAACTTACGTATACCTTACGTAAGTAGTGACCCAGATAACAATATAAACTTTACAAACTTGCAGCAAGTTTAAATCAAACTTTTTAGTTTCATTGTGACAAACTTGCATGAAGTTTGTTTTTCTTTTTTTTTGTCCTGTCCGACAAAAGCTTGTCTTCGAGCACCTCCTAGATACAGCAGGAGGTGCTCGACGACGAGCTGTTGTCGATCCACTAACCTATGCCCGTTGTCACCCAAATCCTGAAACTAGAAAGTTTGATTTAAACTTGCTGCAATTTTGTAAAGTTTATATTGTTATCTGGTGATGTACCCTCATGTTTGTTCATTTCCTATTCTGAGCTTTCTATCTATCAAGTGACATCATGAATTAGAGCTAAATGAATTTAATTGTGTATTCTTGTATATGTTATTACTAAATTAGAGAGACAATATACAGCTTTATAAATTGGTTTTGCTAATTGATGAAATTAATTATATTATTTACAGAATTGGTTTTTGGTCTTCAAGCAAAATTAGGTGTAATGTATGGTACTCGGCAATACAATACCTTAGAGTACTTTACTTACATTTGCGACATAAACAGCTGTATCTTTTGATTACATAGGCTTAGAAGTTTGATTTTGTTACAGCATAAAGATATTATAGACTTCGGTATTTGATATGAATTCCAATTTAATAACTCCACGCGTTCATGTGGAAAGGGGAAGTAACGTTGAAATTATTAAAAATGTTTTTTGTTGCTTTTGATTTAACAAAAAAATTACGGTTTTCGCAATTTTTCCTTTATCTGTGCTATAACAAGTTGCCTTGTACCAAGTTTTTAGATTCTAAGTACACGGGAAGTACCCTGTAGGTTTTGATTCCCTTGCGAGTAGTTGCGAGTTTGAAAATATGCTTAAATTGCTGTTTCTTTTAATTGCGTTTACATAGAAGTTTGATTTAGTTACTGCTTAACGATGTAATGGACCTCAGTATTATTAAAAATATTGTTATTGTATGATGTAACTAAAAATTTACGGTTTTTAGGGTTCCGTACCTCACAAGGTAAAAAAAGGAACCCTTATAAGATCAGTTCCTTGTCCGTCCGTCTGTCTGTCTGTTCGTGTGTCACCACCGATTTTCTCAGGAATGGGTGGACCTAGCAAATTGAAATTTATACCAGATACTGAGGTCTATGGTTCCTATTAGGTGTATAAAAATCAGGGTTCTGGGTCAAACCTATAAAAAGATATGGTCAAAATTAGATTTTTGCGAAAACTTGTAAGTACCAATATTGTGCTTTGTGCTTAGTTGTGTGCTCTATAAAATCTCGAATCGATTATATCTCAGAAACCATACAAAATTAGTACACTGCTCCACCCGTGTCCTATTTATAGCCGCTACTTAACCCCATCAAGGAAAAATGCTAAAAATCCTTGCTTAACGTGCCTTTGTGTGCCAAAGTAAAAGTGTTTTAAGTAAACAGGTTATAACTTTCTCTTCCCCAAAGATCTCCACAGACCTTCTTGAACGTAAAATAAATATAACCTTATAAACACGCACTCGTATTAAGATTCACAAAGTATCAGACAAAATTTCAGTGCAACTTTGCACGAAACGTTTATATTACGACGTGTAAAGGGGAAATTTCCGAAGTGTCTGAGCATCATCGTAACATTTATGGCGTTCCGTGAATTATGCATTGTCGCAACTACAATGCGTACAATAGAGTGTCGATCGAGTAAAATGGTTCCCGTAATGTGGCACTTGTTGATCATTCGATGTGAACACTTATTTATACGTGCTCTAACTTTCACCACTAATACGGATAGAAGCGTCAAGTTGTAACAATACGCCTCGTCAATCCACGTGCAAACACGGTTCAAATATTACATTATCCTGAATCGAAAGGTGATAGATTGAAGAACGCCGCGTTTGACAATCCTAACGACCCTTTTTACCTGTTCACGACGGTTTCTAGTGTCTAAAAACATCGATAGGTATATATGTACTAACGGACATTTTTTATGTTTTATAAAGGTGACTTTTTTTATCTTAACCTCTTGTATGCCGGAATACCAGACACAATTAAAAAGGTATTGTGTCTCGCGTAGATCTGCGTTCCGGCATACAAGGGGTTAATACGTTTAGGTATTTTTTACGATAGATGCTGGTCGTCATTTACTCGAGGTATCAATTTGATAGACACTGAACCATGTAAGTACATACATACATGGTATTTACTACAACAGTAGAACATTTAAGTCCAATCTAGTATCATACTATCTTTAAGTTGTTTTTTTACGTAATGCAATAATCATTACAGAGAAATAGTTTGGCTATGACATCGTAAAATAGACTGGCAGAACGCCAAGTTCATTACAAAATATCCAATTTTCAAAACAAAAGACGCCAATGAATGAGCTAAGCCGCACGATCACAAATTTTTACTAATCCCTAGTGGTGTTATTGCAGGTGGATCATGGAACTTGTCTGGTTCGAGCTTGTATCACCACAATGGTGCACGCGGTGCCACAGCGCGTGCCACACTCCTGTTTATTTCTACTATTATTGCCACAGAGCTCTCACTGCGAACACCGCACTGCAGTCCGCCTTTTGTTCTTATAAGGAACTACAGCTATGTTCTCATTAAACCTATGTACAGTGCATATTTCTTAATCTAACCACCCAACATGGCTATTGCAAAATATCATAGTTACTACATTCATCCGTGACATTTTACGACATGCAATAAATTATTTATTATCTTCTTCAAAGAGATCACTTTTAATATAATTTTTGCTAGCATACAGTCAGCGTGTGTATCATTTATTTGCAAAATGTCTACCTACATACTTCGCAAGAATTGTTACATGGGATTCGAGATGCAAGAAACGCCAAACAAATTATTCTTATCAGTAAGTGGAACAGTTTTCCATTGAGGAGATTTTTTGGATAACTCACATTTTTACTGAATTCTTACAAGCAGAGCTTTTACGTAGCTTCTAAGTCGCGTCATTCCACAAATTGTAGCCTTTTACATTTTGTAAATTGTAAAAATGTTTCCGACTTCATAAACTGGTTTCTTACTATTATTTTGCTTTGAGATGTTTTATCAAAGACGCAAACCATAAAGTTGGATTGACACGTCAGTATTTTTGTTGTGCGCGTCCAAATAAACAACGTCGAAGTGTCGTGGAGTCGACATCTCGTTATAATGCCTTAGGTCTTTATCAGACTTGTGGATATCGAGTGTAAGCAATCGTGTACATCAAAACGGGTGTGTTGTATTCGCAACATAAACATCGTCGCTCCATCGAACATTGTTAAAGGCTACGAACGAAGTCAAGTGCAAGTCTGTGAGCGCTGCTCGTACATTTCTTCACAACTGGCAAAGCGACGTCGTTTGATGAAACGGTTTTTGTTTCTCGGAGGTTACTCACCTCGTCTCCGTCAAATAATAGAACTGTGAAAGATAAACTTTCTCAGATTGTGTACTGCGCGGTACTGTAAGATAATATAATAGCTAACTTGGAATTTATTAGTAAAAACGGTGAGTTGAGGTCGAATATTTATCAAAAATCACAAAGTATCCTTATTTCGATAATAAATGTTGGTTTGGGTAAATAGGGTAGTTCACAGGTAGTAGAGCCTTGCTGATTTCAGCATGAATGGGCCGGCTCGACCGGGGAAGTACTACCCTCTCACAGAAAATCAACGTAAAGTAACAGTACCTAAACTGTTGCGTTTCGTTCGGTGAGTGAGAGCGCCGGAGGCCCTATCCCCTATTCCTTCTCCTTCATCCCACTCCTCATCCTATCCCTTTTCCCAACCCAAAGGGGCGGCAATGCACTTGTGACTCCTGTGGTGTTGCTTGTGTCCATGGGCGGCGGTAATTGCTTACCATCAGGCAATCCGTCTGCTCGTTTGCCGCCTATTACCATAAAAAAAAATATAGGGCATTTTGTTTTTGCCAGGTTACTGGTACGAAAGATCATAGGATTATTCCTAAATAGGTATTATTCTTAAGTCTATTTTAGTTATTGGCACACTAAGCAACCTCGTAATTATAATACGTAGCATCGCTACCACTCAATAATTGTAATATGATCACGACTTAAGGTATCCGAGTCAAAACGGATAACCGGAATCAAGTGCAAGAGCTTGCCAGTGAGAGAGGAAATTTTATGAAATTGTGAATTGACTTGTCTCTTTATGTGCCATTTCTACAAAAAATATTCATTCCTTAAGCGTTTGCGATCGTGTTCCATTTAACGTTTTACAATTACTTACCGATGGAAATTCATTGTGGAGTATTGCACAGCCTGTGTAAGCATTAATATTCATTATCATATCTCGGAAACTGCCTGCTCTCTGTTGATGAAAGGCAGGTAGGTAGCTTTTTGGTAGTCGATGGCTGCATAGAGAGTATTTATATATTCTACACTTTACTGTTACTAAGAGTCTTGTACTATTAATGTTATAAAAATTTGGGCGCGGTCAAAGATAGTTGTCTTGATGTTCGCGGTCAACTTTTGCGAATTATTCGCCACATCTTCACAACTGTGATACGATTGGCACGCATATCACTTTATATGATTTCAGCCTTTATCTGCATCCATCATAGCATATATGTATTTCATCAACCTAAAATATCAGCTGAGGTGTAAAACTCTGAGGCAGGCCAGTAATTAGAGGTCTGCTAGCACATTGAACAAAAACAGGGTTGGATGAAATGAACCTAAATGTAATTAACTATGTAGTCAATTGTGCTTCAATTCTGTCACATTAACCTGCCCCGATAAGCTTTCTGGCTAAGTTTCTTCTTCTGCACAACAACCTTTTCTTTGTTCAGTTTGACGATCAAATGCAAGACATCAGCACAGGCTGTAAACATAACGGTAAACTTAAGTTTTGTGTCAAATCATAAAACTCTACATAATAAATACAGGTATTTTCTTGGAGTGTTTTCTCTAGCAAATAAGAATTTGTAATTTCATCAACATGTGCACAACGGCACATACTAAATGAAATTCGGTTTGCATACAAATACAACTGCAAAAAGCTTTACAAAATCCACGATCTCTGCAAACGCTAAGATAATTCGTGCTTCTGTAACGTTCCCCTAAAGCTTTTATTTATAAATGATAAAAGAGTTTCATTTAGAGCTTGAGTGAGCTCACACGAGAAAGAAAAGAGTAAATGTTCGCGTAACTTTATCTTTCAATTACAACAGTCCTTTCACGAGTTTGTTAACACTGAAGCTCGTTCAGACACTAAATTTTAGTCGTCTGTACTATTGTTTTAATTCAGTGGCGTATGAAACCGTTTAACGACTTCACAGCACTCGGACAAAGCTCGTTTTAGAATTTCCTAAAACTTATCTTTAATGCTTGTTGCACAACATATTATTATGTGAGGAGATGAACGTGGAATGGAACTTACACAAAAGCAACCGTGTTTACTGTTTTGATAACAGTTGGTTTTACAATAACTTTTACAAGTATTGTTGTGTTTATAAGTAGAATTTAAATATTTGTGTCCTCATAGAATGATTTGATGTCGTATCTAAATTGATGGTTATTTTTGTGTAGTGTTTGGTGTTCCAACGTTATCAAACATATGAACGTCTCTGGCTAGACCTTTTTGCTTTAGTTGTGTGTTCTATAAAATCTCGTATCGATTATATCTCAGAAACCATACAACATTAGCAAACTGCTCCGCCCGTGTCCTATTTATAGCCGCTACTTAACCCCATCAAGGAAAAATGCTAAATATCCTTGCTTAACATGCCATTGTCTGCCAAAGTAAAAGTTTTTTTAGTAAACTGGTTATAACTTTCTCTTCCCCAAAGATCTCCACAGACTTTCTTGAACTTATAATAAATAGAACCTTATAAACACGCACTCGTATTAGGATGGTAGTATCAGACAAAATTGTTGTGTATTATCTTGCACGAAACGTTTATATTACCATTCGTAAAGGGGAAATTTCCGAAGTAACTGAGCATCATCGTAACGTTTATGGCATACACGAGATCCGAGATTTATACATTGTCGCAACTACAATGCGTACAATAGTGTCGATCGAGTAAAACGGTTCCCGTAATGTGGCACTTGTTGATCATTCGATGTGAACATGTATTTATACGTGCTCTAACTTTCACCACTAATACGGTTAGAAGCGTCAAGTGGCAACAATACGCCTTGTCAATCCACGTGCAAACACGGTTCAAAGATTATATTATCCTGAATCGCGAGGTGATAGATTGAAGACGTCGGGTTTGACAATCCTAATGACCCTTCTTACCTGTTCACGACGGTTTCGAGTGCCTAAAAAGGATTTTTTTATGTTTTATATTTATACAGGTGACGCTTTTTATCTTGACACCTTTAGGTATTTTTATCCAATAGATGCTGTTTATGTAGACTTTGACTTCGTTATTGGCGCT
Source organism: Euclidia mi (assembly GCA_944739405.2). Lineage (NCBI taxonomy): Eukaryota > Metazoa > Arthropoda > Insecta > Lepidoptera > Erebidae > Euclidia > Euclidia mi. The sequence goes on from OX123184.2 coordinate 68,664,536, forward strand.
AAGAATCTCAATAGATTAGTGTAGATACTTAATTGCATTATTTTAAACATCTCTGACATTGCATGTTTGGCATAGTGGTTTTAAGCAGCCGTATCGGTACCCAGTCGTGTTGCTGGTTCGGACGATGGGCTGGGATTTTTGCGATCCACTTTAACCTCGACGAGTATTCTATGTATAAGTTTGCAGATTCCCCCACGATACAGGATTTATTCCTAGTAAGAGCTGTAAAAATTGAAAAATTAGTTAAGAGAATACGGCATCGGGTTTTTAGAAGAAAACAAAAGACAAGATTATTATAATAGTTGTGTGAAGTAGGGAAGTGTTACTAGTTTTAAAATAAATAGCATTTTGCCAACTTTTAAGGCTTGGTTTAAATTAGAAAGCTGCCACATCTGTGTAGAATAACAGTTAATTATTACCTTATTATAACAATACGTGTTGAATCTACATAATTATTTGGCATATAAAGGAGTTTGTGAGAGTACTTCACGGAGCCATCTGCAGTAAAGTTCTGAATTTCAAAGTAGTTAAGTCGCGACGGTTTACTAGATGATTGTCTACGAACTACTCAGAACGTCATACGGCCAACTGTAATGTATTTTATTGAATAAACTCTTTGGTAACTACGTTATGTTCTGTAAGAGCTGTACTGTAAAACTTATGCAAGAAAAAGGTAAGGGCTTCTTCTCAATATGTTCTCATAATTTTACAGTTTAGGCCGTAGTTGCCGGGTTGGTCCGATACAGTCAAAAGACATGTAAAGTAGGCTGTATGCCTACTTTACATGTCTTTCGACTGTATTGTATATCTTTAATTGGTTTTAACTCTTTATTGATATGCAATCGACCTATCGAATATATTTATTAAAACATAATTTACAGAATTATAATGCCAATCCACATTTTATAAAAGTACGACAGGAACAGACCCAAAATACGAAACAGTTATACTGTAATATTTTCCATTTCATGTACCAATAACTTCAAACAAATATACACAGCTATATATTTATATTATACCTTATAAATCGTTAGTTAATAAACAATAGGTATCAGTTTCGAATATAGAATTTCATTACTAATCATTTACCCGATTTACATACATGATGGTTGCTACAAATCTTAATATATAAAATCCTTGCGTTACTGACTGACTGACAGACACGCTACAGCCGAAGCTATTGGGCGCAGGAAGCTGAAATTTGGCATGTATGTTCCTTGGGGACCGTAGGGGTGCACTAAGAAGGGATTTCCTAAAATTCCCACAGGATCGGCAAAAACGGGTAAATTTAAAAAAATGCAGGCGTAGCTGCTGGCGTCCTCTAGTACCTATAGAATATAAAGTCCAATCCAGAATCATACTATCTTCCAGTAGTTATTAAATGTAGTGCAATCCGTACAGAGAAAAGGTTTGGCTGACATCGTAAAATGTTCTGGCGTTACGCCAAGCTCATTAGAAAATTGGGCAAGTGCGAGTCAGACTCGCGCACGAAGGGTTCCGTACCATCATCTATAAAAGAAAATCACGTTCGTTGTATGTATACTTAAATACTTTTTAAGTTTCTACCTGTTTATTAAGATCGAGTAACAAATTGCTTTAAATTATGTTTTTTTGTATGGGAGCCCCCCTTTATTATTTACTTTTTTTAAATGTAATTATTTATTTTGGAAGTTAATATACAACTACATATTCTGAGAAAAGTTTAAGTGTCTACCTGTTACAGTTAGTAATTTTGAGCAAAAAATACGAAAAAAACACGTTTTTTGTATATAAAAAATATTAAAGGGGGGGCCCCCCTTTAATATTTTTTATTTTTAGTATATGTTGTTATAGCGGCAACCAAAATACATAATTTGTGAAAATTTTAGATTTGTAGCTATCACGGTTTATGAGATACAGGCTGGTGACAGACAGACAGACGGACAGACGGACAGACTTGGTGGTGCTTCAATTTATTTACATTAACCTGCCCTGATAAGCTTTCTGGCTAAGTTTCTCTTTGTTGGTTTATTTTTCTAAAAATAAAGCTTTTTCGCGTCATGTTTAGTTTACTTCAAAGCTTTATTTATTACGTATCCTAAAAACCTATAGAAATAAAATCTGAAAGGTTCAAAGACGAAAAAAATCTGTATAACGTTCCAAAAACCAGCACGAAGCGAGCAACTAAACATGACGTTTTGCACTATCCTATGACGTGAAACATCTATCTTTGAGCTACGGCGAAATTGTTGAAACGCACTGAATTCAACCTAGTTGTACCAAGGTCGGCATAATATTCCGCTCCAGATAACTATGTAGTTTACTAACTGTAAACTGTCTATAATAATGGACCACTTCAAACTATGACGTAAATTTCCACCGCATACGTAAGAGCTGTGTGCGCTGTTTGTTATTTTATGACATGTGATTATAGCGCATGTCGAGCTAACGATGACATTGTGTCTTCATATTACCCGACACGATGGGTACATAATGTTGTTGTATGTAACGTATTGTCTCTATGGATTATTAAAAATAAACGTTATATGAACTGTATTTATAAGCTAGCATCCTAATCGTTTTGGCGTAGAGTACTTCTCGTTGTAACGGTATTTTGATCTCATTTTAAATTGTGCTTTGTGATTTGGTCTGGGTTATCGATATGTCGGGTAGCTTAACACATACGATTACTATTTAGATTTTAAGGTAGTGCTCATAAGACTTATCTTATGTGAGCAAGCTTAAATCACTAATTATGCTTATTAGACGACTAAATCTGAAAATATAACAGTCGAAACATTGATACTTACTGCATAGTATTTTGGAACGAGATGATTTCATAGTGTATGATGATCGTGAGTCTAGTGGTCACAGCTAGTGTAAACAATGCCAAAACGTCGTGGTAAATGGTGGGTTTATATAAAATGGTAAGAAATAGGAGCGTAAGATTGTGCTTCGGTGTCCCATAAACTGGTAATAAGAAGTATGTCAGGTGGAAGGGAATAATACTGTTACAACCTCATTTGTATTACAAATTAGTCTTGCAGCAAGTGCAGTATAGAATAATTTAAGCAGGATATTAGTTTACTCTAGTACAGCTGTGTATTCTACAATACTGTGATGTGTAGGTAAGCATCTCAAATTAAGACGTTCCTATATCGTGTTAATGCCTCCTAAAGGTATAATGAGGATTGGCGGTTAATAATTATATAATTTCAGTGGTTGCCCACCGGGTTATCTAAACATGGATGTAAAGGCGATAAACCATTTTTGAAAGCCACCTAATAGTAATATTGACTTAGAACTTTGCGGAACGAATGATACAAAGTTGAACTAAAAGAAGGCTGTACATTTTCTCCCTAATTAGTCATATTGAAAATAATTAAATACATTTGCTAAATTTAATTTCACTATGCTTATGGTAACACCAAATGATGTCTTAGCTACGCAAAAGGCCTTAACTAGCCTTCCAAGTAAATCCAGAAGAAACCGTCTCAAAATTGAAGGTTTATAGTGTAACTCCAATTCATAAAATATCCCAAGCTGGCGTGTAAAATAACGTGCGTAGTTTTCATTTCCACTTGACGCGTTTACCGATTTGAAAGCCAGGAGTGTGGGCTCATCGAAATCGAACATCACTTCGCGTCATATTCGTGATCGCGATGATTACAATTTATGTCAATAACTCTTCTAGATCAGTATAAATGTCAACACTGTAAGGTTATTGAAATGTAATGGGATTTTCAATTATTGCATGGCTTCTGATGTGGAATTCAGTTGAGTGTTATGTTGGAATGTTTTTATTACCGACGTATGTTTGAATGTAGGATTGCTTCTTATCATATTGAAATTGTAATGTATGCGAAGGTCATATTAGAAAACAGAATAAGCATAAAATACTTAGGATTAAAGATTTTGCGACATCTGTTCCATCCCTAGTCTTGTGTATAAACTTTCCCGCTGCTGGGCATGGGCCTCCACTCACTACGAGAAGTGTAACTAACTATATGCACGTGATAAAACTTATTTATTTTGAAATCCACAGACACACTTCACTTTTGTTTGTATGTATACCTAGATGTATAGAAGATGCGTTAGCCGATACTAATTTACACATACCTACAACTTATAAATAAATAATCAATAAGATTGTGCTTCTTGAATATTAAATAGGAAAGAGAAATCTGTAAGGTTTTCGGGACTTTATTTATGGGGTAGGCTGGTTAAACCGATGGTTACGCCCCTGTGATATTCCGTGGAATAAAAGCGCTTTGGTTTTAGCGTCAGTTACCTACTTCATAATATGTATTAGCTGTAGCCCGCGATTTCGCGGGCCCTGAAAATTTCGTATATTGTATTATAATATATGAATACCATGTAATCAAACTACGGTTCACGGACTCTATCGCTATATCTTAAACCAAATGATCTTAAAACTACACTATTTATTATAATCCGACGTTTCAGCTTCTTTACAGAAAGAAGTCTTTAATAAAAGCCTATGTCATTGTCCAGCACTTCAACTATCATTATCATCATCATTAGCCCTGAATACGAATTGCACCACTGGACTGGAGATATAAATATTTTGATATTGGTAGTTGCAAGTTTACAGATCATAAATTTAATAAATAGATTACAAAAAAACTGATAGACTATTTCAAGAAAATAATTTATGTTTATTTTATTCGAACAACATTGTTATATTATCTTGCAAACAAATATTTTAGTGATAGTCTACAACTATATTTAGGTTGTGATGAATCAGTCAAAAACGTAGCAAGGGGGAATTAATACATAAATAAGACATAGCATAGCATAACAACCTTTAATTATTTATTATTATCATATTATTCAACAAGGCACATACATAGCTTTAATCGTTAGACCGATATCCCAAGCCTATCTTACACATTGGGAGCGTAGTTTCCTGCTAAAAATAGCACCACCTATCTTTTCCCTTAAATGTCGTACAAGGCCACTTAGGGGATGGCAGCGGTTACACATATGTGCTCATGCCACTAATATGTATATACGTGTTTTGAACCTTCCACTCACATTTTTCTAGAAGATTCTTTTAAAGTATTTGTAGTACACGCTGGTATTAAATTGCTATGATGTTTCTGATGCGGTTATAAAGCTGTCTCCATTCTATTTTGAATTTCCTTTACATGTTTAATATTGGTTTAATTTGTCCAGTGTTTATTTATGGGGATTCTTGGACATTTAATATGTTTTGGGGACCTATGAAAAAAGAATGATCACGAGAGAATATTTTTTAGGCAGTGATTGAAAAGTAACCTTGTTAAATAAATCAAGCCCAAGAGAGCTTGGAAACCAAAATACCAAAGAAATTTTCTAATTAAGAGAGACAAATTCACTTCGTGTTTTTGTCCAACGGAAAAAAGATACATGAGTGATCTTCTAATTGTAGTGTTTTTCTTTTGAAGTAATTCTGAAAATGTCAATTAAACGTCTGGGTAGAATTAAACGTTAGTAGGTAAGTCAATACTTGTGTTGTAGGAACAAATAGCTATAACTAATTGTATTTATGACATTATTTTTTAGTTCCAGGTTAATGATTTTAAGACGCGCTTCGTATTTTTAGCATGAAGAAATGTTCAATGATTTGAATAGAACAGAGAAAAAGGATTTAAAACATTACGTAATAGAAAGAAACAGTAAATTCAGACCGAGTATAGCGCTGTAACCAAAAAGGGAAAATAGTCACTTGTGCGCGGTCTACGGAATTTCGAAAAAGGGAGAATAGTAACTTGTGCGCGGTCAAGCGGATAATAATAATTCTTGAACTTTTTTGTTGTAGAATTGGGAAGCATTTTTTCAAACAAATAACCATTGAATTGTTGGTAGCAACCTTGCTACCAATGACAGTATTTAAGGATGAAGAATTCAAACTAATCTGCTCAACCTTCAGGTGTGATAGGCTGTTTAGCCTTCAAGTTGCATTTCGACCTTAAGTCGCTTTTCGACCTAAACCATTAACAATTCTTGACGGCCGATCCACTACAGATCTGGACTGTGTGATGGCCATGCTATTGTTAGAATGTCTTTTGATAGCAGCCCTGTTTTTGTTGACTCTGCAAACGGCCTGAAGCGAAGTAGAAAAACACAGAAATAATCAGAAATAATATTAGAGGTAGAAATGCATGGATGGCGTAGTGCTTCAAACGTTCGTCTCGCCATTTTATACTACGCCGAGTATTGTGGGTTCGTTCTCCACACGAGACAGCACATTATACGACAGCACTTTCATGCTAAACTTAGACATAATTATTCTAGGGCAACTCACACACTGTCATCTGATCTCGAACTAGGCAGAACTTGTACTATAGCAACCAGATAACTGTTAAATATACTTACAAAAGTATTCTTAGATACACATATATTGATATTGCGTGGAAAGTACCTGAGAGCCTGTATAGTTTTTAATCACGTACGGTATAAAGGTAGTCTCGGCAACGGTGATCGAACTTTTTCAATATGAGTATGTATGTATGAACTGACGATATCACAAAGGAAGAGATTTTAGGTGGAGATCTGCAGTAACAAGAAGCCCTTCAACGATTGCTATCGCAATCTTTTGACTATGTTTGAATTGATTTCCATTGACAATATACATGATACTGAAGTTACATAGAATAGGATTGTTCTCCATCGAACATACCTACTGTTCTGTTTCGTTCTAGAACAATTTTCATTCGAAGTTGTTCTGTCGGAGTCTGCCTAGAAAACGTATAGAGACTATAAATATCTGCCTTTACAATATTATGATCCCTGCTCATGAACAGAACATTCCACGTAACATTCAAAATACAAACCTAAACATAATTGCAGTAAATATCGGATCAATGTGAATATATGCGTTCGCTTCTAATATTCGCACATATGGTGCTCAAACTTCGTAATTAACGACTTATCAAAAGTTCACGTGCGCGGTTACTGAACGAAACACTCAACTCGACATTTCACCAACTAATACAAGATATTTTACTTCGATCTTGCACCAACATAACCATTATGAAACATCGACTAAATATACTTTTAGGACTTTATTACATCTAGCATCAAATATTAAAAAAATACATTAAAAACGTTTAGTTTAAAAAAAAAACTTGTGTTCCAGTCAGTAGACATAGAGCTTTTATAAATTTCGAATAATAGATAAACAACGTGAACGTAACGTAAAAAAACAATATATTTTACGTTACCTTCTAAAGTTTAAGAATTCTATTGGAAAATAAACTTTTGAATTAAATAATTTGATTATAATATATTGCCGTACTGCTCGAGACACGTCAAAATAAGTTATGTCCGTCAGTCTAGTCTCGTCTGAGGTAATAAATTGAATTGGAATATGAAATTGATCTCGAGTAGATATCACAAAAAAATTCAATTTACTTTGAAGCTAGCCTCGAGGTTTTAACGAACATAATAATCTTATGAGAGACATTAGATTTACAGGTCAATGCTTTTCAAATCTATCTATTCAAATAGCGTGAAACTAGTGATAGATAAAAGTGACAAATTTGAAAAAAAATCTGATGGTAAAATCCGTTTTACATTGAGGTATTCCTCAAAGCGTTTAGTGGAACAATTTAGTTGCGCTTTTTTGGTTGCGTTTAAAAATAGGTGCGCTTTGAGGAATACCTCGTTACATTGAGCTGCCCATTTATCACAAATATAAACTTTTATATAAAATTTTAAATGCTAAAGAATTCCCGTCATAGGTTGTATAATGATAGCTAAGAATCTCGATCCCGTCAGGTTTCAGAAAAAAAACCCGCACCATAATCAGGCCATTCGTTTAGGAGCTACGACGACACAGACAGACATACAGGCAACGCAAATTTATCACATCTTTTTGAATCGTCAGAAAATGATAGAGCACGTTTCGGTTATCAGATAGCTCAGAGCAACTGAAAATAACGTATATGATTGGAACGAAATTTGACTTGCATCGAGAACGTTAGCCTTAATGGCCCATCGAATCCGAGTTCGCTCATAAACCATGAAATGAACATGTTACATCAATTTCCAAGTAACAAACTAAGCAACACAGTAGCATACATTTTTATAGCACGACATACATATGTGACACGGATCGCATTGTCAACGTGTTTGACATGCTTTGAATCACTACGGAGGTATCCATCCATTGAAATAACTTTACCTTGCCGAGATACTGTTCATATGATATTCTGCTATTATTAGAATTTGACTACACTTATGACATTGTCATTTGAGCGACCGTCTCGCATGTGACATAGCGTAGAGTGTTGAGGATTTGATCCCCAAGAGACACATTACTATGTATCCATAAGTTGTTGTTTCAAGTCTTGGTATATTCGTTGATTGTATGTTTTAATGTGGTATAACATAGTGTAGTACCAGTGTATTATAGTGAAGAACCGCGAGATATGGGATACATAGGACTTAGAGGTACACTAAAGTGTGAGAGGTGGTTGAAAAATAATGGTGGATTTGTCTGTGGTGTACCAAAGTTGTTTAGAAACTTTAGTTGTGAAAAGTTTATAGAGCTAAGTTTACAGATAGCAAAGCTTGTGCGGTCCATCCATCTATACAAAATTGCACGATTAAAATAGAGAGTAGGATTAATGCACCCGTATACAAAACAAAAGTAGGCAGAATGAAAAAACGGTTACAATACAAGTTTGAGATTGCTGGATTAGTTTTAGCTCAATGGATGAGGCTGGCGGCCTTATCTTAACTTCCATCATTATGAAAGTTACCACTGCAATATGGTAGACATAATATACCGTTGTTTTTGTATGGGGAACGTTTGTCAAAATATAATAAGGAATAGGTAATTACCTGCTAAGGTACCCGTGTGTAAGCTAATATTATATCTAATCTGGTAATACTAGTAAGTGGACCCCGGGCTCCAAGAATGATCGTGAAGAAGTGACGGCTACTGGTGAGCAATGCTCTTATTGCACAAAGGGCAATAACAAGATAACAAAATATAACAATAACATTGTTTTATTGCACTTTAAACACTTAGAACGCAAAAAGTGTAATCATTCAGATAATGCTCATAATGTAAAAGTTTTTTATCTATTGATTCTAAGTAAGACCACTACACGAAAGAGGCAATTATCCGCCTTAAAGCTTTAGGTAAATGTGCGTGAACACCTACATATACTAACGTATGTAGTGATGTACCCTCATGTGCTCATTTGCTATTCTGAGCTTTCTATCTATCAAGTGACATCATGAATTAGAGCTAAATGAATTTAATCGTGTATTCTTGTATGTGTAATTAGAGAGATAATATACAGCTTTATTAATTGGTTTTGCTAATTAATGAAATTAATTATGTTATTTACAGAATTGTCTTCACGCAAAATTAGGTGTAATGTATGATACCGAATACAATACATTGTATTTTTTTTATGGAATAGGGTGCAAACGAGCAGACGCATCGCCTGATGTTCATGCGATTACCGCCGCCCATGGACACCGGCAACACCAGAGGAGTCACAAGTGCGTTGCCGGCCTTTTAAAAAGGAATACGCTCTTTTCTTGAAGTTTTGAAGGTCGTATTGGTTCGGGAAAACCGCAGGCGACAGATTTTTTTTTTATTGTTTAGAGGTGCGAGGCAGAAAGTTTCTAGAGAAACGCAGCGTTGTGGATTGCCAACCATCTAAATGGTGGGTATGGAAATGCTGTCGCGTAGAACGATGGCGGAAAGAGGCGGCAGGGATTAATCTGAACAATTCCTCGGAGCACTCCCCATAGTAGTAGCGATAAAAGATGCATAGCGAGGCTACATCTTTACGCAGCCTCGGCGCGGGTCTAACCGGTTGCAAATTCGAGCGGCTCTCCTTTCGATGCGGTTCAGAGGGAGAAGCTGGTACGGGGTGCCCCTGCCCAAAGATGAGAACAGTATTTCATATGCGGCCGGACCTGCGCATTATAAAGGAGCAAGCGGTGGGCCGGAGTGAAATACCGTCTCGATCTATTGAGCTCGCCAAGCTTCTTCGAGGCTAACTTAGCCTTACCCTCTAAGTGACCGCGGAACTGGACTTCGTTCGATATGTCGACACCAAGTATTCCAATACTGGAGGAGGCATTTAAGGGGGTGCTCACAAAACGAGGACATACGACCAACGGCAGTTTTTTAGCAGTGAACACGTGAACTTATGTCTTTGTGGGGTTAAATTGGACCAAATTAAGTCTTCCCCAATCTGAGACCATCTCCAAGGAGGTCTCAATTTCAGACACAAGTTTATTTCGACTCTCGATGACTTTTTCCCGAGAAATGAAATCCGGCGCGACCGGTATATAAAGCATCGCCTGTGCTAACACCTGCATAACAATGAATGCCGCTGTCTAGCAACATATCATTGATAAGCAGAAGGAACAAAGTAGGCGATAGCACGCAGCCTTGAGGCACACCAGCATTTACAGACAAGGCATCAGAGCATTCACCGTCAACTACGACTTTATGCTTCTGTCTGTAAGAAAACTGGTGACCCATTCTCATAATTTCTCGGACAGCCCATAGGAAGGGAGCTTCGAAAGAAGCGTTTTGTGCCAGACCCGATCGAAGGCCTTCGCTATGTCCAAACTGACCGCCAAAACCTCCCCCTTTGTTTCGATCGCCTGTGCCCAACGATGTGTCAGGTATACTAGAAGATCACCAGCCGACCGACCCTTACGAAAGCCGTATTGCTGGTCACTAAGCAGCTGATTGTCCTCTAAAAACCGAAGGAGCTGCCAGTTAATAATGAACTCCATTATCTTTGAGAAGAGGGAGGTTATGGCTATCGGTCTATTGGATACTGGGTTAATTGTGCGCAGAGAATTTAATTGTATGAGATTTTACGATTGTTGTGATTTTAGAATAAGCGCAGGGATGTCTTTTTATGTTAGATTGAAAAGAATTAATACCGAAACGGCTAAACTGATTATGGCGCACGGCTCGAGCTAACGTAAATACGAGAGTTAGTCAATGTTCACATTCTTGCGCATATGTATTTATATTGTCATCATAAGTAATATACACAATTATTATTATTTAAAATTATCATCATAGGCATTATAATATATGAAATTACTTGACGTGCTCGTGCGTGACAATGGGTTCCTTTTATGATATTGGCACCCACTACGAAAGGCTTTTTTAATATGCCATAGGAGGATAAAATAATGGTTGATAGTTTATGGCAGGCACGGCCGCGGGCAACTACTTATAGTGTATAAAAATGAACAAGAAGGGTAAATCAAATCCATTGCGGGTGACACCGCGCGACATAGCTATAAACGAGGAAAACTGTTATGTTGAGAAAATATAAAGAAGAAGAAATTTGTAGAGTATCAAACTTGTTATTTCAGTTTTGCTGTATAGTTCTTATTTTTCTTGTCAGAGCAAATAATGTGTCCAGGGAGTTAGAGGCGCTGCAATAAAATGATTTTGTTGATTGAAAAAGCTTCGATGATGCTGAAACTAAGTAAGAAATATAGTCCCTAGAGCTTGCAAGAACAACTAAGCACTTATTTCAGCCTTGGTGCATTGAGTGATTTGTGACCTAGTCTAAAGAAGCCAATTCGATTTTTAAACGATTTAACCCATATATGCCCAAGAGCACAAAAACGACCCAACGGTACATGTTCAGTGGCAAAGCGCCATAAATAAAACCGTATATTATTTTCATAGTTTAACGCTATCTACGAGTTGTCGGAAGAACTACGTACGTTGTAAGAGCGTTACATTATGCAAAACTAAAGCAATAACAGTTGAAAATTAGGAGAAAAATAGGGACACGTTTTTTTGGTCGAAAATTTAAGACCTTCGCTGACAAAAATGTAAGTACTTATTTATTTGCTTGAAATCTTGCAATTATTGTTAATGAATTAATGAAATGAATATATTTTGTATGTTGGTCACATATCAAATCTGTTCAGGACTATCTATTTTTGCTAATTTTGGATGAAATGTTTGTTAGGGTCGAAATCGACCCCTTGGGCAAAAATGATACAGAGTGTACTTCTTTTTCGCAGGTCACGGCGCGTGCTCTCAACGCATGAAATTGCTGATGTCTTGGAGAATTTGACTAATAGTGATGATTTTGGTGGTGTTGACATATATTTGGACCCGCCTTTAGGTGATAAAATATCCGACGGCGACTAAGGGTACGAAGAATGTTATGATATTGCGAGCTTTAGCCAACACAACTTTACAAGGCAATGAAGAATCCAGTATCAACATTACAGAGAATATATCCATTCAACAACCCGGAGGTTGAGGTTCCTCTGGATATCCATCCAATCACTCCCCCCACTAGTCGCAGTGCATCTCATCAGTCGATAGAGAGAAAGTAGTATCTAGGTCTTTGCTGAAAGCATATATATCAGAATGCTTCACAGTGTGCCACCTCCATATCGAAGAAAAGTTCAAAAAACTCAATAGGCTCACTTTCAGCCGACAATGTTGTTACTGCTCGTGGTGGTGGTGCTGACCACTCAATTTCAGATTGACGTAGGTTCCGTTTGATTACTTTCCTTTGTGCATCAAAGGAAAAAAGTTGTGCATTACTACGTTATCGCCTCGATGTGTGACTGCGACTACTGAAGGGAGTGATTGGATGGATAACCAAACCACAAACTCTGGTTGTTGAATGGATATATTCTCTGTAACGTTGATATTGGATTCTTCATTGCCTAAAGCTCGCAATATCATTACATTCTTTGTCCCCTGAGTCAGCTTCGGATATTGTTCCTCCTAAAGGCGGGTCCAAATATATGTCAACGCCACCAAAATCATCACTATCGGTCAAATTCTCCAAGACATCAGCAATTTCATTCGTTGGGAGCATGCGCCGTGACCTGCGAAAAAGAAGTACACTCTGTATCATTTTTGCCCAAGGGGTCGTTATCGACCACCTGAAAAAAAGTGACTTCCAGGTACTGAAACTTAAATCTACTAGTTTTCAGTTTAATTACTTCCATTAGAGACAACAATATCCAAAATTCATTAAAATTGGTGATCTAAATATTTCTGGGCACATATGGGTTAAAAAAGGAATAGGTTCTTCTAAATTCGGCGCCTATGCTTTTTAGGTAGTCAACAGTGCTGCACATTTTCTGTATAGCTAAATTCTTGCTATTGGAAGTTTTCTTCAGCATCTTAGATCTCAGCATCACAAAAGAATTCTCCAATAAAAGGTTTTAATCAATAAAAGAGGCGCTCATTCTAAGAAATCCGCTAAATAGGTACAGTTACCAAATCTTTCGTGTGTATTGAGGTAGCTTATGGTGGTCTCGCAACCATAGCTTATATCTCAGTTTCTGTGGGGCTCATTTCCTTTTTTCTTGTTTCAGTAAAGTCAACTACTCCACGACAAATATGCTAAATGTCCAATTGGCTTATTTTTCTCTATCATATAATAAAAGAATACTGCGTGCATAAAGCGTCATGAAACACATACGTGCTCCACACATATGTGATAAAGTAAAGAGGTAACCCTCCCAAAGGAATCAAAATATGTATTTTAATTTGGCGTGTACTCATTAGTTTACACCTGGTAAGCTTCTGATTAACATTGTTATGCGAATTTCTTGCTCCTTAATTTGAATTATTTACTCTGAAAATAGAGGCACGACAAGAGACATTTGCATGTTAATTGTATGTCCCGATCGAAGACACGTACAACGGACATCAATTTAAATAATAATGACGTCACTGTGGACACTCAACCTCATTACTTCTGTATATAGTGAAAAGTGCAGTGGGTGTGAAGAAGAAAATCAAAGTCGAAGGTTCAAGACTGAGAATATAATAACAGCAACCCTGTTTTTAAACTGTCCCCCTACTAGGACCAAGAATGAGATCATTTTCACTATGAGAAAGATCATGCCGAGTGCGAGTTGGCATACTTCACATGTCTTTCGAGATCATTATGGAGAACTCTAACGCATGCATGAGCAAACAGCGAAGTAAAACATCTTGAGGAAATGTTTCCTCAAGACGTTTAACTTCGCTGTTTAGCAAGCGTTGATGAACATTTTAATTTTTAAATGCGACATTATCGTTAAAGTATAAAGACCATAAATAAAGAGCAAAGAAAAGCCATATTCGAAAATATAGTAATGCGCGCCATGGGTTTTCAGAGTTCGTATCTTCTCTAGCATATTAATGGCGCTTAAAATAATAACTACGCGCATAATATTTTATTTTGCGCATATCTCATGCTTAGTGATGTCTGAAAGGGCATGCACAGACTACGCTAACTTTTGTTTATTTAATTAGCTAAGTTTGAGTGAATACCCAGATCCGCTTGTTTAAACTGCTTCAATATTAAACATGACACATTTTGAACTTAGTACAACTACATATTTGTGGATTGCGTAAACTTTTGGCGCACCTAAACAGGCGTAGTTCTACTCAATGTTGGACTCATTGACGGTGCTTGTTATATGTATATACATATATATCTACCTACCTATCTATATTTTTAACTTTTGACTGCACGATTAGCGTAGTAGTTCAAGTGGCCGCCTCAGCGTTTGACACTGTGCAGAGAGTTGTGGGTTCCATCCTCACACGAGACAACACTTTGTATGTAATTTGTCTTGCCATCTAGTCAATCCTATTTATCTTTAAGACATTCAAGAAAAGCAAGTCACTTGTAATTGCTATATTGTAAGTTCTAGTAATTATTAGAGACGCTTCTATTTCGTTTCAACAGATAGATATCGAATGTAATCTTAGTGCTGACAGAAAAAAAATCTTGAAATTCTTTGTCTGAACCTTCAAATCAACCCAAAGTCTGTAATTGAACGCAAACATAATGGGTTACACAATAAGTATTCATTAGGGTATTGTGTATATTTGTGTAGGTCCCTGGATCGTTCCAAATAACTTTGCAATAATAAAGTTTGAAGGTATTTTTTCTTTATTATTTACAGTTCGTATCGTCTTTTAGTTCAACGATGTAAAATGGGCTCTCCAAAATAAATGTATAAAAGTCTAAACGCCTGTATCTATAGAAATATCTATAAGATTATACAAAAGATGTAGTTCTAACCACCGTGGCCGCACCATACAATAAATTGCTCACCAATCGTCATGTCATCGGAAACCGTGTATCGTGTGAACCGAAAAGTTTTCCTCGTAGACTTCGATAAGGGACTTGCATCCGTTGATTCACGACCCTCGTCAACTTTCGTCCATCGAATAGCCCACGCTCCATCTAGCAGACACGTTTCTGTGGTATTGTAGATAAATTACCTACTTTTTCAAACATACCCCAGTCATTAAATATGTAATATTGAATTCCTTATGCGTACATCGAAGAGCATACTTTAAATTAGGAATGATAAAGTTACCGAAACGGTATTGGAACGTTCTCGTATTGTCAATATAAGGAAACGTCCCGAACGTTTCGTGTTAAGGTGCCACTTTGAAATCAGATACCCCTACCTTTAATATAAACAAATTTCTTTTACATACGTCTTTTAGACAGGAATTTTTCATATAGACTTGCAATATAAGACAGTGAGATTTAAAGCGAATAAGACATCGATATTTTGATCAATGATTTCATCAGTTCTTTATCAATATAAATACAAATACGACTGATGAAATTCCCTATAATCGATGAGGAAAAACGAACCTTGGAAACGTATTATAATCGAGTATGCCGATAATCGCGTCATTAACCACGTTCAAATAGTTTGTTTACCCTCGGAGTGTATTTGACTGGGGAGTAGTTCGCACAGAAACTAGGATAACGGGATACCAACACTCATGAAACTGCACTACTAAGAAGCAAGGTATTGATAACGATTTACGTGTTAATATTTACATCGTGCTCCTATTATTCAATCATTGCTATTTATACAAATCGAAGGCGAGATGTAGATGACGATATGATCTTTCATTTTAAACTGATATGTTTATTTGTTCTCCGTCTTATTTATTGTCTAAGCGAATCTACTCCTCGTAGAAAATTGGTTATAAGTGTTCTGGTTTTACTCTTTGTACTCCGACTCATCACAGTTTAAATGCACGCTTGTGCGACACACTGAAGCTCGCATTACGCTGCCCGGTGTGACAAGAAGTAAGTTAATGAAAATTATGTTTGATTTCAGCATAGTTATGAATTCTTCTTATTAGCTATGGACAAGGACTCCTATTTTTGGACGCAAGGTCACAAAAAACCTAAAATACAACCTAATGTCGAGCTTAAGTGTATTGCACAAACGTGCATTTGTACAGATTCAAACTATGATGAGTAGCAGTACAGTTATGTAAGACACGCGTTGATCTACTTCCATTTGTCAAACTAAATAATACAACTCAACTCAAATAATAAAAAAACATCAATTGTGTATCGAGTCATACAACGTGATGTGCAAAGAAAATCATGATAATTCTCCGCAGGAGTCGACGGCTGATGGTGAGGTGTCGAAACCAAAACCTTGATGAAAATAAATGGTTCACAGGCATGAACTTGATCGTTTGTCAGCGTTGAAGTGCCATAGGTATATAAAATAAATTCAGTTTTACTTTGTAGTGCTAGTTATTGCTCAGTGTCCACACAAAATTGAGGGACTTTCGTAGTGATTGACGGGTCCTATCCGCTCTATTCATAACTAACCTCTTACAACAAAATTCGTAATAAGATTTATAATTTTCAATTAATAATCGTATTTATTAAGTTTTGATAAAATTTAAATTTGGTTTAATATTTTAGTAATTCTATCACCGTCACATAACTAAACATCAAAAATGTAACTAACGAGAAAGAAGAGAGCAGCGATGTTGAAAATTTCAAAGACTGGAAAGTAAAAAAGAATATCCTTTAAAATTTTATAAGTGTCTTTTTATTTAAATAATTTTTACAATAACATTATACCAGGTTATTAATTTTAACTATATACATTGCTATCTTACATAATCATAATCTCATAAACATATATATATATATATATATATATATATATATATATATATATATATATATATATATATATATATATCCCGTAATCTATTGTACGTCCACTATGGCCATTTTTGCATCTAATGTGGCGTCCACCTGCTTGAGTCGTCCGTATATCGGACGTCAAATAGGAGACTACGTGAAATGCTTGCGAAATGTCCCCCTGATACTAGAAAAGTCAAAATATGAAAAATAAATTGGACGTCATTTTTCTTCCAATCTTGCTGCACAGAATATTTTCGTAGTTCCGTTGATTTTCGTCGCAAAAACTAGTGGCGCTTTCGTCTTTATTCTATACGTTCATTGCTAGCCGTATGTGACGTCCAACGAAAGCTCTCAATGCTACGTTGCCACTTCGTGCACACAATAGATCTGAATTTGCAGGATTCTATTTATCGGTTATTTTATTCACTATTTGTGAGTAAGTATTTACACGTTTTCAGTTGATATGTGATGTAGCGTCTGTCTTTTTAAGCGAAATGTCTGGAAAAACAATCGAAGTGAAAAGAAACAGAATACCTAAGGATTACGTATACCCGTATATAAGATCTGTATTTTGTAAAATTCATTTTTTTACCTTACTAAGCAGTATTTCTCATGTTTTTATATCACACGCATCTTATTTTATATTCATAGGTCTCAATTCTTCGTTGCCTCTACTGGAACTTCAAGGGAGTTAATTTATAAAAAAATACTTAATAACTTTATTAAACACGCAATAATGCATATATATATGGTATTGTGCCGCTGCCTTGGAAAACCCCTAAATTATTGTTTTCATCAAATCAATTCACGTCTGGAGTGTATTCGTCACTATTGTGATATATGAAATAGTTCAGCTTAATAGAGAGCTCGTCAATTCGTAACTATTGCTGACATTGTGATGTTAAATTTTGATTTGATTCTAAAATGGAGGTTATTTATGTCGACACGTTTTTTAAACAAAAGTTTATTTTATCATATTTTGACTAACAACCTTAGATAGCCTTGAGATGAAACCCATTTTATTTTAAGATCCCACTGCATCAATTTTAATAACATTACTATTTATTTTCACCATCGACCGTCGCATATTGTTGCTGACATTAATGAACCTGAAAATTTGATTTATTTTCTTGAAATTTCCATGTTTTGGTGCCTTTATTGCGAATATTTTTATGTATGATCATTACCCCAAAGATGAATGTGATTTTGTTCCTAATTTTACACCAAAACTGTTAGGTACATGGGTCAAATTACAAAAAAAACGAAATAATATTTTACAATCGGTGATTTAATTTGTGTTACATTTTATTTTTTATTTATTGTTTAGCAGGATTTCAATAAACTAATCACTTGTGCGATTCACAGTTATTTAGACATACACTACCGCTCAAAAGTATTTGTTCACCTTGATTTGAGGATGTTTGAAGAATATTATTTTCTTCTAATTGCACTAATTTTATTATGACAATTCATTGCCGAATGTTATTAAATCTAATGAGGACAGCTTCCCCATCATGATTTAACTAAAAAAACTTAAATAAACAAAAAGCAGGCAACGATAGCCAGTAGACAGTAGGATATACCAACAGACTGCCGTGCGGGGAGTTCGAAACCACCGCGTGCGCTACTGACTTTTCGGAGTTATTTGGTATTTAATTGTTAATTATCGCTCGCCTCGTGCCTCGGCGAGCATGTTAAACCATCACTCTTGGCTCTCGTGAACAGTTGTTGAAAGTCGCTACGCCGCGTCAGTACCCTTAAATAACTGTTGTTATTGGTCTAAACCATGTAATACCGCTATCCCTTTGGGTTGCGTAGGTCAAACGGCAGTCGCTCTGAGGAAAAGCTGATATTAAGTCACATCTGGTTAGACTAGTAAGCGAAGACCGGTCGCTTGTTCGCTTATCTAGACCAGTATCAGTTTATTTAAGTGTACTGACTCCGCGTATGAACATGAGTGGGCGCGTATGAACAACGTGGAAATCAAAGGCGTTCCTCAACCAAACAACGAAAATTTGTTCAACATGCTCTCGAGTCTTGGTTATCAGATAAGCTACTAAGCTGTTAACAAGACCCAAGTCAACTTTATAACAAGAGTACCGACCCGTGAATAGGAGCGTGCGAAACCGATTATAGTGAGTTTCTGTAATCGCTACGTGAAAGATTAGATTACTATTGCAGCAGCTAGACAAGCATCCAAAAGCAGTCCTTTGACAGTAAGACGCATAGGTTTGACGGGCAATCAGAAAATACATGTCAATGATCACCCCACACTTGAAAATAAATTGCTTTTATCGAAAACAAAGAAGGCAGCCGCGAATAAGGACTTTCGTTACGTCTGGGTCAAGCACGCCAAGAAAAAAAAAGAAAACCGATTCATCGCACGTGATTATAGTGAAGTCAGAAATGGACCTTGCAAGAATCGTATGATTATTTGTCAATTATATTACAATCTCTTAATAATGTTCTTGTACGAGATACTATTGGTCGAGTTGTGCTATTCACGTATTCCAACTAAGTCTATCGATGTACATACTGCCGTGTTATGTTTCTATTAAAAACATTTAACTAACTTTTTTAGTCAGATATAATTTAAGCCACATAGTGTATATAATTCTGCGCATCGTATTGCCCGTTATGACTAATCACTGTCCGGCCGTACCGGCTTTTGTCACTCTTCGTATTTGTATGATTGAAGTGCTCTGTGTTTGACTGTGTCCATTTAAAACTCGTATGTTTTTAAAGTTGCACTGGTGCAAGTAAAGCTGAAAGGAAATCGTCTATCCTGGTATGGGCATGTAATGAGGAGGGATGAAAATCATGTGACTAGAAAGGTGATGAAGATGAGAGTTGAGGGATATAAGGCAAGAGGAAGACCAAAGAAAAGATGGATGGATTGTGTGAGAGGAGACATGGATGAAAAGGGAGTGAATGATGAGATGACGTCTGATTGGAGAGAATGGAAGAGAAAGACATTCTGCGCCGACCCCAAGTAATATGAGACCAGGGCAGGCAGAAGAAGATGTTTTTACTTAATACCCGCTATAGCGTAATAAGTGACTGCAATTATATTTTAATAAGTATATTTTAGCATTTATTAGTAAAACATTGTAATATTATTATAATGTGTAATAAAACAGTTGTGATTAACTTGATCTCTGACTTCTTAAGCGTTGCGGAGTGCGATGACCCGTTGGTTATCCCCGTAGACCCGCACCATAAACCTTTGATTGTGGAGGTAGGTTTTGTAGAAATTCATCGGTTTGCAGACAAAATAACTTCATAATATCTTGTCCATAAGGGTAACTACGATGCAATTAAATCTGCTCTTAATAAAACAGACTGACATTTATTGTTATGCACTGAGCCGTTGGAACAGTCAGTTAAACATTTTTACGACAGATTATATTCTCTCAGAGATAAATTTATACCTATGAAATCTATCAGGCAAACTTCTCATCCGCGTTGGTATAGTTCAGGCCTTATAAAAGTGGTAAAAAAAATGTCAAAGTACCACCGGAGGTTTAAATTGTATGGTAAAATGAGTGACTATCTAACGGTATCATCATTACGCCGGCGAGCTGTGGACTTAGAACAAACTTGTTTTGACATACATTACTAACGTAGAATACAAAAACCTAAATAACCCGAGGGCCTTTTGGTCTTTTATTAAAAGTAGAAAAAATACCTCTTCACTGCCTAGTACCACGGTAATATAATCTAACGGTATTGTAACTCGGCCGTCTTCGTGAGTTATATACCTACCAGACGCGCCGCATGCGAGCTGCGGCACGATAGCGGCTGCGGGTACTGTAGGTACAGTCCGCCCAGTCTAATGGGTACTCTGCTCGCGGCGCGTAGGTATAACTCGAGTTTCGTGCGTTTGTATGGAGTTACAATACTGTTAGATATTATTACCGTGCTAGTACACTGTACTATTACTATATAATAAGAATGTATCAGCTAATATGGGTCTAGCAATTAGTAATTAATTCGCAATATATTTTAGATCAACTTTTCAGGAGCCAGAAGTAGACAATATGCCTTGTCTACTTGAGTATAGTACTTTAAATGGTAACAGCAGAAGCACAAATTACATCAGTACAATACATTTTTCTCCTGGAAAGGTTATGAAATATTTAAAAGGTTTGGATCTTACTAAATCTGGTGGGGCAGATTACATCCCTCCATTATTTATAACAAGTTTAGCCGATAGTTTGTTTTTACCGCTCTGCATGCTTTTTATAATAGGTCGGTAACAGAAGGTTTAGTTCCATTAAAATGAAAATCGGCGTTCATTACACCAGTATTTAAAAAAGGTGATAAATCTAATGTAGAGAATTATGGTCCAATCTCAAAGTTATGTTTGTTTTCTAAAGTACTAGAACGTATTATTTATATTATCATCATATATTATATTACATTATTATATTACATCAAATCTAATCCTATCTCATGATTTTATATCTAAAGGTTAGTTAGGTAGATTGTGTGTGTAGTGATCTATACAGATTAACAAAAATGTTTTGACCGAATTGACCACAAAATACTGTTACAGATTTTTTTTGCTGCCGGCATACATGGTAATTTGTACCGCTGGTTCAGCTCGTACATTGAAAATCACTCTCAATTCTCAATTCTCGGTTGGTGTTCAATCCCATCTGGAATTCCTCAGGGTTCGCTTTTGACCCCACTATTGTTTACTCTATTCACTGGAGATATAAATTCTTGTTTCCTAAATTCTTATATACTTCTATGTATACGCGGATGACATGAACATTCACAAAACTATTAACGATGCATCGGATGTAGGGAAACTCCAAAACGACCTTGATAAATTTGTAGCATACTGCACAGTTGCACACTTAACAAACTACAGTTAAATATCGCAAAGTGTTGTTACATAACATTTAGTCGTCAAAAAGTTACCATAGGATCGGGTTACAAACTTCATGATAAGTTTATTAGGAAAGTTGACTACGTTAAACCTTGGTGTTATCATGGACTCAAAGCTTTTATTCGATATGCACATCAATCACATTACGAACACGGCGTCGAAGGCACTTGGTTTTGTGATAAGAATGTCTTCATGTTTTCGGTCTCTTAAGACAGTAAACGTTTTGTACTGTGCCTATGTACGTACGTAGCAATCTAGCATATGCGTCACAGGTATGGAACCCTCAATACCAGGTATATATATCATGCATTGAAGGTGTATAAAGAATGTTTTTGCGATACTTAGATTTTAAAGCGAATCAATATTCTATTGACTATGACGAGCGTTGTAAACGGTATCATATTTTACTTTTGGAACTCAGAAGAACCATTATAAACATAGCCAATGACACGATTGATTGCCTTGAGTTGACGGGTAACATCAAGCTTGGAATGAATCAATTAGTTTTTCGACAACGTCCGATCTTACACGTTCCCTTTGCTACAACGAAATACAGACGGAACTCTTTTCTTTTACGTTGCGCCGAATCATTTAATCAAATGTCACGGAAATTAGATTTGGATTTATTCTGCACTAACTTGACCAAAAATAAAAAAAACGTATGAATTGTGACTTCTTTAGCAGCGATCGGCATATATAGCCTAGATTGCGGTTTTTTTCCTGTGTACCTTTTCATTATTATTTTCTTGACTTTTTTTGTTATAATAATATATAATTATACTAACTTGTGTATTATGAATCTCATTTTTAGTTACTTTTTTATGGCGGAACATGGCTGCAACATTGTATTTATTGTATGATTGAGCAAGTAGGTATACTTACAACAGTAACTGATGTAATTAATCTTTGTTACATTGCATTTATATGTGGTAGCTTGTAATTAGCAACTTCTTTTTTATTTAATTAAAAGTATTGTTATTAGTCTGTAAGCTATCCTAAATAAATAAATATACGGACGTTATAATGTTTTAAAAGTTTCAAAATATCTGTCATTTGACGTCCAAGATGTCAAATGATTAATAGTTTGTAACTTTTACGATATTGCCACGTCCGTATACTCGTATGTATCTAAATACCTGTAAAACTTGCAAATGATTACAGATATGGACGTTTGAGGCTAAGCGTATGCTTTTACGTAGATATGCGTATGACTTTGTAACTCAGTGCAGTTGATGCAGATACAGGTAGTCAGCTTCTGCCAGAGCAGAACAGACGCATGTCCACATTGCACCTGAGCCGCAGCATACGCAGCTGTCAGTATGTTCAGGTATAAAATAATCGGATCTACGCTGCGTGGCGTCACCCGAGTCTCAGCATACGCTTAGCCACAATAAAATTTCGTTACAAGTTTGACACTATGTATCATTTGACGTCCAGGGTGTTAAATGAAAAAGGGTTGTATTTAACTGTTAGTCAAAAATACTAATTTTCCACCAAAAATACTAATTGCACCACTAAGATAAGTTGACGGAGCCCTGCTGCTTCGCAGGGCTCCTATTTTTGGGAGCAGGGTCACAAGAGAACCTAACATAACTTATTAAGTTTTCTGAGTGGATAAGTTTCCCGAGCGGACGAAACTTTTCATATCAAATGATATTTTGTAAAAAGATCATCATATTTGGTGTACAAATAGTATTTTAGTGTGCAAGTCAGTATTTTAGTGAAATAATAGGTTTTTTTGCGTAACTCACTTTAGTGTGTTACATAATATTTTTGAGACGCTGTTAAAAATATCCCAATGAAAAATAGTTTGAAAATTTACGATATTGTAACGTCCGTATACTCGTAGTATACGACTACGAGTATACGACTACAAGTATACAGTCGTATACTAGTATACGAACATAATATAAAACTTCAAGTAAACGAACGTTACAATATCGTAAATTTTCATGATTTTAATTTTGTATGTCTAAATGTTGTTGGTTTATGATGCTTAATTATACATACATACATAGACTCACGCCTGTTTCCCCGAAGGGGTAGGCAGAGGCATATTAAACGCCCACTTTTCGCCAGTGTTTTGATCCCACGTAATAGGTAGCGAGCCTATTGCCGCTTATCGGGATATTTTGTTTGCCAGAGCCTCGTCCGTTGATCGGCAGGTGCACCACTTGCAGGTGAGGTTGGCTTGGGCCCTAAGATCTTGGTGGGAACCCTATGCACCCCTTAATTAGGCGATGCTTAATTAGGGTACTGCTAACCTAATGAGAGCCACCGTTTTCATGCTCTCCACGTAAAATGGTGTAATAATAATAATAACAGCTTTCAAACATCACCTTCATCGAGTAATATAAACAAAAAATGTATTACAAGATGAAAAGAAACCTTACAACCGCAGGGCAGCTTTGTGGCGAGCTGAATGTGTGTGGCGACACTGCGGTCCCGAATGCTTTGAGAGAGTCGGTCAGTGCCTCGTCTCCAGCTTGCCTTTACTGGCTGGTCGGAGTGGATTTCCAAGAGCACCCGCAGGACTCTCAACACTGGCTTGCCTTGGTCGGCCGGCCAGAGGGATCCGCAAGAGCTACCAGCTCGGGGGTGGAAGTGTCATTCTCAAGGGCGTAACTACGGGGAAACCCGCTCCGAGTCTCCGTTGTCACGAGACCCGCGATGGTGAAACCGGTGCCGCACCGCTCAACACCCCTAGCCACTCGCACCGGTGTTTCCCTCTGGCTGCCTCTATGGCAGAGTTTGTTTGCTTTGGGCGGCTGTTAAGAGAGGGCCCATCCAGTGAGTTGGCGAGTCACCACCTGCCATCCGGACGGATACTATTAGAGTATTACTGGCAGGTGCCATTTTTCATCCATAAAAATTACAAGTCAATCAAACACCCAATCCCATAAACCAATTAAATAAGGCTCCACATATACAATAGTCTTACATATGCTGCGGCTAGTCCATAGCTGTTCTCAGTAGTGCAGTTGTGGAGGCTCCGCTGCATGTGTCCCATCCCATTTTAGATTAAAGCTCTCTACGGCCCTCTGTGCGTTGGATCCATATCCCCGTGTAAGCCTCCCAAAGGTCCGGTTATTCTTTTAACACTAAATGTTAGAAGAATAGCCGTGTAACAGAGACACTTACGAATAATAATAATAATTAATTTATTCGCAAGAAAATGGTACATTAACAGGTGTTTATAAATGGTTGGTTACAGCATATTCTGCCCCTTGGGGCGTGCGAATTGAGTGCAGTAAATGGGTACTACATGGGAATATAAAGAACAAATATATTAGAAACATAACAATGAGTGGCACATGAAACAAAATAACATTTTACTAATATGCATCGGTGATAATATTAGTTGCCTAGGGCCTTATCTTCTAGATATTCCTTGACACTATTATAAGTTTTATTTAATAGTATATTAAAAAGTTGTTTTTTAAATTGGGATATAGGTAACATTTTGATACTTAGCGGAATATGGTTATATATTTTAATTGCCATACAGTATGCATTTCTTCTAAATAATTCCAATTTAATAGATGGCAGTTATGTATCATCAAATTTTAAAAACTATTCGGCATGATGTTTTACTAGTAAACCTATTTCTAATATGTATAAGCATGGAACAGGTAAAATCTTGTGTTTTTTAAATAGAGGTTTACAGCTTGTCAGTGTATCGACTCCACATACTGCTCGAATACACTTCTTTTGGGTTATAAGAACTCTGTCAACTTCAACCGAGTTACCCCATACAACAATGCCGTATCTGAGCAGGGAGGATACGTAAGCATGGTATGCAGATAGTGCAGCATTAATGTTTACTGTCAGTCTAACTTTTTTTTAAACATTTATAAATCGATCTATTTTATTGACTAGTTTTTCTAAATGAGGTTTCCAATTACAATATTTATCGACCCTGATACCTAAAAATACGCAATTATCATCAACGTTTATGTGCGTGTCATTATGATTTAATTTAGATTTGTTGCATATGTTTGGAACTGAATAATATTTGTTTTTGTCATGTATATCTTAAGGTTGTTTTAATTAAGCCAGCTTATGGCATTATTGAGTGTCGCTTTTATATTTATTTCTAGATTAAGTTTATGTTTATCTTTAATTATTATTGTTGTATCATCAGCAAATAGTATAATTTCCTGGTTGATTGCATCCGGGAAATCGTTAATGTATAATAGAAACAAAAGAGGGGCTAAAATACTCTCTTAGGGCGTACCATAATTGTTTATTTTGTACATCGATCTGTATTGCTTTTGTTTATTTTTATAAGTTCTGTTTAATTCGACATATTGTATTCGATTTTATAGATAACTCTCAATCCAGTTATAAACATTCCCCCGTAACCCATAATTTGAGAGCTTTGAGAGCATTTTTTGGTGACAGACGAAGTCAACAGCTTTTGTCATGTCTAGAAACAGACATGCGACTATAGATTTATTATTTAAGGCTTCTGTAATATGCTTTATTAAAGAAAAACATGCCAATGCAGTGGAGTTTTGTTTCCGAAAACCGAACGGTTTTTTATTTAAGATATTACAAGAAGTTAGAAATGTCTCTATTTTGATGTACATAACTTTCTCGAATATTTTTGATAGTATAGGTATGAGTGTAATTGGTCTGTAATTATTTATGTTAGTTTTGGCTCCTTTTTTGTGCATTGGCTTAACAATTGACAGTTAAAGACGATCAGGGAATTTACCTTCTACGAGTGACAGGTTAATGATATAGGTTAATGGTGCTACTAAAGAGTGTGCGCAGGTTTTTAATACCTTTGTACTTATATCATCATAGCCAGTAGAATGAGTATTTTTTAAGGAGTTTATTGTCTTTAATGTGTCAGAGTTGTCTATTGGTGCGAGAAATAAGGGTCTTAGTATTTTGAGATATTTTGGTGATATGGTTAGGTGGGCCTGTATCTTCGTATTTTTTAACATTGCTGCACAGTGATACATAGTAATTGTTAAATAAATTACAAATTTTAATAGGCTTGGTGTAGATATTTTTGTTAAATTCTATTGATTCTATGTGTGCGCTAGTTATTGCTTTATTATTGTTTTCTTTAATAATTTTCCATGCAGCTGAGCAGGCAATTTTTGCGTTTTTAATGAAGTTTAGATTGTTTATTTGTTGCGCTTTGTTGATACATTGTTTTAATATTTTTGTATAATTGTTATACCTTGTCTTATTCTGTCTTTTATTGTGTCTATTAAGATGATATTTCAAGTATAGCATTCTTTTTCTTATACAACATCGTTTTATATTTTTAGTTAGTTTTCTATTTTTTACGTGTTTGACTACACTTACACTTTTTATCGTTATTTTGGGGAAACATAAAGTATAAAACATGATGATAGTGTCATGGAAGGTGTTAAATGCTTCATTTGTACTTTGTTGTTCGTATACCTCAGTGCAGTGCAAATTATTAATACAGTTTTTGAATTCGACCATGTTTTCCTGGCTAAGATCTCTAATGGTTTTGTATTGATAGTTATAAGATTTGTTATTTACACTGTAGGTCTCATTGTTGATAGTCAACGATTGGGCAGTTTCATGGTCAGATAATGCTAGGTAATGAATATTAGATTTACCTTCGTGAACGTTACTTACAATTTGATCTAAACAAGATGATTTTCGCGTCGGTAATGTTATGTGGCTTTTTAAGTTATTGTTTTTAAGTATGGATTGTAATTCACTGGATACCTTTTACCTACTTTAATGTATCAATGTTCCAATCTACACAGATAATAACGTTTTATTAGACTTTTTGCATAGCTTATCAGTGAGTTTTTCAAATTTATTTAAGAATATACTTGTGCTGGATGAGGGTGTTCTGTAAATGCATACTATTACAAGATTAAAAGTAGTAATTTCTTTAGCACTTCATTCAAAATGAAGGGGGACTGAAGGTGGTAAGTTGCTAATATGTTTGTATGCCAGGTCATGCTTTATTAGTATGCATGAGCCTCCTCTGCGTTGGTTAGGGCGTGAGAAAAACAAAGCTAATTTATAATTGCCTATTCTAAGGTTGGGTTCAGATCCTTGTTTTAAAAAGTTTTCTGTTAAGCAGATAATGTCAATATTACCTATATTATTCGATAAATCATTTATGGCTACCTCAATAAGTTCTTGTTTATTTATTACGCCTGCTTTATTTTGGTGTATTATTGTAGTAGTTCTTGGCTTAATTTTATCTGAGTATTTTGGGCCTTTTTTGGTGGTTGTATAGTTGTAAAATAATCAGTTATTTTAGTTTGTTTAGTTTTTGTATTAGCTGGTACATTTGTTTGTGTACAGTGTAGTGGTAAGAGAGAGTATACTCTACTTCCATCTTTGTGGATCATGTAAAATCTTATCTTGGTATATTTCACTGTGTTAATTCATATATATTTTTTAAATTTATTCTTTATGCACTAAAATAGTACAAAAGTGGACTTAATGCCTAGTGGCATTTTCTGCCAGTCAACCTTTTGGTGGTGAAGAGATAGATGAGGTAGGTACATTAGCCATGTGGTGAAAATAGGATATCTATTAAATACATATTAATAATTTAGATACATATTATTAAACATAAATATACTATAGATATATGTAATTATTCATAGATATGATGCACACATAAATATAATACATAAATATATTACATACATAAATACATAATTATGCTATAGCTGATGAGAGTGATGAGCCAATTCCTTCAACTTATCAAAGAGAAGATTCCGTAGTTTCGTTTTAAATGCATAACGGTTGGTGGCAATTCTAACTTCAGGAGGGAGCCTGTTCCATAGCAGCGAGTATTGTGAACTTAAATATTATACGGATGTCAGATAGATAAAATATATTTAAATCGTGGGATATTCGACGTCCGTTTATAATTTGAGTCAAATTTGATTACTGACGTCCGTATATCAGTTTTATAAACGTAGTTTGGTGTAGGCCACTGTGTTCATTTTGAGTTTATTTGATATAATTTTGTATTTTCTCAAGTGACCTGGTTATTACTTAATAGTAACTATCATAACTACCTCATTACAAGTGTTCCTAAATAATGATAATTTTAAAGTAGAAGTAAGTAGATAGGTATCTTTAATTTAAGTAACTATTTCTTGTGTCAAGATTTATGTCCCTAATTTTACACCATAACAAAATGTCAAATGCGTCTAATTACAAAAAAACTACCTAAATGTTATTTTTCAATTGGCGCAGTGATTTAATTTGTGTTGGATTTTATTTTTTGTTTATTGTTTAGCAGGGTATTTATACAAATCACTTGTGCGAATCACAGTTATTTAGACATACATATATGTACTAATACGGACGTTATAATGTCGTAAAAGTTTCACAATATCTGTCATTTGACGTCCAAGACGTCAAAAGATTAATAGTTTAAAACTTTTACAATATTGCCACGTCCGTATACCCGTATTTATCTAAATACCTGTAAAACTTGCAAATGATTACATATATGGACGTTTGAGGCTAAGCGTATGCTTTTACGTAGATATGCGTATGACTTTGTAACTCAGTGCAGTTGATGCAGACACAGGTAGTCAGCTTCTGCCAGAGCAGAACCTGAGCCGCAGCATATGCAGCTGTCAGTATGTTCCGGTATTAAATAATCGTTGCGTCACCCAAATCTCACCATACGCTTAGCCACAATTTCGTTACAAGTTTGATACTATCTATCATTTGACGTCCAGGATGTTAAATGACAAATAGTTTGAAAATTTACGATATTGTAACGTCCGTATACTACGAGTATACGGACGTTACAATATCGTAAATTTTCACGATTTTAATTTCGTATATCTAAATAGGTATATAAAAATGTTGTTAGTGTAAGATGCTTAATTAGGGTTCTGCTAACCTAATAAGAGCCACCGTTTTTATGCTCACCACGTAAAATCGTGTAATATCTTATCTTGGTATATTTCATTGTGTTAGTTAATATTGCAAACTTTAATATTATACGGATGTCAGATAATGGAAATATATTTAAATCGTGGGATATTCGGCGTCCGTTTATAATTTGAATCAAATTCGATTACTGACGTCTGTATATCCGTTTTATAAACGTAGGTTGGTAAAGCCCACTGTGTTCGACTTGAGTTTATTTGAGATAATTTACTTATCAGCACTTAACTATCATACCTACCTTATTAAAATTGTTCCTAAATAATAATAATTTGAAATTAGAAGTAAGTAGATACCTTCAATTTAAGCGACTATTTCTTGTGACTGTGATTTATATCCCTAATTTTACACCAAAACGAAATGTCAAATGCGCCTTATTACCAAAAAAATCTAAATGTTATTTTTCAATCGGCGCGGCGATTTAATTTGTGTTATATTTTATTTTTCGTTAATTGTGTAAGAGGGTTTAAACTAAGCACTTGTGCGATTCACAGTTATTTAAACACATATTTACTTATACGTACGTTATAATGTCGTAAAAGTTTCACATAATCTGTCATTTGACGTCCAAGATGTCAAATGAATAATAGTTTGAAACTTTTACGATATTGCCACGTCCGTATACTCGTATTTATCTTAATACCTGTAAAACTTGCAAATGTTTACATATATGAACGTTTGAGGCTAAGCGTATGCTTTTGCGTAGATATGCGTATACTACGAGTATACGGATGTTACAATATCGTGAATTTTCATGATTTTAATTTCGTATATCTATATACGTATATAAAAAATGTTGTAAGTTTATGATGCTTAACTAGGGTACTGCTAACTTAATGAGAGCCACCGTTTTTATGTTCACCATGTAAAATCGTGTAAATCTTATCTTGGTATATTTCATTGTGTAAGTTAATATTGTAAACTTTAATATTATACGGATGTCAGGTAATTGAAATATATTTAAATCGTGGGATTTTCAACCTCCGTTTATATCAAATTGGATTACTGACGTCCGTATATACGTTTTATAAACGTAGGTTGGTATAGCCTACTGTGTTCGACTTGAGTTTTAAGATAATTTTGTATTTTAAGTGACCTGATTATTACTTATCAGTAAATATCATATCTACCTCATTAAAAGTGTTCCTAAATAATAATGATTTTAAATCAGAGGTAAGTAGACAGGTACCTTTAATTTAAGTTACTATTTCTTGTGACTGTGATTTAAATCTAAATGTTATTTTTCAATTGGCGCGGCAATTTAATTTGTGTTAGATTTTATTTTTTGTTTATTGTTTAGCAGGGTTTAAACAAATCACTTGTGCGATTCACAGTTATTTACACATATATGTACTTATACGGACGTTATAATATCGTAAAAGTTTCACTATATCTGTCATTTTACGTCCAAGATGTCAAATGATTAATAGTTTGAAACTTTTACGATATTGCCATGTCCGTATACTCGTATGTATCTAAATACCTGTAAAACTTGCAAATGATTACATATATGGACGTTTGACGCTAAGCGTATGCTTAGATATGCGTATGATTCTCCCCAATACTACGTTAGTACTATTTTTTATATGTGCCAATACTTCTCATAATTTAGAAATAAGTAAATAGGTACTTTACATTTAAGTATTTCTTGTGATATTATCGTAATAAATTGCATTGATCTCAATATTTGTTGTATTTTCATAACTTTAAACTTCACGCTTACGCTAGCATGCCTGCACTATAACATAGAAATAATATTTATCCACCTACTTATTAAATATTAAAGAAAGAAGAGCGGCAACGTTGCACTGTTCATAGGAGTTGCGATAGATAGGAAAACGTAAATTAAATTATGTATATCACGGGAAGCCAGATAATTGATAGTGTTGGCTGGAGTCCTAATTGATTTCACTATGGTTGTTAATATACGTATATTTGTATATCAATATGTGTCAAAATTTCAGAAAAATAATATGCACACAGTATTTGACATTGCCTTAGCGACTAATATTCGCTGTAATAGTTCATATTTTTTAAGTGGAACTGGTGGACGTCATAATAATGCGATGTAAAAGGGCGGCAAATAGATAGCGTGATGTAAATATATATATATATATATATATATATATATATATATATATATATATATATATATATATATATATATATATATATATAAATCTAAAAAAAAAGTGAAAATATTACTCATTTAAAATTGTATTTTTATCTCGGACGCAGCCTTTTTCATTAAGACGGCCGCAATATTGTGGTGGGCAAAGTGAGATCAAATGTGGCATCGTATAAAACGGTGAGCAAATATTTCACCTCGTGAGCCATGTCGGGTATATTTGCCACACATCCCAAGGGACACTGTATCGAGAATTGAACTCGCTCTCTAGTAAATTTGCTACGGAAGCAGTGGGCTCGATACTCACCGATGATGATGTGGTTTATTTCAATAAAAATCTTAATGATTCCTTTTACTGTCGGCTGCACTTGAGGTGAACCGGTGGCTATGACATTTTGAAACTAGCCAGGGAATATTGCATGGTAGGCAGAAGTGCGTCGTAAACTTCACAAGCAGAACGTATAACATTTTACTCATAAAGTAACTATTATTTAATCTGTGGTTTCACCAGGTACGTTGGCTCCTGTCGGACACAGACCTTTTCTTTGTTCAGTTTGACGATCAAATGCAAGACATCTACACCGGCTGTAAACATTACCGTAAACTAAGTTTTGTGACAAATCATAAAAACTCTACATAAAAAATACAGGTATTTTCTTGGAGTGTTTGCTCTAGCAAATACGAATTTGTAATTTCATCTACATGAGCACAACGGCACATACTAAATGAAATTCGGTTTGCATACAAATACAACTGCAAAAAGCTTTACAAAATCCACGACCTCTGCAAACGCTAAGATAATTCGTGCTTCTGTAACGTTCCCCTAAAACTTTTATTTATAAACTAGCTTTTGCCCGCTGCTTCGCACGCGTAAATTAAGATTAGATAAAATATTTTGTACAAACACCCTCCTCAAGGAACATACATGCTAAATATAACCTTCTTGCGCCCAGTAATTTCGGCTGTAGTGTGTCTGTCAGTCAGCAGTAACGAAAAGATTTTATATACACAGATTGAAGGGATTCCATTTAAAAAATAAAAGTTGTTACACAAAACTCTTGATTCCCTTTTCCACCATCTTAGGGGAACATTTCCAAAATAAATGTCTTTGTGTTCGCTAACGTCATTTGCGGATCCAATAAACAAAGTATGAAGTTAATCCCTTGAAGGCATAAAAGGTTCTATGCAAATTATGGCTCCTCTTTTTATCCACTTAGGGTAAGAATTTTCAAAAAGACTTTCTTAGTGTTCACTAACTTCATTTGAGGAACCAATAAGTATAAAAAGTTTGAAGTTAATCCATTGAGGGAATAAACAGTTTCATACATATTCTGACAACCAGTTTAACCCCTTTAGGGAAAGAATTTCCAAAAATCCTCTCTTAGTGTGCCCCTACACACCTCAAGGAACATACAAGCAAAATTTGATCCACTTGCGCCCAGTTTTTTCGGCTGTAGCATGTCAGGCAGTCAATAAGTAACGCAAGGATTTTATATACTGACAGATTATACAAATAAATAATATTTGACTGCCTCCGTGGTACAGTGGATAGCGTATGCGTCTGCTAAACGGGAGGTCTCGAGTTCGATTCCCGGGTCGGCAAAAGTATTACTGAGTATTGCCCAATTCTCAGTAGCAGCACGGAGTCTGCCAATGTGCGCGGTAACGGCAATAGGCTCGCGCCCTATTACGTAGGACCTAATATGCAACATGGCGAAATGTGGGTGTAATATTACACCTCTGCCTACCCCTTCGGGTATACAGGCGTGAGACTTTAAAAAAATAAACAAACTGTCTGTAATCTCAAAATAACTATATTGCATATTGTTGCTAACCCGTTTCCAGTACCCTAATGATTTATTTGATTGGTTTTCTGTCTGTCTATTTATTCAGGATTATATTAAAAATGGCTGAATTGATTAAGATGTGTATTTTACTAATGGTTCATGAAAACTCTCAAACAAACGATGAAAATTTCATTTAGGCGTCATGCTTGCAAAAGTCAAATTAGTCAAGGATTCCGTCGCAGTATACATTATTATATCTCAGCGACAATGTAAAAAAATGTAAAATAAAATCCAAGTTCAAAAAACTTTTCTTAGTATTTTAAGTTAAAGAAATGAGAGAAGCCTTGGTCAGCAGTCAGTTAAACAAAGCAAATAACTGATAAAAAGTGCTTACCTGCTTAAAAATAAATAATAATAGCAAAATAACGTCTCTAAGTATTTTGACTTCTATTGATCATATAAAGAACCATCCCACATTTTAGGTAGTGAAGATGAAGAGCGCTTAGATGAGAACCAGCAGCATAAATTTAAATTAATGAAAATTAAATGCACATCAGAGATGATGAAAAAAATCAAGTGAAGGAATTAAAGTTTCATACAAACTGGGACCCCTTTTTGAACTCCCCGCTTTAGTGTTGAATTCACTAACGTCACTTGAGGAACCGATATACAAAGTTTCAAGTGAATCCATTGAAGTTATTTTATATTACAAAATGAGACACCCTTTCTTAACTCCCATAGGGGAGTGACTTCGAAAACTCCTTTTTTGGTGTTCACTAACATCATTTGAGGAACCTATATGCAAAGTTTGAAGTTAATCCAATGAAGGAATAAAAAGGTTTCATACAAATTCCGACTCCCCTTGTTAACCCTTTAGGGCAAGAAATTCCAAAAAGATTTTCTTAATGTTTACTAAGGTCATTAGAGAAACCAATACCTATACAAAATTTGAAGTCAATCCACTGAAGGAATAAAAAGTTACATACAAACTTTGACCCTCGATCTTATTCTCTAAGGGTTGGAATCCCAAAAAAAAAAAAAAAATTAGTGTTCACTTTTCTCATTGGAGGAACCAATATTCAGTTTGAAGTCAATCCACTGAAGGAATAATATGTTTCATACACACTTTGACCCCGTATCTTACCCTCTAAGGGTAGGAATGAAAAAAAAAACTAATTCTTAGTGTTCACTATCGTCATTTGAGAAACCAATATACAAAGTTTGAAGTCAATCCACTGAAGGAATAATAAGTTTTGTTTCATACGCACTTTGAACCCCTATCTTACCCCCTGAGGGTCGGAATTAAAAAAAAAACAAATTCTTAGTGTAAACTATCGTCGTTTAAGGAACCAATATGCAAAGTTCTTAGTCAATCCATTAAAGAGATAAAAAGTTACATACAAATTTTGACCCCCTATCTTACTCCCTTAGGGGAGGAATTTCCAGAAAAATAATTCTTAGTGTTCGCTATGGTCGTTTGAGGAACTAATATACAAAGTTTGGAGTCAATCCATTGAAGGAATAAAAAGTTTCATAGAAATTTTGACACCCAGTTTTACCCCCTTAGGGGTGGAATTTCCAAAAATCCTCTCTTAGTGCTACCCTACACTTCTTAAGGAACATACATGCTAAATTTCATCTTCTTGTGACCAGTAGTTTCGGCTGTAGCGTGTCTGTCAGTCAGTCAGTAACGCAAGGATTTTATATATTAAGATGATAAAAGAGTTTCATTAGAGCTTGAGTGAGCTCACACGAGAAAGAAAAGAGTAAATGTTCTCGTAACTTTATCTTTCAATTACAACAGTCCTTTCACGTCACTAAACACTAAATTGTAGTTGTCTGTACTATTGCTTTAATTCAGTGGCGTATGAAACCGTTTAACGACTTCACAACACTCGGACAAAACTCGTTTTAGAATTGCCTAAAACTTATCTTTTATGTTTGTTGCGCAAAATATTATTATGTGTGGAGATGAACGTGGAATGGAACTTACACAAAAGCCACCGTGTTCACTGTTTTGATAACAGTTGATAAATAACTTTTACAAGCATTGTTGTGTTTATAAGTAAAATTAAAACATTTATGTCCTTTTATAATGATTTGATGTCGTATCTAAATTAATGGTTATTTTTGAGCTTTAGTACTGATAGTATCTTCTTGGGTTTACGCGAATGTTACACATTGAAATTAAACTACAGTTTACTGATTTTATCGCGATGTATTGGTTTCACTAAGTTATTACATTTGAAACGAATGATCTAGAAATTACATTTTTAATTTATTAATAGCCGACGTTTCGAATTCTTTACAGGATTCATGTTCACGGCAGACTGAGGTGATATTTGTCTTTTTCTTGAATGTATAAGTGATCTCAAAGTACCCGAATATTTTTCAACTACTGGTGTTACTATTTACGCAGAATGAGCTCACAGTGGCCTTAAGTCACCAGAAGACCTAGACCGAGTTTAAGTTCTAGGTTGGATGGAGTGGTGTTCCATAGTTATCAAACATATTATGAACCTCTTTGTCTAGACAATTTTCCTTAGTTGTGTGCTCTATAAGCTTTCGTATCGATTATATTTCAGAAACCATACATAATTAGCACACTGCTCCCGCGCCAGTGCCCTATTTATAGCCGCTACTTAACCACATCAAGGAAAAATGCTAAAATCCTTGCTTAACGTGCCATTAGCTGCCAAAGTAAAAGTTTTTTAAGTAAACAGCTTGTAATATTTTTTTTCTTCCCCAAATACTTACCTACTTGAACATAAAATAATAAACCGGTCAAGTGCGAATCGAACTCGTGCACCGAGGGTTCCGTACAATCCTGTAGATATATATAATTATTTAAAAAAATATGTAATGTATCAAAAAATTTAAGGTTTTCGAAATTTTCCTATATACGTTGCTTTATGCCAAATTTCAAGATTCTAGATCGACAGGAAGTAGGTAACCTTTAGTTTTGACTTGAGCATATTTTGATATGAATTTCTATTTTATATTTGTACGGGTTCATGAGGAACGGGGTAGTGCCTTTAAAATTATTAAAAAAATAATAATAATATTCTACCACATTCACACAACACCATCTAGTCCCAAACTAAGCAGAGCTTGTACTATGGGTAGTAGACAATGGATAAACATACATATCGACGAAAGAAAGCGGAATTGTCGTAACTTGAAAAAGCCAACTTTACACCAAAGTCAAAAAACTATTTAAAAAATTCATAACTCATATATTCATAGAGATGGAAAGTTGAAAATTGGTATATATTTATATTAATCTAAAGCCTATCTGATGCTTTTGTCTAATTTGTCGTAAAGTTTGTGTATCATTGATTTTTCACAAGTTACGCCAATTCATGTTTCAATCTCAGGCAGCAGAAATGTTGTACCTGTGAGATGCAATGATTGGATAACTTAGACAGACATGTTTTTTTGAGCTACGGATTTGCTGTATCATAAGTATGAAACCTTCGATACATGTTTCATTTAGCTGTATGTCGTTTATTTTATTAAATTGCATCAAAGATTTGTTTTAAGTACAAATATGGCGACAGATGTTTTATAAATGAAATGCTGTATGTGGAACCGAGTATTTAATTAAACTTTGGAAAATGTTATTATAATCAACTGACTATTAAATAGAACATACAGGCTTTTAAACGGGAAATATATTTCTGCAATATGTGGCTGCACTATAATAGGGTTGTAAAATTATCTAATAGAAAGTAAAGGCCTATCCTATCGATAGTTTTAAAGTTTTCTAAAGTCAAAATATCGATAGTGAAACCGATAGTGCTATAACACTATATAACGCTACAGTATTACAGCCACATAATGCAGAAAAAAATGGCCTTTTAGAAGCCTCTTAACAAAGAAAATTACGTAAAACTATTAAAATCTCAACTTAAGCGTTTAGTTATACTCTGTTTGCCCACCAGCTTTTTAAGATTTTTATACTTTTTGATTGAAATAGGTAGCTTATTTGCGTAGAGCTTGATTCTTCCGAAGGAAATGCCTCACTAAGCAGCAATGTGTCAGCATCTTCTTCAAAAAAATCAAGGTAAGATTTATCAAAACTTAATTTACTTCTGCAATTTCTTTTTGAATCTATTCTTTTGCTTGATTCTTGAGATTTTGTGCTATTGTTGGCTTGAACATTTGTTTCGATGGAAATTGGACTTGAAACTTGGACTTCATAATCAACAGTAATATATTTTTTATCGGTAACAGTTACGTTATCCTATTTTTCAGGGGCAATTTTGTTAGTGTAAGAAGAACTTTTATGAACGTTAGGTAAGGAATCTTTATCTTCTATTGAATTTTTTGTCGTGAAGTTAGACTTTTGTGGAATATGTGTATGGAAGCAATCTTTCTTTTATCTTTATAGATTTTTCAGCAGAAGAATTTTTAGCAGCGCTAAATAACGTTTTTACGCGACAAACATTTTGTAAGCAATGTAATATCTTTATTTTCAGGAGAATCTTCAGCAGTGCAAGCAAACTTCGTAAGTATGTTAGGTAAGCAGTCTTTATTTTGATAAGAATTTTTAGCAGTGCAAGGGGCCGCCATACAATTGCCTTTATTTCGATAAGAATCTTCAGCATATACTTCAAGACTCACTAGACTTTCGTCAGAATCAACAATAACAAGACAATTGTAAGATGTATGACTAGTATTTTGAATAAGATCAGAAATACTGATATTTGAAATAGTTTCCGAGCCTGATGATGTCTGAACAAAATCATCACTTTTTTGGCTTTCTGTTGTGTACTATGCACTGTCGATATATTATTTTCAATAATTCGTTTCGTTTCAGACATGTATGATTTCGGTTTGCGAAAGGTGGTTTATAACTATGGGGAGTAGTTGGAAGGGACGAGTGTTCTGGCGAAGATTTAAATTTTGTCTTACGGTACGATTTTGATCGTAGTTTTATTCCATCTTTATATACAACATCTTCCAAAATCTCAACCATAAGTTTCTTTTTGGTCGATCTTCATCAGTTAATAATGTTGACTTCTACTCTTCCTTCCATCGCTGACGTTCTGCCATCTAAAATCAAGTAACCAAAGAAATTAAATATACTTAACATAATATTAGATGTTTCATAAATACCTAACCATTTAAATCCAGTCCAGAAATCAAGTCCACGAAACCAATAATCGAGTCCATTGAAATATTGAAATAAATTCAAATTAAAAAAAGACCCGGTACGGGTATCGAACTCATGATCCCTACAATTTTAGTACCCAAGTAGTTAAAAAGCTGATGCAAAAATGTTTACCCGTACATACCTACATACACAATAACAGTGAAGCTCAATAACGGTTTAAAAACAATAATAATCATGAAAACAATTTACAAATAAAAAGAAATAACTTAATTATTATGATTATATAGTCACCCGAGCTCCTAGTTGTTTTATAACACTTTATTTATCACAGCGACAAACACGCTTTCGCAACTCGACGCTCGCGCATCACCTGAGGTGCGACTGGAACGGCGTATCAAGAGTGCACGCATTGGTGTGCTATGGTTCTAGATTGGTGTAACTGATCTCTGCATACAAAACCAAACTCTATTGTTTTAGGCTATGTATGATATTAGCAACAAAAATATATGTTTGAACTGTAGTAACTATTTCATAATGTATCTACCAGTATGGAACAAATTGTTGTATCTCTATAATGACCAAAAATGTCATGGAGCAGATTTGTCGTATCTCTGACAACGTAAAATTTAGGGCGACAGAAATGTCGTATCTTATTCCAAGCAGTCACTGTGACACATAAACAAAGTAGTATCTATTTTATTAAAAAAAATGCATATTTTACCTTAGTTACAACAATTTTTTTATGTGCAGTGCTAAATTAGGCAAAAATCCAAGGTAGGATAACGGGACCCAGACCATTCGAAGCGGTATTTTTTTTATACAAGAATATGATAAAAAGTTATTTTGCCCAAAATGCAAGTTACGACATTTCCGCTTTCTCCCGTCGATATATACTTTTTTTTTGTAAATATATACATATTATACATAGAAACACCCAGACCAAGACAAACATTCATGTTCACGCACACAAATGTTTGTCTTGAGCGGGAATCGAACCCGCGACCTTCGACGTGGCAGTCGCTTAGGCTGATTTTAGTCTCACGCTGACCGTCAGCGCTCATAGCTCAGCGCGTAGTTTGTCAGCGCTGAGGCTCAGCGTGGCTCGTTTTAACATCGTACTGACCGCCTTACTGTACAGTCGATGATCAAAATGCGGAGTGTATTAATTATTGCTGCTTTGTACTATCTATCCCAAAAAAATAAAAATTGGCGACGACGAAGACTCCATGTTCATCCATTGATTGATCAGAGAACCGTTGCAGGCGAATTTGTCTTGTTTTATGGCACTTTGAGGGCTAACAAAAGTAAATTCTTTAATAACTTTCGAATGTCAAATAGAACTTTTGACGAATTACTGGCAAAGATGCAGGATAAACTGGTTCATTACAGCCTACGAATCGTGCCTGTACCACCGATTGAACGACTCATCAATAACTCGACCTGTATCCACTTAGCGATTCGCCATGACTGTACGCGCGATGACATCCGCTCCGCTCGACACTAAAACGCTCACTGAAAGCAGAGGCGCTCGAGCGATCGTCAGCGCTGACAGCTACGCGGGGCCGACGCGCGACGCGTAACGCTGCGTAGCTATCAGCGCTGACCACCGTGCGCGCTGATAGCTACGCGTCATTCAAAAACGCTTCCTAGAAGTTCATATATCTCGGTCATCAGCGCTGACGGTGCGCGTGCCGTCAGCGTAAGACTAAAACCAGCCTTACACTACCGCTGCGCCAACCGGTCGTCAAATATTTTAATTATATGATGTAACTAAAAATGTACGGCTTTTTGGTTTTTTGCAATTTTTCCTTTATCTATGCTATAAGACGTTAGTTCGTACCAAATTTCAAGAATCTGAGTTTACGAAAAGTACCCGGTAGATTTTGATTCACTTGCCAGTAGTTGCGAGTTTGAAAATATGCTAAAATTGCTGTTCCTTTTGATTGCGTTGAGATAGAAGTTTGATTTTGTAACAGCTTAAAGGTATTATAAATCCGAGTATTTGATATGAATTTCAA
Organism: Euclidia mi; assembly: GCA_944739405.2. Taxonomy (NCBI): domain Eukaryota; kingdom Metazoa; phylum Arthropoda; class Insecta; order Lepidoptera; family Erebidae; genus Euclidia; species Euclidia mi. Next base: position 68,705,369 of record OX123184.2, read on the forward strand.
TTTAATAACTCTACGCGTTCATGAGGAAAGAGGTAGTAACTTTAAAATTAATACAGTTTTATTTTTGTATGATGTAACAAAAAATTTACGGTTTTCGCAATTTTTCATTTATCTATGCTATAAGACATTGCTTCGTACCAAATTTCAAGATTCTGAGTTCGCGGGAAGTACCCTGTAGATTGTGATTCCCTTGCGAGTAGTTGCGAGAAAATATGCGGGTTAAATTGCCGTTTCTTTTTATTGTTTTGACATAGAAGTTTGATTTTATTACAGCCTAAAGATATTATAGATCCAGGTATTTGATATGAATTTTAATTTAATAACTTTACGCGTTCATGAGGAAAGGGGTAGTAACTTTATAATTAATACAAATATTTTTTTTGTATGATGTAACAAAAAATTTACGGTTTTCGCAATTTTTCCTTTACATACATACATACATAGTCTCACGCCTATAACCCCGAAGAGGTAGGCAGAGGTGTATTTCTACACCCACTTTTCGCCAGATATACTTTAGTCCCACGTAATAAGGGGCAAGCCTATTGCCGTACCGGGCACATTTCCAGACTCCGTGCTGCTACTGAGAATTTCGTGACAGAAAAACCCAATAACACCGCTCGACCCAGGAATCGAACCCGGGACCTCTCCCAATCCTACGCGCACATTTATGCCGCGAGACCAACGTGGCAGTCGTATAGGGTTTGATGTCGAGTTTTCCGTCTCTACGCAAAGATGGTATTTGCATCGTGTTATCCCTTAGTCGCCTCTTACGACACCCACGAGAAGATAGGAGGTGGTAACACTTGTATTCTATGCCGTCAACCACACGGCTATTATTATTTTTCCTTTATCTGTGCTATAAGACGTTGCTTCGTACCAAATTTCAAGATTCTGAGTTCGCGGGAAGTACCTTGTAGGTTTTGATTCCGTTGCGAGTAGTTGCGAGAAAATATGCGATTAATGTGTATTTTTAGTATACATTATTGATAACTAATAGCCTCGCTACGTGTAAAATATATTAAAATAGGTAGGCGATTACAGACATCACGGTTTCCATGAGAAGTAAAGAATATACGAGAGTGTGAATTACACATTATACTACTCGTGCAAAGGAGGAATAGATCACTTAAATCATGAATGAGAATTATAGCACCAGTGTTCAGCACTTGGGCACCTTATAGGCTTTATTATAATTAGAAAGCTGCCACATCAGTGTTGAATAACAGCTAATTATAACCTTATTATCGCAATGCGTGTTGAATCTACATAATTATTTGGCATATAAAGCAGTTTGCGAGAGTACTTCACGGCGCCATCTGCAGTAAAGTTCTGAATTTCAAAGTAGTTAAGTCGCGACGGTTTACTAGATGCTTGTCTACGAAGTACTCAGAACGTCATACGGCCTACTGTAATGTATTTTTTAAACGGTTTTACTTAGCTTGATCTGTTTTATTGAATAAACTCTTTGGTAACCACATTATGTTCTGTAAGAGCTGTACTGAAAAACTTATGCAAGAAAAAGGTATATTTGTTTTTATTGTATCATCGTCAGCCTTGTTGATAATCTGTCCTATTGTTGGGCACAGGCCTCTTCTCATAATGTTCTCATAATTTTACAGGTAAAGCCAAGGTCTACCATGCTGGCCAATTGTGGTTGGCATACAGTAGACATCACATCACATGTCTTTCGACTGTTTTCACTCCTTATTGACATACGATCGACCTATCGAATATTTTTACTAAAACTTAATTTACAGAATTAGAATGCCAATCCATATATTTTTTTATAAAACACGTTTATATTTGTAACTATAATAAAACTGTTCTGTGATATAGAAGATTATTTCAATGCTTGCATTCAGTATTGGATTGTAGAGAACAGTAAAATTATTAATTTTATGTTGTTTTTAAAAGGTTAGGTATCTATTCAATTCACGTATGAAAGCACAACAGTAACACAGTAAAAATACGAAACAGTGCAAATTTGTTTTTAGGTCCCATGTAATAGGGGGCGAGCCTATTGCCGTTACCGGGCACATTACCAGACTCACTGTTGCTAGTGAGAATTCGGATAAAACCCAGTAACACTTTTGCCCGACCCGGGACCTCCGATCAGCAGTCGCATACGCTATCCACTGGATCACGGATGCAGTAGTGTTTATATCCTATTAATCGTTAATTCATTTTCGGGAATGTAGGCAGCGATAGCCTAGTGGAGATACCAACAGACTGCCATGCAGAGGGTACCGGGTTCGAATCTACGGCGCGCACCACTGACTTTTCGGAGTTATGTGCGTATTGAATTGTTAATTATCGCGAGCCCCGTTCCTCGGAGAGCAAGCTAAGCCGTCGGTGCCGGTTGTCATGAAGATCTTTGACAGACGTTATAGGGCCTCAGTACCTTCTAAATAAACTGACACTAGTCTAAACTATGGAATATCGCTATCCATTCGGGTTGCGGAGGTCAGACAGACAGTCGCTTCGTGGAAAAGCTAATATTCAGCCAAATCCGGTTAGATTAGTAAGCGGACCCAAGATTGAAACTGGGATAACGCTAGGAGGATGATGAATAGGTATCAGTTTCGAATATTGGATTTCTTATTAATTATTTACTTTAGGAATGAATTTGATAGGCACTGAAATATGCAAGTACATACCTACATGATATTTATTACAAATTCAAATTTTAAAATTCAAAATCCTTTATTCATTTGGGTCACAATGTGACGCTTATGAACGTCAAAATAATAAATTTCTAAAATAATTACTTAAAGACTCTAACATTTACATTTACTGCCACGTTCGCAAAGCAAGGGCGTAGAACCATGAGAAAGAACGGGCAATAAAACTCACGGTCACTCCTTTTCATCGCCAGGTTTTGCATAATACACATAATTTACATTTTGTAAGGTGCTGCAACTGTTACACCTTCTATATCACTTGTATATATTTACTTTACATAATAATACTCAAGCATAATACTTTTGATGTTTATTTGGTTAGCCTCCTCAGAATAGACATGGTGAAACAGGAGCATCCACTTACATTATATTATATACCTAATAATGCAGGCAATCCGCGAAAGTGATCAGAACCATGATTAAATTAAATATTAACACGTTGACTGCCACGTCAGGCCCCGGTGCTTGACAGACATGATATCTGTTAGGGCCGTGTAAGTCAATAGTGCCTGACGCCGTACGAACCGAACGTATTAATTGAAATGATCTCAGGGAGCCGTCAGGCGCGTTTTGGGTGTTTTCTCTGTTGAAATTGACTGACAATGCCCCTAAGAAACTATGATTTTTAAGTTAGTACATGTTTTACGCAAAAATACGTCTCAAGGAATTTCTAAATATTTTTATTATTTGAAAAAAAACTTAGAAAATTATAAAAATAGTAAGTTTAGAATAAAGGAAAAACAAAACATGTAATTTTTAGGGTTCCGTAGTCCACAAGGAACCCTTATAGTTTCGTCATGTCCGTCCGTCTGTCCGTCCGCAGCCTAGCTCAAAGACGCCTGGTGCTAGAAAGATGATATTTGACATGAATATAGACAGAAGATATTACAACAAAACTGTAGAATAAAATTTAGGAAAATATTTTTTTAAGGGTATCTCCCCTACATATATAGTGGGGTTGAATTTTTTTTTGGTTGAGTACCCCATCATGTGGGGTATCATTGGATAGGTTTTAAAAAAATATTATTAGTTTGCTCAAATTATTTTTCGATCAAGTGATTGGTTGGTCAAATATCAAGCTTTGAAGTGAGAAAAATTGTTAGACTCAAGTGTCCCCCCCCCCTCTGCCGGCTAAACTATTAATTTGGAAGAGATGAAAAAAAACACAAATGTAGTACATATAACGAATTTAAAAGGAAAACTATCACGGCTAAGTAGATATCACTAGTTTACGAGTAATCGTCGGTTAACTTATAAATACCTATTTCTGTGAGTTTACATTGGGCGCGCTGGCTTAATCTTAGAGATATACGTACTTTGGTATGTAATGTACTACGGTACTACGTATGTATAGTAGTATTATATCTTGGAAACCACATTTTATGTTTACAATACATAACTGGATACATACCTAGTATTTTTCTAAACAAAACTTTGGTTCTTATAATAGTGTTATTAAAATTATTTTTTCAGCAAAATAAACAGTCGGATTTGTTGTGCCCTTTGCAGCAAGTCATTATGGGCAACTGCGGAACCCTACATTGCGCGTGGCCCGACACGCACTTGGCCGGTTTTTTTTATGTTCTTCGATGTACGATGCCTGACAAAATGCCTGACATGGCGCAATGGCTATATTTTCTCTCATATAATGTCATTTATGTCGATATAACACCAAAAGACAAAAAAAAAGAAATTGCTGACTTTAAAATTATGCTATGGCAGTTAACGTGTTAAAATCTAATACAAGCCCGCAAGACCGTCATCGACCAGTCATTGCAAGTAGCACCCGTTCACGAGTATGACGCATGTGCCAGCCATCATCCCTCTCGCCATATGCGAAGGACAGGGATGACCCGACACACGACGCCACCACAAGAAATGACATTTTAGTGAGCATGACGACAACGGTATACGAACCGGCAGTAAGAAACAATCTATTGGTATACTGACTATGACCGCCAATTACCTCCATTTTCTAGATCGTTATTATTAACATAAATTAGTGGAACGCGTGAAGGAATGCAAATGTAGAATGAATTTTGTGAAGGTGACAAGTGAACAATGATATGATCAGGGATAAATAATGTTAAACTACATTCAACAAATCATAAAAATATCCAAATCCTGCAAAAATCATGTGTTCACGAGGCACCTCCACTTAACAAAACTAGAATTTAACAGATTTATATAACAATTATATTAAACGGTCAGAAAATAAAATAATCGTGAGTTAAACACAAGCCTAAGCCTATCCCCACGGTGTCTTATCATTTAAAATTTCCTTAATAGTGTAATAACCCCTTTGTAAAAGAAAGTTCCTAATTGTCCGTTTGTATTTGTGCATGGGTAAATTCATTATTTCAAGAGGCAATTTGTTGAAAATCGTATACCAATCCCCGCAAATGAGTTCTGAACTTTATGTAGACGGTAGTTAGTTCCCACCAGTTTATGCTAATTCCTTGTGTTCACTTTGTGCAAATCACTATTTTTGCGGTTTAGAATTAAGTTTTTCTTAATGTACATTATGTTAGCATATATATATTGCGATGCAACTGTCAATATATCTACTTCTTTAAATTTATCACGTAAAGTATCTCCAGCATCTAACTTATAAATTGCACGTATGAATGCTTTTTTATTTAGGACACTTTTTTTTACGTCTTTTGAATGACAAAAATTGTCTGTATATCAGCAGCTGTACCCCATAAAATTATTCCTTAAGACATTACGCTGTGAAAATAACTAAAGTAAACTAGTCTAGCAGTATCTATATCTGTGAATTCCCTAACTTTTCTAACTGCAAACGCTGCAGAACTAAGTTTTACTGCGAGACAGGATATTTGGGCGCCCCACTGAAGCTTACAATCTAAAGTTACACCTAATAGTCCAAGATCCGTAGAAGAACGACCTTCACCGATCTGGTTATTGGATGAAAAGTATTTTATATCAAATTTTGCATGTCAAAATATTTATCGCGAATGGGTTAGCAAAAAAAATCCGGTCCAGACTAGGAAAAGTAGAAAAAATATATATATTTGACTTTTCATTTAACATTGCATTTAAGCGTTTAATGAATGAATTTAGTAGTAAACAAATGTATGAACCCTAAAGGGTGTGTTAACATAGGGTTGTCAATTTTTCTTGGCGTATTTGGTAGGGTTGCCAGGTATAAACACTTCGACTATTAAGTTGATAATAGTTATATTTATCAATTATTTTAATAGACAAATCTTTTATTAAAATGACCGCTACTTCACTGCAAACACGACGATATTGGGTTGCCTACGAAAAACCTGTCAGGAAAAGCGGTTGAAATATTTTTTTACCGGGACTGGATTTTTTTACCAACCCATTTGCGATATATTTTTTAACATGCAAAATTTGATATAAAATACTTTTCATCCAATAAACAGATCGGTGAAGGTCGCTCTTCTACGGATCTTAAAGAATACGGTTGATTCGACTAGTTGAATTGTTTCCTTATTTAAAATTCTATTAGTAGGAACACTTTTGACATTAGGTAAAGAGAATTTAACACATTTGGTTTTGCTAGAGTTGAGTACCAAATTATTTGTTGAAAACCAATCTAATACTTGTGCAAGAGTGTTATTGACGATATCAAAGTTACTTAAATTGCGATCAACTTTAAAAATTAGTGATGTATTGTCGGCAAACAAAACAATATCACGTAAATTTTGTACAAAGAACGGCAAATCATTGATATATATTAAAAAAAGAAATGGACCGAGAATAGAGCTCTGTGGAACGCCCATTCCTACTGGCAAACCTAGAGACCTACTCCCATTAACATCTACATGCTGAATTCTATCACTAAGGTAGCTGGCAACAAGATTGAGTGCGGTATCTCTAATACCATAAAGTTTCAATTTAAGTAAAAGTGTATTATGTTCCACACAGTCAAAGGCCTTTGATAGGTCACAAAAAACACCAATGACATCCTTCGAGTTTTCCCAAGCATTAAAAATATGCTTTAACAAAGTTACACCGGCATCAACGGTGGAGCGACCCTTAGTAAAGCCATATTGTTTACTGTGAAATAAATTATTTGTGTAAAAGTGGCTCTCTAATTGATGCAAAATAATCGTTTCAAAAATTTTACTAATAGCAGGCAAGATAGAAATTGGCCGAAAATTACAAGGGTCGCTCTTTGATCCCTTTTTGAATAATGGTATTACTTTACTGTGTTTCATTAGATCAGGAAATATCCCTGTATCTATGCATCTGTTGAATATTGCAGCTAAATATGGAGCTATGCTAGAAATAATTTGTTGAACAAGTTTAACAGAAATACCCCATAAGTCAACAGATTTTTTATTATTGAACGGCTTGAATACCTTCAGTATGTCATTGGTGTCAATATATTTAAAATTAAAAAGCACATCACACTCATTCACATTGCCCCTAACCAACATTTCTGCTTTGCTTGGACATGAATCTAGACAGCTGGTTGTGTTCACTGGTATGTTTATGACGAAATTGTTAAATGTCTGAGCAACATCAGTTTTCCTAGTAATAATTTCACCATTAAATATTAATTCATAATTGTTATCTACCAATTTAGCTCGACCAGTCTCATTGTTAATAATGCTCCAAGTAGTTTTAATTTTGTTCTTGGATTCTTTGATTTTATTGCTTAAATATAAGGATTTGGCTAAAGCACATGTCCTCTTAAAAACCTTTGAATAATTTCTAACATATTGTATAAATTCAGGATTAAAATTGTATTTCTTCATACCATATAGATCATACAACCTAGCTCTACTTGTATATACCTACTGTTGCCCAATCACACAAAATTTACTTTAATGCTCCTTGCAAACGTCTTCTGTTTAAAAAATTTATTGTACTCATCATTAACAATTTTAAATAAGCATTTAAATAATTCATCAGGATCATCAACGGTTAAGTCAATACTTGCGATCTTGGCAGCAACATCATTACTAAAGTGTTTGAGGCGAGCACAGGTCATTGGCCTACATGTAATTTCTTGTACTTTAGGGGTTGTATTAGTTGGAATTACAACCTTTTGCCCGCAGTGATCCGATGTCAAGTCAGTTAAAATAGCCTTACATAAATAAAGACAATTGCAAAAAACATTATCTAAGCATGTAGACGAATGTGAGGTTATTCTGGTTGGTTCAGAGAACAAAACATTTAAATTAAATGATTAAATAAGCTAAGTAACCTAGTACAAACTGGTGATTTTTCTAACAAATTAACATTAAAATCGCCGCATACGATTATAGACTTCCTACTAAAAATTATCTGTTTTAAGACATCCTCTATAATGCTTTCAAACTGAGTAAAGCCGCTTTGTGGTGGTCGATACACACACACTATAATATGTTGTTCAAACTCAACACAAGAAATCTCAGCAGTGCGCTCGATAGAAAGTTTAGCTATATCCTTACGTTCTTTACATTTCAAACTATTACATACATATATTAGAGAGCCACCACGAATAGTCTTCTTTCTTACGAATGCACTTATAACTGAGTAATGTTGATTATTAAATATTAATTGGTCACCTCGCAATCAATGTTCCGTAATACATAAGATATCAATCTTATGTTTGTTTAAAAATAAATCTATTTCTAATTCTTTGCCAGATAGGCTTTGTATGATTTGGTGAACTAAGTTTAAAACACATGAATGCCTATCTGTTGTCTTATCTAGTAGTATAAACTAATAGATGTGTCAATACTACTATTGGTATAACTATTATCTACCAAATTCCTAAGTACTCTAGTAGAACTCCTATCAGTAGGTATATAAATGAAATGCAAATAATTTAGCAAGTTGTCGCCTATGTACATAAGAAAGATACATAGTATCTTTTGTTAAAAATAAATTACTAATAAAAATATTAGTGTCAAAAACAAAATACTGATACTATGACATGTCCTATTGTATAATAATAAATTTAATTTACCTATCTGCCTGTTTTGGTCATCTGTGAGAGCATATGAATATGGCAATGCACAAATAATAAAGCCACATCCTATTTTTGTGCTAAGATCTATCATTAAGTTGTTAATTCTATGTTTTTGGAGACTAATGAGCTGTCACCATACAATATGATGACAGTAGTTTGTGCATTCAAGTCGGGATTCTTAATCTTATCAACTAGGGTACAAGACTGAGCTCCAGGTGAACAAAACTGCAAGGTTGGCGTAGTGGTTTAAGCGGCCGCCTCGCCGCTTGACACTGCGCCGAGTGTCGTGGGTTCGATTCCCACACGAGACAACACTTTGTGTGATCCATAAATTGTTGTTTCGAGTCTGGGTGTTCATTGTGTCCGTTGGTTGTATGTTTGTAAAGTCCCCCGCAAAACAGGATTTATTCCTAGTGCGGGAGTTGTCTTTTTTAAAGAAAGAAAGAAAGAAAAAAGAAAAGTTCTGTACTGGTCGCTCAGTGTAACGATCAATTAAGCTCCCTAAACCCACTCCCAGTTCGTCTGAAAAAATTATTACATCCTCACTGTCAGTCTTTACTGGATGCAGTTTGTTTTGTGTATTATACTGACATCCATGTGCATTCAATTCTATTAATTCAGCAGGTGTAGTCGCACACTTAGTTGTATAACTGAAACAGTAATTATTAGAGTTGGATAATGAGATAAGTTGTTTTAAGTTTTCTCGACCAACTCTTGAAATTTCTTCATATTTTAAGATGTATTCATGAGTCTCATTCTGGTGTTCCATTATAGTTCTAGTGGGTTGAGCTTGTAGATTTGATATTTGTGCTTGCAACTCACTTGTGTACAACAACAGTAGAACATTAAAGTCCAATCTAAAATCATACTATATTTAAGTTATTTTCTAACGTAGTGTAATTATCATTACAGAGAACAGGTTCGGCTAGGACATCGTAAAAGTTACTGGCAGAACGCCAGATTCAATACAAAATATTCAATTTCCAAAACAGAAGAGGCCAGTGAATTAACTAAGCCGCACGATCACTAATGTTTACTAATCCCCAATGGTGTTGTTGCGGGTGGATCATGAAACGTGTCTGGTTCGGGCTTGTTTCACCACAATTAATCTAACCACCCAACATTGTCATTGCATTAAATTAATATCACAGTTACTACATTCACCCGTGACATTTTACGACATGCAATAAAATATTTTGTATCTTCTTCAAAGGGATCACTTTTAGTACCTATATTTTTTGCTAGCATACAGTCAGCGGGTGTATAGTTTATTCGCAAAATGTCTACTTCCATACTTCGTAAGAATTGTTACATGGGATTCGAGATGAAAGGAACGCCAAACAAATTATTCTAATCAGTAAGTGGAACAGTTTTCCATTGAAGAGATGTTTTTGGATAACTCGCATTTTTCACTGAATTCTTACAAGCGGAGCTTTTACGTAGCTTCTAAGTCGCGTCATTCCACAAATCGTAGCCTTTTACATTTTGTAAATTGTAAAAATGTTTCCGACTTCATAAAACTGGATTCTTACTATTTTTTCGCTTTGAAATGTTTTATCTAAGGCCAAGCCATTAAGTTGGATTGACACGTCAGTATTTTTGTTGTACGCGTCAAAATAAACAACGTCGAAGTGTAGTGGAGTCAACAACTCGTTATAATGCTTAGGTCTTTATTAGACTTGTGGATATCGAATGTAAGAGATCGAGTAAATAAAAACGAGAGTGTTGTGTATTCGCAACATAAATTCGCCGCTCCATCGTACATTGTTAAAGGCTACGACGAAGTCAAGTGCAAGAGATTTCTGCGTGCGCTACATTTCTTCACAACTGGCAAAGCGACGTCTTTTGATGAAACGGTTTTTGTTTCTCGGAGGTTATTCACCTAATCTCCGTCAAATAATAGAACTGTGAAAGGTAAACTTGAAATTGATTAGTAAAAACGGTGATTTGAGGTCGAACATTTATCAAAAATCACAGAGTAGGTATCCTTATTTCAATAATAAATGTTGGTTCGTGTAAATGGTGCATTTTGTATTTGCCAGGTTACTGGAACGGAAGTTCATAGGATTATTCCTAAATAGGTACCTACCTATTAAAGTCCATTTTATTTATCGTCGCACTAAGCAACCTCGTAATTATAATACGTAGGCATCGCTACCGCTCAATAATTGTAATATGATCACGACTTAAGGTATCCTTGTCAAAACGGATAAACGGATTCAAGTGCTAGTAAGAGAGGAAATATTATGAAATTGTGAATTAACTTGTCTCTTTATGTGCCAATTCTGCAAAAAAATATTCATTCCTTAAGCGTTTGTGTGGAGGATAAAGGTGTGGTGTTCCTCCAACTAGAGGTAGGATCCTCTAACCAGGCCGGGTGATCTTGCCTGGTGGACTGTCAGTCCAACGGAGGTATTTGAGAAGTTCTATATATAATCAACTTCGCGTGCGAACTCTGCTCGTGCGATTCAGCACCTTGTTTCCGTAGAATCGTGTCCGACAGATGTCGCCGTATTGATGTTGTTGAGACTTCGTCATCGCTCGCTAGATGGCCTCAGCTGTATGTAGCCACCGCTACATTTGCGATCGTGTTCCATTTAACGTTATACAATTACTTACCGATGTAAATTCATTGTGGAGTATTACACAGCCTGTATAAGCATATCATATCTCGGAAACAGCCTGATCTCTGTTGATGAAAGGCAGGTAGGTAGCTTTTTGGTAGTTGATGGCTGCTTAGAGTATTTATATATTCTACACTTTACTGTTACTAAGTTTTCTGTAGGTACTATTAATGTTATAAAAATTTGGTCGTGGTCAAAGATAGTTGTCTTGATGTTCGCGGTCAACTTTTGCAAATTATTCGCCTCATCTTCACAACTGTGATACGATTGGCACGCAGATCACTTTATACGATTTCAGCCTTTATCTGCATCCATCACAGCATAATATATGTATTTCATCAACATAAAATATCAGCTAAGGTGTAAAACTCTAAGGCAGGCCAGTAATTAGAGGTCTGCTAGCACATTGAATAAAAACAGGGGTGTATGAAATGAACTTAAATGTAATTAACTATGTAGTCAATTAAATGCTTCAATTCTGCAACATTAAGCTGCCCCGATAAGCTTTCTGGCCAAAATTCTCTATTGAAGGTATTTTATATGGATGGTATTTTCAGAAAAATAATCTGCATTATCGTGTCATGTTTGGTTTTCTTCAAAGCTATACATTTTACGTACTCTAATGAAACCTATAAAAATAGAAGATGAAAGGTTCAAACAAGAATAAAATCTGTATAACGGTCCAAAAACCAGTACGAAGCAAGCAACTAAACATGACATTTTGCACAATCCTATGACGTGAAACATCTATCTTAGAGGTACCTACGGCGAAATTGTTGGAACGCACTGAATTCAACCTAGTTGCACCAAGTTCGGCATAATATTCCGCTACAGATAACTATGTAGTTTACTAACTGTAAACTGTCTATCATAACAGACTACTTCAAACCATGACGTAAATTTCCACCGCATACGTATGAGCTGTGTGCGCTGTTTGTTATTTTATGACATGTGATTATATCGCATGTCGAGCTAACGATGACATTGTGTCTTCACATTACCCGACACGATGGGTACATAATGTTAGTAAGAAATAGGTAAATGTGACAATGTAATACTATATTAAGCCACGTTCTAACCTACGCGCTATCCTTTTGATTAGCGGAGGTCAGAAGACTGTCGCTCTGTCGAAGTGGTAACATTCTGCCAAGCTAGATAGCGGGCCTCAGTCTCCGGAGCGAGAGACTTGGATACAGTCGGGTTAATGTTAAGACGATGATGAGGATCATAAAACTATATAACGAATCCTATGACTAATATTTCCTACTTTTTCATTTAATTGTCGCTTTCCTTTTTAGACATCGCGTCTTTTGGCGTCGCAGACAACTCCTAGTCGTGAGAATATTTTGACTGTAAATTGCTTTTGCTTTGAAGTCCAATCTTTACCTAAACTGCTTTTAACTGAAAATGCCAGCCTTTTCAGCTTTTCCGGCAGAGAGCTTTGATTCATGTAAGCAGACAGTAATTTAACCTCTTGTATGCCGGAACGCATATCTACGCGAGACACAATAGCTTTTTAATTGTGTCTGACAATTAAAAAGCTATTGTGTCTCGCGTAGATATGCGTTCCGGCATACAAGAGGTTAATACAAAACCCTAGCAAAGGTAGATACATTGCGACAGCAAATGGACTACATGTCATAAAACTTTCCTCTTCTAGGTATCTAAGATCAATCAAAGCAATATTCTGAAATTCGTCTGTTCTTAAGCTAATGATGCTTGAGTTCAAGAACAATTTTATTGTAATCTCTTTGTTGGCCTTGTGGCCTTACCGCTAAGCCTAAAATTTGTAAGTGATTCTCACTCATACTAAATATTCGTGTTATACCTAAACACGATTCGTCTTCGTCTTCAAATATAAAATGTACAAGTTCATAGTTGAGATTAGATGAGTGGGAGTAAGTGGGTTTTCCCAGGATATTAAGTATATTATTGTTATTAAGGACGCAGCAGGTAAATTATTTAAAAATCTGAGCTATTAATTAAACCTAATGGAAAATAAAGCTTTCTAGTCAGCGCAAGGAAAATAAATATGCATTAGGTATCTTAAAGCTTTCTGGCCCATTGCAACGTAAACATGCTCGTCTATCCGATTGTTTACGGGGAGTCGGTGCACTCTAATATCCTGACTTTGGTAGCAGCGTATACTTACATATAATATCCTGTCTAGCGGACCTCGGACTGTAAGGCGAGCATTTTAGATACTGCTCATAATATTTATATTATGCATTTATTTGCACTTTTCATGTTGTTACATAAAACATTTTGTACATCTTTACCTTGCAACAGCAAGGAAAAGTTGTTTTAAACGTGAACTCCACACAGCCATAATTTTGGCATAATTATTATGTCTATCTATTATATTTTAATATTTTTATTTAATCGTAGTTTTAAGTAGTTATCATTATTTTAAACTAAAATTTATTTAAAAATATGAAATATAATAAAAAATACATTTGACATCAAAACTACAAAATTAAGTGAAAATCCGATCTCCGTGGGATGCCTGCTTCATAACAGGAAACCGCTGTCCAAACTTCATAATTTCAGTAGTCAGACATGCGAGTCAGACAAGACAGAATTTCGGTCGCCCTCGCGGCTTCGCCTGGCCTAAACTTTCAACCTTTTTTTATCTGTATAGAGGTAGCGTGTTAAAACCTTGCCTTCGCTGTGCAAACAAGCTTCAGTAGTTCGGGCTCTACGATTATGTAAGGCAGACATTTTAATGTATACGATGATGAAGATGTAGTAGTAGAAATGAATAACCTAATCAACGAACTATAATATTGTTATCTGTCTACATGCAATTTTTTGTAGCTAATATTTTAAATAAAGATCAAAACAGTGAGAAAGCATTACCATGTTTTCTTTTTAAAAAAAATAAAAAGTTTGACTTCGTCTCCCCCAGTCTGTAACAATTTCCATTGTGTCAAAGTGTTATTTGACGCCCTGCCGCATCAGTTAGAAACTCTTAAAAGACGATTCCCCTCTTTCTCAAGTTGGTTTCTCAAATTTTAAGGTTACTTGTGAATTATAACTAGGTTATGATTAGTGTTATTCCTTAGAAAATAGGTATCGGAAAAACCAGTAAATCCAGACACCTTAGTGTTTTATCTCGGTACTGAGAATAGTTCTATTTATTTGACGTATTTATTAATACCCAAGGGATTGGAAAACAATTATAACAAATATCTGATTTAGTTAGGTACTTAAAAGTTTATCTATACTTATATATTAATATAATAAAGAGGAAAGATTTATATTTTTGTATGTTTGTAATGAATAAACTAAAAAAGTACTAGACCGATTTTAAAAATTCATGCACGTGAGAAGATATGTCGTAGCTTCCCGAACGCTGCCCAACCGAGTTGGATTCGACGATTGACCTCCTTCTCGAAGTTGGACCTACCTAATTGGACTACTTGTCCCAGGTAGATATACTTATCGACAACTTCGAGCGTAGAGTTCCCAACCTGAATAGGAGCAGGTACAACATGGACGTTCGACATGATTTTCGTCTTGTCCATGTTCATCTTAAGACCTACTTGTTGGGAGACTCTACAGAGGCCATCGAGCATTGTGCCTAGGTCTTCCATGGTCTTAGCCATGACTACGATATCGTCTGCGAATCGAAGGTGAGTGATGTACTCGCCGTTGATGTTGATGCCGAGTCCATTCCAGTCCAGAAGCTTGAAAACATCCTCCAGCGCAGTGGTAAACAGTTTCGGGGATATGACATCCCCCTGTCTCACCCCTCGCTGGAGTTGAATAGGTTTCGAACTCTGGTCCTGGAGGCGGACTGACATAGTGGCGTTTTCATACAAACACTTCAGCACTTCGATATATCGGTAGTCAATCCGGCACCGTTGGAGAGACTGTAGCACCGCCCAGGTTTCGATCGAATCGAAGGCTTTCTCATAGTCCACAAACGCCAAGCATAGGGGCTGGTTATACTCCTCGGACTTCTGTATAACCTGCCGCAGCGTATGTATGTGGTCTATGGTACTATAGCCTTTACGGAAACCGGCTTGTTCGGGAGGCTGGAAGTCGTCTAGCTTGCTCTCGAGACGATTCGTGATGACCCTCGAAAACAGCTTGTAGACGTGGCTCAGAAGTGTGATGGGTCTGTAGTTCTTCAAGAGGGTTTTATCCCCTTTCTTAAAGAAAAGCACCACCACACCTCTGTGCCACGCCTGTGGCGTTTTACCCTCGAGAATGACGGAATTAAATAGCTTCCGGAGGGCTTCTCTAGCGGGTGCACCGCCGGCCTTCAGAAGCTCACTCGTAATTCCGTCATCACCCGGCGCCTTGTTGTTTTTAAGCTGTTTGAGAGCCACACTAATCTCGTGCATGCTGACGTCCGGGATATCTTCGGTATAGTGTCGGGTCAATCCAGCTCTAGGGTCTGACGCTGGAGTGCTTGCGGGTTGTTGCGTTGTCGTGTATAGCTGTCCATAGAACCTTTCGATCTCCTCCAAGAGCTCAGGCTTGGACGATACGATTCTGCCATCCTCCGTCTTCAGCTTTGTCAGCTGACTCTGCCCAACAGACAGATCCCTTTGGAACACTTTGGATCCCTTATTCCGCTCGAGCGCCTCACGAACACATTTTGTGTTGTATTGGCGGAGATCGCGAGTGAGAGAGACTTAGAGATCTGTCTGTTGAGGTGCCGATATTTCGGCATGTCGTCGGAGGATAGCAGAACCATCTTACGCCTTTCCTCTAACAGCTCGAGGGTCGGATCCGAGATCTTTTTGGTTCTCTGGCTTTTCTGGGGCTTAAAAAATTTAGCCCCTGTTGTATGGACAGCATCCACGAACCCGTTACTGTACACGTCCACATCTACGCATTCACCCAGGCATTCGAAACGGTTCTTGAGTTCGAGCTGAAAGCTCTCGGGGTTTTGGATATGAACCGGTGCCGGTCGGAGCGTGGACTTTATCAACCTCGACCGTTCGAGGCTTGTACGGATATTCAATGTGCCTCTTACCATTCGGTGATCGCTCCCCACTTTAAGTGAATTGATCACGGAGACATCACTGAATATCTGCCTCTTCGTCGACATGATAAAGTCGATCTCATTTTTGGTTGCACCGTCTGGACTTACCCAGGTCCACTTGCGGCATTCTCGCTTCTTGAAGAAGGAATTCATCATATAGAGTCCTTCCTTCTCCATAAAGCTAGCCAGCAAGTGACCCCGGGAATTCCGATGCCCATAACCAAATGGCCCCACTCTCAGCTCATCACCGTCGCGTTTGCCCAGTTTCGCGTTAAAATCTCCCATGACCACGGTGTAATAGGTTTTGTAGCCATGTATAGCCCGAGATATGTCCTCGTACATGGCTTCCACCTCCTCATCGGGGTGCGACGAGGTCGGAGCGTATACCTGTATGACCTTCAGCGAATACCGCTTGGATATTCTGAGTATAAGGTACGCTACCCTGCTCGACACACTCCCGATATTTACCACGTTGGTCACGAGAGATTTGTGGACGATGAACCCGACACCACCTTGGGACTGTTGGTCGCCCTCCCGGTAGAAGAGCAAGTTACCGGAATTGAGAACTATCGAGTCCTCCCCCTGTCTTCGGACTTCAGATAGGCCTATGATATCCCATCGCAACTTGCTCAATTCTTCTTCCAGCTCGACAATCTTCTCGTCGGTCCGCAGTGTGCGCGTGTTCAGTGTTGCCAGGGCCAATTGTCGTTGGTGGTGGTAGCCCGATCTCTTCCGGAGATTCTTCGCACCCCTTGCCCCGCCGTTACCATGGCCGCTACCATAACCAGGACTAGCGGGGCTGCCGGGGACTAGGGGCCGGTTTTTAATGGTGTGATTCATAATTGGGGGGGATATGCCATAATCGCCACGCTTGGCAGGCGTATTGGCGATCGCAGTGGCGGAAGTTCTTAGTGCTGGACGCTGCTGCCCATCTAGCATCTCGGGATTTCCTTCCGCCAGGTTCGGATGGTTTGACCGCCATCTTTCGGTTGACTGCTTGCGCTGGGGGAGATATTATGACGAGTATCTACTCGTCAGAGTAACTCCCCCAGTGGGCGGTGGGGTCGTCACGTCCCGACGTCATTATAGGATAACAATAGTAAATATAGCATGTCGGGATATACGGGAGTCGTGTAACATAAAAAACTTGGCGTTGTCAAGAGAAAGGCAAACAGCAGAGTAGGGCAACGCTGGATTTGTATTGATAATAGGCTGTTGAGTGTCTGTACTAGAATGCTACTACCGAAAGTAGGTCTGCTAAGGATTGTATAGCGCATGAAGGTATTAATATTTTTTTTATAGACTCACACCTGTATCCCCGAAAGGGTAGGCAGAGGTGTAATTTTACACCCACATTTCGCCATGAATTTTTAGGTCCCACGTAATAGGGGGCAAGCCTATTGCCGTTACTGGGCACATCACCAGACTCCGTGCTGCTACTGAGAATTCGAAAAAAACCAGTAAGTAACCCTTTTGCCCGACCCGGGAAACGAACCTGGGACCTCCGATCAGCAGTCCCATACGCTACTAACTGGACCACGGAGGCAGTCAAAAGGTATTTATGAATACTAAATATTTTTTTTATATAAATATATACTCGTACAAATATAAGCCACTTATCGGAACTTTTTTTAATTAAGAAAATTTGTTGTATAGAAGGTGCGGAACTATGTTTTAGGTGTATTATTTGGTTCTGCCTGTTTATACATTGCCAAATCACGATACACATTTTGTTGCCAGTTAACAGTTTGGTAATAAGATTTACTTTTTCTTATAATTATAATAGGTAAATAAACAAACATGCTTTAACAATAAAAAGAAACAAAAGTTCAACAAAAACTTTGTTACCTTCTATCCTTTGCACTCAAGTCTTAACTACCAGCCAACGTTTTATCCAGTTTAGCAGCTGCAAGGAAATTACACCGCAGGTTTTATAACAAAAAACGTTCCTGAGAACATCGCCGGTAAAACGTAAGTACCTTTTAGCTGATTAACTTAGAACTCGATTCCTACAGGTACAATAGTTACTAACTGCCGTCATATCAGACAAAAATAATTAATTAACTTAATACTTTAATACGGTATTCTCATTGTCCTAAGCAGGCCTTATGATTAATTAATTAAAATTAAATCCCCGTGTTTCATATTCAGTGTCGCTTGCTTCACACATAATCCTTTTAATCTTACATCGATACATTTTTTATGCGAAGTGCACACACAAGAGACGTATGAATTGAATAATTTCAGTCTGTGCATACTATAATGGACTAAATTTTCATACTGACAACGAAGCTTAGACTTGCCACTTGGATTGGCAGACTTCAAGAACGTTAAAGAGAACTGCATTCTTATTTCTGAACCATTAAGCAATCGATCTTAAAGCCCATTCCTGGTTTTAAACGCACGGACGCCTATAAGACTATCTAAAAACCGCGTCACAAAGTCACAAAAGCAAGTAGATACAGTGTAGGAACAATGTGAAATAAACATTAATCAATTATAAACATAAAATCATAAGCATCAGTTATTAGCCCTTCCAGCTACACGCTTTATTAAAGTAAATGTATTAATTAAATTCACACATCCTATATTGGCGTTCCATACGAAAAGACCTTTCATGTCAAGTTTCAAATTTTCATCATAATATATGTGCACTTATATCGTCACCTTTCTATGTGAAACAAACTCTCAGATGATGTTCATAATGAAAATCCGTCATGTAAAGCGAAAATATAATATAATAAAATCCAAATATATTACATTAAGAGGAGCCTACATAATAATACACAGTCGTTTTGTTTGTTAGGACGAAGACAAATTACTTACATTTAAATGGAAAACGATTCCGATCATATTTTCGCATTAACTGTTAAAAGGGCAATCTATCATCACTACGTTTTATCTTTGTGATGTTTTTCTACGTTTTCATAACAGAACCAGAAAGTCGACGGATGAATCAATACTCTTGTTTTTTTTTTATGTATAAGGCGTCAAACCAGCAGACGGGTTGCCTGATGGTAAGCGATTGCCGCCGCCCATGAACATAAGCATCACACGACTAGAGGAATCCCAAGTGCGTTGCTGCCATTTGGGATGAGTAGGAGTGAAATGTGGTAAAAGGAAAATGGGATGGGGCCTCCAGCACTCACTCACCGAATGAAACGCAACAGTATACACCGCTATTTTTTAATAAGTACAAAAAATTTAACACAGCACTAAGTATCTTTAACTGATCATATTTATGTAGTTAAAAAATTAAAACACTAAGTCCCAAAACTATCTCAAAACTGTCCACAAAAATACGTGATAATTGGTAAATGCAATACTAATACTATGACCGACCCGAGTACTACGAGTATCATAGTAAAATGAACCATTGATAAATTCTCCGCCCCCCGCCCCTCTGCGCCTGCGCCACGCCCCGACGATGCGACAAACAGTACTAAATTGCTAGCAAAAGTGAGCGTATCTAATTTTGTTGCAAAAGTTAATTGTTTGTCTACGTTTGCCCGAAGCGATGGCCTATCATATCAGTTCATATCACCGGAGTATGTAGCTATGCTTCGTGCGTACTTTTTGAGAGAAAAAGAGAGTTGAAAAATCGCTAGTGCAGCTGTGTACCCATGGACATCTTATTGTGAGTGTACAAAAGTGATCCGGTCAGTGTCAAACAATTAAAACAGTGCATATTGGATGCTTTTGACAACAGTGGTGGACATTTCGAAGGACAATGGAAATACTTGTAAGTTTAGTAAATAATACGTACTTAAGTAAATAATAATTTGATGCGGGCGGCTCAAAATCGGTCTGTGTTCTCCACACACCTTGAGGAAGGCCTATGTCCAGCAGTGGCGTCTCTAGGCTGACATGATGATAAATAGTTATTTGTGCAACAAGAGAGCAAAGTTGTTTTTTGTTTCGAGTGCTGATTTTGAGTCTCGAGCAAGCGAAGGATTCTATGATTGATTCACGAACGTAGCGAGTGAATCAAAGTTAGAATCCTGAGCGTAGTGAGGGACTCAAAAGCACGAGATACAAAAAGCTTTGCTCTCGTGTAGCACACATAACTTTTCACCACCGCAGTGAGAACACATAGGTATTACTTAGGAGACATAGAAATGAACAGGAATAGATTGAATTCTGCATTAATCACTTGTTGATTTAACTCTTCTGGTGTAAAGTACAGTCACTAGTTTCACTCCTCTTTTTAGATTATTTTATATATTAAATTAATTTAACACGTTACGCTATACTGTATCAGCATCAGCAAAATTTTTAATCCCGCTACTTTTTTAAGTCGCGTTTTAATACCGCGTCCCTGATGTTTATTTTTCAAATATATCATTGTTGTAATTCCAAATAAAAATGTATTGCTTAAATACTAATTTTATACTAATAATTAGTCTTATTTTTATTAAAATCCAATAATAAATTAAACATATAAACAATAACATATAAAAAAAGTAATTTCTTTATTACAAATATATTTTTTTATTTGCGTTTCCGAAGGTGTTTCCTTTGAGGTCGAATTCCAAAATCGAATTTCGAATTCGAAGGAGTTTGTTTTTTCACTCACTTTTTATATGCATGTGAAAGAGACAGAGCACAGTAAAATTCGAATGTTTCAAATTTATGGCTGACCAATGTCAATTCGTGACACTGAAGATTGAAAAATTAAAAAGGTTACTTTTACTCACGATTATATATTTGTGCCGTTATTTTTGCAGTCCACAACACAACAACTACCCATTTCAAAGATGATAATATTTAAGATATAGAATTAAATTATCAGATAATGTATTTGTTATGACAAAATTCAAATCAAAAATCAAATTGACTTCCCGAATAGTTACGGATTTCTGTCACAGCATGCGCTGCGATCGTTTTAGCTACCCCCTCCATGCACTTCGCACGAAGCGAATACGGTCCTGTCGGTTATATAATGCACGTTAACAGTGTGTCAAATGTCATAAAAAAATGTAAGGTATTTATGTACGCCGATGACATGTGTCTTGTTTATGCGTCCCAAAGACATAGCTGAGGTACAGAGGTGTATTCAGAGCGATTTCGAAAATATAACCAAATGGGCACATGACACCGGCATCATATTGAATCTGGCGAAAACTAATTGTATGCACATTCATTCACCACACAATCGCAACGTTAGATTTGTAAACAGTGATAATCTCGCAGTGATAGGACACACGTACGAATGTCTGCATGTGAATAAATATAATTGTTATTGTACTAAATTAGAGTATGTAGATAAGTTTAAGTATTTAGGTCTAAGAATACACAAAAACTTTAACTGGAAGTTACATGTAGAGGATATTTGTAATAGGCTAAGATCAGTATTATGTAAGTTTTACCAACTCAAACAGGTATTGAACAAAAAGACTCTTAGTGTAGTTTATTTCGCTCTTGCCGACTCGTTAATTAGTTATGGGCTCCTAGTATAGGGGAGAACCTTTATAACATATTTAAATGATATCAAAGACCAACAATTAAGACTGCTTAAACTCTTAGTTACTAAAAACATAAAAGATAAGTGCAATAAAGAGTATGATAAGTTATTCCCCATCTGTAAAATTATGCCCGTAGATAAAAAACTAGAACATTTAATAGGATTGGAATATTATTACAATAATGAATATAAAATAAACGTTAAAAATAAGTACAATACTCTTAGGGTAAGAGAGAACAAACTAGTCCAACCAGAGATAACTAACTATTATGGTAAAAGAACATCTAAGTATTTAGTACCTAAAGTGTTTAATAAAATAGATTTGTTAAGAGAAGAAGCTAAACTTAGTAAAGGGTCACTTAAAACAAAGTTAAAGAATATTATACTTAACTGCTGAATTAAAAATAAATAAAAGAATTATATACTTAAACAACAAAAAATACAAAAGAAAATGTAGATCTATATATGTTTATTTATTATTATAGTGGAGGAAGTTAAAATAAAAGGTGTATTTAAGTATACCTATTTAGTTTATATATTAGTTGGCTAAGATCATAAAAATAAGTGTTAAAATA
Source organism: Euclidia mi (assembly GCA_944739405.2). Classification (NCBI taxonomy): domain Eukaryota; kingdom Metazoa; phylum Arthropoda; class Insecta; order Lepidoptera; family Erebidae; genus Euclidia; species Euclidia mi. Next base: position 68,727,668 of record OX123184.2, read on the forward strand.
TGGAAGAAGACATACCTAGAATATTTTTTTATTGTGCCATTGTAATAGGTATTGTTTGGATTGCTTTTTATTTTTGTAAATTTATATGTAAATGAGCGCCTCTCGCCATCAAACGTAAAAGTTTGGCGAGCTTAGATATAAGGAAACATGGCTTGTAATCTTTTTTAGTACTTAAAAAAAAAAGATATACGGCTGTATATCTGTATAATAGATAAGCAGGCTTTAAGGCTTTAAAGCCAGGCATTCAAACCAGCCAGCATTATATTTATGTAAATCAACATTCAATAAAGCATGTTGTTCGCCTACATTCAATGTTGGCAAACCAAAAATTTTCATACGATTTCTTTATTAAACGTTCCCTTGTCTACTCTAAGTTAGCGGTTCAGTATTGGTTTTAATAGTTTCGAAAATGATGACGTTGAAAGATTCAAGTATATTTTCAAACTCAATTTTAACTAGGAAACTGTATTATCTTTTCAACCTAGTGTTATCCTGGTTGCGTCCAAAACTGTCACCTTGCAGCCCATTATAGTCCATCTGGACTAGAAAAAAATCCATGGCGAACGTGTGATAAGTAGTTAGACTGGAAAGTCTAAGCAGAATTAGAAGAATGTCAGCTTTTCCATAAAACGTTGTTTGATCTCCACAGGGGTTAGTATATTTTATGTTTTAGACCAATGTCTGAATTTTTGCGAGTACTTTTCGGAAGGAATAGAATAGACTTGCATGTGCGGCTTTACGTAATTTTTGAGGCTTGTAAGGGTGAGACTTTTTAAGATAGCTCACATACCAACAAATGGTGACGTAAATGCTCACCCTTGCAAATAGAAAGATTGTTGCAATTCAACATTTTCACTTTGTCATGGACCTTCCAATAAGAACACTACAAATAGGTAAGTATTACTGTTCAAAAATAGTTTACTAGGACTAAAAAAAAATACAAATTTGTACCACTAAAACGCCATGAAAGCGTTTTGTATTTTCTGTTTGCATACAATAATAATAATAACCTTAGCACAAATAGATATGTACATTATGTATATATCAGAGTACCATGACTGATTGATTGATATTAAATGTAATGGAAAACCATCGTTAAGTAACGATGCGGTGTGTTTTACATAAGTCCCCACTTTTCTTTGTTCTTTGAACTGCGTGAAATATATATCTGGATATATTTTATATTGATCATAATCTGATACTAAAAATCTATTGTTAAAAACATACCCTTGCCTGAATTCTAGTTGCTGTGGCTTTTATTTTGCATACTTTGACAACGATGTAAAGCAATTTTTACGTACACAGAGGCAAATAATATGGAATAATGGTAAGTGTCTGGCTTAATCTTGCCGAAGTACGTTGAGTCTGTTTGTTATTATTTAACTAGAAGAAATGTAGCTTTCATACTAATACTATAATCTCTTCCTGTCTTGTATCATCCATTTTTGCCTCGAAAACATTAAATATTTCTTTATGAATTGGTAAGTTAAAATTATACGCTGATGAATTTATGGCCAAAACTTTTCCATCGCACTAAGAGAAGAATATTCTATTTCTTTTCAGATTTCAGTGAAGTGCGCATACAATAATCGGATATCTCTGAATACGAATGGGTATTATGTAAAAGTGAGTGAGTGGGTGTATTTGTATTACCGATGGTGGATTACAATAAGCGGCGGTTAGAAAGAAGCCCAATTACCGATATCCTGTGCAGATATTGAAATACGGAAGAAGTGCCGCTGGTATATTTGGTGAGAATCCGAAGTTTATAGTTACACAAATAGTACCTCTATCTCCATAGCTACGGTTGGCTGTTTGCTGAAATTACCTATTGTTATCGCTAGATGTATACAGCTCGTTTTGGTAAAACATCACGCAAAGGATCAAAAGACTCTTTAAAGATCGGACAGAGACGAATTTTATAGATACTTCCAATTCGGTTTTGTATGCTGTTCGAGTTTTAATTTACTGGACGATTTCCACCTTCAAAGAAGAAAACTGCATATACGCAGCAGTCACATTATCGCCCAGGTATGAAATATGCAGGCACACTGATCGTTAATGCTATAGACAAGCGCAAGCATGATGTAGCTGGTTCTGTGAAACTGCATTGTCTATTTGAATACGTTCTGTAATAGGACGCGTTGGTAACTGCAGCTGCGTTTTGAGTTGAGTAATATAGATAAAAGGAAAGCTTTACGACTTTATTGCATTTTACATTCTGTAATAGCTAGCATAATATTTTACATAGCTCTATAATACTTTAAGTGACATATAGTGTGACATTTTTATTGCTTTTAAAACAAACTGTATCAAAAATAAGAAATTGTTGAAATACTGAAGCCTTTATAAAAAATATGTAGAATTTCTGATTATTGATGGTGCATTCTATAGTTTAGTAAGGTACGGTATAAAGGTATATTAACCTCTCTCGTGTCGCAAAATTACGCTAAATTCCTTACGTTAATTTAATAATATAATTACGCTAAATTCCTTACGTTAATATAAAACTATTAAGTTATTTAAAGGTTTTAAAGATGCAGACAAAAAAGACTTGCATAAATCAATCTTCAATTTATTTTACGGTTTAATGGATGTAATCAAAATGCACTACATACATATTAGGTATGTAGTAAAAAATCACTTCTTAATACTTACCTGTAGTTTCGAGATCCTTGAATGCACGGACAGATATAGCGTAGCTCTAAAGGGCGCCTGAAATTCAGGCGACCTTGCGACATAATAACGTTGTATATTACAATATATGAAAGCTGCGAAATCTAAACAATGGAGCAACAATCAGCCTTTACGTAGGCTCGTATCGAGGGTGATACCGAACGCTTCACGGTCGACTGATAGATCAGTTCCACTCCACTGCCCACCCGTTGTACGTTAATGAGTCTAATCGGGGACCATAAGCCGCTTTATTATATCATTAATCACCTTCCCAAATTATTTTAATTAATTACTTAGGGCCACAGTGTTTTGGGAGGCGGAGACTTTCGGTTTATTTAATAGGAATGATTTTTGCAAATGTTTTAAGCATTTTAAAATTAACTGTCTTGTATTTTCTATAGGGATTGCTTAAGATAGACAAATGTTTATACACAAATGAATGATCGATTTGCTTATATTACTAGATACTAGTTTTATGACATATTGTAATAAAATTAAAGATAAGAATATAATATATTATTCCTTGACCTAGTTTGCGAAAAGAGTAACGCTGTTATGACCTATTTTTTCTGTCCTCAATAGTTTAAATTTTAACATTTTTCGATTTACTTACTTTTGATGGATTTGCAAAGTTCTGGTCCTATATTGATATTTGATATAGACATATTTTACCCCAATAGTTTCAACTACTTATAAAACTTTTGTGAGTTTCTTTACTTTGAAAAAGTTTAATTAATTACTTGGTATGATAAAGTATCCGTGTGGTGACGGATTAAGAATACGGATTGACACCACCCCATATCATCCTATGGCTGCATGGGTGTCGTGAGAGCCGACAGAGGGAGCATATTATGCAGAGAACGGCACTGTAAGAGAAGGAAAACTTGATACAAACTCTATACCAACGTTTGGCCAGCGTGGTATAGTAGGCCAATTCCTCCTTTCAAAGGAGTGGCCTAGTCCAGCATTGGACTGTTAAAGGCTGATGATGATGATGATAAAGTACCGTGAGATATTCTGGTATGTATATCAAAGCCGACTAGTTTAATCAGCCGTTCAGTTTTAAGCCTAGGCACTTTATTTTACAGCAATGTGCGACTAGCGGTCTGGACAGTCACATCAGAGTATATATTTTCCTTCTCTCAATATGGCATAGTTTATAATATATACATTTTACTTTCCTTTGACACATAAATTTTTAGACTGTTTTGTAAGCTTAATCTATGTACAATGACAAAATAACTTTATACGGTTCCGGACAACAAGGTAGTTGTATTTACATAGTTATGGTGTGTATTCTCATTACTTTCAAACTCATCAGCTTGTATCAGGAATGTCTTTTATTCGTTCTGTATTATTTTGATTTTAATGTTTGTCAGTTGTCTGGTTATATTGTACCTACTGGCTGTGCCTAGTGGGCGATCAGTCATCAGACTGATAATCTTGCGTGGAATGTTCCATTAAATAAAGCTACTTAAATCTAATTCTTTTTATTTATGGAATCACGCCTGTATTCCCGAAGGGGTAGGCAGAGGTGTAATATTACACCCACATTTCGCCATGAATTTTTGGTCCCACGTAATAGGGGGCGAGCCTATTGCCGTTACTGGGCACATCACCAGACTGCGTCTAATTGTGTATAAATAAATCTGAGTGCGAGTCGCGCTTCATTATTTCATTAATCCTTAGATGTTTACGTCACTGCTCTATTAGGTCGCCCTAATACTGATATTCGGACCTAAGTAATTCAACATCGAAAAATTTGGAATGAAAGTAAATAATCAGCGTAGATACGGGTAATCACAGATTGTGACTATGATTGTGTAGCCTTCAATTGTGTACTCAGAAACACAATTTATACCTTTTACAGGTTTTTATGTGTTCAATACGCATTACTGAATTCGTCATATTCTTATCAATTGCAAAGGTTGCCTGTAAGAGATTACTTAATAGTGATAAGGCCGCCAATTGTACTATTTGTAATTATTTTTGACGTCCATTATTGTAAATTTTTTTGGTACAATAAAGATGATTATTATTATTATTCCCTTTATTTCTCATTTACACAAAATCACATTTTAAATACTTAAAATAATTTTATAAATTAAAATCATATATATAAAATGGGACCACGGAGACCCACCGGCATCGGGCATAGGGGCCATACCGGTGGTTAGGGCTCCAGAGAGACGAACCTCCGAACGATGCGTGTCGTGTCCAGCAATATTGCCTTCTGTATGGAGGACTTGATCCAGCCATCTAACGAGAGCCTCTTGAGGTGGTGGTCGAGGCTCTTGGCAATGAGTCCTTTGACTGTCACGACTATCGGTACAATAATCGCCGAGTCAACATCCCACATGTCGACAACCTCGTCAGCCAGGTCCAAATACTTAATTTGTTTATCTTTTTCGGCTTTCACGAGATTCTTGTCATGGGGTATGGTGATATCGATGATCATTGCAAGGCGCTCTAAACGGTCTATCACCACTATGTCCGGCTTGTTAGCCACAATAGTTCTGTCAGTAATGATAGACCGATCCCAGTACAGAGTAGCACGACCATTTTCAAGTACGGTACAGTACTTCGGAGTCGACAAGTTGGTACTTTAAGGCCAGTTGCTGGTGGACAATACTGGCTACTTAGTTATGTCTATGCAAATATTCGCCGTTGGCAAGACGAGAACAAAAGTGAAAAGATCGACAAAACGTAGCCAGGACACCGAAGCTGGAAAATCTACGTCGGGTCCATGCAAGGCCCGGTAAAATCATCCATGCAGCTCTTTGCCCTTCCATACTATTATTACAATATAATTTATTTGACAGTATTTTCTATTCTTTGGCAAAGCACGTTACTACATTACGTTTACGGCAATTTTATCCAACACTCAGAAATAATGCGAGGTTTCGCAAAAAATCCTCGTGCAACTACATAGAGGAACTAATTCTTAACCTTTTCTTTAACTTGGAAAAATGCACCGATGTCAATTAGAATACATTTATTCATAGAAGCTGCTCAACCTTTAAATTACACACCCACACATTTCTTTTCCATTTTCTCTACAATATTCATGTAATTACAATGATAAAGGATACTCTAGCGATTGCAAAGCGCTAGGAAAGCGTAGGTACCTACTAAGTAAAGCTGCGAACAAGACAAGAGGTAGTGGGAAGTTCCCAGTTACAATTTGAATTATATACAAAGAAATGCAACCACTTGCATAGGAGCTAGATTCTAAACTAGTCTGTAATTACTTACACTAAAAACTTTGTTCAAAAACTCTTTGGTAAATGACACCATTGAAGTCAAAGGTGTTTCTGGGGAATAATAATTTGAATTTGTCGTAGTTTCTTCTTGATTTAAATTGTCTTTCGGGATATATACCACGTACCTTTGTTTGAAGTAACCGATATTTCGGCATTTAGATTTTCGGTCTACCCGCTTTCTTACTCGCTTTTTGCGTACAACACTACTGCCACTGTTTTCACTATCGCACTGTACCCGATCACGACATACTACACTCACTACGTCAGCTCGCGGTTTGAGTTTTTCCGTTTCACGGGTTTTACATAGACGCACCACTGGATGCCAGATACTCGACAGTTGAAACCCATCCTCTCTATTGAAATTATTAAACTATTTAATTTCTATAGCCTCCCTAACCATTCGATGTAGTGGCGATGTAGTGGCTCCCTAACCATTCGATGTAGTGGCGTTCTGTCGAAAGCACCTGAGGGTTGTGTAACTCAATCCAGTGGTCGGTACCCGAGTCTAACAGGTGTTGAGCTATGGCTGACTTATGTGGCTCGTTATTTTTGACTGCCCTGATGTGTTCCTGTATCCGGCAAGAGATGGTGCGTTTCGTTTGTCCTATATAGGAACTCCCACAGCTGCAGTCAACTTTGTATACACCTGGCTTTTCTAATGGAAGACTGTCTTTCGGCGTTCTTATATATTGAGACAGTTTCTTAAAAGGAGTGAAAATAGTCTTTACTGAAATTTTGTTAAGAATATTGGCGATCTTATCTGTCACTCCTTTGACGTACGGTAAGTACGCTGGGTGTCGTTCAACCTTGAAGTCCAGGTGTGTTTTAGTATGTCTGGGTGGTCTGATTCGCCTACTGTATCCGTTTTTGTGTAGAACGTCGCTTAAATGCGAAAGTTCCATACCCAAATGTTCATCGTCACACAAGCTGTATGCCCGGTCGGTAAGCGACGTTATAACGGAATTCAGTTGACGTGGGTGATGATGTGAGTCGGCGTGTAGATAGCGATCTGTGTGTGTTGGCTTTCTGTATACAGAGTGGCTCAATGAACCGTCATCCCGTACGCTAATCATAACATCGAGGAACGCCATTCTTCTGTCCCTTTCGATTTCATAGGTAAAACTCATTTTACTGTGGATGCTGTTTAAATGTGCCAAGTACTCTTGAACCATCTCTTCATCGCCTTCCATAACACAGAAAATGTCGTCTACGTACCGTTTCCAAATTTTTACGTTAGTGATAAAGAGACGAATAATAGATAGGGAGGACGGCAACCTGGCAACATCGCATCTCCTCTTCTTCTGCGGTCCCACGGCACGCCTCTCCTCCCGCGACCGCGTCCAACTGCGAGGGACAGACAGAACTGTCCCCCGCACCCGCACCTTTGGACGCATCCTGCGCAGGCCCCTCCAAGCCTACGCGGAGCGTCTATTCCCGGGATCTCTCTTAGCTTCACCGCGGGTGTCCAAGCCACGGTTACTGAGCCCCCTACCACGACAAGATGGAGATACCACGGGGGGGATGTCAGACGCCTGGAACGTCAACATTTTTCTGTAATCCATTGAAATGTTACATTCTTGGGCTTAGCGGGCATTTATCAGAGAATAAAAAATATTTTTTGGAAGTCAAGACGAGGTTAGATTAAAGTTAAATGCAAGTTTATGGTGTCGCAACGCTCGTCCTGCGGCCGGCATCTCGGAAAAGCAGGTGCGGAATTGCAGATGGTAAACTATTAGTCACACAGAAGATCCTTTACACCTAATAAGATGTAAAAAACGTCTTCTGACGAAGGTAACCCCAAATGTTATTTTACCGTAACTTTTTAATGGATTTTGTTTAAGTTCATTCTGACGTTTTGATTTTAGACGACATAAACTCTCCATGCCTAGATATTTTAATTCAATGCACTGCTAGTGGTCTGGAATATTATGCATTTGTGGTCATTTTTAATATTTTAGGATAGCTTAGATATTTTTAGCAAATTATTTATCTACTATGATTATAAAATCAAGTCAATAATAGAGTACCATGTTTGTACTCTATCATTGACATACATGTTTCTGTTGTCTTGCATTTACAGAATTACTTACTTACATGTAAAAAACTACAAAAATCGTCAAATTCATGAAATACTTCCGGGAAATTCGAGCACTTTTTTGCAAAAATATAAAATTTTTGGACACGATAGGCAGTCATAGATTATAAAATATAAATTATAGAATATATAATACATAGAAATAAGCATAATAGAGCATTGAAAAAAAGAAACAACTGTTCAAAAAGTATAAAAGTCCACTAAAGGTCGTAGCACACATATCAACTCGGAAAGGGATCTGTCGGCGAGGTAACATAACTCCGATATGTATTGCAATTGGAATAATATGCGTGTACAGATAGAATGTTCAAATTATGAGATTTATTAGGTCAATATTTACGCAACTTGAGAAAGAGTGGAATCGTCTTTTAAGAGTTAAGAGGGGGAGACGAAGTCAAAGTTATAATTTTATGAAAACGAAAACGTGGTTATGCTTTTCTCACTAAAATAGTGAGAAACGCATAACCACGCAATCTTTATTTAAAATATTAGCTGCAAAAAATCGCATGTAGACAGCATATCATAGTTTGTTGATTAAGTTATTCCTTTTTACTACTACATCTTCATCATCGTAAACATTATAAATGTCTGCATTACATAATCACAGAGCCCAAACTACTGCAGCTAGAAACTGTTTGTACAGCGAAGGAAGGGTTTTAAACGCGCCACCTCTATACAGATAAAATAAAGGTTAAAAGTTTAGGCCAGGCGAAGCCGCGAGCGCGACCGAAATCACTTGCCGTGTCTGACTACTGAAATTATGATGTTTAGACAGCGGTTTCCTGTTATGAAGCAGGCACCCCACGGAGATCGGATTTTCACATAATATTGTAGTTTTGATGGCAAATACATTTGTTATTATATTTTATGGTTTTAAATTAATTTTAGATAAAAATAATTATAACTACTTAAAACTACGATTAAATGAAAGTATTAAAATATAATAGATAGACATAATAATTATGCCAAAATTATGGCTGTGCTCTAATGAAGTTCACGTTTAAAACAACTTTTCCTTGCTGTTGCAAGGTAAAGATGTAGAAAATGTTTTATGTAGCAACGTGAAAACTGTAAATAAATGCATAATATAAATATTATATGCAGCATTTTAAATGCTGCATATAATATTTATATTATGCATTTATTGTATATGTATGACTCGCCGTACAGTCCGAGGTCCGCTAGACAGGATATTATATGTAAGTATACGCTGCTACCAAAGTCAGGATATTAGAGTGTACGGACTCCCCGTAAACACTCGGATAGACGAGCATGTTTACGTCACAATGGGCGAGAAAGCTTTGAGATAATACATATTTATTTTCCTTGCGTTGACTAGAAAGCTTTATTTTCAATTAGGTTTAATAAGAGCTCAGATTTTTAAATAATTTACCTGCTTCCTCCTTACATACATACATACATACATACAATCTAGGCATAACCTGTACTGACATTATCATATACATTAATACGAATGAACTTGTACATTTTCAATTTGAAGACGAAGACGAATGGTGTTCATTACAGGAAGATTTATCATGAATGAGAATCAATCCTACTAACATTGGGTTAGCAATAACAAGGCCTACAAAAAGATTTCAATTGTTCTTGGACTCGACCATCATTAGCCTAAGAACAGACGAACTTCAAAATATGGTTACGATCGATCTTGGATATTAGGGGATAGACTTATAACATGAAGTCCATTTGCTGACGCAAAATACCTAACCAGTATACCTAACCTTTGCTTTTGCATTAAATTACTGTCTGTTTATATCCACTCAAGCTCTCTGCCGGACAACGCCGGCATTTTCAGTTAAAAGCAGTTTATGTAAAGATTCAACTTCAAAGCAAAAGCAATTTACAGTCAAAATATGCTCACGACAAGTAGGAAAATCAATAGCTGTTGGGCAATAGTAGTCATAGGATTCGTGTGTATACTTAATTATATAGTTTTATGATCCTCATCATCGTCTTAGCATTATCCCGGCTGTATCCAAGTCTCTCGCTCCGGAGACTGAGGCCCGCTTTCTAGTGTTACCAGATTTGACAGAATATTACCACTTCGACAGAGCGACAGTCTTCTGCCCTGCGCCTAACCAAAAGGATAGCGATATTACATGGCTTTCTTACTAACATGACTATGTACGTCGTGTCGGGTAGTGTGAAGACGCAATGTCATCGTTAGCTCGACATGCGATATAATCACATGTCATAAAATAACAAACAGCGCACACAGCTCTTACGTATGCGGTGGAAATTTACGTCATGGTTTGAAGTGGTCTATTATGATAGACAGTTTACAGTTAGTAAACTACATAGTTATCTGGAGTGGAATATTATGCCGACCTTAGTACAAATAGGTTGAATTCAGTGCGTTCCAACAATTTCGCCGTACCTCAAAGATAGATGTTTCACGTCATAGAATTGTGCAAAATGTCATGTTTAGTTGCTCGCTTCGTACTGGTTTTTGGAACGTTATACAGATTTTTTCTACTTTGAACCTTTCAGATTCTATTTCTATAGGTTTCTTTAGAGTACGTACCTAATAAGTATAGCTTTGAAATAAACTAATCATGACACGAAAATACTTAATTTTTCTGATAATAAACTTACATAGAGAATCTTATCCAGAAAGCTTATCGAGGCACGTTAATGTTGCAGAATTGAAGCACTTACTTGACTAGGTACATAGTTAATTACATTTAGGTTAATTTCATTTCATTAGCCCTGTTTTTGTTTAATGTGCTAGCAGAACTCTAATTACTGGCCTGCCTCAGAGTTTTACACCTTAGCTGATATTTTATGTTGATGATATACACATAGGCTATGATGGATGCAGATAAAGGCTGAAATCGTATATGCGTAGCAAGTGATATGCGTGCCAATAGCATCACAGTTGCGAAGATGATGCGAATAATTCGCAAAAGTTGACCGCGAACATCAAGACAAAGATCTTTGACCGCGACCAAACTTTTTTAACATTTATAGTACCGGACACTTAGTAACAGTAAAGTGTAGAATATATAAATACTCTCTAAGCAGCCATCAAGTACCAAAAAGCTACCCGCCTGCCTTTCATCAACAGAGATCAGGGAGTTTCCGAGATATGATAATGAAAATTAATGCTTATACAGGCTGTGCAATACTCCACAATGAATTTACATCGGGAAGTAATTGTATAACGTTAAATGGAACACGATCGCAAACGCTTAAGGAATGAATATATTTTTGCAGAAATGGCGCATAAAGCGACAAGTCAATTAACAATTTCATAAAATTTCCTCTCTCACTGGCAACATCAGGCACTTGATTCCGGTTATCCGTTTTGACACGGATACCGTAAGTCGTGATCATATTATTATTACAATTATTGAGCGGTAGCGTTGCTACGTATTATAATTACGAGGTTGCTTAGTGCGCCGATAACTAAAATGGACTTAAGAATAATACCTATTTAGGAATAATCCTATGATCTTTCGTTCGTTCGTGATGAGGAATGAAATGTGGTCGGTACTGTCGATGTATGGGGTGAAAAGCAACCCCATCCGAGCTCTGAAATCCCTTTATGAGGATTCAGATTTAGAGCTTGTGTGAGGATAAATGAGGCATACACTGACTCGTTTACCAACGACACAGGTGTTAGACAAGGATGTGTAGCGTCGCCGTGGCTGTTTAATCTCTTCATGGACAGTTGTTTGCAAGATTTGAAACATAGTGATTGTGGATTAAGGATGAATGAGTTACTTGTCAAATGCCTCCTTTATGCTGATGATCAGGTTATACTTGCGTCTTCCGCGGAGTAGTTGCAGGAGATGGTAACAATCAGGCATGGTGCGTTAGAGAGAGGAAAGGAATGAAAGTGAATGTAAGTAAAATGAAAGTTATGGTTTTTGAAAAGAGGAATGCATCACGGCTTGTAATGTTATGATCGATGAACAATGAATGGAGCAAGTGAATGAGTTTGTATATTTAGATACGCTGTTTACAAGAGATGGTTAGAATGTAGAAGATATTGAAAGTTGAGTTAATGCTGTTAGTAGAGTGAATGGAGCCCTGAAGGCGTTTATCAATAGCCATAACGTGTCCAAAAAGGCACGTTTGGCTGTGCATAGAGGGGTGTGAGTACCTACGCTTATGTATGCTAGTGAAAGTTGGGTATGGCAGAAGAGTCATAAAAGTAGAATAAATGCTGTGGAAATGAGAGCACTGAGAAGTATGTGTGGTGTGGCTTTGACTGACAGAGTAAAGAATTGTGTGATAAGAGAGTGTTGTGGGGTAAAAGAAGATGTAGTGACAAGCATCGAGAAAGGTATGCTAAGGTGGTTTGGGCACGTGGAGAGGATGGATGACGAAAGATTGAACAAGCAGATATACAAGGCAAGTGTGAATGGGACAGGATGAAGGGGAAGACCTAGGCGGACGTTCAATGACCAGATTGAAGACATCCTAAAACAGGACAGGTTAGAAAGTACCCTGAATAGAAGAGCATGCATGAGGAATCTGATAGGAGTGAATAAAGCAAGAGAGATATGTCAGGATCGTTGCAAATGGCGCTCCGTAGTCTCTGCCCACCCCTCCGGGAAACAGGCGTGAGTCTATGTATGTATGTATCTTTTGTTCCAGTAACCTGGCAAATACTAAATACTTACCCGAATATTTTTTTTCTATCAAAATAAGGATACTCTGTGATCTTTAATAAATATTCGACCTCAACTCACAGTTTTTACTAATTAATTTCAAATTGGCTATTATCTTACCGCAGAACACAATCTGAGAAAGTTTATCTTTCATAGTTCTATTATTTGACGGAGACGAGCTGAATAACCCCCGAGAAACAAAAACCGTTTCATCAAAAGACGTCGCTTTGACAGTTGTGAAGAAATGTAGCGCTCACAGAAAACTCTCGCACTTGACTTCGTCTTAGCCTTTAACAATGTACGATGGAGCGGCGAAGTTTATGTTGCGAATACAACACACCCGTTTTTATGTACACGATCGCTTACACTCGATATCCACAAGTCTGATAAAGACCTAAGCATTATAACGAGATGTCGACTCCACGACCCTTCGACGTTGTTTAGTTTGACGCACACAACAAAAATACTGACGTGTCAATCCAACTTAATGGCTTGTGTCTTAGATAATACATTTCAAAGCAAATGAATAGTGAGAAACCAGTTTATGAAGTCGGAAACATTTTTACAATTTACAAAATGTAAAAGGCTACAATTAGTGGAATGACGCGACTTGGAAGCTGCGTAAAAGCTCTGCTTGTAAGAATTCAGTGAAAATGCGAGTTATCCAAAAAAATCTCTTAAATGGAAAACTGTTTCACTTACTGATAAGAATAATTTGTTTGGCGTTCCTTTCATCTCGAATCCCATGTAACAATTCTTGGAAGTATGTAAGGAGACATTTTGCAAACAAACGATACACACGCTGACTGTATGCAAGCAAACATTATATTACAAGTGATCCCTTTGAAGAGGATACTAAATATTTTATTGCATGTCGTAAAATGTCACGGATGGATGTAGTACTTAACTATGATATTTTGCAATGGCAATGTTCGGTGGTTAGATTAAAAAGTATGCACTGTACATAGGTTTAATGAGAACATGTAGCTGTAGTTTCTTATAAGAACAATAGGCGAGCTGTAGTGCGGTGTACCCAGTTCGAGCTTTGTGGCAATAATAGTAAAAATAAACAGGAGTGTGGCACGCGCCGTGGCGCCGCGTGCACCATTGTGGTGAAACAAGTTCGAACCAGACACGTTCCGTGATACACCCGCAACAACATAACTAGGGATTAGTAAACATTAATGATCGTGCGGCTTAGTTCATTCATTGGCCTCTTTTGTTTTGAAAATTGAATATTTTGTAATGAGCTTAGCGTTCTGCCAGTCTGTTTTACGATGTCATAGCCGAACATATTATCTGTAATGATTATTGCACTAAGTTAAAAAACAACTTAAAGATAGTATGATACTGGATTGGACTTTAATATTATACTGTTGTAGTAAATACCATGTATGTAGGTATGTACTTACATGGTTCAGTGTCTATCAAATTGATACCTCGAGTAAATGATTAGTAATTAAATCCAATATTCGGAACTGATACCTATTGTTTAACAATTAAGGACTAATAAGATATAATAATTGAGAAATAAATTTATTTGCTAGAATATATTGGTACATGAAATGCAAAATATTACTTACCTATATTTACTTTTTACACCTCCTTCACTAGAAATAAATCCTGTATCGCGGGGGACTCTGCAAACTTATACATAACATACACGTCGACGTTAAAGTGAATCGCTAAAAGTCCCAGCCCATGACCGTCCGAACATCGAGTGTTGCGATACGGCCGCTTTAACCACTACGCTATACATGCAGTGTCAGAGATATTAAAAAGAATGCAGTTATCTGCACAAAATACTGAGATTCTTAACGCCAATAACTGCGTCAAAGTTAGTCTACATTAATCTTACCGACCAGCATCTATCGTAAAAAATACCAAAAGGTGTCAAGATAAAAAAGACACCTTTATAAATATAAAACATAAACAATGCCTTTTTTAGACACTCGAAACCGTCGTGAACAGGTAAAAAGGGTCGTTAGGATTGTCAAACGCGGCATCCTTCAATCTATCACCTTGCGATTCAGGATAATGTAATCTTTGAACCGTGTTTGCACGTGGATTGACGAAACATATTGTTGCCACTTGACGCTTCTAACTGTATTAGGGGTGAAAGTTAGAGAACGTATAAAGACGTGTTCACATCGAATGATCAACACGTGCCACATTACGGGAATGTGCCATTTTACTCGATCGACACTCTATTGTACGCATTGTAGTTGCGACAATATATAACTCTCGGAACTCGTGTAAATACGCCATAAACGTTACGATGATGCTCAGTTACTTCGGAAATTTCCTCTTTACACATCGTAATATAAACGTTTCATGCAAGATAATACACTAAAATGTTGTCTGATACTTCCCTCTTAATACGAGTGCGTGTTTATAAGGTTCTATTTATTTTATGTTCAAGAAGGTCGGTGGAGATCTTTGGGAAAGAGAAATTTATAACCACTTTTCTTAAAAAACTTTAACTTTGGCAGAAAATGGCTCGTTAACCAAGGATTTTTAGCATTTTTCCTTGATGGGGTTAAGTAGCGGCTATAAATAGGACACGAGCGGAGCAGTGTGCTAATATCGTATGGTTTCTGAGATATAATCGATACGAGATTTTATAGAGCACACAAGTAAAGCAAAAATGTCTAGACAGAGACGTTCATATGTTTGATAACGTTGGAACACCAAACACTACGCAAAAATAACCATCAATTTAGATACGACATCTAATCATTCTAAAAGGACACAAATATTTAAATTCTACTTATAAACACAACCATGCTTGTAATAGTTATTTGTGCAACAAGAGAGCAAAGTTGTTTTCTGTTTCGAGTGCTAATTTTGAGTCCCGAGCAAGCGAAGGATTCTATGATTGATTCACGAGCGTAGCGAGTGAATCAAAGTTAGAATCCTGAGCGTAGGGAGGGACTCAACAGCACGAGATGCAAAAAACTTTGCTCTCGTGTAGCACACATAACTTTTCACCACAGCAGTGAGAACACATATTACTTAGGAGACATAGAAATTAACAGGAATACATCGAATTCTGCATTAATCACTTGTTGATTTAACTCTTCTGGTGTTAAAGTACAGTCATCATCGCTAGTTTCACTCATCTTTTTAGATTATTTTATATATATATAATATAATTTAACACGTTACGCTATACTGTATCAGCATCAGCGAAATTTTTATTCCCGCTACTTTTTTAAATCGCGTTTTAATACCGCGTCCCTGATGTTTTTTTTTTCAAATGTATCATTGTTGTAATTCCAAATAAAAATTTATTGGTTCAATGCTAATTTTATTCTATTAATTAGACTTATTTTTATTATTATATATAATTATTTTTATTAAAATCCGATACTAAATTAAACAAATAAACAATAACATAATTATAAAAAAAGTAATTTCTTTTTTAAAAATATCTTTTTTTATTTGCGTTTCCGAAGGTGTTTTCTTTGAGGTCGAATTCCAAAATCGAATTTCGAATTAGAAGGGGTTTGTTTTTTCACTCACTTTTTATATGCATGTGAAAGAGACAGAGCACAGTAAAATTCGAATGTTTCAAATTTATGGCTGAACCATGGCTGAACAATGTCAATTCGTGACACTGAAGATTGAAAAATTAAAAAGTTACTTTCACTCACGATCGAATCAAAATCGCGTTTTGTTCACTGTTGTCTCGCAGCAAAAGCGGCATGTTTGAGCTGCTGTGGTGAAAAAGTTATTTATCAACTGTTATCATAACAGTAAACACGGTTGCTTTTGTGTAAGTTCCATTCTACGTTCATCTCCACACATAATAATATTTTGTGCAACAAACATAAACGATAAGTTTTAG
This sequence comes from Euclidia mi, assembly GCA_944739405.2. Lineage (NCBI taxonomy): Eukaryota > Metazoa > Arthropoda > Insecta > Lepidoptera > Erebidae > Euclidia > Euclidia mi. Next base: position 68,744,192 of record OX123184.2, read on the forward strand.
GAAATTCTAAAACGAGTTTTGTCCGAGTGTTGTGAAGTAGTTAAACGGTTTCATACGCCACTGGATTAAAACAATAGTACAGACGACTAAAATTTAGTGTCTGAACGAGCTTCAGTGTTAACAAACTCGTGAAAGTACTGTTGTTATTGAAAGATAAAGTTACGCGAACATTTACTCTTTTCTTTCTCGTGTGAGCTCACTCAAGCTCTAAATGAAACTATTTTATCATTTATAAATAAAAGCTTTAGGGGAACGTTACAGAAGCACGAATTATCTTAGCGTTTGCAGAGATCGTGGATTTCGTAAAGCTTTTTGCAGTTGTATTTGTATGCAAACCGAATTTCATTTAGTATGTGCCGTTGTGGACATGTAGATGAAATTACAAATTCGTATTTGCTAGAGCAAACGCTCCAAGAAAATACCTGTATTTTTATGTAGAGTTTTTATGATTTGTCACAAAACTTAGTTTAAGGTAATGTTTACAGCCGGTGTAGATGTCTTGCATTTGATCGTTAAACTGAACAAAGAAAAGGTGTTTGTCCGATAGGAGCCAACGTACCTGGTGAAACCACAGATTAAATAATAGTTACTTTGTTATTAAAATGTAATACGTTCTGCTTATGAAGTTTACGATGCACCTCTGCCTATCATATAATATTGCCTGGCTGGTTTCAAAATGTCATAGCCACCAGTTAATTTCAAGTGCAGCCGATAGTAAAAGGTATCATAAAGATTTTTATTGAAATAAATGACATCATCATCGGTGAGTATCGAACCCACCGCTTCCGTAGCAAATTTACTAGGGAGCGAGTTCAATTCTCGATACAGTGTCCCTTGGGATGTGTGGCAAATATACCCGACATGGCTCACGAGGTGAAATATGTGCTCACCGTTTTGTACGATGCCACATTTTTATGCACAACACTGACGGTTACGAGTATTAGGAGATCTTGCTTTGCCCACCGCAATATTGCGCCCGTCTTAATGAAAAAGGCTGCGTCTGAGATAAAAATAAAATTTTGAATGATATTCTTTTTTACTTTCCAGTCTTTGAAATTTTCAACATGGCTGCTCTCTTCTTTCTCGTTAGTTAAATTTTCGGTGTTTAGTTATATGACGGTGATAGAATTACTAAAATATTAAACCAAATTTAAATTTTATCAAAACTTAATACATACGATTGTTAATTGAAAATTATAAATCTTATTACGAATTTTGTTGTAAGAGGTGTTTATTGGTTGAAAGTATACATTTCCAATAATTATTTGGAATCTATTGGAAAGGTAAATAATAGTTAGTTTTAATTAAACACAATAACATTCAGATATCACTTCCTACTCAATAAAATAATTATAACTACATAAAACTTATTATACAATGGAATTTATTTACATACATAAAAAATAAATATGTACAAAAAAAGGGGAGGGTAAAATACAAAGTACATATTTACAAGACAGGTTTAGGCGTCGTAGAATTCCTCCGCATCGCTGTCTATTGGTAACGTGCCCAGAAGGCTGGCAGCATTGCCACGCTGGATGGCAATGCTGATACGCTGGCCGAAATACAGCCCAGCCTTCTGGTCACGTGAAGCGTCGATTAGTCGTTTGGCGATTTCTCTGTACAACGTACGAGCGCTCGGACCCCATGGACCAAGCGTCTCCACCCCAAACGGCTCAAATACGTAATTACCTATTAAATTACCGTATTTTCGCCGCTTGAGGGATTCTGCGCTTCCAGCAGCAGCGCCGGCACAGCTGGCTGTACTTGGAAGATGTGATGGCGCTAGGGTATCTACGCACGTTGCGTCCCATACCAAAGGCCGAGGTAAGAGGTTAGTTATGAATAGAGCGGATTGGACCCGTCAATCACAACGAAAGTCCCTCAATTTTGTGTGGACACTGAGCAATAACTAGCACTACAAAGTAAAACAGAATTTATTTTATATACCTATGGCACTTCAACGCTGACAAACGATCAAGTTCATGTTTGTATACCATTTATTTTCATCAAGGTTTTGGTTTCGACACCTCACCATCAGCCGTCGACTCCTGCGGAGAATTATCATGATTTTCTTTGCACATCACGTTGTATAAATCGATACACAGTTGATGTTTTTTTTTATTAACTGTAAAGGGAAGAAAAGTGTACTATGTGAGTTTGACAAATGGAAGTAGATTAACGCGTATCTTACATAACTGTACTGCGACTCATCATAGTTTGAATCAGTACAAATGCACGTTTGTGCAATACATTTAAGCTCGACATTAGGTTGTATTTTAGGTTTTTTGTGACCTTGCGTCCAAAAATAGGAGTCCTTGTCCATAGCTAATAAGAAGAATTCATAACTATGCTGAAATCAAACATAATTTTCATTAACTTACTTCTTGTCACATCGGGCAACGTAATGCGAGCTTCAGTGTGTCGCACAAGCGTGCATTTAAACTGTGATGAGTCGGAGTACAAAGAGTAAAACCAGAACACTTGTAACCAATTCTCTACGAGGAGTAGATTCGCTTAGACAATAAATAAGACGGAAAACAAATAAACATGTCAGTTTAAAATTAAAGATCATGTCTTACTACATCTCGCCTTCGATTTGTATAAATAGCGAAGATTGAATAATAGGAGCACGATGTAAATATTTACACGTAAACTTATCAATACCTTACTTCTTAGTAGTAATAATGCAGTTTTATGAGTGTTGGTATCCAGTTATCTTAGTTTCTGTGCGAACTACTCCCCAGTGAAATACACTCCGAGGGTAAACAAACTATTAGTACGTGGTTAATGACGCGATTATTGGCATACTCGATTATAATACGTTTCCAAGGTTCGTTTTTCCTCATCGATTATACGGAATTTCATCAGTCGTATTTGTATTAATATTGATAAAGAACTGATGAAATCATTGATCAAAATATCGATGTCTTATTCGCTTTAAATCTCACTGTCTTATATTGCAAGTATATATGAAAAATTCCTGTCTAAAAGACGTACGTAAAAGAAATTTGTTTATATTAATGGTAGGGGTATCTGATTTCAAAGTGGCACCTAAACGCGAAACGTTCGGGACGTTTCCTTACATTGACAATACGAGAACGTTCCAATACCGTTTCGGTAACTTTATCATTCCTAATTTAAAGTATGCTCTTCGATGTACGCATAAGGAATTCAATATTACATATTTAATGACTGGGGTATGTTTGAAAAAGTAGGTAATTTATCTACAATACCACAGAAACGTGTCTGCTAGGTGGAGCGTGGGCTATTTGATGGACGAAAGTTGACGAGGGTCGTGAATCAACGGATGCAAGTCCCTTATCGAAGTCTACGAGGAAAACTTTTCGGTTCCCACGATACACGGTTTCCGATGACATGACGACTGGTAAGCAATTTATTGTATGGTGCGACCACGGTGGTTAGAACTACATCTTTTGTATAATCTTATAAATATTTCTGTAGATACACGCGTTTAGACTTTTATTCATTTATTTTGGAGAGCCCATTTTACATCGTTGAACTAAAAGACGATACAAACTGTGAATAATAAAAAAAACACCTTCAAACTGTATTATTGCAAAGTTATTTGGAACGATCCAGGGACCTACAAAAATATACACAATAACTTAATGAATACTTATTGTGTTACCCATTATGTTTGCGTTCAATCACAGACTTTAGGTTGATTTGAGGGTTCACACAAAGAATTTCAAGCATTTTTTCTGTCAGTACTAAAATTACATTCGATATCTATCTGTTGAAACGAAATAGAAGCGTCTCTAATAATTACTAGAACTTACAATATAGCAATTACAAGTGACTTGCTTTTCTAGAATGACTTAAAGATAAATAGGATTGACTGGATGGCAAGACAAATTACATACAAAGTGTTGTCTCGTGTGAGGATGGAACCCACAACACTCTGCGCAGTGTCAAGCGGTGAGGCGGCCACTTGAACTACTACGCTAACCGTGCAGTCAAAAAATAAAAAAATATATATAGGTAGGTAGGTATATATGTATATACATATAACAAGCAACGTCAATGAGTCCAACATTGAGTAGAACTACACGTGTTTAGGTGCTCCAAAAGTTTACGCACTCCACAAATAGTTGTACTGAGTTCAAAATGTGTCACGTTTAATATTGAAACAGTTTAAACAAGCGGATCTGGGTATTCACTCAAACTTGGCTAACTATATAAACAAAAGTTAGCGAAGTCTGTACATGCCCTTCAGACATCAATAAGCATAAGATACACGCTAAATAAAATATTAAATGCGTAGGTATTATTTTAAGCGCTAGAAACATCCTAGGGAAGATACGAACTCTGTAAACCCATGGCGCGCACTACTATCTTTTCGAATGTGCTTTTTGCTCTTTATTTATGGTCTGTAGCGCTTAACGATAATGTCGCATTTAAAAATTAAAATGTTTATCAACGCTTGCTAAATAGCGAAGTTCAACGTCTTAAGGAAACATTTCCTCAAGATGTTTTACTTCGATGTTTGCACCTGCAAGTGTAAGAGTTCTCCATAATGATCTCGAAAGACATGTGAAGTTTGCCAACCCGCACTCGGCATGATCATTCTCATAGTGAAAATGATCTAATTCTTGGTCCTAGCAGGGGGACAGTTTAAAAATAGGGTTGCTGTTATTATATTCTCAGTCTTGAACCTTCGGCTTTGATTTTCTTCTTCACACCCAATGTACTTTTCACTATATACAGAAGCAATGAGGTTGAGTGTCCACAGTGAGGTTATTATTATTTAAATTGGTGTCCGCTGTACGTGTCTTCGATCGGCGCATACAATTAACATGCAAATGTCTCTTGTCGTGCCTCTATTTTCAGAGAAAATAATTCGAATTAAGGTGCAAGAAATTCGCATAACAAAGTTAATCAGAAGCTTACCAGGTGTAAAGTAATGAGTACCATGCTTGGCTACATTAAAACACATATTTTGATTCCTTAGCGAAGGTTACCTCTTTACTTTAACACACATGCGTGGAGTCACGTATGTGTTTCATGACGCTTTATGCACGCAGTATTCTTTTATTATATGATAGAGAAAAATAAGCTAATTGGACATTTAGCATATTTGTTGTGGAGTAGTTAACTTTACTGAAACAAGAAAAAATTAATGAGCCCCACTGAGACTGAGATATAAGCTATGGTTGCGAGACCACCACACGTTACCTCAATACACTCGAAAGATTTGGTAACTGAATTTACCGAGCTTTTAGAATGAGCGCCTCTTTTATTGATTAAAACCCTTTAATGTAGAATTCTTTAGTGATCTAAGATGCTGAAGAAAATTTCCAATAGCAAGAATTTAGCTATACTGAAAATGTGCAGCACTTTTGACGACCTAAAAAAAACCTTGGGGGCCGAATTTAGAAGAACCTATTCCTTTTTGAAATCGTTTAAAAACGAACTAGCTTCTTTAGACTAGGTCATAAATCACTCAATGCACCAAGGCTGAAATAAGTGCTTAGTTGTTCTTGCAAGCTCTAGGGATTATATTTACTACTTAGCTTCAGCACCGTCGAAGCTTTTTCAATCAACAAAATCATTTTATTGCAGCGCCCCTAACTCCCTGGACACATTATTTGCTCTGACAAGAAAAATATGAAATATACAGCAAAACTGAAATAACTAGTTTGATACTCTACAAAGTTAATATTTTCTGAACATAACAGTTTTCCTTTTACTGTATTACAGCTATGTCGCATGGTTTCACCCGCGACAGATTTGATTTACACTTCTTGTCCATTTATATACACTACTAGGAATCGTCTGCCTCCATTATTTTATATGCTTATGGCATAATAAGATATACTTACTTAATGGGTGCCTACGTCATAAAAAGAACCTGCTGTTACATGTTCCTAGCTTTAGTAGATTGGGCTCTACGATGACATGTCAGTCAGGGACTGATGATAATGTGGACATTGACTAACTCTCATTTTTAGAATTCGGAAAAAACGGAACCCTTATAGGATCACTTTGTTGTCCGTCCCTCTGTCAAGACCCTTTTTCTCAGAAACGCGTGGAGGTATCAAACTGAAATTTATATCAAATGGTCAAATCTACTGTCCCTTGAAGCTGTGAAAAAATCAATTTTCTAAGCCAACGCAATCAAAAGATACAGCCGTTTATGCTGCAAATTTCTGCAAATTTACGAAACTCGCAAGGAAATCAAAACCTACAAGGTACTTCCCGTGAACTCAGAATCTTGAAATTTGGTACGAAGTTATGTCTTATAGCTCAGATCAAGAAAAAATTGAGGAAACAGTTTATTTTTAGTGACATCATTTAAAAAAAATGTTTTATTAATTTTAGAGTTACCTACAATCCTTTTCCTCATGAACGCGTTAAGTTATTAAATTGAAATTCATATCAAATACTCCGGTCTATAATACTTTTAAGTTGTAACACAATGAAACTTCTTTCTCAATGCAATCAAAAGATACAGCTATTTTATTTATTTATTTATTATACAGGGTGTCACAAGACCCATCACCAAGCCGAAGTCTACTCGTTGTGGACATCATGCCAAGTCATACTAACCAAAAATAATACCTGGGAAACAATTTTTTTTTAAGCTTTCACATTTTTTAAGCTGCAATTAAAAGCGCGCGCGTGCAATGCTCGAAATACCTACTTATCCGTGGGGTCATAGGGCATCTAAAGAACATATTGGCGGGCTAAATGCATCGATTTTGTACCTAATTAGAAAAACCCCATACTAACTTTGAGCCCCAATATTTCCTGAACCAGTAATTTCCCAGGTATGGTGCCGAAGTAAAAAATGTTCGTAGTGATTTGTACAACATGGGATTTTATTTTCGTTAAGGGTCTTTTTACATCCTGTATACTTTACTGTACACCTATAAAATTATTACATAACATAAACTTAGACTATAAGAAAAGTACAGTGGGCGGCCTTATCGCTAAAAACGATCTCTGCAAGGTAACCTTTGGATGGATATGGTTTGCAGAGGAAAATAATGGTGGTTGTAGGCGTACCAAGTAAATATATATATATATATATATTTTTAGGATCAGAAGATGGATTTTATTTAAAAAAAACAAACGAGCGACACTAACTAATTATAATCATGTATTTTAACCTTTTAATTTTAAACAGATTTTGACGGTAACAAATAATCAACACAAGATTAATAATCTTAACAGAAAAACAGCCATTAATTACACACGATTAAATAATAATCCAAAAGTAGGTAGTCACTATAAAAATGACTCACTGCAAGTAGCGCCGACACCTCACGACAACCTTTCCGTACGAAAGCCAACCAGCAAATGACCTGACACACAGTCGGGTCTTCACGCAACCCCCTAGAGGGTTGGCGGAGGCTGGTACAGGGCCTGTGCCCTTCTCCAGCGGTCTCTAGACGCTGCCCCTTCAATAAGGGGCAAGTAGTTGGGGCGGGCTGTATGCCCTACAGTGTCGTCGTCAACGATTTGTGTTATTCACAGGGCCGTGCACACTACACGCCGTCCGGGTGGTCAGCACGAGCCAGGTGAGACCCCCGGCGAACCGGGGGAGGCCCAGCTCCGTGTAGCCAGCGACACGGACGGCGGCTTACGTGCGGCCTCTGTGTGGTGTGTTAGGGGTGTTGTTGTTGTTGTGGTGTAGTGGTGGTTGTGTAGGCGGCCGCTGTTGCGGTGGTCGCCCGCGCGCGCACATGATGCACGTATGCGTGTCATACGCACAGATGTCGCGCGGAAAGGGGCGGTCACCTGCAACAGTGGGGAAGAGTGGTTTCTACCCGGTTAGAGGTGGCGGTTACCTGGGGGTGACCGTAGTGTCCTCGGAGTCGTCGGGGGTGTTGAGCAGGTCTCGCGGCAGCTTCTTCTTGTCCGGGGGGCGAGCGTGCCAGGGGGCCAGGTCCCGGACGTGGTCCCAGGCCGAGGCGTCGGCTCGCTCGAACATCCCCACGGACAGACGGCGGATGTAGGCGTCCAGGCTCTCTATTCGTGTGTCCCGCTGGATCACGGCGTTACGTACGGTGCGGGGGGCACCTACGATGGCGCGCAGCGTGAGTGATTGCTGCGCGCGGCGGCGGGCCTTGTTGGTCTCGCTCGTAAGCGTGAACCAGGCGGGGGTGGCGTAGGTGAGCCGGGAGCGTACATACGTTTTGTACACCCCCAGCTTGATGCGTAGCGGGAGTCTGGAGCGGAGCACTGGACGCAATAGCGCCCTCGTAGTGCGGATCTGCGCGACGACTTGGCGGACGTGCGACTCAAGGGTGAGTAGGCGGTCGAGAGTGACCCCCAGGTACTTCACCGTCCTCGTCCACGGGATGAACCCGTCCTGTAGTTGGAGTGGCAGTGGATGGTCTCTTTTGGAGCTAAATAAGATCGCCTGTGACTTACCCACGTTCACCGATAGTCACCATTGCGATAGCCAGCGGGGGAGTAGGTCGAGGGTGCGCTGCATCTTAGACGCGGCGTGGTAGGCGTTGATGCTGGTAGTGATGTACGCCGCGTCATCAGCGTACAGGGCCAGTTCGGTGCCCTCCGCGACGGGGATGTCGTCGGTGAAGCGTGTGTAGAGCACAGGCGAGAGACAGGAGCCCTGTGGAACTCCGGCGGAGATGGTGTGGAGCTCGGATAACTCCTGTTCCACTGCCACACTGAATGTCCTGTTGTGCAGAAACGATTGGACCGTCTTGACGGCGCGACGGGGCGCCGTAGAGGTGGAGAGCTTGTAGAGCAGACCGGAATGCCATACTCGGTCAAATGCCTTTTCCATGTCGAGGAATACTGCCACGGATTGCTCGCGTTTGTTACGCGCCACCGCTATCCGGTGCAGTACCCTCGACAGTTGCAGTGTGGTTGAGTGTTCGGCGCGGAACCCGAACTGCTCAGGTCTGGGCGTGATGTGCGGTGTGAGGTGCCGCAGCAGGAGCTTTTCGAACACCTTCGAGATGGTGGGCAGCAAGGTGATCGGCCGATAGCTCTCAGGCTTCATAGTGTTCTTGCCTGGCTTGGGCAACATGATTATCCGGCCCTCTTTCCAAAAGGTGGGGAAGACTCCTGTGCGGACGATCCCCGTAAACAGGCGCGCCAGCGCTGCCACGGTACGGTGCGGCAGGCGGCGCAGCGCTGCGTTCGGTATCCCATCCGCCCCAGGGGCCTTCCGGGGCTGGGTCTGCCGAATGACACGTTGCACCATGCCAGGGGAGAAGTAGATAGGTTCCTCTTCGGGAGCTATCGGCGTGGCGAAGTAGTCTCGAAGGTGTTTCTCGATAGCTGCGGTGTGTTCCGTGTCAGCAGTCGGGTTCGGCGCGAACACGCTCTCCAAATGTCCAGCGAGTATGGCCGCGCGGTCTGCTGCTTTGTACCTCGGCGTCCGTGTAGCAGCGGGCGCACCGGAGCTGGGGTGTTAGTGAGGCAACGACATAGCCGGTGTAGTGACGGCCAGTCGTCGCTGGTGTCGTCGATAAAGCGCTCCCAGCTCTCGGTGGTGTAGGTCCTCAACTCGTCCTTCACTCTCTCCGCGAGCCGGTTTAGTTTGGCATTCAGTGTGGGGCAACGGGAGCTCTGCCACTGCCTTCGAAGGCGCCTCTTGTCTGCGATCATACGAAGAATGCGTGCCGGCAGAGGAGTGAGTCTCCTCTGGGTGGTGGGGGTCGTGGCAGTCACAAGGGCGCCTTTAATAGCGTCGGTGATCTCCGCTGCAAGCGTCTCGACGTCGGCCGCGGAGTTGATAGGGCGAGTTGGTGTGGTGGTCTCAATCGTTTCTGCGAATTTGGTCCAGTCCAGTTTGTAACGTGGCGCTGGAGGGACAATCCGCGTAGGCTGCTGCTGTACGACGAGTACAGGTTGGTGATCCGACAACAGCTCGTCGTCGAGTACTTCTTGCTGTATCTGGCAGTGCGTCTCGTTATGTATAATGATGTCGAGTACGTCGGGCATCAGTGTAGGGTCGTCAGGGTAGTGTGTGGGTACCTCCGGTCCCGCGACCACGTACTCGTATGACTCGGCGTCTTTAAATAGTCGTACACCAGCGTGGTTTGTGTTCGACGAATTCCACGCTGGGTGCTTACAGTTTAAGTCGCCCGCTATGATGACAGGGTGCGGCACGCTCAAGAGCGACCGCAGCTCAGCGACGAATGACGTTGTAGCGGGCGGCTTGTAAGCAGCGTGGAGATGTAAGTTGGCACCGCCTAGGTGCACTTCGACACCCAGCGTGTAGACGGTGTTAAAGTTCGGTGTAGGTAGCGGCTGGTGTACGACTCGTCGCTTGATCAGCACTGCTAGTCCGCGGTAGCTCCTTCCCTCGGGTGAGATTTCGTCCCTCCGATAAACGAGGAAACCTGGGAATCGTGGTTGGTCTGCAGGTCCCAGGTGCGTCTCGTTTATAAGCGCCACGTCAATGTCCTGTTCCTGCAGTAGAGGGCGAAGTAGGGCGGCCTTGCGTGCTGCTGCTTGCGTGGTTTTTCCACGAGCACCACCCAATAATTTGAGCTCGTAGCGGCCACTTGGAAGCACCGTGGTCACTCGATAAGGGCCTCTCATCCCCGAGTCTAGTTTACCGGTGGATTGCGAGTACTTTATGACTAATACACAGTCGTTCACCTGGAGAGTCTTGGGAGGACGTCGATGACGGTTTACATAGAAATCTTGCTTGTGTTGATTTTTCTTCAGCAGATCCTTAGCTCTATCTCTGCACATCTCTCGCCACGCCTCAAGATTCGGTTGTGCATTTTCAATTGCTACGTCGCGGACTAGCGCACGAATAACAGGAGTGGTCGCTTCGGATCCAATTAACAAATTTAGGGCAGATATCTGAGTAGTTTTCTGCTTAGTAACATTTAATACTAATTGTATTTTGCACAGCGCATCCGACCAGGTAATATTTTTATTGCTACTCTCAACACGAATGAGATTTAAAACAGTTCGCACATATCTTTCTACTTGGCCGTTTGCGTGGTGCATTTCTAGTGTTACATAATATATGTCACAGCCCATTTCGAGCACCCACCATGTAAAACCGGAAGCCTCAAACATTCGGCCACGATCACAAATCAATAATTTAGGTACACCGAAAAGTGATATTGCATTCTCAAATACACGTTTGAGTTCATTAGTGTCCTGGCGGTACAATGCATAAAGAAGACAAAATTTTGTAAATGCGTCTATAAGTACTAGAACAAATTTAAAACCATTTGATTCAGGCAATGGGCCTAGCACATCTATGTGTAATAACGATAATATAGAAGGCCATTTTTGCACACGTAACGTCGTGTGTCAAGACTGCCATCTCTGAGTTTTTGCAAAAGCACTTCAGTTTCATTGTCAGCGGCTTGTGCAATCTGTGCCCAATTTAATGGCTTCTCAATATTATTGACTTGCGTCGCTGGTCGATTCCGGCTCAAGTAATCAGCATGAGACATCATGACGCCTTTTCTATATTCAATAGAGAAATTATAGTCTTGTCGATAAATCCACCAACGAGCAACGCGTGGGAGCAGATCCTTTTTGCGCTCAGTGGACTTCAGCGCATTGCAATCGGTTATAATTTTTAAATTCCACGCCGATTAAATAATGCCTAAAGTGTTGCAATGCCCTGACGACCGCCAGCGTTTCCAACTCATAGGAGTGGTATCTGCTCTCAGCGCCTTGTGTGATTTTGCTGAAATAAGCCACCACACGTTTGCTACCGTCATAATGGACTTGCATCAAGACGGCACCGTAACCTGCGCTACTCGCGTCTGTGTGGAGTTCAGTTACCAGCTTAGGGTAAAAAATTGCAAGTATTGGCTCGTCGGTTAATATTTTAATTAATTTCTGACGAATCTGCTCCTGTTCACTACCCCAACAAAACGGTACATCTTTCTTGGTCAAACGAGAAATACTTGCAGTTTTTGTGGCGTAGTTTTTAATATATCGCCTGAAATAGCCAGCTAAGCCAAGAAATTGCCTAACCTGCTTTACATTCTTTGGTATTGGGGAATTAACAAGAGCTTCAATCTTTCGAGGGCTTGGCCTAACCTGACCATGAGTTATAACGCGGCCAAGATACTCTACTTCGGTAGTTAAGAACGAACACTTACGGAGATTTATCCGATTGATTTACGAAAATCCAGATTCTGTTAGCGTTTTTAAAACTTCTCGTAACAAATCAATTCCTTCACTAGCTGTCATACTCATGATAACGACATCATCTATGTACACGAGAACTTGGCCTGCCTCGATAAATTTTCGTAGGGTCTTGTTGATAATTCTTTGGTAGACGGTAGGAGAATTGCACAAACCGAATGGCATCTTAAGGTATTCGTAATGTCCTTCAGGAGTTACAAAACCCGTCTTATGGACTGAGGCCTCATCTATTAATATTTGATGAAAACCTGAGGCCATATCGAGGCCTGTGAAAAACTTCGAGCATCCGAGACGGTCAATATGATCCTCTATCAAGGGCAGGGGATACCTATCCTTGACAGTAATGCGGTTGAGCGCTCTGAAGTCCACACACATCCTATCCGTGCCATCCTTCTTCTTTACTAGGATTATAGGACTGGCATATTCGGACTTAGACTCCCTGATTATATTTTTGTGCAATAAATCCTTTATTATTTCCCTGACCCTAAGATTTTCCTGATAGGATAAGCGATAGGGGTGGTATGCCACGGGGACGCCGCTTGTCAAATTAATTTGCATCCTGCCCGTAGTGACCGTTGTGGTAGCGGTACCAGATATGAAGAAGGGTATAAAATCGTTTATCGTTTCTGCTAGTAAGCTTAGTTCTTCATCTCTGTTAAGCACATGTCACCGCATTAGGTTTATCATCAGGCTTCATCTTCTTAGGGCAATTGGTCCGTAAGTGTCCCGTTTTACCGCATAAGAAACATAAATTTCCCGAAGGTACATTGTTACGTTTGTTAAAGGGGTTGGGTTTAGAATATGTACGGTGGTCAGGTTTGTTGTGGTTAGGTTTGGTATAAATCGCTAAGAATGTAACTAAACTATCAACGGTTAGATCGGCGTTAGCTGCTGCGGCCCGGACCTGGGCGTCATTGATACCACGAATCACTATTTGAACCATTAGCTCTTCGCTAAGCCCCTTAACAATGCGAAGTCGCAGCAGCGAGCGTCGAGCGTACTCAGCATACGTATTGAACTTATTAGAATTCGTGTTCATCACTTCAAAGAGGATATTCGCGTAGTCAAGTTTGTGTGGACATAGAGATCTAAATTCTTTGATAAAATTACTCCAAGAACGGTCGCTGGTAACCCATTCCTTCAGCCAGGTCTTGGCATCGCCTTTTAAACAATGAGCTACCCGTGACAAACATTCTGAATCACCCCAATTATTTGTTAGTTTTGCCCGCTCAACTTCGTCGCACCATGTCTCAAAGTCACGAACCGCCGGATCGAAATTTGACACGTAATAGTTATGTGGTTTTACTTTATTTATTACGGCGTTAAGGGCGTCCGCTAACGTATCGGTCGCGGAGGGTACGTCACTACTACAGTGAAGACTGGTACTATGTTCGACCCGTGGAGGTGTTTGCGATGTGGTAGCCGTGCTACCCTCTATAGCGTCTAATCGCGTCATTATGGCTGCTAGTGCCTGGCCAACCGTGCCATCGCGGCTGCGGGAGCGCGAGTGTCGCGACCGGTAATCATGTCGGGAGCGTGACAGAGAACTCGAAGATTTACGACGAGAACGCGATCGCGAACGTGAAACGGAGTCGCGGCGGGAACGCGAACGAGAATCGCGACGGTGGCGGCGCGATTTGCTACGCTTACGCTTAGTTTTATAGCTTGGTGACACATCAGAATTATCAAGAAATGAACGAGGCATTTGAACAACAAATTAACGGCTGTTTTTCAAAACTAATCTAAAAATTTAATTTATGTGGGTATGTAGGTGAATCCCAATTCCGATTTTAGGATCAGAAGATGGATTTTATTAAAAAAAAACAAACGAGCGACACTAACTAATTATAATCATGTATTTTAACCTTTTAATTTTAAACAGATTTTGAGGGGAACAAATAATCAACACAAGATTAATAATCTTAACAGAAAAACAGCCATTAATTACACACGATTAAATAATAATCCAAAAGTAGGTAGTCACTATAAAAATGACTCACCGCAAGTAGCGCCGACACCTCACGACAACCTTTCCGTACGAAAGCCAACCAGCAAATGACCTGACAACGTAGATCGTCGCGACGCCCCGTAAAGGGCGTGCAGAGGCTTGTTCGGGGCAGTTTAGCCCCCCGCAAGCGGGTTATTTCTCCTGTCCTTTAATAAGGGCAGGTCCTGGGGGCGGGCAGTAGTTGCCCTTAGGGACCTAGAAGGCGTGTACGCGCAGGCCGCTAGATCTTCACGCCGTCCGGGCGGTCAACACGAGCCAGGTGAGACCCCCGGCGAACCGAGGGAGGCCCAGCTCCGTGAAGCCAGCGACGCGGACGGCGACTTACGTGCGGCCTGCGGAGGTCTTGATGGTGTGGTGTGGAGGTGTTGGTCGACATCTGGTTTGATGTCGACGTCGTGGTATGGGTGTCGAATCCTTGGCGTCGCTGTTGCGGTGGTCGTCCGCGCGCGCGCATGATGCGCGTATCCTGGGTGATACGCGCAGATGTCGCGCGGAAAGGGGCGGCCACCTGCAACAGAGTTGTGAAAGGGGTTGTCATGTTAGAGGGGACGGCGGTTACCCTGGGCAGCCGCAGCGTCCGCAGAGTCGTCGTGGTCGATGATGAGGTCTCGGGGCAGCTTCTTCTTGTCCGGGGGGCGAGCGTGCCAGGGGGCCAGGTCCCGGACGTGGTCCCAGGCCGAGGCGTCGGCTCGCTCAAACATCCCCACGGACAGACGGCGGATGTAGGCGTCCAGGCTCTCGATGCGGGTGTCCCGCTGGATGACATCATTCCTCACGTAGCGAGGAGCTTGTACGGCGGCGCGCAGCGACAGTGACTGCTGCGCGCGAAGGCGAATGCGGCTCGACTCGCTCGTGAGGGCGAACCACGCGGGCGCGGCGTAGGTGAGCCGGGTGCGTACATAAGACTTGTACACACCCAGCTTTGCTCGCAGAGGCAGGTGAGAGGAGAGCACTGGACGCAGTAGCGCCCTGGTTGCGCGTACCTGAGCGACGACGTTGCGGACGTGCGGCTTCATAGACAAGGAGCGGTCTATGGTGATCCCCAGGTATTTCACCGTCCAGGTCCAGGGGATGTACTTACCCTGGAGTTTGAGTGGCAGTGGATGGAGCTGCTTGCTGCTGATTAGAATGGCCTGTGACTTACCCACGTTCACCGACAGTCGCCACTGCGATAGCCAGCGGGGGAGTATGTCGAGGGTACGCTGCATCTTCTTGGCGGCGTGGGCGGCGTTGACGCTCGTCGAGATGAACGCCGCATCGTCGGCGTAGAGCGCCAGCTCGGCACCCTCGGCGACGGGGATGTCGTCGGTGAACCTGGTGTAAAGCACAGGCGAGAGGCATGAGCCCTGCGGGTCTCCAGCAGAGATTGTGCGGATGTCAGACAGCTCCTGTTCCACTACCACTCGGAATGTCCGGTTGTTTAGGAACGAGGAGACCACATTAACTACACGGCGAGGCGCTGTGGACGTTGACAGCTTGTACAGCAGACCGGAGTGCCACACTCGGTCAAACGCTTTCTGTATGTCGAGGAATACTGCTACGGCGTGCTCGCGCTTGTTGCGCGCCGCCGTTATCCGATGCAGTACCCTCGATAGCTGCAATGTTGTTGAGTGTTCAGACCTGAACCCGAAATGTTCCGGTCTGGGTGTTATGTGCGGTGTGAGGTGCCGCAGCAGGAGTCTCTCAAACACCTTCGAAATCGTGGGCAGGAGAGTGATCGGCCGATAGCTCCCTGGCTTCAGGATGTTCTTATCCGGCTTCGGTAGCATGATGATGCGGCCTTCTTTCCAGCATGCGGGGAAGGCGCCTGTGCGGACGATCCCCGTGAACAGGCGCGCCAACGCTGCCACGGTACGGTGCGGCAGGTGGCGCAGCGCTGCATTCGGTATCCCATCCGCCCCAGGGGCCTTCCGGGGCTGGGTCTGCCGTATGGCGCGCTGTACCATCCCGGGTGAAAAGAAGATGGGGTCCTCATCGGGAGCTATCGGCGTGGCGAAGTACTCCCGAAGGTGTGTCTCGACTGCTGCGGCGTGTTCTGCGTCCACAATCGGGTTAGGCCTGAACTCGCCCTCGAGGTGGTCGGCTAAGATAGCTGCTCGGTCTGCTGCTTTGTAGCGCGGTGTTCCGTCGGCGTGTAGTAGCGGGCGCACCGGAGCTGGGGTGTTCGTGAGGCGACGACATAGCCGGTGGATCGACGGCCAGTCGTCGCGAGAGTCCTCGATCAGTCTCTCCCAGCTCTCGGCGGTGTGAGTCCTCAACTCGCCCTTCACTCTCTCCGTCAGCCGGTTGAGTTGCGTCTTAAGGATAGGGCATCGCGTGCTTTGCCACTGTCTTCTTAGGCGCCGCTTGTCAGCTATCAGTATTGCGATGTGTGCCGGCAGAGGGGGTAGCCTCCTCTGGGTGTTGATGGGTGGTGTGGAGCTGACAAGGGCGGACTTAATAGCGCCGGTGAGTTCGGACGCGAGCGCGTCGACGTCGGCTGCGGAGCTGATAGGGCGAGTCGGTGTTGTGGTCTCCATCGTGTCCTTAAATTTGGTCCAATCCGGTAATGGACGTGACGCTTGAGGGACGACGCGGGTGGGTTGTTGCTGGGCGACGACGAGTACCGGCTGGTGGTCCGACTGTAGCTCGTCGTCGAGTACTTCTTGGCTAAGTTGCAACTGGCAGTGCGAAAGGTCATTGTGGACGACGATGTCAATGACGTCGGGTATGTATGTGAGCGTGTCCGGGTAATGAGTTGGTACCTCCGGACCCGCGACGATGTAACCTTGTGCTTCGGCGTCGTTGAAGAGTCGTATACCCGGTGCATTGGTGGTCGACGAGTTCCACGCTGGGTGCTTGCAGTTGAAGTCGCCCGCAATGACGACCGGGTGGGGTGCTTGTAAGATGGTCCGCAGTTCTGTGACGTCGATGTTCACTGCGGGCGGCTTGTATGCGGCGTACAGGTGGAGGTGCGCACCGCCTAGGTGCAGCTCTACACCCAGCGTGTACAAGGTGCTGTGTGTTCTGACGGGTAGTGGTTGGTGTACGACTCTTCGTTTGACGAGCACTGCCAGTCCGCGGTAGCGCGTGCCGTCCGGCGTTAGTTCGTCCCTCCGATAAATGAGGAAACCCGGGAATCGTAGTCGGTCTGCAGGTCCCAGGTGCGTCTCATTTATCAGCGCCACGTCGATGTCCTGTTCCTGCAGGAGAGGGCGGAGTAGGGCGGCCTTCTTTTGGAGGTTGCGGGCGTTCCAATGAAGAATCCTCAAGGGCTTATTCATCGTCGTTCATGACGAGATCCGCCAGGCCCTTGAGGATGATAGAGACGATGGCCTGCTTATCGCGCCCGGCGCTAAGGGCGGTGAGCACATCGTGTAGCACGTTGATGGCTGCCTGTACTGTAGTTGTCTTGCCGCCGCTCCTTGGTCCTTCACTGTGGTGTGGGGCCTTCGCCTTCTTGCCCCTGGCCGCAGTTGGTTCGGCGGGGGTGGCGACCGGGCGAGCGGACGGCTAGAGTGCTTGTTGTGTTGGCGCCGGGTAGCATTTAGGCTTCCTTGGGCCGCCCTGGGTTGGTGGTGGGTCCTTCGGGGGTACTTCCGCGGCGGCGGGCGTGGTCGCGCCTTCCTTGCCTCGCCTGCGGTTTCTCCGCCCTCTCTTCCTTTTAGCCGCGACCGCAGCTCCGCGAGCTATGGGGTCATTTGCCTCAGCCATGAGCGTCGCGCCTTGCGCGGTCTCTCCTTGTGGCTGAGGCTTTACCGGCTCCGGCACTTTGCGCGGCTCACCGGAGAACGCGACGGTCCCGGCCTTCTTGTTCCGCGCTTCCCGCTTGAAGACCGGGCAGTGGACGTGGTTGGCGGGGTGCGTCCCCCCGCAGTTGGCGCAGGTTGCAGGCTCTTCGATTGGGCGCGGGCAGTCTCTTGCGGCGTGTTCTTCGCCGCAGCGCACACATGCCAGGGGTCGGTGGCACTGGTGGCTCGAGTGCCTGAATTTTTGGCACCGATGGCACTGGGCTGGCTTTCTCTTCCCGCGCCAATTCTCTATTTTGACACCGGGGATGCCGAGCATCTCCGTGACCTCGAAGATCCCCGGTGTGACGTCCTTCGTCCTCTTGATAATCGCGAGGAGGATGCACCCCGGTCTGTCGCGGCGGGCCCGAATGTTCCGCACATATTCGGGCTCGTACCCCAGCTCGCGGAGTTCTTCCTCGACCTCCTCCGGTGTCGTATTAAAGGGCAGTCCTCTAATAGCCACCTTCAGGCTGCATTCCGCTGGGAGGGAGTAACAGAACCAGGACAGTTTCTCCGTCTTCTCCAGCTCCGTCAGGTATCGTTGTATCAGCCGGTATTCTTCTTCTTCCCTCGGCGTGAATCTAATGCCCTTGCCGAAGGGGCGGGCATTGGCGGCTCTACCTAACTGGTTCTTTAACTCCCTCAGGTGGTGTGCCCAGTTCGGGAAGTGCTCCACGATCACCGGAGGGTAGCGCGGCTTGCTGGCGGCGGCGGCGGCGGCGGGGCGCGCGGCGGCGGCGGCGGGGCGCGCGGCGGCGGCGGCGGGCGCGGCGGCGGCGGCGGTCGCGCGGGGAGCGGGCGGCGAGCGGACGACGTCTGTGTACGCGCGCGGTGAGTTATTACCCGGTGCGGCGGTAGAGGGCGCTGCGGGCGGCGGGCGGTGGAGGCGGGGGTCACGCTGTGGAAGCGGTGCCTGTCCGAGTAAGTCGGCACGACGCCTCTTGGCTTCCTCTTCTTCCTCCTCCTCATCCGGGCTCCTTCTTCGTCTTGCTGGAGATGGGCGGGCGGCTGGTTGGTCCACTTCCATCGCTACTGAGGGCAATGAGTGAGCCCGTTGCAAGTTTGCCTACATGCACATAGTGTGTCGGCGGCGCTTCACATGTAGCACCAGGTCCGCTTTGGTGTTGTCGGCCGCGCTCGGGTTCGAGTCTGCCGATGTCATCGACAGCTCAGAACCACTCCTTGATGAGCAGGTGGAGCGCGGCGCGGGAGAATCCTTGGCGGCGATGCGCGGCGACTCGGCGACGTAGTCGCGCGCGGCGGCGACGCGCGGCGGAGAGCTCGCGACGGACGAGCCACTCGACGTCGGTGCGGGCCGCGGCGGGTGTGCGCGGGGGGCGGCGCGGGTCGCGGGGGCCCGGTCTCGCGCGGCGGCGCTCGGTCGCGGCGGCGGGTTCGCGGGCGCCTGCATCACGGCGGCGCTGCGCGCACTCGGACGACCCGCAGGCGGGCGGGCGTGCGCGGGGGCTGCCCCGGGGCGCGGGGGGGCGGCGGTCGCGGAGGCGGCGACAGCGGAGTCAGCCTGCCTATGGTCGCCTGATGGTCTATGGTCACCTAATGGTCTGTGGTTACCATGATGGCCTATGGTGGTAGTGATGGTATTTGTATGGTCACTAGGTCTGTGGTGAGTATGGTGACGGTATGATGGTGATCACGGTGTCGGTTTGGACACCGGTGTAAAGTCCTCGTCCTCGTCGTCTTCGTCGTGAGAGCCCTGAGAAGGGCTATTGCGGCGCGACGACATTGTTAGGTCGCGCTACGGCTGCGACCGCTCGGCGACAATGGTGTTTCGCTGGGAGTTCCGATGAGTGTTTGCTCCGTACAGCACATACGAAAATCGTATGTACTGCACGTAACAAACAACGTCGCGGTCCGTGCAACTCTTCCGAGACTGGAGCTCTTCACTTAGTTCGCAGGTGCTAGCGGTGAGAGGTCCTTCTTCGGCGGCGGCGGCGAGGCGAATCCATGACCTGACAGGCGAACGATCCTTACTTATATAGGATTCGAGAGATGACGTCACTAAATGCATGAAACGAAACTTAATTATCCTAATAATATATATATGTATAATATATACATAAATACATAATAATATTACATCAATACTTATATTCGAAAATTTTCATAGAATGATAGCTTAACCTAGAAGGACAGATAGTGTTCCTTTACCATCGCTTTAAATTTCGTTACTGTTTGAGCCTGTCTAATAGGTAGCGGTTGAGCATTCCACAAACGTACAGCAGTAACAGTAAAGGACTTATCAAAAAAGCTCGTGGAATGTCCCGGCATTTTCAGTTTCAAATTTTCTGATGACCTCAAAAACTTATTATGTGTGTCATGTAGGTACTCAAATCGACCTTTAAGATAGGAAGGAGTTGAAGGGTTAAACAATACATTGTACAGTAAAGTAAGAATGTGAGCATTCCGGCGATGACGTATGGGTAACCACTTGAGTTGCGTTCGAAATTGTGAAACATGATCATATTTGCGTAATCCAAATATGAATCGTATACAGACATTTTGGAAGCGCTCAAGTTTGTCAAGTTAGTATTCGGCGAGATCTAGATAGCTGACATCCGCATAATCGATAATGGGTAAAAGAATCGAGTTGGCAAGCGCAATTTTGGTGGCAGTGGGGAGAAAGTTCCTCAATCTTCTCAGCGAGCCTGCTGAAGCGAACACTTTTCGACTTACTACTTGGATCTGTGGTCCCCAAGTAAGAGCAGAGTCGATCGTAACACCCAAATTTTTGCCTTTATCCCGTATGTGAAGTATGGTACCATCAAAGACAATATCAGGGAGCTGCGACCAGTTTACTTTTGACACCAATTTGGGGCTACCAACAATAGTGACCTGCGTTTTAGAATGGTTAAATTTCAGCCCAAATGATTTGCTCCAACTGCAAATTTGTGCCAGGTCACTGTTAATTACATTAATGGACTGTATTATCTGCGCTAATGGTGACTGCGTATAAATCTGGAGATCATCTGCATAAAGGTGGTAGGAAGAGCGAAGATTGTTAGGGATAGAATTTATAAAAATTGCGAAGAGTAATGGAGACAACACGCCACCCTGGGGCACACCAACAGTTATGTTACACCAAGCAGAAAATGTATCCTCGATGTAACTACGAAGCCAATCAATCACTGTTGGAGATATGTTAAGAGAGCGAAGAACACCAACTAGAATCTCAAAGTCCACTGTATTGAAGGCGTTACTGAAATCTAACAGTGCAAGAATAGTGAGCTTTCCGCCTTCTATACCGGACCTGATGTCATCCGTAATATTGACAAGGGATGTGACTGTACTATGACCCGGACGGAAACCAGATTGGAAGGGATTAAGGAAATTATTTCTGCAGTGGAATGAATTAATTTGGTCATGGACGAGGCGTTCGAGGACTTTGGATAGGAATGGTAGTATGGAGATGGGATGATAGTCGGCAAAGGATGAGGGATGACAGGTTTTTGGTATGGGAGTAATTTGGGCGTCCTTCCATATCGATGGAAATACCATACTGGACAAGGAGTAATTAAGGATGTGGGAAATTATGGGTAGGATTATATCAAGGATAGGAAGGAGCATATTACGGCTGACACAGTCACTACCAACTGCGTTGGAAGTGATTGAGATTCATCACAATCAGAGACTTGATTAAAGACAAAAGGTGAATAACTAGGGGTTGGCAGAGATGAATGATACTCAATTGTGTGTGCCTTAGTTGTCCTGTGAAAATTGGACGAGGCTGAGAAATGTTGATTGAGCAAATCAATATTGAGGTCTTTAGGATTGGTGTCTTGACGTGATTTGCCTACCCCCAGGGTCTTTAGAAATTTCCAAACTTTTGCTGGATCTCCGTTTTTTATAGAATCGTGGATATGTTGGCGTTGTGCGTCCGTTTCGTTTTACTATATTTTCAAACTCGCAACTACTCGCAAGGGAATCAAAACCTATAGGGAACTTCCCGTGAACTCAGAATCTTGAAATTTACTTGTTTGATTTTTGGTACGAAGCAATGCCTTTTAGCACAGATAAAGGAAAAATTGTGAAAACAGTAAATTTTTTGTTACATCATATAAAAAAAAATGTTTTATTAATTTTAAAGTTACTACCCCTTTCCTCATGAACGCGTTAAGTTATTAATTTGAAATTCATATCAAATACTCAAGTCTATAATACTTTTAAGCAGTAACAAAATTAATTTTCTATCACAACGCAATCAAAAGATACAATAATTTTACTTTATTTTCAAACTCGAAACTACTCGCAAGGGAATCAAAACCTACAGGGTACTTCCCGTGAACTCAGAATCTTGAAATTTGGTACGAAGCAACGTCTTACAGAACAAATAAAGAAAAAATTGCAAAAACCGTAAATTTTTAGTTATATCTTATCTTTTACTTTAATATACACCGCTATTTTTTAATTAGTACAAAAAATTTAATGGGGCTCTAGGCATCTTTAACTAATCATATATATGTATGTAAAAAATAAAAATACCAAGTTCCAAAACTGTCCCAAAACTGTCCACAAAAATACGTAATGTTTGGTAAATGCATAACTAAATACTATGTTGTCGTAGTAATTTTACGCGCCACTACTCCATTGATAAATTTGTGCAAACTCGAAGCTCGCCACCCCCTGTCCCTCTGCGCGCGCGCCGCAGTGCTAAATTGAAGGCGATAGCGAAAGGATGTTTTTTCGTGAAAACAATTATTTTTTGTTTACGTTTGCCCAACGGGATGGCTTATTAGTTCACATCACGCGAGTGCAGCTATGCGTTTGTACAGGGAAGTGTTTGGAAGCCAGTGGATCGGTCGAGGCGGGTCGTAGCTTGGCCTCCATGCTGACCACTGTGTACAAAAGTGAGCCGTTGTGAGTGTGAGTGTCGAATAATTTAAACAGTGCATATTGGACGCTTTTGACGCAGTGAAAAGTCAGAGAAGCTTACTTATCTCGTTAAAAAACAATTAAATAAAACGTGCTGTGTATTGACAATGGTGATGGATATTTCGAAGAACAATTGAAATACTTGTAAGTAAAGTAAATATTACCTACTTAACTAAATAATGATTTGATGCGGGCGGCTCAAAATCAGTCTGTGTGGAGAACCTTGAGGGAGGCCTATGTCCAGCAGTGGACGTCTCTAGGCTGACGTGATGACGATTTAATAGTAATTGTAAATAGCAGCCGATTCTAACTTCATAAATACGCCAAAATTACTCATTTCTTTTATTACAGAATACTTTCTTTTATTTTGATATGACGTGTTTGCTTTCTAATTACATACCTACCTCCGTATTTAATTACTTGTAAAACGGTAAATTTTGCCGGTCCTAAGACAGGATGAAGTATGAAGGAGTGGGTAGAATTTAAAAAAATAAAAAATATCTACCTACACTTATTATTTTGCTTCATTTTATTGTCTACGGCTACCTGCATTATAAGTGCGACGGAAAGAATGCGTAAGAGTAGGACGGAAAGTAAGTACTATCAATGAAGTAGTGAATGGATTGTATAATATGTCTATGATTTGGGTGAGATTTTCTACAAAAAACAAATGATTATAACTTTGTTATTTATAGATATTATGAAATTCTTACGTCACTTATATGATAATAATGTCTTCGCTAATATGTCCTTAAAGTTTTTGTACTAATTAAAAAATAACGGTGTATAATAAGCTGAAGAGTTTGTTTGTTTGTGTGGTTGAACACGCTAAACTCGGGATCTACTGGCCCGATTTGAAAAATTCTTTCAGTGTTTGATAGGCCATTTATCGAGAAAGGCTATAGGCTATATAACATCACGCTATGAGCAACGAAAGCGAAGCAGTAGTCTAAATAACGCGGGTGTAATAGTCGGTTTAGTCATATAATAAAAATATTTTTAATAATTTTATAGTTACTATCCCTTTCCTCATGAACCCGTAGAGGTAGAAAATTTAAATTCATATCAAATGCTAAAGTCAAAGCCAAAGGGTTATTCCATTCGATCTAGAATCTTGAAATTTTGCATAAAGCAACGTTTTATAGCACATAAGAAAAAGTTCAAAAACCTAAATCACATATTTTTTTAAATAATTATAATATATACCTACAGGTTTGTACCCTCGGTGCGCGAGTCCGACTCGCACTTGACCAGTTTATCTTTTGTTATTGTCATATTTTTGTTTTAGTTAAATATTAATTACGGGAATTATTTTACAAACACTCAAATGATTTATGGGCTATACGTCAGCGCGCACCTCACTTCACTAACTACCCACTCTTTTTGATTATTATGAAGAGGGACGAGTCGAAGTGAAAGGCGCGATGCCACAGGCAGTCTTATAACAGCTCTCGGACGTAACGGACGTAACTAAGTAGCTAGCAGGAATTTTTGTAACAGTTTGTAATTGTGCAAAAGTATTGCTTTATAAAAGTGTACCTGTAATAATTGAAATAAACGAGGAGTGGTTTATAACTTTATACTGGACTTGGTGTTTTCTTCAAATATCAGAAGTGGCACGGACGTATCCAATGAAGTGTGCCCACAAGGTACAGATAAGGCAAATGTTAACGCTGCTATGTTACTGAATAAGCTAATTCTTCAACTACAACTTTGGTGAGCGTATTTTATCTGATTTTTTTAGGGTTCCGTACCTCGAAGGAAAAAACGGAACCCTTATAGGATAACTTTGTTGTCCGTCCGTCTGTCAAGACCCTTTTTCTCAGGAATGGAGGTATCAAACTGAAATTTATACTAAATACTCGAATCTACGGTTCCATAGAGCTGTAAAAAAATCAAACTTCTAATCCAACTCAATCAAAAGATACAGCCGTATATGCTGCAAATTGCAGCATATTTTCAAACTCGCATTGGAATCAAAACCTACGGGGTACTTCCCGTGAACTCAGAATCTTGAAATTTGGTACGAAGCAACGTCTTATGTCACTCATAAAGGAAAAATTGCGAAAACCGTAATTTTTTTGGTTACAGCATATAAAAAAATATTTTTAATAAATTTAAAGTTACTACCCCTTTCTCTTGAACGCGTGGAGGTATTAAATTGAAATTCATATCAAATATTCAGGTATATAACACCGTAAGGCTGCAACAAAATCAAGGTTCTATGTCAACGCAATCAAAAGAAAGAGCAATATAAGCATATTTTCAAACTCGCGCATACTCGCAAGTGAATCAAAACCTACAGGGTACTTCCCGTGAACTCAGAATCTTGAAATTTGGTACGAAGTAACGTCTTATATCACATATGAAGGAAAAATTGCGAAAACCGTAAATTTTTAGTTACATCATATAAGAAAAATATTTTTAATACATTTAAAGTTACTACCCCTTACTCTTGAACGCGTAACGGTATTAAATTGAAATTCATAGCAAATACTCAGGTATATAATACCGTTAGTCTGTAACAAAATCAAACTTCTATGTCTCCGCAATCAAAAGAAAGAGCAATATAATCATATTTTCAAACTTGCGACTACTCGCAAGGAAATCAAAACCTACAGGGTACTTCCCGTGAACTCAAAATCTTGAAATTTGGTACGAAGCAACGTCTTATATCACTTATAAAGGAAAAATTGCGAAAAACGTATTTTTTTAGTTACAGCATATAAAAAAATATTTTAAATAAATTTAAAGTTACTATCCCTTTCTCTTGAACGCTTAGAGGTATTAAATTGAAATTCATAGCAAATACTCAGGTATATAATACCGTTAGTCTGTAACAAAATCAAACTTCTATGTCTCCGCAATCAAAAGAAAGAGCAATATAATCATATTTTCAAACTTGCGACTACTCGCAAGGTAATCAAAACCTACAGGGTACTTCCCGTGAACTCAAAATTTGAAATTTGGTACGAAGCAACGTCTTGTAGCCCAGATAAAGGATGCAAAAAGCTGAGGACCGTGTGCTGCGGTGCGTGTTGGGAGAGGCCTATGTCCAGCAGTGGACTGCGATACGCTGATTGAGATTGAGATTTCAAATAATTACATAGTCTTCAAACCTTTTTGCTAATTATTCTGTACTTTATAAGTATTTTTAGCAGATTTCTAATAGTCACTAAAAACTTTGTAAATCAATAACTTTGATAACAAATATTACCATCATTCATCAGCAGACTTTTGCAAGGCTGCTGCAAGGATGGTATAGGTATTTAAATTATATTATAAAATAAGCGATATATGTTAATATAAAATAAAGGATGACTGATTACAAACGACAAAAACCCCTTTTTCTTTAATTTATGCTCCTCTAGCTTTCCATACTGTAATGTTATGGATTTCATTTGGCAATAAAAATACCATAACTATGACTGGTGAACTTTTACTTATATACCTACAGGTTTGTACGGAACCCTCGGTGCGCGAGTCCGACTCGCACTTGACCGGTTTTTTTATTTTGTGCTGCAAATGTTATTTAGTGATGAATGTGATGATACTTGAAAAACATTCTTGGTTAGCAGAATACTGATATACGTTTAATAACCTTTGGAATGTCACAATGGCTGTGGTGGTGATGTCACCATCGCATCGTACCGAGTGTTCTGGGTTCGATTCCTACATGAGACACGAAGTTGTGGTTAAAACAACTTTTACTGTAAAACCGTTTGACCTTTACGGTATCGTGTTTCCCATGATGTGATCTCCCAAACAAGCTTCTCTTGATAGCTTAAAGTAAGAAATAAAGAAAAAAAAATTGTAGGTAGTAACCTACTGAATGATTAAATTACGCCCATTGCTGTATTTTCTCTGAGCATATCGTTGTCCGATTACGACTGTGACCTACTATAGCGTAGATATCGTATGGAAGTTTCGGGTTCGATACCCAGGTTTAAAAGAAAGCGAAATTGTTTTTATTTATTTCTAGTTCTAGTGGATATGTTTTCCACTAGAGCTGAGGTGGATATGTTTTCCTCATGTGGATGATTTTTCTATATCACGTTTCAGTATTACAAGCAATGGCATTTGATGATGAAGCCGGCACGCCGCCCTTGCCTAAGAATGTAAGGAAACGAGTCGGGGAGACTCAAAGGCGCAGGAGAAGTACATTGACTTCGGCGTCGTCTTCCAGTAGAGATAAAGCCATTCCTCGCAAGCCGCGAATGTATTCAATGTATAATTATGTTGATTTGTAGCTTAATATGGGACTTTTTTGAGTTACCATTTATTGTATAATCGATGACAGATGTCGTCGTAGCCCGTGCTTTGAATAATTATCTTTATTATATTCAGATCAGTACTTGGTTTTGTCGGATTCATAAATAAAGATTGCTCACTATTATTAATCAATGTCAAGGTGGTAATGATATTAATTTTTGTTAGATGTCAATGAATTTAGTGTAGAATTAGATATATCAGAGTTAATTGGTTTCACCGGGTCGATAAAATTATTATTTAAAACTAAAGTTATATGTGGCTTTTCTGTAACTGTACTTCCTTTGACATGAATTTGAGCAATATTTTCATGGTGGAATTGCGTTTGGAGGCATTTAGTATAATCCAAGTTGTTTTAGATTTGTTAATAGAATTTCTAATATAATAATCATTGTGATTTTTATGTCAAATTGATAATGCGTTTGAGCGTTAAAGAATACTTATGTTGATTTCTATTTTCTTGTTAATTTTGCGTAAAGTGTATTTTATTATAGTATTTTTAAATTTTGTTTGTTTGTACATAATTATTTCCAAGAATGTTATGCAAGTCTGTAATAGA
Source organism: Euclidia mi (assembly GCA_944739405.2). NCBI lineage: Eukaryota > Metazoa > Arthropoda > Insecta > Lepidoptera > Erebidae > Euclidia > Euclidia mi. Next base: position 68,771,823 of record OX123184.2, read on the forward strand.
TATACATATAAATAGGTAGTATTTACAGTGCCTTATTCTTAACGCATTTTAGTATGTATATTGTTGATTCAGCTATAAGTAAATAAATAACGAAATACTGTTTAAATTTGCTTTGATCGGATTCGTTTACTGTTTGGCGAGATGTCCGTAACAGTTCTCATCATTTTTATATTGAAATATCAGATTTTATTCCACTAAAATAAACATAGTTATGTATATTTACAATTTTATAATGTTTAATCTTGATTTGCAATCCGTCGTTATTTTTTTTTTCACTTGTACTTAAACGACCGAATGTCATATTCATATTTCTTAAATATGTTGTTCACGATTGTAGTAAGTTAAGCATTGTATTATACTTATGTATGTTAGTAACTAGAATGTTGTAAATACGTGCGCCAGGAGGCAGCACGTTGTCGGATGGCCGAATGTCATATTTTTGGTTTAGTTAAATATTAATTACGGGAACTATTTTATAAACGCTCAAATGATTTATGGGCTATACGTCAGCGCGCACCTCACTTCACTAACTACCCACTCTTTTTGATTATTATGAAGAGGGACGAGTCGAAGTGAAAGGCGCGATGCCACAGGCAGTCTTATAACAGCTCTCGGACGTAACGGACGTAACTAAGTAGCTAGCAGGAATTTTTTTAACAGTTTGTAATTGTGCAAAAGTATTGCTTTATAAAAGTGTACCTGTAATAATTGAAATAAACGAGGAGTGGTTTATAACTTTATACTGGACTTGGTGTTTTCTTCAAAGTATAAGCCTCCAAAAACGGCTAAACTGATTATGACGCACGGTCATAATCAGTTTAGCCGTTGTGGAGACAAACTGGCACAAACAGTTATTTATTAATACAGACTATTCATAAACCCTATATTAAAAATAAAGTTTATTTTTAATCAAACAAAAGTCAACCCAAAGCTTATTCTAAAATCACAACAGTCGTAAAATCTCACTAAATTAAATTCTCTGCACAACAATTAACCCTATAGGTACACTAAGGTATTGTATTCGGTATCATACATTACACCTAATTTTGCGTGAAGACAAAAGACCAATTCTGTAAATAATATAATTAATTTCATCAATTAGCAAAACCAATTTATAAAGCTGTATATTGTTTCTCTAATTTAATAATAATAACACATACAAAAATACACAATTAAATACATTTAGCTGTAATTCATGATGTCACTACTTGATAGATAGAAAGCTCGGAATAGCAAATGAACACACAGGAGGGTACATCACTACAAACATAAGTACCTATATGTAGATGTTCACGCAAATTTACCTAAAGCTTTTAGACGGATAATTGCCTATGTCGTGTAGTGGTATTTCTTATATCAATAGACAAAAAGCTTATAAATTATGAGCATTATTTGAAATATTACACTATTTTGAGTTCTAAGTGTTTAAACTGCAGTCAAACAATTTTATTGATATATTGCCCTTTGTGCAATAAATACTTTTGCACACCAGTAGCCATCGTCATCGTCCTAAAGTAATCCCGGTAACATCCAAGATTTTTTGCCTCCGAGCCCGGGGTCCTATGACTGAGCCTAACCAGATTTGACATAACATTAGCCTGCACACGAGTATGTCGGCGATACGCCAGGGTTATGGTGTCCAGACTCCATAATAAAAACACTCACGTAATATTACTTGGTTTATTATCAGTTGATTTCTAGCACAGAATTGAAATAAAATGTGACTTACAGTCCTTTTTATACACTAACCGTCATTACACAATGTTTAACAACTGTCACTTCCTTTTCAACATATAATTGAAATTACTGTACAATTAATTATCAAAAACCAACATTAATATTGTAATGAATTTTGCACAACACCATATGATTTATTTTATACGAATAACAAATTTATTTTAATAGCCAAACGCTGCTTTACAACATTCGGTCAACAGATGGCGCTATCAACAGGATGTAAATATAATAGCATGTTATTTATTACCGAAAACATAATAATAAGTGTCAGAATCATGTTATTTAATACTAATTGATTTTACTTTGAAAGTTTCTGGAGTTATCTTAATAATTAAGCGATAAATTAAATACCCAATCTGTATAAACAGTTAAGCAGCCAATACAGTGTCTAATATTCTAAAGTAGTGAAGTTCTCAGTTCTGTGTTCACAAATAGTTATTTAAATACCAATCTTAAATATTATTAACATTTTCGTAACAATATAATCATTATATATTAATTAGTGCCCATAAGTACCTACTTAAGTCATTATTATTATTTTTTTACAAACGTGTCTCATACAATAAAAACCTTTATTATGCCTACCATTATTGCAATGTTACTTTCATTTTAATGGAAGTTAAGAGGTCCGCCTGTCTCATCCATTGAGCCAATACTAATCCAGCAAGCTCAAACTTGTATTGCAACCGTTTTTCATTCTGCCTTCTCTTTTGTATACGGATTTGTGTATATCGACCCCCTTCTGGTGATTATAATCTATTTGAGACTGTTATGGAAGATGCTCTTAATAAAATTATAGGTAGTCATAAGAATATTATAGTATGTGGTGATGTTAATATTAATATTTTAGAGAATTCTTCACAGTGTACTAGATTTCTGAATCTTTTCAAGTAATTTAATTTAAGTAATTTATTCTGTGAACCTACTAGAGTCTCTGCAACATCTTCTACTTGTTTGGATAACATATTTAGTTATTGTGTTGCTAAAAAGTAGTTATTAGTTCTCTTCCTTCTGATCACCGTGGACAGATAGCTAGTTTTTCCTGTTCAACATATGATAAATCACATACAGTAGAATGTAGGCCTGAAACTACCAATCATCTTATACGTTTTAAAAACAATATTATCGCTAAACTCAATCCGTCAATATTGAACTCAAAAAATCCAAATACAATTTATAATTAACTTTTTGGAATAGTAAATAATGAGTTTCAAAATACTTTCAAGAGTAAAACTGTCACATTAAAGGGTACTACCGGATCTTTAAACCAGTGGGTCACTATAGGTATATACATAAGTAGAGCCAAATTGTTTGAATTATATGGTATTGAACAACATAGATTTGACACACATTTTCTAAATTATGTAAAAAACTACTCAAAAATTTTTAAACAAGTTTGTGTTATGGCAAAATCAAAATTTATTAGTAGTAAAATTAAGCATTCAACAAATGTAATTAAAGAAACTTGGAGAATTATAAATAATGAATCAGGAAGAGCACGACTACGGAAAAACCTATTTGAACTAAAAGAAAACAATTTATTAGTCACCAATCAAACTCAAGTAGCGCATATGTTCAATAGTTTCTTTGCGAGCATACCTTTAACAACTAATAGCTCTTTACAATCATCAACTTTAGACGCTGGAAATTTTTTGCTTAGCAGTGTACCTGAATGCAAGAGCGTGTTTAGATTCGAGCACGTTACCACGCAAGATATATTGATCGCATATAATTCAATTAATATTAAAAATACCGGCGACTTTTGGGGCATTTCAACTAAAATTTTAGGTACTATAGTTGAGACTGTTGCGCCTTACCTCTCTATAATTTTTAACCAATGTTTTGACTTAGGCGTATTTCCGGATTTGATGAAATTAAGTAAAATCATACCTTTATTCAAATCTGGCAGTAAAAATGACGTGAATAATTTTAGGCCCATCTCTATCTTGCCGGCATTTAGTAAAATATTTGAAAAGATTTTATTAAAGCAGCTACTAAGACACTTTAATTTAAATAGTCTGCTTCATAAAGATCAATACGGATTTACTAAAGGTAGATCCACTACTGATGCAGGTGTTGCTCTGATAAAACACGTTTATAATGCTTGGGAGTCATCTAAAAATGCTATCGGAGTATTCTGTGACCTCTCAAAAGCATTTGATTGCGTTCATCACGACACACTATTGCGTAAGCTCCGCCACTACGGCGTAGAGGAAACCGCAGTTTGTGTTGTCGAGTCGTACCTGCAGCAAAGATTTCAATGCGTCGATGTAAATAGGACTACATCCTCTAAATTACCTATACAGTGAGGCGTTCCACAAGGTTCTATTTTAGGTCCTTTTCTATTCCTTGTATATATTAATGACATACATTTTTATTTATAAAACATCTGTGATGTCGTACTTTTTGCAGATGATACGTCACTTATTTTTAAAGTAGATAGGAATAGGAATCAATTTGATGATGTAAATAATGCACTTATACAGGTTACACAATGGTTTACAGCAAACAACCTAGTGCTTAATTCTAAAAAGACTAAATGCGTTAAATTTGCTTTACCTAACGTTAGACAACTGGGACCTAATATAAGGCTAGATAGGGAGGAACTAGACACAGTTGACTCGACAGTGTTTCTAGGCATTACACTAGAGAATAAGTTACAATGGGGTGCACATATAGCATGTCTTGCAGGTAAGCTCAGCTCTGCTACGTATGCTGTCAAAAAAGTTAGACAACTTACTGATGTTGACACAGCTCGTCTAGTTTATTTTAGCTATTTTCATAGTGTCATGTCCTACGGCATTTTGTTATGGGGCAAAGCTGCGGATATTCAGAATATTTTCGTTCTACAGAAACGAGCGGTACGAGCAATATACATGTTAGGGGCAAAAGATACTCTTAGGGAACGCTTTAAGTCTATAGGGATTCTTACAGTAGCCTCGCAATTTTTATTTGCTAATATATTGTATATTAGGCAAAATATAGGTTTGTTTACTACAAAAAGTAATGTACATAACATAAATACTCGAAACAGGCATAAGTTATATGCCCCTTATCATCGTTTACATAAAGTTAATAATTCTTTTGTAGGGCTAGGTATTCGTATTTACAATAAAATACCAATTAGTCTTTTAGAATTACCATTTAGTACGTTCAAAAGTAAAATAAAAGACTGCCTTATTAGGAAGGGTTATTATACCATTAATGATTATTTCAGTTAAGTTTCATATAAGGATAGATGGTCACTTACACTAGCCAACTCTAGATTATTTTGAATTTATATAGATACCTTGCTTTTCAGTTTTTTTTCATATAATATCTCTAGTTCTATTAATTTAATATTCATGTTTTATTAGGTCATTTAACTTACTACATTTACATTTTCATTGTTGTTCCACAATTTTTATTGAAATTTGCTACAACGTTAGATGAAGATAACTCGTTATCATGGGCTGGATACTAACGTTTTTGTAATTTTCGTGTATTCATATACCGTCACTTTCTGTAACATACTTTTCCACCATAGTTCTGAACATGATCGCGAGTTGCCTACATTATAAGGCGTAAGTGGATGCTCCTGTTATACAAGATTCACATTGGAAGACTACTACAGCACTTAATTTAGTAACTGCATATTTGTTTAAGTATTATGTATGTTCTTATTTACTATTTACAAGTAAATAATTACAATGTGAAACAGTTGCAGCTCCTTACAAAAACAAAATATGTACCATAACACTGGCGATTAAAAAGAGTGGCCACGAGTTTTATTGCCCGTTCTTTCTCGTGGTTCTACCTATTGCTTTGCGAACGAAGCAGTAAATGTAAATGTAGAAGAATTAGTAATTTACTTAAAAAAATTGACGTTCATAAGCGTCACCTTGTGACCTAGATGAATAAATGATTTTTTATTTTTGATTTTGATTTTGGTGCATAAAACCTACCCTCTTTTTTAATAGTGAAATTTCTGAAGATGAGTGTATGAATGGATTGTGTAAATTAATATTTGTTCAGTTAAACGGATTTTGATTAAACTTTGCGTAATCTAGCTTATTCATCTTAACAACATTGGTACACCTGAAAAAATCTTCTTTTTTTTTAGACTAGAGGTATATCCCATTTCTAGGGCTACTTAACTACTTTCTACCACCATATATTAAACAACTAAAGAATATACTAAGACTCGAAACAACAGTTTTGGATTACACGTAGTTTTGTGTCACGTGGGGATCAAATCCACAACACCCTACGCTGTGTGAAACAACGAAGCGGCCGCTTAAATCACTACGCCATACATGTAATCATATTCTAATAATAGCAGAATATCATATGAACAATATCTCGGCAAGGTAAAGTTAGTTCAATGGATGGATACCTCCGTAGTGATTCAAAGCATGTCAAACACGTTCACAATGCGACCCGTGTCACATATGTCGTGCTATAAAAATGTATGCTACTGTGTTGCTTAGTTTGTTACGAGTACTTGGAAATTGATGTAACATGTTCATTTCATGGTTTATGAGCGAACTCATATCCGATATTTTATAGTATTTATGGCCGGTTTCACTGCTGCTGGTGGAGTTTCTGTTAAATAAAGTAAATTTCGATCACATTTTGAATTTATCTGGAAACAAACCTTTCTAAAAGTGTTGAAACTGGGCTTCAGTGTAAAAAGCTACAGCTCGTATTTTAAAAGTCCTTTCGCCATTTGAGTACATATCTCAAAACTCTCAGAACTAGATAGGTACGTGGGTTTGTAAATATCATGTAAACAATAGTACAGTTGATCTCTATCCAGTGTAATGGCTGAGCCTGGATCCGTAGGTCCAAGTAATGGATGCGCCATTAAGGCTAACGTTCTCGATGCAAGTCCAATTTCGTTCCAATCATATGTACGTTATTTTCAGTTGCTGTGGGCTATCTGATAATCGAAACATGTTCTAGGATTTTCTGTGGAGCAATTTTTTAGTAATGTTTTATCCGCAAATCAAAAAGATGTGATAAATTTGCGTTGTCTGTATGTCTGCCTGTGTTATCTTAGCTCCCAAACAAATTAACCGATTGTGATGCGATTTTTCTGGAAGCCTGAAAGCTGCCATGATTGAGATAGTTCTTGGCTAAAATTATGAAATTTATGACGGAAATTACTTTGAATTTTATATTGAAGTTTATAGCACGGGTTTTACCATTAGAAAACTTTACCAATTTGTAAAGTTAATTGTTAATATATCACTATCTTCACGCAGTCTGGATAGATAAAGTTGAAAAGCATTGACCTGTAAATGTCTCTCGTATTATGCTAGTCAAAACCTCGAGGCTAGCTTCAAAGTAAATTGATTTTTTTGTCATAACTACTCGAGATCAATTTCATATCCCAGTTCAATTTATTACCTCAGACGAGTCTAGACTGACGGACATAACTTATTTTGACATGTCTCGAGAAGTACAGCAATAACCAAATTCACTTTTGTGAGAAATGTCGTACTTACTTCAATTCAAAAGTTTATATTGTAATAATAATGTTTAATTCTAGAACGTAAATAACTTGCAGTTTATCTATTCGATAGTGTATCTAGTATCTGGACTGGAACACAAGTCTTTTTTAAAAAAGTAACGAGTTTTATTTCGATTTTTTTTTAATTAAGTTAAAAAGTAAATCTTATTTGATGTTGCATAATGGTCATGTTAGTGCAAGATCGAAGTAAATTATCTTGTATTAGTTCGTGAGATATCGAGTTGCGTGTTTCGTTCAGTAACCGCGCGCGTAAACTTTTGATAAGTCGTTAATTACAAAGTTTCAGCACCATATGTGAGAATATTAGAAGCGAACGCATATATTCACATTGATCCGATATTTACTGCGATTATGTTAACGTTTCTATATGCAATATTACACCAAATGCTAATATTGTTTAGACAGGTATTTATCGACTCTATAAGGTATCGAGGGTTGGAACTTTAATTATGAATAATTTGAAATCAAATTTGTTCTAGAACGAAACAGGACATTATATTGGATGGAGAAAAATATCCATCCTATCCTATGTTACATTTGAATCATGTATTACCTAGCGAAGGGATCAATCCAAATATATTCAAGTTTTCAAAGTAATCATTAGAGTGCTACTTGCTGCAACAGAGCTCCGTCCAAGCTGTCTTCTAACATCGTTATTCATAGTTTAACTTATATTGAAAATTGATGTAAATGACAGATTACCATTATAACTTAGAGATTTAAAATCATAGAACCTGTCAACTACTTTCACACAACATAAACATATGTGTGTATCTAAGAATATATAAGTATGTTATTAGTTATCCGGTTGTTATAGTACAAGTTATGCCCAGTTCGGGATCAGATGTGTCGGGACAGTACGTGAGTTGTCCTAGAATGTTCATGTCTAAGTTTATTTCTTAGGCGAACTATCTAGACGTCTTAAGTCGGTGATTAAGTAGTATCTACCTTTTATTTATATTATTCTAAGTTTATTAAATAAACTAGAGCTAGTTTTAAAATAATTAACAGTTCTAAGAAAGAGACCTTGTTTTATAAATTAGGTAAGTAATTGTTTGCTTGAAATGGGACTGTCTACCATATAAAAGATTATATTATAATAATATCAGCCCTGCATATAAATAGTTGACCCACTGATGAGCCCGTGCTCAGCAGTGGGTCAACTTAGTAAGAAGAGGCACTCCTTACAAAGTCTAAGATAGACTAAGTCTATAAACCATCACGCCGGCAAAGTGAGGGTTGACAGACTTCACATGTCTTTCGAGAAAATTGTGAAGAACTCTTCTTCTACGCATACGACTTCAAAAAATCAAGCTCTCGTGGGTTTGTATGTGCCCAAGAACCTTTGCGTAGCAGTCTGTTGATCTCTCAACTAGGATATCAATTTTATTACAATTACTAACATGTAGGTATAACGCGGCGCTAGCCGAGTGGACAGACCGACGGTCTGCAATGCAGAGGGTCTCGGGTACGAATCCACAGCGTGCATCAAGGCACTTTTCTAAGTTATGTGCGTATTAAATTGTTAATTATCGCTAGCTTTACGGTGAAGGAAAACATCGTGAGGATACCTGCATGTCCGTGAGTTCTCCATAATGTTCGCGAAATACATGTGGAGTCTGCCAACCCGCACTAGGCCAGCAGTAGGAGACAGTTTATATACAGGGTTGATGATAAGATAAGATAATCATTTATTTGTATAAACATGGTGTACATACATAGCATTAAAGATATTAAATTAAATAAATGGTCCAACATGTTTAGTCGCTTATAGTGACATACAAATATTAACAAATATTATTGTGCTGATGATGATAATGATGATATTGTATATGTTAGTTCCGGTAGTGTATATGTATACCTACAAATATAATAAAATAGATAATTCAAAGCGAATACAAGACATTGCAAGACGTATTTATTAAGCGGCCTCAGTCAATTTCTCCTCCAAAGACACCTTTATATCACATCAGATATATTTTCACAAAAAGGTAACGAGGCCCATAAGTTGTCAATGATGAAAGTGACACCGGACCAGCCTATCTATTCGGAGACAAATGGTAACACCATGGATCACATTACATAAAAAATAATATAAGACAACGTACCCATTTATTTTATATCCATTGTAAAGTCATGAAAATAACCCTGACGTCGCTCGAACGTGATACGGAAACGGTTTTATTTTGTTGACAATTGACAATAATAATAGCAGTAACATTACATGGCCAACGACTTTAGAAGCTTTATGCAAAACCTAAAAAAGAAATTAGTAGATTTCTTTAAAACGAAAAAGGTGAGGCGACTCCCAGAGAGTATTGGCTTACTATTATATCATTAACGTTCTAGCGTTATCCCAGTTGCATCCAAAACTTTCGCATTGGAACAAGGAGTTCGCTTTCTAGTCCAGTTAGATATGACAGAATATTAGCTTTTCCACGGTGCGACTGCCGTCTTCGCAACTCAAAGAATAGCGATATATACAAACGTTGTCTCCACCACCATGTTCAGGATTCCTGACTTCTAATGGATTACAACTGCCAAGGATCTTCATGACAGCTGGGACTGACCACTTAACGTACTTTCCGAGGCACTAGCAACTAACAAGACTACTGAGAATGATACTTACATAACCAAATATACACATATACAGCCAAACACTTGACAAAAGATCCTGTTTTCAACCATAAAAATATCCAAAGTGGGAATCGAACCCACGAGCGCCGTAGCAGTCAGGGGCACTAACCTCCAGACCAACAGGCCAGTCTATACACTACGAGACTATACATCATTCTTTATTATTCACTTATTGTACAAAGCGTAGGTACAAACTAAGTACATATTTGGACTATTTAATATACTATAATACTCGTATTAGAATATTTCTCATAGCAAGCTTCCATCAACTAATATCGAACTTATATTAAATTGTTTTTATTATCCAACCTACGCGTATTGAAGTTTAATAGACGCACCCAACAATATAGACACGTCAAACACGACAGTTACTATGTAGGACTTTTTCAAAGAAAATCCCGTTTATCTTGTATTGCGATCGGCTTTCATCATATCAGCCAAACGACGTCCACTGCTGGACATAGGCCTCCCCCAAGGTTCTCCACACAGACCGGTCTTGAGCCGCCCGCATCCAACCGCCTCCCGCGATCTTGACGAGATCGTCGGTCCACCTTGCGGGGGGCCTACCTCTGCTGCGTCGTCCGGTACGTGGCCGCCACTCCAGAACCTTTCTGCCCCAACAGCCATCGGTTCTTCGAGCTATGTGCCCTGCACACTGCCACTTCAGCTTGGCTATCCGGAGAGCTATGTCGGCGACTTTGGTTCTATTGCGGATCTCCTCATTTCTGATTCGATCTCGCAGGGAAACTCCAAGCATAGCTCTCTCCATCGCCCTCTGAGTGACCTTGAGCCTTCTGATAAGGCCCATAGTGAGCGACCACGTCTCTGATCCGTAAGTCATCACTGGCAACACACACTGGTCAAAGACTTTCGTCTTGAGACACTGCGGGATATCGGACGAGAAGATATGTCGTAGCTTCCCGAACGCTGCCCAACCGAGTTGGATTCGACGATTGACCTCCTTCTCGAAGTTGGACCTACCTAATTGGACTACTTGTCCCAGGTAGATATACTTGTCGACAACTTCGAGCGTAGAGTTCCCAACCTGAATAGGAGCAGGTACAACATGGACGTTCGACATGATTTTCGTCTTGTCCATGTTCATCTTAAGACCTACTTGTTGGGAGACTATACAGAGGCCATCGAGCATTGTGCCTAGGTCTTCCATGGTCTCAGCCATGACTACGACATCGTCTGTGAATCGAAGGTGAGTGGTGTACTCGCTATTGATGTTGATGCCGAGTCCATTCCAGTCCAAAAGCTTGAAAACATCCTCCAGCGCAGTGGTTAACAGTTTCGGGGATATGACATCCCCTGTCTCAACCCTCGCTGGAGTTGAATAGGTTTCGAACTCTGGTCCTGGAGGCGGACTGACATAGTGGCGTTCTCATACAAACACTTCAACACTTCGATATGTCGGTAGTCAATCCGGCACCGTTAGAGAGACTGTAGCACCGCCCAGGTTTCGATCGAATCGAAGGCTTTCTCATAGTCTACAAACGCCAAGCATAGGGGCTGGTTATACTTCTCGGACTTCTGTATAATCTGCCGCAGCGTACGTATGTGGTCTATGGTACTATAGCCTTTACGGAAACCGGCTTGTTCGGGAGGCTGGAAGTCGTCTAGCTTGCTCTCGAGACGATTCGTGATGACCCTCGAAAACAGCTTGTAGACGTGGCTCAGAAGTGTGATGGGTCTGTAGTTCTTTAAGAGGGTTTTATCCCTTTTCTTAAAGAAAAGCACCACCACACTTCTGTGCCACGCCTGTGGCGTTTTACCCTCGAGAATGACGGAATTAAATAGCTTCCGAAGGGCTTCTCTAGCGGGTGTACCGCCGGCCTTCAGAAGCTTGCTCGTAATTCCGTCATCACCCGGCGCCTTGTTGTTTTTAAGCTGTTTGAGAGCCACACTAATCTCGTGCATGCTGACGTCCGGGATATCTTCGGTATAGTGTCGGGTCAATCCAGCTCTAGGGTCTGACGCTGGAGTACTTGCGGGTTGTTGCGTTGTCGTGTATAGCTGTCCATAGAACCTTTCGATCGGCGATCGGGTTTACAAATATTCAAACTACGGATACAAAGAACAACCAGATTTGAAACAATAGTTTGTCAAAGTCAAAGTCAAAAATCATTTATTCATCTAGGTCACAACGTGACGCTTATGAACGTCAAATTTTTAAAGAAAATAATAATGCTTCTACATTTACATTTACTGACCATTCGCAAAGCAATAGGTAGAACCACGAGAAAGTACGGGCAATAAAACTCGTGGCCACTCTTTTTAATCGCCAGTGTTATGGTACATATTTTGTTTTTGTAAGGAGCTGCAACTGTTTCACATTGTAATTAATTACTTGTAAATAGTAAATAAGAACATACATAATACTTAAACAAATATGTAGTAACTAAATTAAGTGCTGTAGTAGTCTTCAAATGTGAATCTTGTGTAACAGGAGCATCCACTTACGCTTTATAATGTAAGCAACTCGCGATCATGTTCAGAACTATGGTGGAAAAGTATGTTACAGAAAGTGATGGTATATGAATACACGAAAATTACAAAAACGTTAGTATCCAGCCCATGATAACGAGTTACCGTCATCTCACACTGTAGCAAATTTTAATAAAATTTGTGGAACAACAATGAAAATGTAAATGTAGTAAGTTGAATGACCTAATAATACATGAATATTAAATTAATAGAACTAGAGATATTATATAAAAAAAACTGCAAAGTAAGGTATCTATATAATTTAAAAAAATCAAGAGTTGGCTAGTGTAAGTGACCATCTATCCTTATCACTGAAATAATCATTAATGGTATAATAACCTTTCCTAATAAGGCAGTCTTATATTTTACTTTTTAACGTACTTAATCGTAATTCTAAAAGACTAATTGGTATTTTATTGTATATACGAATACCTAGCCCTACAAAAGAATTATTAACTTTATGTAAACGATGATAAGGGGCATATAACTTATGCCTGTTTCGAGTATTTATGTTATGTACATCACTTTTTGCAGTAAATAAACCTATATTTTGCCTAATATACAATATATTAGCAAATAAAAATTGCGAGGCTACTGTAAGAATCCCCATAGACTTAAAGCGTTCCCTAAGAGTATCTTTTGCACCTAACATGTATATTGCTCGTACCGCTCGTTTCTGTAGAACGAAAATATTCTGAATATCCGCAGCTTTGCCCCATAACAAAATACCGTAGGACTTGACACTATGAAAATAGCTAAAATAAACTAGACGAGCTGTGTCAACATCTAGTTAGTTGTCTAACTTTTTTGACAGCATACGCAGCAGAGCTGAGCTTACCTGCAAGACATGCTATATGTGCACCCGATTGTAACTTATTATCTAGTATAATGCCTAGAAACACTGTCGAGTCAACTGTGTCAAGTTCCTCCCTATCTAGCCTTATATTAGGTCCCAGTTGTCTAACGTTAGGTAAAGCAAATTTAACGCATTTAGTCTTTTTAGAATTAAGCACTAGGTTGTTTGCTGTAAACCATTGTGTAACCTGTATAAGTGCATTATTTGCATCATCAAATTGATTCCTATTCCTATCTACTTTAAAAATAAGTGACGTATCATCTGCAAAAAGTACGACATCACAGATATTTTTTAAATAAAAAGGTAAGTCATTACTATATACAAGGAATAGAAAAGGACCTAAAATAGAGCCTTGTGGAACGCCTAACTGTATAGGTAATTTAGAGGATGTAGTCCATTTACATCGACGCACTGAAATCTTTGCCGCCGGTACGACAACACAAAGTGCGGTTTCCTCTACGCCGTAGTGGCGGAGCTTACGCAATAGTGTGTCGTGATGAACGCTATCAAATGCTTTTGAGAGGTCACAGAATACTAAACACAAACGTGCGTCTGTGACACAAACGTGCTGTCTCGTGTGGAGAACGAACCTACAACACTCGGCGTAGTGTTAAATGGCGAAACGAACGTTTGAAGCACTACGCCAACCGTGCATTTCTACCTCTAATATTCTTTCTGAATATTTCTGTGTTTTTCTACTTCGCTCCAGGCCGTTTGCAGAGTAAATTCTCCCCAATTCCACAACAAAAAAGTACAAGAATTTTTGTTATATGTATTGGTAATACATAAATACAAATAGTTATACAACATAAGTATCGACTTACGTACTAACGTTTAATTCTACCCAGACGTTTAATTGTCATTTTCAGAATTTCTTACTTCAAAAGGAAAACACTTAAATTAGAAAATCAGTCATGTATCTTTTTTCCTTTGGACACAAAAACGAAGGAACTTTGAAGGCTTTTATGAACAGTCATAACGTATCCAAAAAGGCACGTTCGGCTGTGCAAAGAGGGGTGTTAGTACCTACACTTATGTATGGAAGTGAAAGTTGGGTATGGCAGAAGAATCATGAAAGTAGAATAAATGCTGTAGAAATGAGAGGACTGAGAAGTATGTGTGGTGTGTCTTTGATTGACAGAGTAAAGAATTGTGTGATAAGAGAGTGTTGTGGGGTAAAAGAAGATGTTGTGACAAGCATCGAGAAAGGTATGGTAAGGTGGTTTGGGCACGTGGAGAGGATGGATGACAAAAGACTGACCAAGCAGATATATAAGGCAAGTGTGGATGGGACAGGACGAAGGGGAAGACCTAGGCGGACGTTCTCTGACCAGATTGGAGATATCCTACAAACAGGGCAGGTTAGAAGTACCCTGAACAGAAGAGCATGCATGAGGAATCTGATGGGAGTCGTTCACTCCCAAGCAAGAGAGATATGTCAGAATCGTTGCAAATGGCGTTCCGTAGTCTCTGCCTACCCCTCCGGGAAACAGGCGTGAGTCTCACATGTACAAAAACGAAGTGAATTTTTCGCTCTTAATTAGAAAATTTATTTGGTATTTTGGTTTCCAAGCTCTCTTGGGCTTGATTTATTTAACAAGGTTACCTTTGTAAAATTCACTTCCTGAAAATTATTCTCTCGTGATCATTCTTTTTCATAGGTCCCCAAAACATGATAATGTCCAAGAATCCCCATAAATAAACACTGGACAAATTAAACCAATATTAAACATGTAAAGGAAATTCAATTTCAAAATAGAATGCTCTCCACAGGGACAACTTTACAACTGCATCTGAAACATCATAGCAATTTCCCTTAGCAATTTAATACAAGCGTGTACTACAACTACTTTGAAAGAATGTTCTAGAACAATGTGAGTGGAAGGTTCAAAACACGTACATATTAGCGACATGAGCACATAGGTGTAACCGCTGCCATCCCCTAAGTGGCCTTGTACGACATTTAAGGGAAAAGATATGGTGGTGCTATTTTTAGCAGGAAACTACGCTCCCAATGTGTAAGATAGGCGTGGGATATCGGTCCAACGATTAAATTATATATGATAATAATAAATAATTACAGGTTTTTATGCTATACAGAATGTATAAAATGCTGTCTTATTTAAGTATTTACTCCCTCTTGCTACGTTTTTGACTGATTCATCACAACCTAAATATAGTTGTAGACTATCACTTAAATATTTTTTTGAATGATATATAACAATGTTGTTCGAATAACAACATTGTTATATATTATACATAGTTGTACATTGTTGTATATTAATATTTCTTGAAATAGTCTTACAGTTTTTCGTAACATAATTATTAAATTTACTATCTGTAAACTTGCAACTACCAATATCAAAATATATCTCCAGCCAAGTGGTTCAATTCATAAACAGGGCTGATGATGATGATAATAATAGTTAAAGTGCTGGACAGTGACATAGGCTATTCTTAAAGGCTTCTGTAAAGCTAGCTAATACATATTATTATGAAGTAGGTAACTGTCGCTAAAACCAAGGTGCTTTTTTTTATTTTATTTTTTTATTTATTTACTACATAATAACACTACACAATTCACTTATACTGGAGATGTAAACACAAACTCATTCGAGTTTTACCGTGCATCCTAATATGTAATATGATTGACGACGGCATAGCCCTGTGCGACCATGAGAAATCCACACAAATCATACAGATAACGATAATAGGTACATTATTAGATTTTTTCTGTATCGCACAATAATATCATAAATGTAAGGTAGTTACAAATTGTTCTCGACGAGCGTTGCGCTCACGTCACCGCACCGGCTGTCCCTCGCATGGAGTTGTTGTTTACGTGGGTATATACAGGATGTTCCGAGTGTGATTAATTTAATTTGTATATATATACCAACCTATTTAATTATTTTATCTATTTTGTGACTGATATTGCTTTTATTTTATATTTGATGTTTATATGAGATATTGTATTTACTTTTGTAGCGAAAGAGCAATTATTATTTATTATAAAGTTACTATAATTATATAAAACGGGTATACTATGAAGTAACCATTATATATAATTATATATTTTTTTACTTACTCAAACTTTATTATTTCTATCTTTTATCAACATATTTAATTAATTTTATCTATTTTGCAAATAATATTGTTTAAGTTTATATTTGATGTTTTTAGGAGTTATTGTATCCCTAAAAGATTTATGTATATTATTGATGAGGTTGGGTATTACATATTTTAAAGTTCTTTTGCCGTATAGATTTTTAAATTGTGGAAGTAGTAGTTTTGCATTTGTGACACTACGTGTTCTAATTTCATTATTTTGTAAGACTTTTACCATTTTTAAATTTTCATTGAAATATTCTTCACTTAGCAACGTTAGTTTTACTTTTTGATGGATTGGTATAATTTTACAAAAATTAAATAGTTCGTGATAATCTTTCTTGTATTTTTTCTTTATGTTATACGGTACGATAGTTTTTAGTATACGTAGTTGGAGTGTATATATTCGATCGAGATGAGACATATATGTCCTTCCATAGCTGGAAAGGCCATACGATTTTATATATTTTATATATTAAGATAACCGCCAATCCTCATTATACATTTAGGAGGCATTAACAGGATACAGACACGACTTAATTTGAGAAGCATACCTACACATCACAGTATTGTAGAAGATATAAGCTGTACTAGAGTAAACTAATATCCCGCTTTAATTATTCTATATTGCACTTACTGCAAGACTAATTTATAATACAAATGAGGTTGTAATAGTATTATTCCCTTCCACCTATCATACTTCTAATTACTAGTCTACGGGAAACCGTAGCACAATCTTACGCTCCTATTTCTTACCATTTTATATACACCCACCACCTACCATATACCACAACGTTTTGGCATTTTTTAGTCCAGCCATGACCTAGACACACGAACCTCATACACAATGAAGTCATCCCGTTTCAGAATACTATGCAGTATGACATATTCATGTTTCGACTGTTATATTTTCAGATTTAGTCGTCTAATAAGCACAATTTCTAATTTCAAGCTTGCGTTCATAAGATAAGTCTTATGAGCACTACTACAAAGTAGTGCTCATAAGACTTATCTTATGAACGCAAGATAAGTCTTACTACTACAAAGTAGCGCTCATAGCGAGACTTGGCTTGCCATTCGTAACAGATCGGCAAAGTTAAGCAACGCTTGCACAGGTCGCCACTTGGATGGGTGACCAAGTGTGGCATTTACATCTGAGCGCTACCGTGCTTCGGAGGGCACGTAAAGCTGTCGGTCCCGGTTCTTGTCTCAGGATAAGAATCGTTAGGCCATGTCGGAGGCCTTCGGGCGGTCTGAAAACTCCGACACCAGAGTTGGCCACACACTCACACGAAAAAAAAAAAAAAAAAAACTACTACAAAATACCTTTACAACGAGAAGTACTCTCCGCCAAAACGATTAGGAAATTAATTATGACGTAGAAGTACTGCTACGTATTTACTGTAATTTTCAGCTGGCATGTGGAGAAGCTCAGATAAGTTAAGCCGGCTAAGACGCGGATCATATTTTGAACAAACAGAGAGGCGTAATAAAATGAACAGTTCATTTATACATATTTTATATATATATATATAATATGGCATAGTAATTTGTTAAATGTACGAGAATATGCTTTCGGTTTGGATAGTGATAACTTTTGAGAAGCTCAACATTTCATTAATTTTGACAGAATTTGTACATGATTTAGGATTCAAGGATACTTATAACAGGTATAATATAAATTACAAGCAAAGTCATATTAGAAAAACATGATGTTGATGTCATCATTGATGTATTTGATGGTTTTCAAACTTTTGAATACCTACTAAAACTCCAAAATGTCTCATTGATTAAGGTCAACGGAAGTGGTAGGCCAAGTATTACTGCTGTTGTTTGGTAATTAAAAGGCTAGCTAATAAATACAGTTCGTATAATGTTTATTTTTAATAATGAGACAATACGTGACTATACTAGTACGTTCAAAATAATTTCATCATACAGATTGTACCTACCACCATAATATGGCATCATGTCATCATCACCCTCTTAGCGCTCTCTCGGGTATGACATTAAACTGCCCTGCATTCGACCTGTACAATCGAATGTATTAATGCGGATCTCTCTCGCTATGTACAATAAGTCTATTCCGGCAACGAAGGCAACCCACAGTAGATATGCAATGGGTTTCGCAGACTTGGCTGTGCAGCAAGGATTGTGGAAGGCCTAAGGCAACGGTAGAGAGCGTAAAGTTACCGTTGGCTAGACACATTATCCAAACCTTCCTCTAGTCGTATCGGTCTCCCGTTCTACTAGGCTTAGGAGGGGGCGGACGAGTGTGTACACTTGTGTCTACGCAAGCGCTTGTGCACCTTAATATCTCCTGCGCACCGGACTGCTTCCGATTATGGACTCCCGAGATAGAAAAGTCCTGTGGCGATGGGTTGAGGTAGAGAGGTCGGGTTTGGTGCGAACCAGGCTTTGTCTGATACCTGCACATAGGCGGCTCTGAGGGTGTATGTATGTATACCGTGGTCGCTTTCAATCTGCACGGGGGTGACAGAATGGATTCGGCAGCACTCAGAGTGACAAAGCAGCCCTGTTTAGGGAGGCACTGCTTTCCCTGCTCAGCCAGGGAGAGGACTAGAAAAGGTGTCCTAAAGAAATGCTCACCCCAACCTCAGAGATGGTAGTAACCATGGCTGCCTCTGCTGATGCAACGTCGACCACGTCACAATTAGATAATTTTGACGTGGTCGACGTAACAAACATAAAAAGAATAAAACAAGCACATGACCATATCCAAATTTATGACGTTTGGCGCGTGGAGCGTACGAACACTTCTTGACAGTGTTACCAATGCCTGTCCTGAGCGGAAAATCGCTATTGTAGCTCGAGAACTTCGTCGTTATAATGTAGATGTAGCAGCTCTCAGCGAAACACATCTTGCTGATGAAGGAGAGCTGGTGGCGGTGGATATACATTTCTATGGAAAGGTACTGCAGTCACTGAACCGCAGCGGTCTGGCGTTGGCTTCGCTATCAAAAACCAGCTTTTGAGAGATCTCCAGGAATATCCTGTTCATATTTCTGATCGCGTGTCCACGCTACGCTTGCATCTTGACCATGACAATTATCTTAATGTTATCAGTGTCTATGCTCCAACGCTGGACAAGCCTGATGACATCAAGCACAAATTTTACGAGGAGCTGACACATTGTCTAGAAAGCGTACGGCCTAGTGAACAGATCTTATTACTGGGTGATTTTAATGCTAGGGTAGGGCGCGACTATGAAGCCTGGCCTAAAGTTTTAGGCAGACACGGAATAGGCAACATGAATAGTAACGGTCGATTGTTGCTTAGTCTTTGTGCTCAACTCGATCTGGCTATAACAAACACAATGTTTCGACTTCGCGCCAAGCACAAGACTACATGGATGCACCCACGGTCGAAACACTGGCATTTAATTGATTACGCAATCGTACGACAAAGAGACATTTCCCAAGTCCAAGTAACCCGCGTAATGTTAAGAGCTCACTGCTGGACTGACCACCGGCTTGTTGTCACTAAACTGGATCTCTGCCTACGCCGTCCTCGTAGATCAGGAAGAGCGAAACTTGCGTATCTAAACGTAGACAAGCTTCAGAATCTCCAGACTAGACAACAGTTTGCTGAAACCTTAGCTAGTATGCCACTATCCACAGGGAATGGTACGGGTGATGTAGATGCAAGACGGAGAGCTTTGTCTTCTTATATCTTATCCACCACTCAGAATACTTTGGGATTAAAAGTACGCAAAAATGAGGATTACTTTGATGAGCATGATGAAGTGCTTACTAATGCCATCGACAAACATCGTGCCATTCTCAGGAAATGGAGCGGAAAGAAACAAGGTACAGGCGCCGCAGAGATTAAAAGAAGTGACATGGAGCTGCGAAAACTCACTAGGGAAATTAAACATCGGTGGTGGCAAGAGAAAGCTCAGTACATAGTGGCTAGCCGATAGTAACCAGCTCCGTGAGTTTTATGCTGAGGTTCGAAAACTGATTGGTATAAAGTATTCATTAACGGTTCCTTTAAAGTCACTAGACGGCAAGGACCTTCTAGAATCCAAAGACGCTATGTTAAAGCGATGGGTAGAGCACTTCGGCTTATTACTTAATGTAGATCGATCAGCTAATTTGCAACACATCAGATCGATGCCTCAGTTGCCCGTAGCAAACCATCTGGATGACCCACTATCATGTGATGAGATTGTTCTTGCCATTAAACAACAACAAAACAAGCGTGCGGCTGGCATGGACTCTATACCAGGCGAATCGATCAAATACGGTAGTGATGAGTTGAATTCGGCCATTTGGGAACTCTTTGTTCATCTATGGGAAACGGAACGAGTGCCAACAGATTTTAAACTGTCGCGCATTTGCGCTTTATATAAGGGGAAGGGTGACCGTTCTGACTGCAACTCGTACAGCGGTATTGCACTTTTATCAGTCCATGGAAAAGTTTTTGCTAGACTTTTACTGAACCACCTAAGAAAATTCTCTGAAAAGATTTTACCGGAAACCCAGTTCGGCTTCCGACCAGAGAACAGTAACGTCAGCTATATTTCTGTTTCGTTGACCTTGAGAAGGCTTTTGACAGTGTGCCTCGAGAAGCCCTCTGGATTGTACTGGGAAAGTTGGGTTGCACGGTAAAATTTGTAAGGCTTTTGAGACTCCTGCATGATGACATGGAATGCTGTGTCGCTGTCGATGGCGATCAGTCAGACTTCTTCTCCGTTACTTGTGGAGTGAAGCAAGGCTGCGTTTTAGCACCTACGCTGTTCGTATTGTACTTTGCAGTCGTAGTCCAAGAGACCTTGCAAATATCATCCAAGGGAATTCGAGTCCGATTTCGAACCGACGGCAATCTTTTCAACCTAGCCAGATTTAAGGCCCGCACTAAAGTATCGTTTGCACTGATTACTGAAATCATGTATGCTGACGACCTATGTTTCGTTGCGGAGTCCTTGGGTAGCCTGCAACAGCTAATATCTGATTTTCACCAGGTCTGCCAAACATTTGGCTTGAAGATCAGTGTCAAGAAGACGGAAGTAATGTCCTTAGATATTAGTGGTCCTGAGACACTGACCATAAATCTCGGCGAGGACACACTGAAGCAGGTAGATAAATTCCGTTACTTGGGGAGCACGATTACATCAAAGTGCGACCTTGATGCCGAGATCAATGGCAGAATCGGTGCCACCGCTGCAGCGTTTGGAAAGCTGGATGCCAAGGTATTCCGTTGTCACGACCTTAAACTGGCTACAAAAATTTCGGTCTACATGGCAATAGTACTGCCTAACATCGTGTACTCCGCGGAGACGTGGACTGTGTATCGCCGGCATATCCGCGCACTAGACAAGTTCCACCTCAAATGCTTACGCAAAATACTTAACATCCGATGGTATGACCGTGTGCGGAACACCGAAGTGCTGCGACGAGCCAATGTTGGTGGAATTGAGGCTTATCTTATGCGAAGGCAGCTTCGATGGTGTGGTCATGTGTCACGTATGGCGAAGGACCGAGTGGCTAAGCGCATCTTTTATTCCGAACTAAAGGAGGGAAAACGGAAACAAGGTGGTCAGTTCCTCCGATATAAAGATGTGTTTAAACGTCACATGAAAAAATGTAACATTGAGCCCTCGCAATGGGAAAGGCTAGCGGCTTCACGTTCCGATTGGAGAGCTCTGGTCCAAAACCAAGTTTCTGATTTCGAGGAACATCGTCGCTCGGAGCTTGACTCTAGGCGCGACGAACTGAGAGCCCGATCTCCTGTGGCAATCAGTTATAATTACAATAACGGTGTGCTCACATGCCCGCAATGTTTGCGTATCTTCGCAAATAAGTGTGGCTATTGCAGTCACATGAGAGCACATCAGTGACAACTATCTACACGGAGTTGAAGTAGTCGCCGTGACCGAAATCGGTCTGGAGAGTTAGATAAGAGCGCTCTCCGAGTTGCAACCCGGGCCCTCTTGCTTTTTTTTTTGTTTTTTTTTTTGTTTTACGAGGTGGGAAATCCCTTCGGATCTCCGACTCTTGGGGGAAATGAGAGCCGGAGTATGTGGTGTTTCCACAAAAAACCACCTCGACTTTCTCATGTACCCGTGTGTCGGAGGGTAGGGCATCGCCGAAGCATTCGTCGCCACTCTCCGATGGGCATTGGCCCGCCAGATGGTCAGGCGGGCCCCGAACAAAACCCCCTTGGCGGCGGATTAAGGTGTTGGGCTCCGCTGCCAAAACACCCAGCGGCCGCAGAGGATAGGGAGGACGGCAACGCAACACCGCATCTCCTCTTCCTCTGCGGCCCCACCGCGACGCAGCGATGGTGCGTCCCCATTTGGTCGCGGGAGATAGGGCGCGCGGCAACACAACACCGACACGCCTCTCCTCCCGCGACCGCACCCGACTGCGAGGGACAGACAGAACTGTCCCCCGCACCCGCACCGTTGGACGCATCCTGCGCAGGCCCCTCCAAGGCCACGCGGAGCGTCCCCTCCCGGGATCCCTCTTAGCTTCACCGCGGGTGACCAATCCACGGTTACTGAGCCCCCGCACCACGACAAGGTGGAGATCCCACGGGGGGGCGGGCCCTCTTACTAGTTTAACCGGATTTGACTCAATATAAGCTGTGTGTCATGTCATTTTAACACTAATTAAATATGAATTTAAGTATTTTTTATCCAAAGAGTGTTGTGCTTTTTATATAGAAGACCATTTCGTTCATACTACTGTTACGATAAAAGGTATTACTAAGACTGTAAAGTTTACCACCGGCTAAGTAAAACTTTATTCATATCATTTTATTAGATGAGTACTATCTTAACTCATTAATATCTCAGGGAATTGGCTGTAAGCCAGCTAGGTTTTTATAATCCTTTCCACACAAGAAACAAAATATGTATTGCGGGCGAACTTAATAGTGAGTATTACCTAGTCTATTCGTGCAGTTAAAGAAATTGAACTCACAGTACCTGTAGTATTACAGAATCTAGAAAATAATAGGATACTTTAAAACGACAATTTTGTGGACCTGCAGTTGTCATCATAGGATATATTGGCCTAAAATGTGGAGTATCCTGTACATTTTGCACGTGCGTAACATTTGCAGCAGGAAACAATACCTTTTGTTTAATTATCGATTGTATTGCAAACTGCTAGGCACGCGCTACTTCTGTTATGTAGGCCATAATCCACAACCTTGCCACGTGCGGGTTGCCAGACTTCACAAATCTTTATCATATACGTAATCGATAATCAACATTTAAATACGTAATAATTGATCGGTTTTTATCCTTTTGTATAATACAAAAATACAGTATGGTAAAATTGCCAGCACTAGACTCAGATTTAGACTTGTTTATCCTTAGTATAACAACCAATAAATACGTCAAATAAATAGAACTATTCTAAGTATCGAGATAAAAACACTAAGTTGTCTGGATATACTGGTATTTCCGCTCCTATTTTCTAAGGAATAATGCTAATCACAACCTAGTTATAATTCACAAAGAACCTTCAAATTATTGAGATTTATTAGGTCAATATTTACGCAACTTGAGAAAGAGGGCAATCGTCTTTTAAGAAATACAAACTGATGCGGCAGGGTATCAGTAACGTTTTGACACAATTGAAATTGTTACTGACTGGGGCAGACGAAGTCAAACTTTTTGATTTCTTGGAAACGAAAACGTGGTTATGCTTTTCTCACTGTTATTATTTATTTAAAATATAAGCTACAAAAATGCACAGAAACCGTGAACAATATTATTGTTTGTTGATTAGCTTATTCTTTCCTACTACTTACTACTTTATCTTCATCATCATATACATAAAATCTTTTGCCTGACACAGAATCGTCGAGTCCAAACTACTGAGGCTAGAAACATGTTTGAACAGCGGGTGCCTTTTATAACGTAGGCACTCAACTAATGTAAGATTTGTTTAATACACCACCTCTTAGTAGATAAAATAAAGGTTGAAAGTTCAGGCCAGGCGAAGCCGCGAGCGCGACCGAAATCACTTGCCTTGTCTGACTACTGAAATTATGAAATTTGGACAACGGGTGTTATGAAGCAGGCACCCCACGGAGATCGGATTTGTACATAATATTGTAGTTATGATGGCAAATATATTTTTTATTATATTTTAAAGTTTTAAATTAATTTTAGATTAAAATAATTATAACTACTTAAAACTACGATTAAATGAAAATAATAAAATATAATACATAGACATAATAATTATGCCAAAATTATGGCTGTGCTCTAATGGAGTTTACGTTTAAAACAACTTTTCCTTGCTGTTGCAAGGTAAAGATAATAATAATAATAATATTCTACCACATTCACACAACACCATCTAGTCCCAAACTAAGCAGAAGCTTGTACTATGGGTACTAGATAATGGATAAACATACATATATACTTTTTTTTTGTAAATATATACATATTATACATAGAAACACCCAGACCAAGCCAAACATCCATGTTCATGCACACAAATATTTGACTTGAGCGGGAATCGAACCCGCGACCTCCGGCGTAGCAGTCGCTTACGCTCCCGCGGCGCCAATCGGTCATCAAAATGTACAAAATGTTTTATGTAGTAGGTCCGCTAGACAGGAAATTATACGTAAGTATACGCTGCTACCAAAGTCAGGATATTAGAGTGTACCGACTCCCCGTAAACACTCGGATAGACGAGCATGTTTACGTCACAATGGGCGAGAAAGCTTTGAGATAATACATATTTATTTTCCTTGCGTTGACTAGAAAGCTTTATTTTCAATTAGGTTTAATAATAGCTCAGATTTTTAAATAATTTACCTGCTTCCTCCTTACATACATACATACATACATACAATCTAGGCATAACCTGTACTGACATTATCATATACATTAATACGAATGAACTTGTACATTTTCAATTTGAAGACGAAGACGAATGGTGTTCATTACAGGAAGATTTATCATGAATGAGAATCAATCCTACAAACTTTCGCTTAGCAGTAAGGCCAAACGGCCTACAAAGGGATTTCAATTGTTTTTGTACTCGACCATCATTAGCCTAAGAACAGACGAACTCCAAAATATGATTTCGATCGATCTTGGATATTAGGGGATAGACTTATAACATGAAGTCCATTTGCTGACGCAAACTACCTAACCAGTATAACTAACCTTTGCTTTTGCATTAAATTACTGTCTGTTTATATCCATCAAAGTTCTCTGCCGGACAACGCCGGCATTTCCAGTTAAAAGCAGTTTATGTAAAGCTTCAACTTCAAAGCAAAAGATTGCACACAACTCCTAGTCGTGAGAATATTTTGACTGTACATTGGTACAGTCAAAATATTCTCACGACTAGGAGTTGTCTGCGACGCCAAGAGACGCGACGTCTAAAAAGGAAAGCGACAATTAAATGAAAAGTGGGAAAATCGATAGCTGTTGGGCAATATTAGTCATAAGTTAAAAGCTGTATGACAAGTTGATAGGTAGTGCATCTGTGCCTGAGTGTGCTCCGGCCATTACAATAGATCTGACTGGTGAGAATACTCAATATCCATTAGTAAAGAGTCGCAAAAAGCTCCCTGAGCTCCAGCCTGCAGTTCCTGCTGTTCCCCTGACAGAGGTATTCCATCCCAGACAGCACCATATTAAAAATAAATTAGATACAGTATTATACACTGACAAGTTAGGTGTTGGTTTTGGTTCCAAGATACAAAACTATTTGAATAGTAATGTTGTTAACTACTGCTACCCAAATCTAGGTTGCAAGGAAATTGACAGAAATATTGTGAACAGTAACCTAGACAGCAATTCTATTGTAGTATTGTTGTTAGGTAATAGTATAGGCTTAAGTAAAAAGGACATTTTAAATAGTCATCATTATCATCATCAGCCTTTAGCAGTCCACTGCTGGACTAGGCCTCTCCTTTGAAAGGAGGAATTGGCCTACTATACCACGCTGGCCAAACGGGTTGGTATAGGGTTTGTATCAAGTTTTCCTTCTCTTACAGTGCTGTTCTCTGCGTAATATACTCCCTCTGTCGGCTCTTACGACACCCATGGGATGATATGGGGTGGTGATAATCCGTATTCTTAATCCGTCACCACACGGACAATACAATTTTAAATAGTATTGACATTTTATTACATCTAAATGTATGTAAAATAATGCTGTGCTCTTTGACATATTCCAATTTATTATCTGACAAGCAAAATAATTACATTTATTCTATAAATAACTTTATTCCAACATTAACATGTCGTCATAGTGACAAATTGTTATTTTTTGACACTAACTTATTTGTTAGTGATTTTAAATTGACACGGAATATCATGCATATTTCCAAAAAAGTAGACATTCGCTTGCTACTCTGATAGCATTTAATATTAATTGTGTTATACAAAATATAACAACCCCTTTGGCTGACATATCTACATTGACTAATTATTGTTTTGACATGCCTAAATCTAATAATATTCGATTGAATGACCCGACATATCAATACAATTCAAATTTAAGTACTACTGACAGTAATTATGACTTTTTAAACTGAATAATATGACTACAGATAAGCCTACATTAAATATTGTACATCAGAATATTCAGGGCTGATCAGGCAAACAATTAGAAATAGAACTTTTTTTAGAAAAACAAAATATTCACATTTTATGTGTCACCGAACATTGGTTACGGGCACACCAGTTAGTATTTAATAATGAAAATTATTCTGTGATTAGTGTATTTGCTAGAGAGAAGGCAATTCATGGTGGATCCATGATATTTGTGCATAATCATATTAAGTCTAGAGAACGTAAAGATATAGTCAATTACTCTATAGAGCGTAGAGTAGAACTTGCCTGTATTGAGTTACAGCACTATATCATTGTCAGTGTATACAGACCACCTCAGAGTGACTTTCAGTTGTTCGAGACTACCATGGAAGATGTGCTAAAAAGGTTGAGTCACAGTCATAAGTACATACTGGCATGTGGCGACTATAATACTGATTTACTTGAGCAGTCCTCTATAAGTTTAAGATTGGTTAGTTTATTCAAATCATTTAATTTGAATTATTGTTTTTATGAGCTGACTTGGATAACTTCTCATTCCGCTACATGTCTGGATAACTTCTTTTGCAAGTGTGAAATTGTTAAAAAGGTTATTGTAAGTGATCTTACATAGGATCATCTTGGGCAAAAAGTCATGGTACCTGTTAATAAAATAGAGGAAGTCAGAAACATTACTTGCAGACCTATGTCTACAGATTGTTTAACACAAATAAGCAACAATGTTAATACTAAGGTATCACAAATAACGCAGATGTTTTGTAAAAGAACTTACTTAATATAATAGAAAACGAATACAACACTACTTTTAAAGTTAAAACTATTCGTAAAAATGTGGAGATTAAATTTGGCGATTGGGCCTCTGTAGGCATTTATAAAAGTAGGTCCAAATTATACGAGTTATATAATGAAACAATTTTGATCCTTCTTTTATTAATTACGTTAGAAATTACTCAAAAATATTTAAGAAAGCTTTTGCCACTGCGAAATCTTAATATATAAAATCCTTGCGTTACTGACTGACTGACAGACACGCTACAGCCGAAACTATTGGGCGCAGGAAGCTGAAATTTGGCATGTATATTCCTTGGGGACCGTAGAGGTGCACTAAGAAGGGATTTCCCGAAATTCCCACGGGATCGGACAAAACGGGTAAATTTAAAAAAAATGCAGGCGTAGCTGCTGGCGTCCTCTAGTCTCTCTATATAAGCAATAAGATTAAGCAGTCTATTAACAAGATAAAGGAACATGGACCATGATCAATAATGAAACTGGGCGGTCTAAGCCTCGTGGAACTAGTATCCAATTAATATGCAACAATAAATTGCTTAAAGATGACATAGCTCAGACCTTTAATAATTTCTTTGCAAAGATACCTGTTTCGACAACCAACTCCTTGAACTCATCATCAAAGAAGGCTGAATCCTTGTTGAGGGAGGCATTGCACTCTCCCACAGAGTGCAATAACCATTTTAGTTTTAGCTACATTAGCCCAATTGACATTGTCAAAATTTTCAAGTCGCTCAATTGTAAAAAGACTACCGACCTGTGGGGCATTTCAGTTAAATTATTAGAGAATATCATTGCACATTTATCACCTCATTTAGCTACAATTTTTAACTGTTGTGTTGATACTGGTGTGTTTCTCAACTTAATGAAACACAGTAAGGTAATCCCGTTGTTTAAAACAGGCTCCAAAAGTGACCCTACCAATTACAGACCGATTTCAATTTTACCTACCATAAGCAAAATTTACGAAAAAGTATTGTTGCAGCAATTACAGAGTCATTTCAATATCAACAGTTTGTTTCACAGTGAACAGTACGGATTCACAAAGGGTCGCTCGACTACAGATGCAGGTGTTGCATTTCTGAATCATATTTTTAAAGCATGGGAGGATTCACAGGATGCCATCGGGGTATTTTGTGATCTCTCCAAGGCATTCGATTGCGTGGAACACAATACGCTCATTCGAAAGCTCAGATTCTACGGAATCACAGGTGTTGCACTCGACCTACTTGCCTCTTACTTAAGTGACAGAGTACAACGAGTGGATGTAAATGGCTCTAGATCTTCTGAATTAGCCCTTACCATGGGTGTGCCACAAGGTTCTATTCTGGGCCCGTTTTTGTTTTTGATTTATGCAAATGATTTGCCATTCTATGTACGGGATTTATGTAGCATTGTATAGTTTGCTGATGACACTTCGCTTATATTTAAAGCTGATCGTAAGAAGACCAATTTTGACGACGTGAACAATTCAATCGCTAAAGTTCTGGACTGGTTTACTGCTAATAACTTATTGTTAAATGTTGGCAAAACTAAATGTGCTAAGTTGACTTTGCCAAAGGTGAAAAATCTCAGTACCCAGTACATAACCGTAAATAATCAGGTTCTTAGTTTTGTCTATACATCAGTATTTCTAGGCATAACGCTAGATAATAAGCTTCAGTGGGGTACCCACATAACCGGACTCGCAGGGCGGCTCAGCTCGGCGGCATACGCTGTTAGGAAAGTCAGACAGCTTACTGATGTAGATACTGCTAGACTTGTATACTTCAGCTATTTTCACAGCGTTATGACTTAAATTATCAAATGGGTGCACGTGACTCCCTTAGAGGAAGTTTTAAACAAATAAGAATTCTAACAGTTGCATTTGAATATATATTTGCTAATATTATGTATGTAAGGCAAAACATGCATAAATATACCAAACTTAGTGATAGACACACAATTAACACTAGAAACAGGCACAAATTAGAGGGTAAGTACCATCGCTTACATAAAGTGCATAACTCATTTGCAGGGCTCGATGTACGGCTATTTAACAGGATTCCTATGAAAATAATTGACTTACCCCTACACAAATTTAAGGTAGCTGTCAAGAACCATCTGTTTAATAGGGGCTACTATACGATTACCGACTATTTAAGCGATAAGACGTCATGGGAGTAGTTATGTATCTTTGTGCTTTTTATGTATCTTGCGCATTTTGCGTACTTTTGTGCTGTATATGTGCCTTCTGCTTGTACTTGTGTTGTGTGACCTGTAGAATGTGTTCATTTTGTATTTTTGCTTTGTTGTTTGCTTATTTATGTGCCTTATGTGTCTGTGTATGTATATTAATTTATTTTTTGCAATTTTGATTTTATTCTAATCATATTGATAATTTTTCTTCTTTGATATTATTTTATTTATGCATGTTGCTTTTGACGTTTTTAAGTGCCCCACGGGGCCCATGAAATAAACAGATTTTGAATTTGAATTTGAATAAGATTCGTGTGAAAGATATCGTAGTAGGAAAGCACTTAATTATATAGTTTTATCATCCTCATCATAATCTTAGAATTAACCCGGCTGTATCCAAGTCTCCCGGAGACTGAGGCCCGCTTTCTAGTCTTACCAGAGGGCCTAGCCAAATGGCATTCGCTTAGTTTTCTACTTTCGCTAACGTTTGGTTGCCATGACAACATAAGGAAATTCTTCGTTGTTGACCACGTGACATCTCGCAAGCCTATGTCAGTTTCATACAATTTTGCGCTTAGCGATTAGCGATATCGTTAATCGAATACCATTTGGCTAAGGGGGCAGATTAGACAGAATATTACCACGACAGAGCGACAGTCTTCTAACCTCCGCTAACCAAAAGGATAGCGATATAACATGGCTTAATATAGTATTACATTGTCTCATTTACATATTTCTTACTAACATCACTATGAACGTTGTGTCGGGTAATGTGAAGACACAATGTCATCGTTAGCTCGACATGCGATATAATCACATGTCATAAAATAACAAACAGAGCACACGGCAATTATGTATGCGGTGGAAATTTACGTCATGGTTTGAAGTGGTCTGTTATGATACAGTTTACAGTTAGTACACTACATAGTTATCTGGAGCGGCATTTTATGCCGACCGATTTTATGGTACTACAAAAATAGAGGTTTCACGTCATACGATTGTGCAAAATGTCATGTTTAATTGTTCGCTTCATAATGGTTTTTGGAACGTTATACAGTTTTTGTTCTGCTTTGAACCTTTCATTTTCTATTTTTATAGGTTTCGTTAGAGTACAAATAAGTATAGCTTTGAAGGAAACTAAACATGACACGAAAATATTAATTATTTTTCTGAAAATACTATCCATATAAAATACCTTCAATAGAGAATTTTGGCCAGAAAGCTTATTAGGGCAGCTTAATGTTGCAGAATTGAAGCACTTAATTGACTACATAGTTAATTACAATTAGGTCCATTGCATACAACCCTGTTTTTATTCAATGTGCTAGCAGACCTCTAATTAGTCAGTTCTAGCCTTGTACATTCTTCGTTTAATATTCAATCTATCCTTCTGTGGAATGCTCTCCCACTCGATATCAGGATGTCCACTAGCCGTTTCACATTTAAAAACCAGAGTGCGCCAGCCTTATATAGACGCACAAACTGAATTATTATAGGATTATCGTCTTATATATATGTATGTTTATATATAATTTATGTATATGTAAGGTATGTAAGTACTATATTAACGTGTATATATACATATATATTTGTATTAATTAGGTTTCTGTCTAAGTTTCAATATAAATTATGAATTGCACCTATTACTTGTATCTCTGCATCACTCGAAGGTTGACTGGCAGATAATGACTTCGGCATTAACTCCACCTCTGTACTTTTTATGTGCATAAAGTTTAAATAAATAAAATAAATAAATAAATAATTACTGGCCTGCCTCAGAGATTTACACCTTAGCTGATATTTTATGTTGATGAAATACATATATGCTATGATGGATGCAGATAAAGGCTGAAATCGTATAAAGTGATATGCGTGTAATAGCGTGGGTATTATATATATATGTATAGATACAAGGTATACGGTCTATATGTATTATTATAGTTCTATTTGTCAGGTGTTTGGAAAATAAAAGATACAACTATCAATTCTTACTTTCATTTATTCAGGTTGTCACAAGAGTATATTTTAAAGTAAGAGTATATTCGGTTCTGATTCTACATTTAAATTTAGCGCCACGTTCGCAAAGCAAGGACATAGAACCAAGAGAAAGAACGTGGCCAAGAAAACTCTTGGCCATTCTTTTAATAGTTATAGTTATCGTTTATAAAAGCGGTACATTCAAGACATATCGGATAGCAAGGTTGTGGGTAGTTCAATATTTAAAAAGTAACTATTACCTTAATACAATAGATTAGCATAATTGATTTAGTAATATTCACTACAAATATATTTACTATATGTGTATTCAATATTTACCACTGAAATATTCACTACATGATGTATCTAATAGACACGGCTTGTTTCTTAGCATAAATTCGATTCGATACTATATAATACCCCAAATTCTGAACTTTAACATCTCACAACTGACGGAACCACCCACAATATCAATTATACAACTGCTAAGCTATATCATTACATTAACTATACGTTGTCTATATTGACAATACTCTAAATAACACCACAATAGCAATAAAGAATTGTAAAACACATTATTAGTAAAAACACAATATAAAAACACAATAATATAAAAGTCAGAATTATATCGTACCTTAGTTAGCCGTTGCCCGGGCGGAACTGAACCTGAACAGAGCCTGTCCTCCTTTTATATCCTATTTACACGTTTGACAGTGTCAACTGCCAAACGTCAGATCAAATTGTATATTTATTATTGGCAACATTATAAATTTAAAACATACCAACCATCAATACGATATAACCATATACGATAGGTTTATGCTATACATAATTAATGATACAATATATTTAGTTATATATTATTTGATACATATATGAATAACCCTAAAATCTATTTTCTAGTAACTTAACCTAAAACCTAACCTAAAAGTAACAATGATGTAAATTCTAGCTAGATTTATAACAGTTTGATATCCGAGCTTTTGCTGGGATTATAAATAGGTACTTACAAATGAAACACACATATTTTAAATGTACTTACTTTGATATTTTTGTTGATTAATTTTCAAAATATGTCTAATAATCTATCACGTGCCAATCGTATCACAGTTGTGAAGATGTGGCGAATAATTCGCAAAAGTTGACCGCGAACATCAAGACAACGATCTGTGACCGCGACCAAATTTTTATAACATTAATAGTAAAGGACACTTAGTAACAGTAAAGTAAAGAATATATAAATACTCTCTAAGCAGCCATCAACTACCAAAAAGCTACCTACCTGCCTTTCATTAGAGGTTTCTTAGATAGGATAAGACAACGTGACAAACAAAGATGTAATGGTTAGAAGCATGAAGCATTATTTTGCTGCTTGTAACTCTAATTATGTTTGATTTTTATATGTAGAATCATGTATTTGTGGTCTAAAATATAATTATATTACTATATTATAATTCACAATGTTAGTTACATTTCGATCTATTTTGATACATCTCTAATATCGTAAATGGTCTGAATTCCAGTACAAATATTATCTACCCGTTTCAGTTTTTGTGGTCATCATGTATTTATGGTCTTAAATATAATCATATTACTATATTAGTCTTTCGACTGTGGGTCAAGGGATTTCGACTGCAGTTCATCCATTTTCTCCTTCTACTATCATTTGTTCTTTCAAATGATGAGCGGGCATGGATTATCGGGCGAGGAGATAGTAAATAAAATAGCCGTTATACATCACTTCAATTATTATTGTAAATACTCACAGTACAATCAATAATCATAAAACTAAATAATAATCATAAACTAGCGTCCACCGTTCACGTGGCTGCGAGCGCCGGTTCAGTTATTTTCTGACTTCGATACAAACAGTGCTCACCTGGCCAGAGCCCGGTGTTCGCTATGGGAATGTCGTTCTTCTTGTTGGCCGGTATCATTGTAGCAAACATCATTGGTAACCACCAACGAGGTTAGCCTACACGGCCAATCCTGACAATCGCATGACCTCGTGCGCATGGTGTCCAGCATCTACACGACGCAGCATTATTCCTCCAGACCTGTTTAATGAGTAAAGATGCACATTAACGTTCGCTCGGCCTTTCCTGACCAGTATGAAATACATCGCTATTGCGTAGTAACTTGGAATGGGTGCGCGGAGCCCCTTCATTTAACTACCAACCATGGTACAGGCATAGTATAGACCATGGCACCCTCTTGGGGTACCAGGTCCTACTGACCGAATACCAAAATGCTACATAGGCTTATCAGGCTCAGCTGACTAGGCCCTTTCAAGTAATTACCAGAGTGCGGACCGGGCGTACTAGGCCCCTTTCGACCGACTCACAACCATGGACAGGGCCTACTGGGCCCTTCCGATCGACCACAAATCATGGACAGGGCATACTGGGCCCTTCCGATCGACTCTCAAAGCGTGGACCGGGCGTACGAGGCCCCTCCGACCAGCTTTGCTACTGCTACAACTATCAATAATAATATCCAAAGAGATCAGGCAGTTTCCGAGATATGATATGCTTATACGGGCTGTGCAATACTGCACAGTGAATTTACATCCGTAAGTAATTGTATAACGTTAAATGGAACACGATCGCAAACGCTTAAGGAATGAATATTTTTTTGCAGAAATGGCACATAAAGAGACAAATCAGTTCACAATGTCATAATATTTCCTCTCTTACTGGACCTCAGGCCCTTGATTCCGGTTATCCGTTTTGACAGGGATACCTGAAGTCGTGATCATATTACAATTATTGAGCGGTAGCGATGCTACGTATTATAATTACGAGGTTGCTTAGTGCCACGATAAATAAAATGGACTTAAGAATAATACCTATTTAGGAATAATCCATGAACTTCCGTTCCAGTAACCTGGCAAATACAAAATGCCCCATTTACCCGAACCAACAATTATTATTGAAATAAGGATACTCTGTGATTTTTGATAAATGTTCGACCTCAAATCACCGTTTTTACAATCTGAGAAAGTTTATCTTTCACAGTTCTATTATTTGTCGAAGGCGAGGTGAATAACCTCTGAGAAACAAAAACCGTTTCATCAAAAGACGTCGCTTTGCCAGTTGTGAAGAAATGTAGCTCTCACAGAAAACTCTTGCACTTGACTTCGTCGTAGCCTTTAACAATATAGATACGATGGAGCGGCGAATTTATGTTGCGGATACACAACACTCTCGTTTTTGTGTACACGATCTCTTACATTCGATATCCACAAGTCTGATAAAGACCTAAGCCTTATAACGAGCTGTTAAAATTGACGTTCATAAGCGTCACCTTGTGACCTAGATGAATAAATGATTTTGACTTTGACTTGTTGACTCCACGACACTTCGACGTTGTTTATTTTGACGCGTACAACAAAAATATTGACGTGTTAATCCAACTTAAAGGCCTTAGATAAAACATTTCAAAGCAAAAGAATAGTAAGAACCCAGTTTTATGAAGTCGGAAACATTTTTACAATTTACAAAATGTAAAAGGCTACGATTTGTGAAATGACGTGACTTAGAAGCTACGTAAAAGCTCTGCTTGTAAGAATTCAGTGAAAAATTCGAGTTATCCAAAAATTCTCTTCTATGGAAAACTGTTCCTCTTACTGATAACAATAATTTGTTTGGCGTTCCTTTCATCTCGAATCCCATTTTGCAAATAAACGATACACACGCTGACTGTACGCTAGCAAAAATGATACTAAAAGTGATTCCTTTGAAGAAGATACAAAATATTTTATTGCATGTCGTAAAATGTCACGGGTGAATATAGTAACTATGATATTAATACAGTGCAATGGCAATGTTGGGTGGTTAGATTAAAAAGTATACACTGTAGACAGTTGTAATCAGAACATAGGTGTAGTTCCTTATAAGAACAATAGGTGTACGTAGTGAGAGCTTTCTGGCAATAATAGTAAAAATAAACAGGAGTGTGGCGTGGCACGCGCCGTAACGCCGCGTGCACCGTTGTGGTGAAACAAGCCCGAACCAGGCACGTTTCATGATCCACCCGCAACAACACCACTGGGGATTAGTAAACATTAATGATCGTGCGGCTTAGTTCATTCATTGGACACTTTTGTTTTGAAAATTGAATATTTTGTAATGAACATGGCGTTCTGCCAGTACATTTTACCATGTCATAGCCGAACATTTTATCTGTAATGATTATTGCACTACGTTAAAAAGCAACTTAAAGTCCAATCCAGTATCATACTATGATACTGGATTGGACTTTAATGTTCTACTGTTGTAGTAAATACCATGTATGTACTTACATGGTTCAGTGTCTATCAAATTGATGTCTCGCGTAATGATTGGTAATTAAATCCAATATTCGAAATCGATAACTATTGTTTATCAATTAAGGACTAATAAGATATAATAATAAAGAAATATATTTATTTGCTAGAATATATTGGTACACGAAATAGGTACAAAATGTTACTTACCTATTTATTTACTTTTTACACCTCCCTGACTATGAATAAATCCTGTATCGCGGGGGACTCTGCAAACTTATACATAATATACACGTCGAGGTTAAAGTGGATCGGAAAAGGTGCCGAACATCGAGTGGTGCGATACGGCCGCTTAAACCACCACGCCATACATGCAGTGTCGGAGATATTAAAAAGATCTACACAAATCTATTAAGATTCTTAGCGACAATAACTGAGTCAAAGTTAGTCTTCATTAATCTTACCGACCAGCATCTATCGTAAAAAATACCGAAATGTGTCAAGACAAAAAAGTCACTGTACAAATATAAAACATAAAAAATGTCCTTTTTAGACACTCGAAACCGTCGTGAACAGGTAAAAAGGGTCGTTAGGATTGTCAAACGCATCATTCTTCAATCTATCACCTCGCGATTCAGGATAATGTAATCTTTGAACCGTGTTTGCACGTTTATTGACGAGCCATATTGTTGCCACTTGCCACTTGACGCTTCTACCCGTATTAGAGGTGAAAGTTAGAATACGTATAAATAAGTATTCACATTGAATGATCAACAAGTGCCAGATAACGGGAACCATTTTGCTCGATCGACACTCTATTTTACGCATTGTAGTTGCGACAATGTATAACTCACGGCACTCACGTATGCCACAAAAATTATGATGATGCTCAGATACTTCGGAAATTTCCCCTATACACATCGTAATATAGACGTTTCGTGCAAAGTAATACACTGACATTTTCAGATACTATCATCTTAATACGAGTGCGTGTTTTTAAGGTTCTTTTTATTTTATGTTTAAGTAGGTCTGTATTTGGGGAAGAGAAAGTTATTAAAACCTATTAACTTGAAAATCTTTTACTTTGGCAGACAATGGCACGTTAAGCAAGGATGGTGTTAAGTAGCAGCTATAAATAGAGCAAGGGCGGAGCAGTGTGCTAATTTCGTATGGTTTCTGAGATATAATCGATACGAAATTTTATAGAGCACACAATTAAGGCAAATGTCTAGACAAAGGCGTTCATATGTTTGATGACGACTGAACACCAATCACTCCATCCAACCTAGAACTTAAACTCAGTACTTAAGCTCAAAAATAACCATCAATTTAGATACGACATCAAATCATCCGACAAGGACACAAATATTTAAATTCTACTTTTAAACACAGCCATGCTTGTATAAGTTATTTATTAACTTTTATCAAAACAGTTAACACGGTTGTTTTTGTGTAAGTTCCAATCCACGTTCATCTACACACATAATAATATGTTGTGCAACAAACATAAAATATAAGTTTTAGGAAATTCTAAAACGAGTTTTGTCCGAGTGTTTTGAAGTCGTTAAACGGTTTCATACGCCACTGAATTAAAACAATAGTACAAACGATTAAAATGTTGTCTAAAGGAGCTTCAGTGTTAACAAACTCATTAAAGGACTGTTGTAATTGAAAGATAAAGTTACTCGAACATTTACTCTTTTGCTTTCTCGTATTAGCTCACTCAAGCTCTAAATGAAACTCCTTTATCATTTATAAACTATATCATTTATATACTCCATTCTCATTTATATACTCCAAGCAATTACCTGTATTTTTTATGAAGGGTTGTTATGATTTGACACAAAACTTTAGTTTACGGTTATGTTTAAAGCCTTTGTTGAGTTCTTGATGATGATGATTCTTGATCCTCAAGTTAAACAAAGAAAAGGTCATAGTCCGACAGGAGCTAGAACGTGCCTGGGGAAATCATTGATTAGTTAATAGTTACTTTTTGAGTATAATGTTATACGTTCTGCTTATGAAATTTACTATGCACCTCTGCCTACCATACAATATTCCATGGCTAGTTTTAAAATGTCATAGCCACAAGTTTATCTCAAGTGCAGACGACAGTAAAAGGTATGATAAAGATTTTTATTGAAATAAACGACATCATCATCGGTGAGTATCGGTTCCACCGGTTACGTAGCAATTTTACTAGGGCGCGGGTTCAATTCTCAATACAGGTGTCCCTTGGGCATGTGCGGCAAATATACCCGACATGGCCCACGAGGTGAAATATTTCCTCACCATTTTATACGATGCCCCATTTTTATGCAAAACACTGACGGTTACGAGTATTAGAAGAAACTCTCCATTCAATCTCGTTTTGCCCACCGTAATGTTGCGGCGGTCTTAATCAAAAAGGCTGCGTCTAAGATAAAAATAAAATTTTAAAAGATATTCTTTTTTACATTCTAGTCTTTAAAATTTTTTGCATGGTCGCTCTCTTATTT
This sequence comes from Euclidia mi, assembly GCA_944739405.2. Classification (NCBI taxonomy): domain Eukaryota; kingdom Metazoa; phylum Arthropoda; class Insecta; order Lepidoptera; family Erebidae; genus Euclidia; species Euclidia mi. The sequence continues at coordinate 68,810,433 of OX123184.2, forward strand.
ATCGTTAGTTAAAGTATTGATACTTAGTTATGTGACGTTGACTAAATTAATAAAATATTACACGAAATATATGTTAGTGTATTGTGAACGCACCCAAATTAGTTAATTTTTTATCGCTAGAGGCGCTTATCCCTCCTCACCACTTATGTCTATGGTTGAATTCTCTTTGACTTTTGTACTTGCTGCGTAATGCTGTGTGCAAAAAGTAATTACACATTTTATTCTCAAATTATCTTCGTTTCATTAAATAATTGCACCACGAAACCCTTTATGGTAGCAGAGCGTGGTTGGGCAATCAGATATACAGATTGCGAAGAATCAGGAAATAAAAGTGTGCCGGCGAAATTTCGAGGTTATGATAATTTTTGCACGTGTAATAGAAACTTACTTTTAATCATTGGAATTATCAGAATGAATAAAGATTAATACACATATGTTCAATCTGGAGAAACTCACAAGTCGTGAAAACTGTGCGACGTGGAAGTTTAGCATAAAAACTTATCTGGAGCACGAAGGTCTATGGGAGTGCGTGGAGCCAAGTACAGACGGTGAGGTTGATCCAAAAAAGGATATTAAGGCAAAAGCGAAGCTAATCCTGCTCATCGATCCTCAAAACTACGTCCACGTCCAAGATTGCAAGACTTCTCAAGAAGTTTGGAAAAATCTGATTAGGGCGTTTGATGATGGTGATGATGAAAGGCTTGACCAGAAAAGTGGGTCTGTTGAGAGATCTAATCAACACTTCACTGGATTCATGCAATGATATCGAAGATTATGTAAATAAAATATTAACAACTGCCCACAAACTTAGGAATATAGACTTTGAAATTAATGAAGAGTGGGTCGGAACATTGATGCTTGCAGGCCTTCCTGATGTTTATGCGCCCATGATAATGGGGCTAGAATGTTCGGGTGTACAGATTAGTGCAGATATGGTTAAAACAAAGCTGCTACAGGAAATAAAGTCATCAGACTCGGGTGCAGCCCTGTACACAAACTCAAAGAAGACAAAGAATAATTCTGATAAGTCCAAAGGTCCGAGGTGTTACAATTGCAACAGACATGGCCACTATGCAAAATTTTGTAACAGTTCAAAGAAGCAGTCAACTACAAACAAACAGAGTAAAAATGGAGATAGTACAAACTTTGTTGCCGCGTTTTCAGCTACTTCAGATGGTCTGAGTGACAAGTGGTTTGTAGATTCAGGTGCGGCCATGCACATGTCCGGGAAGCGAGATTGGATGTACAATGTCACCAAACCACGAGCGAAAAGCATAACAGTAGCCAACAGAGAGCCATTATCGGTAGAAGGTATTGGATGTGTCAATATTAATCTACCAGAAGGGAATATTCAGGTAAAAAATGTTCTCTATGTACCAAATTTAGCAGCCAATCTACTTTCAGTCAGTAGTATAGTAAAAACTGGATATAAAATTATATTTAACGACAAAGGTTGCTGTATTCATGATGTAGAAGGAAAAACAATATGTTCTGCAACACTCATCAATAAACTTTATGTGTTGGACACAGTAAATAATGTTGAGACTGCCCACTTATCTTCTTATAATGCAAATATGAATAATAATTATTTATGGCATCTACGGATGGCTCACTTAAACATTTCAGATGAAAATAAGCTGTCTACTTGTGCTGAGGGGGTGAATCTGACTGAAGAGAAAAGCGATACCGTCAGATGTACACATTGTTCAGAGCGCAAACAGGCAAGACTTTCTTTTAACAATGTGGGTACTAGAGCTACACAGCCTTTGGAGCTCATCCACTCTGATTTATGTGGACCAATGGAGAACAAGTCATGCTCAGGTATGAAATACTTTATCACTTTTGTTGATGATTACACTCGGATCGTCCATGTGTATCTAATGAAAGACGAGCTGAATATAGTAGTCGTTTTAAAAGATTATAAGGCCAAGATAGAACTGAAACTTGAAAACAGGATTAAAGCACTTCGAACAGACAATGGTACAGAGTACTGTAATCATCATTTTGAGAATTATTTGTCTAATCATGGTATAATCCATCAGACTTCAACACACTACACTCCACAGCAAAACGGCCTGGCAGAGAGAATGTATCGCACTCTAGTTGAGCGTCCTAGGTGTATGTTATTTTATGCCAATCTAGAAAAGAAATACTGGGCTGAGGCTATAGCTACAGCATGTTACATCACAAATCGTTGTCCAACAAAGAGTCTAAGAGGTAAGACTCCATATGAAATGTGGCATGGGCATAAACCCAATTTATCCCATATTAGAATATTCGGTTCTGATGCCATGGTCCATATTCCGAAGGAGAGGAGACATAAATGGGACAAAAAGTCAGCGAAAATGATCCTAGTAGGATATTGTGATACTAGCAAAGGATATAGACTGTTAGACGCTAAAAGCAACAAAATAATCAAAAGCACAGATGTAATTTTTCATGAAAAGTTTAATCTATACATATAATAAATCTGTAAGTGATCGATGTCTGTACATGGAAGATATTTAGGAGAAAACTATTTTAAGGGGTCTTTATTATAGAAGAGAACCCAAAAATATAATTATTACAATTTTTTGTCTGTTTGTCTGTGCGTTTGTGCACGCTAATTTCAGAAACGGTTTATCGTATTTGAATGCAGTTTTCACTGATATATTGTGGAAAGCCTCACTTAACATTTAGTGTTTGTTTTATACTAATCGGTTCATAAATAAAAAAGTTATGTCAATTTAAACACAACGATGTATTTTTTCGGTTGAAATTTTGTCCTATAGCAATGAAAATAAGTAACTCTTGAGTTGAATTGGTTGAACCTTAATATAGTATGACCTGTAAAATGTAAAATTACGACGGTTGAAAGATTATAAATGGTCATTTTCGAAAATTAAAATTTTCCAATTTAAAATAAGCTCTATCCTGTATAATTTATGATATTATATAGGGTTCAGCTTAGGCTGGGTATTATCGCGCGTGTATTAAGTGAGCTGAGTAGCGAGTCATTTACTGGAGGGTATCAACACTGGGATAACGCTTTGTCTGAAGCAAGTATAAGTGAAAGTCCTCATCGATTACGCCATTTGTTTGCTGTAATGCTGGAGTTCTGCAAACTTATAGATACTGCACAGTTATGGCATAGATTTCAAGACGAATTGGGCGAGGACTTTTTCAGGCACGCACAACCAATTAATGAATCGTTGTTTGCTTGCTATTCAAGACATAGCTATATCAGTCTATCCTATAACTCAATATGGCCTGCCCGAAGCATCATTTGATGGTCTAAGTATTAATAAAAATTAGGTGATGTATAGGTAAACTATTTACCCATTAAAACTAACCGAAATCCTGCAAAATGATGTCTCGAGACTAACTGAAGAACAGCGTTTAATATAATTATGATTGTATGATAGTAGATGCTCCGGGTGGAACTGGAAATACTTTTCTTATGATGATTTTGGCGAAGGAACGTAACTGTCTACCACTTCGGTGTTAATCTGTGTTAAAAAACAGCAGCCACAAAGCTAAAATATTCCTTACCTTTCCCACCATATGGGATGAAAGCACGATGACAAACCGTAAAGCGGTCGAATCATGTAGATCCTACATTAAAGGATATCAAGCAAAATTACCAACCCATGGGCGGTATTTTTTGTGGCGATTTTTGTCAGACTCTGCCTGTTATATCACGTGGGACAAGATCTGATGAAGTTAATCTGTCTACACTGTAGGATTCTATTATTGCTATGCATTTGAGATTGCGAGCGCAAGCGACTTATGAAAAAGGGCTATTTAGATACCCAGAAATGGACACGGGATAGTGAAAATTGTAGAGTACACCTATTTCTATCAACATAATATCGAGGTGTGGAAGACAAAGAATCAGCCAACTATTGAAATTCCAGTGGAATTTTTGGAATCCATCAATGCTTCTGGATTGCCATTTCAAAAGACATAACATAACGTAACTTCACACCGTTATCTCCGAAGGAGTAGGCAGAGGTGTACTACACACGCCGAGCCTATTACCATACCATCTACCGGGCACATTATTAAGCGAGCGATATTTAACATTTTTAATGCAGATATAACTTTGAAAAGTCAGAGGTGTGTGCGGGGGGCGATGGCCGGGGATACTTGGCGATCGAACCCGAGACCATAGTCTCGGCAGTGGTACGTACACCACAGGGCTATTTCTAAAGATAAGTCTGATACGGGCACTTGAATTCTTATATAGAGATTCAAGTGCCTGTGTCAGAATAAACGGGGCCTACACGGACTGGTTTAACATTAAACGTGGTGTTAGACAGGGATGCGTAGCGTCTCCTTGGCTGTTCAATCTATTCATGGACAGTTGTTTGACCGATCTGAAAGAGTCTGAATATGGCTTAAGAATGGGTGAATCTGTGTCTAAGACCCTGTTATACGCTGATGGTAACTAGGGGTGTAGTGGGGTCCATATTGTTAACATTTATACCATCTGATGACCTCCCCACAAACTCTTCACTAGTGGCTCCAAGAAGCCGTAGTGTACGCGGCGGCCACACCCCGGGAAACCACGTCCATCTGTGGGCTAAACCTAGTGAAGGAGACTATGAACAGTCATAGTTTTCTGGGTGATCCCCCCAATGTACACAATGTGCGTTGATAATATAATGAATGTGAATCTTTTTTACAACTATTCTGACGACACAGCCAGGTAATGTGAAAAACCTAAAGGGCGTTCGCCAGGATCCATATAGTGGCTTACGGTCTTTCACTGCATTCCGACCTCCGCCAGTCGTATCGGTCTCCCGGTCCACTGGGCAAAGGAGGAGGGAACGAGAGAGTGGGCTTGCACCTGCGCAACTGCTTGTCCACTTTAAATAAATTCACGCGCAGATGACCTCGGCAGTTCTTTCCGGATTGGAGTCTTCAAAGCCCTGTGGCGATGGGACGTTGGCGATGGGGCCGCGGTAACGATGTGCCAAGGCTTTAGTTAACATCCTGTACGTAGGCGGTCAGTGGAGAATGGTCGCTCCTTGAGCCGACTGAGACGGGGTTCAGGGTTCGGCAGCACCATTGGCGACAAAGCAGCCCTATTTAGGATCGCTCTGCTTTCCTCTGCACTGGGGAGGGGCCTAGAAAAGTTGGCCCAAAAATAGTTCGTCTCACCCATTTTCCCAGGTGCCAGGCCGCGGGCACCTGGACATCGTCAAAATGCGGTCCAAAGAAACAATTAAATTCGATTATGGTAAAATCACGACAACTCAGCGTAGCTACATGGAATGTACGAACTTTACTTGATAGCGACCATAACAAATGCCCGGAGAGGAAAACTGCTCTTATAGCAAGAGAGCTCAGTCGCTATAAGATAGATATAGCTGCAATCAGCGAAACCCATCTGAATGGCAGCGGAGTGCTATGTGAACAACTTGGCGGTTACACATATTACTGGTGCGGACGTCCCTCTGGTGAGAGGGCGAGCAGTGGCGTAGGCTTTGATATTCGTAACGGTCTGATTAGAGATCTGAGTGAACTCCCTAAGGGCATCAATGACCGTCTCATGACTCTACGTCTACCAATCACTGACACAAAATTTGTACATCTCATAAGCGCTTATGCCCCTACTTTGCCTTCACCGGATGAGGATAAAGAGGCATTCTATCAACAACTTCGTCAGGCCCTTGAAGTCATACCAAAACACGATAAAATCATCTTGTTGGGAGATTTTAATGCTCGCGTTGGGAAGGAAAATGACATTTGGAAAGGTGTACTGGACACGCATGGGGTCGGCAAATGCAATGGTAATGGACTTAGACTACTAACACTTTGTGCAGAATTTGATCTTGCCATCTCCAATACATGCTTTAGACTTCCCGATAAATATAAAACATCATGGATGCACCCACGTTCACGGCATTGGCATTTATTAGACTACATAATTGTTTGCCAAAAAGATCTTCGTGATGTTCACATCACCAAAGCGATGCGCGGTGCAATTGGTTGGACTGATCACCGTCTTATTAAATCTAAAATGCTAATCCAGCTTAAAGCACCACGACGAGCACCTCACCAAATCCCACTTAAGCTAGCCTATGCTAAGCTTATCAATTCAGCAGAACTCGGCAATAGGCTGGACACAGAGTTTGCTACCAATGCGCCACATTTTGTGAATGCTAGTACAAATAGTTATTGGAGATCTTTAGCTAAGCATCTGCAAAAATGTACTTTTCGCATTATTGGTACGAAACAAAAGCGGAATCATGATTGGTTTGACGCTGCAGATCCACAGATTAGAAACTTAGTGGACACGTACCGAATGGTGCTAAACTCAAAGCAGACAAATCCACATAGCGTGAAAGCGGCTCAGTGTCAATTAAGTCATAAAATTCGTAAACTGAAAGACACGTGGTGGCGAGAAAAAGCAGCTGAACTGCAACATTTTGCTGATACTCATCAGTCTGGTAAATTTTTCGAAGCTGTTCAAGCTATTTACGGCCCGAGGATACGAAAAACAGCACCAATGTACTCAAAAGACAGGCAGCATCGAGTTACAGATAAACGTGATGTATTAAAGCGTTGGGCAGAACATTTTCATGACGTCCTAAACCCGAATGCGCTCAATGTTGACCTGGCCTATATACTTTCGTTAAAAGAATTGCCAGTAAATAACAACCTGGATGACCCACCCACTTTTGAAGAGTTTGCTAACGCATTAAAGCGTCTCAAAAATGGAAAGATTCCCGGTTTTGACCAACTACCTTCAGAAGGATATAAATATAGTGGAAGAAACATAATGAACAGACTCTACCATCTTGTCAAAGAAGTATGGGAACAAGAGCAGTTGCCTCAAGACTGGAAAGATGCGGTGATTTACAAGTTGTATAAGGGAAAGGGAGATATCTCTGACTGCAGCTCTTACCGAGGCATATCGCTTCTTTCTAGTGCGGGTAAGATCCTTGCGCACATTATTAATGCACGTCTTAGCCAAGCAGCTGAGAAACACTTACCTGAGATTCAGTGTGGCTTTCGTCCCAGCCGAGGCACTGTCGATGCCATAGCCGTGGTAAAGCACCTCCAGGAAAAAAGCTTAGAACATCAACAGCCTCTATTCATGTGTTTTGTGGACCTGGAGAAAGCATTTGATAGTGTTCCACGGGAGGCGCTTTGGCTTGTACTCGAGAAATTCGGATATCCAAAGAAGTTCGTTAACCTCATACGCCAGTTTCACGATGGCATGAAAGCAAGGGTTCAACATGAAAACGAACTTTCCGAAGTGATCCAAGTTACGAGTGGAGTAAAGCAGGGCTGCGTAATGGCACCCACACTTTTCGCAAATTATTTTTCTGTAGTCATTAGAGACGCACTGCAAGATAGTCGGGGCCAAATCCAACTTAATGTCCGGTCTGAAAAAGGAGTATTCGACATATCAAGGTTCAGAGCTAAATCGAAAATCCAAAAACTCTCATTATTGGAGATTCTATATGCTGATGACGTGTGCCTCATGTCCAATGATATGAATCAGCTCCAAAGCTACGTTGACTCATTATACAAATCTTGTCAACGATTTGGGTTGGTTATCAGTACTTCCAAAACTCAGCTCCTCAAACAACCACCACGGGGATTCGAAGCTGATAAGGCAAACTCACTTCCCAGGTTGTGAAGTAACCAATGACCGTCTGTGGGACGAGTCAGACTACAGACCACCGACCCAAACAGACTGGCTGATAGCCGAAAATGTGGTCACCACAGACCGGCTGAAATGGGCAATAGACAGCTTCCAGGCATTCAAATCCGCAGGCCTGGATGAAATCATACCAGCATTCCTACAGTGGGGATGCACAACGATTGTGCCGCACCTGCTCGACATCTACAGGGCCTCAATAGCGCACAGATACATACCTTGCAGGTGGAGGGAAGTTAAAGCCATATTCCTCCCAAAACCTGGCAAAACTGACTACTCACAAGCGAAAGCATATAGACCCATCAGCTTGACCTCCTTCTTATTGAAAACGCTGGAGAGACTTACGGACCGATACCTCCGTGAGGGCGCACTACTGCGCAATCCACTACACCCACATCAACACGCCTACAGAAGTGGCAGGTCAACTGAATCGGCGCTGCATTCCGTTGTGGGAACCATTGAAACAGCGCTTACCAACAAGTTATTGACACTGGGGGCCTTCATTAACATAGAAGGTGCCTTCGACAAAACTAAGTTCAACAGTATCAGCCGGGCCCTCGAAAAGTTCGGAGTTGAGCAAACCCTTAGTGGCTGGATTGATCAACTGCTGAAACAGAGGGCAATACAATTCACGGTAAACTCCACCACGAGGGGCATAGTTGCAAAAGGCTGCCCTCAGGGAGGTGTACTCTCACCCCTGTTGTGGAACATTGTGGTGGACGATCTGTTACGGAACTTAAACGACAGACGATTCTTCATGGTCGGCTATGCAGACGACATCACCATCCTGATCAAAGGTGACTCAGAAGACACGATCCGAAATCGGATGCAAGCAGCCATCAGGATCATGGAGGAATGGTGCAACCAACATGAACTGACGGTTAACCCCAACAAAACGGAGCTAGTACTTTTCACCAACAAAAGGAAAACCCATATGTGCAAAACACCAAAACTCTTTGGAACGGAGCTTACCCTATCGAATGAAGTCAAGTACTTGGGCGTAATACTTGACCATAAGCTAAACTGGGGCAAGCACATCAGCACAAAAACAACAAAAGCATGCACAATCTTCTGGCAATGTCGGAGAATCATAGGCAAAAAATGGGGTCTCAAACCATCAATTACCCTGTGGATCTACACTGCCATTATACGCCCTATGCTTACATATGGTGCAATAGTGTGGTGGCCACGCACGCAACTAAGCACAATCACAAAAAAGCTACAGAGCCTTCAACGCCTAGCCTGCTTGGCCACAACAGGCTGCATGAAGAGCACCCCAACAGCCGCCTTGGAGATACTACTGGACCTAAGACCGCTGCACCTAATGATCCAGCAGGAAGCTGGCGCTGCAGCAATCCGTCTAGACAAGCTCGGGCTATGGAGAAAGGATGATCGAATTACTCACGCACGCCTAAAAGGGACCTTAACCAAAGAGATCCCGATGCTAGAGGCCGCTTGCGATCTCATCCCTAAAACTTTTGTCTTTGACAAAAAATATCGCATCCAATTGCAGGAGGAACACAAAGACTGCTCTGGTATACACGAAGTCAGAGTATACACAGACGGCTCAAAAACGAAGTATGGGACGGGTGCGGACGTATTCTCCCATGACTTAAATATCAACATCTCAACATCCCTTGGCACCCATAACACCATATTCCAAGCCGAGTGTGTTGGGATAACAAGAGCCGCAACAGCAATCGCGTCTAGGAACGTAAGTGACCTGGCTATACGCATTATCACGGACAGTGCCTCTGTACTACAAGCTCTAGGCAGCAACTGTTTTAACAGCGGCCTCATCATGGAATACCACCTAGAGCTGCAAAAGATTGCAGAGAAGAATCGGGTTACGCTGCAATGGATTAAAGGCCACAGCAACTCCGCAGGCAATGACGCCGCAGACCAACTGGCACGGCAAGGATCGGACACAATGATAATGGGACCCGAGCCGATTGTACCGATACCAGCAAGCCAAATCAAAGCGTGGCTACGTGAGAGAACCGCACATGAACACGAAAAACAGTGGGCAAACATAAAAGAATGCAGACAAACAAAAGATGCCATCCCCTGCTTGAACAAGCGACTCTCACACAAGCTGCTGCATTCTAATAGGAAAACACTAAAGCATCTGACGGGCATAATAACCGGCCACTGTCCACTCAACAAGCACCTATTCAACATAGGCGTTACGGACAGCCCACTGTGCAGGGGCTGCATGGAAACCGAAGAAACACCCGCTCACGTCATTCTGCAAGCTGCTGTGCAAGTGTGAGCGATCAACGGGCAAAGCTGCTGAACAACCCCAGAACCATGAGTGAAGCTTTAAACGACACCAGCCAACTAATGGCTTTCTGGAAGGAACTAAGGTGGTATGAGTAGTCGGCGTCAATGAAGTCGCCACATATGCACAATGGCCCAAATAAGTGGCTAAGTGCGGAAAACCCACGACCAACTATAACTATAAGGCAACACTGACTCTAGATGGCAAACCACTAGAAGAAGTGACACGCTTCAAATATTTAGGAAGTCACATCAGACAAGATAACACCCTAGCTACGGAGATACCATCGCGCATAGCCAGCGCCGCCGTTAACTTTGGACGACTAAATGATCGAGTCTGGAAGTCCCATGACCTGAAACTGGAGACAAAGATCAGCGTCTATAAAGCGTTAATCCTTCCGGTCCTCTTATATGGCGCAGAGACATGGTGTCTATATAGATCGGATATAAGAAAGTTGGACTCATTTCACCTTAAATGTCTTAGATCCATCTTAAGAACAAAATGGGAAGATCGCGTGCGGAAATCCTGCGTCGTTCCAAAGTTTATGGTATGGAAGCTCTCCTTATGAAAAGCCAGCTCAGATGGTGTGGACACATGTTTCGCATGGAAGACCATCGCCTGCCCAAAGCCGTATTCTATTCTGAATTAGCTGACGGCAAACGGAAACGTGGTGGACAATACCTGCGATATAAAGATGTGTTCAAAAAGCATCTGAACACTTGCGGCATCAACCCTGCAAACTGGGAGGAAATCGCCTCACACAGATTGACATGGCGCTCTACCATCTTTAATAAGATAAAGTCCTTTGAAGAGAAACGTCTCCAAGACCTTGACGTAAAACGCCAAATACGTAAGGATAGACCTAAAATCTCCTATGTCTTTACCTACAATGCCACAGGCCAGTTATTCTGTCATTCCTGTAACCGGACTTTCAAGACTAAGTTTGGACTTGCGAGCCATATTAGAGCACATGCTCGAAATTAAAAGGAATTGCCTTCGGTCGCCGTTATCGAAATCGATAAGGAGGACTATATACGCTGACGATCAGGTTCTTTTTGCGTCGTCAGCGTCGGATTTACAGATGGTCACTGTAATGAATGAGGCGTATAAGAAGGGCATGAAAGTGAATGTAAGCAAGACTAAGGTAATGGTCACAGAGAGGGAAGACAGTATAAATGACTGTAACATAATGATAGGAGATAAAAAAGTGGAACAAGTGAATGAGTTTGTGTATTTAGGGTCTTTGTTTACGAGAGATGGAAAATGTGAGGGAGATGTTGAAAGGAGAGTGAAAGCAGGAAATAGTGTGAATGGCGCCTTACAGTCCATTATCAGTAATGAAATTATCCCAAGTAAGGCTCGCCTTGCTGTACTGCAGGGCTGTACTGCTGCTGGCGTTCTATAGTCTCTGCCTACTCCAATGGGAGACAGGCGTGACGATAGATACATATAGATAGAAACTTAAAAAGTAGCCCCACTAAATTTTTATGACTGCACCAGAAAAGTAACTAATTTACAACGAAACGTGATCGAAGCAGAGATTTTAATAGGGTGTGGAGCAGGTGATAATGTTTATGTATACACCGGATGTATTTTTCTAATTCCAAAAAAAAATTCCTTTAGTTTCAAACGAGTGCAGCTTAGCTTAAGGCCAAACGCTGAAAGTTGCGGCTGTGGATCTAAGTAACAGCTATTTTCACACGGTCAGCTTAATGTAGCTCTGTCACGTGTTAGCTAGCTTAGGCACCTTTATGTTTGTATCCCCGAAGGCTATCCTTATATAGTGTACAAAGTAGCTTTAATGTAGATTATTAGATAATAAAATAATGAAGAAACAAAGTCCACGCGAACGGAGTCTCGGGCACAGCTAGTAATAATATATATATATTGTGATAACAATGTTTCAGTTGATAGTTGTGGAAACAGCTTGCCATCAGAGAGAACTAGTTCATCAGTCAGGGATGAGAGCAGCCATGATAGCTGGATGGAAGTCAGCCCATCTCAGTCAAAATCAATCAAAATGGGAAATTCAACCACAGGAAATGAACTTACAATTGATTCACCAGATGATGATTCTAGTGAATATCAATCAGGTACAGATGATTTAGATGAGACTTACCAACCTCCTAGACAGGCAAATAGATCACAGAATAATGAGAGCAATATTACTCTAAGGCCTCGTAATAAGGTAAACAAACATATGAATGAGAGTAGTTTGTGCTGTTTTTACACAAATTTGTCTGATCCACAGTCAGTACAAGAAGCCTTGTCATCCCCACATGCTGTGCAGTGGAAGAGAGCCATGGATGAAGAATACGGCTCACTGATGAAGAACAACTCATGGAGCTTGACAGATCTTCCTTCCCGTAAAAGAGCTCTACCATCAAAGTGGGTGTTTAGAACAAAGACTGACCAGGCTGGTAAAACTGTTCGCTATAAGGCAAGGCTAGTCGTAAAAAGATTTGCACAGAGAAAGGGCATTGATTATGAGGAAGTCTACGCACCTGTTGTAAGGTATGCAACTGTCCGGCTTTTATTTAGTTTAGCAGCAAAACACAACTTTGAAATTGAGCAGATGGATGCTTTGATTGTGATGCTGATATCTACATGGAACAGCCTGAACTATATGTAGATGGTTCAAAGGTATGCCATTTACATAAATCTATATATGGCTTGAAGCAAGCCAGTAGATTATGGAACACAAAATTACACAATATACTGCTAACCATGGGAATGCAACAGTGCAAGACTGACCCATATGTATATTACAATACAGAAAACATTCTTTTCTGTCTAAATCTAAATTGCTGTATGGGTCGATGACCTACTTATATTTACTTCTGAATAAAATATGAAAAACATGTTAAAGGATAAACTAATGCACAATTTTGAAATGAAAGACTTAGGAAAGGCAGGTTAATGTTTGGGATTTAATATAATAAGAAATGAGAACTCAATTATGTTGAAGCAGAAGAAATATATAAATGAAGTTTTAGATAAATTTGGAATGTCGGAATGCAATGCTATCAAGACACCTATTGAAGTTTTACTGAAATTCAGCAATGATGTGGAAGCTGAAACAAGGACTGATTTTTCTTATCGACAGATCATTGGCTGTCTTTTGTACATAGTACAAGGCACAAGACCAGATATTGCATTTGCAGTTAACACATTAAGCAGATATAATAATGAGCCAAAGTTTGAACACGTAGCTGCAGTTAAAAGAGTACTAAAATACCTACAGGGAACTAAGGATCTTAAACTCGTAATGCAAGTATTCTGGGATACTGCGATGCGGATTGGACCAGTGATGTGCAAGACCGCAAGTCGTGCACTGGTTATATATTTATGTTACAGGGAGGTGCTATCTCATGGTCATCGCGCAAACAGCAGACTGTGGCCCTGTCAACAGTGGAGGCAGAATACACGGCCATGTCTGCAGCCACGCAGGATGCGCTGTGATTACGCCAGCTCATCGGGGAACTTACCTGTCAGCAGAATGAACCTCTTCTTATCTATAGTGATAGTCACAGTGCCATAAGACTTTCCACTAGTGATTGTTATTTGCCTAGAACTAAGCATATCGACATAAGGTATCATTTTCTTAAACAACATGTTAATTATTGTGATATTAAATTTTTGTTACTGTAAAGGTAGTGAAATGATAGCGGAGATTCTTACTAAAGGTACCACCTCAGAGAAACACGTATATTAAATTGTTTAGCAAATATGGGGCTTGCGTTCAAGGGTGGGTGTTAGTGTATAGTGGACGCACCCAAATTAGTTAAGTTTTTATCGCAAGAGGCATGTGCTAGAGGCGCTTATCCCTCCTCACCACTTATGTCTACGGTTGAATTCTCTTTGACTTTTGTACTTGCTGCGTAATGCTGTGTGCAAAAAGTAATTACACATTTTATTCTCAAATTATCTTCTTTTCATTAAATAATTGCACCACGAAACCCTTTAGTGACGTGTCACAAAACTCAATGTGGCGCCCTCTAGCGCCAAAAAGTGTTGTGTTAAAAAATAAAAATGAGAAACACCGTGGTTGATATCATTTGAAAGGGCATCACATGCACATTTCTAAAATATTGCTTAAATTTAAAGTGGCGCCCTCTAGTGGACAAAAAAACATGTGTTAAAAAAATCTATATATACTATAATAAAACTGTAGAGGTGAAAAAGTCTGTACATTAAAGATGTTTTGACGAAAATTAGCTAAAAAATCTAGGAAAATGCTTAAATGCAATACTTGATATTTTTTAGAATTTATGTCTGTCTGTCATTCCCTATGTTGCTAAAGATCTCTAAAATGGCGAAATTGATTTCAATAAAAATTACACTCATATACAAAGGATCTTCAAACCTATAAAATAGTATATGTTACATCACAATCAGTTGAGTGGTTTTCGGTGTACAGCTTGACCTCTCCTTTGTACGTAGTCCCAAACAAAACAGGGATCATCCAAAACTGGTTATTACATATATGGTGCCATCTATGATCATCATAAGTTTGTTAGTAAAAGTATAGTAAGTCTAAATAGGTACGACAGGTACCTTCAAAGTGTTTTATGGCTACCTACCAACCGATAGATGTCATTTTTTTCTAATAATTTTCTAGCAGAATAAATGTTTCTTGCAAAAAAGACAATAATTATGTGTCGGATATCTTTCTGTTATTAAAAAATAATAGAGTATAATATTCGGCACTTTCATAAACAAAAAGTCTCTGTATCAAAATTTATTACAATTTCCAGTTAATTTAAACGGTCAATCTCATGTATTTAAAATTATTATGTTTATATAATAGTTATATAATCATTTCATTATTATTTATTTTAAATGATAAATACAATGACAATAAATCCTTTTTTCAATAAATTGTCGGTTAGTCCATAATTCTTGTTGGGTTGTATTTAACTGTTAGTCAATTTATTTCTGGTTTCCACCAAAAATACTAATTGCACCACTAAGCTAAGTTGACGGAGCCCTGCTACGCAGGGCTCCTATTTTTGCGAGCAGGGTCACATGGTCTCTGCCTACCCCTCCGGGAAACAGGCGTGAGTCTATGTATGTTTGTTCTATGTGAAGGTGGTAAAACAGTAAATGTTGTGTATAAAGAAATTCTCTAAAGATATATATTAGGTATATAATATACATATAAAAGTTATAAATATTATATACTCTTAGCATAAATGTCATGCTAATTAAATTCCAACTTTTACGCGAACGAAGTCGCGGGCACAGCTAGTATTTAGACAATTACATCGTGTTTGATACTAATGAACAGAAGTTTTATGTTAATTACATACCTAGATCGTATTTGACAATTTAGCTTTTGCAAGTAAATAATGAAAAGTAAAAAATCTAAAACTCGACTACGACAAAAAAATCGACGATGAAAAAGTATGCAACAAGATTTTCAGGATGCTGAAATAAACAAGGTTACTGGAAAAACAATAACAGAAAAAAATAAGAGCCGTAGTCACACGTTATATAAAACCTTAACAAAACAACTAATCACGTGTGACGGCGGCTCTTATTTTTGTTCTGTTATTGTTTTTTTAATTACCTAATTACTTCACCGGGCAGAGTAATGCCAGCTTCAGTGTGTTGCACAAGCGTGCATTTAAACTACGATAAGTCGGAGTACAAAAGGTAAAACCAGAGCATTGTAACCAATTTTCTACGAGGAGTAGATTCGCTTAAACAATAAATAAGACGGAGAACAAATAAACATATCAGTTTAAAATGAAAGATCATGCCTTACTACATCTCGCCTTCGATTCGTATAAATCAATACCTTGCTTCTTAGTAGTACTCATAATGCAGTTTTATGAGTGTTGGTCCCGTTATCCCAGTTTCTGTGTGAACTACTCCCCAGTGAAATTCACTCCGAGGGTAAACAAACGATTTGTACGTGGTTAGTGACGCGATTATCGGCATACTCGATTAGAAGGTATACGTTTCCAAGGTTCGTTCTACCTCATCAATTATACGGACTTTCATCAGACGTATATTGATAAAAAACTGATGAAATCATTCATCAAAATATCGATGTCTTATTCGCTTTAAATCTCACTGTCTTATAATGCGAGTTTATATGAAAAATTCCTGTCTAAAAGACGTACGTAAAAGAAATTTGTAAATATTAAAGGTAGGGATATCTGATATCAAAGTGACACCTAAACGCGAAACGTTCGGGACTTTTCCTTATATTGACAATACGAGAACGTTCCAATACCGTTTCGGTAACTTTATCATTCCTAATTTAAAGTATGCTCTCCGACGTACGCATAATGAATTTAGTATAATTTACCTATACCTAGTCTTGCCATAAATATTGTAACAAGGAAAAAAAAAATTAATTGCAAATTACATTTATTACTTTTTCAGTGTGTTAGTTTAATACATAAATATAAAAAATATATATATATATAAAAAGCTTATTTGAAGTGGTCTCCATTGATTGCAACCGGCCAGTTATCAATAGAAGCATGCACTCTTTCCATGGGAAAATTCTTCACTGCCAATCGAATGGATTGTTTTAGGGACTCCAAATTGTCATGGCATTTAAAGCAAGCTGTACTTTCTAAAACTGACTATAAATCCAGCAGATTAAGATCGGGACTAGATGACGACTAGTCTTCAGCTCTGATGAAGTCCGAAACGTTCGCTTCCAACCAAGCCTGCGTGGACCGAGCTTTATGACCCAGTGCCGAGTCTTGCTGGAAGGACCATACTTGGTTATTTATTTGTTTGGGAAAATAAACAGTGTAAGTAGATACAAAATATTTAGAACAATCACATCGTACGATAGTTAGTAATACAAGTATATTTTACAGCAAAACTTAAACTAAAAGTCAAAAAGCATGCAAACAAGAGCATAACAATAAAATGTTTTATTTATTTTTATGACGATATTAGTATTAGACCTCAGTTACCTCCACATGCCATGAATATTACAGATTTAAACCACTAACGGACTTTTGAACTGCATTATGAAATTGACTAGGAGATAGTGAGAATATATCAATATAACAGAAACACTTAGCGAGCGATCACACTACGCGGGACCGGCTAATTAGCCGGTCCGGCTTAATGCCCGGACCGGCGAATAACGAGCCAGTGGCAGAACAATTTGTATGAAGCTATTCACACTAAGCTGGATCCGGTCAATAGACCGGATCCGGGCATTAAGACGGACTCGTACAGCTGAGCTAAGAGTATGCGTTAGAATATACCGATCGTTATGGCAACGATCATATGCTATATTAGGTATAGATAGTTATACGTCAATTGTTTGACTATCTAAATTTCATAACGAGTATAACCACCATGAAATGCCGCGCGCGGTCAGACTTTACCTATGTACCTAGTTATATTTTAACGTAGCGTTTTTTGACAGCAGAATGGTTGGCCGGTGACCATTTAGATAGACATTTTGTAAGATTGCAAGGCTTATTTATTTCTTCTTATTGTATTCTTTTTTTTATATATTTATTGTTGAGTTTCCTTTACTCTTTGACGAATAATTTTACGATTTGATATATTTTTACCATTTTTATACACGTTTTGGATTTATGTAATTTTTTAACTTTTAATGTTACATAGTACAGATAAAAATAAAATTATTTTATCTGTACATTACTTTTTCTATTTTTCTTTTTTCACTTTTGTGCTCAATTTTATTACATTTAGCTTTTTGTTATTATTAGCACCTTTTTTGTTTAATTGAACTTTATATTTTAATTTCATTTTGATATCTTTGTATACTTTTTGTACATGTATTTTTTTAATTTCTCTCATTTTGGCGTATTTTTGTTGTCTGGTTACGGTTTATTTGTTCAATTTTAACGTTTTGTAATGTTTGTGAAGTTTAAAAAAAACAGCTTTTTGTGATACTATTAGATTTTTTTCTTGTTGTTTTTTTTAGCGTATTCTTCACATAGTTTAATTTTATTTTAAATTTGCATTATATTTAAATTTCTTTAATCTTGCCACATTTGTTATTTGTTTAGATTTTTCTTTTTCACAATATTTTTTGTTGATTAACTTTTTGCTATTTTTGTCGTAGTTTTTGCCATCTCAATACATTTCATTATAGGTCTCGATAACAATCTTAGCATTCTTAATGGTTTTTTAAAACGAGCCTTACCAAACCACTTGCTGTTATCATTCTAGTTATGCATTAGACATATCTACGAGTAAATACTTCTTCAAATTAGGTGATCGAACGATATAGATAGTTATGAAATATAGATAGTTATGACAACGTGCACAGACCCATGCCTAGTGCCGGTGACATAGTGTTACCAACAGTTGAACTAAGCTCTCCACCAGAAACCACAAATAAAATTTCCCTAGACACATGACACCCACTTAAATTATCATTATAATTACTTATTTCACTTCGGAAAACAATTGGTATACAGAAATAATAATTCGTTCTAGTGGTAATATGTAAAGAAAAATGCAAATTAAATGTTAAATCAACACATCAAGTAATATAATAATAATAGATTGAACAATGTATAAATTATTTTAAAACGAACGTTGTATTCAATTTTAGACAAATGTTGAAACCCCCAGTTTTAGTGCTAATTCTACTAAGTTGGTAACACTGATCGGAGCTGGCCTTAGAATAAGGAAAATACTATAGAGACCGCATTACAATAGCAGTCTTGTCCAATATACATAGTTACTTCATTTTGACTTATGATTTTTCTAGCGTAGAGTAAGATAAATGTCTATAAATGATTATATTATTTGATTTAGTCGTGGCTTTAACATAGCCTTTGCGCATGCAAAAATAATTTTCAAACCAATATAAAAAACGCCTGGCAATGTAATAAAGCCCCGACTTATGTTTGTTTGTATTCTTTATACATTAAACTATTATATTTAAAAATTGCATGTTGCCTCAAATACATTTTTGTTCGATTTTTAATTTTTTCTATAGCCTCGCTGCTCGCCAGCCAGGTCTGCAATCATGCCTCAAATACCTCCCCAAAATTGATGCCAGCTCTCCTAGTAGATATAAAGTAAATATCGATGAAACATAAATATAGATCAATAAATTTTAACGTAGGAACAGACACTTGTGATTTCATTTACAAAACCTGTTCAAATTAAAACCTGCATATTATTATTATATTGTTACGGACGGGGTAACGGGACTGGAAGGAAACACCGAGTAGCACTGATGACACTTTATTCGACTTGACACACGACACGCCGTTTAATTCCGACGCAGTCAGCACCAACACTAGCGTTTTTTTTTGCACTGCACTTTTCACTGCACTTCACTGCACTTTACTGCACTATAATACTTTCACTTCACTTTTTTTACTACTTCTTCTTTCTTCCTTTACTTCTTCCTTTTCTTCTTCACTTTACCACTTTTCAACTTAAACTGGCGCTTAGCGCGTCTACACCGCCTTATATACCCCTAAGAATGTTCTAGATCTACTAATTTCGATTGTCTTTTCGTTATTCAATTGTTTTTCCATCTCCTGTCTCTTTTTAACCTTTCCATTCCTTCTTGAAGTTTCTAGAATTTTCTAATCTTTATTCGAAATATTTAAATTTGTGTTTCCATCTCCTGTCTCTTTTTAACCTTTCCATTCCTTCCTGAAGTTTCTAGAATTTTCTAATTTTTACTCGAAATATTTTAATAATCTTTTAAATATTTGCCAAATATTCATAAACATTTTCCAAATTTCATAAAAACCATAATCCACATAACAGTTATCACTGGGATTTGAACCCACGCCTTCAGAACGTGAACGGAATGTGTTATCCGCACGGCCATCGCCTTGTTGTCGATGACTGGTGAATTTGGCGAACACTTGACAGAGTGTATACGTCATCGAACTAAAAACTCATTTCCAAATAATAAAATAGTCTTCAAACCTCTTTGCTAATAAATTATTGTGTTTGATGACTGGATAGTTTGTCGTGTAGACGTCAGAAGTCCTTGGCAACGGTAGTGATGACAGCTTGGCATGACACCGGCCGTCACACTACCCCCTCTCTAAGACATGCTCGTCCCGAGCATTGTTGGATCCATGATATACCGCTATCCTATCCACATGAACGATCTTCAGTGGACTTATAGGTGTCTTTCGAATTCTGTAGGTTACATCGTTAATTTTCTTTATTACAGTATATGGTCCTTCCCAGCTTGGCTGTAATTTGGGAGATTTTCCCTTACATCGGACCGGATTATGAAGCCACACCAAAGTTCCCTCTTCGAATTCTCTTGCATTTGCGCGTCTGTCATATCGGGTCTTCATTCTTACTCCCGCTTGTAAATTCTCTTGTCTAACGTGTTCATGAATTTCTTCGAGCTTTCTTCTTAATTCACATGCATAATCGGTAACACAGCTAGGTGTCCCCGGTGGACATCCAGCAAGAAGGTCTACTGGAAGTCGTAGCTCCCTTCCTAAATTTGTTCGCGCCGGGGTTGTTGCCATACTTTCATGTACTGCGGCTCTGTAAGCCAGAAGAAATAGTGGGATATATTCGTCCCAGTTTCTCTGATGGCTATCGACTACTTTAGCAAGATGGCGCTCCAATGTCTGGTTAAATCTCTCCACCATTCCATCCGATTGAGGGTGATACGGAGTTGTTCTAGTTTTGTGGATCCCCATCATCTTGCAGATTTCTTGAAAGAGTTGAGATTCAAAGTTTCTCCCTTGGTCGCTGTGGATTTCTAACGGTAAACCATATCGACAAAATACTTAATTTACTAACTTTGTCGCAACTGTAATTGCTTCTTGATTGGGGACTGCAAAAGCTTCTGGCCATCTCGTGAAATAATCCATTACCACCAGAATGTAGCGATTACCACTTTCTGTCAAAGGAAATGGTCCAGCTATATCCACAGCAACACGTTCCCAAGGAGCTCCCACAGTGTACAGTTTTAGTGCTCCGCGGCTCCGAGTTTGCGGCCCTTTAACTGAAGAACATTTAACGCATTTCCTGCACCAGTCTTCAACGTCTTCCCTACAGTGCAGCCAATAAAAACGTTGACGAATCTTCAGTAAGGTTCTTCGCACTCCAAGATGTCCGCCAGATGGGCCGTCATGACAAACTTGCAAAACTCCAGGAATCATTGATTTTGGAACTATTGTTTGAAGATAACTGTCTCTTCCAGAAGCACTTTCCATTTTCGACAAAGTAGTCCATCTTGTATTATTAGGCTGTTCCATTGCGCCCAATAAGCTTTTCGTGACGGTACTAGTATCAGCTACCTCACTCCATTCTGGCCGAAGAGAGTTATTCTTTAGCCGCTCCAGTATTGGTTTCAAATCTTTATCTTCTTCCTGCGATTTAATAATGAACTCCTTGTTACATCGCCCGTCGATAGTATCCGTTCTAATAACCTTGACGGAAGCTTCTTCTTTTCCTTCTTGTCGCACGCAATGCTTGCAATTCTTATCACAGGGACGTCTTGATAAGGCATCAGCATTACCGTGAGATTTTCCGCCACGATGCTCAACTTCGAAATCGTACTCTTGAAGTTGTTCTATCCATCGAGCTACCTGACCCTCACAATTTTTAAACTGTAAAAGCCATTTAAGCGCTGCGTGGTCCGTCCGGATCCGGAATTTTCTTCCGATCAAGTACTTTTTAAAATGCTGGAGAGTTTTTACTAGTGCTAGAAGCTCTTTTCGTGTGGTACAGTAGTTCCTTTCAGGTTTAGACAACGATTTGCTAAAGTAGGCAATAACAGCCTCCTCCTGATCTCCTTGTCTCTGGGAAAGAGTTCCACCAATACCCACATTGCTTGCGTCTGTGTCAACAATGAATTCTCCATTGACGTCGGGATATGCAAGAATTGGCGCTTCACATAAACGCTTCTTCAACTCTTCGAAAGCAGTTTGACATTTTTCATTCCAATTAAATGGTCGTTTTTGCTCCATCAGCTCATGTAAGGGTTTTGCGATGCTCGAGAAATTCTTCACAAAACGTCTGTAATAAGAGCAAAGCCCCATAAATGAGCGCACCTGCTTCTTGTCCTTAGGCATGGGCCAATCTTTAACCGCCGAAATTTTGGCAGGGTCCTTCTCGATGCCATTTTCAGAGATGACATGACCCAAGTAGTTAACTTGTCGCTTGAAAAATGAACATTTTTTAAGACTGAGTTTCAGATTTGCATTTTTCAATCTATTGAGTACACTTTCTAGCTTCGTGAGATGATCATCGAAGTCTCGGCCCATTACAATTATGTCATCGAGATACACCAGACAAGCTTCCCCTAAAAGCCCGGCAAGGATGTGTTCCATTAACCTTTCGAAAGTAGCTGGTGCGTTGCACAATCCGAAAGGCATAACATTAAAATGCCAAAGCCCTCTGCCCATTGAAAAAGCTGTCTTCTCTTTGTCTTTTGGGTCCATTTCCACTTGCCAGTAACCACTTTTTAAGTCTATTGTTGTAAACCATTTCATTCCGCATAACGTGTCTAACGTGTCGTCTATTCTAGGCAAAGGATAACTGTCTTTCTTAGTTACATCATTCAATCTTCGGTAGTCAATGCAGAATCTAGTCGATCCATCCTTTTTCTGTACTAATACTACAGGCGAGCACCACGGGCTAGTCGATGGCTCAATAACCCCATTTTTCCTCATATCTTCGATCATATCCTCTACCTCCCTCTCTCTGGCAAAAGGAACACGTCGCGGGCGTTGACGGATCGGTTGTTCATTCCCTGTATTGATGGTGTGTTTTACTACTCCTGTCTTGCCGATGTCACCGTCGTCCTTTGAGAAAATGTCGACGTATTGTGTCAGCAATTTCTTTGCTTTCTCTGATTCGATTTCTGTTAGATCGTCTTTGCAACCTTGCAAAACACTATCCACGTTAACGTTAGTCTCAGCCACACTCTTGGTTTCCCGACAGTTTCGTAACCAAGCGACTTCCACGGACTCTCCTATCTCAGAACCCTTCTTCAAAACTTTTTCTTCATCACTTAAATTTAGGACAGGTATAACAGCCATTTGTGAAGAAGCAACAACTACACATGCTGGCAACCATGGATCGTGATCTCCATTGTCTTCTATCATTATGCAACGTCGCTGACTCGAAGTGGCAGGTAATATGACAGGAACAAATGTCTGTGACCTAGGGGCCAGCTTGCTCTCCTTGAGGCACAAAACCTTTCCCGTGCCTCCACCTTTCATTGGAATCTCCACGTCTCCACACTTTAGGATACCACACTTAATATCCAATCTACATTGGTGATCTCTGAAGAAGTCTAACCCAACAATGCAGTCGTCGACGATGTCTGCAATCAGTGCTTTTTGCCAATATAATTTGTCACCTACTTTGAAAGCCACTATTTGCTCTCCCCTGACTGGGATGTGCTGGCCGGTAGCCGTTGTCAGTCGAGGTCGAATTGACTGTTTAAGTATCTTCCCATTCTTCCTTATCAGGTGAGTCCCTATAACAGTTCGTGACGCACCGGTGTCCAAGGTCAGCAAACAGGTAACGCCATTGACCGCTCCATCAATGGTTAAGCTGTTCCCATCTGTGCTTTGTCGGATACAAACTTTAGGGGCTTTTCGTCTACCGGCCAGCGCTTGCCCCGCAGCCCTGGCTGGAATTAGTTTTCCTGGTCGTGTTCTGAGGTTTGAACAATAGCGTCAGTCTTACGTTTACGTTTCGGACAGCTATTGCTTAAATGTCCTGGTTCCCTGCAGTTATAACATTTTGGAACAAATCTTCGGTCTGTTCGCTGCATTTCTGCGGCCACAACTCGGACTCGTCCACCCTTAATTTCTCGACGGACAGCCTCCACTTCTAGAGCATGCGCTAAAGCGTCCTTAACATTGTCGTGGTGCTTCAGACGAACGGCTGTCCTGACCTCATCGTCATAAATGCCATCAATGAACGCCTGGAGACGCATGCTTTGGACTTGTGCCGGGGGTGCAGACTGGTAAGCTTTTCCTACCATCTTCTCTACTTCTATAGACCACTGCTGCAATGACTCGTTAGGGCGCTGACAGCGGTTACGCAACTGAGCACGGAATACAAATTCCAAATGCGCCTCTCCATACCTGGACTCAAGAGCCTCGATGAGCTGTTCATATGTGGCGTCTTTCCCCACAGACTGTAGCACTGATAACGCACCATCGCGTAACGCCAGAGCGAGTGCATTCTTGGCCTGTTCTCTGTTCCAGCTGTTACTAGAAGAAGCGGCTTCAAACTGCATCCTGTACGCCTCCCAAGATGAGGTACCGTCGAAAGAAGGTACTTTAAAATTACCAGCACCTGATGAGGCTACTGTAACCGACGGGACGTTAGTCTTTATCCTCCTGAACTCCTCCTCTACAGTAGCTACTATGCGGGTGTGCATCTCTTCCGATACTGACGCCATGCGGGACTGCACCTCTTCCGATACTACTGACGCCATGCGGGTCTGCATCTCTTCCTCAATGGTAGTCACGCGAGATTGCACTTCACCGATACACATCTCTATCTCGGCAATCTTACGAGCGTTCTCAGATATATAACGGCGAATCTCATCCTGGCTCTCCTTTATCTCGCTGAGTTGCTGCGAGTTTTGCTGCAGTTCGGATTTGAGCTGCTGCGAGTTTTGCTGGAGTTCGGATTTGAGCTGCTGCGAGTTTTGCTCGAGTCGAGATTGTAGCTGCTGCGAGTTTTGCTGGAGTTCGGATTTGAGCTGCTGCGAGTTTTGCTCGAGTTGAGATTCGAGTCGCTGCGAAGTTTGCTGGAATATTGCCGCGAGGTCTGCGAGAGATAGCGGGTTAGCTGCGCATGCGGACGTAGATACCCCTCCTTCGGATCCGCCTCCTTGCGAAGGAGCTTCCCTGCCTACAACTTCCGGGTTAGAGTCGCCTTGTTCTTGAGCGGCAGCCCTCGCACGTGTCGTAGGCCCTTCCCTCGGCATGACTGGCATCTTTAGTCCTTCCAATCCCACTTCTGACACCAATTGTTACGGACGGGGTAACGGGACTGGAAGGAAACACCGAGTAGCACTGATGACACTTTATTCGACTTGACACACGACACGCCGTTTAATTCCGACGCAGTCAGCACCAACACTAGCGTTTTTTTTGCACTGCACTTTTCACTGCACTTCACTGCACTTTACTGCACTATAATACTTTCACTTCACTTTTTTTACTACTTCTTCTTTCTTCCTTTACTTCTTCCTTTTCTTCTTCACTTTACCACTTTTCAACTTAAACTGGCGCTTAGCGCGTCTACACCGCCTTATATACCCCTAAGAATGTTCTAGATCTACTAATTTCGATTGTCTTTTCGTTATTCAATTGTTTTTCCATCTCCTGACTCTTTTTAACCTTTCCATTCCTTCTTGAAGTTTCTAGAATTTTCTAATCTTTATTCGAAATATTTAAATTTGTGTTTCCATCTCCTGTCTCTTTTTAACCTTTCCATTCCTTCCTGAAGTTTCTAGAATTTTCTAATTTTTACTCGAAATATTTTAATAATCTTTTAAATATTTGCCAAATATTCATAAACATTTTCCAAATTTCATAAAAACCATAATCCACATAACAGTTATCACTGGGATTTGAACCCACGCCTTCAGAACGTGAACGGAATGTGTTATCCGCACGGCCATCGCCTTGTTGTCGATGACTGGTGAATTTGGCGAACACTTGACAGAGTGTATACGTCATCGAACTAAAAACTCATTTCCAAATAATAAAATAGTCTTCAAACCTCTTTGCTAATAAATTATTGTGTTTGATGACTGGATAGTTTGTCGTGTAGACGTCAGAAGTCCTTGGCAACGGTAGTGATGACAGCTTGGCATGACACCGGCCGTCACAATATGTAACCAAGTCAGGAACAAAGAAGCAAATCGTGTTTTTAGCTGATTTCATTGTCAAACGGACATTGAAGTTCAGTAACGTCAATGTTTGGTTGCCACCAGGCACCGTGTACTTAATTTAAATGGCAATAAAATTCAAATTCAAACCCATGTCTCTGAGTTTTGGATGTGCATTTATTAGGTAAGTATCGCTTGCTATGATCTAGGAAAAAATCGCGACTAAACATGCATAGCTTAATAGTTGTTTGCCAAAAATGGTTTTATATATAAACTGTTATTATGAACGCGAAAGTTTTTAAGGATGTATTTGTTTCTCTTTCATACAAAAACATTTTAAATAAAAATATCGATAAAATTTCAACGTCCCTACAAATATCAGTACAATCTTTATACGCATAAGTCAAAATGTCTATGAATGAAGTTTCTAAGTTTCACATGAAGTTCTATTTAATTTTGACTAAAAGAATCTGACATTGGTGACCATGGCCACCCATGGTCACCATTGTCAGCTTATTTTAGTGATGATCTTGTGATGCAATACATCATCTATAAAGTAAATTTAATCTAGGGAGCCGGCCGTCCTCCGGCTAATTAGCCGGTCGCGGCGTAGTGTGAACACTCGCTCCGAGCGCCGGCTTCCGGCTTATTAGCCGGTCCGGCGCAGTGTGAACGCATGCTTATTGTAATTATCAGTAATTCGACGAAAAGGTGCTCGCATACCTGCGTTAGTGTGACAAGACATTACAGCAAAAAAATGAAGCGCACGGGCACCACGGCTCATCGTCGTTCTTGGAACAATATAACTTATTCTATTACTAATTGCCATACAGTCATACACATTGTTACATAAAACGAACAAGAACATTGTTTCCAGAAAAATCCTTTCAGACTTTAGGTTAAGTAATTTCTACTTTTCCAGTAGATCAGGGTACTGTAAGGAATTACTGCGAAAACAGCGATAATGCATAGCTTTCAGGAACTTACTTTGGACTTTTTCAATGCCATCAGAGTATTGAATATAAAATGGATACCACACTTCTTTTTCTTTGTACCACCCTTTTCTTTTTTAAATTATCAATTAAGAAATTACCAGTGCGTCTCTTATAGGCTGCAAGTCTGCTTTTAAAATAAGCGACATGGTTCTAGGTGCTATCTTCATCTCCCGAGATAAAATCTTTTGCTTTCGGACAAAATTTCTTCGAATTCTTTCCCTTACTGCTTTGATCACCTTTTTCGTACGAACACTACGTGGACGGTCAGGATTTTTTCTGTCACAAACAGAGGAGGTCTCATTGTACCTATTAATACCGGGTGGTACACAACTAATTTTCGGTACAAAACATTTGACTAATACCAAGAGGACGTAGTCCCATAAGATGGTCTGACCAGTTCCGCACAGCGCTGAACACCAAACTGCACGACGCTCTCCATGACGCCAAAGATAGACACAAATGGCGAAACACCGTGAAGCAAATAGTTGCATCCCAGCAGGGGAATCACGACCCTCAGTCATGAGGAGTACGACGCAAGGAGGAGAGGAGGAATACCAAGTGTATGGAGAGTTTTAAAAATTGCTTTTGGCTCCATACCTACTTTGCGTAATGCAATCACAGCGATTCAATTCTCCTTATCACCCCACTCCATTTTAATATCGCAAAATATAGAACAATGTATTGCCGCCAAAACACAGACAGATTCCAAATTCAAATGATGATGATGATTGATTTCCAAATTCTCAAAAGTTATCCCTATCCCAACTGAAAGTAAATTCTCGTACATTTAACAAATTACTATGCCATATTAGAATTATATAAAAACAATGTACAAATTAACTGTTCATTTTATTACGTGTATCTGTTTGTTCAAAATATGAACCGCGTCTTAGCCGTCTTAACTTATCGGAGCTTCTCCACATGCCAGCTGAAGATTACAGTAAATACGTAGTGGTACTTCTACGTCATAATTAATTTCCTAATCGTTTTGGCGTTTTGGTGAGTACTTCTCGTTGTAACGGATTTTTATCTCATTTTGAATTGTGGTGATTTGGTCTGGGTTATCGATATGTCGGGCTAGTAGCTTACCACATACGATTACTATTTAGATTTTAAAGTAGTGCTCATAACACTTCTCTTATGAATGAGAGCAAGCTTAAATCAGTAATTGTGCTTATTAGACGACTAAATCTGAAAATACAACAGTCGAAACATTGATATAACATACTGCATAGTATTTTTACAAGAAATGACTTCATAGTGTATGATGATCGTGTGTGTAGTGGTCATGACTGGTCTGAGCAATGCCAGAAAGTTGTGGCGTTTAGAAAGAGTATATGATTTTAGATAGCATGACAAAGTAGCAATAACTTATGCCACGGTTTCCCATAAACTGTATAAGAAGTATACTAGGTGGTAGGGAATAATCTTGTTAGAACCTTATTTGTATTACAAATTAGTCTTGCAGTATACTAAAGTAAATTTTAAGCGAGATATTAGTTTACTCTAGTACAGCAATGTGCTCTACAATACTATGATGTGTAGGTACGCATCTCAAAATAAGAAGTGCCGTTAATGCTGTTGTTCATATATACATACATAGACTCACGCCTGTTTCCCGGAGGGGTAGGCAGAGACTACGGAACGCCATTTGCAACGATCCTGACATACCTCTCTTGCTTCATTCACTCCCATCAAGTTTCTCATGCATGCTCTTCTGTTTAGGGTACTTCTGACCTGTCCTTTTTTTAGGATGTCTCCAATCTGGTCAGAGAAAGTCCGCCTAGGTCTTCCCCTTCGTCCTGTCCTATTCACACTTGCCTTATATATCTTCTTTGTCAGTCTTTCGTCATCCATCCTCTCCATGTGCCCAAACCATCTTAACATGCCTTTCTCGATGCTTGTCACTACATCTTCTTTTACCCCACACCACTCTCGTATCACACAATTCTTTACTCTGTCGGTCAAAGACACACCACACATACTTCTCAGTGCTGCTGTTCAGAGTTGCCGTAGGCAGGTAGGAAATTGTTGCAGAGTACGCAGTGGAAGTTTGTATTTCATCCACCTGGCTATGGCAAGCAAAGAGTCTTACATATATGTACTGTATTTCACAGCAATGAAATTAATATGTAAATTTACTTGAGATCTTCTGGTGATGTTCTGGAGTAGACCTATAAGATTACACTCATTAATTTGGCCAAAATAATAAGGAAATCATTATAGCTACCCAGCCATTCCTCCAAACGATGTTTTCGGGCACGATGCATGTGGACGGATTTACACAATTTTTGCAAATGTTCAATATTTCAAAAATTTTATCACAATTAATTGATGTTTTCGGGCACGATGCACGTGGACGGATTTACACAATTTTTGCAAATGTTCAATATTTCAAAATTTTTATCACAATTAATCAATGCCGTAAATAGATCGAAAGCGGCATTCACAAGGGTTCCAAATTTACTTCAATTATAATACAATTCGCGAAGCCTCAAGGATGTGCTTTCCAAAAGGCGATATTTTACAAGACGACAAAAGCTTGTTAATTTTACAAGCCAGCAACAAAAGGTGAAATCCAATATATATCACTAGCTTTATCAATGGCTCACAACTTTTGTCGGGCAAATCCAATAGCGACAGTTGCAAGGTTATTAACCAATTTAATTCAATTCTGCAATTCACACAAAGTCCAAACGCGTGTTAAAAAAACAAATTTCCAGAACAACAATTAGAATGATTTGACAGTTCATAGTGTGACCATAGTCAAAATTTACAATAGACAAAATAACATGTTACTAAACTAATAATCGACTCAACTTATCTTAGACAATATTTCTATTTCAAACATCCACCCGCCCCGGACCAGCCTACCGGTCCGCTAATCAGTTGGTAGACGTGACAACGTTGCAACCGCTCTCCTCAGAATCGAACCGTCCACCAAGACCTCAGCAAATCGGGGAACTCCATCAGCCCCAGTTACCAAACGAAGAATGCGCCCCCTGCGCCATCTGAGTGGGGCAAGGTTAGCCTCCTTCAAAACGAGGTCACCAATCTTGGTTGGATCGGTCTTGTCAGTCCACTTAACGCGTTGCTGGAGTATGTGCAAATATTCCAAATTCCAGCGTTTCCAAAAGCTCTGAGTAATCTGGCGTACCAATTGCGTGTTTACATTACTATGGAGTTAAGAACACTGCTTTGGATCTCCTAACATCATATTTGAGTAACAGGATACAGAGAGTTGAGGTAAATCGAAAAGTTTCTATGGGTTCAGTGGTCACAATGGGAGTGCCGCAAGGTTAAATTCTTGGTCCATTCCTTTTCCTTGTATATATTAATGATTTGCCATACATTATGCAAAATAATGAAGAGATAGTGTTATTTGCTGATGATACATCACTTATTTTTAAACTTAGACGACAACTATCAAATAATGACGATGTAAATAACGCTCTCTCTAAAGTAGTTCAATGGTTTACTGCTAACAATTTACTGTTAAATGAAAAAGAAACAAAATGTATACGATTTTCAAGACCGAATGTAAAACAAGTTAAACCTAACATATGTTTGAATGGAGAAGAGTTGGATCTTATAGATAACACCGTATTCTTAGGCATAACCTTAGATTCTAAGCTACAGTGGGGCCCACATATAGGTCAGTTGTCGAATAGACATAGCTCTGCAGCATACGCGGTTTATAAAATTCGTCAGTTAACTGATATAGATACGGCCAGATTAGTATATTTTAGTTATTTCCACAGCATAATGTCATATGGCATTTTATTATGGGGAAACGCAGCTGACATTCAAACTGTGTTTGTACTGCAGAAGCGGGCTATTCGTGCAATCTACAGTCTTGGTTCAAAGCATTCACTGAGGGAAAAATTTAAAGAAATTAAGATAATGACTGTCGCATCTCAATACATTTATAAGAACTTGTTATATATCAGGAAAAATGTTGTTGTATGTTTTCCAAATTCAGCGACATTCATAAATTAAACACACGAAATAAAAACAAATTTGTTCTACCTTCAACTAGACTACAAAAAATAAGTAACTCATACAAGTGTCAAAGAATACGTTTTTACAACAAAATTCCAGGCAATATTCAGGAACTAAGTATTAATAAATTCAAAGTATTTATTAAACAGAGCTTGTGTTCAAAAGCTTATTACACAGTTAAAGATTATTTAGCAGACAAAAATGCCTGGAATTGAGTTTAAAAATTATAAATTTTGACATTTTGAAATGAGTGACATGATATTTTTATTTACATTTGTAATACTTATATTTTTTCATTTTGGCATTTTTAATTTGACATTAGTAACTTTATTTATTTTGTTTTGACATTGTTTGATTTGAAATTGTTATTTTATTTATTTTCTTTTGACATTTAAAATTACTTAAGTAATATACCTAAATTGACATTCAATAATATTTTCTGACATTTTAAATATATGACATTTTATTGTTTAAATTTTTATTATTTTTTAAAATTACTTAAGTAATATATTATTATTCCTAAATTGACATTCAATAATATTTTCTGACATTTTAAATATATGACATTTTATTGTTTAAATTTTATTATTTTTACATATTGTTTGCAACATGTATTTTACTATGTATTAGCATGTAAAGTTGTGAGTATGATGTGGGCATTATTAAACATATAACAAATAGTTGTGGCAACCTGTCTGATGGCTTAGGCTGACATGCTTATGCATACACCTTCTGATGGCGTGGAGGCATAGTGATACAGATCGTGCTGGCTTCCTCAATCAAGGTTGAGCCGTACGATTGCTGTTGAATGCGGGCCATCAGTGGGCCGAGTCAGTCAAAAGCGTCAGATGATTTCCTGCATTGTACTTGCATACTAAACCCTTTTTTTGTCTGGACTTTAAAAGATGAAGAAAAGACTAAAGAAATTGAAGTGACAAAAAAAAAAACAATGACTCTGAGTTTGTTTCGGCCTTTCTTCTCAAGAAGTCATTTAGCTAGTAAAAGCCGGCATCATCTAGAATAGGGTTTTGACATGTATAAGTGTTGTAAACAACCAAAATTCAGAAATAAATATGTCTTTATGTCTTTAATTCAAAACGCGAGAGACGATTAGGTCTCGTATCAATATAGGGGTACTCAGGCAAGGCGACAAGTGGGCGACCAATAAAAAAATGGCCCGGCGTAAGGGCTTCCAAATCATTCGGAGCTGAGGAGATCGGGCACAATGGCCTAGAGTTCAAAACGGCCTCAATCGTGCAAAACACAGTTGCGAGTTCCTCAAATGTAAGGACTGATTCACCAATTGTCCTGCGCAAGTGTGTCTTGACCGATTGTACAGCGGCCTCAAATATGCCGCCCCAGTGTGGACAATTGGGTGGGGAAAACAACCAATTTATCCCACGTCGGGCAAGCCTATGGCCTGTATCAGCCTTGTTGGTTTCAAGGAAATTAACTACGTCATTCAAATAATTATAAGTGCCCTTGAAGTAAGTACCGCAATCAGAACGGATCAAGGAAGGCAGCCCTCTGCGGGATACAAATCTGTCAAATATCCATTCTGTCATATACCAGTTCTAAGTGTACGGCCTTTGTGGAGAGGCAAACGAAGACACACAAGTAGGCCTTAACAATCTTGCTGTTTCGAAGTGTTGAAGTTTTAACCAAAAAGGGACCAGCGAAGTCCGTGCCAACACCGTCAAACGTCCTGCTCTCCGTTACGCGATCTGCGCATAAGTCTCCCATCAAGGGCTGCATGGTAGAAGCCTTGAGCTTATAGCAAGGGATGTAGCGAAAAACTACACTCCGAATTATTCTTCGGGCAGACAAAATCCAAAATTCGCGTTGCAAAATGGCCAACAGAGCATTACAACCAGCATGCGAATTTTTAAGAACAAATTATGTGTCCCTGAGCCACTCTCCCCATTCTGGGGCGGCTGTACTATTGAAGTACGGTATGTGCTGCTCTTCTCACAGCATACGTCACACCTACGGCTTCGTCGTTGGCCCGGGTCCGTTCCTCTCTCTCTAGTCTTGATCTTGTTGTGTTCCACTTGTGGGCGAAGTCTCTAAACCGCCGGAAGTTCGCCTCAGAGCACACGAGCTCGGCGTAAAAAGGAGGCCCGACCGCTGGGACAGTGATCCCATCCATCATCTCAGTCCTAAGCTCGTCATACAAGGGGCATCGCCACAACACATGATCCAGGCTTTCTTCCTCTTCTTCGCAATAGCACACACTATCCTCGCATAACCTCATCTCACACAACCGTTTCCTGAAACATCCATGTCCTGTCAGAAGCTGTGAGACTTGATAGTCCGGCTCGACCCAACTGTACTTGAGCCGAGCCGCCACGTCCGGGAAATATCGGTAGAGCTCCCTACCCTTTGCCTCGCCTTCCCATCTCTGTTGCCAAGAGGCAACAGTCTCCTCCGAAATTTTCCTGCATTCGTTTCCGAACTCCTCCTTGGGTAAGTGTCGGATATCATCAATCCTGCCCGCACGGCTGACCTCGAGGTCGGCAGGCAGAACACCCGCCAGGACGGGCAAGGCCGCTGTGCTGCAAGACCTGTAGGCCTTGGTCAGCAGAATGAGCGTGGGTCTCTGTACCCTCAACAACGCGCTTCTGACCACAAACACGGTCGTTCGCCTCCACCAACATCCGGCCGCATAGGTTAAAATAGCGGCGTACGTGCCCTTGTACAGGACACGGAGCGCTTTGTAGCGCATACCCCAGGATGCGGCGGAGACTCTCGACATCTTACCGTACGCAGCTGCAGCTCGCTCATGGATGGACTCCGCATGTTCCTTAAAGGACATGGTTGAGTCGATTACCACACCCAGAACTTTGGTCGACTGTACACTCTTGACTGAGACCCCATTGAGTCGGACAGTCGGTGGTCGTCCGGACATCTTCCCCTTCAAGGTCATAGAATATGGGGGAGAAGCCCAGGCGGTTCCGCCGTCCCCACTCACTGACTAAGGCCATGGCGCATGAGGCGGATGCCTCGATGCCGGCTCTCGAGTTGGACTCAATGAGGATCGTTACGTCATCGGCGTACGCGACCAATTGCACTCCGTCTGGGTACGGTAATCGAAACAGGTCATCCATCAGGAGGTTCCACAGTGAGGGTCCCAAAACTGAGCCCTGCGGGCAGCCCATGGTCAGTGGCTTCCACACGACCCCACTGCCGACGAAGAGACCTGCCCGGCGACTTGTAAAATACGCGACCAACATCCGATAGATGTTTGGCGGGCAACCACCGTTCTTCGCCTTCAGCAGGATCATGGCCCACCACGCGTTGTCAAAAGCAACTGATATGTCCAGAAAAAGAGCCTGGACATATTTGGCCCGGCTAGCTGTAACAATGTCCTGAAGGGACCGCAAGGCTGTTAGAGTGCTACGACCTCGAGAAAAACCATGCTGACAGGGTGAGATATTGCGCGAGATGTTAGGTGCGCAGTAGATCATGACCCTCTCCAAGATCTTGCCCAGAACCGAAAGGAGCGTGATAGGGCGATACGCTTTAGGATCAGTCAGCGGCCTGTCGTTGCCTTTCGGCAAGACAATAAGCCGACCGTCCTTCCACGTATCAGGGAAAGTGCCCTCCTCAACGCATTTGCCTAGAACACGCGTCAGCTCGGAGTCAGCTACATGCCACACATGTTTTACCATACGGGCGGTGATCCCATCGATGCCGGGTGCCGTGTTGGGTAGATCCCGGACTATAGAGCCCACCACATTTAAAGATGGAGGGGGCGCGTCGCGACCCGAGGGCGCGCAGGCCGCCAGTAGCCTCACCTATCGGTGGTAGGCGCTGTCAGCTCCTGGGTCATCGTCCGGGCAGAGTGCTCGGACTAGAACCCCCATGGCGGCTCGCGCGTCCCCAGCGTATCCCTCCGAGAACTTCGTGCCGTTGATGACATTAGGGGGTGGCCTAAGCCGCCCGCTGGCTGCTCGGTAAGCCAGACCTTGTCTGTATCTTGACCAGAAGGGTCTTGGTTCCCGGTGTTGGCAAGTCCCCGGAAGAACTCGTTCTGCGTCCTCTCCATCAATGCCCTATAGCTATTGCGACTCTCGTTATGCTTCTTACGTGCAATCTCCTCAAAAACCCCAAATCCACGCTTTCTCGCATTCTGCCATACCTTCCTTGCACGATTAGCCCTTTTGCGCGCGGCCTCCAATGCAGGAGACCACCATTCATAACCTTTTGCACGTTTACTTTTCCCGCATACTCCAAGACATTCATTCGCCGCTCCAACAATTACATACGTAAACACCTTGCTTACATCGCCTGCAGGCATCCGCCAGTCAATCGTCCCCACACGTTCGTGGACCACTGACTGGAAGCGCCCCCAGTCCACGCTGCGCTCACGAAATCTCCTTGGCTCTTCCAGCGGTTCCGCCGGCGAGCCTGTTCCTCCTGTCCGTGTGCCACATAGATGATATGTAATTAGGCGATGGTCACTACAGCTGGAATCTTCGTGGACCGTCCAGCCGTCGACCGGAGTGCTCCTAGTGGCCAGCGTTAGGTCGATGTTGGACTCACCGTTGACCGTGGCTAAGATAGATGGTTGTCCTTCTCATGTTGTGGATGATGAGTCCACGGCCAACGATGAAGTCCTCCATTTGCTGGCGTCGGTATGTCACGTCCGGTCCTCTCCCGACGTAATTCCTCGCTGCGCAGTGCCACATTGGCGAGTGGGCGTTCACGTCGGCGCCTATCAGCACTCGGGGACACCGCAGAGTGTCCAGGACCGAGTTCAGGTGTTGAAGGTGTTTGGCGATGTCGTCCGAGTACTGGAAATAGGCGCTGACTAGGTGGATTGAGGATGTTGGTGACGTCTCCTGTCCGCGTGGGTCCAGATCTATGTGGCACACGGTGCAGTGGCTGTTACTAAGATGCGTGAGCACGGCACACGGAGTGACATTCCGAAGCAGAAGAATGCCGCTTTTTGGTTCGCTACTGCAGCCGAAAATCCATATTGGTCCAGCGGTGGAGGAGAGATGAGGCATGGAGTATGGTTCTTGGACAAGAACCACGTCCAGCCCCATCCCCCCCGCGATGGCGGGCAGCTCTGCTTTCGCCACCGCGGAACCCTGGAGATTCACCTGCCCGATCTTAAGCAGGTGATTACTGGCCATAGTTGGTCATGGCCAGTGAACGTCCCTCAGCGTACTTGCGCGCTGGACAGTCTCGGCTGTTAGTTCTATGTTCCGCGGCGCCTTTTCTGTTGAACTTGCGGCATGTGGCGCAGGCCTCTTGTTTGGCCTGACACTCCGCGGCCTTGTGCCCATCTTCCCCGCAGCGCCCGCATGTCATAGACTTGGCTCGGCAATACTTTTCTGGGTGCCCGTACATTTGGCACTTACGGCAGCAGGTCACGTCAATGTAGTCATTGACTTCGACTACGTCCCAGCCAATGTAGACGCGTCCACGTCCAATGAGCAGGGTCCGGAGCGTTGGCGAGCACTCGCACATCCACATCTTCCTCGAGTTACGGTGGTTCCTGTTGAAGACTGGGCGCAGGTTCTTCTTAACTTCTTCCAGAGTGTGGGTTTCGCGGAGGTTTTGCTCGTGTATTTGTGCGATGACTTCATCTGGCTTGAGGCTCGCATCAACCCCGGAGAGTGAAATGAGGCGCTTGTCGCGCGGCTCTTCGACGCGGAGTGTGACCGGGACAGCTGCACGTAAGGCCTTGGCGTCCTTTTCCGATGGTGTCTCGACAATTAGTCCCGCACCGCCGGTCTTCCTTACGCCGTGAACTCTAAATCCCAGTTCTGCTGGATCGACACTGGCTCTAAGCACCTTCTTAGTCTCCTCGGCGGTGCGTATCTTGTCGCGCTGGTCTTCGGCGGGGAAGACAGCCACTGCTGGACCCGGGCGTGATGGGAGTGGTACCGGCTCCGTATTCCGTCCCAGTTTCATGGCGCCTGCGTAGCTTACAGGAGCCGGTACGTGAGATGCTGGTTGTTGCTGCTGGGGTTGCGTCAGGGTGGGCATCAGACGGGCGCGTTCTTCGGTGACCGCAGCTCGCTGCTCAGCTGCAGCAAGACGGGCCACCAAGTGTGTGACCACCGATCCCACGGAGCTCACGCACTGGCCGATTATAGCTATCTCCTCTTCGTTCAACTTCGACTTCGAAGACCTCCTTCGAGCGCACGGCCTCCATAATTCCTCCAGTCGACGCGGTTGCCATGTCGACAAGCTCGGCGATAG
Source organism: Euclidia mi (assembly GCA_944739405.2). Lineage (NCBI taxonomy): Eukaryota > Metazoa > Arthropoda > Insecta > Lepidoptera > Erebidae > Euclidia > Euclidia mi. Next base: position 68,847,410 of record OX123184.2, read on the forward strand.
TGCTCGCCGTCGCTAGCACCGGGGTGGTAGGAGGCGCTAGGGTCGGCAGTGCTTCCGTCGGCGGGGCAGGTACAGGCGCCGTTGGTCGGCGCGTCGGTCCCACCTTGCGCCGGGTCTGCTCCGGCACCTCCCCCGGAGATGTTAATACCCGCTTCACGGAAGTAGCGGGGGGCGAGGGGGGCGGGGCGCAGGGGGGGGGGCGAAGCAGGACGAGGCGCGGGGCTGCTAAACGGGGTGGAAAACTGGTGGGGTGGCGTGTGGGTGATGCGGTGGCGGGGGGCGAATACCGCGGCGGCCTCACCGTCGGACTCCTCGTCCGACCTCCGGCGCCGATCGGCGTCATCCTCCTCCATGTTGGACCACTTAGTTAACCACTAAAATTTGTCTATGTAACTACGCCAAAAATTCTAAAAGTCTAAGTTTGGGTAAAATTTTCTAAGTTCTGGGGACTTAGAATATTTCTATGCACGTACACTGTACCACTGGCGAAAAATTTTACAAGTCTTTTAGACTTAGAAAATTTTGATGCAAATCGTTGCGAATAAGTCCTGGGGACTTAGAAAAATCGTGAAATTTCCTGAAATTTTTTTAACGATTTTCAGGTCCGGGACAGTCTCACGTGAACACAACACACACAATAAATGTTATAAACACAAAAATGTCAAAAGTGTCAATCCACCAAAAATGTGCTATGTCCGCCGACGGTATAGTCGATCGACACTCGTACTATTAATACACGAAAGACAAGTGTAATCAATAGTACGGTGCGAGACACGTGCCGTCGACACACAGCAAAGGAAGCGGTTCACTTACCCGGGGCCACTGAACAGTGGCCCTGGTGAAGGTCCTCTAACACACGCGCCGCGCGGATGGGTGGCGGCCAGGTTAAAGGTCAACGCTCATTAGAGCCACCCGGCACCCACTCCGCACCGCCTCGCCTCGTGCGGTTAGTATTCTTTATATGGATTTGTATGGGTATGCGCTCACTACATCAACTCCGTAGCGTCACCGGATCGCCTCTGTCGTAAGCCGTCCACGCGCGGACGGCTCGGTGGCACCTCGCTGCTCGCATGCTTGCCGCGCGTTGACGGCTCGTCGCCAACGCGAACGTGCGGATCCGAAGCAGACCGCGCGCTGCCCGCGAATGATTCACGTCCGAGTGTTACCAGATACACGGTAAATACCGTAGATGCACGGTAATTTTGAGCTAGACACGGTCTACGGTAATAAACTACTACCGTGTTCTTTTCTAAGGTATTTTTAATTATTAATTACCGTGTAAAGAAAAGATACTCTTATTTTTACTCAAAAATATATTAAGTTCTTACGAGTAATCCTTTATTGGCAACACTGGCTGTCGCAGTTGGTGATGTCGGGGAAATCATTAACAATATTTTGAATTAAAAATATTTTAGGTAGTGTTTTTCATGAGCATACCTTATGTTAAAATTTGTAGTGAGTAGGTGTATTCATAGACGAAAGTTTAGTATCTAGTTGTGTGTGGTCATTGCATTACTTGAAAAAGTTAATTGATATATAAACTAGAAAATGAAATAAATCACAGCCAATCTCTCTTCGGGTGTGATCGCTTCTCTGAACTTTGTGTTTTTCTTTGTTATCGAGTCTTCAATATGAGACAGGATGTTATAAAACACACATTGCGGCATATGATAGTAGTGACGAAAAAAATGTTTCTTCGTCGGTTAACAAATGCCTACGAACGGTCCAATATTCGGCCTCTTTTTTTCTCTGCTTAAACATTTCGTGCACCCAATAAGCTTTCTTTTTTTTTGTTGAGTCTTTCATTTACTTCCTCATCAAGCGCGACAGCTATGAGTGCCAATTCAACATTTGTAAAATTTGGCATTACGAAACACACGTGTAGACCTAGTGCCAATTGTTAACAGACTATTCGAAAATTCGTGGACCAAGCGACGTCCACTCGTTGACCGCGCGGCGTTCACTCGTTGACGGCGCGCGGTCCGCTGGTTGACCGCGCGGTATTCACTCGTTGACGGCGCACGGTCCGCTGGTTGACCGCGCGGCGTTCACTCTTTGACGCCGCGCGGTCCGCTGGTTGACCGCGCGACGTCCACTCGTGGACGCCGTGCGGAGAGGGTGCCGGGTGGCTCTAATGAGCGTTGACCTTATGGCACCGGGCCGCACACGCCGCACGGATGGGTGTGCAGGAGCGCTGCTGCGTTTGCCGCGCGGATGGGTCCACGCGCGCACACACACGGCAGAGACTATGTCTTGGTGGGCGACGCGGGCAAGCACGCCGGTCGCACAGGCCGCGTGGATGGGTGGCCGCAGACTCGTCACACACACAACACTGGCACTCGCGGTGTCTAAGAGAGGTAAAACCTCGAAACGTCACTGTCGCACAACAAAGCATAAACACAAGTGTCACTGTCACAATTGTCACAACTGTCAGGCGGATTCGCTCTCCCTGTCTACGCCGAACAAATTCCAAGATGGCTGCTGCCTCTTATGGAAAGATGCCCAGGCGAGACAAGGAGGTACCGAGTTTTAATACACGATCAACGACCGGCGATAAATTGAATTTAAATATAAAAATTCAATTTTGCGAGACGTTCGCGTGCGCGTCCGTCGCTAACAAATGCCAACGACGCAGTACGTTTCGAGTTAAGGTGACGGTCAGTTACCAACAAGCGTACCAAATGACCGTCCTTAGGTAACAACAGGGGGTGACGTGCCCCTTAAGGGAGGTTGGCGTTCTTGAGACGCCCTCCAACGCGCAAGAGACCCGTATCGTCCAAAAAGGGGTTCAATTTAGATACAGCTCCCGATAAATTCGATTTCCCTGACTTAAGGATAGCAATCTCCGTCTCAAAATGCGCCAATTGCACAGAACGAATCCAAAAGGTGAGGGACTCCTGTCGTTCCTGTGGTGAGAGAAACTGTGGTGAGTGTCAGTCGCCTCTTTTGTGGGTGCCTAAAATTAAAAATAAAACGCTTTATCCAGGCAGTAACCTAACAACTTGTCAAGGAATTCAGTCAAAAAAGTCTTTGTTGAATCGCTACGAGCTGTAGCGATTCAACAAAAAATCGGGGTCGAAGGCGCATTCCACCTTCTCAAGAGCGAGTGTTCGCAGACCCGGAAAATTTGAAGTATTCAAAACTGGCGTTCGAGGCCAATCAATTTCTGGTCAAGTCAACCATTCCGGACCCCACCACAGCGAATGGCCTATCAAACTAGGCGTCAAGCATCCACGCGAGGCACAATCAGCGGGGTTGAGATCACCTTGCACGTGTCTCCAAACAAGCGTAACTTCGGAGTTTTGGATTTGGGAAACGCGATTAGCGACAAATACTTCCAAGGTGTGGACAGAAGCCTTCAACCGACAAAGAACAATTTGGCTGTCTGTCCAGGCGTAGGTCCCATTAATACAAATCGTTTTACACAAGGTGTTAGACACGTGATTCAACAATCGCACGAGTAGGGCTGGTCCCGAGAGCTCCAATTTCGGAATGGTCAGAGATGTCCGAAGGGGTGCAACCTTGCTCTTCGCCATGATCAGGGAGACCCTCACCTGACCTGAGACACTGACTGTGCGCAAGTACACCACGGCCGCGTGACCACGTTCCGAAGCATCACAAAACCCGTGAAGGGTTGCCTTGTACTTCCCGGGAGGAAGGATGGGACGAGGCAAGGAGATCTCATTGACGGCAGGAAGTGAGGATACAAAAGAGGTCCATTTCTCAACAAGAATACCGCGTAGAGATTCGTCCCAAGTCAATCCTGCTGTCCAAAGCTTCTGCAAGAAGCATTTTGCCCAAAATATGACAGGACAAATCCAACCGTTTGGATCAAAAGTTCTGGCCACAGTAGACAATACGAGACGTTTAGTCCAAGAAAAAGGCAATTTCAAGTCTACGTTATACGTAAAGATGTCTTGGACTGGTCTGTACTGAACGCCGAGTACAGCCATCATGGCGGGGTTGTCATGAATCTCAAACAAATGTGGATCCTGCTGATGAGCCTCTGGCAAACCTTCCAAAAGCGCTGGTGAGTTGGAAATCCATTTGCGAAACTCATAACCAGCTGAGGCCAAGGTACCTATCAATTCGTCCCGCAAGACGATCGCCTCGTCCGCTGTGGAGGCGCCCGAACAAATGTCATCCACATAAATATCGTCCTTCAGGATGGCAGAAGCTCGTAGGAAACGTAAGCCTTCGCGGTCTGCAAGCTCCCAAAGAGAACGTATTGCCAAGTAGGGGCTCGACCTTAGCCCGAACGTATTGGTATTGACCTCGTAGACGACCATGGAATCCCGAGGATTCTCTCTCCAGAGGATCAGCTGGAAACGACGGTCATCAGGGTGGATAATAGTCTGCCTAAACATCATTTTTATATCGGCCACAAAGACAACCTGATGTCGTCGGAAGCTGGTGATGACGTCACAAAGGTCCTTGACCAACTTGGGACCAGAATGCAAGCACTGGTTCAAGGATACGCCCGTAGAAGTCTGCGCAGAACCATCAAACACCGTGCGCAGCTTGCCAGTTGATGGCTTCAATACCGCATGATGCGGGAGAAAGTAATGCTCCACCGAACGCCAATCTAAATTTGACACAGGCATGTGTCCCAATTGTTCATATTCTCTCATGAACTCAATATACTTCTGTCTGAGCTCCGGATCACGACCCATGCGACGCTCCATAGCCAACAATCTCTTTTCGGCTAAAGATCGTGACTCACCAAGCGGAGGCCGAACAGACAGGAAGGGTAGCTTCGTAATAATCCGACCAGAACGGAGTCGACCAGTATTGTTCTGGAAGAACAGCTTGCACTCCTCATGTTCTGGATTCAACCGAGCAGCTTGAGGGGGTTCCTCTCCCTCCCAAAATCTCTGAACCGCATCAGAGAGAGCGGAGCCTACCGCCAACAAATTATCAAGTTCGGGTGGAGAGGGGTCCCGAGGTACAGGTCCCATCAAAGCAAATCCAAAATGGTCGGGATGGCAGTCAAACCATTTGGCACCAAGACCCGTTTCCCACCAATCAAAATTCCACCGAGCATATCAGAGCCAATCAACAAATCGATTTGTCCCGGTGTGTCAAATTTGGGGTCTGCCAGTTTCAATCCCGATGTCAAATTCACCACAGCAGCGGGCAGCTGCTTCAGTGAATGCATACCCAAAATATTCTTCAACACAATAGCCGAGGTTTTAATCCTCGGGTGTGAAGATTCAACAGGGGCAAACAAAACTTTAACTTGCCCTTAAACAGTAGAGGCTACGTCACCTATTCCCCGTATACAATTTGGAAAGGAGCTCAAATTTAATTTAACCTGCCCTACCAAATAAGTGGAAACAATGCAACCTTGTGAACCTGTTCGTTCCACCACATTTAGGCGTATTTTAAATTCCAGCAATTTATCTATTCTTCCTCTTCATGCTACACATAATTTTCCAAACTCTGTACCTTCTCTTCTTGACCTCATATTCGTTTCTTCCCCTACTTTTGTATCCAAGCATGGTCAGTGCTCTGCAGACACTTTTTCTTACCATGATTTAATCTATCTTTCATACGAGTATAAAATACGCCCACCAAAGGCAAAACCGAGAATTATTATGCAACGCAACTTCGGTGGGATGGATAGTGTAAAGCTCTGCGCAGATGCCCCTAGCATAGATTGGTCTCCCTTGTATTCATCAGACTGTGTAGATAACAAAGTCAAAATGTTTACAGATAAGTTAATTCAGCTGTACGATGTGCATGCACCAATCCGTGCCATTAAATTAAAACACCTACCTGCACCTTCGCTTACTGACGAAATCAAAATTCTTATGTCAAAGAAAGCGGCTGCCAAGGCGAAGTACAAATGTCGTCCAAACCCTGTAAATTTGGAAAAATACATACGTGCCAGAAATCTCTGCAATAAGGTGTGTAGGAAAGCACAACGCCAGCATATTCACAACTCGGTTGAATGCGGAGATCCAGTTAAAATTTGGAAATTTCTTAGGACACTGGGAGTTGGTAAGTCGCGCAATAACGCAATCACCAAAGAAATAAATATAGATTCGCTTAACGCACATTTCACTGCTTCGTCCAACTTTGATGGCACAATAAAAACAAACACGTTACAAGATCTTTCACGTATCCCAACTCCCAGCTACTCACCTTTTGTTTTCGAGCAATTTTCCGGTTGTGATGTTAAAAAGAGCATAATTTCAATCTCATCCAATGCTGTTAGTAATGACGGTATCAGTCGAAATATGATCCTACCTTTCCTAGATGAAATCCTCTCTGTCCTTTGTCATATCCTGAACTACTCAATTACCAGCGGTGTCTTTCCATCCGCGTGGAAAGATGCACAATTTGTGCCGATCCCTAAAAAATCCAAACCCTGTTCCTTTACCGACTTCCGTCCTATATCCATACTTCCATTCCTCTCCAAAGTCCTTGAGCGTCTTGTACATACACAACTCTGTACTTTCCTTTCCAAGAATGCTCTCCTGAACCCATTCCAATCCGGTTTTCGTCCTGGTCATAGTACTACTACAGCATTGGTTCATATCACTGATGAGATAAGGCTAGGCATGGATGGCGGAAAACTCACGCTTTTGTCCCTACTTGATTTTAGCAACACATTTAACACCGTGGATTTCCACATCTTGCTCGCCATACTCCGCTCTATTAACATATCTCCAACGGTAATTGACTGGTTTCATAGTTATCTGTTTGGACGCCAACAACGTATACGCGTTGATGAGTCGTACTCGTCATGGTGTAACACAACTGTCGGTGTATCGCAGGGTGGCGTGCTATCTCCATTACTATTCGCAATTTTCATAAATTCTATCTCTAAGCACTAACTTTCCTCCTACCACCTTTACGCAGATGATTTACAGATATACTCACAGGCACCACTAGAAGCGATTTCAGAGGCGTTTTCTAATATAAACTTTGACCTGGCACAAATTTGTACGTGGAGTAAAAATAATGGCCTTAAAGTGAACCCATCTAAAACACAAATTATTCTGATTGGCAGTTCCAGAATGATATCCAAGGTCAACTGATAGCTGTTGCCTGAGATTCAGTTCGACGGCAAAATATTAACTATCTCAGATAACGTTAAAAACCTGGGGATTTATCTAGATAAAACTTTATCTTGAGGATGTCAAATACAGGAGACAATTCGAAGGCTGTTTGCCTCAGCTGGGTCGTTGCGTAGGCTGCGGAACTTTCTTCCCACAACCACCAAGATTGTGCTTGCACAATCCTTGCTTCTCCCAATACTCGATTATGCCGATGTCAGCTATCTTGATCTTAAGAGCGTATACACCTCGAGCGGCGGCTCGAGTTTAGGTTTTTATAGTACCGCGGTCGCCCGCGCATCGCGGATGCGAGACCCGGCGCACTATGACGGTGTCGCGTGGAATAATAATCTTGATCCTTCTTGCCATACATGAACAGTATTCGTTTATGTAATACGTCGATTATGATATGAAAGTATTCAAATTAATTATTTTCAATGCACATGCATTTAAAGGTATCAAATAAAGATATATATTATATATTTGTTTAGTAGGATGATGTTCCTCAGGATAACAACGACTATTTATAATAATTTGGCGCAGTTTTATTATATGATAGAAATAATTTATAATTGTCATCTACATAATTGTCACATTTCGAATATAGGTACATCTATTTCGTTATTAATGCATGAAAACCCACGAATGACACTAAATACAAAACCAAAAGAGTCGGGTAAAAGAAAATACCTAATTAATTAAAAGAAAGAAAAAAAATATACAATATGTTTATTTGCATTTACAAAATATTGTAATTATACAATATATATTCACCTAAAATTATTTCACACAGTGTGCGATGATATAAATCCCTCTTTTTATAAAATTTTACATAGATAGTAAATAAGGCCAATTCTCGTATTTTATATGACATTGAAATTATATTTTGAACGAAATGAGATTAGATTTTAAATTGACTCAGAATTGGTATGTATTCTTCTAATTTAAATGTCATTATCATCTAGAGTCCGTGCCACGACAACATAGACTTTTTGCAAACAAAGAATTTTTACTAAGTGACTTAGCGATAGTTCTGTCAAAAACAAATAATTTCAAATCCAATGAGCGCAACGGTACATAGATACGTGTCATTTCTTGGGCTTAACATCTTTTTATCAGATGACAAAATTAAATTTTCAGTTATCAAGAAGGGGTTGGTGTAAAGTTAAATTCAAGTTTATAGGATCGCAACGCTCTTCCCGCTGCCGGCATCTCGAAAAAGTGCGTGCAGAATATCAGATGGCAGAAAATTATTTATACCTAAAAAAGAAATTGCGTTTTCAGACTACCGTAACGTTTAATGGTTTTTCTTTAAGTTCATTCTGACGATTTCATTCACAGACAACGTAAAACCTCTATGCCTAGAAATGTTTATGCAATGTATTAGCTAGTTATCTGTTATATTATTCACTAGCTGTTGCCCGCGGCTTCGCGCGCGTTCAATTTGGGGTAACACATAGGTATCTACTTTCAGTCTCAAGATGTGTGAAGATACTCCTGATTATTCTAAAGAGTCAGAAGCTCTATAGGGTACAAAGTAGCTCGGTCAGTATCCATAACAAATGTCAAAGCCATGTTTCAATACATATCCAATATACTTATATCTATAAACACTTTCGCGTTTATAATTTTAGTAGGTAGAGAAAATCGTTTCAGCCGTTTGAGCGTAATACATAATTTGACAGTACTGACAGATAGCACATGCGCAGTAGGTACTCAATTAATCGCGCATGCGTCCTTACTTCCAAGAGGAAAATTTCTGCCGTACAAACTTCTATTCTCCCTACAATCCCTCACAGTATAATTTTTACAACTTATGGTAGCCTATGTCCGTTTCCATGGTCCAATATATCTCTATATTAAATTTCAACAAAATCGGTTCAGCGGTTTTCGCGTGAAAACGGAACATACATACATACACACTTTCGAATTTATAATATTAGTAGGGATTGTTGGTCAATAATTTAATATTTTAGAATAGATATGCTACTTTGAGCAAAATTATTTATTGCGTATTGATTTTAAAAAAATCGTGTCAATAATAAAGTAACATGTATGTACTCTATAATTAACAAACATGGTACTCTACTTTTCATCAATTTACAGATTATTACGTGTAAAACAACAAAAAAATCGGAAAATTTATGAACATTCGACCATTAAAACACAAAATCAAATATTTTTATTTCAGTAAAATTTAACAATATAAATTTAAAAACATAGTGGCATAATTAGGCATTGAAAAACAAAGACTGTTCAAAAGCATAAAATCTAAAACACAACTGTTTGAAAAAAGGTTGTGAAGCCCTGAATGTTTGTTTACAAAAAGTCTATCTTCTCGTGGCACCAACTATAATTTGACTTCTATTGTTTGACGTTGACACATTGTTTAATTAACAACAGGCAGCGATAGCCTACTGGAGATACCAACGGACTGCTATGCAGAGGGTATCGGGTTCGAATCCACAGTATGCTAGAACGATGATGATGACATTGTTCAATTAACGATCTAGTCACGATAACATTCCAATATCAGTTTATTTAGGAGAATACCATTTGTGACATGAGTATGAGACTGACATTAGAACGAAACTGCATTTTGAACAAATATAGTTAGAATAATTGAGTCTCAAAATAAACTGTTAACTGGTGCAGAATAAGACTGCACGGTAGGTACGTGTGCTTGTGTGTGTTAAGATAATATTCTATTCAAGTGTGCTTTTAATTGCATTGCATAGTACGTATTAGGTAAATACCTATTACATTGGTATCATGCTACCGGCGTTGAGTCCTAGCTTAAAAATAACCATAATTTTGCCCCCCTTAAGAACCTCATACATGGGCTCTGTAAATTCATCGGTCGGTCACCCATCCATACTATGACCGTGATGTCAGTTACTTTACCTTAACTTATGTAATTTGTCCGAAAATAAACCTGCGATATAAATTCATCGGTCGGTCACCCATTCATACTATGACCGTGATGTCAGTTACTTTACCTTAACTTATGTAATTTGTCCGAAAATAAACCTGCGATATAGGCTCTGCAAGCCAATCCCATGGTCACCCATCAAAGATTAAATGCGTCTAACTACTGTACCTGTTTATACTGTATATTGCCACTTGATTTTTGCAGCAAAGTATTATATCTAACGGCCCGTTTCTGTCAGTCTCGCCCAGCTCCTAGTGGACCGCGCTACTATACTAACCACTAGACTCCAGATGTCTTGACTAACACACTAGTTTAATACGTAATACATAAATAAAGTTAAGTACATCAACTTTACATATTTATAAAAAAATACTTTGAAAAAAAATAAGGATCAAGAGGTTTTAGCCGCGCTATAAACGTTTTGGAATGCAATATTTACGTAAAATGGCGGACGCGGACGCGAGCGACAGGTCCGTCCTCTGAGAGCGCTCAGCGCTGAATGGCGGACGTAGCATCGCGCTTCGAGCTTTATAGGTCTTTTTAAAAAAATCATATTAATTACAAACGAAAAGTTTAGATTCAAATTTTTTTATATGGCTTAAAATGAATCTTAAGGTTTCTAAATATGTATATATCTTTTTAATAATCACAGTAGTTTTTTAGATATAAATGCAAATTTGCGGGCTAAAATTAAGCAAAATGCACTGTTTTGATCTCCGATTTTCTTGAAAATTATGAATGAAAGTACAATTTCTTTTTTAAGGACTCGCTTGTATAACTTTTGCTCGTACAATTTACATTTACAGAATTAAAGAACCATAAGTTTTCATAGCCCTAGCGACCATTAAAGCTGGCCTAAACTATAGAAATGACGAAAATGACTTTTTTAAATTCATCCGTTTTAAAATATTTACTATACTAACCCATATATTTTTCTTCAGCACTCTCTTGACAAAGAACTGAACTTTCATATTTTCTATATCTTTTCCATTAATTGTTATTCATCCGTAACGTAATAGAACAATAAAAAACCCGCAAAATCGCCTCCGACGGATTAAACGCTCTTAATGAGGACCAACTTGACAAACTAGAGCGTCTCCAAAACTTCTATATTAGATTCATTTTTGGTTTACGCAAATATGATCATGTATCTGAATTTCGATCCAGACTCAAGTGGCTAACAATTCGTCTTCGCCGGAATACTCATATTCTTACGCAACTGTATAATGTGCTGTTCAATCCTAATAGCCCCATGTATCTTAAAGAACGTTTCAAGTTCCTTCATGACACACATTCAAAGACCTTGAGGTCGTCAGTGGATCTGGGACTGCAGATGACAACACATTTAACAAACTTCTACGATAAATCCTTTGCCGTTCAGGCTGTACGTTTGTGGAATGCGCTGCCAATTGAGATTAAGCAAGCAAAACACTCAACATATTTAAAGACGCACTAAAGAAGCACTACCTGTCATTTTAATCTAAATTCTCTCACTGTATTTATTTATTTATTGGTTCTGTACTTTGCATTGATATCATTATAATATGGATATGTATGTATGTATAGCTATGTATTATATGTATAGTTTGTATGTATAATCACATATGTATTATACATATAGGTTGTATGTATATTCTATTTAAGTAACTATTAGTGTCCATATATATCTGATCACTACACCATCAAATTTGTCTTTTTCGGTCTGTCTATCCTAATGTTGAAGGTTGCCTGGAAGAGACCGCACTTTGTGATAAGGCCGCCTTTGTGCATTTACTATTTGTATACCTATTACCTACATTTAAGCTATTGTACCTAATATGTACCAACTGTATTTGCACAATAAAGATTTATCTATCTATCTGTGTCCAATATAGCACGGACAACAACAGAGGTCCCCGTAGACCCTAACGGCAACCGTTGGTAGGATAACGGTCTCAATGGGGGAGGTTGGCGTTATAGGGCAGGAGTCAATGACCTATTGTTGCCTGGGCGGCGACCGTTGGCCAGGACCAGGCAAATCAAAATGAGGGTGCGGCTTGAAGTCCTCAAGGGCGCGGTGATTCAATCCGCGCGCCATCAGTGGGGGGTCATAATGACGCACCCGCCCAAAACGAGGTGGGCGCGAGTCAAGTCGGGGACGCTCCGACAAAGGAGGGGAATACCTGGGGCAGCGGTCATGGTGCTGGTGATGCTCGGCAGTCACACATTCAGGTGCGCGAGAGAGAGGAGGCGTGCGCACGCTACGGTTCTCTAAGCGAGGCGAGTGGCGATCAATTGAGCGAGGCGAATCTCGGCTGCGCGCCGGTGAGCCTCAGTTGCCACCTTCAAAACACCCGCCCGTGCGCGGCGTCGGCTGGTTGGACAAGCGGCCTACCTCTCTGGCATTCATGCAGAGAATGTCCAAATGCTGTCCTCCACAGTGAGGACAGGGGCGAGAGTTTGGGCAGTCTCGCTGGTAGTGGGATCCCAAACATGAGAAACAAAGACGGCGGGAATTCACGATGCGCCTACGACAGGCGACATGAAGGGCCAAGAATGCCTTACAACTGGCGGTTCTGTGCACCGTGACCTTGCAGTAAGAGCATTCCGCTGGGCTCTGCGTGACTACAAATCGAGGAGGACGCCGATCAACATTTCCTCGGGTGTGAACGCGAGCCTGCTCCTTGACCTTGGGCGGCTACGACTTAGCCGGCGTGTCACCACCGGAGTTGTCCAAAACCCGGCACTCGTCCTCCAAGAACTTCTCCAAGTCTGCAAAAGGGGGCAGATGCGTCGCACTATCCCCACCAAAACGCTGCTCAAATCTCGACCTTAGGTCGGCAGGCAGCTTTTTGAGAACTATGTGGACCATCACGTAGGACCATTGGTCCACGGGCAGATCCAGGCACTTAAGGGCGTTGGTTGCCACCAATAGCGGGTTCAAAAGTTGGGTGCGCAACTCAAAGACCCGGGTGAGCGTGGGCAAACTCAAAATCTGCTCAATATGGGTGTCTGTGAGGCCACGCTTGTTGTGGTACCTACGGGTAATTAAGTCCCGAGCCGTCTGGTAGGCCTCGTCAGACACGGGCAGATGCTGGATGAGGCCTTTGACCTCCATATCCAGAACCGACATCAAGTAGGCCAATTTTTTTGCCGGCCGAAGGTCAGCCCGGGCATCGACCAGGCTGTCAAACATGTTGAGAAAGCCCAGGTAGCTTCCTAGGCAGCCATCAAAATGTGGGAGGTCTAATGTGGGAAGCCTACTCACCAGTCCCGGTGCTGGCCTAGGAAGCTCCTGCTTCAAATCGGGTTGCCCGTCCCTCTCGGCAATTAGCTGTCTTGCACAGTCTGAGACAGCATCATATAGGTCCAATATCTGGGCATAATCCTCACTGACTCTATTTCGTTGGTCCACGGTGAAGTCAACAACTGACACTTCGAGACAGCAAGCACTGAAAGTACAAAATTGCTGTTCCAAGCTTGCTAGCCGATCATTGATCTGCTCAAATCGTTGTAATATGGCCTGCTGGCGATCAGGCCGGTTTACCACAGCACTGGCTGAGGCAAACCAGCGCATGTGATGAAATGGCACCCGCAGCCGCACGCAAGTCCTTGATAGCTGACATAATTAATTCTCTAAAGAGCTCGGACAAGCGTTAAACAATACTATCAATTAAAACTTAACAAAACTTAATATTTGTTAATTCTTTGAAACCAACGAGGTGTTAGCCTGTTTACTACAACTACAAGCAAGCGACAGGTATTTACTGCCCAACAACATTTTAAGTTTCAACATATCGAAACTGAAACAAAAGTTATCAAAAGTTGTAAGTTATAACAACAAATTAAAAGTTGAAACTTCAAATTAATTAATATAATTATTTGCAACAGACAGACTAACTTTGTTATTTATGATATAATTATACAACGGTAAGTACATACAGAATATGTGTTACCTAAAAATATTATCAGTATATTACAATAAAACAAAGGTTTACTAAATTGATTTATCAATGTGACCCGCCCATCTATGCAAGGATTATTATAATGTTTCAAACTCAATGTTTACAATTAACTAAGTCAATTGATACATATTACTGTTATGTTTCCAACCAGAACTGACAGATTAATGATTAGAACAACAAATTCTAGTTAGATTTCAACAATTCTAGTTAAACAATGACTGATTTGAGGTTATGTATATGACAATGTGTTTCAAATTAAGTAGGTCAACCAATACAAATGAATATTATGTATTTAAGCAAAACTGACCTGAAAAACACTACAACACTGTTTACAATGTGATGAGATACAAGATTACAATATTAATCTGAGGTTAGTACACTCAACAGCGGCTAGGTACAACTCTGCTACCAAAATAATATGTTCAGAGTTGCCGGAGGCAGGTAGGAAATTGTTGCAGAGTGCGCAGTGGAAGTTTGTATTTCATCCACGACTACGGCAAGCAAAGAGTCTAACATATATGTACTGTGTTTCACAGCGATTAAATTAATATGTTAATTTACCTGAGATCTTCTGGTGATGTTCTGGAGTAGACCTATAAGAATACACTCATTAATTTGGCCAAAATAATAAGGAAATCATTATAGCTACCCAGCCGTTTCTCCAAACGATGTTTTCGGGCACGATGCACGTGGACGGATTTATACATTTTTTGCAAATGTTCAATATTTGACAAATTTTATCACAATTAACCGATGCCGGAAATAGATCGAAAGCGGCATTCACGAGGGTTCCAAATTTACTTCAATTACAATACAATTCGCGAAGCCTCAAGGATGTGCGAGGTGATATTTTACGAGACGACAAAAGCGTCTTATCGCTCACAACTTTTGTCGGGCAAAGCCAATAGCGACAGTTGCAAGGTTATTAACCAATTTAATTCAAAACGCGTGTTAAAAAAAACTAATTTTCCAGAACAACAATTAGAATGATTTGATAGTTCATAGTGTGACCATAGTCAAAATTTGCAATAGACAAAATAACATGTTACTAAACTAATAATGGATTCAACTTATCATAGACAATATTTCTATTTCAAACAGCTGCCTAAATGTATAATGAGGATTGGTGGTTATTAATTATATAATACTGGTGCCGCCGGGCTTTTGAAACATAGATGTAAAGCCGATAAACCATTATTGAAAGCCACTTAATGGTAATATTGACTTAAGACTTTGCGAAACGAATGACACTGCGAAGCTAATAAGAAATCGTACAGTACAATTTCTCACTAAATCGGTACATTGAAAATTATTAAATATATTTGCTATCAAAATGCGCTGAAATTTTATTTTACTATGATTATCGTTACGAATTGTTGTCTTAGCTTTGCAAAGGGCATTTTATCTAGCCCTCAAACTAAATCCAACAGAATTCATCTTGAAATTGAGGGTAACTCCTTTAACTCCAATTTATAATATATCCCAAGTTAGCGTGTAAAATAACGCACGTAGTTTTCATTTCCACTTGACGCGTTTTCCTTTGATTTGTCAGCAAAGCCAGGAGTGTGGGCTCATCGAAATCGAATATCACTTTTATGTCAATAACTCTTCAAGATCAGTATAAATGTCAACTGTGTAAGGTAAATGGTATGTAATGAGATTTTTAATGATTGCATGGCTTCTGATGTGGAATTCATTTGATTGTTACATTGGAATATGTTTTCATTATATAGGTACGTATGTTTGAATATAAGATTGCTACTTAACATAATATAATTGTAATGTATAAGAAGGTTATATATAAAATCATACTTTAGATTTTAAAGATGTTTGTGAGATTTTTCATTTCCAGATCATAAGCCCTGTATATAAAATGTCCTACTGCTGGACACGAGCCTCCACTCACTACGAGAAGAGTCACAGTACATCATGCACTGGTCACCTGTCATTTAATAATATTAAATGTACTCTCATACATGTAGGTGGTCTGAGGTCTCAGCACCACTCGCCCCCTGAATTTCGACCCTTCGAATAAAATGTTCGAGTCGCCCCTTTTTAGTGTACTGAATCGCCCCTTCGCAAGGGGCGAAGAGAGCTATAATTAAATAAAAAATATTCTGATGTAATCATTCGACCCTCAAGGAATTTCTATAGGAATTAGCGCGAGCAATGTACAGTTGGCACGAAACAAGTAAGCAAGTATTTACATAGAAGAGTTGGTTAAAATAGTTACTCAAATCATAATCTCATAATAATGTGCGCCATGTGCAAGCTTGCTCTTGCCATCTGGTTTACCTGGAATAGCCAAAGCAAAAGTCCACTAAACAAAGGGCAACCTAAAAAGGGTTGGATAGTGTTGTAAATGATATAATTCTTTCTCTTTCTAACTCACCAGTGAGAAAGAGAAAATGGATACCCCATGTCACTACATGGGATATCTATTTCCCGTTAATTGCGAATTAGTCAACATCTTACCTTTGAATGAAACTGTGCGTAATAAGTGTCCCCTGTTTTTATGTTTTAACGAAAGTTGTGACAGTGTCTGTTTGTTGGTTTTAACCACGTAAGTTTAAATTAATTATATCTAATTAAATTGTTCTAATTTTATTGCATGTTTCGTACTAATAATTATATGCCAGTAGGAATAAAATATGTCTTGTAACAATATACATAGTAGGTTATAGATAAACAACTATTTTATACGTAATTCATACCGAGAATTTTAGTAATACATTGAATCACCGTAACATCCATATCTTGTTTAACTGTTTATTGTATGTAGAGCTACATCACATCTTGTTTTTAATGTAGCACGATGTCTAAAGAAATAAGCAGTTCGAGTGCAGGTGTAGCTTCTGGTATTACATTCATTCGATCACAGAGAGGACGCACAATGTTACTGAGAGCTGGGCACAACTACCACAAAAAAAGGATTTACAAGAATGGTTCTTCTAATTGGTACTGTATTAATAGACCTGCTTGCAAAGCGACACTCACGATTTATGGTGAAACAATTTTACATGAAACATAGGATCATTTATGTGCTCCTAATTTTGCAAAAATAGAACTTAATAAAATTCTAGAAAAATGTAAACACAAAGCAGCAACTGATGCAACGCAATCTTTACACGACATTTACAACACTGAGGTAGTAAATTATAAAGAAAGAGGATTAGATCTAATCGAAAGGTTCCCTGAATATAAAAATGTCAGACAGAGCCTTATAAATACAAGGAAAAAGGCATCTGCAATAACTAATATGCGAAGTTGCAACGCAATCGAGTTGGAAATACCGAAGAAATTTGAAACATTTTTACTGTGTGATTATAATGACGGATCTGAACGACTAATCGTATTTTCATCCGAGGAATGTAGGCGTCAACTTAAAGATTGCAAGCATGTATTCATGGATGGTACTTTTAAATTTATTGTGGAGCCATTTCTACAATTATTTACTATCCATGGAGATCTAGGTAGTTCTCAATCAACCAACAATATTGTACCACGTGCATATGCCTTATTGTTAAACAAAAAAGAAGTGACATATAAAAGACTTTTTCAAATGTTGAAATGTTGCATACCTAATTGGAATCCAGATCAGATTAATATCGATTTTGAAGCGGCGCTTATCAATGCTATTAAAGAAATTTGTCCTCATTCAAAAATAATGGGATGTTTCTTTCATTTTGCCCAAGCCCTAAAAAGGAAGGCCAAAGATTTAAATATTTTGAACAGGAGGCAAACTAGACATCATGTCAATTTATGCAAGGCACTAAGCTTAATTCCACAAGAAATGGTGGATGATGGGTGGCTTTACTTAATGGAGGACAGTCCAGATGATGCCGGGACCTTAGTATTTAATAACTATTTTGTAGAGCAATGGTTAGAAAATAGGCTAGTAAACGGTATGTGGCATTTTTGCGATCAACAGCATCGCACAAACAATAAAATCGAAGGCTGGCATTCCCGCTTGAACAGGAAGCTCAATGGCAAAAGTCGGCCTAATATTTTAAAGTTTACTGAAGTTTTATACCGCGAAAGCAAACTTGTGGAAGCTGTTTGCTCTGGCAACAAAATATCCTGATAAGCGGCAATAGGCTCGCCACCTATTACGTGGGATCAAAACACTGCCGAAATGTAGGCGTTTAATATGCCTCTGCTTACCCGTTTGGGGAAACAGGCGTGAGTCTATGTATGTATGTATGTATGTACTAAATTATTAAACGGAGAGATAGAACTAAACTTGTGTTTAGAAAAACTATGTGATGTCGATTAAAACATAGCCTAAGTTTTAGGCGTCAAAAAGTGCTCATTAGCAGCTGAAATTCATGATATGGCCCAATCACGTCGCGGGTTATAAGATGGTGGATAGTTATATTGCCAATTTACTCTAACCTGCGCAATCGCAGCTGACTCCTCTTTTTAACTTTTAAAATACATATCTACAAGCTCGTAGCAATCTCGCTCTAACCTATTTGATTTGGATTAGTTAGAGCGAGACGAATTATATGTATATATTTAGTTTACAGTATTAAATATACCCAGTAACTGAAATAAATATCACGGTACTAGTACTTTGTACATACTTCGTATCAATCTATCTCGACGTTGCTGACTGTACTTTCAACGTAACAACAATCGGGGGCGATTTGACGTACTTAAAATACGAAGGGTCGATTTTGTACACTTAGGCAATTAGGGGCAAAATTCGAGGGGCGAGTGGTGCCGAGACCGGCAATTAGGGGCAAAATTCGAGGGGCGAGTGGTGCCGAGACCGGTCTGAGGATATTTTGCTTCCGGTGAGGGAAAATATCGTCGGGCAACCGGCTAAACTATTTCAGCAAGCGATAATTTATTAATAAATACGCGTTAACCTACGAAAAGTCAGTGGTACGCGACAAGGTCCATTATTCTCTACATTACGCTATCGCTATTGGTAATTTTCTTCAGAATTTGTTTCACAGATAGCAAGTGCTCCTAGGCTATAGCACTAATGTTAGTTGTTTGATAGTGACAATAGTACATCCAACAGGAATAGATCGTAAGTAGCACCTCTAAATTACATTACCCAAGCAACCTTGGCTTCGACACATAAGACATCTAGCAATAGCAACAGCCTTGACACAACAACTTCATAATAAAATCATCATCATTTCAGCTTTGTTCCGGTGGCATTCCAAGACCTTTTTCTTCTAGCCCGGGATCCACGTAGTATCAATTTTAATAACATAATAAAAATAAGTAACCTTCAACGATAGTACTTTAGATGAAACCAACTTATATGTGATCTGTAGTTGCCCAAATCAAAGTTTGTGTTTTTACTCAAGGTAAAACTTATATTACTTGTGATTTCACAGAAGTTGGTTCCCATGAGTGTTATGCAGCCTAAAACAACTCGACCAGAGCTACTTACCGACAAGTTTTGTTAGATTATGTGTGCTTAACATATATTTCATCTGGTGAAGTATAAACGATGTGAGGGGCAAAACTCAAACAACGTATTCGAAGAGATAGTAGACAATCCCATGAGGCTGTGAAGAAAATATTCATGGTTGCATATGTGCATGCAAGTACTGGTTTGTGTTTAAAGAAATTTTGAAGAATGCGTTATGCTATTTCTAACGAAAATACTAGGCCATTAGCAGTGTGCTATCATAGAAAGAAAATAAATTTTGAAAACAAAGAAGAGTTTAAAAGAAACACTTTTATATTATTATGTGAAGATTGGCAATGCGCCTGTATTTTTCTTTCTTAGTTGAAGCATAAGTACCTATGCAATATACCGTAGTCAAAGCTGAGGCCCAATTTTCCTAAATAAATTTGTTCAAAATACGGTTTCGATATAATGTCAGTGTCATACTTACGTCACAAATGGTATTCTCCTAAATTGACTGATATTTTAATGATATTGTAGATTATAAATTGAAACAACTGTCAAAATATGTGTCAACGACGAACCTGTTTATTTCAATTTGTATGATAATGACATTAGGCAAGCAGAATACCGATTCTGAGTCAATTCAAAATATAATCTCATTTTGTCCAAAATATAATTTCAAAATCATAAAATACGAGAGTTGGCCTTCTGATTGTGAAAATAATAAATTAACATTCGGCACAAGTGTTCCATCCCATTCAAATTATCACGAGTGAAGTTTATATATCGCACACAAGTGGGACGATTATTTTATCCCTAATTGCATGTTCCTGTTGTGTTTCATCAGTCGAATTTATAACCTACAAGGAGAAACTACGACAAATTCAAAGTATTATTCCCCAGAAACAACTTTGAGTTCAATGGTGTCATTTACCAAAGCGTTTTTGAACAAAGTTTTTAGTGTAAGTAATTACAGACTAGTTTAGTCTCTAGCTCCTATGCAAGTGGTTGCATTTGTTCGTATATAATTCAGATTGTAATTAGGAACTTCCCATTACCTCTTGTCTTGTTCGCAGCTTCACCTAGTAGGTACCTACGCTTTCCTAGCGCTTTGCAATCGCCAGAGGATCCTTTATCATTGTAATTACATGATTATTGTAGAGAAAATGGAAAAGAAATGTGTGGGTGTATAATTTAAAGATTGAGCAGCTTCTATGAATATATGTATTCTAATTGACATCGGTGCATTTATCCAAGTTAAAGAAAAGGTTAAGAATTAGTTCATCTATGTAGTTGCACGAGGATTTTTTGCGAAACCTTACATTATTTCTGAGTGTTGGGTAAAATTGCGTAAACTTAATGTAGTAACGTCCTTTGCCAAAGAATAGAAAATACTGTCAAATAAATTATATTGTAATAATAATAATAATCATCTTTATTGTACCAAAAAAAATCACAATAATGGACCTTCACAATAATTACAGATAGTACAATTGGCGGCCTTATCACTATTAAAGTAATCTCTTACAGGCAACCTTTGCAATGGATAAGAAAATAATGGATTGAGTAATGCGTATTATATATGTATATAAAAACCTGTAAAAGGTATAAATTGTGTTTCTGATTACACAATTGAAGGGTACAACGCTGTGTCTGTGATTACCCGTATATCTCCACGCACATTATTTACTTTCATTCCAAATTGTCCGATGTTGAATTAATTAGGTCCGAATATATTGGGCGACCTAATAGAGCAGTTACGTAAACATCTAAGGATTAATGAAATAATGAAACGTGTTCCGCGCTCAGATTTATTTATACACAAATAGACTTAAGTAGGTTTATTTAATGGAACATTCCACACAATATCTTCAGTCTGATCTCCCACTAGGCACAGCCAGTACAGTAGGTATAACCAGACCTCTGATAAACATTCAAATCAAAACGAAACATCAACAATTGAAGAAATAGTCTCTGACATTCTAGAATCAAACTGATGAGTTTCAAATTTATGAGAACCGTTACACACCATAACTATGTAAATACAACTACCTTTTTGTACGGAATCGTATAAAGTTATTTTGTCATTGTACATAGAATAAGCTTGCAAAACAGTCTAACAATTTCTATGTCAAAGGAACGTAAAATGTAAATATTCTTATATATTATGCCATATTGAGAGATGAGATAATCAAAATATATACTGCTGCAACTGTATCTTATTCAGGCTGCTAGTCGCACATTGTTGTTTAATAAAGTGCCTAGGCTTTAAACAGCTGATTGAGCTAGTTGGCTGGGACATACTTACCAATATAGACATATAGTATATCGATGCTTACCAATATATATCTAATAATATATCACGATACCTTTTCATACCAAGTAATTTATTAAGCCTTAAAAATAATGATATTCACAAAAAGTTAATAGTTGAAACTATTGGGGTTAACGAATGAAGCAAGAGAGATATGTCAGGATCGTTGCAAATGGCGTTCCGTAGTCTCTGCGTACCCCTCCGGGAAACAGGCGTGAGTCTATGTAGGTATGTGTATTGGGGTTAACATCATACAATATAGCTTTATCAATATAGGCCCAGAACTTAACAAATCTATCAAAAAAATCAGAAAAAATATGTAGTAATTGAAACTATTGTGGACAGAAAAAAATTGGTCATATCTATGACCAATTTTTTTCTGTCAAATCTATGACCAATTTTTTTCTGTGAAAGAATAACGCTGTTATCTAACAGCGTTATTCTTTTCGCAAACTAGGTCAAGGACCGATATATATTCTTTTCTTTTATTTCATTGTAAAATATGATGACATAAAGACATAATAAAACGAGTCTCTAGTAAAATAAGCACACCAATCTTTAATTTCTGTTTATTCATTTGCCTATCTTAAGCAATCTCTATAGAAAATACAAAACAATTAAATGTAAAAAGTGTACTTAAAACATTTACAAAAATCATTCCTTTATAATAAACTGAAAGTCTCCGCCTCCCAAAACACTGTGGCTCTGAGTAATTAATTATAACAATTTGGGAAGGTGATTAATGATATAATAAAGTGGCTTATGGTCCCCGATTAGACTCATTAACGTACAACGGGTGGGCAGTGGAGTGGAACTGATCTATCAGTCGACCGTGAAGCGTACGGTATCACCCTCGATACGAGCCTACGTAAAGGCTGATTGTTGCTTCATTGTTTAGATTTCGCAGCTTTCATATATTGTATATTGTAATATACAACGTTATTATGTCGCAAGGTCGTTTTAAGAGCACCGCACAGTGTTATTATTCCCTCCAAAAACGGACATCCCGTTTTTATTAACTTATCCGATAGAACAGGTTACTTCAAAAGTAAGAGTAAAATACCCGTGTGACAATTTTACACCAAACACGAGTAAAAAAAAGTTTTGTAATTTTTTTAGCTTTTCTAAATTAATTAATAGCAAAAAAACTACGCATTATTCTACCCTTTTCTTTATTATGTGTAATAAAACAATATTAAAGGTATTTAAACAAAAATACATACGAGCACTAACTGGTACAGATGTGAAGAAATATGCTATTTTTGTGTTTTTAGATTTTTCACGGTTGTAGTTTTGCTTAGTTGGATTCCATATTTATGGTGCACTATAAATAGACCCCAACCAATCACGAGAAAAAAAAACAAATCCAAATCTCACGCTGTTTAGGAGTTATTAACTTCTAAAGTTTATTTTGATAATTCTGATTTTAGGGTCATCACTTCACCAAAAAATAATATTTTTGTTTGTAGATTAAAATTTTATGTTGGATTTTATTTTACAAAAGCATAATTATAGTCAGCCGGTCGGAGCTCGGATAGACATCCCTCAACAGGTCGGGTCAAGTCCTGTTGAGGCAAAGTGGCGCCATGGGTCTTTTGCGGCTCCATGGTGCCTCATCCCCGTTCCTCCAGGCAATATGTATAGGTACATGGTTATGCCTTAAGCCTAACGAGGGTGGACCCCTTCGGTATCGGTAGAAGGTCCTATTATTATGTAATTATTTAAAAAAAAACGACATGAAAATATGCGAGTTGTGCCAACCCTAGTGCCTAAATTTCAGATACTTGTATATTCTAAACAACTTAAGATTTGCATATGATATTTTAAATCAGTACTTCTTAGTGCCAAAGCAACACATTGTCTCGATATTGAATCCAAATACCATGAAATAAGCCTATAAAAAAATAAAACCGAAATTATGAGAAATTCAATGTTACTCACCACCGGTTAACGATAAAAATTGAGCATTTGCTTGATAATTTACCTTATGTAAAGCATCAAGTAATTGCAATCAAAGACATAACAAAAAGGATTTGGATCTAAAGTTATTGCAATTTCTATGGTTTTTATGGAAACTATAGAAAAAAATTGAAAAAATTATATCTCTAGATTGGGACAAAATTGTTACACGGGTATTTTACTCTTACTTTTGAAGTAACCTGTTCTATCGGATAAGTTAATAAAAAGGTGATGTCCGTTTTTCGAGGCAATAATAACACTGTACACCGTAGTAAATTCAGGCGCCCTTATAGCTCCGCTATGTCTGTCCCTGTGTTCAAAGGTTGATCTCGGAGACAACCGGTTTTTTTATGACTGAAAACGAAGGTGGTGTGTTTTGTACACATCTATACAAAACACACTACAAACAGAAATTAAAGATTGAAATTCATTTCGTCTGCATCTACAAACCCTTAAAATAACTTGATATTTTTAGGTTATATATCTGTATCTATGCCGTACCTTACTAAACTATACAATGCACCATCCATAATCAGAACTCATACATTATTTTGTGGGTTATTCCTCTTGTCTCCCAGCTCTTCGGCCCCACTGGGGTCAAAAGGAATTTTCGTACTGTTGTCCCCCACTACTATGTAACGGGGCCAAACGGAATCATAATTTCCTGTCGGCCACCAATAAAATATTATTTTAAATATCGTCTTGATACCGGTATTTGACGATTGTTAAATCATTTATTTTTTATGTTGTCATGAGACTCATAATTATTCAATAGCGCCTTAAAACTGTACAACCTGCCTCTTAAATGTCTCGAGTAGGTAGTAATATATTCTTTAACCCTTTCCGTGACACAAAAAGGTAAAGGGTGCATGTTATCAATAGTACATACCGCGTCATGGCGGAAAGCACACCAAGTTGTAGCTCTGGTGCTAACGCTTTTGACATAATTATTAAAAGAAGTGACTCGTTATTACTAAGAGCGGGATTTCAATGTTCAGTGAAGCGAAGATTAAAAAAAGGTGTTATTAAAATCCCAGTACACCTCAGCGGGGCTGAATCTCTGGGGGACAAAAGGAAAAATCTTTCCCATTGTCCCTGGTGAGGGACAACAGGAAAAAAATTCTCATTGGCCCCCAGTGGGGTCGAAGAGCAGGGGGACAAGAGGAATAACCCATTTTGTGGGTTATTCCTCTTGTCCCCCAGCTCTTCGGCCCCACTGGGGGTCAAAAGGAATTTTCGTACTGTTGTCCCCCACTGCTATTTAACGGGGCCAAACGGAATCATAATTTCCTGTCGGCCCCCAATAAAATATTATTTTAAATATCGTCTTGATACCGGTATTTGACGATTGTTAAATCATTTATTTTTTATGTTGTCATGAGACTCATAATTATTCAATAGCGCCTTAAAACTGTACTACCTGCATCTTAAATGTCTCGAGTAGGTAGTAATATATTCTTTAACCCTTTCCGTGACACAAAAAGGTAAAGTTTTCTTCTTTGAGAGTGGAAATCGTCCAGTAAATTAAAACTCGAACAACATACAAAACTAAATTGGAAGTATCTATAAAATACATCTCTGTCCTATCTTTTAAGAGTCTTTTGATCCGTTTGTTTCATCTTTTCGTGATGTTTTACCAAAATGGGCTGTATACATCTAGCGGTAATAATAGGTAATTTCAGCAAACCACTAACCGTACCTATCTCGGTACAGTTTGTATAACTAGAAAATTCGGATACCCACCAAAAATGCCAGCGGCACTTCTGCCTTATTTCAATATCTGCACAGGGGATCGGTAATTGGCCTTCTTTCTAACCGCCGGTTATTGTGATCTACCATCGGTAATACAAATACACCCACTCACTCACTTTTAGATAATACCCATTCGTATTCAGAGATATCCGATTATTGAATGAGCACTTCACTGAAATCTGAAAAGAAATAGAATATTCTACTCTTAATGTGATGGAAAAGTTTTGGCCATGAAAACATCAGCGTATAATTTTAACTTACCAATTCATAAAGAAATGTTTAATGTTTTCGAAGAAAAAATTGATGATACAAGACAGGAAGAGATTATAGTATTAGTATGAAGGCTATACTCAACGTACTTCTGCAAGATTCAGCCAGACACCATTATTCCATATTATTGGCCTCTATGTACGTAAAAATTGCTTTACATCGTTGTCGAAGTATAAAAATTAAAAGCCACAACTACTCGAATTCAGCCAAGGGTATGTTTTTAACAACAGATTTTCAGTATCAGATTATGATCAATATAAAATATATACAGATGTATAATTCACGCAGTTCAAAGAACAAAGAAAAGTGGGGACTTATGTACAACATATCGCATCGTTACTTAACGGTGGTTTTCCATTACATATAATATCAATCAATCAGTGATATCGATATGGTACTGTGATATATACATAATTTACATATAATATATATTTGTGCTAAGGTTATAAGTATTATTGTATGCAAACAGAAGACACAAAATGCTTTCATGGCATTTTTGTGGTACGAATTTGTATATTTTTTTGGTCCGAGTATAATTATTCTAAAACAGCAATACTTACTTAATTGCAGTGTTCTTATTGGAAGGTCCATGACAAAGTGGAAATGTTGAAATGCAACAATCCTTCTATTTACAAGGGTGAGCATTTACGTCACCATTTGTTAGTATGTGAGCTATCTTAAAAAGTCTCACCCTTACAAGCCTCTAAAATCACGTAAAGCTGCACATGCAAGTCTTTGCCAGTCCTTCCGAGAAGTACTCGCAAAAATTCAGACATTGGTCTAAAACATAAAATATACCAACCTGTGTGTATGTCCAACTTTTGTGGAGATCAAACAATGATTTATGGAAAAGCTGACATTCTTCTAATTCTGCTTAGACTTTCCAGTCTAACTACTTATCATACGTTCGCCTTGAAGCCCGTTCTAGTCCAGATGGACTAGAATGGGCTGCAAAGTGACAGTTTTGGACGCAACCAGGACAACACTAGGTTGAAAAGATAATACAGTTTCCTAGTTAAAATTGAGTTTGAAAATTTACTTAAAGCTTTCAACGCCATCATTTTCAAAACTATTAAAACCAATACTGAACCGCTAACATTAGATTAGACAAGGGAACTTTTAATAAAGAAATCTTATTAGTCAAGACATTGTAGGGGGTTGACCACGGAAAATCGACATACCCAGTATATTACCACGTGAAAACTTGTATTTTGGCATCCTAAAACTGTTCTCAAAAGTCACATATAATTGGATGTCCGCAAGTTTTAAATTCAGGGGTCAAAGGTCACAAAAATCGATTTATTATACAGTCATTCAGTCTCGCGCGCGCCACGGTACGTAGCGTGCGTGAATCGGGTGAGCGCTGCGCGTGCGCGTATAAGTTTCAAAATGACAACGAAAGTGAAATGTGTTAATTGTAACATAGTCATAAATGAGCTTCTAGCTTATTTACAAAATAAAATTTCAATCGTCAGTGAAGATAGTTTAGTAAAGATATGTCTGTCTTCATTTAGCGGTGAAGAAATTAACATCGCGAAGTCGTTATTGTTTGAATCGTTGCCGCCTGAGTATCGTAAAAAAGTGCGTAAAGGGCAAAAGAAGGAAAATCGTGATCTAACAGACATCATTAGTTTACTGAAGGTCGTAGAAGATGATGTGATGCCAGTTTTTTGTTGCTCGTGAGCTGGAAAAGCTGCCTCCAATAACCTTTGATCATCTGGACGTTTCAAAACTGCTCAAGGATATCATCCTGGTGCAGTCTGAACTGAAAGATATTAAGTCGTCGTATGTGACAACGACACAGTTAGAGGAGGTAAAGTGCCAGCTGGAGAGTATGCGGATCTCTGGTACACCGTGTTCTAACAGTAAAGTTAGCATTACAAAGTCCAGCGTCGGTGTCAGTCAAGAGGATGGATATAAAGGGTTTTCTTGTGAGATATCTACTATAAGCGACGAATTAAATTGTGTTCAATCATCTTTGAATAAAGATATTGCAAAATACCGAAGCGCAAACACAAATTGTGTGGAGGGTATAGGAAATATTACGCAGCTGATTAGCGCGAGCATGAACGTCGCGGCCGGCGAGTGCGAGCGGAGCGGTGAGTCATCGGCCGCGAGCGAAAAAACGGTGCGTAATCAGCTGTCCGACACGAACAAACATACGTTTGCGAATGCAGTGCTATCTAATGATTTAAACAAACAAAGTAATAAACCGAATGAATGGACATTGGTACGAAAAAGTAAACACATTAAGAAGTCCCGGTTTAGCGGCAAAATGGGCAATAATATGATTAAACCTGATCAAAAATTTAAGGCAGCGGATAGAAAAATACCCATGTTCATCACGAATGTACACAAGGGAACGGCAGAATCGGACATAAAAGAATACATTTACGAAAAGACCAGTGAGAGTATTAACTTGGAAAAGATAGCTATGAAGAGACAGAACGACTATGACGCGTATAAGTTTTACATATCTGCTTCCAAAATACACATGTTTTTAGATGACAAGCTGTGGCCACAAGGCATTATTTTCAGACGCTTTGTCCACTTCAAGAATAAATATGCGACAGAACCCACAAATGGTTCTCTTGATGGCCCGTCTAAATGATTATTAAATGGAAAGTAACAATTATAAATTAGTTAGCTTCAACTGTAAGAGTGTAAAGCGTTCAGTAGATGGCATACGTGAGCTTTGTAAGACATCTGATATAATAGCTCTGCAAGAGACTTGGTTACTGCCGAATGAGTTGACATATTTGAACAGTATTGATGACAAGTTTAGCTGCACGGGGACTTCGGCGGTGGACACGACCGCGGGGATGTTACGCGGCCGGCCGCACGGCGGTGTAGCGATTTTATGGCGAAAAAGTGCGTTTCCAAATGTGATAGTGGTTCCGTGTAATAACCCACGATTGTGTGCAATACGCATAGTATTACGTGAGCATTCAATTCTTGTGCTAAGTGTATATATGCCTATCGACTCGGCGGTGAACTAAGTGGAGTTTACAGACATCCTCGGTTCGGTAAGCGCTATTATAGACAGTTGCAATGTAGATTGATTTTATGTATTAGGTGACTACAATTCTCATCCCTCAGAACCATTTTATAATGAATTAATGTTGTTCTCTGAGGAGCAGGAGTGGACTTGCATAGATGTAGAAATGTTGAAAGGCGTATCTAACTGTTTTACTTTTGTGAGTGAGGCCCATGGCTCCCAGAGGTGGCTTGATCATTGCATCGTTTCTAAAGCAGCTGTACCCTCTGTGCGTCATGTATATATAAAGTATGACATTCTATGGTCGGACCACTTTCCATTAGTAGTCGAATGTGATTTGGATACAGTCTCTCCTACACAACATGTTCATAAAGCAATTGTAGATGATGTATTATGGGGAGAGAGAAATGTAGACCAAATTAAGCACTACAACAGGGAATGTCATGCGCGTTTAAAAGTACTCGATTTTCCAGAGGAATGTCAGAAATGTGCAGATCATATGTGTAGTATTTTGCATCATAGAAACGTTATTGATAATTTATATAACGGAATTATCAAATCACTCAGAGCGGCGGCTACGGCTACCAAACGATGTAATTATACACGTAGATATAAGAAAAATAAACCTGTTATGGGATGGAACAGGCATGTCAGCGAAGCATATAGGAAAGCCAAACAAAAATTTGGACAATGGTGTTCTCTTGGCAAACCTAATTCCGGTGCTTCTTATAATGAGATGTGTGAGGCTAGAAGGATATTTAAGAGTCGTCTCAAGTGGTGTCAAAACCACAAAGAACAACTACAAATGGATGTTCTGGCCTCTCACCACTCGAAAAATGACTTTCGTTCTTTTTGGAAAGCCACGAATAGGCTAAATACGAAACCAACTATTCCTGTGTGTGTCGATGGCATAAGTGATCCCGGAGAAATTGCAAACTTGTTTAGTGAACATTTTGTTGTCAAGTCACCTTTGGGGCCATCGCGGTCAGTGCTCAATGTTGAGGCTGGCAAGAGAGTGGACTTTAGATGTTCCGCTAAGGAAGTAGATTTAATAATAAGGTCAATGACTAGAGGTAAATCGCCAGGCCACGATGGACTGAGCATAGAGCACCTCCAGCATGCAGGGCCTCACTTGCCTAGATTGTTGTCTATGCTTTTTAATTTCTGTGTCAGTCATTCATATATGCCTCATGATATGATAAAAACAGTGGTAATACCTATAGTTAAAAATAAGACTGCTGATCTATCAGATAAAAACAACTACCGGCCTATCTCTCTAGCCACAGTTATTTCGAAGGTGTTTGATAGCATGCTTAACGCACAGCTAACTCAACACATACACCTCCATGACAATCAGTTTGGTTTTCGCGCCGGACTATCTACGGAAAGCGCAGTGTTGTGTGTTAAGCATGCTGTTAGGTACTACACGAAACGAGATACACCTGTACACGCGTGCTTCCTCGACCTCTCAAAAGCTTTTGACCTGGTTTCTTATGATATACTATGGCAAAAGCTGGAGGCTACCAGTTTGCCGGTTGAACTCGTAAATATTTGCAAGTACTGGTATAGGAACCAGGTCAATAGCGTGAGATGGTCCGGGACCATGTCAAAATGGTATAGGTTGGAAAGTGGGGTGCGGCAGGGTGGTTTGTCATCACCGACCCTATTCAATTTATATATAAATGACCTGGTAGTTGCGCTCAGTGGCACCCGTGTCGGCTGTCATATAGATGGTATAAATGTTAATAACATAAGTTACGCGGATGACATGGTGCTGCTGAGTGCGTCCGTGTCGGGAATAAAGAGACTAGTCGCCATTTGTGAAGCCTACATTGAACGGCATGGGTTGAAATACAACGCTACCAAAAGTGAGGTCATGGTCTTTGGGGTCAAAGGGGAAGATATAGGTCAGTTTCCGAACGTAATGCTTACGGGTACAGCCTTAAGGAAAGTAACCAAATTTAAATACCTTGGACACATATTGACGTCTGACCTCAAGGACGATGACGATATCGAAAGGGAACGGAGGGCGCTGGCGGTGAGAGCGAACATGATAGCTCGCAGGTTTGCACGTTGTTCAGTTGAAGTCAAAACCACTCTATTCAGATCATTCTGTACATCTTTTTACACGTGCAACCTGTGGGCTAGATATACTCAAAAAACGTACAGAGCCCTCCGGGTCCATTATAACAATGCTTTTAGGGTGCTGATGGGACTGCCGCGATTCTGTAGTGCCTCGGGAATGTTCGCAGAATATCGTGTAGATTGTTTCTACGCCACTATGCGGAAACGATGCGCTTCCCTGGTGCGCAGAGTACGTGGGAGTACCAACAGCATCCTTAGCATGATCGCGAACCGGCTTGATTGTTTGTTTGTCAACCGTTGCTGCACAGTCTCTAATGGGACTGTGCAGCAATGATTGGTGGTCATGTCTGTCCTCTGTGCTGTGTTTATGTATATGTAATGTGTTAAACTGTATGTGCTACTAACATTAGGTTTAAGTGTATTGTTACTAACAAAATGGATCTATGGTCTGAAATAAATAAATTATTATTATTATTATTATTATACATTTTTGGCAAATATATCGTTTTCTATGGGTTTTACGCTATTTGTATTTATGATCAATATTGTAGAGAAATAAATTTTCTATTTATTTATTTATTTATTATTAGGTTAACCAACGATTGTTTTCACTATACATATCGTTTTACTTGCTAAAAACATTAACATGTGTAACAACCACTTACAGGCTAATACGACGTGCTCAAAAAACGGTTATTGATTATAAGTATTATAACATATTATCTAAATAATGTATTAAATATTATAACAACATATGATTACTTTAATGAAAATTAATATTAAATAAAATCTTATAAAATAAACAATAAATTGAACAATAAGCAGTAAATTAAACAATAATCTACCTACATACATACTAAACAATAAATAAATTAGAAATTTTAGAAATGATTACAAATAACAGTTTTTTTTAAATATCATATGCATTTTATATACAATACATTTTACACAATACACACTATTAATTTATTTAATTTAAATTTTGCAGTCATTTGTATATTATAAAAGTTTTTGGCCTTGGAATAATTTCACAAATTTACCAATGCTGTCTTGGTGTATATCTACTTAGTCGCTGTATTCATTGACTATCCTACAAAACCTTGGTACTGGTGAGTTTACACCAAACACAGATCTGCGCAATGGTGGACATAATGGTGTTATGGCATGCCTGGGATATCTAGAGGGCACTCGAAACCTTATTAGTTGCAACAAGCCTGGGCAGTCTATTTTATTTTGAACCAATTTGACAAAAAATAGAGCATCAGCGAGATCTCTGCGGGTAGACAAAGGGTGTACTTTGAAATGCTGCAGCCGAGTTATATAAGATGTTAATTTTTTACATTTGCCTTCAGAAAACGCCAAGTGCCACACAACACGTTTCTCTCTCTCTATCTTAGTGCTGCTATTTCGAAAACCTTTCGTATTCCTAAGTATAAACCCTAGCATTCTTGAGGCCTTTTTGATGACATGATCTATATGAGGTACAAAGGTAATTTTCCTATCAAACAGTACCCCTAAATCTCTTATTATTTCCTCTTCCTGAATCTTGCTTTGATTTATAAAATATTCGGTATTAATATACTTAGTTTTTCTGGTGAATTTAACATGATAACATTTCTTATTATTAAGTTGCATTTTGTTATTATTGCACCATTTAATCAGCTGGTTAAGATCGTCTTGTAAGAGGTCGCTGTCTTTAGGTGATTCAAGTGTTTCTACAACTTTTTCATTTAACATTTTTTTATACCTTGAACTGTTTTCAAGATAGAGGGCGTAGAGCCGCGGTCCGAGAATCATCTGAGGTTAACTGGTAGTCTCTATCAAAAACTCGTAATATTAAGGTTATAATTTATTGCTAAACACATAACTATCATCTTTTATTAACTTTTAGACTAAATTCATGTTTTTTTTGGTTAATTATCTATTTTAATTAAGGGTTAATTTATTTAATAACATTTACCGTGTAATTAAGAAATTGTTGAGGAAAATACCAAAATTGTATTTCAATTCTAATCTGATTTATATTAATGACTTTCTATATAAATAAAGAAGAAAAGAAATAAATATTTAATTGATGTTTTTATCAAACGTTTCATTTTATAGATTTATTATAGTAAAAATTAGTAAAAATTTCGAGATCAAGTTCTAATTTCAATTTTCTTCTTCTTCTACATCATCGTCGTCATCGCCCTTCTGCTGCAGAATTTCGTCTTCATTACCATCTTCAACGACATTTGTCTCCAAGTCCTTCATAATTTCTGGGTCAAAGAATTGTATCATCATTAATATCGGTCTGGTATGGTACAACATTGAGACAAGCTTGTCCATTACACTGGCCGCAAGCTAAGAACACTGTAACCCCGCTTTCCTGCATCCACATCTTAAGCCACAGCCACTTATGCAGTTACAGAAGATTGTAATCAGTAATTCATCTGGAGCAGGTGGTAAAATAGTCATGATAGGTTCCAGGGATCCGTTACGCATGGTCTAACCCCATCCAGGAGGTTCTAAATCATGCCTTAACCAGGTTTGAATCTGATAATAAACGCGATTGTAATGTTGGTGAGCTGCTCCACTCGTTGGTGGAATATTTGATAACTGCACAGGTTTATTCGATTTTGTTAACTTGTCCTATAGTGCATAACGGAGATGATCGATACTATCCACATTTTTCAATTACCGAAAGAGATTATGAGTGTTATTGCATTGATAAATTTTAGAATTATTATAAAGAAAGATTGAATTTCAACTAAAAGTTAATAAAAAATGATAATTATATGTTCAGCAATAAATTATAACCTAAATATTACAAGTTTTTGATCGAGACTAAGTTGACTTTAGATAATTTTCTGACTTCGCACTCTACGCTCTCTATCTCGAAAACAGTTCAAGGTATAAAAAAATGTTAAATAGAAAAGTTGTAGAAAATTTAATTCTCTACAATATTGATAAAATACAAATAGCGTAAAACCCATAGAAAACGAGATATTTGGAAAAACTGAAAAAAAAAACAATTTTGGTGACCTTTGACACCTGAATTTAAAACTTGCGGACATCCAATTATATGCGACTTTTGAGAACAGTTTTAGGATGTCAAAATACAAGATTTTACGGGGTAATATACTGGGTATGTCGATTTTCCGAGATTTGCATCTAATTTGGCCTTAAATTACTGGACTATTGTAAATTGTTGGTTTGCCAACATTGTATGTAGGCATGTTCTGTTGGTGGTAGGGCCACGCTGTTTCCAGCACGAATGGGCCGGCTCGACCGGGGCAGTACCACCCTCCCACAGAAGATCGACGTAAAGTAATAGTATGTTCTATGCTGTTGCGTTTCGTTTGGTGAGTGGGAGACCCGGAGGCCCAACCATACCCTCCCCATCCTCTCTTCATTGCCCATATAGGGAAGGAGGAGAGGATGACGAGGATTAGCTGAGGGGGCGGTTACCGCAGCATACGTGGGACCAGTGGAGTATCCGTGGAGTCATTGTGTGGGTAGAGCGGGTCGACTCGCCGGCCAGGGAGACCCGTAGAAACGGTGGTGCCGCTGGCCGCCCGCGGTATAGTATAGGGACCCAACTGGGACTAACCATCTCGGGAGGCTGCCCCACCAGGCCGCGCATAATCTCAGGGTGGCTCGTAGTGCCGGTTGGTGACAGGACGGTGGGACCCGGTGACCACTTCCGGGAGGGTACGGGGGCCCTTCCGTCCGGCGGGTCGGCCACCGCTATACCTCACAGTATAATGGCAATACAATACTCTGCGCTTTGTCACGCCCTGCTGCGTTGACTGCCTCCTCTTTTCACGCCCCCTTTTCTTCTTCTATGGCAGCTCCAAGAAATGGTTCCGGTCAAACAGCGGCGTCTTCGTTCCCCACCAACTCACTTTTTGAGGTGGAGTCCGCTAACATCTGCGGACTCCATTCGAACCTCGACGCCGTCCACCATCATCTCGAGACGGCCCGATCGGCCATGCTTTTCTTGACCGAGACTCAAATACGCCGTCCTGACGACACGACTTATTTGCATTATCCCGGTTATGCACTGGAGGATAACTTCCACGCAAAAGCCGGGGTATGCTTGTTTGTCAGAGCGGATATTTGCTGTCGACGTCTACGCTGCCTAGAGGACCCGTCCTTTTCTGTCCTATGGGTACACGTAAGTTTGGGTTCATTGGCCCGGATTTACGTGTGCCTTTACCGTTCCCATACCGGAGATGCCGAGACAACTCGACTGTTTGACTACTTAAGTCAGGCAGCAGATAATGCGCAGGAGCAGTTCCCGACCGCCGA
Source organism: Euclidia mi (assembly GCA_944739405.2). Lineage (NCBI taxonomy): Eukaryota > Metazoa > Arthropoda > Insecta > Lepidoptera > Erebidae > Euclidia > Euclidia mi. Next base: position 68,882,398 of record OX123184.2, read on the forward strand.
GTTGGTCTTTTTGGGAGATTTCAATGCCCACCATGAGACCTGGCTGGGCTCTTCCGAAACGGACCACGCGGGACGAGCTGCTCACGCATTCGCTCTAACGCATGACCTGACTCAACTGGTACTCCAGCCCACCAGGATACCAGATATATCAGGTCAAGCGCCCTCGTTGTTAGACTTTGTGCTGACGAGTAACCCGGCCCAGTGGTGGGCTTGTACCGTCACACTGTGACGGTACAAGCCCCTTTAGGTTCCTCCAACCACTGTCTGGTTCGCACTACAGTGCCATTCGCTTCACCTCCACAACCAGTGAAGGCAAAGCGACGCTTGTGGCACTACTCGTCAGCGGATTGGGATGGCCTACGAGACTATTATGCGTCCATCCCGTGGTCTCAACGCTGCTTGGGTGGGAGGGAACTGTCGGAGAGTGCGTCTGCTGTTGCTGGGGAAATCATCTTGGGGATGGAATATTATATTCCATCCACTGACGTCTCCAACAGCAGCGGAGTACGGCCCTGGTTCGATCGCGAGTGCGCCGATGCTGTTAAACAAAAACAGTCGGCTTACCGCGCTTGGATCAGGGCTCGGTCTCGTCACGATCCGAATGTCTATCTCATCAAGGCAGCCTATAATAGAGCCACCAAGGTCTGCAAGAGGGCATACATAAGAGTGGATGCACAGCGCATTGCACGGTTTGGTCAAGAACTCTTGTCGCACCCCACGGGCAGCCGGGGATACTGGCGATTGGCCAAAAACGTGCAATCTAATTTCTGCCAGCCTTTACTGCCGCCGTTGCGATGCCCTGATGGATCACTGGCCCATGGGCCGCAAGAGAAAGCTGACCTGCTTGTCAATCTCTTTGCGGCCAACTCCCGAATCGATGATCGTAGTGCGCAGCCGCCTTCGATTCCCTACTGCGGCCACTCCATGCCTGATATTAAAATCAGGCAATGCGATGTTCGCGCGACACTGCGATCTCTCGATGTCCGGGAAGCCAGTGGACCTGACGGAATTCCAGCGGTTGTGCTTAGGAAATGCGCAGCCGAGTTGTCTCCAATGTTTACACGCCTGTATCGCCTATCATATGCCTCTGGCGTAGTGCCGCAGGCTTGGAAAAAGACGAACGTACAACCGATTCCCAAGAAAGGGGATCGTTCTGATCCGGGCAACTATCGACCCATTGCTATCACCCCTAACCTCTGCAAGGAATTTGAACTTCAACGGGTGATCTTCTAGCGTATGTTTCTCACCTTTGGGGTGAGGCGATGGACAGGGATAGGGAGTCGTTGGCTATTAGTCTTGACATCTCCAAAGCCTCGATAGAGTCTGGCATCGTGCGCTTCTTTCCAAGCTTCCAGCCTACGGCTTGCCGCCTCGATTGTGCAACTGGGTTGCCAGCTTCCTGCATGAGCGCCGTATACGAGTCCTTTGTGACGGTGAGTCATCGAAGTTTCTCCAGGTGAATGCTGGTGTGCCTCAGGGGTCCTTGTTATCGCCCACGCTTTTTCTTCTGCATATCAATAATATGCTTACTTTTGGGGGCATACATTGCTATGCAGATGACAGTACTGTACATGGGCGATATCTCGGACACCCTGCGGCTAAGCAAGCCGATACTGAGGAGTATAGGCGAACACTTGTTGCTGAGCTTGACCGGGTTCTGAATTGCATCTCGCATTGGGGTGATGAGAACCTGGTCGAGTTCAACGCCAAGAAAAAAAAGGTGTGCGCATTCACAGCTAAATTATCTCCATTCCTTCCCCATCCCTCTCTTCTGGACACTCCACTGCCGATTCAAGACAGCCTCAATATCAGAATAACTACATCGAGGGTGTCATCAAATCCGCATCTCGGAAACTCGGAGTCCTGAACAAGGTGAGGAGGTTTTTCACGCCGGAGCAGTTGTGTCTGTTATACAAGACCCAGGTTCGCTCCTGCGTGGAATACTGCTCTCACTTTTGGAATGGCTCCGCTCAGTACTTATTGGACGCCCTCGATAGGTTGCAGCGGCGTGCTGTCCGTATCATCGGGGATCCAGAGGGCACTAAGACTCTTGAGTCACTGCAATTACGCAGAGACGTGGCCTCAATGGCTGTCTTCTACCGCATCTAATACGGTGAGTGCTCCGAAGAGCTCTTTCAACTAATCCCACCCTCTCCTTTCCTGTCCCGAACGACACGTGCTGGGTTGAGGTGCCACTCTTACACGGTAGAACAGATACCGTCACGCACCAAACGGTTCGGCGCCTCTTATCTCTGCCGTACCATTAAGATGTGAAACTCTTTACCAGTCCACGTGTTTCCCTCCACTTATGATCCACTTATGATTAAGCGGGGCGTGAAAAAGCTTTACTCAAGGCCGTCAAGGTGAGGGCCATAATACCATGCTGGCTGCTGGGATGATGGCCATCACTATGGGACTTTACTGACTGCTTAACATCAGGCAGCATGGAGTCAATTTGTTCGGCAGAAAAAAAAATGTTATGGTATGGTTGGAATAACATGATTTATTGAATGTTGATTTACATAAATATAATGCTGGTTGGTTTGAATGCCTGGCTTTAAGGCTGTATATCTGTATAATAGGAACGCAAATTTTTTTCATTAACCGCTATCTCGTTACGTTAAGCACTTTATTACTTCACGAAGTTATAACTTATAACAGAATTACAAAAATTCTTGCTTCATAATGTGCCGGTTCTGTATTTATGAGCTTGTTAGGTTGAATTATTTAATATTTTTTTGTTTTCGTGTACATTTTTTCTAAGGGGACTTTGAATTTATATCTGCCAAAATTATAGCATAGTAGTGACACTAATATACTGACGCGCAAGGGGTCCCAGGTTCAAAACAAGGTGCGCACTGACGACTTTTCGTAGTTATGTGCGTATTAAATTGTTATCTTATCTCTTGTTAAACGGCGAAGGAAAACATTGGGATTAAACCAGCATGACTGAGACCTTTCAAAAATAATGTCAAAAGACAATTATGAGAACTGCTAACTCGCAATTAAACAGTGATGGACTATGGTGGCCTAAGCCTTCTCACAGTGAAAAGAGACCTATTAATAGGCACTGTACAGGCATGTAGGTGTGCTGTCCGACTGGACTTAAAATTCTTGCGTTACTGACTGTGAGTCTCACAGACAACGCGCAGTCCAAACTAATGGGCGCAGGAAGCTACAATGTGGCGTGTGTGTTCCTTGGGACCGTAACGATGTACTAAGAAGGTATTGCCCAAAATGCCCACGGGAATCAGCAGAACAAGTAGCTACGGGTATCCTCTATTATATATTATCATAATTCTGCATACATTAGTTCGAGTGTTTTATTTTATTACATCTCAAAGCTGTAACAACCTGTTAAAACATAAATGCATGCTGTTAATGAGGAAACACAAGGTAACAAGATTGTGAAAATATCATTTATCATGTAATGTGTATTCTTTGTTGGAGAACCTATAAATAAATAAATAAATTCGACCCTGTCTGTTTTTATAGCATTGTTTCAACGTTTGTAAATATCAGTGTATTATTATTAATATGTGTATTATTTTTATTAGCATTCAAAATACATTTAGATTTAAACGAATGTAAGTGATAATTTTTTAGCACGGTTATGTCATTAGCTACAGTTTTAAGATATCACTTTTCTTTGCTATAAACTAGATGTCATAGAGTTACCTTAGACAGGTGTGAATTGTTGCAGAAGGTAGTGGAAGCTAATATACACCCACTTGACCAGGGCAAACAAGAGTCTGACAGATATTGACTGAGTTTCTCAGCCCTAAAAATAAAATAAAATATGTACTGTTACCTCGATCTTCACTGGCGTCAGTCCGGGAGCCAAGCTAGATAAACACACAAAACTAAAGTGGCCACGATAGATTGAATAATATATCTACTTAGCTGCTAGACTCCAAACGGGACATCTATATAAACTAGCCAGGACCGCTCGGATTAGTTGGGGGGCTCTGCGACTGTCCCATCCACGGAGTAGCACGATGGCAAGCGGAGACGGAAATAGGTGAAACCATAAGAGAGGACACCCTACACTCTCTTATGGCTAATTCAGAAACCAGGGACAGGTTCCTCTTGTACTGCACAGGTGTTGTGGAGCAGGTTGTGCGCAGAAATAGATAGAGCAGGGTGTAGAATCCTATTTGGTAAAATATGACCTTCCGACACCCTGAAAAACCTTTTTGTGCGCAGCCTGCTCTGCAGCACTTGCGCTCAAGAATAATAGTATGTATCTATTTGAAATTTAATTATTGCTATTTTATTATCATGATTATATTTTATTAAAATTGCATATTTTGTTAACTAGAAACTAAGATAGCTTAAGAAAACTGTATCAAAATGTATACTGAATTTAATATTAAAGTTACCCAATTGTCCCATCCAAGATGCTATCAAGTAAGAGATTAATGAAAGGCGATTTAAAAAGACTTCGACTACGTCGGAGGAACTGGGCTCAACACCCTGTGATTACGGGTGCCAATAAAAAAAAAATTCAAAGCGCGAGGCACGATGTAACACAATTCACAATGTCACAAAATTTCAATAGTTCCAATATAATATCACAAAGTTATCATAAAGGGCTGACTGAACCGTGGCGGACAAATCAAATAGCGGCAATTTTACAAGGTTCTACAAAATTCACTTCGCGCAGCTAGTTGCAATGTGCATTTCAACAGAGAGAAGAATTGTCAGTTCTTACAAATGTGACCAGTGTCAAAATTAATTACCATAGATAACAAATGTTACTAAACTGATATTCTCGTTCTGATTATCATAGATAGTAGGTTGTAACGTTGAGAGCCACTGTGACATGGTTACTACTTGGGTGTGGTTAAATGAAAAGCGTAATTACTGTTACAATTAAAAAATCTGTTTAATTCGGTAAAGAATTTAACACATCCTTTAGCAAAACACAAATTTAAAAATTATTAAAGAAATTCTATAGAACCTGGGTCGCGTGATTCGACGTAGTAGGGAATCTTGTTGGGGATCCGTTTCCGGCATCGCTCAGGATAGCAGAGGTGCACATAGCTTTTGTTCGCCGCTGTCCAGCCGATGAAAGAGAGCTGTCCTCGCTGGACGGCGGTATTTAAAGGCCCGAAGTGGAGTGTCTGAGGTGAGGGACGGAGGTGCAGGCGGCCGGCCAAGAGGAGCGGGCGGACGGTGTCAACGCGTGGTCACAAGGTATATCTATTTCAAACACTAGATATAACGCTATATTTATACCAGAATTCGCCCACGGTTCCACTCTCGTGAGTTAAAGACCTACATTCTGCGTATTTAACTATTGGTGAAAACCGTACAATTATCTTTTCCGTAGTTTTTGAGTTTATCGCGTTCATACAGATAGATAGAACATCCACAGGACTTCATTTTTTAATATGTACAGATTACTATGTACCTATATAATAACTATATACCTACGACGCATGTGACGATTGTCAGATTTGTATTTATAATATCCTGTTAATGTCAAAGCCTATTTGATTTTAATCAAAATTCATCAAAAACTAGTCAACTGTGACTGACTGTCAGACAAGTTACTATTAGGCACAAGAAGCTAAAATTTATATGTGTGTGTTACTTGGCGACTGTAGCAGTGCACTAAGAAGGGATTTGTCGAAATTTCTACGGAATCGGGCAGAAATTGTTAAATTAGAAAGAAAGGTAGCTACGGGCATCTCATCTCTATTAGAGATATTAAGTTACTCTTTTAATAAGTTAGAAATAAAATGAAAACAATCTGTTCAAGATGACTCCTAATTTTATTTTAGAGGTACCAACTGACAACATATAATCGCACCTACTCTACTTGCTATGAGTAGACAATTGACTACATAAGTTCCACGGGAAATGTACCTACGTATCATACGAAATATTTACGTATACTGCTAATGAATACGAGCACATTAAACGATATTATTGTCAAATATTTTACGTCATATACACTGCGCCTTGTGTAGGTTTCATTCCTTCACTACATAATACTTGATTTTAAACTTTCGCGATTTGTATACATCATACAAAATAAATTAGCGGGTCTTAATCGCATACAATTAACTAATTTAAGGTATAAATACCTATTTGGTTCCGACGTTTCACTCGTCTTGCACCAGGCGTGGTCGCGGAGAGACTGATGAGAGCTCAGCGCCGTCTTGTGGAAGTGCGGGTTTCAGCACCTACCCTCACTTGGTATTTATTTAAGTTCGCAATGTCGGTACTCCGACACACTACACTAATGACGTCTATAGTCCGTGCCACGAGAACATAGACTTTTTGTAAACAAAGAATTTTTACTAAGTGACTTAGCGATAGTTCTGTCAAAAACAAATAATGTCAAATCCAATGAGCGCAACGGTACATAGATACGTGTCATTGGAAACTAATATGTCAATGGATCGGGTTTTAATCGATATTATGCGCTGTCAACAGGATCTTTCGATGTTTTGAGGTGCTCAAGCATAGATGGTCAACATTTGGCGTTAGTTCATTGAAATGTTACATTCTTGGGCTTAACATGCATTTATCAGAGTACAAAATATTTTTTTTAGTTATCAAGAAGGGATAAATGTAAAGTAAAATACAAGTTTATAGGATCGCAACGCTCTTCCCGCTGTCGGCATCTCGAAAAAGCGTGTGCAGAATAGCAGATGGCAAACAAAATTATTTATACCTAAAAAAAAGGCGTTATTAGACTACCGTAACTTTTAATGGATTTTAAGTTCATTCTGACGATTTCATTCACAGACAACCTATAATCTCCATGCCTAGGAATTTTAATGTAATGTACTATCTAGTTATCTGTAATATTGTTCACTGTTGGTCAATAATTTAATATTTTAGGAGAGGTAGGCTAATTTGCAAATGATTAATTGTCTATGATTAAAAAAAAATCATGTCAATAATAGAGTAACATTTATGTACTCTATCATTTACATACATGTTACTCTAATTTTCCTTAATTTATAGAATAAATTACGTTTAAATCGACAAAAAAATCGGCAAATTTATGAACATTCGACCATTAAAAGACAAAATCAAATATTTTTATTTCAGTAAAATTTAACAATATAAATTTAAAAACATAGTGGCATAATTAGGCATTGAAAAAAAACTGTTCAAAAAGTATAAAATCTAAAACACAACTGTTTGAAAAAAGGTTGTGATGCCCTGAATGTTTGTTTACAAAAAGTCTATCTTCTCGTGGCACCAACTATAGACCGTGTTGAGATTTATCACTGTGGCGGTGTCTACACTCGCTGATGACTGGATTCCAAGTAGCCGAAACACATAAGCAAGGTACTACAACCATTAGTAGGCAAGACACACTCTTTCGTGAAGGACTCTCGACACTTTATAGAAATTATCAAGAGCACGAAAAAGGAACCAGACGAGGTGATGGTGAGTTTTGATGTTGAGTCACTATTCACCAATGTTCCTGTTCAAGATTGCCTTGAGGTCGTACAGAGGAAATTAAGGGAAAACGGTCTGTCTGATGAATTCACAGTTCTACTTAAGAATTGCTTGGATGGTAACTTCTTCTTATATCGTGGACAACACTACCTCCAGATCGATGGTGTGGCTATGGGTAGCCCTATAGCACCGGTAATGGCCAACATCTGGATGGAGCACTTCGAAGAATCCATAGACATGCAGGCATCAAATGTGAAGCTGTGGAAGAGATATGTCGACGATATCTTCTGCATCATGAAGGGGAACCAGCAAGACGTGGAACAATTCGCAGACAAATTGAACTCCATACATCCAAACATCCGATTCACATACTAAATGGAGGAAGATGGATCGTTACCCTTCCTCGACGTTAAAGTGACAGTGAGAGATAATGGTACCCTTGGACACACTGTATATAGGAAACCGACACACACCGACAGGTATCTTAACGCGAACTCGCACCACCATCCGCGGCATTTGGATTCCGTTGTGTCCTCGTTAGTGAACAGAGCGTATGACCTGTGTGACCCTGAACAGTTAAATAGGCGCAATGGATACAAGAAGAAGATACTCCGTCTGAAGACGAAAGATCGTAGACCTGAAGTAAGCAGAGTGAGACCAACTGGTCAGTCTCAAATGGAGTTTTTGCATCCCTTTTTCCTCCTTCCTCATCCTGATCGTACCATCTCTACTCCCTGTACCATCCCAAAGGGCCGCAACACACTTGATTGATTCCTCTGGTCGCTTGGATCCATGGTCGGCGGAAATCGCTTACCATCACACATAAAAACCATTACAACCATTTAACCGTATTGATTCATCCGTCGACTTTCTGGTTCTGTTATGAAAACGGAGAAAACATCACAAAGATAAAATGTAGTGATGATAGATTGTCCTTTTAACAGTTAATGCGACAATATGATCGGAATCGTTTTCCATCTAAATGTAATTTGTCTTCGTCCTAACAAACAAAACGACTGTGTATTATTAAGTAGGCTCCTCTTAATGTAATATATTTGGATTTTATTATATTACATTTTCGCTTTACATGACAGATTTTCATAAAGAACAACATCTGAGAGTTTGTTTCATATAGAAAGGTGACGATATAAGTGCACATACATTATATTATCATGAAAATTTGAAACTCGACATGACAGGCTTTATTTGTATGGAACGCCAATATAGGATGTGTGAATTTAATTAATATTACATTTACTTTAATAAAGCGTGTAGCTAGAAGGGCTAATAACTGATGCTAATGATTTTATGTATATAATTGATTAATGTTTATTGCACATTGTTCCTACACTGTACTTGCTTTTATGACTTTGTGACGCGGTTTTTAGATAGTCTTATAGGCGTCCGTGCGCTTAAAACCAAGAATGGCCTTTACGATCTATTGCTTAATGGTTAAGAAATAAGAATGAAGTACTCTTTAATGTTCTAGAAGTCTGCCAATCCCAAGTGGCAAGTGTTGTCAATATGGAAATTTAGTCCATTAGCGTACGCACAGACTGAAATTATTCAATTCATAAGTCTCTTGTGTGTGCACCTCGCATAAAAAATGTATCGATATACGATTAAAAGGATTATGTGTGAAGCGAGCGACACTGAATATGAAACACGGGGATTTAATTTTAATTAATTAATCATAAGCCCTGCTTACGACAATGAGAATACCGTATTAAAGTATTAAGTTAATTAATTATTTTTGTCTGATATGACGTCAGTTAGTAACTATTGTACCTGTAAGAGAGTTCTAAGTTAATCAGCTAAAAGGTACCTACTTACGTTTTACCGGCGATGTTCTCAGGAACGTTTTTTGTTATAAAACCTGCGGTGTAGTTTCCTTGCAGCTGCTAAACTGGATATAACTGTGGCTGGTAGTTAAGACTTGAGTGCAAAGGATAGAAGTTAACAAAGATTTTGTTGAACTTTTGTTTCTAAAGCATGTTTGTTTATTAACCTTTTATAAATGAAGATAAAAGTTAATCTCATTCAAAACTGTTAACTTTTAGTAAAATACGTATCGTGATTTTGCAATAGGTATAGAAACAGGCAGAAGGAAATAATACACCTATATATACAAATAAAAACATGATTTCACACCTTCTATATAAGAAGTTGGGTTCCTATAAATCATACATACATACATAGACTCACGCCTGTTTCCCGGAGGGGTAGGCAGGGACTACGGAACGCCATTTGCAACGATCCTGACATATCTCTCTTGCTTCATTCACTCCCATCAGATTCCTCATGCATGCTCTTCTGTTCAGGGTACTTCTCACCTGTCCTGTTTTTAGGATGTTTCCAATCTGGTCAGAGAACGTCCGCCTAGGTCTTTGGGCCTTCGTCCTGTCCCTTCCACACTTGCCTTATATATCTGCTCGGTCAGTCTTTCGTCATCCATCCTCTCCACGTGCCCAAACCATCTTAGCATACCTTTCTCGATGCTTGTCACTATATCTTCTTTTACCCCACAACACTCTCTTATCACGCAATTCTTTACTCTGTCAGTCAGAGAGACACCACACATACTTCTCAGTGCTCTCATTTCCACAGCATTTATTCTACTTTCATGACTCTTCTGCCATACCCAACTATCACTACCATACATAAGAGTAGGTACTAACACCCCTCTATGCACAGCCAAACGTGCCTTTTTGGACACGTTTTAGCTATTCATAAATGCCTTCAGAGCTCCATTCACTCTATTACCTGCATTAACTCTTCTTCCAATATCTTCTTCATTCTTACCATCTCTTGTAAACAACGTACCTAAGTACACAAACTCATTCACTTGCTCCACTCGCTGTCCATCGATCATAACATTACAAGCCGTAACGCATTCCTCCTTTTCAAAAACTATTACTTTCGTTTTACTTACATTCACTTTCATTCCTTTCCTCTCTAACGCACCATGCATGATTATTACCACCTCCTGCTACTCCTCCGCTGAAGACGCAAGAATAACCTTATCATCAGCATAAAGGAGGCATTTGACAAGTTACTCATTCATCCTTAATCCACACAAAGTTCCTATAAATGGTTTGTATTTATATTAGTATACTAGCTGACCCAGCGAACTCCGTATTAAGAATTTTTATTTAATTCCCTTTTTTCGGAGCCCCTTTTCCAAAGCTACCATTGACTTAGCGCTTAATCTCTTGTCATTTCAGAGTATATAAATGACGAACAAACAAACAAAGATTTTTACATAATATTGAATTCCCCATTCCTTAAAATATCGGAGACGATACCCATATCGACTTTAAAAAAAAATCCCGTCCGCCATCTTTTATTTCCTATCCGCCGTCTTTGATCACGAAATAGATGTTGTATTTGGATTCTCCATCCCTTAAAATATCGAAGGCGATACCCATAATGATTTTAAAAATTTTCTCATCCGCCATCTTTGATTTCCCGACCGCCATCTTGGATCACTAAATAAATTTCATATTATTAATCAGCGTCCCGAAAATTTTGAAAACGATACCCATATAGATTGTATCCTATTCGTTTAGCCTTTTTTTGCCTTTGACCCAACCTTCCCCCTTCTCGTTTGACCATTTTATTATTTTTGTCTGGCCCCTAAAAGTTGTGGCGTAATTTAATATAGCCTATAGCCTTAGGCAATAACAATTTTTAAAATCCGACTGCTAGTTCCTGAAATTAGGCGACATTATCTTTTAGCCTTTTTAGCCTTTTGCCCGGCCCCAAAGGGTCGAAGCGTTATGTTATATAGCCTTCCGGAATAACTGGGCTATCGTATACAAAAATATTTTTTCAGATCCAACCGGTAGTTCCTGAGATTAGCGCGTTCAAACAAACAAACAAACTCTTCCGCTTTATTATATTAGTATAGATAACTGCAAAAAGTATTTACACGTACAAACTTCTTAGTACTAAGACTTAGTAGTACTCAAAATGTTATCCGGTATCTGTGACGTTTCGCTAGACCAATGCTAGACTGGCCAACGTCTGGCCAATATGGCGACTGTGATTTGTCTGTCAGAACCGTTAGAATTTAACAAAATACTCGACAATCCAAATTTTGCGGATATATGTTGTCGAATCGAAATCTTAATGTTTTATTATTCAGGTAAGGTTTCGATGTACTCCTTGACGAAATGATTAATATAAGATTTGACACTGCGATAGCAGCGCAGTCCGTCGGTTCCAATGTGAAACATTCCAAAATCCACAACTACATACTTACAAATTAAAAATTAACTAAAAATACATTTTCCAGTGGACTAAATTGCGTATCTAAACCATTCTCAAGTCCCCTTGAACACACACAAAAAAATTCATCTATATCGGTCCATTCGTTTAGGAGGAGTTCAGTGACATACACACGCACACAAGAAATATATATATTAAGATACTTTTATAAGATTAATAAGAATTCACAAACACCTTTATGCACTATTCAATCCTAAGCAAACCTACTTTCAGTAGTAACATTCTAGTACAGACACTCGACAGCCTATTATCAATACAAATCCAGCGTTGCCCTACGCCGCTATTTGCCTTTTTCCTGACAATGCCAAGTTTTTATGTTACACGACTCCCGTATATCCCGACATGCTATATTATTACTATTGTTATCCTGTAATGAGGCCAAATAGTCTCGACACAGATATATAATACGAACTACCTACGCATAATGTTATCTGCGAATGTGATTTCTTGCTCATCTTATTGTCGTTCATTTGGTCCTATTGTTGCTTGAGATCATGATAACAATGATTGACGTCTTCAAGTATGAATCACAGGACACAAAGATATATCACAAACAAAATCAATAACGCTTAAAGGCTGAAATACAATAGAATATAATAAAAATAATGAAAATACATCGGCCTAAAGTAACTTAGTTCAGGAATGTTCAACTAACTTTCTTTCCTTAACTCGGATGAAAAACATTTACAATTGGATATAGGTTGCGAACTCTTCTCAGTAGTTTCATAGTGGATTAGTTCCAAAAACAATGCGATGTAACTGACGTTCATTTCAAGTATAATCCAGTTTGCGCATTATGTAATTTTAGTTTTGACACTGTCGGAGTTTCCTACTTCGAAATGGCTCCATTATTGTAATAGCCTTCTGACGTGTGGGCTTATGGTCTGAAAGTTGGTAAAAAGAAGTTTTGATAGATGCGCCACCGCATAGCTAAATTCTATTATGTTCTTATGCTTCTAGATAAGCATGAAATTCCTTGTGAACTTTTAAAAAGTGCTAAATAGGATATTTGTTATTATTTCTTTACATGTATTTATGAAAACTAGAGGATGCCCGCAGCTACGCAGGCATTTTTTTTAATCGCAGTGTTTTTCAATCCTTTGGGTATTTAGAGAGGTTTTATAACAGTAGTTCTACAATCTTAGTGCAGTCCTACGCTTCCCAAGGAATTTACATGCCACATTTCAGCTTCTTAGGCCTAATAGTTTGGGTGTGCGTTTTCTGATAGTCAATCTGTAACGCATGGATTTTATAAATATAGATTTTAGGTTACTAACTGACGTAACTCCCACGGCTAATTTTATATTAAAATAACATGTGCTCGCATAGTTGCCGGCATGCTCTTAACTTAATATATAAAATCCTTGCGTTACTGACTGACTGACAGACACGCTACAGCCGAAACTATTGGGCGCAGAAAGCTGAAATTTGGCATGTATGTTCCTTGGGGACCGTAGGGGTGCACTAAGAAGGCATTTGTCGAAATTCCCACGGGATCGGCCAAAACGGGAAAATTTAAAAAAAATGCAGGCGTAGCTGCTGGCGTCCTCTAGTATTGTATATAACTGATACACCTTTTCGCAATAATCTCATGTGCAACTTTTTATGGGGAACAGGTAGCGAGGTTAATGATGTACTGCCTTTCCTTTCGGGTCTAACACAAACGTATGTTGGTTAAATATCATACTATTATGGTGTATGAAATGAATTACGTACCTAATTGAATGAAAAGTGCAATACCTACGCCTAAAACAATGCTTAAACCTCAGTATGTAAATAAAACAATTTAAATTGGAGATTTGGCTTTGAACGTTTTGACTTTGTCCTCGAAATGAGTGGTTATCGTGCTTAAAAAGTAGATAGCTATGTAACCAACGGAGTAATTTGCATGTTACCTGTTGACGCTTACCTACTTTTCGTACCTCGCATTTGAATTTTACGCCACTAGCGCTATACTTATTTCATTTCACCTTTTACGTAGAACCGATGTTTTACTCCAATATAAAGGTACCTACTAGAAGGCCAAATGTTTGTAGATATCCAATAGAATGTTGTAGTGCATTTGCTGGTACGAACAGTAAGTACAATTTACAGTTTTCACTGAACTTAATATAAAAATCAGACACTTTACTTAAAATAAGGAATGAAAGCCATAAACCGTGCTCTCGTCTGGTGCCAGCTACTACAATTTAAAAGCCACTGATACCTACCTATTTTTTGCGTATACTAGGTGCAAAGGTGACTGCCAAACACAACCCAAAAATAAATTAAAACTTTCGTAAAAGTGTAAGTCATCATCACTTGCTTGTCGCAGACTTCTTAGTATGAGAAGGGTAATTTTATTTATAGTCTACTACGGCGATCAAGTGCGGGTTGGCAGACCTCACTTGTCCTTAGAAGATTATGCAGCGCTTTCAGTTATGTAGGATTCCTAACAATGATTTCCCTTCACCGTTATTTAGCAGTAGTATGCTTAAGTATTCCGTTCATAAACTATCTAGTTTATGTCGCTATCGTGTACTCCAAACTATAATACAAACCTTTAAGATCGGTACAAATCTCTCGCCGAGATATCTATATCAAATACTTATTGTCCACATTATTAGGATTTCTAAACACCGATGACAGCATCGGTGTTTAGAAATATTCTCCATAGGCTTAATTTTATCTGTGAACATGTCATCATCATCATGTCAGACTAGAGACCCGATTTTGAGCCGCCCGAATCCAACCGCTTCCCGCGATCTGTGAACGTGTTTTCTGCGTGAAAGCTGAAAGACCGCAGTTTCGTGTGCGTGGTCCCGCTACAAAGGAAGTTTTTGTTATGTGAAGCAACATACGAGCATCACACAAACACAAGTATACGTATGACGTAGCCACGTGTGTCGTCGTAGTTGTACACTCACATTATAATAATACCAGCCCGCACGTTGTTACATGAACTATTTTGTGAAGAATGTTTCTACTTTATTACATAAAAGCAAGTCAACTGCTTCTGCACAGCTGATCGCTGCAACGCAACAATTAACAAAAATATTCGTTGTTGATTTATCCTTTGTGCCTAATGGTCGAAGTTTTCGTTTTAATTATTTGATTAAGACTTCAAAAGCCTTACATTCAAGCTTTAGTTTGATGAAAAACCAATCAGTGAACAATCGAATCCACAGATTTGAACAGAAAATTATTTTGTTTTCAATGACTGCGAAAATATTAAATTAAATATTTTCAGTGGTATTTTGAGATACTAATACTAGATTGAACAGATCATCTCAGTTGTAGATCGATGCCATTATTCATAATATGTTTTAATACCAAGTGTCAAGGTGGACTGTAATTTTATCTTCCAAAGGAATGAAACGCCTGGCTTGATGGTGAGTGGATTTAATTCAATCTTGATCAGGATCGGCTTGTTCCTTCGGATTTCTTGAGAGAACTACTGCTGAACTGAACTGAACTACCCCGGTGCAACAAACCGTCCTGTTTATATTCTATTTTACAGGGTGCAAGTAGTGAGTGGATGTGAGCGCAACGCATTCGGTTCGACCAATCACAGCACTTCGTCTGAGTTTTACTTGTGGTGGCGGTCGGACAGCTTTCGACATGGTCAAACCTGTTCGATCGTGCTCGCGTCCACTTTACATCGTCATGTTTTGATTTCTTATTTACTATGGGATAATAAAACAGCCTTAATCGAATAACAATAAACATTTCCCTACTCTCAAATCGTTTTTATTGAATCATCCTTATATCTACTTAAGTCTACTTATATATTCATATTTATTTACATTATTTATGACCATTACTTAATTGTATTACAAAGCTACGACGTCCGTAACATCCTCCCCCCGGCGCAGGGCTACCGTAGCCTTATCTTCCACGCAGAGGACGGCGAGCTTCGTCGTGGGACGCCGTAGGATGCCCGCTGTAGTCCTGACGTCGGCTGATCGCACCTTGCCGTCTGGACCGACGTGCGTAGTCTCCACGACGCCTCGGGGCCACGTCCCTCGTGGCAGTGTGGGGTCGATGACGACAACCAGGTCGCCAACGCGCAGAGGTCGTCCTCGGTCGTCGGATGCCCCCCTGGGCACCAGCGTCGGCAGGTATTCATTTACCCAGCGTCGCCAGAAATGGTCGGCGAGCGCTTGGGCAGCTCTCCACTGTTTTCGGCTGACCTCCTCGCAAGGCCCAGTATAGGGAAGGCCTGAGGAGGTCCCGATGAGGAAGTGGTTCGGAGTCAACGCCTCCGGATCCTTGGGATCTACGGAAACGTGGGTGAGAGGCCGAGAGTTTATAGAGTGTTCGGCCTCTACCATCAGGGTCAGCAGCACTTCTTCTTTTAGCGCCCGCTGATGCAGTGTCGCCCCCAACGCCGTTTTGACAGAGCGTACTAATCGTTCCCACGCTCCCCCCATATGCGGCGCCCCTGGTGATATGAACTTCCACTTCATTCGGTGTGAAAGTCCGAAGTGGACGAATTCTTTGGCCCATTCTTCATAGGCCGTGCGCAGTTCTGTGTCTGCTCCTCGAAAATTGGTGCCATTGTCGGAGTACATTACTCGGGGCCAACCTCGTCGTGCTGCCATTCTCCTTATGGCCAGTATAGCCGAGTCGGTCGACAGACTCGCCACCAGTTCCAGGTGAACTGCCCTGGTCACCAGGCAAGTGAACAGTGCTCCCTAGCGCTTCTCGTGTCTTCTTCCTATGACCACTGTCATTGGCCCAAAATAGTCGACTCCGCAGTGAATAAAGGGTCGCTGCGTCTCTGTTAGTCGTTCCATCGGTAGGTCCCCCGTGACCGGTTTTACTGGTGTCGCTCTTCTGATGCGGCAAAGTTGGCATCGCTGCGCTATAGGGCGCAGATTTACCACCCAGTACTTTTGCCTTAAGTCGTTGACCACGCGTTCGTTGTTTGCATGGCTGGCCCTTCGATGGGCGTCTTCTATTAGCAGTCTGGTAAACGGGTGCTTGCCATGTATGTTGACCGGCTTCTTCTTCGTGTCTGGAACCGCAGCGTGCCCGATCCTCCCTCTCACTTTGAGAATCTGGTCTTCCAAGTAAGGGTCCAGTTTATACAGGCTACTGGACTTAGGCACTGGTCTTCCTTTTTACCCGACTGCGCGACGCAAAGGAGGGTAATGTGTTTATCAGTCTATGTATGTATGTATGTATGTTTGTTTCTATGTGGCGTTCTAGAGACCAAATGCGTAGGCCGATTTTGATGATTCTTACGTCAATCGATTCGTCTTAACCTTGCGAGTGTCACTAAAGACATGACAGTTATCAAAATTCACCACAGCGTCAACCAGACGCCATATTGTCAAAATGAAAAAAATATATGTCAATGAAATATGTCATGTGGGGTGTCATTGAATAAGTATTTTAAAATCATCTTTAGGTTCCTTTTAGCATTTTTCATTTCAAATAATAGTTTAGGATATATAACGATTTAAAGTTGTTTAACAAAACAATCATCCTCGCTAATGTTGTTACTTATTGATTTAAGTTTTTACTTCAAGTATAAACGATAAACAAACAAAAAAAACAGTGAATAACTAAAAAGTATAAAATAAAAAAAATATTTAAAGAAAAACAAAAAACCCGACTGCGTAAAAAATAATAAAAAATTACGTGAAAAAAATAACTTAAATAAAAACTAAAAAGAATAGAAACAAGTTTAGAATTCTAATGCAGAACAGAACGACTCACAGTCGGGGCCCCTTGGAAACATTTGATTGGTAAAATTTGAAGTTGTAAAAATTATCTGCGTAAAGGATATGGCCTTTGTCTAAGTACCCATCAAGAAGATCTAGAACAACCTCTGTACTGTGCAATGTTCCGGGTGGTGGTCTTTCACTTTTGCCCCTATAGACACGAATTTTCATTACTAAACCAGAAGACTCACATAATTCATACAGCTTTACACCATATTTGTGTTTTTGTTTTTTATATACTGCCTGAAAATCAAACGCCCTCTCAATAACACCATCGATTCGTCTATGCTAAGATCTTTCTCTGGGTAATATATTTCCGGTATCAAAGTATTGAATCTTTCCAAGATAGGATTTATTTTATGAAGGCAAGATAGGATTAATTTTATAACATATAACTTCATGCAAAATTTGCTCATCACGTACAGGACGTCGTCGCCGTTGAGAATTACGAGACATTTTGACCGGTGAGAACGCGCGTGCAACGCGCGGTCTTCCCTCGATCGTATGCACACTACTAAAAGCTATGATCGCGGCGCGTGACTCGTGGGGACGAGGGGTCTTGGAAGGGTGCGGGGTGGGTAGGTACCAAGGATGCCGAATCTACGTATTTATACGTATACGTACTTATACGTATACCGGCACCCAGGCAGCTTTTTTTTTCGCTGATGCCATATACGTATATATCCGTAAATAGACAAATGTATGGTGGCAACCAACTTTGGCCGTACAGCCAATTTCGGCATTAAATGTGTTAAATAAAAAACATAAACAGTGTGTTTGGAACATAACAAGGCAAGTTTTCACCAAATTTCGTGTAAAAGAAAAAACTAGAGATGGGTCTGTCAGTGATGAATACATGGTTTCAGCATAAAATGGTACATATGTACACGTGGCAAAAGACGGAAGGAAATGTTGTGTTAAGGAGCATGATAGACTTTGTGATAGTCGACGAAAGAATGAGAATGAAAGTAGTGGACACCAGAGCTTATCACGGATCTGATGTCGGCACGGACCACTATCTGGTAATAAGTAGAATTAGTGGCCTTTTCAAACGCTGGCGGCACAGAGATAAAGGTTCAACTACAGAATTAGAACGTATAAAAGTGGAAAGATTGAAAGAAAAGCGTGTGAAAGAGATGTACAAAAAGCAATTGGGCGAACGGATGGATAAAAGCTGGAGTCTTGTAAATGAGGAAAGTGTGAGTGAAGTATGGTCGGTTTTTAAAACCAATATTGTGAAATGTGCTGAAGATGTATGCGGTATGAGTAAAAGAAGAAGGAAGAATTGCGAGAAAGCTGACTGGTGGGATGACGAAACTAGAAGAATGGTTGATGAAAAGAAAAAAGCATGGCTGGATATTCTAGCAATAGAAGCAACGAATAGAGTGAGCGGTGGTATGAGTGAAGATAATGTCAAAGAAATGAAGATGAAATATAGATGTGTGAAAGCTAAAGTAAAAGCATGTATAGAGAGAAAAAAGAATGAGAAAAAGGAGAAATATGAGGAACAATTTGGCGCAAGTTTCCGAGAGAATATAAAACTCTTTTGGAAACTCGTGAAGGAAGCGCGGGGTAAAAATATGAATACATCGATGAAAGTGATTAGGAACTAAAGAGGTGAAGTCATGAATGAAGAAAGAAAGATACTAGAGCGCTGCAAGAATTATTTTGAGAGCTTATTTGAGAAAGATGTGAGTGAAATAGAACAAGAAGAGATGACAGATATGTTTGTGAGCCCTAGTGATGAAATTGGAATGGATGAAGTTATGAAAGCGTTAAAAGGTATGAGGTCAGGCAAGTCTGCTGGGTGTGATAGAGTGACGACTGAGATGTTGAAGGCTGGCGACGGACTCATAGTTAACCTGCTGCATCGCCTTTTTAATCTATGCTGGAAACAGGGCCAAGTTCCAGATGACTGGACGAAGGCAGTGCTTGTCCCAATATATAAAGGCAAAGGTTCGCAGCAGGAATGTCAAAATTATCCCGGAATCAGCCTTCTTAGTGTAGTTGGAAAAATGTATGCCAGAATTTTGAGTCATCCTTGCACCATCGGCGAATGAGTTGCAAGAAATGATTGACTGCATGAATGATAGCTTTAAAGCTAAAGGTATGAAAATTAATGCAAAAAGGCTTCTTCTTCGTGTCTGGAACCGCAGCGTGCCCGATCCTCCCTCTCACTTTGAGAATCTGGTCTTCCAAGTAAGGGTCCAGTTTATACAGGCTACTGGACTTAGGCACTGGTCTTCCTTTTTCCAACAGTCTTATTTCTTCTGCGTAGTCGTCGAGCTGCGCTTGTTTCACCCATGTCTTCTCAGCCTTTTCTATCAGGTCGACGGTCATCTGGCTAGCTCGATTTTTGTACTTTTCCTTGAAGAGAAAGAGTACCGCTGTAGTTCGTATCAGCTTCTCATATGAGGAGAATCTACTTATGTCGGGCAGATGAGAAGCGTGTTTCTTTTCTGTGACCACATAAGTCACTTTTTCCTCTTGGTCTCCTTTCTTGGCTTTCTCTTTCGGCCAGAGTTCTTTTTCATCATATAGAAATTCAGGCCCGGTGAACCATCTGTCTTCTGGTTTCATTTGTAGTTTATAATTAGGGCGCGTTGCATCATCTGCCACGTTTTGTTCCGTGGGCACCCATCTCCATTGATTGGCGTCGGTCAGCTCCGCTATTTCGCCCAAGCGGTGTGCCACGAAGGGTGTGTACTTGATGGCATCTTTTTCTATCCAACGCAGAACGGTTTGTGAGTCCGTCCAATACGTCACGTTCTTGGGCTTGTCTCTATGCTCTCTCACGATTGTTTCCGCCAATCGTGCGCCGATCACTGCCGCTTGGAGTTCGAGTCGAGGGACGGTTACTGGTTTTAATGGTGCGACCCTTGCTTTTGCCGCAACCAGGCTCACAGTCACTCTTCCATCTGGTTTCAGGACCCTCCAGTAGGCGGTCGCCGCGTATGCTTGTTCACTCGCATCATAGAAGACATGGAGCTCTATGTCGTCTTCAGAGCTTTTGCCGTAGCACCTTGGGACTCGCAGTTTTGTGGCCATGCTCAAACCTCGGAGCCATTCTTCGAAATGTTGTGCGTCTTCTTCGGGAATCACTTCATCCCATCCCACTCCGTGTCTCCACAGGTTTTGAAGTATGATTTTACCCGTGATAGTAAAATGGCTGATGAGACCGAGGGGATCGTGGACGGCCATCACTGCTCCGAGGGCTTCTCTTTTCGTCGGCGCTCTGTCTCTCATCCTCACTTCAGGTGCTAGATGGCTAAGCCCTGTGTTGAAGCCTAGCTCATCTTGATCCGTATGCCAAAGCAAACCGAGTGTCTTATCGGAGTTTTCCTGTCTCTGACCAAGCTTCACTTCGGCTTTGAGCACTCGTTTTTCTGTAGCTACGTTGTCCACCACATTAAGCCTGTTAGAGCAGCATCCACGGAGGTTGAAGTGTGCATTCTCATGTATCTTCATGACCTCTTGTGCTGTTCTTATAGCTTCATCCTCTGTGGCGAAGCTATCGACTTAGTCATCCATGTAGTGGCTCGATGTTATTGCTTGAACAGCGTTGGGGTATGCTTGTGCGTACCGTCTCGCGTTGGCATCTCTCACTGAGTGCGCGATGAACGGCGAGCACGATGCCCTGAAGATCATTGATATCATCTTGTACTTTTTCGGCGGCTTATCACGCTCTTCGTCTCGCCAAAGAAACATTTGAGCTGCTTGGTCTTGTGGTCTTATTTTTACTTGGAGGAACATCTCTTGAATATCTGCCGTCACGGCTACCTGACGTTCTCTGAATCTGAAGAGGATTCCTGGTAGCGATTTCAGGAGGTCAGGTCCCTCTAGTAAGTGATAATTGAGGCACACTCCGCTGTATCGGTGCGCCGCGTCAAAAACCAGCCGCATATTTCCCGGCTTGTTAGGGTTCACGACCGGGAAGTGTGGCAGGTACCATATCTTCTTGTTTCGTTCCTCTTGTCCATCGCACTCTTGGGTATAACCTTTATCGAGGAGGTTTCTTACTTGAGCGCGATACTGTGCAGCGAAATCCGAAGAGGCGTCCATCTTTTTCTCTATCATCTTTAGTCTCTTCACGGCACAGTGATAATTATTGGGCATCGGAGCGTCTTCATCTCTCCATGGCAGACCCACTTCGAAGTGTTCACCGACCTTCCTCATTGTTCGTTGGACCACTTCGATTGCCTTTTGGTCTTCTGGTCTGACTTTCTTTGTCAGGGAGACTCCAAGGGCATCAATCCGAGAAGTGTGCTTTCACTATTTCTTCTACGCGCCGTACATCTTCTGTCTGTTTGTTCGCAGACACGTCGTAGATATGAAGCACTAGTTGACCCTCCTTTTGAGTCAACGCTGAGCGTGGCGCCGTCCCATGAATTACCCATCCCAGTTGGGTATATGAGGCCGCAGGCTCATTCTTCTTGCCCATGCGTAGTTTTCGCATCACGATCAGGTGCCAATTGTCCGCACCTATCAATACTTTCGGTGTGGCTTCGTCAAAGAATGCGTCCTTTTGCATGTCTCGGAGGTGTGGATATTTGATTAACATTGATTTATCCACTGTCTGACCATGAAGTCGTAGATCCTTCATCGTTCGTGCGCGTAATTCTTGATAGTCGCCGTTCTGACCACGAATTTGTAGTTTGACCTCTTGACTGTGTTCTTCGTGTGGCTGTGAGGTCACTCCTTGTATTTTGAGTGAAGAGATTGGCCCTTTCACTTGGATACGGCGTGTTAAATCCTCGTCGATGAGTGAGATCGTCGATCCTTCGTCCATTAACGCGAACGTGGTCACTTGACCGCCTGGTCCTTTCAAAACGAAGGGGCACATCTTTAAGAGTACGCGATGCGGCGCGTCGCTGCTTGCTGAGACAGTCATCACGGACTCCGCTGTCGGTTAGGCATCCGTCGCTTTTTCTTTGGTGTCTCGTTGCAACGTCTCTTTGTGGAGCAGCGCGTGATGCGGGCACAATTTTCTTTGCCACATCGCTTGGCTCGGCAGTGCTCTCGTCGGTGGCGATTATTCAGACATTTAAAGCACACTTTCTCCGTTCGTGCCCATTACCACCTGTCGTCGACACTCATCATTGAAAACTTGGCGCACTTAGGCACATCATGGTCCCCAGCACAACACAGACATACGTGTTTCTTTTGATCTTCTTTTTCTGTCGTGGCGTAAATAACTTCTCTGCCCGCTTTCCTTTTTGTGCTTGCTTGCACCACATTTTTCTGTTCTCTCTTTGGTGCGGGCGTGGGCGTCGGGTTTGTGAAGGCGTACTTCATTGCACGGTCAGCCTCCCGCATCAGGAACCGAGATAATATCGTAATTTCAGGCTCACGTGAGGTTTCCACTGCCTCAGAAGCGTAGTCGCACCACCTTGATTTCACGTGAGGGCTTAATTTGTCCACAACTTCACGCACTAGCATCGGGTTCCACAAGTATCCGCGGTTGTCCATATTGGATAGCACACACACTATGTTCTGTAGCTTCACTGTGAACGAGGTTAGTTCACTTGCCACACTAGTGAGCCGAGGCAACTTCTTTATGTCCTCCGTCACGTGGTCCATTAATATCTCCGGCCTTCCATAGTATTGTTCTAGCGTCTTCATAATTGTCCGTGGGTCAGACGCAGAGTACAGGAGCGCGGAGACTGCTTCCCTTGCTGGACCTCTGACGCAGTTCCTCAGTCTCGCTAAGTTTTCCATCCCGGTGAATTTGTAGACACTCGATGAACCTTCATAAGCTGCCTTGAATGGCAGCCATTCCGTAGCCGCTCCGGTGAACACGGGTAGCTCAGTCACTTGTCGTGGCGGCGGGCGTACACGCATCATTTTGTCCAGCGTGTCGGCCAGTTGTTCAATGCCTCTTCCTACTCTGCGTTCCCCTCTTGTGGGTGAACGTGAGATCGAACGTTGTCTCCTGCGTGGCATGGCAGGCGTTGTAGCGTCGACACATGTGTTCGGCTCTGCGGCGGATCGTTGGGCGGCGGGGTGCGTCGGCTGACTGCTCTCTTCGGTGACTGGTGGGTGGGCTTGGTCAATACTTTGCAGCCACTCATCCACCCTGTCTTCACTCCTATGTCTGGAGCCCTCTTCACGAGCCTCTGCCTCTGCTTCAATTGCCCACACTTCATACTCGAACCGTTTGTTTACTAGGGCCTTTTCAATTTCCAATTGCTCGTTCCTAATTGCAGCAATTCTTCTTTGTGCCTCATATTCTGCTAGTTTTACTCTTGCCACATCACTGCTATAAGATCCCCTTGATCTTATCGTACTTGCGGTGTCTCTCACTGACCTATTTGCTGTCATTGTCCTGAATTCTTGGCAGGAACGACGTGCTTGGAGTGACGAGTTGTTCTTCACGCATTATTACACTCGCGATCGCGGTTGCTCGACTCGCCGGTACGTGGCGTGGAGCGGGTGCGGTAAGCGCGGCGGACGCACCCAGGGCCGCACCGTCCCTATGTGCAATGTGCGCGGCGCACACAGGCGCCAGGGTGACAGGGGCGCCGCGCGCCGAGATATGCGTTAATTATAACAGTTGTTTACGAAAAAGGATGAGAAAAAAGGCGCTTCACAGATTTCGCACACAGTCGCAATGGCGTAGGAAGGGGCGGCGGCGTTGGTGGTCCGCCCCGAGTGCTCAAATTGTTAATCAACTAAAAAAAAAAAAGGTCATCCGCCAACTGCCGGGTGCCACCCAACAGGCGCTTCATGGATTTCGCACACGGGCGCTGGATTGGGTCGGAACGGCCCTGGACGCACCATCAGACGGTGGCACAACTCCTCCCGTCGCGGTGGTGGCGGGGAGTGCGGTTACTGACACAGCGGCGATGGGCGTGGCACTGTCGATTCCACTTGCGGGCACTTCATGTTGGACGCGCGGCAACGCGGACGCAATGGTTGAAGGTGATCTCGGCGGCTCTTCGAATGTTCGGCGACGTCGGCTGTCGTATCCCGATTCTGCCTCACTCTCTTTGGCCGCAATACTCCTAGTCTTCATTTTCAGGAACACTGCACTTGCGTATTTTCTTTATCTTCAACTCGTCAGACGAACGATGATCCGACTGTATCCGGCGAGCGTAGGACCAAACTGTCAAGATGGACTGTAATTTTATCTTCCAAAGGAATGAAACGCCTGGCTTGATGGTGAGTTGATTTAATTCAATCTTGATCAGGATCGGCTTGTTGCTTCGGATTTCTTGAGAGAACTACTGCTGAACTGAACTGAACTACCCCGGTGCAACAAACCGTCCTGTTTGAGTGGATGTGAGCGCAACGCATTCGGTTCGACCAATCAAACAAAGCAAAAAGCGCTTCGTCTGAGTTTTACTTGTGGTGGCGTTCGGACAGGTTTCGACATGTTCAAACCTGTTCGATCGTGCTCGCGTCCACTTTACATCGTCATGTTTTGATTTCTTATTTACTATGGAATAATAAAACAGCCTTAATCGAATAACAATAAACATTTCCCTACTCTCAAATCGTTTTTATTGAATCATCCTTATATCTACTTAAGTCTATATATTCATATTTATTTACATTATTTATGACCATTACTTAATTGTATTACAAAGCTACGACGTCCGTAACACCAAGAGAGCAAAAAACACAATAATAATATTTTCTGTGTAAGCTGTCTTTAAGCTGTCCGAGACATCCAATAGTTCCTACTGTTCAAGGTGACTCAAATCTAAGGTAGAGTTGCTGAGGTGATGTCGCTGAAACGAAATTTGGTGTACTTATACATAGCTGAAAATACATAATTAGGTATGTGCTTGAGATCGTTTTGTAGATTATAATCCACATATCTGTGTAAAAGCAATTCAATTTGCAGGCATTACAGTGTGCAGAACAAAAAGGTTCAACTTTTCAATGACTTGAGAAAACTAAGCTCAGAGCAATTGACCATCGTATCACACCAAATGCATAATATATGAAGAAGAAGCAAGAAGAAAGAAAGAAATAAATATATATATATAGAATATATATATCGAACATGAAACTGAATACTGCGAACAAATTTGAAATGCCTTCAAGAAGTTTGGCTTAATGCTATTAGATAGAGATTGCATACCCAGTTAGTATCAGTACAGACCAAGGGCTTAATCATGAATAGACTGATAGATGAATTATGGATTGATCGATGAAATTAGACTATCATCTATACATTCTAATTTCTGTTTATAATAACTGAGCCTAATTTGTAATTATTTTGTATTATTTATTAGATTGATTATATACTAGAGGATGCCCGCAGCTACGCCGAGGGAAATCTCCTCTTGGTGTACTCCAAGACGTTTCCCAAAATTCCCACAAGATCCGAAAAAAACTATAATAAATGTTGTCTAACTATGCAAATGGCAAAATATCTATCTAGTCCTCAAACTAATCCGTCATGAAATTGATAGTTTATAGTGTAACTTCAATTCACAATATATCCGAAGTTGGCGTGTTAAATAACGTACGTAGTTTTCATTTCCACTTGACGCGTTTATCTTCGATTTGTCAGCAAAGCCAGGAGTGTGTTCTCATCGAAATCAAATATCACTTCGTTTCATATTCGTGATCGCGATGATTACAATTTATGTCAATAACTCTTCCAGATCAGTATAAATGTCAACAGTGTAAGGTTAATGGAATGTAATAAGATTTTTAACGATTGCATGGCTTCTGATGTGGAATTCATTTGAGTGTCATATTGGAATATGTTTTTATTATATACCTACGTATGTTTGAATATAGGATTGCTACTAAGCATAATATAATTGTAATGTATAAAAATATATAAAATCATACTTTAAATTAAAGATTTTAAAGATGTTTATGATATTTGTCATTTCGAGATCAGTTCCATCATAAGCCCTGTAAATAAAATATCCCACTGCTGGATACGAGCCCCCACTCACTACGAGAAGAGTCGTAGTACGTCATGCACTGGTTGACACACTTCACCTGTCATCTAATAATATTAAAATGAACTCTCATACATAAAGGTGGTCGGAGGATATTTTCCTTCCGGTGAAGGAAAATATCGTCGGGCAGCCGGCTAAACCGTTTCAGCAAGCGATAATTTATTAGTAAATACGCACTAACCTACGAAGAGTCAGTGGTACGCGACAAGGTCCATTATTCTCTAAATAATTGCGCTATCGCTATTGGTAATTTTCTTCAGAATTTGTTTCACAGTTAGCAAGTGCTTCTTAGGTACTAATGTTAGTTGTTTGATAGTGACAATAGTACATTCAACAGGCATTTTTGCTTGGGTAATGTAATTAGCTACTCTAAATTACATTACCCAAGCAACCTTGGCTTCGACTTATAAGACATCTAGCAATAGCAACAGCCTTGACACAACAACTTCATAATAAAATCAAAATCATCATCATTTAAGCTTTATTCCGGTGGCATTCCAAGACATTTTTCTTCTACCCCGGTGGCATTCCAAGACCTTTTACTTCCTTCCACTTAGTATCAATTTTAATAACATAAGAAAAATAAGTAACCTTCAAAGATAGTAATTTAGATGAGACCAACTTATAAGTGATCTGTAGTTACCAAATCAAAGTTTGTGTTTTTACTCAGGGTAAAACTTATATTACTTGTGATTTCGCAGTTTGGTTCCCATGAGTGTTATGCAGCCTAAAACAACTCGAGCACAGCTACTTACCGACAAGTTTTGTTAGATTATGTGTGCTTACCATATATTTCATCGGGTGAAGTATAAACGATGTGAGTGGCAAAACTCAAACAAAGTATTTGAAGAGATAGTAGACAATTCCATGAGGCTGTGAATAAAATTTTCATTTTGCATAATATGTGCATGCAAGTACTGGTTTGTCCCCCCCGTGGGATCTCCACCTTGTCGTGGTGGGGTGGCTCAGTTACCGTGGATTGGTTACCCGCGGTGAAGCTAAGAGGGATCCAGGAGGGGACGCTCCGCGTGGGCTTGATGGGGCCTGCGCAGGATGCGTCCAACGGTGCGGGTGCGGGGGACAGTTCTGTCTGTCCCTCGCAGTCGGGCGTGGTCGCGGGAGGAGAGGCGTGTCGGTGTTGCGTTGCCGTGCGCCCTATCTCCCGCGACCAAATGGGGCGCACCATTCGATGCGTCGCGGTGGGGCCGCAGAGGAAGAGGTGATGCGGTGTTGCGGTGCCGTCCTCCCTATCCTCTGCGGCCGCTTGGCGTTTTGGCGGCGGAGCCCAACACCATCATCCGCCGCCAAGGGGGTTTTGTTCGGGGCCCGCCGGACCATCTGGCGGGCCAATACCCGTCGGGGGGCTGCGATGTATGCTCGGGCGAAACCCGACCCTCCGACACAAGGGTACATGAGGCACACGGGTTGGTTTTTAGTGAGTAAGAGTCTGACAGTCCCCTTCGCCCATCCCCCAGGGCGGAGGGACTCCATGAGGATTTTCCAACCCGAAACCAAAAGTCCTTGTTTGTGTCTAAAGAAGGTTTTGAAGAAAGCGTTATGCTGTTTCTAACGAAAATACAAGGCCATTAGCAGTGTGTTATCATAGAAAGAAAATAAAATTAAAAAACAAAGAAGGGTTTAAAAGAAACACTTTTATTTTACTATGTGAAGACTAGAGAACGCCAGCAGCTACGCCTGCATTTCTTTTTAATTTACTCGTTTTGGCCGATCCCGTGGGAATTTCGGGAAATCCCTTCTTAGTGCACCCCTACGGTCCCCAAGGAACATACATGCCAAATTTCAGCTTCCTGCGCATAATAGTTTCGGCTGTAGCGTGTCTGTCAGTCAGTCAGTAACGCAAGGATTTTATATATTAAGATTGGCAATGCGCCTGTATTTCTCTTAGTTAAAGCCTAAGTATGTAACATAGCGTAGTCAAAGCTGATTGTGAAAATAATAAATTACCGACATTCGGCACAAGTGTTTCATCCAACTCAAATTATCACGAGTGAAGTTTTAATGTCGCACACAAGTGAGACGATTATCTTATCCACAATTGCATGTTCCTGTTTCGTCAGTAGTATTTATAACCTACAAGGAGAAAATACGACAAATTCAAAGTATTATTCCCTAGAAACACATTTGACTTCAATGGTGTCATTTACCAAAGCGTTTTTGAACAAAGTTTCTGTTGTTAATCAGTTGCATAGGAGCAAGAGTCTAGTTTAGACTCTTGCTCAATGTACATGTGGTTGCATTTCTTTGTATATAATTCAATAAAATAAAATATAAAAAATAAAATTGTAAGTAGGAACTTCCCACTACCTCTTGCCTAGTTCGCAGCTTTATTAAGTAGGTAGCTACGCTTTCCTAGCGCTTTGCAATCGCTAGGCGATCCTTTATCATTGTAATTAATGAATATTGTAGAGAAAATGGAAAAGAAATGTGTGGTTGAGCAACTTCTATGAATAAATGTAGTCTAATTGACATCCGTGGAGTATTCTAAGTTAAATAAAAGGTTAAGAATTAGTTCATCTATGTAGTTCCACGAGGATTTTTTGCGAAACCTCGCATTATTTTTCTGAGTGTTGGATAAAATTGCTGTAAAAGTAATTTAGTAATCCCTTGCCAAAAATAAGAAAAATATTGCCAATAATACTATAATACTATATTGTAATGCGTATTAAGCACATAAAACCTGTAAAAGATATAAATTGTGTTTCTGATAACATAATTGAAGGGTACAACACGGTGTCTGTAATTACCCGTATATCTCCACGCACATTCTTTACTTTCATTCCTAATCAGTTAGGAATTTTCCGATGTTGAATTACTTAGGTCCGAATATCAGTATTGGGTGACCTAATAGAGCAGTTACGTAAACATCTAAGGATTAATGAAATAATAAAACGTTACGCGCTCAGATTTATTTATACACAAATAGACTTAATAGGTTTATTTAATGGATCATTCCACACAATATCTTCAGTCTGTTCTCCCACGAGGCGCAGCCAGTACAATAGGTATAACCAGACCTCCGATAAACATTGAAATCAAAATGAAACATCAACAATTGAAGAAATAGTCTATGACATTCTAGAATCAAACTGAAGAGTTTCAAAATAATGAGAATCGTTACACTGTGCCATAACTCGGTAAACACAACTACCTTGTTGTCCGGAATCGGATAAAGTTATTTTGTCATTGTACATAGATTAAGCTTACAAAACAGTCTAACAATTTCTGTGTCAAAAGAAAGTGAAATGTATGCCATATTGAGAGAAGCAACATATATAGGTACTACTGCGACTGTTTATCATTCATATACAGTCGCAGCAGTACATCATTCAGGCCTCTAGTCGCACTTCGCCATTTAATAAAGTGCATAGCCTTTAAACCGAACGGTTGATTAAGCTAGTTTCCTGCGACATACGTACCAAAATATCTCACGATACCTTATCATATCAAGTAATTAATTAAGCCTTTTAAAGTAATGGAATTCACAAAAAAGTTATAGTTGAAACTATTGGGAAAAATATTTTATGATAAAAAATATATATATAAAAATATAAATATTTTATGATGTTTAATCATAAAATATTTATATTTTTATATATATATTTTTATACACTCACGCCTGTATCCCCGCAGGGGTTGACAGGCGTAATAGGTATTACACCCACATTTCGCCATGAATTGTTGGGTCCCACGTAATACGGGGCGAGCCTATTGCCGTACCGGGTACATCACCAGACTCCGTGCTGCTACTGAGAATTCGGAAAAACCCAGTATCACTTTTGCCCGACCCGGGAATCGAAGCCGGGACCTCCGATCAGCAGTCGCTCGCATACGCTGTCCACTGGACCACGGATGCAGTCATAAAATATATCTATATCAAATATAAATATAGACTCAGAACTTTACAAATCCATCAAAAGCAAGTAAATAAAAAAAGTTGTGATTGAAACTATTGTGGACAGAAAAAAATAGGTCATACAGCGTTATTCTTTTCGCAAACTAGGTCAAGTAACAATATATATTCTTTTTTAATTTCATTGCAAAATATCATGACATAAAGACTAAAAATAAAACTAGTCTCTAGTAAAATAAGCACATCGATTTTTTATTTGTGTATAAACATTTGTCTATCAAGCAATCCCTATAGAAAAAACAAGACAATTAATTGTTAAATGCTTAAAACATTTACAAAAATCATTCCTTGAAAATAAACAGAAAGTCTCTGCCTCCCAAAACACTGTGGCCCTAAGTAATTAATTAAAATAATTTGGGAAGGTGATTAATCTATACTATAATAAAACTGTAGAGGTGAAAAAGTCTGTACATTAAAGATATTTTGACGAAAATTTGCTAAAAAATCTAGGAAAATGCTAAAAAGCAATACTTGATAATTTTTTGAATTTATGTCTGTCTGTCTGTCCTACGTCTTTCCCTATATTGCTAAAGATCTCTTAAATGGCGAAATTGATTTCAATAAAACTTACACTCATGTACAAAGGATACTCAAACCTATAAAATAGTATATGTTACATCACAATCGGTTGAGTGGTTTTCGGTGTACAGCTTGACCTCTCCTTTGTACGTAGTCTCATACGAAACAGGGATCATCCAAAACTGGTTATATATGTGGTGCCATCTATGATCATTATAAGTTTGTTAGTAAAAGTATAGTCAGTCTAAATAGGTACCTCCAAAGTGTTTTATGGCTATTCACCCGACTTTAAAAAAGGAGGCGATTCTTAATTTCGTCAGTATATTTTTATGTGTTTTCGGAACCGAGGATTTTTTTATTACTAGAACCGAGCAATTTATAGTTATTCTTCCAACTGATAAATGTCACTATTTTCAAATAATTTTCTAGCAAAATAAATGTTTCTTGCAAAAAAGACAATAATTATGTGTCGCGTATATTTCTGTTATTAAAAAAATAATAGAGTATAATATTCGGCACTTTCATAAACAAAAAGTCACTCATTTATTTCAAATTATTTGAAATACATAACAATAACATACCAGATTATTAATTTTAACTATATACCTACATTGCTATCTTACATAATCATAATAATTATCTAAGAATATATACATACATACACAGACTCACGCCTGTTTCCCCCTATAAGAATATATATAGGTACATAAATCTAAAAATAAAAAGTGAAAATATGTACAGGTGTGTTTAGGCGTCGTAGAATGCCTCCGCATCAATAACGTGCCAGAAGGCTGGCAGCATTGCCACGCTGGATGGCAATGCTGATTCTTTGAGCAAAGCATAAACCAGCCCTCTGGTCTCGTGAGACGTCGATTAACCGTTTAGATATATATCTCGGCATAAAGAGCGAGCGCTCGGACCCCATGAGCCTAGCGTTTCCACCCCAAACGGCTCAAATACGTAATTAGCTACTAGACTACTGTATTTGCGCCGTTTGAGGGTGTCCGCAGATGCAGCAGCAGCGCCAGCATGGCCTCCCGTGCTTGGAACATGGGATGGCGCGAGGGTGTCTACGCAGGTTGCGTCCCACACCAAAGGCCTACCCATTTTCCATGGCAATAATGACATACCGTCAGGTCTCTTCCCATCGTCGCGTACCAAGCCATTTGGTTCAAGTACAGCTGGTACGCCAGAGGTGACAAAAGCACAACGGATTATGTCATTTAGGTTAGCATGACGAGGAATTCTACTAGCGCTTCTGCTGCAAGATAGCCCATGGTGTCCGAGGCTATCGACGTCTTCTCCACAATGAGTTCGATGCGGAGAGACACACGGAACACCTAAACGAAGACAAGTGGCGATGCGGAACGTCTCATCGTCCAACATGGTTCCTGTGTTGGACGATGGTAGTGCCTGACGCCATAGACCGGATTCCCATACCCCCATTCCAAATTATTATGTTTATATAATAGTTATATAATCATTTCATTTTATTTTAAATGATAAAAATTATGACTATAAGAGCGGTTTCAGATTAGCGTATTTTTCTGCGCGTATACGGTCGTTTCAGCATACGCGCTTACACGCGCGCTACATTACGAGCTTCAAAAAACCAGACTCACGTAAACGGGCGTATTCGCTCGAAACGGTAGTGACGTCTTGTCAGTGTCAACATGGATTCTGACGACTCGTGGTTATACGAGCTTAGAAGCGCGTCAACGCTCGTACGAGTTGCGCCTGTGCCAATAGGCGCACCTATACGCGCCTACATGCGCTTCCAAAAACGAGCTTATACGCGCGTATAAAACGCTAATCTGAAACCGCCCTAGATCCTTTTTTCAATAAATCGTCGATTAGTCCATATTATTTTCTATCTCGGTCGGTTTGTATATGTAATCCTAGACGGCGTTGAGCAAATGACGTCATTTTCTGAATGGTGGTGTTAAGATTCTCCGTGGATTGATGAGGTTCTCGGTTAATTTTCTTTCGATATCGTCGGATTGGTGTCTTTGTCGTTTCATTTGAATAATGAATATGGTTGTGTATCTTTGATTTCTTTCGTTCGTTCGTGTTCTGTATTTATACAGGTGTCTCATAATTCCCAGTTCCCACACCTCACGTACGTAGGAATCCGTGGGTGGGAGACTGAGACCTGAATTCAGATACCTCTTAGGTAACTCAACGGGGCTATCTTACTTTCGGCAGGGCTGGATATCCGTAGCTCTGTGTGTATTTTCTAAATAAAGCGCAGGGACAGAGTTGAAACAGCTGGAATCGACCCCCGAACATGTTGTTTTTCACATGGTCAGTTATATGTGGCATGTTCACGAGTAAGCGGTAAAAATAATTTATATGTTCTATGTGAAGGTGGTAAAACAGTTAGATAATGTTGTGTATAAAGAAATTCTCTAATGATTATATAATATACATATGAAAGTTATAAATATTGTATACTTTTGGCATAAATGTCATGCTAATTATATTCCAATATTTACGCGAACGAAGTCGCGGGCACAGCTAGTGATATAATAAAGCGGCTTATGGTACCCGATTAGACTCATTAACGTACAACGGGTGGGCAGTGGAGTGGAACTGATCTATCAGTCGACCGTGAAGCGTTCGGTATCACCCTCGATACGAGCCTACGTAAAGGCTGATTGTTGCTTCATTGTTTAGATTTCGCAGCTTTCATATATTGTATATTGTAATATACAACGTTATTATGTCGCAAGGTCGTTTTAAGAGCACCGTAGTAAATTCAGGCGCCTTTATAGCTCCGCTATGTCTGTCCCTGCATTCAAAGGTTGATCTCGGACACAACCGGTTTTTTTATGACTGAAAACGAAGGTGGTGTGTTTTGTACACATCTGTACAAAACACACTACAAACTGAAATTAAAGATTGAAATTAATTTCTTCTGCATCTAAATCAAACCCTTAAAAAAGTTTGATACTTTTTAGGTTATACATCTGTACCTATGCCGTACCTTACTAAACTATACAATGCACCATCCATAATCAGAACTCTTACATGATTTTTGTTACGCAAAACATGGTGGTTCTCACATGCTTTTATCAACGAGATACATGCAAGGTTTAGAATTGCAAAAAATTCTTAATTTTTTATTCAGTTTGCAATTGAAAGCAATAAAAATATCACACTATATACTTATCACTTAAAGTATTACAGAGCGATGTAAAATATTATGCTAGCTATTACACAATGTAATATGCAATCATTTCGTAAAGCGTTCATTTTATCTATATAAATATAACTCAACTCAAAACGCAGCTGCAGTAACCAACGCATCCTATTACAGAATGTATTCAAGTAGACAATGCAGTTTCGCAGAACCAGCCACATCATGCTTGCGCTTGTCTATAGCATTAACGATCAGTGTGCCTGCATATTTCATAACAGGGCGATAATTTGAATGCCTCGTATATGCAGTTTTCTTCTTTGAGAGTGGAAATCGTCCAGTAAATTAAAACTCGAACAGCATACAAAACTGAATTAGAAGTATCTATAAAATACATCTCAGTCCTATCTTATAAGAGTCTTTTGAGCTTTTGAGTGATGTTTTACCAAAACGAGCTGTATACATCTAGCGGTAACAATAGGTAATTTCAGCAAAAAACCAACCGTAGCTATCGAGATAGAGGTACTGTTTCTATAACTATAAACTTCGGATGCCCACCAAATAGCCAGCGGCACTTCTATCTTATTTCAATATCTGCACAGGGGATCGGTAATTGGGCTTCTTTCTAACCGCCGCTTATTGTAATTCACCATCGGTAATACAAATACACCCACTCACTCACTTTTAGATAATACCCATTCGTATTCAGAGATATCCGATTATTGAATGAGCACTTCACTGAAATCTGAAAAGAAATAGAATATTCTTCTCTTAATGCGATGGAAAAGTTTTGGCCATAAATACTTCAGCGTATAATTTTAACTTACCAATTCATTAAGAAATATTTAATGTTTTCGAGGCAAAACATTAATGATACAAGACAGGAAGAGATTATGGTATTAGTAAGAAGGCTACAATTCTTCTAGTAAAATAAAAACAAACAGATTCAACGTACCTCTGCAAGATTCAGCCAGACACTTACCGTTATTCCATATTACGTTTTTTCTCTGGGTACGTTAAAACCGCTTTACATCGTTGTCGAAGTATAAAAATTAAAAGCCACAGCTACTCGAATTCAGCGAAGGGTATGTTTTTAACAACAGATTTTCAGTATCAGATTATGATCAATATAAAATATATACAGATGTATATTTCACGCAGTTCAAAGACCAAAGAAAACTGGGGACTTTTTTAAAACATACCGCATCGTTACTTAACGGTGGTTTTCCATTACATATAATATCAATCAATCAGTCATAACGATATGATACTGTGATATAATAATATACTTAATGTATGTTATGTTGAATTATTTAATAATTTTGTTTGCGTGTATATATTTTCTGAGAGGACTTGGAATTTACATCTGCTAATATTATATCATAGTAGTGAGACTAATAGACTGACGCGCAACGGGTCCCAGGTTCAAAACAAAGGTGCGCACTGTCGACTTTTCGTAGTTATGTGTGTATTAAATTGTTAACTTATCCCTTACTAAGCGGCGAAGGAGAGCCTTGTGATAAAATCAGCGTGACAGAGAATCTCAAAAATAATCTCAAAAGACATAATTATAAAATCTGCTAAACCGCAATTAAACAGTGTGATGGACTATGGTGGCCTAAGCCTCCTCACAG
Organism: Euclidia mi; assembly: GCA_944739405.2. Lineage (NCBI taxonomy): Eukaryota > Metazoa > Arthropoda > Insecta > Lepidoptera > Erebidae > Euclidia > Euclidia mi. Next base: position 68,917,977 of record OX123184.2, read on the forward strand.
TAAAAAGAGACCTATGAATAGGCCCTGTACAGGCATGTACACGGGCATGTAGGTATACTATGTCCCACTGGACATAAAATTCTTGCGTTACTGACTGTCTGACAGACAAGGCACTACTGAGAAGGGATTTCCTAAAATGCTCACACCGATGAAACCAATGAAGCAATGAACCGCCAGAAGCGGCCTCCTCTATTATGTGGTCCAGTGGATAGCTTATGCGTCTGCTAAGCAAGAGCTCCCGGGTTCGATTCCCAGGTCGGGCAAAAGTTACTGAGTCTTTCCCAATTCTCAGTAGCTAGCACGGAGTTTCACAATGTGCCCGGTAACACCAATAGGCTCGCTCCCAATTACGTTGACCTGAAATTTATAATATGGCGAAATTTGGGTGTAATATTTCATCTCTGCTACTACCCCTTCTGGGGAATAATATCAATAAAAAAATAAATGGCACTGTGATATCATTGGGTTCAGTTTAGATGTCACTTAGCTTTGCCGTAATAATATTTATACCAGGCGACGTCCGCGGCTCCACTCTCGTGAATTATACACCTAAATCTTGTCTATCTATTCCATCTATCTATTTGTGAAAACCGTACAAACATCCGTTCGAGAATTTTTTAATTTGTCGCGTTCATACACATAGACAGAACAGTCAAGAGGCAACTAACATTAATTTTATTGTGCACCATATAATTAACGAAAGAGACATTGTTAATAAAGTGTTTAGTAACATTCTGATTAAACATTCGTATTAGATATGTTTAGTTTTTAATTAGTATATTAATAAACCTATAATCTAATAAAAAACAACTAATTTTTCCCAATTTTATTTTAGTCTTGAGAGCACAAATTGTTTATTTATATACACAGCATTTATCTTTAGAAAGATCTCCCAATTTATTTCATGTAGAACTGCTAAGTGGGTGAACTTCATAAGTGTCTACGAAATGTTAGTTCTCACGGATTGAAACTTTCCAACTGACAACATATATACGTACCTACACTACTTGCCATGAGTAGATAATTCACTATGTTCCACGTGAAATATACCTACGTATCATACGAAATATTTACGTGCACTACTTCGAGAATCATTGAATAACATGATTTTCAAATATTATTAACCAATATACCGAGTGTCGTGGGTTCGGTTGCCACACGAGACAACACTCATTTTTCGTTTGAGCCTGGGTCTTCCTTGCTTCTTTTGATTGAATATTTGTAAACGCCCCCGCAATACAGGGAAATGTATAGAGTGGGAGATATTTTGCTAGAGCAACGGGCGAGTCTAAAAGAGAGGAGAGAAGCCGGCTACAAGAGTTAACCACCACGATACCAAAAAGAATAAGCACAAAATGTCAAGAATTAGATATTCCGTGGAAGAAGAACTGCCACGGAATATCGACTTTAAGTAATATACTGAGATACAGAGTGCTGGAGGCCCATCCCATTTTCCTTTTACCACATTTCACTTCTATTCCTTTTCCATCCCAAAGGCAAGCAAACGCACTTGGGATTCCTCTGGTCTGATGATGCTTGTGTTCATGGGCGGCGGCAATCGCTTACCATCAGGCAATCCGTCTGCTGGTTTGATGCCTATTACATAAAAAACAAGAGTATTGATTCACCCGTCGACTTTCTGGTTCTGTTATGAAAACGGAGAAAACATCACTAAGATAAAACGTAGTGATGATAGATTTCCCTTTTAACAGTTAATGCGAAAATATGATCGGAATCGTTTTCCAACTAAATGTAATTTGTCTTCGTCCTAACAAACAAAACGACTGTGTGTTATTAAGTAGGCTCCTCTTAATGTAATAGGTATATTTGGATTTTATTATATTATATTTTCGCTTTACATGACAGATTTTCATTAAGAACATCATCTGAGAGCTTGTATCATATAGAAAGGTCACGATATAAGTGCACATACATATATTATAATGAAAATTTGAAACTTGACATGAAAGGCTTTATTTGTATGGAACGCCAATATAGGATGTGTCAATTTAATTAATATAACATTTACTTTAATAAAGCGTGAACTTGGAAGGGCTAATAACTGATGTTTATGATTTTATGTATATAATTGATTAATGTTTATTTTACATTGTTCCTACACTGTACTTGCTTTTGTGACTTTGTGACGCGGTTTTTAGATAGTCTTATAGGCGTCCGTTCGTTCAAGAATGGCCTTTAATATCGATTGCTTAATGGTTAAGAAGTAAGAATGAAGTTCTCTTTAATGTTCTAGAAGTCTGCCAATCCCAAGTGGCAAGTGTAAGCCTTGTTGTCAATATGAAAATTTAGTCCATTATAGTACGCACAGACTGAAATTATTCAATTTATAAGTTTCTTGTGTGCGCACTTCGCATAAAAATGTATCGATGTAAGATTAAAAGGATTATGCGTGAAGCGACAGTGAATATGAAACACGGAGATTTAATTTTAATTAATTAATCATAAGCCCTGCTTACGACTATGAGAATACCGTATTAAAGTATTAAGTTAATTAATTATTTTTGTCTGATATGACGTCAGTTACTAACTATTGTACCTGTAAGAGAGTTCTAAGTTAATCAGCTAAAAGGTACTTACGTTTTACCGGCGATGTTCTCAGGAACGTTTTTTGTTATAAAACCTGCGGTGTAATTTCCTTGCAGTTGCTAAACTGTATAAAACGTTGGCTGGTAGTTAAGACTGGAGTGCAAAGGATAGAATTGAAGAAGATAACATAGAGTTTGGTGAACTTTTGTTTCTTTTTATTGTTAACGCATGTTTGTTTATTCACCCATTATAATTAAAAGAAAAAGTAAATCTTATGTCATTACCAAACTGTTAAATGGCAACAAAATGTGTATCGTGATTTTGCAATGTATAAACGGGCAGAACCAAATAATACACCTAAAACATAGTTTTGCACCTTCTATACAATAAATTGCCTTAATTAATAAAAGTTCCGATAAATGGCTTGTATTTTTACAAGTATTATATAAAAGATTATTTAGTATTCATAAATACCTTTATGCGCTATTCAATCCTAAGCAAACCTACTTTCAGTAGTAACATTCTGTTAAAAACACTCGACAGCCTATTATCAATACAAATCCAGCGTTGCCCTACTCAGCTGTTTGCCTTTCTCCTGACAATGCCAAGTTTTTATGTTACACGACTCCCGTATATCCCGACATGCTATATTATACTATTGTTATCCTGTAATGAGGCCAAATAGTCTCGACACAGATATATAATAAGTACTACCTACGAATAATGTTATCTGCGAATGTGATTTCTTGCTCATCTTATTGTCGTTCATTTGGGGCTCCTATTGTTGCTTGAGATCATGATAACAATGATTGACGTCTTCAAGTATGAATCACAGAACACAAAGATATATCATAACAAAATCAATAACGCTTAAAGGCTGAAATACAATAGAATATAATAAAAATACATCGGTCTAAAGTAGCCCTAGCTTAGTTCAGGAATGTTCAACTAACTTTCTTTCCTAAACTCGGATGAAAAACATTTACAATTGTATATAGGTTGCGAACTCTACTCGGAAGTTTCATAGTGGATTAGTTCCAAAAACAATGCGATGTAACTGACGTTCATTTCAAGTATAATCCAGTTTGCGCATTATGTAATTTTTGTTTTGACACTGTCGGACTTTCCTACTTCATAAATGGCTCCATTATTGTAATAGCCTTCTGACGTGTGAGCTTATGGTCTGAAAGTTGGTAAAAATAAGTTTTGATAAGTGCTTGGCCGCGTAACTAAATTCAATAATGTGCTTATGCTGGTGGATAAGCATGAAATTCCTTGTAAACTTTTAAGTAACTAAATAAGATATTTGTTATTATTTCTTTACTACCGGCACGTCCCGGCTTCGCACGGGTGATCCCTAACATTTTCTAGAAATAAATATGTCACTCAGGGATAATGTCGCATTATATGGTGCAAGAATTTTTAAAATCGGTCTTGTACTTTTTTAGTTTATTCGTTACAAACATACAAAAATACAAATCTTTCCTCTTTATTACATTAGTATAGAAGTGTAGATAAACTTTTATGTAACTAAATAAGATATTTGTTATTATTGTTTTCCAATCCCTTGGGTATTAATTAATACGTCCAATAAATAGAACTGTTCTCAGTACCGAGACAAAAACACTAAGGTGTCTGGATGTACAGGTTTTTCCAATAGTTACCTATTTTCTAAGGAATAACGCTAATCACAATCTAGTTATAATTCACAAATAACCTTCAAATTATTGAGATTTATTAGGTCAATATTTACGCAACTTGAGAAAGAGGGGAATCGTCTTTTAAGAGTTTCTAACTGATGCGGCAGGGCGTCAAATAACACTTTGACACCATTGAAATTGTTACAGACTGGGGAAGACGAAGTCAAACTTTTAAATTTTTTGAAAACGGAAACATGGTTATGCTTTTCTCACTGTTTTTATCTTTATTTAAAATATTAGGTAGGTACAAAAAATTGCATGTAGACCTCTGTCTACATTGTTATCTAACCGCAATATTGTTATCTAACAATATTATAGTTTGTTGATATGTCTGCCTTACATAATGGTAAAGCCCAAACTATTGAAGCTAGAAACTTGTTTGGACAGCGAAGGAAAGGTTTTAATTGTTAACATGCCACCTCTATAGGTACAGATAAAAAAAAATGTTTATTTTCATTTTGTTACGAGCTATAAGTCTGTTCAAGATACGAATAAATAAAATTTAAACAAACCATAAAAATGCTTCTTGTTATGTCGCCTACCTACCAAAAAAGTAGATTTTAGTTAAATATTCCTAGCGAGACTCAACAAAGTATTTTTTTTTTTTAAATCCTCTGTCCCTTTCATTTATAAATGGTATACCATAATATTTATATTTTATTTTCTGTACTATTCATAATAATTATAATAACGATTTTTATTATGATTATGCTCATAAAGTATTTTACATGACAAAGAACCTAAAACGCCAATGATTCTAAAATTGTGATGTATTTATTATCCTGGCAACTTAAGTATTATACCCACAGAAGAATAACTACCTAAAGTAACCATTTCGCATGACAGGTAGTCATTTTTTGATTAGGTCGGGTTATCCCGATCGGTTATCCTGCTATCTTATTAAGTTTGTGAATCATTGGTTTCTTTGTTTACCTTTTATTTTTTCGTAATGTGAATAGAGTATAGTTAACATCAGTAGTTGTGAAAAATACTTGTGTTAGGAGCCCCCGCTCTTCACATTACACAATTATAAAACTAGACAGGTAAGTATATCTATAAAGCAATAAGCAAAGTTGAAAAAGAGAAATGATAAATTACAAAATAAAACAAAAAAATAAAAAGAATAAAATAGAAGAATACATACAGAAACCATGTTTATTTATGTGTGTGTGTATGAGTACGTGCGTGCGGGCGTGCGCGCGCGCGCGCGTGTGTGTGTGTGTGTGTGTGTGTGTGTGTGTGTGTGTATGTGTGTGTGTGTGTGTGTGTGTGTGTGTGTGTGTGTGTGTGTGTGTGTGTGTGCGTATGTGTGTGTGTGTGTGTGTGTGTGTGTGAGTGTGTGTGTTTTGTGCGTGTGTGTTTGTCATCATAGGTATATACATATCATGATACTATATGCAACAGGTCTTCCTATAGTAATTAAGGGTCTTCAACCAAAACAGTAAGGCTTTTTTACAGTCATGTCATGAGTAAATGTTAATAATTTTATTTATTTTGTTGTATAGATATGAGGACTGTCTATCAAATTGTCTTCTTGCGAAGGATGTAATGACCGTTCAGGTGGGAGCAACATTACAATAATTTCGTATTTTTTTAATTTTAGGCTCAAATTTGTGTTTTGAGTAGGTATACCTTAAGAGTAATGTGTAAAATGTATAATTGCCTTACAGACAAGATGCTAGCCTGTTTGTACAGTTCGTCGGTAGAAAATCGATACGGTTTATGGTACATTACTTTTACAATGGACCTCTGAGCCCTCTCTAGTTCAGGTATACAATATGATAAAACAGATTGAACCAATGCAACATATATTTTGTTCAATATTTCAGGTGGTGCGACGTCACGTAATGTTTTAAATACCCATACACATTTCCTAATCCTGCTTTTGAGAAGTTCTAGGTGTGAGTGCCAAGATAGTCTCTGGTCAATCATAATACCAAGGTATTTGGTATTACATACTTTATTGATGATGGGGCAATTACAATTTGTAGAGTATATATTAGTGCAGTTATGAATCCGGAGTCCAAAGTTTACTGGCGGCTGAGACGAATTATATATAGAGAAGCAGCATATGAAGTTAGTTTCAGTTATATTTAAGGTTAGGAGATTACTATTAAGCCATTTAGCTACCCTAATCAGTCCAGCTTCAGCTAATTCTTGAACTTCGTTCCAAGAACTTCCAGTAAAAACAATGGCTGTATCGTCAGCATATGAAAATATATTACCGGATGGAATATCTAGCCTACACAGGTCGTTAATATATATAAGAAACAGGGTAGGTCCTAGAACACTGCCCCGTGGAACGCCGTAAAGGACGCGTTCTGGTTCACTAATATACTGATCAAGTTTGACATGCTGTTGACGTTCCGTAAGATAGCTTTTAAATAACAGGACAGCATTTCCACGTATTCCTATGTTTTCAAGTTTGTTTATAAGAATGGGAACAGAGACAGTGTCAAATGCACTTTTTAGATCAATAATAACCGATAAGCATTTCTTGCTTTTGTCCAAATTATCAATGATTAATGAACTAATATTAGACACAGCATCTTCAGTGGATACACCTGTACGAAAACCGTATTTAGAAGGTGCAATGATGTTGTATTTATTAAGGAAGTTCAGCAATATTCTGTTTAACCTTTCAGCCCAGTTAAAATTTTTTGACACGATTTTAACAGCCCCTGCGCCCCTGCGCCTTAGATGTGATGGCGTCGAAAAAATTGCGTTGTACAAAATATATTATGTAAGAACTCTACAGCCAAACCATATTTTTTAATTCAATAAACTTTATTGTAATCATTATTAAATTTTCTTTCTGTCAGTCATCAAAATAAAGTGTTTAGTCAAATATTTAATAACTTCTCGATTATTTTAGAAATCACTTGCAGCACAGAGATGGGTCGGTAATTATGGATATCATCCCTATTTCCACTCTAATAAATCGGCGTTATTATTGATTTTTTTAGGGCTCTAGGGAATATGCCAGTTCTAAAACAAAGATTAACAAGGTGACTAAGTATGGGGACTATTAAAGATTTTATAAGTTTTAAAATTTTTGTGGGGATATTGTCCCATCCAGGAGAACTATTGGAGTCAAGGCTCAGCAGTATACTTTCCACCTCCATAGGATCTGTCTCTAGTAAGACGAAAGAAGATAGCATAGAGTTATTTGCTGCTGATGGTAACCCAGAACAGTGGCCACTGTGGCTATTAAGTATGGATTCTGCCAGTTTTCACCAACATTAACAAAAAACCTATTAGCATAGTTAACAGAATCGATAGGGTTGGCTGGTTAGATAAAATAAAATGAAGCCGCGAGCGCGACCGAAATCACTTGCCTTGTCTGACTACTGAAATTATGAAGTTTGGACAGCGTTTTCTGTTTATGAAGCAGGCACCCCCACGGAGATCGGATTTTAACATAATAATGTAGTTATGATGGCAAATATATTTTTTTATTATATTTTATAGTTTAAAATTAATTTAAGATTAAAATAATTATAACTACTTAAAACTAAGATTAAATTAAAATATTAAAATATAATAGAAAGACATAATAATTATACCAAAATAATGGCTGTGCTGTGCAAGGTCAAGCTGTACAATTTTTTTTTTATGTAGTAACGTGAAAACTGTAAAAAACGTAATATAAATATTATGAGCAGCATCTTAAATGCTCGCCTTACAGTCCGAGGTCCGGTAGACAGGATATTATATGTAAGTATACACTGCTATCAAAGTCAGGATATTAGAGTGTACCGACTCCCCGTAAACACTCCGATAGACGAGCATGTTTACGTTACAATGGGCGAGAAAGCTTTAGCTTTAGCTTCATATTTATTTTCCTTGCGTTGACGAGAAAGCTTTATTTTCAATAAGGTTTAATTAATAGCCCAGATTTAAAATAATTTACCTGCTTCGTCCTTAATAACAATAATATACTTAATATCCTGGGACAGCCCACTTATACTCATCTGATCTCAATCTAGGCATAACCTGTACTGACAGTATCATATAAATGCGAATGAACTTGTACATGTTATATTTGAAAACGAAGACGAATCGTGTTCATTACCTACAGGAAGATTTATGAATGAGAATCAATCCTACAAACTTTGGCTTAGCAGTAAGGCCACAAGGCCTACAAAGGGATTTCAATTGTTCTTGTACTCGACCATCATTAGCCTAGGAACAGACGAATTTCAAAATATGGTTTCGATCGATCTGATGTGATGATGTTTATATCCACCAAAGCTCTCTGCCGGACAACGCCGGCATTTTCAGTTAAAAGCAGTTTATGTAAAGATTCAACTTCAAAGCAAAAGCAATTTACAGTCTAAATATTCTTACGATTAGGAGTTGTCTGTGACGGCAAGAGACGCGACGTTTAAAAAGGAAAGCGACAATTAAATGAAAAAGTAGGAAAATCGATAGCTGTTGGACAATATTAGTCATCAGAAATCGTGTGAAAGATATCGTAGTACTAAAGCACTTAATTATATAGTTTTATGATCCTCATCATCGTCTTAGCATAATCCCGACTGTATCCAAGTCTCTCACCCCGGAAACTGAGGCCCGCTTTCTAGTCTTACCAGATTTGGCAGAATATTACCACTTCGACAGAGCGACAGTCTTCTGACCTCCGCTAACCAAAAGGATAGCGATATTACATGGCTTAATATAGTATTAAATGGTCACATTAACCGATTTCTTTCTAACATTATGTACTCATCGTGTCGGGTAATGTGAAGACACAATGTCATCGTTAGCTCGACATGCGATATAATCACATGTCATAAAATAACAAACAGCGCACACAGCTCTTACGTATGCGGTGGAAATGTACGTCATGGTCTGAAGTGGTCTATTATGATAGACAGTTTACAGTTAGTAAACTACATAGTTATCTGGAGCGGAATATAATGCCGACCTTGTTACAACTAGGTTGAATTCAGTGCGTTCCAACAATTTCGCCGTACATCAAAGATAGATGTTTCACGTCATAGGATTGTGCAAAATGTCATATTTATTAGCTCGCTTCGTGCTGGTTTTGGAACGTTGTACAGATTTTCTTCTACTTTGAACCTTTCAGATTTTATTTCTATAAGTTTATTTAGAGTACGTAGTACATATAAGTAGCTTTGATGTAAACTAAATAAGTATGACGAGAGAATACTTTATATTTCTGAAAATAAGCCTACATAGAGATTCTTAGCCAGAACGCTTTTAGAGGCAGCTTAATTTTGCAGAATTTAAGCACTTAATAGACTACATAGTTAATTACATTTATGTTTGTATTTCATCCAACCCTGTTTTTGTTCAGCGTGATAGCAGTCCTCTAATTATTGGCCTTCTTCGGAGTTTTACACCTTAGCCACGGTAATATAGATATTATTACCGTGCCTTAGCTGATATTTTATACTGATGATAATCTTAATAATATATAAAATCCTTGCGTTACTGACTGACTGACAGATACGCTACAGCCATAACTATTTGGCGCAGGAAGCTGAAATTTGGCATGTGTGTTCCTTGGGGACCGTAGGGGTGCACTAAGAAGGGATTTCCCGAAGTTTCCACGGGATCGGCCAAAATGGGTAAATTAAAATAAAATGCAGGCGTAGCTGCTGGCGTCCTCTAATTAGCATATATGCTGCTGGATGCAGAGAAAGGCTAATCGTATAGAGTGATCTGCATGCCTGTCGTATCACAGATGTGTAGTTGAGGCGAATTATTCGAAAAAACTGACCTCGAACATCAAGAAAACAATCTTGGATCGCGACCATGTTTTAATAAGATGAATTCTACATTATCTGATCATTCCATTTCAACTGCTTTTAACTTCATATAATTCTGGACACTTCGTAAGAGTTAAGTGTAAAATACATAAATATCTTCTAAGCTGACATCAACTGCTAAAAAACTACCTACCAGCCTTTCATCAACAGAGATCAGGCAGTTTCCGAGATATTATAATGAATGTTAACGCTTATACAGGCTGTGCAATACTTCAAAATGAATTTACATCGGTAAATAATTGTATAAAGTTAAAAGGAACACGATCGCAATCGCTTAAGGAAAAAATATTTTTTTGCAGAAATGGCACATAAAGCGACAAGTCAATTCACAATTTCATAAAATTTCCTCTCTTACTGGCAACCTCTTGCACTTGATTCCGGTTATATGTTTTGACACGGATACCTTAAGTCGTGATCATATTACAATTATTGAGTGGTAGCGATGCTACGTATTATAATTACGAGGTTGCTTTGTGCGTCAATAACTAAAATAGACTTAAGAATAATACCTATTTACTCTTACTAGCAACCTGCCTCCGTGGTCCAGTGGATAACGCATGCGACTGCTGATCGGAGGTCCTGGTTTCGATTCCCGGGTCGGTTTTTCCGAATACCTGAATATTCGGAAAAACCCGAATAGCAGCCCTGAGTCTGGTGATGCGCCCGGTAACGGCAATAGGTTCGCCCCCTATTACGTGGGACCTAAAAATTCATAGCGAAATGTGGTTGTAATATTTACACCTCTGCCTACCCCTTCTCGGATACAGGAGTGAGACTATAAATAAAAATAACTAGCAACCTCAGGCACTTGAATCCGGTTATCCGTTTTGACACGGAGACCTGAAGTTGTGATCATATTATTATTGTTGAGTGGTAGTAATTCTACATACGTATTATAATTATGAGGTTGCGTGCGACGATAACTAAAATGGACTTAAGAAAAATACCTATTAGGAATGTTCCTAAGATCTTCCGTTCCAGTAACCTGCCAAATACCAAATGCCCCATTTACGCGAACAAACATTTATTATTCAAATAAGGATACTCTGTGATTTTTAGGGTTCCGTACCTCACAAGGTAAAAAAGGAACCCTTATAAGATCACTTTCTTGTCCGTCTGTCTGTCTATCCGTGTGTCACCACCGATTTTCTCAGGAACGGGTGGACCTAGCAAATTGAAATTTATACCAGTTGCTGAGGTCTATGTTTCCTATTAGGTGTATTATGATATCAAAATTAAATTTTTGCGAAAACTTGTAAGTACCAAAATTAACCTTAATTTTCAACCTTTTTTTAATTTTCGGAATTTTTCCTTTACTTGTGCCGTAAGACCTTGGTTTTAACCAAAATTGACAATTCTATGTCAACCGTAAGGACCCTATAGGTTTTGGGTCGAAAAACTATATGGTAGTTCCCGTTGAACTAGAATCACGAAATTTGGCCAAAAGCAGGGTCTTACAGCACAAATAAAGGAAAAATTACAAAAAAATAAAAAAGTGGAAAATTTAAGGGTGTCCCCATACATAGGTACATAGTAGACTCCATTTAAGATAGTCCTCTAAGTTGTATGGGCGGTCATACAGATTTAGAGGACTAGCGTAATTAGCACCAATGTAGACTTAGAGTACTGTAATTTTGCAAGAAGCAAGGTCTTACAGTATGAAGACAAGAATAACTCCAAGAACAGTTTTGTAGATAGGAATGTACATAAATATTTTCGCGATTACTGCTAAAGTTAAGGAAGACATTCATGTTAACAATAGAAAAACTTTTCTTATACTTATTTTAGCAATATTCTATAACGGCACTCGACATAAAAAACGGGCAAAATTCGTCTTGATACACGATGCAATGCGTACGGATCCCTCGGTGCGCGGGTCAGACTCGCACTTGCCCGAATTTTATTGTTAAATTTTCGACCTCAAATCACGTTTTTACTAATTAATTTCAAGTTGGCTAGTATCTTAACGCAGTACACAATCTGAGAAAATTTCTCTTTCACAGTTCTATTATTTGACGGAGACGAGGTGAATAACCTCTGAGAAACAAAAACCGTTTCATCAAAAGACGTCGCTTTGCCAGTTGTGAAGAAATGTAGCGCTCACAGAAAACTCTTGCACTTGACTTCGTCGTAGCCTTTAACAATGTACGATTGGAAGTTTATGTTGCGAATACAACACAACCGTTTTTATGTTTTTATGTACACGATCGCTTATACTCGATATCCACAGGTCTGATAAAGACCAAGACTAAGCATTTTAACGAGATGTTGACTCTACGACACTTCGCCGTTGTTTATTTTGACGCGCACAACAAAAATACTGACGTGTCAATCCAATTTAATGGCTTGTGTCTTCGATAAAACATTTCAAAGCAAAAGAATAGTAAGAAACCAGTTTATGAAGTCGGAAACATTTTTACAACTTACAAAATGTAAAAGGCTACAATTTGTGGAATGACGCGGCTGAGATGCTGCGTAAAAGCTCTGCTTGTAAGAATTCAGTGAAAAATGCGAGTTATCCAAAAACTTCTCCTCAATGGAAAACTGTTGCAATTACTGATAAGAATAATTTGTTTGGCGTTCCTTCCATCTCAAATCTTCTTCTTCTTTCTCTTAGCGTTATCCCAGTTTCAATCTGAGGTCCGCTTACTAGTCTAACCGGATTTGGCTTTTCCACAGAGCGACTGCCTGTCTGACCTCCGCAACCCGAAGGGATAGCGATATTCCATGGTTTAGACTAGTGTCAGTTTATTTAGAAGGTACTGACGCCCTGTAACGACTGCCAAAGATCTTCATGACAACCGGGACCGACGGCTTAACGTGCTCACCGATCCTTTCATCTCGATTCCCCTGTAACAATTCTAGCGAAGTACGTAAGTAGAAATTTTTCAAATAAACGATACACACGCTAACTGTATGCTAGCAAACATTATATTACAAGTGATCCCTTTGAAGAAGATACTAAATATTTTATTGCATGTCGTAAAATGTCACGGACAAGGACTTGGTCACGGATGAATGTAGGTACTATGATATTTTGCAATAGCAATTGGTTCGGCGTTACACCGAAACCGAATGTTCCTAGGCGATTTGGAAAAATTATTAATATTGTGGACTGTAAGGATGTGGGTTCTTATCGCCTAGGAAAGGAGAAGTGAATGATTGGGAGACGGGGGTATGGGAGCACACCTTACCTTGCACGTCTCTTCAGGAATCCTGAAGCTTCACTAATCACTCCGTCTGGATCCAACACAGAATTATACAATTTCACTTCACTTCACTCGCGGGCGGTTTTGTTGCGTTTATGATATAAAGCGGTAAAAATATGGTGGTGCGGTACACGTGTTCGGCGCAACACGGATTATTCTAGACTGTTTCGTAGCGTCGTTGAATTCTTGCGACCAATCAGCGAGGCGTGCCTTTGAGAGGGAAGGAATGAAAGGATCGCTCGTATTGGACGAGCAAGCGTAGAACGATTGACGTTGATGTAATTAATTCTCGATAGAAAGGTAGATGGCGCTACCAGCAATATTGGGTGGTTAGATTAAAAAGTATGCACTGTACATAGGTTTAATGAGAACATAGCTGTAGTTCCTTACAAGAACAATAGGTGAGCTGCAGTGCGGTGTACGCAGTGAGAGCTTTGTGCCAATAATAGTAAAAATAAACAGGAGTGTGGCACGCGCCGTGGCACCGCGTGCACCATTGCACAGTGGTTCCGTAGTAGGTCATACGGTACCAATCGCGATGTTTGAATTACGAGACGATACCTCACTTAATTACTCACTATTTATCACACAATATGAGGGTACACAAATAATTTCATTTTGTTTTTTCCTAATTATAGTTTTGTGCATCTAAAGTGAACGCATTACAAGTCCGCTCGTTAACGTAATTAGCGCGTGATATTTAGTCTTTTTAGTGACACTTGTTTTTAAAGAATAACTTATTTGTGACCGGATGTTTTACAATGGATATTCAAGTTGAAGAAGAATATTTTAAGCATTTTCTTTCATTTTAATTCATGTGTTTTTTTTTTTAAATCGGTGCTACGCCAATGAAAGTAAAATATTCTATTTATGTTTTACTTTATCTTTGTTGAAGCTTTTAACTACTATCTGACCATAACCTACAAAAGCAGTTTTATATAAAGACATTAAAAAAACTATACTTTAATTTAAAAGAAAATTGACTGCGATATGCTGCGATGGTAGGTGGCACCTAGGATCTACGCCAGGTGTTAAAGGTGTCTACGAGATATTATTATTCTAAAATCCACACTTTACTATTTGTATTTTGTTTTAGGTACAACATTTAAGTGTTGTTTTACAAGAATGCTTGTACTCGACACTTGGCTGTCTATTAAGAAGACTAGTTCTGAAGCAGACAGATGTCGTCAAGTTTTGAAAAGTCTGGCGCAGTTTCTGCCAGATATCGAAAATATTGACACAAAAAACTTGGAAATTAGAATTACTCTGCTTTGTTATCTATCGGTGAGCTCTCGGAAAAGGCCGCTGAATCGTGTAATAAATTAATGAAACGATTAACGCGTGATAATACAAGAAAAATGTCTCGACTTGTCACGAACACCGATCTGATGCACAGACTTCTTCTTAATTCGGATCCATACATTTGTAGTTTGAGGAAATTAGCACGAAAGAAGAAGTCTGCTCTATCAGCTGACCTGTTAAATGTATTGTCCTTTTAAATCTGTACCATTTTATAAGTAGTTCAGAAAGCTTTAGATTGTAATTATTTGATTTGCTTAGATTTGTTAAATGTGCCTATAAAACTACTTAATTGTAATTATTTGATGAATATTTGTGTTTGTCATTAGTAAGAGACTAGTTAAGTGGTATTATTGTAATAGTAATTTATGCCAATTAAGTTTCAGAGTAGCTGTAATTCACCTTTCTCAATTATTTTATTTTAAGCAAGAAATAGCTGAGTTTTAAATTGGATGAATTATAATAATAATAATAATAATCCTGTTTCAAGATGGGCAATACCCGACCAAGAGTGATGCGCTTTGTAACTCGAGCCTTTGCGGGAACTGGTATCAGTTCCCAAGATTATTTACTCGGGTTACAGAGCGCATCGACACCCTAAAACAAAAGCTTTATGCATGGGCAAACCGTATTAGGCGATACAAAAAAAGAGTGGATCGGTATTGCCTGAATCGCACATTCCAGAGAGACGAGAGGTGGGTGTACAGAAGATGGGAGCGACCCGAGTCCACGGCCGGTGACGTTGATGGGGGTCGACCGGATGATGATGCTACTAATACATTCCGGCGCAGCATCTGGTCGACACCTGTCAACCACACGGAGAGTGACTGGATTGAGACTGTTGAGCGAGTATGCGAACAAATACCAACAATGCAGCCAATATCAATAACAAACGATGATATAGCCAGTGCAGTCCGTTCGTTACCGAACTGGAAATCAGCGGGACCGGACGGGCTGCACAATGTTTGGCTCAAATGGCTCCGTAGTTCGCATACTTGCTTAGCATATCAATTCCAGTCATCACTGGAATCGGGGTCGCTATCAGATTTTTTAACATCCGGTGTCACTCACCTACTCCATAAGTCTGGTATTGCCACGGACCCCAAAAATTACAGGCCGATAACCTGTTTGCCAACAATATATAAACTCCTTACATCCATTTTGAGAACGAAATTAACAAAACATATATTTGATAATTCTATTTTATCTGTTTCTCAAAATGGATGTAGGAGTGGGGCCCGTGGTACTAAAGAACTCCTTCTGATAGACATGGCCATTAGCCAACAGGTGCGCCGTAACCGAAAGAATCTATCGACATGCTGGATAGATTACAAGAAGGCTTACGACTCCGTGCCATATACATGGCTTTTGAGGGTGCTGGAGTTGTATAAAGTAGATGCAACTCTATGCACCTTTTTAAGGTCATGTATGGGGCAGTGGAGGACCGTATTGCGCTATCCTAGAGTTTGGGTTGCGGTGCTCCAATAAGGATTGAGCGAGGTATATTCCAGGGCGATAGTCTGAGTCCTTTGTGGTTTTGTCTGGCCCTGAACCCTCTAAGTACCTTGTTAGAGGCTTCAGGGCTAGGCTATCGGTTGAGGAGAGGAGGTCATATTACATTTCACCTCCTTTTCATGGATGACCTTAAATTATTTGCCCCCAACAAATTCCAACTGACAGAATTACTTAAGGTAACCGAAACCTTTAGTAATTCTATCAGGATGGAATTTGGTGTGGATAAATGTGCGGTCATGCATGTAAAGAGAGGCAGGATTATGGAATCTGCAGGGATTCAACTCTCAGATTCCATACAACTTAGATCCCTCTCCCCAACTGAGACCTACAAATACCTGGGTATGTCACAGTCTTTGAATATTTCTGAGACTGACATGAAAAAGACGTTGCAGGCTCGGTTCTTTGGCCGCCTGAGAAAAGTACTTAACAGTCTTGTATCAGGTGGCAACAAGGTGCGGGCCTGCAACGGATGGGCCATGCCAGTCCTAATGTATTCCTTCGGCATACTCAGGTGGACTCAGACTGAACTAGATGCCCTGGATAGAAAAGTCCGTATAATGCTGACTGCATATCGAATGCATCATCCACGCTCATCGGTAATGAGGCTGTACATCCCGCGGAAATGTGGGGGTCGAGGCTTTTTATGTGCTAAGACCCTCCACAACCGCGAGGTGTGCAACCTCAGAGATTATTTTCTGCAGATGAGTGTGGTGTGGATGTGCATCGCGATGTAGTCATAATTGATACCGGACTTACCCCGCTCGCTCTGGCTAAAGAGAACTGGCACAAACCTGCAGTACTTAGTACGGAGGACCGACGGGAAGTATGGAGGGGCAAGGAGCTGCATGGACGATTCTACTGGGCCTTAGATGGGCCTGATGTAAATTTTACTGCTTCTATATCCTGGCTGCGATTCGGTGATCTCTTTGGAGAAACCGAAGGTTTTGTCTTTGCAATTATGGACGAAGTTGTCATGACAAACAACTACCGGAAGTATATTCTGAGGGATGGGACAATTGACATATGTCGGGCATGTCACCAACCCGGGGAATCTCTCAGGCATATAGTGTCCGGTTGTTTGAGTCCTGCCAACGGTCAGTATTTGCACAGACACAACCAAGTGGCCAGGATAATCCATCAGCAACTAGCCCTTATATACAATCTCGTTGGTTCAGAGGTACCGTACTACAGATATGTGCCCGACCCAGTTCTCGAGAATGGTCGTGCATTGTTGTACTGGGATCGGTCTATCATTACAGACAGGACTATTGTAGCCAATAAGCCTGATATTGTAGTGATAGACCGAGCAGAGCGACTCGCAATGATAATCGATATCACCATACCGCATGACGGCAATCTCGTGAAGGCAGAAAAAGAGAAGGAGATTAAATATTTGGACCTAGCTCACGAGATTGTTGACATGTGGGATGTGGATTCGGCGACCATTGTGCCGATAGTCGTGTCGGTAAATGGGCTAATCGCCAAGAGCCTCGATCAACACCTAAAGAGGCTCGCACTAGGCAGCTGGATCAAGTCTTTGATTCAGAAGGCAGTTCTTCTCGACACGGCACGCATCGTGAGGAAGTTCCTGTCTCTGAGGCCTTAACCACCGGTGGCTTGGTCCCTGTACCCGACACCGGTGGCTCTCCGTGGTCCCTTTTATATTTTTAAACGTTTTTTTATTTTTTAAATGTAGTTTATTAATATAAAATGAACTATGAGAAATAAGATAAATAAAGAGAATAATAATAATACT
This sequence comes from Euclidia mi, assembly GCA_944739405.2. Classification (NCBI taxonomy): domain Eukaryota; kingdom Metazoa; phylum Arthropoda; class Insecta; order Lepidoptera; family Erebidae; genus Euclidia; species Euclidia mi. The sequence continues at coordinate 68,935,801 of OX123184.2, forward strand.
CTACCACATTTACACAACACCATCTAGGCCCAAACTAAGCAGAAGCTTGTACTATGGGTACTAGATAATGGATAAACATACATATATACTTTTCTTTTGTAAATACATACATATTATACATAGAAACACCCAGACCAAGACAAACATCCATGTTCATGCATACAAATGTTTGACTTGAGCGGGAATCGAACACGCGACCTTCGGCGTAGCAGTCGCTTACACTCCCGCGGCGCCAACCGGTCTTCCAAATTATTATTATTCTGATATAATCTTTTTTATTTCTACTAACCTTTACCTCAGTTAATAAAAAATACTATAATAAGATGTATTACTATGCGTTTCAATAGCCTTTCGTTGCGCGAAACCTCTATGACCGCCCTTCTTAGAGCGCGGAACCACTGTGCATTGTGGTGAAACAAACTCGAACCAGACACGTTTCATGATCCACCCGCAACAACACCACTGGCGATTAGTAAATATTATTAATGATCATGCGGCTTAGTTCATTCATTGCCCTCTTATGTTTTGAAAATTGAACATTTTGTAATGAACTTGGCGTACTGCCAGTACGTTTTACGATGTCAGCCGAACCTTTTCTCTGTAAAAATTGCATGACATTTAATAACAACTGGAAGATAGTATGATTCTGGATTGGACTTTAGACTTTGCAGCAACCATCATGTATGTACATGGTTCAGCTTCTAACAAATTGCTTCCTCGGGTAAATGATTAGTAATGAAATCATATATTCGAAACTTTTGTTTATTAACTAACGATTCATAAGATATAATATAAATATATAGGTGTGTATATATGTTTGTAGTTATTGGTACACGAAATGCAAAATGTTACAGTATAACTGTTTTGTATTTTGGGCCTGTTACTTTTATACAATGTGGATTGGCATTATAATACTCTAAATTAAATTTAAATGAAAATTTTCGATAGGTAGATGGTATATCAATAAGGAGTTAAACGCAATTAAAGATATACAATACAGTCTAAAGTATTTAAAGTATGCTGTATGCCAAACCGCAATTAACCAGTATGGTAGACTACGACCTAACCTGTAAAATTATAAGAACATATTAATATGAACCATTGACATATACTCTAACGATAGACGGAGCATTCCCTTTAAATATATTGTTCAAATTGTCTAACGTATGACGTCTAGTCGTACTAGCGCAACACGCAGGCGCAAGCAGCGCCAATGACTTCCAGTGTCTAGATATTATTACAGCCAATCAACAACAACCAGTCCTGGCATCTTACCAATGAGTAGGCAATAGTTCTCAAATGCTACTGGCTGCTAATTGGCATTTGCAAAGACTATTTACATCACAGAAGATATGTTTTCTGCCTACAAAATTTCATCAACATAATAAGTATAGTTTATATATGAAAATAAAAGGAATTAATGGCTATGGGTTTATTTAAGTAAAATAATAGAATCTATAATCATATTCAGTTCTTTTTATTACAAAATAGAAAAATGTATTCGTGGGCGTAAGTTCAAGACTTGCCTTAGTTGCCTCACGGATAATACAATTTTTTTTAAACATTTAATTTATCTTACTATGAGAATTGCTTTAACATATCTTATACTAATATATAAAGCTGAAGAGTTTGTTTGTTTGTTTGGTTGATCGCGCTAATCTCAGGAACTACTGGTCTGATTTGAAAAATTATTTCAATTTTAGATAGCCCATTTATCGAGGAAGGCTATATAACATCACGCTATGAGCGACGGGAGCAGAGCAGTAGCCTTAAATAACGCGGGTGTAACCGCGGGCATCTTCTAGTTCTAATATATAAGACAGGATTGTTTGTCAATCTGTAAAGATGACCTTGCTCACCTACATAGTTGACATAGTTCTAAACCTACACATGTGGCAGATGGCACTATGTGCTATCATAAGGAAACTAACTATCAGAAAAGTTGAGTAGCCATAGTTGGTACACTATCGACACGGTTCGTCGTGGTCGCAGGTTGAAGTCCTGCCTCAAAAAGTATTTTTATAGCTTTATATAAATTGCAATTAAATTTACTCTAGCAAGAAATACTCCAAAATATATTTTAATAACTATTCAATTGCCACCAAACACAATTAATTTTGTGATTTTTTGTCTATTGGTCGGTTAATGGAAATCAGGATCGGTTTTGGCCTCAAGGCCTCATATTATTTTTGCGTAATTTTCTATAACTGCAAATGTGTACTATGATGAAGTGTTGAAATATTTATAAATATAGTTATTACGACCAATATACCAAAAAATAAAAATAACACAGAATTAGTGTTTTACAATATCAAATTGGTTTTATAACATTAATCAAACTAAAAAACTCTTAAAACTTATACCTTCACGAAGTCTGGTCTTAGTCATATATTTTTACTTACAATCACTTGCAATATATATATGTATGTATCTGCATAGTAGTTACTCTATGATCGTTAATGACGTCACATAAAAATAAAGAAATATATATTTTAATGTGGTTTTATGATACATTTAACTCTTTTATTTATATAAATAATAAAAAATATTGGCTAGTGCTACTACAGATACAAGTTCTGATTCAAATTAATCGATATATCGTCGCCACACAGTCAATAAACGAAGCGGACCCACACTGCAGGAAAGTCAAAGTGACACTAGATTGCTTTGCCGGTATATTCATGCAAAGCATTTGAACAAAGTAAATGTTCTGAATGCTACATCTAGTACTTTAGTACATATATATCTATGATATGAACCCTGTGCCCAGCTAAATTACAGATTATTATCAAGGCTGACGTTGATGCAATAAAAACAAATATACCTTTTTCATGAATAAGTTTTTCAGTACAGCTCTTACAGAACATAATGTAGTTAACAAAGAGTTTATTCAATAAAATACATGACAGTTGGCCGTATGACGTTCTGAGCAGTTCGTAGACAAGCATCTAGTAAACCGTCGCGACTTAACTACTTTGAAATTCAGAACTTTACTGCAGATGGCTCCTTGCAGTACTCTCGCAAGCTGCTTTAAATGCCAAATAATTATGTAGATTCAACATGTATTGCGATAGTAAGTTTATTATTATTTGTTATTTAATACTGATGCGGCAGCTTTCTGATTTTAACCAAGCCTCTGAAGTTGACCAAAAGTACTCTCGCAAGCTGCTTTAAATGCCAAATAATTATGTAGATTCAACATGTATTGCGATAATAAGTTTATTATTATTTGTTATTTAATACTGATGCGGCAGCTTTCTGATTTTAACCAAGCCTCTGAAGTTGACCAAATTCTATTTATTTTAAACTAGTAACTAAGTCCTACTTCACACGGCTAGTTGACCCGATGCTTGTGTTGACTTACCTATCTATTAAATTTTTACACCTCTCTCACTAGGAATAAATCCTGTATCACGGGGAACTCTTATACATAGAATTCTCGTGGAGGTTAAAGTGGATCGCAAAAAGTCCCAGTCCATCGACCGAACCAACAACACGACTGGGTAGCTGCGGATACGGCTGCTTAAACCACTATGCCAAACATGCAATGTCAGAGAAGTTTAAAGTAATGCAGTTAAGTATCTACACAAATCTATTGAGATTCTTAGCGCCAATAACTGAGTCAAAGTAAGTCAAACTTACCAACCAGCATCTATGTTAAAAAATACATAAAGGTGTCAAGATAAAAAAACCCGACTGCGTAAAAAATAATAAAAAAAATACGTGAAAAAAATAACTTAAATAAAAACTAAAAAGAATAGAAACAAGTTTAGAATTCTAATGCAGAACAGAACGACTCACAGTCGGGGCCCATTCAAATTTTACCAATCAAATGTTTCCAAGGGGCCCCGACTGTGAGTCGTTCTGTTCTGCATTAGAATTCTAAACTTGTTTCTATTCTTTTTAGTTTTTATTTAAGTTATTTTTTTCACGTATTTTTTTATTATTTTTTACGCAGTCGGGTTTTTTGTTTTTCTTTAAATATTTTTTTTATTTTATACTTTTTAGTTATTCACTGTTTTTTTTGTTTGTTTATCGTTTATACTTGAAGTAAAAACTTAAATCAATAAGTAACAACATTAGCGAGGATGATTGTTTTGTTAAACAACTTTAAATCGTTATATATCCTAAACTATTATTTTAAATGAAAAATGCTAAAAGGAACCTAAAGATGATTTTAAAATACTTATTCAATGACACCCCACATGACATATTTCATTGACATATATTTTTTTCATTTTGACAATATGGCGTCTGGTTGACGCTGTGGTGAATTTTGATAACTGTCATGTCTTTAGTGACACTCGCAAGGTTAAGACGAATCGATTGACGTAAGAATCATCAAAATCGGCCTACGCATTTGGTCTCTAGAACGCCACATAGAAACAAACATACATACATACATACATAGACTGATAAACACATTACCCTCCTTTGCGTCGCGCAGTCGGGTAAAAAGAGACCTTTTTAGACACTCGAAACCGTCGTGATCAGGTAAAAAGGGTCATTAGGATTGTCAAACCCGACGTCTTCAATCTATCACCTTATGATTCAGGATAATATAATCTTTGAACCGTGTTTGCACGTGGATTGACGAGGCGTATTGTTGCCACTTACCACCTAACGCTTCTACCCGTATTAGGGGTGAAAGTTAGAGCACGTATAAATAAGTGTTCACATCGAATGATCAACAAGTGCCACATTACGGGAAGCATTTTACTCGATTGACACTATTGTACGGATTGTAGTTACGACAATGTATAACTCTCGGAACTCGTGAACGCCATAAACGTTTCGATCATCGTAACTAAGCTAAGATACTTAGGAAATTTCCCCTTTACACGTCGTAATATAAACGTTTCGTTCAAAGTAATACACTGAAATTTTGTCTGATACTACCATCTTAATACGTGTTTATAAGGTTATATTTATTTTATGTTTAAATTCATACTTTCATTGTTATTTTTGCAAAGGTCTGTTTTTGGGGAGGACAAACTTAAAAACTTTTACTTTGGCAGACAATGGCACGTTAAGTAAGGATTTTTAGCATTTTTCCTTGATGGAATTAAGTAGCGGCTATAAATAGGGCACGGGCGTAATTCAGAGAGGCGTAAAACAGTCTACTTATTTTGTATGGTTTCTGAGATATAATAGATACGAAATTTTATAGAGCACACAACTAAGGCAAATGTCTAGACAAAGACGTCAATATGTTTAATTACTACGGAACACCAATAATTATAACCTACTGTAACGGGTTCTGGTAGTAAAACGCAGAAAAGGTTATATGCGTTTATTTGCCGAGTATTGTCTCACTTCCCTTGCCACGAGTATGACCGACCAACAACACGACACTGGCCTGAACACTAAGGGCTGCAGTCTCCCACGCTGTTCCTTCCGGTAGTGTGCAGGGCAGGTTGCTCGTAGGGCTGCGCGTAGCGGGCAGATCCTCGCAGGCCGTTAGTTCAGCTGGCAGGCGTTGGCGGTCTGAGTGCGATGAGCAGGGCAGGCCAGACTTTTCGGCAGAGGTGACGCCGAAGGCGATGCAGGAAGTGTAGCGGTCTAGGAGCGTAGCCGGAGTCTTAAGGTGAACCTGGAACCTGAAGGAAAGCAGCATTAGGAGAGCCACAACCAATAGAGTCAGGCAGGCGGCGTCAGCCGGCCTCAGCTAGCAGGTAGAGAGATGGGCAGTACGCTAACGCAGTAAATGTAGTGCTTACCCGTAGCTGGGACCAGGATACACGTAGATACGACGTAGGGTCAGTAGGTACGCTTAGTTATAGTAGGTAGGTAGTAGAAGCGACGTTAGAGTAGCGGTGCCGGCCTCTCTGTCGGCCCCTTTATATACCGGGCCCTCCATCAGAGTTCGTGTCGGCGCATAACCAAATATGTGCAAAACTTACGAGCGCGGACGATGGCCTTCCCTGATTGGCCGAGCGTATGGACGGTATTATGACGTACACTCGGTAGGTACCGGTCATACGTTACAATACCGCCCGCCTTAGGAGAGGATTTTACGTGGCTAACAAGGAAAATCCGACTAGCTGCGTTAGGTCTATGAGTCCGCTACTGTCCAAGCTAAGACGGCATATAGAAGAAAGAAGGGAAATTCTTATACGGTTTGTAACAAATAGTTAGGCGCCATAGTGTATAAGTTTTAGGTCCTTTATGTGTCAAAACCCAATAGAATTTCCAGACGCGTCCGACAACTCGTAAACGAGAGGCGATTTTTTATTAATCACTGTGCACTTCACGAATTTAGGGGCTAGTTTCTTACAGAAGGACTTATCCTTGTCGCTCTGATAAAAAGTCCTTTTCCACACAGTGTCTCCCACATTAAACTCAGCTGGTTTACGGCGTAAATTATACGTTTGGGAATTCCTAGCATGAGCTTGAATGAGGAGTGCCTGAACTTTGTCAAATATGCCTGATAAGTGACCTATGTTTTCTGCGTAATCGTCCCTAGGTATGTATACTATATCATCAGCGTCCGTGTCGACATAGTGTGAGCCGCATGGAACTAGTTCACGTCCATAGACTAAAAAACTAGGTGTATAGCCCGTGACTTCATTAACTGCAGTATTTAATGCAAACTGCACCTTAGGTAGGAGAGTGTCCCATAATCTCTGGTCATTTCCTACAAACGCCGCTAAGGTAGAACCAATGGTTTTATTATAGCGTTCGACCGTATTGACATGTGGGGAATATTTAGGAGTATAATGAAGATTAGGGATTTTGTACTTGCGCAACATAGCTTTTAAAGTAGCACTGACAAACTGTTTACCATTGTCCAATATAATTGTAGATGGTATACCATGAACTAAAAATATTTTTTCTTCCAAAATATTAGTTATTATTTCAGCAGTTGCGCACCTGATAGGAAAAAGTAGACAGTATTTACTAAAACAACAAGTTACTACAAAGATGTAGGCGTTTTGTTTTCTTGTGACGGGTAGTGGCCCCACCAAATCTACTCTAATGGTTTGGAAGGGTCGTGAACACACTTTGGGTCGTCCCATGGTTCCCAATGGTGCATGGTTCTGATGTTTGTGCGCGATACAAGTGTCGCAAGAATTTATGAACTTAACTACGTCATCGCGCATTTTGGGCCAATAGTAACGCAGTGCTAAGCGCTTGTAAGTTTTAAATATACCGAAATGCCCTGAAGTGGGTTCGGCATGGTTCTCTAATATGGCATTATTTCGATCAGAAGAAGGTAGTACTTCTTTCTATTCGAACTCCTTACGTAGCATACACCTAGATTTAATCAAACGATACAATTTATTATTTTTAATAGAATAGTCTGGATAGTCATTAGGCGAAGATAAACAACCATTGTAGGTGGCTGAATACCATTGATCAGTGTCAACATTAGGGTCATTCACGTTATTATTATTCGCGTTAATTATATTTACAGGTAGGGATCGTGATAACGCATCGGCTATAATATTATCTGCGCCGCGCCGATGCTTTATTTCGAAGTTAAAGGCTGACAGACGAACCGACCACCGAGCTAATCTACCAGTCGGGTTGCTCAAGTTTAGGAACCATTTCAGTGCGGAATGGTCAGTATACACAACAAACTTTAACCCGTTATCTAAATAACAGCGCCAATATTCGAGGGCTGTTAGAACTGCTAATGTCTCCCGTTCTGTTATACTGTAGTTTTGTTCCTGTGCATTTAGTGACCTACTCATGTAAGCGATAGGTAGTTCCACGCCATCTATTTCTTGTGTAAGTAACCCACCGATGCCGCTCGCACTCGCATCTGTGTGAACTTGAAAAGGTTTCTCGTAATCGGGACACGATAATATTGGTGCGGAGCTTAACAATTGTTTTAGTTTCCAAAACGAGTCATCAGCTTGCACCGACCACTGGAATGGTGCAGCTTTCTTACCGGTAGAAGTAAGTTTGTTCAAAGGACCGGCAATAGTACTAAAATTAGGTATAAATCGCCGATACCATGATGCAATGCCTAAGAACCTTTTGACTTCTTTTTTATTCTTAGGCGTAGCATATTGAAGAATGGCTTCCACCTTACATGGGTCTACTTGTAATCCTTTAGAGTTTACTACGTAGCCCAAGTACTTCAATTCATCACGGAAGAATTTAGATTTTTCTAAGTTTATTGTAAGGTTGGCCGATTTTAATTTTTCGTATACTTTATTTAATAGTGACACATGAGCATTAAAAGATGGCGATATAAGCACGATATCATCTAAGAAAACGAATACAGAGTTTTCGAATTCAGGGCTGTTCGTAAACAAGTGATCCACCAAACGCTGTTGTGTCGCAGGCGCATTCGTTAAACCAAACGGCATAGTCACAAATCTAAATGTTCCTCTAGTAGGCACATAGAACGCAGTCTTATCACGATCACATTCGCGAAGAGGCGTCTGCCAAAAGGACTTAGATAAGTCTATACTACTTAGATATCTAGCGTTCCTAAGATTGTCTAATATTTCGGATACGTAAGGTAGTTTGTACGCGTCTTTTTAGTAATAGAATTAAGTTTCCGACTATCTAAACAAAACCTTAGTTTACCGTCCTTCTTAGGTGTTAGTAAAATCGGTGACGACCACGGACTTTCGCATTTTTCTACCACTCCCAATGCAAGCATTTCGTCTAATTCGTCAATAATTATTTTTAATTTCGCCGGCGGTAACCTATAATATCTTTGGCGTATCGGTGCAGAATCGCCAGTGTCTATTGCATGTTCTATTAAGTGAGTTCGTCCTAAACCGGTTTTTTCAGTAGAAATCGACTCGTATTGCTTTATAATTAACTTAGCCGTTCTTTGTTGTGACTCACTCAACTCACTAAAAGATTGCAATACTTTCGTGTTACTCGGCTTATTTTCACTTAACACACTACACGGCAATGTTTTAGACATGCATACGGATGCGATATGGTTGGGCAGTAATTTAAATAGTTTCCAGAAATCGATGCCTAAAATTAAATTACTTGTAACTTCTGGAATAATATAAGCTTTCAATAAGTGGGTTTGATTATTAAAAGTAGTGGGTAAGTTGATAAGACCGCGCGGCAACAAGATATTTCCATTCGCGGTCCGAATGGAATTAGTGTTGTGACACTGCTGTATTTCTAACCCGGTTTTAGTAATTACCTCCAGGTGGGAGTTGTTACCTAAAATTGTAATGGCTGAACCGGAATCGAGCAATCCACAAATAGGTAAACTGTTAATCGTTACGTTAACATAGGGCCGTAGGTCATTTTTAGGTTTATTATCCAGGATCGAGGCGACGGAATAACTAGAGAAATACACTTTTAGAGTGTTTAGCCGATTTCTCCAATCATCTTTGTCAAAATTGGTTGAATAGGTTGTAGAACCTAATTAAGATTTTGACACGCCCCGACCCTGACCAACTAGTTTTTTGGTTTCGTCGATTTACAGTTCGGGCAGTTAGGGAATGTCACATCCCTACGGCCGCACTTTCTGCAAATTGCGAACCGATCGCGTTTGCATTCATTCAAACTGTGATTATTGATACGGCAGCGCGGGCAGTACTTGGACGTGACTAGAGCGACAGAGCTAGGTTTAGACTTAGGTTTGCTAGGTTTGTTGTTCTCAGTGTATTCGGACGTACCCTCTATAGTAGCAACGGGATAATTATTGTAGGAATTATTACGCGCTCGGTTATTAGGTTTGTGACTGTAAGCTAGGTCTGGTGCCAACGTGTCGTTACTGTAATACGGTTCGCGGAATTGAGAGTTCGAACATTTCATCCGTTCGTAGTTTAAACATAACGTCTGCAGTGTTGCTATACTGTCTATTGAAGATATTGACGGAGCTAGCACTAGCGAGTAGCATGGACGTATGTTATGCAATAGAATGTCTAACTTTTCGCGTTCGGACAATCGCTTTGACGGTGACAGCCTAGCGAACAGCTGATTCATTATCGAGAGATAAATAATTATAGTTTCGGTAGCACCGTGAGTACGTCGGCGGATTTCATTTAATAACCGGTAGTCATAATCGTACGGTGTGAAATCGTTTATTAATTTAGTGGTGAGTTCTTCCCATGTAGTGAAATATTCTTATAGGCCGCGGTACCAGTGAAGTGCGTTACCGGTGAAAATTTCGGAGGCATATGATAAAATTTTAGTGGAAGGTAGATTACGCGCGGTTTGGAATTCGGTTATGCGTTGTAGGAACGCTTGGACGCATCCCGTACCGTCGTATTTTAGCTTAGATAGTTTGCTAACTCTCAAATGCTCGCAATGCAATACTGGGGCTAACCCTGCCTGCCTCGAGGTAGACGGCGCAGGTTGGACCTCAGCCACAGCATCAGATGAGCGAACACCTGATTGTTCAATGGCGGACAGCTCCGCCGAGAGCTTGTCGAACCGGCTGCACAATTCGTTTATTCGTTTTGAATACGCCGTAGAACGTTCCATCCTACGGAGTCTATGGAAAATGTGGTTGTGCAGTGCGGTAGACCTCCTAGCTAGGTTTGCGTCGTAAGAAATGGTTAATAAATTCACTCGCTTGGCCAGCTCAGAGACGGCCTCGCTAGCGCCCTCGAAGTCCACCGCTATGGCTAGACCCGACTCCAAAATGTCATCATTTGGAATGGCTGCCAGTAATTTAGGGAGCCGCTTCCGCAGACCTAGGACAGAGGTAGCCGGCTCCTCACCTCTAATCGCGACCTCAACAAGCTAAAAAGCTAACTCGTTCTTATTTAAAAGAAAGTATTTTATGGGGTGTGAGCCCATTGTGTATGAATAACCGCGTAAGTATAAACTACACACTACACTTAGTGCGCAAACGTTCCGCCCTTACAAATGGCCTACTTTACGATTAGGCGTAAAAGTTCGACCGTTAGGACTAATTAGAAAAAACGTTAGAATTCAAAATTGCGAACTAGTACGTAGTAGGTAGTTACACTAAAAGGTAGACAATTAGTACAACAATACGTTCCGGTTCACTGTAGCCGCACCTCCTCGCTTACAATAAGGGAGACCTGCTAGAAGAGAACTCGAGCACGGAAAGCGAGACAATAACCCACGTTGGGCGCCACTGTAACGGGTTCTGGTAGTAAAACGCAGAAAAGGTTCTATGCGTTTATTTGCCGAGTATTGTCTCACTTCCCTTGCCACGAGTATGACCGACCAACAACACGACACTGGCCTGAACACTAAGGGCTGCAGTCTCCCACGCTGTTCCTTCCGGTAGTGTGCAGGGCAGGTTGCTCGTAGGGCTGCGCGTAGCGGGCAGATCCTCGCAGGCCGTTAGTTCAGCTGGCAGGCGTTGGCGGTCTGAGTGCGATGAGCAGGGCAGGCCAGACTCTTCGGCAGAGGTGACGCCGAAGGCGATGCAGGAAGTGTAGCGGTCTAGGAGCGTAGCCGGAGTCTAAAGGTGAACCTGGAACCTGAAGGAAAGCAGCATTAGGAGATCCACAACCAATAGAGTCAGGCAGGCGGCGTCAGCCGGCCTCATCTAGCAGGTAGAGAGATGGGCAGTACACTAACGCAGTAAATGTAGTGCTTACCCGTAGCTGGGACCAGGATACACGTAGATACGACGTAGGGTCAGTAGGTACGCTTAGTTATAGTAGGTAGGTAGTAGAAGCGACGTTAGAGTAGCGGTGCCGGCCTCTCTGTCGGCCCCTTTATATACCGGGCCCTCCATCAGAGTTCGTGTCGGCGCATTACCAAATATGGGCAAAACTTACGAGCGCGGACGATGGCCTTCCCTGATTGGCCGAGCGTATGGACGGTATTATGACGTACACTCGGTAGGTACCGGTCATACCTTACACTACCTAGGAATTAAACTCAGAACTGAAGCGCAAAAATAACCGTCAGTTTAGATACGACATCAAATCATTGTAAAAGACACAAATATTTAAATTTTACTTATAAACACAATAATGCTTGTAAAAGTTATTTATTAACTGTTATCAAAACAGTGAACACGGTGGCTTTTGTGTAAGTTCCATTCCACGTTCATCTCCACACATATCTAATAATATTTTGTGCAACAAACATAAAAGATAAGTTTTAGGAAATTCTAAAACGAGTTTTGTCCGAGTGTTGTGAAGTCGTTAAACGGCTTCATACGCCACTGAATTAAAACAATAGTACAGACGACTACAATTTAGTGTCTGAACGAGCTTCAGTGTTAACAAACTCGTGAAAGGACTGTTGTAATTGAAAGATAAAGTTACGCGAATATTTACTCTTTTCTTTCTCGTGTGAGCTCACTCAGGCTCTAAATGAAACTATTTTATCATTTATAAATAAAAAGCTTTAGGGGAACGCTACAGAAGCACGAATTATCCTAGCGTTTGCAGAGATCGTGGATTTTGTGAAGGTTTTTGCAGTTGTATTTGTATGCAAACCGAATTTCATTTAGTATGTGCCGTTGTGCACATGTAGATGCAATTACATATTCGTATTTGCTAGAGCAACACTCCAAGAAAATACCTGTATTTTTTATGTAGAGTTGTTATGATTTGACACAAAACTTTAGACTGCCTCCGTGGCCCAGTGGGGTATGTGACTGCTGATTGGAGGTCCCGGGTTCGATTCCCGGGTCGGGCAAAAGTATTACTGAGTTTTTCCGAATTCTCAGTAGCAGCACGGAGTTTGTTGATGTGCCCGGTAACGGCAATAGGCTCGCCGGGGGAGATACGTGGGACTTAAAAATTCATGGCGAAATGTGCTCTGCCTACCCCTTCGGAGATACAGGCGTGAGTCTGTAATAAAAAATAAACAAAACTTTAGTTTACGGTAATGTTTAGGTACAGCCGTTGTGGAAGTATTGGATGTGATCGTCAAGCTGTACAAAGAAAGGTCACTGTCCGACAGGAGCTAGAACGATTATAATTTCACTAGTGACATTATAATATCACGTTGTTGACTAAATCTCTGCGACATATACACAATTGCTGTTTTTATTTTATAAACGGAAACGGTAGAAAAAGCGTACTACGGCATCGGCAGCACGTCAAATGTAAGTGCGATTAACGCTTGTGCGACATAGTACCTACTCATATCGTTCGAATGCACGCCTGTGCGATATACAGAAACTCGACATTAGGTTGTATGTTAGGTTTTTTGTGACCCTGCGCCCAGAGTTCTAGTCCATAGCTTATAAGATGAATTTATAATTATGCTGAAATCAAACATGCTTTCATTAACTAATTACCTCATGTCGCACCGGGCAGCGTAATGCGAGCTTCATTGTGTCGCACAAGCGTGCATTCGAAGTACTTATGATGAAACGCAGTACAAAGGGTTTAAACCAGAACACTTGTAACCAATTCTCTAGGAGTAGTTTTTTCGCTTAGACAATAAATAAGACGGAGAACAAATAAACATATCAGTTTAAAATGAAATATCATGTCTTACTACATCTCGCCTTCGATTCGTATAAATAGCGAAGATAGAATAATAGGAGTACGGTGTAAATATTTACACGTAAACTTATCAATACCTTGCTTCTTAGTAGTAATAATGCAGTTTTATGAGTGTTGGTATCCCGTTATCCTAGTTTCTGTGCGAACTACTCCCCCGTGAAATACACTCCGAGGGTAAACAAACTATTGGTACGTGGTTAATGATGCGATTATCAGCATACTGGATTATAAGGAAAACGTTTTCAAGGTTCGTTCTTCCTCACTGATTATACGGAATTTTATCAGTCGTATTTATATTTTTATTGTTAATCCGATGTGTTATTAACTTTAAATCTCACTGTCTTATATTGTGTGTATAGATGAAAAATTCCTGTCTAAAAGACGTACCTGCGTAAAAGAAATTTGTTTATATTTAAGGTAGGGGTATCTGATATCAAATTGGCACCTAAACGCGAAACGTTCGGGACGTTTCCTTATATTGACAATACTAGAACGTTCCAATACCGTTTCGGTAACTTAATCATTCGTAATTTAAAGTATGCTCTTCGATGTACGCATAATGAATTCAGTACCTATTATTTATTTATAGACTAGGTTTGAAAAAGTAATTTATCTACAATAACACAGAAACGTGTCTGCTAGGTGGAGCGTGGGCTATTCGATGGACGAAAGTTAACGAGAGTCGTGAATCAACGGATCCAAATCCCTTATCGAAGTCTATGAGGAAAACTAGGAAAATTTTTTTAAATACCAGATATACAGGGTGATTTATAATTGCTCGTATTCCCTTCGGGAGGTGATTCTAGGGCCAAAATGGAGTATTTTACCCCCTACATATGGCGGTCCAAAATGCACCATTTTGGAATAAAACGGTTTTTAAGATTTTTTGAGAAAATTCCAAATTTTTGTTATAAACATCTTGTAAAAATTATTTTGACTATTCTTGGTGGCAAATTGGATCTTATTAAATGGACAATTAAATGGCCCATCTTTTAAATTAAAATAAGCCTACTAGCTCAACGTGGAATTTGAAAATAGAGCCAATAAACATGCAAAAAATGTTCGAATAAAATGAAATGACGCCACAAAAATGAAATTATTTGAAAAAAATAACATGGGCATGTTATATAAAGTGTTGGAATAACTTTCTGGTATTACCTGCTATCCAAAAAGGTATAATAGTCTTAGACAATTGGTGTGAATTTTGAGTAATAGCCACTTTTGCTCAAAAAAGTGCTTCTGGATGATTCACTCGCCAGAACATTTTTTCCTGTATTTATTCTTAAGCTGCAATCAGACCAACCTAGCAAAACGTAGGGTCTTGGGTTCGAATCCTCAGCCTAAATGACTGTCTTTTGTCAGTTAAATGCGTATTAAGTTTCTAATTCTCACTTGTCCCGTGACTCGAAGAACATGTTCAGCCAGTTGGTACCGGACGTTGTTTATTGGAAACTCTTTTAGGGGAGTCAAAACCAAGTCAATCAGTCAAATAAATAAATAATTGAAAAACAAAAAATGCGCGGCGTGAAATGTAACTCTACGAGAGAACAGTGGTCTGAAAGAAGATGTCGTGACTAGGATTGAGAAAGGAATGCTGAAGTGGTTTGGACACGTGGAGCGAATGAGTGAAGAAAGAATGACGAATCGGATTTATAAGGCCATGTGTGTGGGCAAGTCGGTCGCGGCAGACCTCGTCGGACATTCCTCGACCAAATTGGGGACGTCCTAAAAAACGACAAGGTCCGAAGTACCCGAAACCGGCGAGCATGTATGAAAAGAGTAATGAGTGTAGAGAAAGCCGTGAGGTCTGTAAGGATAGAAGCAAGTGGCGTTCCGTTGTTTCTGCCTACCCCGACGGGAAAAAGGCGTGAGTATATGTATGTATGTATGATAAATGTACACACATATAACACGGTTTTTCGATGACATAAAGACTGGTGAGCAATTTATTGTATGGTGCGGCCACATTGGTGAGGGAAGGAGAACTTTGTGATAAAATCAGCGTTACAGAGAATTCTCAGAAATAATCTCAAAAGAAATAATTATAAAATCTGCTTAGCCGCAATTAAACAGTGTGGTGGACTATGGTGGCCTAAGCCTTCTCACAGTAAAAAGAAACCTATTAATAGGCCCTGCACAGGCATTTAGGTACCTATACTATGTCCCACTGGATATAAAATTCTTGCGTTACTGACTGTCTGACAGACAAGGCTAAGAAGGGATTTCCTAAAATGCTCTATTATATAATAATTCTGCATAGGTTACTTTGAGTCTTTTATTTTATTACATATCAGTTCTACCCTATCTGTTTTTGTAAATATCAGGAATCCAATCACTTTGCGGGGTATTGTTTTTATTAGCATTCAAAATACGCTTAGACTTAAACGGATATAATAATAGCAATCGATCCCTTCTCCACTCCGAATCGACTGCCTACGTGGTCCAGTGGATAGCACATGCGTCTGCTAAGCAAGAGGCTCCAGGTTCGATTTCCAGGTCGTGCTAAAGTTACTGAGTTTTCCCTAATTCTCAGTAGCAGGCACGGAGTTTCACCATGTGCCTGGTAACATCAATAGGCTCGCTCCCTATTCCGTGGCTGTTTATATACTGAAATCTTATACTAATATACAAAGCTGAAGAGTTTGTTTGTTTGTTTGTTTGGTTGAACGCGCTAATCTCAGGAACTACTGGTCCGATTTGAAAAATTCTTTCACTGCTAGATAGACCTTTTATCAAGAAAGGCTATAGGCTATATAACATCACGCTATGAGTGACGGGAGCTGAGCAGTAGCCTTAAATATCGCGGGTGTAACCGCGGGCATCGTCTAGTTTATAATATGGCGAAATTTGGGTGTAATATTTCATCTCTGCCTACCCCTTCTGGGGATATATAATCTATAAAAAAAAATTGCACTGTGATATCATTGGCTTCAGCTTAGATGTCACTTAACTTTGCCGTTATATTATTTATACCAGACGACGTCCGCGGCTCCATTGTCGTGAATTATACACCTAAATCTTGTCTATCTATTCCATCTATCTATCTATCTATTTGTGAAAACCGTACAAACATCCGTTCGGTAATTTTTTAATTTGTCGCGTTCATAGACATAGACAGAACAGTCAAGAGGCAACTAACATTTACTTTTATTGTGCACCATATAATTAACGAAAGAGACATTACTAATAAAGTGTTTAGTAAAATTCTGATTAAACATGCGTATTAGAGATGTTATGTTTAGTTTTTAATTAGTATATTAACAAAAACTATAATTTAGTAAAACAATAACAATTTTTTCTCAATTTTATTTTAGTCTTGAGAGCACAAATTGTTTATTTATATACACAACATTTATCTTCAGAAAGATCTCCTTATTTATTTCTTGTAGAAGTGCTAAGTAGGTGAACTTCAAAGTGTCTACGAAATATAATAGCCGTTACACACGCTCGAACTTGTCCGGCGGACCAAAACCGTCGGTCCGGCGGACAAAATCCGTTCTCGCTACAGACGACCGGATCGGACAGTTGCTTCACGTAAGCCATATCCGATCCGACCGATCTGCAAACTAGCGGACCGAGGCGGACTCAATTAATAATAATTATGTTCGCCGGACTACTCTACAGACGGGCAGATTTGGTACGGAGGCGATCCAAATGCGTGTGTGAAACCACGTACGTGAGGTGTGGGAATTTGGGAATATTGAGACACGTGTGTAAGTATAGAACACGAACGAACGATAGACATCAAAGAAACGCAACCACATTCATTATTCAAAAGAAACGACAAAGACACCATCATCGTTGTCTTGCCCTGGTCCCAATTTAGTTTGGGTCGGCGCAGTATGTGCTTCACTTCCATACTTCTCTGACACCAGTCATCCGATCGTTTATATCCCTTTCTCTTTCATATCCATCCTCACATAGTCCATCCATCTTTTCCTTGGCCCCCTCTCCCTTTTCGTCCTTCTACGTGCATATTCATCACTTTCTTACCTACGTACATCTCACTTCTTCGCATAACATGTCCATACCAGGCCAATCGACTCAATTTTACCTTTTCATCAATGGGCGCCACTTTCATACTACCTCTAATGTAATCATTCCTAATTCTGTCTCATTCTTGTCACTCCACACATCCATCGTAACATTCTCATCTCAGCAACATGCAATCGTTTCTCATCCATCTTCTTTGTAGCCCAACACTCAGCTCCTTCCAACCCAACAGTACGACAGGCCTTATAACCGTCTTATACATGCGGCCTTTTAACTTCACAGGCATTTTGTGATCGCATATTGTGCCTGAGACCTGTCGCCATTTCATCCATCCTGCGTTAATTCGTTGCCTTACATTCCGATCAATTTCGCCGTCATCTTGCAGGAGTGAACCTAGGTAGCGAAACTCGGAGCATACTGGTTGAGGTGTACCGCCGAGCGTAACCGGTATAGGACTGGAGTGACCGCTATAGTCACAGAACATATACTCTGTCTTGGTTCTGCTTATTCTCAGGCCTACATTCTCCAATCTCTGCCGCCACTCCTCCAGCTTGCTCTGCACCTTTTGTCCACTCTCTGCTTCCAGAACGATGTCATTGGCAAACAGAACGATGTCATCGGTAAACAGCATGCACCAGGGGGTCTCTTCCTGTATATCCGATGATATAGCATCCATATTTAACAGGAAGAGATAGGGGCTAAAGGCCGACCCCTGGTGCGAGCCTACGGCCACATCGAATCTGGCTGTGATACCGGCCGCGGATCAGACTTGACAAAGACACCAATCTGTCGAATACAAAAGAAAATTAACCGGGAACCTCATCAATCCACGGAGAATCTTAACAACGCCATTCAGAAAATGACGTCATTTGCTCAACGCCATGTATGTTTACATATACAAACCGACCGAGATAGAAAATAATATGGACTAATCGACAATTTATTGAAAAAAGGATCTATAGTCTTTGTGTTGTTTTTATCATTTAAAATAAAACGAAATGATTATATAACTATTACATATACATAATATGTAATTTGAAATAATTGAGATGACCGCGAGAGAGGACCGCTAGATGGCGCTCATCGAGTGAACATCTAATAAAAACAGCTCTGTATCTATTTAAGATTTAAAAATAGTTAAAGTTCATATTTATAGTATAAAACGGTGTAAATATTTTCCCTACATTCTATAAGTGCAGTGCAAGTGTTATCTCCAAAAATAACAAACAAACATCGTGAATAAAATAAATAAATGTTCTTCAGAGTAGTAAACTTAGAATTTGTCAAATATTGTGTTACTGACCGAAAACAATTCAAAAAGTGCTTTTTGCAACCTAATTAGTGAGTAAACAATATAAATACAACAAAACAATTTGTAAAAATGAATAAAATACAGGAAACATTTCAAAGTGACAGTGCGAAAATTACTTGAACTATTCAAATAAATATTTGCAACATGAATCATCGTAACGACTTCTTTACAAACTACTTATAAATGGAACTTCAATTTTAACAAATTTGTAACAAGTTGTCGTGGCGTGGCTGGGAACTAACCGACTTAGGTAGTGACGTGCGCCGGTGTCTCTGCGTTCGAATCCACAGCGAGGTGGAAGTGACTTTTTGAGATTCATCAATTTCAATACAAAATTTATTCGAGTATAAAAGTGTATCGAAGCAAAGTTCAAAAAGAAAGAAATCACTTCAAAGTGTCTGATAAGTTATTCGCCTCAATAAACTTTAACTCAAAAATGGATACATACTGTGAAGACAACATCACTTATCGACGGCATTGTAGATCAAATTCAACAGGCGACTTAACAAACTTAAGTATATGTAGTCGTGACAGTAAAACGTTACATGACACTACAATGAGGAGTATCCCTGATACCTTGTTTGATAATAGTGTCGATTTAAAGGACCTACAAGAACAAATAAAATCACTTACTAAGCAGCTACTCAGTGCTCACCAAGAAATAGAAAATCTACATAGTGAAAACTATCGTTTAAAATGTGACCTACAAAATAGTAACAATTTAAAGGATACATACAAAAAAATTTGCCTGACTCCACACCGTAGTACTACACCACAATCAACACGAAAACGGCAAATTGACCACCAAGACCAATCATACCATGGCTCACTTGATAAACAACAACAAATTAACATGCACAATAAAGGGACACAGACAACACACACACAATTAGAACCATCCCAGGCACCATCATCAATTAAACAAAAGGAAGGAGAGAAGAAAATAATCAATGATACTTATGTAAACCAGGAACAAAAGAAGAACAAGCTATGTATATTGAGCAGTAACAATTACAAATATTCTTTATCAATAATTGAAGACATCTTCTCAAGCAATTTTGATTACTGCCATTATGTAATTACCAATGGCAGAACAGAGGAACTTTTGCTCAATATCGAAACTAAGCTTAAAAATTTCACCCTAAGCGACTACTGCATTATACTTATTGGGGAAGAGGATATCAAAATGGAAAGTGATTATAAAAGGACTATAACCAATATAAAAGAATCTCTGAAAACAGGAACAAACACCAATAAAATTATTTGTACACCTACATATATCACAGGCGCACCAATTTACAATTTTAAAGTCGAAATGTTTAATAATCTTCTATGTATGGACCTACAAAATAATGACTATGCATATTTTTTTGACAGCAACCTAGATTTAACCCTTGAAATGTTTTCTTATTCAACTGGAAAAATTAATAAACGTGGAATACGAAACATATATGGCCGCATTATGGATGGCATATTAATTGACATACACACATTTGAACAACAATATGATGTTCAATACATAAATACTAACTTAAGCACCGACTCACCGACGAAACCTTTATTGAAAAAGGCAGATCAATCTCTCCAATGTAACAAGTTTTTTCTCTTGCAAACAAATTAATGTGCTACACCAAAATATAAATGGACTCATTTCTAAATCCGATCTGTTAACGCTTAATCTTGAATCTATGAGCAATGAACGGGGGGACATTAGTGTATTGTGCATAACGGAACATAATCTGATAGACACAGACATAGAGCTCCTAAAGGTTCCAAACTACAAACTTGCATCCGTATTTACCAGGAAAAGCCGTCATGGCGGATCCTGCATTTTAGTGCATAATTCGATAGGCTTTAACACTATCCATAATATAATCGGTAAATTCTCAATCGAAAATATAATAGAATGTTCTGGAATAGAATTAGTTGACAGTCAAATATATATTGTTTGTATATACAGACCTCCCAAACAATCAATGGAAAAATTAAATACATTCTTCATTACGCTTGACCAGTTGCTTGCAAGTTTATGCTATAATAAAAAGAAATTAATTCTATGTGGTGATTTTAATATTAATATTTTAAATAAAACTAACGAAACTTACGAATTTATACATATGATGCAAAGTTACAATCTTAAACTGGGAATAAAAAGTCCTACACGTTTATCAAGTGGAACGTGTATAGATAATTTTGCATATAACATCCGAGGTTGTAAAGCGGAATTAATAGAGTTAGCACTATCTGACCACACTGCTCAAATACTAACATGTCCTGTAAAACGCCGCTGTACATTAACACACTGGTACACAAAAAAACGTGACTACAGTGAGGACAATATAAATAAATTCTCAAACTATTTAAACTCCCTTAGTTTCTCGGATGTTTTTAATAATAATGATCCGAATATAGCATTCAACAATTTTTATGAAATGTTTTGTTTATTATACAATTTATGTTTTCCAATTAAAACTATCAGGATATCTACGAAAATGAGACCAAAATGGATTACTAAAGGAATCGCTGTATGCTGTAAACGGAAAAGGAAACTGCTGTGGGAATATAGGAAAAAGCGAAGTGTTGAAAATAAGTCACGGTTTACCGCCCTATCATGGACACTTAATAAAATAATTAAACTTACGCAAAAGTCTCGAAACATGAACTATATAAACAATGCGAGCAACAAAAGTAAAGCGACTTGGAATGTTATAAATAACAATAACACAGTAGTACCAACAGATGATATTGAACAAATTCATGTCAATGGACGTATAATTAGCGAACCGCAACAAATAGCAAGCTGTTTTAATAATTTTTTCATTGATGAAATTACCAAACTGGCCCCAGAGCATTACCCGTTAAATATAACGAACTATCATAAATCCATATGTATGCAACCTACAACTCCATATGACATAAATAAAATAATACTCAATTTGAATAACAATCATAGTTCTGGCTATGATGACATAGTTACCAAAATAGTAAAACATGTCTCTGATAAAATATCATACATATTAAGCTATATAATAAATATATGTATTGAGTATGGAGTTTTCCCAGACAAACTTAAGATTACATTAATAAAACCGTTGTTTAAAAAAAAAGACAGAAAAGACATGAGTTGCTACCGTCCCATTGCACTAGTACCTGTCCTTTCTAAAATATTTGAAAAGGTTATCTATGATAGTGTTTACAATTTCTTTGAAATGAATCAGTTATTTTGCGAAGAACAAGTCGGATTCAGAAAAAATAAATGCATAAATATGGCTATTTACGACTTTCTTTATACAATCTTTTGTAACATGAATAAAGGTCACCAGTCATGTGCACTGTTCATGGACCTTACAAAAGCCTTCGACCATGTAGATCATGAAATATTAATGAATAAATTGTACGCATATGGCATTAGGGGAAATGTCCTGGATCTCATAAAATCATACATTAGTGACAGAATACAGCTAACGCAAATTTCTAGGTTATGTCCAAAAACTAAAAAAGTCATTAATTATTTATCAGAAGGTAAAAAGACAATCTTTTCTGTTCCACAAGGAAGTGTGTTGGGTCCATTATTATTTATTATATATATTAATGATTTACCGAAATTGACAAACAATAAATCTATTTTATTCGCATACGATAGTACTATTATATTTACAGGTAAAAATGATACAATATTATTAAAACAGGACATTAACAATACTTTAAATTGTATAATTAATTGGTTGACACTAAATAACTTAAAAATTAATCTAGATAAGACACATTTTATGACATTTAGAAATAGGATAAATAAATTAGGCAAAATTGACATTAATTATTTGGGACATACAATTGAGGAAGTAGACGAAACTAAATTTTTAGGACTTAATATTGACTCTTGTTTAAATTGGACATCACATGTGGAACTTTTGTGTGCGAAGATAAATAAATTTGCATATGCCCTGTATGCGCTGTCAAAAACTGTAGATATATCAACCATGTTAATAGCATATCATGGTCACGTAGCACCTATTCTAACATACGGAGTTATATTCTGGGGAAACTCCACAGATTGGGAAGCGGCATTTAAGGCACAAAAGAAATGCATAAGGTCCATTTGCAAATTAAGAATGATTGATAGCTGCAAACCTTATTTTCTACAATTAAAGCTACTAACGCTACCTTGTATATATATCCTCGAAATTGTCTTGTTTGTGAGGAAAAATATCAATAAATTTGAGAAACTTAACAGTCGAAGGCACAATATGAAAATACACATCCCTGCTAACAACACTGCACAAATGAACAAAAGCATATTATGTATGGCACCACGCATTTATAACCAGTTGCCAAAAGAACTGTTAAGTATTACGAATTTTATTATATTTAAGCGTGGTGTAAAAAAATTACTGCTTGCTAAAGCTTACTATTCTGTCAAGGAATATCTAACAGATAGATTTTTATAAAAACATGACTGTGACACTATTTAAATTGTATGACATGTTTGATTTGTTTTTAATTTATATTATTCTAATTAATTCTGACATCCCTTGTAACTATTTAATATTTATTCATACATAAGTTATATCATAAGTGCTGACATACTTGTGTCCAATAATGTTTTAAATAAATACATACCTAATAATGTTAAATATGAAATTTTGCATGCTTAAAAGCTGAGTATGGTGATACCCTGTATTGATAATTTAAGATCCCTGTAAACCCATATTACGCAAATAAATGATTTGAATTTGAATTTGAAAATTTGAATTTGATCGTTTAAATTAAGTGGACATTGTAATAAATTTTGACACAGAGACTTTTTGTTTATGAAAGTGCCGAATATTCTATCTATCTATCTATATCGTCACGCCTGTCTCCCATTGGGGTAGGCAGAGACTATAGAACGCCACATGCTTCGGTTCAAACATATGTACCTCTTTCGCTTCCTCGACATTCATTAACCTCATCATGCATGCGCGTCGGTTATGGGTACTTTGAATTTGGCCCTTTTTAGTACGTCACCTATTTGGTCGGCGTACGTCCGCCTAGGGCGTCCCCTACCGACATTTCCATTTATTCTCGCACGATACACTCCTTTCGTATTTCTTCTTTCATCGATCCGTTCCAAATGTCCAAACCAACGCAACATTCCTTTTTCAATCTTTGTCACTACATCTTCTTTTAGACCACAATTCTTTCGTATCACACTGTTTTTCACTTTATCTATCAGCCTTACTCCGCACATATTCCTCAAAGCTCTCATCTCCACAGCATTGATTCTACTTTCATGCTTCTTCTGCCATACCCATGATTCACTACCATACATCAGTGTTGGTGCCAAAACTCCCTGCAGTATAGCAAGGCGAGCTTGCTTTTGGGATAATACCATTGCTGATGATGGACTGTAAGGCGCCATTCACACTATTTCCTGCTTTCACTCTCCTTTCAATATCGCCCTCACATTTTCCATCTCTCGTAAACAAAGACCCTAAATACAAAAACTCGTTCACTTGCTCCACTTTTTCATCTCCTATCATTACGTCACACTCAGTTACACTAGCATCCGTCTCTATGACCATGACTTTGGTTTTGTTAACATTCACTTTCATACCATTCTTCTTATACGCCTCATTCATCGTGGTGACCATCTGCTGCAAATCCGACGCTGACGATGCAAATAAAACCTGATCGTCAGCGTATAGCAGGGTCTTAAACACTGACTCACCCATTCTTAATCCACATTCAGACTCTTTCAGATCGGCCAAACAACTGTCCATGAACAGATTGAACAGCCAAGGAGACGCTACACATCCCTGTCTAACACCACGATCAATGTTTAACCAGTCCGTGTAGGCTCCGTTTATTCTGACACAGGCACTTGAATCTCTATATAAGGATTCAAGTGCTCGTATCAGACTGCTGCTCACTCCATAAACAGAAAGTGTTGACCACAGTTCATCCCTCACCACTCGATCGTAAGCCTTTTCCAGGTCAATAAAGGCGCAGAAAACCTTCTGGTGTTTACTTAAGACTTTCTCTGCAATGCACCTTAAGGAAAAGACTTGATCCGTACATCCCATTCCCTTTCTGAATCCCGCTTGCAGATCCCAAATTTTACGGTCCGTTTCAGAAATCACTCTTTCAATCAGTATCTTTCCATACAATTTGCCAACAACACTCAGGAGGCTGATACCGCGATAATTTTTGCATTCCTGCTGTGACCCTTTGCCCTTGTACAGTGGCACAATAACGGCTTTGTTCCAGTCACCTGGTACACGACCGGACCGCCAACATTTATTTAACAGTAGGTACAGCAGGCTTGCAGTGACGCCTTCGCCTACCTTGAGCATTTCAGCAGATATCCTGTCATATCCCACAGCTTTACCCGCCTTCATACTTTTCAATGCATATCGTATCTCTTCCATACTTATCCCACTTTCACAATTATCTTCCTCATTCGTTACTATATTCCTATTGTCGCTCCCTCCTCGTTCAAACAAATTATCAAAATATACCTTCCACTGATTCAGAACTTCCTCATGCTCTCTATAATACTTCCATTTATATCCCTCATCACACCAACTTTTGAAACCTCTGATTTGCCTCGGGCTGTTCTGACCAAGTGCCAGAATAATTTGATATTGGCCCGAAAATGTTGGGCAAATTTTCTATCAAATTTATCCTTGCATTCTTCTTTCTTTCTTCTCACTATCTCTTTTACTTTATATTTCAACCTGTCATACTTTTCTTTTACAATACTTTCATTGTCATTCCCACCACCTTGTACTCTTTTGTTGACTCTTATGGCCAGCAAGTCCATCCAAGCTTTGCGCTTTTCCGCAACCACACCGCTTACTTCTTCATCCCACCATTCGAATATTACGAATATTATACTCTATTAATTTTTAACAACAGAAAGACATAATTATTGTCTTTTTGCAAGAAACATTTATTTTGCTAGAAAATTATTTGAAAATAGTGACATCTATCGGTCGGAAGGATAACCATAAATATGCTCGGTTCCAGTAATTTATTTATCGAAAATACATAAAAATATACTGACGAAATTAAGAATCGCCTCCTTTTTTAAAGTCGGGTAAATAGCCATAAAACACTTTGAAGGTACCTATTTAGACTAACTACACTTTTACTAACAAACTTATAATGATCATAGATGGCACTACATATATAACCAGTTTTGGATGCTCCTTGTTTTCTTTAGGACTACGTACAAAGGAGAGGTCAAGCTGTACACCGAAAACCACTCAACCGATTGGGATGTAACATATACTATTTTATAGGTTTGAAAGAAAAGAAAGAAGAGAGAAAAAGCGTTTATTTCTACCAGACGAAAGACATGAACAACAAGACAATATGAACAAAAAGAGATTACACGCCTGTCGCCTGCATAAAAATAGGAGGCCAGTTCAGCATAATGCGGTCGCATGCGCCCGGCGCTGGTTTTCAACTGGCTCCTCAGTAGACGCGGACGTCAAAACCAATAAGCAATTTAACAACTATATTATAATATAACATTTAACATAAATAAAATTTTAAAAATTATTTATACAATGAGCAAAAAGCCCAGGATTACATATTTTTTTTGCATCACTCTATATATAACAAACAACATTCGTGAATACACATTCCGGTTAATTTCTGACATTAACACATTTCATACTACAGTAATGTCACCTACATATACGATTACGCACGATTACGTTACATAATCGATAAACAAAGACAAGTGTCAGAAATACGATTCAATTACATAATAAAAACAAAAACTACATAAAGATATAATTTCCGTGCTTTAACATAAACACGCATGCTAGTGATACTCAAGGTTTTGGCGAAACGGCTAAGCGTGGCAACAACTGCATCGTGACGAGCAAGGTTGAAATGAGATAAAGCATTCGAAGAGCGAGATGTGCACAGACGCCAACAGCGGTGTTGTAATACCTTCATTACCTTCCGCGCGCAAAAATAAACTAGATTATGTAATCATTGTAATCTTCAATGTTTCATTTCGCATGTATCTCGACCACGATACTAATTATTGCCGCCACTGCCGGACGACATCGATTATATCGATCACTGCCATTAACCGAAAGTACAAAAAAACTCAACTATATAGGTAAATACATAGGCACGAACAGAAGGGTGCTTAATCTGAATGGCAAATTTTCTTACAAACTAAAATCACAAAGGTAAGTAGGAAAACAATTTTTTATAACATAATAATTGTATAATAATTGTTATGTTGCATTTGCTGATTACATGAGATAGGTACAAGTATAGTATGCAAGTAAGTACTTACTGAGTGACTGTCTGACTAGTGATTTAAAATAATCCATAAAATTTTACACATATATTATACAAAATTAAATTAATATCAACTGCAACTTGCAACAAATAGTTACAATGGAAAATCAAACAGGTTCAGCAAGTATTATTAAGTAAAGGTATCCATGACAGTATATCATATTATTTTAACTACATAGTAAAAAATGGGTCCAAACTAAAATTTTTAATGCAATGTAGTTTGTGATTAAACACTGAACTTGCAAATTTACATACTTACTTTTATATTTGGAACATAATTATGTCACAAGTTCAGCGTATACCAAAACTTGGCAATGCTTTAACCATGACAGCCGCCTGCAGCATTTGAGACACTGCCCTCCTAAATAAATATTTAGAAATATGTATGTGAGACTTAAACATCTATTACAGACAGACTTCACCCAGGCTGAGATCAAGTGATTGCACTCATCATACAAGGAATTACTGGGAGCCAAATTCAAGACCACTGGCTTAGCCGACCATGTTGCAAAACACTAGATCAACAGGACTGGGGAATCCTTATAAGGTAATTTCAGGTTAATTGACTTGTTGTGTACTGAGTAGATATTTTCTATAGTGGTATTTAAAATTAGTTTTGGTTTTTAAGGATCGGAGTGGTGGCGGTATGTTGTTCCAGTAGTGAGTAGCTGCATACTTAAAACATCCCCTGAAGGCAGAAGTTCTGTACTGTGGAATAGCTAATGGATTTGTGATGGGCCGAGTGGAGTAATGATTATTTTCATGCCTCCATTGCAATTTCTTATAAAGATATGCAGGTTTGTGTGATTGAATGATGACAAACAACAAATTAACCAAGTGTAACTTTCTTCTAGCTGTCATCTTGATTAAATAATTTTTATTTAGGTAGGAAGTCACATGCGTACGCCAAGGTATATTGAAACAAAAGCGAGCACACGCATTTGTACTCGCTGTATCAATCGTTCTATCCGAGACAGTAAACATGGACCATAAACAGTGTCGACGTAATTCAAACGCGATAAAACCAAACTATCTGCCAATAACTTTCTGGTGCTGACATTAAGAAACTGCCGTATCCTATATAATATTTTAAGTCTATAAATCAATTTCTAACAACACCATTAATATAATTTTCGAACCTTAATTCCGGGTCAATAATAAGTCCCAAGATTACGCGCGACCTCCACTCTTTCGATTACTTCGCCTCTTATTTTTACTATTGGGTTTGCACAAATAATGTCCCTCGTCTGTTATTTACTGCCCATCACAATAAACTGAGATTTCTTTGAATTTAGCACCAAGGAATTTCTTTCTGCCCAGGATGCAACTGCCGAAAGATCAGTATTGATTTTGTCAACTGCCTGTTGAGTATCTTTGGCCGGGAAGGACATGTAAACTTGTGTATCATCTGCATACATGTGATAATTACAATGTTCGAAGCATCCTGTAATATCAGCAGTATACAGAATGAAGAGAAGTGGGCCGATCAATGATCCCTGGGGAACTCCTCTGAGGACAGGTCGTAGAGGGGAAGTGGAGATAGATCCCGAATTGTTTCTAATTTCCACTTGCTGAAATCGATCTGTCAAATAGCTTTCAAACCATTTCACTGTGTCAGGTTCAAAACCATAGTAGTGCAACTTGGCGAGCAGCAGGCTGGTGCTGATGGCATCAAACGCCCTGGAGAAGTCCAACAGAACCAAAATCGACCCTTCCCCACGGTCCCTTCCCTCGATAATGTTGCCCACAACATCTGCCAAAGCTGTAGCTGTACTTCTACCCCTCCTAAATCCTGATTGTAAGTCTGGAAGTATGCTATTTTTCTCCAGAAATTCTGAGACCTGCTGTTGTACCACCCTTTCCAATGTCTTTGACAAGCAAGGCAAGATGCTAATGGGTCTGAGATCCTTATGTGTTTGGGGATCATCTTTCTTTGGTATAGGTCGCACAACGGCTCTCTTCCACAGGTCTGGAAAGCAATTTGTCATTATTGACTTATTAACAATTGACGTAATGGCCCCCAGAGACTGTGGAAGTGTTAGACGTATCATTTGAATTGATATACCATCCACCCTCTGCGCACTTGTCTTGATGGACTGCAGAACATTCGCTACCATTTCTTGACTCACAGTTCTAAGCGTGAACCTGGCTGTACTATAGTGGTTTTCTGTAAATTTCCTGAGTTCTGAAGCACACAATATAGACTTGCCAGGCACATCCCAGAATGCTAAGTTAATAGCATCGGGGTCGTCAAACTGTTCTGGAAGCTCACTATTTTTATGGGTTGGGAGAGCATGTCTTTTCAAGTTTTTCCAAAGGACCTTTGAGTCTTTAATATTGTCATTAATTTGTTTAGCATAAAATGCACTTTTTTCACTGGCAAGGGAGATAATAGCTTGATTTTTTAAACTTTTATAGTATTCTCTGTGAGCTTCCAGCCCAGTCCGACGAAACCGTTCATGAGCTGCATTTCTTAGTCTGAACATAGTTTTGATTGTGTCTGTTATCCAGGGGGTCGGTGCATCTTTTAAAACTTTTGTTTTTACTGGGGCATGGGCATCAAAAATCTGTGTCACAAAGGTGTTGAACAGAGAAACCATGTCATTTACATTTTGCATATTACATATTGTATGCCACGGAATCAAGACAAGGTCACGCTCAAAAAGGTCTAAAACAATATCTGTAAACGGACGATAGGTCATTATATTACACCTAGGTTTCTCTTTTTTAAATAAGAGTTCGCAGGTAATGAAAGAGTGGTGGCTAAGTTCGACTATACAATTTACATGGACAGTTCTATACCGTGCGTCAGTACAGATGTCGTCAATAAGTGAAGCACTATCACCGACAAAATGCGTGGCAACCGGCACTATTATGGTCAAGTTACTATAGATGAGAAATTGATTGAATTTGTTTCTATTGCTGCTATACTCGTCTAGCATGTTGACATTAAAGTCTCCTAGCAGGATGATATTGTCATATGGCGCTAGTGCACAAAGGCTTTCTGTGATTGCATCTAAGAAAGTATCTAACTCAAGCCAGGGTGGTTTGTAAGCAGTTCCTATTTTTAATATAGAATGCCACACCCCCTCCGCGTCCACCACGAATAGTAAGGGGGCGCCGTATATGTCGTAATCTATAACCTGATACCACTGGAGCACGACTTTCTTCTCCCACTCTTAACCATGTTTCGTTTACGGCCATTATATCTACTGAGTGATGGCTCATAGCTAAAAGAAACTCATCATGCTTCGTTGGAGGCATTTTGACTAAAATAAGGTCTTTCTAGCTTTCTAGAGGTAAACAATAGCTCAGGTGGTACGATATAGTAGCGATAGATGGCGCTGTACTAAGTTTTTTAAACTATGCGGTTTTATAGTGAAAATAATATTTTAATGTCCTCGCAAATTTGAATATTGATTAATAAAATAATACGCGCACACGATTACGGCAACACAGATTTTGTTAATTGCCTGACTTAGCAATTAAGCCAATCTTTGTTTAATTGTAGGGTAACTTTTTAAAGTTTTGCACACTGTTCGAAGTATTGTTTTTTGTTTGTAATTTAAACACTTAGAAATGTACTTTTAATGTAGGATAACGATGTATATTATTTATATCACTGATAATAAACTGGAGATAGTAAAATATTATCACTAAACAAGAAGTTTTATTTTTTCACACAATATAAACACAAACAGCTGTTCTAGTTTTGACATCCGCTGTCTTCTTACAATATATAAGTTGTTTAAAAATGCAAGTTTGTGTAATAATTATTTAAAGACTGTCCATCAACTAGCGTTCTGACTGCTATGGACACAAACTTACGGAATTTTAAATGTATAACATGTACATAATATACTTTACAAGTCTATTTAATTTTGAACCTATATTGAAACTTTGATCGATATATATTATGTTTGATTATTCTTTGTACATGAGTGTAAGTTTTATTGAAATCAATTTCGCCATTTTAGAGATCTTTAGCAATATAGGGAAAGACGTCGGACAGACAGACAGCCATAAATTCTAAAATTATCAAGTATTGCTTTTTAGCATTTTCCTAGATTTTTTAGCTAATTTTCGTCAAAATATCTTTAATGTACAGACTTTTTCACCTGGGGCTCCTATTGTTGCTTGAGATCATGATAACAATGATTGACGTCTTCAAGTATGAATCACAGAACACAAAGATATATCATAAACAAAATCAATAACGCCTAAAGGCTGAAATACAATAGAATATAATAAAAATACATCGGTCTACTTCCCTCCCGCGCTTCGTACAGTGTGGTGCGAAACAAATAGCTGTGTTTTTTAAATAACTTTTTACCGGTTTTGTGATAATTTTTCAGCTCGTGAGTTGCTTCTGGTTGTGTATTTTAGGGTTTAGGCTCCGTGTATTGTAAGTTTTGTACATATTATATTGTAAATAGTGTAAATAAGTGTAATTCATCGATCGGTAAGTCTTTTATTTTTTCTTATTAAATATATTTGTGTTTAGGTTTCCTTTTGCGGATACAATATAGTATAGTTAAATAAGGTAAGGTAATAATGTCTTTATTCTGTAATGAACCACCTGATCGTGGTGGTGGCACGGATTTTTGTACACCGAAGTCGCCAACGACTAAACGTTTATTTAGTGATATGTCACCATCGTTTATTACGCCAGATGATAGGTCAAAACGTTTTCAAAGCGAACCATTGGTAAATAGTGTCAATTATTCTGATAGTTATTGTGATTTAGTAGCTCAGGCAACTAGTTATTTGGCCAACATAAATGAGTTAGTGAACGATCAAGGATCGCGTATTAACGTCGCTAACAAAACTGCCATAATGGATTTTACGCAGCGTATAACAGGTATAGTATCCATACTAGCATTAAAATCGTCTAGCAACGAAACTAGGATGGTTTGATAGCTTAAAAAACAATCAGCAAAAGCCGACGTACGCACAAAAACTTAGCCTTCGTCTACCAGCGAAGTCAGTGCCGGCGGCGGCCGCGGTGGAGTCTCACCGTGTCCAACGCCCTGCTATTGTAGCTTACCCGACTACAGAGCGTTCAGCTGAATACGGGTCGTCATCCGCTACGAAGCAGGCACTGATGAAGGCCATCAAACCTTGCGACGAAGGCTTTCAAATAGTAGGTGTCAAAAAAACAGCCAAGTCTGGGGTAAGTACTACGTGTAGCCAACGAAAAACAACTCAAAAAGTTGGAATCCGTAAGTGCGATTAGGTCTGCCGGTCTACGTCTAGAGAAGCCGAAAGGGCGTAAGCCACGCATTCTTGTCAAGGACGTACCCGGTGCTATGGAGGACAAAGCGTTCATCACGGCGTTATACCGTCAGAATATCAAAGATGAGGTAAGTGTAGATGAGGAAACGTTTATTAAAAATACCAAAATCACTCGTAGGCGTAAATTAGATAGTGGTCGTAAATGGATAGGCCTGGAAGTAGAACCAGACATTCGTAAACATCTTGTTAGCACAAAAGAAAATTTGTTTATAGATTGGGCAACATGTAGGTTTATAGACGACATAGAAATAGTGCGGTGTTCAAAATGTCAACAATTCGGTCACGTTCAAAAGTTTTGTACGTATAAAACAGCTGCTTGTGCTCACTGTGCTGGGGAACACGAAACAAAAACTTGCTCAAATAAAGATCTTCCTGATTTTAAACCTTCATGCGTAGCATGTAAACGCCTTAAGAAACCGCATGACCATCGTTGCGGATCTCAGGAATGTCCCACATATAAGTTGAAATTAGAACAACTAATTCTTAATACTAACTACTGAATTAATAGTTTAGGGAACCTCATACTTAGGTAGGTACATCATGGATAATATCGTTATAGGACAATTAAACCTTCACAACGATAGGGTGGCGACATTAGAGTTAGAGCGCTTAGTTATAGAATATAAGTTAGACGTAATACTCGTACAAGAACAATATCAAAATACAAGCCAGAGTAATAAAATCATACAGCTGGACGGCAAAGCACGAACTGGGATTTATGTCGCGAATTCAAACTTAACTGTAACATCTATTAGTAATCTCATGACGTCACACTGTGCGGTTGCGGAGGTATCTTCTGCGTCCTTTAGAGTTTATGTTGTCAGCTGCTACTTTCAGTATTCACATCCGGTTGCCCCTTACTTACACCATCTTCGCTTGGTTTTAAGGTCCCTTGTGGGCCATAAGGTCATAATTAGTGCCGATGTAAATGCATCATCTACGTTATGGTATGGCAAATATCGTTCTTCTGATAGGGATCGACGGTGCGCCGTCGAGGATTTCATTGCAGAAATGAATTTATCCATCCACAACACACCAGATGCACCACCTACTTTTTGCAGCCCCATGGGCGAGTCTTCTATTGACGTCACACTTTCTTGTGGGGACGTTCGTATAGATAGGTGGCGTGTCCTACCGGACGCGTCATGTAGTGACCACCGCCTAATCGTGTACGAATTCACGTCAAGGCTGCCACGGGACTCGTCATGTATGTCCTCTATTAATTTTAGATATAAAACAAAAGGAGCTAATTGGGATCTTTTTGGTTCACTATTCGCGTCACATGTCAAATATTTCACTTGCTGTAGTCTTTCTGTAGAAGAGAGTGCTGAAATTTTGTCTGACACCTTCATATATTGTGCGGATGTTGCCATTGGCCGTGGTTCTATCACCAACACTCGTAGGTGTGATTGGTGGAATAACAACTTAGCTGAACTTCGGCGAGCCTTTCGCAGAGCACGTAGAAAGTTAAATCTATTAAAAAGACGACAAATAACAGGTGACGTTTATGATACTGCCTTCATTGCTCTTAGAGTTGCTAGATCTCATTATAGGTCTGCAGTTGAAAAATGCAAAAGAAATTTGTTACGTAAGATTGTTGATAGACTCGATAGGGAGGGTCCGTGGTCTCCTTTATATCACGAATTTAAAGCAAATAGATCTATCGACTTAGCTTATACCCAAAATATCAAAATTAATGGTAGACATTCCACTGGTATTGAGGAGACAGCGGACTATCTCTTGAATTGTCTGATACCCAACGATCGGCTGGAGAATGACACAGACTACCACCGTCAGATCCGACAATGGGCTGCTTTGCAACCAGTTTCACCAACGTCAGACCTACCATCCTATGACAAATTTATAAATGCTGTCGGATCTTTGCCGCCTAACAAAGCTTCAGGCGAAGACAAAATCTCCAACAAGATGATAAAGGAAGCTTGTAAAACATCTGGTGAGTCCATTTTGTTTGTGTTTAAACGTTGCATAGCAGAAGGTATTTTTCCTCGTATATGGCGCAGTGGTTACATTAGGATCATACCAAAAAGAGGAGACAAACCGTCCGACGACCCTAAGTCATATAGGCCAATAACATTGTTACCATCACTAGGAAAGCTTTTAGAACGTCTCGTAGTTCCCCGGCTTCTGCCGGGCGGTATTAGATTTAGCGATAGACAATTTGGCTTCACAGTAGGTAAATCGACAGTTGACGCAGTTATATCGGTTAGGAAGATAGTTTCGTCATCAACACTACAATATGTGCTAGGTATATTCTTAGATATATCTGGCGCTTTCGACAACGCATGGTGGCCAATGCTTTTACTTAAATTAAAGTCTCGTGGATGCTTTAGGAACATATATTCCCTCATTTATACGTATTTCCTACATGGAACAGCAAAGTTAAAATTAGGCCACCATGCTGTGTCGAAGGCGCTGACCATGGGTTGTCCGCAGGGATCAGTGTTAGGCCCGTATTTATGGAATCTAGGTTTTGATGACTTTCTAAGCATACCACTACCACCAGGTTGCTCATTGACCGGATATGCAGATGACGGTCTTTTACTTATTCAATCTAATACTAGGGTAGGACTTGAAAGGTTAGCTAATCAATGTTTAGACTTAATCAACAATTGGGGTGAACGCAATCGTTTATATTTTTCTCCACAGAAAACATTTCAATTACTTTTGAAAGGGAACTTAAAAACACCGCCTCGAATCAAATTCAATAACATAACCATTAGAAACAAAGAATCAGTTTGTTATTTGGGGTTAGTTTTAGAGAGAAACTTTTTATTTGTCGAGCACATTAGAACAGTAGGTGAAAAATCTAAAAGAAGTTTTTACGCCTTGTCAAAGATATCAACTGCGACATGGGGGCTTTCGTTCAAAACTTTAAAAGTAATTTATGGTGCAACATATCTGGGTTGTATGTGTTATGGTGCGCCTGCATGGGCTGATAGAGCTACTATCGGCGCTGTACGACGTAAAATGCTACAAAGTCAACGTCTCGCGTTGATATTTTTGTGCAAGGCTTATAGGACAGTTAGTACTGAAGCTTTGCCAGTACTGGCAGGTGTATTTCCAGTCGATCTTGAGGCACAAAGACGAGCAGCAATGTATTACGTGACACGAGATAACATGGATCTAAATTTTCTAGCTCCGCACGACAGACATAAGATCGCTAGATTGTTGAACCATCAATCCACAGTCTATGACGATCTTCTTGATGAATGGCAATGTCGCTGGAACACATCAACTAAGGGCCGTCACCTCTACCAGTTCTTCCCATGCGTCCGAGAGCGACTGGCGAGGAACTGGTTGGAGGTGGATCACTGTGTAGCCCAATTTCTTACAGGTCATGGCAACTTTAAGAGCAAGTTGTATTCATTTAAGCTAGTTGATTCACCGTTATGTCAATGTTCAACATCTGGCAACAATTATGAACAATCTGCTCATCACATTCTATGGGAGTGTAGTCTTTGGCAAATTGAACGTAATATCATGCTTAACGAATTAGAGGTAACTTCTGGAGTAGTGTACTATACGGATCTTGTGGCAAGTAGGACGAATTTCCGTGCGTTTAGGCGTTTCTGCCATACATATTACTGGAAACAGGCATAGTTCACAATTTAGGCCCCCTTAATGCTCATGTCCGTGGTGCTTATCTTTTCTCATCACTATATCTCTTCGTTGCTTGTCTCCCGCTTTGTTAAGGAGGGAAGTGGATTATTCATTTTCCAACTCCTCCAATATACTTCTGATTAAGTTCGTTGCGGGTTCCAAGACAGTTTAACTTTCCCCGGGACTTCACGAGTGTCAAAACTCGTTGTCATCAATGGTCACTGCTGCTGAACCTGGCTACACAGGTGACACAGTAGTGGGAATGAGGGTGGGATTAGTCCCAAAAAAAAAAAAAAAAAAAAACATCGGTCTAAAGAAGCCCCAGCTTAGTTCAGGAATGTTCAACTAACTTTCTTTCCTTAACTCGGATGAAAAACATTTACAATTGTATATAGGTTGCGAACTCTACTCGGAAGTTTCATAGTGGATTAGTTCCAAAAACAATGCGATGTAACTGATGTTCATTTCAAGTATAATCCAGTCTGCGCATTATGTAATTTTAGTTTTGACACTGTCGGACTTTCTTACTTCAAAATGGCTCCATTATTGTAATAGCCTTCTGACGTGTGGGCTTATGGTATGAAAGTTGGTAAAAATAAATTTTGATAGGTCCCCACCGCGTAACAAAATTCAATTATGTGCTTATGCTGGTATCATGGCTAGCATGAAATTCTTTGTATACTTTTAAATAGAATATTTGTTATTATTTCTTTATCTGTAAATATTAAAACTAGATGAGTCCGCAGTTACACTCGCATTATTAAGGGCTACTGCTACGCTCCCATGGGTCATAGCGTGATGTTATATAGCCTGTGGCCTTCCTCGATAAATTAGCTATCTAAAATTGAAACAATTTTTTAAATCGGACCAGTAGTTCCTGAGATTAGCGCGTCAAGCAAACAAACAAACAAACTCTTCAGCTTTTTAATATTGGTTTAGACTAGGGGATGCCCGCAGTTACGCACGCATTTTTTTATCGCGGTGTTTTCCAATACTTTGGATATTTAGAGAAGTTCTATCTTAGTACTGTCCTACGCTCTCCAAGTAATTTACATGCCACATTTCAGCTTCTTGGGCCTGATGGTTTGGGTGTGCGTTTTCTGTTAGTCAATCAGTAACGCAAGGATTTT
This sequence comes from Euclidia mi, assembly GCA_944739405.2. Classification (NCBI taxonomy): domain Eukaryota; kingdom Metazoa; phylum Arthropoda; class Insecta; order Lepidoptera; family Erebidae; genus Euclidia; species Euclidia mi. Next base: position 68,972,847 of record OX123184.2, read on the forward strand.
ATATATTATAGATTTAAGGTTACTAACTGACGTAACTCCTACGGCTAATTTTATATTAAAATAAAATGTGCTCGCATAACTACAGGCATCCTCTAATATTGTATATAACTGATACAACAAATTTTCGCAATAAACTCATGTGCAACTTTTTATGGCGAACAGGTAGCGAGAGAAATGATGTACTGCCTCTCCTTTCGGGTCTAACACGGGTGTAACACAAACGTTTGTTGGTTAAGTATCATTACATTATGGTGTATGAAATGAATTACGTACCTAATTGAATGGAAAGTGCAATACCTACGCCTAAAACAAGGCTTAAACCTGTAAATAAAACAATTTTAATTGGAGATTTGGCTTTGAACGTTTTGACTTTGTCCTCGAAATGAGTGTTTATCGTGCTTAGAAAGTAGATAGCTATGTAAACAACGAAGAAATTTGCATGTTACCTGTTGACTCTTACCTACTTTTCGTACCTCGCATTTGAATTTCACGCCAGCAACGCCATACTATTTCATTTCACCTTTACGTAGAACCGATGTTTTACTCCAATATATACCTACTAGAAGGCCAAATGTTTGTAGATATAATAGAATATTGTAGTGCATTTGCTGGTACGAACAGTAAGCACAATTTACAGTTTTCACTGAGCTTAATATAAAAATCAGACACTTTACTTAAAATAAGGAATTAAAGCCTTAAACCGTGCTCTCGTTTAGTGCCAGCTACTATAATTTAAAATCCGCTGATACCTACCTATTTTTGCGTAGGTATACTTACTAGATGCAAAAATCACTGCCAAACACAACACAAAAATTATTAAAATTAAAATTTTTATAAAAGTGTAAGTCATTATCACTTGCTTGTTAGACTTTTTAGTATGAGAAGGGTAAATTATTGTCTGCCACGGTATCTGGCGGGCCAATACCCGTCGGGGGGTAGCGACGAATGCTTCGACCCTCCGACACACGGGTACATGAGGAACACGGGTTGGTCTTTAGTCAGTAAGAGTCTGACAGTCCCCTTCTCTCTCCCGCCAGGGCGGAGGTCCCTCCCCCCTGGCGGAAAGAAGAAGGGGACTCCATGAGAATTTTCTAACCTGACACCAAAAATAAAAAGTCTACCACGGTGGTCAAGTGCGAGTTGGCAGACTTCACTTGTCTTTTAGATGATTATGCAGCGCTTCCAGTTATGTAGGATTTCTAACGATGTTTTCCCTTCACCGTGTAGCATGCGTTATTTAGCAGAAGTATGCTTAAATATTCAGTTCATAAACTATATGGTCGCTATCGTGTATTCCAAACTATAAAACAAACCTTTAAGATCGGTAGGTACAAATCTCTCGCAAGCGCCGAGATACCTATATCAAATACTTATTGTCCACATTATAAGGACTGACATCGGTGTTTAGAAATATTCTCCATAGGCTTAATTTTATCTGTGAACGTGTCATCGTCATCATGTCAGCCTAGAGACATCCACTGTTGGACTTCTCCACCCAAGGTTCTCTACAAAGACCGATTTTGAGCCGCCCGCATCCAACCGCTTCCCGCGATCTGTGAACGTGTTTTCTGCGCGAAAGCTGAAAGAGCACAGTTTCGTGTGCGTGTTCGCGCTACAAAGGAAGTTTTTGTTCAAGTGTACGTATTACGTATCCATATGTGTGGCGTCGTAGGTGTACACTCACATTATAATAAAACCAACCCGCACGTTGTTACATGAATTATTTTGTGAAGAATGTCTCTACTTTATTACATAAAAACAAATGTTCCAGTTGACTTGCTTCTGCACAGCTGATCGCTGCATTGCAACAATGAACAAAAATATTCGTTGTTGATTTATCCTTTGTGCCTAATGGTCGAAGTTTTCGTTTTAATTAAGACTTCAAAAGCCTTACATTCGAGCTTAAGTTTGATGAAAAACCAATCAGTGAACAATCGAATCCACAGATTTGAACAGAAAATTATTTTGTTTTCAATGACTGCGAAAATATTTAATTAAATATTTTCAGTGGTATTTTGAGATACTAATACTAGATTGAACAGATATCTCAGTTGTAGATCGATGCCATTATTCATAATATGTTGTAATACCAAGAGAACAAAAAACACAATAATAATATTTTCTGTGTAAGCTCTCTTTAAGCTGTCCGAGACATCCAATAGTATTCAAGGTGACTCAAATCTAAGGTAGAGTTGCTGAGGTGATGTCGCTGAAACGAAATTTGGTGTACTTATACATAGCTGAAAATACATTATTATGTGCTTGAGATCGTTTTGTACGTTATAATCCACATATCTGTGTAAAAGCAATTCAATTTGCAGGCATTACAGTGTGCAGAACAAAAAGGTTCAACTTATCAATGACTTGAGAAAACTAAGCTCAGAACAATTGACCATCGTATCACACCAAATGCATAATAAATATCGAACATGAAACAGAATACTGCGAACAAATTTGAAATGCCTTCAAGAAGTTTGGCTTAATGCTATTAGATAGAGATTGCATACCCAGTTAGTATCAGTACAGACCAAGGGCTTAATCATGAATAGACTGATAGATGAATTATGGATTGATCGATGAAATTAGACTATCATCTATACATTCTAATTTATGTTTATAATAACTGACCCTAATTTGTTAATATTTTGTATTATTTATTAGATTGATTAAATACTAGAGGATGCCCGCAGCTACGCCGAGGGAAATCTTCTCTTGGTGTACTCCAAGACGTTTCCCAAAATTCCCACATGATCCGAAAAAAAACTATAATAAATGTTGTCTAACTATGCAAATGGCAAAATATCTATCTAGCCCTCAAACTAATCCGTCATGAAATTTATAGTTTATAGTGTAACTTCAATTCACAATATATCCGAAGTTGGCGTGTAAAATAACGTACGTAGTTTTCATTTCCACTTGACGCGTTTGCCTTCGATTTGTCAGCAAAGCCAGGAGTGTGGGCTCATCGAAATCGAATATCACTTCGCGTCATATTCTTGATCGCGATGATTACAATTTATGTCAATAACTCTTCCAGATCAGTATAAATGTCAACGGTGTAAGGTTAATGGAATTTAATGTGATTTTCAATTTTTTGCATGCATTGCATGGCTTTTGATGTGGAATTCATTTGAGTTAAATTGGAATATGTTTTTACTATCCATGTATGTTTGAATGCATGGTTGCTACTTATATATGAAGGCCATATTAGAAAACAAAATATAAAATCATACAGGTAATAAAAAAGATTTATCATTTTATTTCGATATGTGTTTCAACGCCCGCTGTATATTTACCTATTGCTTCACTGCTGGGCATGGGCCTCGTCTTACTACAAGCAGTGTACGGCCATAGTCCACCATACGTAGGTTGGCAGACTGCACATGTCTTCCGCGAACATAAGTTGAACTCTCAGACACGCAGGTTGCCTTACGATGTTTTCCTTCACCGTTCAGCAAGCGATAATTTATTAATAAATACGCACAAAACTTGGAAAGTCAGTAGTACGCGACATAGGTTTGAACCTCAGACCCTACGTAGCAGTCCATTACGCTATCGCTGTTAGTAATGTTTCTTCAGACTTTGTTTCAAAAATACCAAGTGCTCCTTAGGCTATAGCGTCAATATTTATTGTTTGATAGTGACGATAGTATATTCATAAAGAATAGATCTTAAATTGCTATTCTAAATTATATCATCCAAGCCACCGTTGCTTCGTAATAAAGATATCTAGTAGTCGTAACACATAATCTATTAAACTAAAACACGATCATCATCATCTTCATATCGATGTAAGATCATCGGCTTGTATCCTGGGGTCCTTACTTCCTTAGTAACCATTTAAATAAGATCATATAATAATGAATAAGTAAACTTCAACAATTGTAATTTAGATGAGACCAACTTATAAGTGATATGTAGTTACCCAAATCAAAGTTTATAATAATATAATAATAATAATATTCTAACTACATTCACACAACACCATCTAGTCCCAAACTAAGCAGAGCTTGTACTATGGGTACTAGATAATGGATAAACATACATATATACTTTTTTTTTTTGTAAATACATACATATTATACATAGAAACACCCAGACCAAGACAAACATCCATGTTCATGTACACAAATGTTTGACTTGAGCGGGAATCGAACCCGCGACCTTCGGCGTAGCAGTCGCTTACACTCCCGCTTCGCCAACCGGCCGTCGATGCATGGGTTGGTTTGGGTCTATGTAATTTTTTAAAGAATTAATTATGCTATTTCTAAAGAAGAGTAGATACGAGATCGGCGTAAAAGTAATGGGCTTTTATAGAAAATAGTGTAATCATAGCTGATTGTGAAAATAATAATTTGCCTACATTCAACGCACAGTATTTCGTATTACACAAATTATCACCAGTAAAGTTTTAATGTTGTGGGTGTAGTGACGGATTAAGAATACAGAATGTCACCACCCCATATCATCACATGGGTGTCGTAAGAGCCAACAGAGAGACCATACTATGCAGAGAACAGCACTTTAAGAGAAGGAAATCTTAAAACAAACCCTATAGCAACCCGTTTGACCAGCGTGGTATAGTAGGCCAATTCCTCCTTTCAAAGGAAAGGCCTAGTCCAGCAGTGGACTGTAAGGGGCTCATGATGATGATGAAAGTTTTAATGTCGCAAATAATTGAGATGACTATCTTATTCACAATTGCATATTACTGTATAGCCAGTCGGAAACTACAACAAATTCAAAGCCTCTTTCCCCAGAAAATCTTTGGACTTCAATAGGAGTAATTTACTAAAGCGTTTTTGAACAAGTTTTTAGTGTAAGTAATTACAGTCTAGTTTAGAATCTAGCTCCTATGCAGGTGGTTGCATTTCTTCGTATATACTTCAAATTGTAATTAGGAACTTCCCACTACCTCTTGTCTTATTCGCACCTTTACTAAGTAGGTACCTACGCTTTCCTAGCGCTTTGCAATCGCTTGAGGATCCTTTATCATTGTAATTACATGATTATTGTAGAGAAAATGGAAAAGAAATGTGTGGGTGTGTAATTTAAAGGTTGAGCAACTTCTATGAATAAATGTATTCTAATTGACATCGGTGCATTTATCCAAGTTAAAGAAAAGGTTAAGAATTAGTTCATCTATGTAGTTGCACGAGGATTTTTTGCGAAACCTTGCATTATTTCTATGAGTGTTGGGTAAAATTGCGTAAAGTTAATGTAGTAACGTCCTTTGCCAAAGAATAGAAAATACTGCCAAATAAATTATATTGTAATGCAATGCGTATTAATCACATAACAACATGAAAAGGTATAAATTGTGTTTCTGATTACACAATTGAAGGGTACAACACTGTGTCTGTGATTACCCGTATCTACGCAAATTATTTACTTTCATTCCAAATTTTCCGATGTTGAATTACTTAGGTCCGAATATGCCTAGGAGCCTATTCTAGTCCAGATGGACTAGAATGGGCTGCAAGGTGACAGTTTTGGACGCAACCAGGACAACACTAGGTTGAAAAGATAATACAGTTTCCTAGTTAAAATTGAGTTTGAAAAATTTACTTGAACCTTTCAACGTCATCATTTTCAAAACTATTAAAACCAATACTGAACATAAGAGAAGACAAGGTTACACGCTAGCATTAGAGTAGACAAGGGAAACTTTAATAAGGAAATCGTATTCGTCAAGTCATTATTGACCACGGAAAATCGACATACCCAGTATATTACCACGTGAAAACTTGTATTTTGGCATCCTAAAACTGTTCTCAAAAGTCACATAATAATTGGATGTCTGCAAGTTTTAAATTCAGGGGTCAAAGGTCAAACAAATAGATTTATTATACATTTTTGGCAAATATCTCGTTTTCTATGGGTTTTACGCTATTTTTATTTCTGATCAATATTGTAGAGAATTAAATTATCTGCAACATTTTTATTTAATGTTTTTTTTATACCTTGAACTGTCTTCAAGGTAGAGGGCGTAGAGCCGCGGTCAGAGAATCATGAGGTTAACTGGTAGTCTCGATCAAAAACTCGTAATATTAAGGGGTATTCCTGAAACCGCAACTATTTTTGAGCGCAACTAAAAAAGCGCAACTACTTTATTCCACAAAGCGCAACCACGTCGAAAAATAGTGAAGGGTCATAACATATTCTTAAAGGACTATTAGTACTATCGATAGTATTTGTAAATCATCTGCCCATTTTTTATGAAGTATATTATGGTGACTATTTTTAAAAGTACCAGGAAAACAGAAATGAACAGAGGTTGGAAGTGTTTATAGAATCTGGTAACAAATATCAATCAGTAAAATGTTTTGCAAAGTACTAGGGTAACATAAATGAACAGAAGTTAGTAGCCTAATAAAAACCTGGTTTTAGGGTCATGAATCAGAAATAAAGTACTGGATGGTATAGGTAAAACTCAGGCGCACAGCAACAGCTAACGTATACTAAAATGTCCTGTCTTATCAACTATCGATATTTTCCGTTTGTTATTAACCAGCACTTTTGCATCTTAATATTTAGTTGCGCTTTGTGGAATAAAGTAGTTGCGCTTTTTTAGTTGCGCTCAAAAATAGTTGCGCTTTCAGGAATACCCCATAATTATTGCTAATCATATAATTATCATCTTTTACTAACTTTTAGACTAAATTCATTATTTTTTTGGTTAATTATCTGTATTTAATTAAGGGTCAATTTATTTAATAACACTTACCTGGCCATGTAATTAAGGAACTGTTGAGGAAAATACCAAAATTGTATTAAAATTCTAATCTGATTTATATTAATGACTTTCTATATAAATAGAGAAGAGAAGATGTAAATATTTAATTGATGGTTTTATCAAATGTTTCATTTTATAGATTTATTATAGTAAAAATTAATAAAAATTTCGAGATCAAGTTCTAATTTCAATTCTCTTCTTCTTCTTCATCATCGTCATCGTCCCTCTGCTGCAGAATTTCGTCTTCATTACCGTCTTCAACTACATTTGTCTCCAAGTCATTCATGATTTCTGGGTCAAAAAAATGGTATCATCATTAATAACTGTCTGATATGGTACAACAAGCTTGTCCGTTACACTGGCCGCAAGCTAAGAACATTGTAACCCCGCTTTCCTGCATCCACATCTTAAGCTACAGCCACTTTTGCAGTTACAGAGGATTGTATTGAGTAATTCATCTGGAGCAGGTGGTGAAATAGTCATGATAGGCTCCAGGGATCCGTTACGCATAGTCCAACCCCATCCATGAGGCTCTTAATCATGCCCTTAACAGGTTTGAATCTGATATAAACGCGATTGAAATTTTGGTGAGCTGCTCCACTCGTTGGTGGAATATTTGATAACTGCACAGGTTTATTCGATTTTGTTAACTTGTCCAATAGTGCATAACGGAGATGATCGAAACTATCCACACTTTTCAATTAGCGAAAGAGATTATGAGTGTTATTGAATTGATAAATTTTAGAATTACTATAAAAAAAGATTGAATTTAAACTAAAAGTTAATAAAAAATGATAATTATACATATGTCCAGTAATAAATTATAACCTAAATATTACGAGTTTTTGATCGAGACTAAGTTGACCTTAGATAATTCTTTGACTGCGCGCTCTACACTCTCTATCTTGAAAACAGTCAAGGTATCATCATCATCATCAGCATAATAATTGTTAAATAGAAAAGGTGTAGAGAATTTAATTCTCTACAATATTGATAAAATACAAATAGCGTAAAACCTATAGAAAACGATATATTTGCAAAAACTGATGAAAAAATCAATTTTGGTGACTTTGACACCTGAATTTAAAACTTGCGGACATCCAATTATATGTGACATTTGAGAACAGTTTTAGGATGTCAGAATACAAGTTTTTACGTGGTAATATACTGGGTATGACGATTTTCCGAGATTCGCATCTAATTTAGCCTGGACTATTGTCAATTTTTTGTTTGCCAACATTGAATGTAGGCGTATAACATGCTTTATTGAATGTTGATTTCCATAAATATAATGCTGGCTGGTTTGAATGCCTGGCTTTAAGCAATGAATACAGATTTATAATATAAGCGCATTTCTTAAGGATTTCGTGTGCCGATTTCAATTGGCGTGTTGACGACACGTCAGTGTAGTTCGTAGTTGGCGCCGTTGGCGGCGCTGGCATCGTTCTCCGTCTCTCTTGCTCTCGTAGTTAAGATACACAGGAAAAACGTTCATCTCTCTTGCACTCGTAGAGACAGCTGTCACAGAGCAACTGCCACGCCACCAAGTGACAAATCGACAATATGGGTCACAGAAAGTTTGTCTACAGAGCGCCCATAAGAAATGCGCCTCTATGTAAATATCTATGCTCTATGCTTTACCTAAGGCTGTATATCTGTATAATAGGAACGGAAATATTTTTTCATTAACCGCTCTCTCGTTACGTTAAGAACTTTATTACTTCACGAAGTTATAACTTATAACAGAATTACAAAAATTCTCGCTTCATAATGTGCCGGTTCTGTAGATAAGCTTGTTATGTTGAATTATTTAATTATTTTGTTTGCGTGTATATATTTTCTGAGAGGACTTGGAATTTATATCTGCTAATATTATAGCATAGTAGTGAGACTAATAGACTGACGCGCAAGGGGTCCCAGGTTCAAAACAAAGGTGCGCACTGTCGACTTTTCGTAGCTATGTGTGTATTAACTTGTTAAATTATCTCTTGCTAAACGGCAAAGGAGAACATTGTGATAAAATCAGCGTGACAGAGAATTCTCAAAAATAATCTTAAAAGACATAATTATAATATCTGCTAAACCGCAATTAAACAGTGTGGTGGACTATGGTAGCCTCCTCACAGTAAAAAGAAACCTATTAATGGGCCCTGTACAGGCATGTAGGTATACTATGTCCCACTGGACATAAAATTCTTGCGTTACTGACTGTCTGACAGACAAGGCACTACTCAGAAGGGATTTCCTAAAATGCTCACACCGATGAAACCAATGAACCAATGAACCGCCAGAAGCGGCCTCCTCTATTATGTGGTCCAGTGGATAGCGTATGCGTCTGCTAAGCAAGAGCTCCCGGGTTCGATTCCCAGGTCGGGCAAAAGTTACTGAGTCTTTCCCAATTCTCAGTAGCTAGCACGGAGTTTCACAATGTGCCCGGTAACACCAATAGGCTCGCTTCCTATTATGTTGACCTGAAATTTATAATATGGTGCAATTTGGGTATAATATTTCATCTCTACCTACCCCTTCTGGGGATATATTATAATCTATAAAAAATAAAAAATTTTGCAGTGTGATATCATTGGCTTCAGTTTAGATGTCACTTAGCTTTGCCGTTATATTATTTATACCAGACTACGTCCGCGGCTCCACTCTCGTGAATTATACACCTAAATCTTGTCTATCTATTCCATCTATCTATGTGAAAACCGTACAAACATCCGTTCGAGAATTTTTTAATTTGTCGCGTTCATACACATAGACAGAACAGTCAAGAGGCACCTAACATTTATTTTTTTATTGTATTTATTTATTTATTTATAGTCTCACGCCTGTATACCCGAAGGGGTAGGCAGAGGTGTAATATTACACCCACATTTCGCCATGAATATTGAAGGTCCCACGTAATAGGCATATATATATATTTTTTTATTGTGCAGCATATAATTAACGAAAGAGACCTTACTAATAAAGTGTTTAGTAAAATTCTGATTAAACATGCGTATTAGAGATGTTATGTTTAGTTTTTAATTAGTATATTAACAAAAACCGGCCAAGTGCGTGTCGGGCCACGCGCAATGTAGGGTTCCGTAGTTGCCCATAATGACTTGCTGCAAAGGGTATTAATGTACAACAAATCCGACTGTTTATTTTGCTGAAAAAATAATTTTAATAACACTATTATAAGAACCTAAGTTTTGTTTAGAAAAATACTAGGTATGTATCCAGTTATGTATTGTAAACATAAAATGTGGTTTCCAAGATATACTACTACTACTATACATACGTAGTACCGTAGTACATTACATACCAAAGTACGTATATCTTTAAGATTAAGCCAGCGCGCCCAATGTAAACTCACAGAAATAGGTATTTATAAGTTAACTGACGATTACTCGTAAACTAGTGATATCTACTTAGCCGTGATAGTTTCCATTTTAAATTCGTTATATGTACTACATTTGTGATTTTTTTCACCTCTTCCAAATTAATAGTTTAGCCGGCAGAGGGAGGGGACACTTGAGTCTAACAATTTTTTTCATTTCAAAGCTTGATATTTGACAAACCAATGACTTGATCGAAAAATAATTTAAGCAAACTAATAATATTTTTTTAAAACCTATCCAATGATACCTCACATGATGGGATACTCAACCAAAAAAAATTCAACACCACTATGTATGTAGGGGAGATACCCTAAAAAAAATATTTTCCTAAATTTTATTCTACAGTTTTGTTGCAATATCTTATGTCTATATTCATGTCAAATATCAGCTTTCTAGCACCAGGCGTCTTTGAGCTAGGCTGCGGACGGACAGACGGACGGACATGACGAAACTATAAGGGTTCCTTGTGGACTACGGAACCCTAAAAACTATAATTTAGTAAAAATACAACAAATTTTTCCAATTTTATTTAAGTGTTGAGAGCACAAATTGTTTATTTATATACACAACATTTGTCTTTAGAAAGATCTCACAATTTATTTCTTGTAGAAGTGCTAAGTAGGTGCACTTCATAAGTGTCTACGAAATGTTAGTTCTCACGGATTGAAACTTTCCAACTGACAACATATATACGTACCTACACTACTTGCTATGAGTAGACAATTTACTATGTTCCACGTGAAATATACCTACGTATCATACGAACTATTTACGTACACTACTTATGAATACGAGCATCATGAAATAACATGATTTTCAAATATTATATTATTAACCAATATACCGAGTGTCGTGGGTTCGGTTGCCACACGCGAAAACACTTTGTTTAATCCACTCATTTTTCGTTTGCGCCTGGGTCTTCCTTGCTTCTTTTGATTGAATATTTGTAAACACCCCCGCAACACAGGGAAATGTATAGAGTGGGAGATATTATGCTAGCGCAACGGGCGAGTCTAAAATAGAGAAGAGAGTTACAAGAGTTTACCACCACGATACCAAAAAGAAAAAGCACAAAAGTCAAGAATCTGCTGGACTGGAGGGCAGTACTTCCACGGAATATCGACTTTAAGTAATATAGTGAGATTCTGTATCTCTGCTGGAGGCCCAATCCCATTTTCCTTTTAACACATTTTACTCCTACTCGCCTTTTCCATCCCAAATGGCAGCACTGCACGCGCACGCACTTTGGATTCCTCTGGTCTAGTGATGCTTGTGTTCATGGGCAGCGGCAATCGCTTACCATCAGGCAATTCGTCTGCTGGTGTGACGCCTAATACATAAAAAAACAAGAGTATTTATTCATCCGTCGACTTTCTGGTTCTGGTATGAAAACGGAGAAAACATCACAAAGATAAAACGTAGTGATGATAGATTGCCCTTTTAACAGATAATGCGAAAATATGATAGGAATCGTTTTCCACCTAAATGTAATTTGTCTTCTTCCTAACAAACAAAAACGACTGTGTATTATTAAGTAGGCTCCTCTTAATGTAATATATTTGGATTTTATTATATTACATTTTCGCTTTACATCACAGATTTTTATTAAGAACAACATCTGAGAGTTTGTTTAATATAGAAAGGTGACGATATAAGTGCACATACATATATTATGATGAAAATTTGAAAATTGACATGAAAGGCTTTATTTGTATGGAACGCCAATGTATGAGTGAATTTAATTAATATAACATTAACTTTTATAAAGCGTGAAGCTGGAAGTTCTAATAACTGATGTTTATGATTTTATGTATATAATTGATTAATGTTTATTTTACATTGTTCCTACACTGTACTTTCTTTTGTGACGTTGTTACGCAGTTGTTAGGTAGTCTTGATAGTCTTATAGGCGTCCGTGCGTTTTTTCAAGAACGCGTTATAAGATCGTTTGCTTAATGGTTTAGAAGTAAGAATTAAGTTCTCTTTAATTTTCTAGAGTTCTGCCGATCCTCTTTTGACCAGTGTGGTGGGTGAAATATCTTGTCGTTAATATACAAAACGGCCTGAAACTTTTAGAAAAAAATATATTTAGGCCATTATAGTACGCACAGACTGAAATTATCCAATTCATAAGTCTCTTGTGTGTGCACTTCGCTTAAAAAATCTATCGATGTAAGATTTAATATAATGAAAATAATGCGTGAAGCAAGTGACCCTGAATATGAAATACGGGGATTTTATTTTAATTAATTTATCATAAGCCTTGCTTACGACAGTGAGAATACCGTATTAAAGTATCTATTAAGTTAATTAATTATTTTTGTCTGATATGACGTCAGTTAGTAACTATTGTACCTGTAAGAGAGTTCTAAGTTAATCAGCTAAAAGGTACTCACGTTTTACCGGCGATGTTCTCAGGAACGTTTTTTGTATAAAACCTGCGGTGTAATTTCCTTGCTGCTGCTAAACTGGATATAACGTTGGCTGGTAGTTAAGACTTGAGTGCAAAGGATAGAAGGTAACAAAGAGTTTGTTGAACTTTTGTTTCTTTTTATTGTTAAAGCATGTTTGTTTATTTACCTATTATAATTAAAAGAAAAAGTAAATCTTATTACCAAACTGTTAACTGGCAACAAAATGTGTATCGTGATTTTGCAATGTATAAACAGGGAGAACCAAATAATACACCTAAAACATAATTTCGCATCTTCTATACAATAAATTCTCTTAATTAAAACAAGTTCCGATAAATGACTTGTATTTGTACGAGTATTATATAAAAGATTATTTAGTATTAATAAATACCTTTACGCGCTATTCAATCCTAAGCAAACCTACTTTCAGTAGTAACATTCTGTTAAAAACGCTCGACAGTCTATTATCAATACAAATCCAGCGTTGCCCTACTCAGCTGTTTGCCTTTCTCCTGACAATGCCAAGTTTTTATGTAACACGACTCCCGTATATCCCGACATGCTATATTATACTATTGTTATCCTGTAATGGGGCCAAATAGTCTCGATACAGATATATAATACGAACTACCTACGAATAATGTTATCTGCGAATGTGATTTCTTGCTCATCTTATTGTCGTTCATTTGGTCCTATTGTTGCTTGAGATCATGATAACAATGATTGACTTGAATCTTCAAGTATGAGTCACAGAAAACAGAATATGACAAACAAAATCAATAACGCTTAAAGGCTGAAATACAATAGAATATAATGAAAATACATCGGCCTAAAGTAACTTAGTTCAGGAATGTTCAACTAACTTTCTTTCCTTAACTCGGATGAAAACATTTACAATTATATATAGGTTGCGAACTCTACTCGGTAGTTTCATAGTAGATTAGTTCCAAAAATAATGCGATGTAACTGACGTTCATTTCAAGTATAATCCAGTTTGCGCATTATGTAATTTTAGTTTTGACACTGTCGGACTTACCTACTTCGAAATGGCTCCATTATTGTAATAGCCTTCTGACGAGTGGGCTTATGGTCTGAAAGTTCGTAAAAATAAGTTTTGATAGGTGCTCCGCCGCATAACTAAATTCAATTATGTTCTTTTGCTTCTAGATAAGCATGAAATTCCTTGTGAACTTTTAGAAAGTGCTAAATAGGATATTTGTTATTATTTCTTTACATGTATTTATGAAAACTAGAGGATGCCCGCAGCTACGCAGGCATTTTTTTTAATCGCAGTGTTTTTCAATCCTTTGGGTATTTAGAGAGGTTCTATAACAGCAGTTCTACCTACACTTCCCAAGTAATTTACATGCCATATGTCAGCTTCTTGGCCCTAAAAGTTTGGGAGTGCGTTTTCTGTTAGTCAATCAGTAACGCAAGGATTTTATATACATATATAGATTTTAGGTTACTAACTGACGTAACTCCTACGGCTAATTTTATATTAAAACTAGCTTTTGCCCGCTGCTCCGCACGCGTAAATTACGATTAGATAAAATATTTTGTACAAACACCCCTACCCTTCTCAAGTAACATACACGGAACACCTTCTTGCGGTGAGTAATTTCGGCTGTAATGTGTCTGTCAGTCAGTCAGTAACGTAAGGATTTTATATACACAGATTGGAGTGATTCCATTGAAAGAATAAAAGTTTTTACACAACCTCTGAATCTCTTTTCCACCCTCTTAGGGGTCAATTTCCAAAATAAATGTCTTTGTATTGGCTAACGCCATTTGCGGATCCAACAAACAAAGTATGAAGTTAATCCCTTGAAGGCATAAAAGGTTCTATGCAAATTATGTCCTGTTATTTATCCACTTAGAGTAGGAATTTCCAAAAAGACTTTCTTAGTATTCACTAACTTCATTAGAGGAACTAATATACAAAATTTGAAGTTAATACATTGAAGGAATTAAAAGTGTCATTCAAACTCTGAAAACCTGTTTAACCCGCTAAAGGCAGGTATTGCCAAAAATTCTCTCTGAGTGCGCCCCTACACAGTACACACCTCTAGGAACATATAGGCCAAATTTCACCTACTTACACTCAGTAGTTTCGGCTGTAGCGTGTCTGTCAGGCAGTCAGTAACACAAGGATTTTATTTATACAGACAGATTGAAGTGGTTTCATTGAAAAATAAAAGGCTTTACACAAACTCTGACTCTCTTTTCTACCCTCTCAGGGTAAGAATTTCCAAAAATCAAATTCTTAGTGTTCACAATCATCGTTTAAGGAACCAATATACAAAGTTTGAAGTCAATCCATAAGAGACATAAAAAGTTACATACAATCTTTGTCCACCTATGTTACCCCCTTAGGGGAGGAATTTCTAAAAACACTTTCTTAGAGGAACTAATATACAAAGTTTGAAGTTAATACATTGAAGGAATTAAAAGTGTCATTCAAACTCTGAAAACCTGTTTAACCCGATAAAGGGAGGTATTTCCAAAAATCCTCTCTGAGTGCGCCCCTACACACCTCAAGGTACATACATGCTAAATTTCATCTTCTTGTGACCAGTAGCCTCGGCTGTAGCGTTTCTGTCAGTCAGTAAGTAACGCAAGGATTTTATACATTAAGAAGATAAAATGTGCTCGCATAGCTGCAGGCATTTGCAACAAACTCATGTGCTTTTTATGGGTAGCGAGAGAAATTATGTGCTGCATCTCCTTTCGGTTCTAATACAACCGTATGCTGGTTAAGTAACTTTTTATTATGGTGTAACAAATGAATAACATACCTAATTGAATGGTAAATGCATTACCTACGTCTAAAACAATACTGAAACATCAATCTGTAAGTAAAACAATTTATATTGGAGATTCGACCTTGAACGTTTTGACTTTATCCTTGAAATGAGTGTTTATTGTGCTTAAAAAATAGAAAGCTATGTAAACAACGGAGAAATTTGCATGTTACCTGTTGACGCTTACTTTCGTAACTCGCATTAGAATTTCACGCCAGTAACGCCATACTATTTCAATTCACCTTTTACGTAGAACCGATGTTTTACTCCAATATATACCTACTAGAAGGCCAAATGTTTGTAGATATCCAATGGAATGTTGTAGTGCATTTGCTGGTACGAGCAGTAAGCACAATTTACAGTTTTCACTGAGCTTTATATAAAAATCAGACACTTTACTTAAAAAAAGGAATTAAAGCCTTACACCGTGCTCTTGTCTGGTGCCAGCTGCTATAATTTAAAAGCCACTGATACCTACCCGTTTTTTGCGTATACTTACTAGGTGCACAAATTACTGCCAAACACAACACAAAAATAAACCTCCTAAACCTGCACCCAAAGTATTGCATAGGCGTTGTTTTGCTCGCATGGACATGGACAGGCTACGGCTAGATGCTTCGGAGGTAGTCTGGACGAATGTGGTTGAAGCTAGCACAGTCGACGATAAGGTCCAACTGTTTAATGAGGCAGTTATCAAGTTATATGACGCTCATGCTCCCATTAAGAAAATTAAACCAAGGCGACCTCCGGCACCTTGGATGACAGAAGGGGTTCGTATGGCGATGAGACGCAGAGACCGAGCGTTTCGGAAATACCGAAAGGATCGCTGTGATTTAAACTGGACTTCTTTCAAAACTGCCAGGAATCGTTGCAATCAGATGATACGCAACGCTAAACGCCGACACATCCTTGACAATCTAGATTCTTCTTCGTCCGCTAGTATTTGGAGCGTTTTAGGTAGTCTTGGCATTGGAAAACATCGGTTGGTAGATGAATTTCCTATAACGATTGAGTTGGACGATATAAATCGTCATTTTACTGCCTCCAACCAGATGGACAACACGATGAAGTGTCAAACTCTTTCTTATATTTCTGGATTATTGCGTCCCAATATTAACCCTTTTAAGTTTTCTCCAGTTACGTCGGATGAAATCAAAACGATTGTCCTATCAATTAAATCCAAAGCGGTGGGCTATGATAACGTGAGCCGTTTTATGCTCACCACTATCCTAGATTCTCTCCTTACTCCCCTTACCCACATCCTTAACTTCTCTCTTGAATCCGGACAGTTTCCATCAGTGTGGCGAAAAGGCTTGATCCGTCCTTTGCCAAAAATCTCCAATCCTTCTCTCCCCTCCCTTCTCTCACCCCTTCTTCCTTTCCTATCAAAGGTGCTTGAGGCATGTGTTCATAAACAGTTGTCCGAGTTTGTCTCCGAAAACCATATTCTCTCTCCACTAAAATCTGGTTTCAGACCCGGCCATAGCACTGTCTCGGCACTACTGAAAGTGACTGGCGATGTCAGGGCGGGCGTGGAGGATACCAAGATCACAGTTTTGGTCTTGGTAGATTTTTCAAACGCCTTCGGCACCGTCAGCCACGATATCCTCCTTGCCGTCCTCTCCCACTATATGATTTCACCCGACGTGCTGGAATGGTTTTCTTCTTATCTTCGAGGACGACAGCAGTCAGTTCGCGTAAATGAACGCTCATCAACTTGGCGTGATATCGACTCTGGCGTTCCTCAAGGCGGTATTATTTATCCTATTCTCTTCTCATTATTTATAAACCTCCTAACCTACAATCTTCACAGTTCGTATCATCTGTATGCCGACGATCTTCAGATCTACGCCCAGGCAAGAGTAGACAATCTCAGCACTGCTGTCAACGAGGTGAACCGAGATCTTGACA
Source organism: Euclidia mi (assembly GCA_944739405.2). Classification (NCBI taxonomy): domain Eukaryota; kingdom Metazoa; phylum Arthropoda; class Insecta; order Lepidoptera; family Erebidae; genus Euclidia; species Euclidia mi. Next base: position 68,990,098 of record OX123184.2, read on the forward strand.
CGATTCGGGACTGGTCTGACAGATTTGGCCTGTCAGTGAATCCCGATAAATGCCAAGCTATATTCATTGGAAGCCCACGTATTATGTGCAAAGTGGATGAAAAGGCCCTTCCCCCCATTATATTTAATGGATCTGTCATACCTTTCAGTCCCAGTGTAAAGGATCTCGGCCTTCATCTTGATGCTGCTCTTGACTGGCGTGCACAGATTGCGAGTGTCAGTAAAAAGGTCACCGGAACACTGCGATGTCTCTATCGCCTTAAAAATTTCTTGCCAACTAAAATAAAAACAATGCTTGTGCAAACTTTGATTTTTCCTATTATCGACTATGGTGATGTATGTTATCTCGACCTGAATGCAGATCTACTCAACAAGCTTGACCGACTTCTCAATAATTGCATTCGGTTCATTTTCAATCTCCGTAAATATGACCACGTTTCCGCTCACCGCTCTAAATTACGATGGCTGCCTTTCCGTGCACGTCGTCATCTACGTACGCTCACTACACTATATTCTATTTTAACATCTCCGAATGCCCCGTCTTACCTATCCTCTCAATTTCAATATCTCTACAGCAGCCATGATAAAAATCTCCGCTCTACCAATAATCTTCTTCTTATCTGTCCTTCTCATGCCTCTACTCTCGTTCACTCGTCTTTCTACATCCAGGCTATTCTTATGTGGAATGCACTCCCTCTCAAAATTAGGATGTCCTCTTCTCGTGATCTTTTTAAAGCTAGCTTACGACGGCAGTTATTCGAACAATCGGCAGAATAATCTTCCTAGTATATTTATGTGTATGTATATCATATGTATATAAGTAGGAATATATATGTATTTATCTATTGTAGGTATGTACTATATTTATTTTATAAGTTCCAAGTATATGTATATATGTATATTTATACGTTATATTTTATGTATCTTGATTAGTAGTTTACATGCCGTTTTAGCACCCACCTTGATTCGTCTCTGCACCACCCAAAGGTTGGCTGGTAGAGAATGCCTTGGGCATTAAGTCCGCCTTTGTACAAATTATATTGTTTTGTGCAAGAAGTCAAATAAAAAAAAAAAATAAAAAAATATATATATATATAAATTAAAATTTTCATAAAAGTGTAAGTCATCATCAATTGCTTGTCATAGGCTTTTTAGTATGAGAAGGATAATAATTTATAGTCTACCACTGTGGTCAAGTGAGGGTTGGCAGACCTCACGTTATTTAGCAGAAGTATGCTTAAGTATTCAGTTCATAAGCTATATGGTCGCTATAGTGTATTCCAAACTATAATACAAACCTTTAAGATCGGTAGGTACAAACCTCTCGCCAGCGCCGAGATACCTATATCAAATACTTATTGTCCACATTATTAGGACTGTCATCGGTGTTTAGAAATATTCTCATCGTCATCATGTCAGCCAAGAGACGTCCACTGCTGGACATAGGCCTCCTCCAAGGTTCTCCACACAGACCGATTTTGAGCCGCCCGCATCCAACCGCTACCCGCGATCTGTGAACGTGTTTTCTGCGTGAAAGCTGAAAGACCGCAGTTTCGTGTGCGTGGTCCCGCTACAAAGGAAGTTTTTGTTATGTGAAGCAACATACGAGCATCGCACAAACACAAGTATATGTATGACGTAATTTGTAATTATTTTGTATTATTTATTAGATTGATTAAATACTAGAGGATGCCCGCAGCTACGCCGAGGGAAATCTCTTCTTGGTGCACTCCAAGAGGTTTCCCGAAATTCCCACGAGATCCGAAAAAAACAATAATGATTGTTGTCTAACTATGAAAAAGGCAATATATCTATCTAGCCCTCAAACTAATCCGTCATGAAATTGATAGTTTATAGTGTAACTTCAATTCACAATATATCCGAAGTTGGCGTGTAAAATAACGTACGTAGTTTTCATTTCCACTTGACGCGTTTATCTTCGATTTGTCAGTTTCAAATATCACTTCGCGTCATATTCGTGATCGCGATGATTACAATTTATGTCAATAACTCTTCCAGATCAGTATAAATGTCAACTGTGTAATAGAATGTAACGAGATTTTTAATGATTGCATGGCTTCTGATGTCGAATTCATTTGAGTGTCATATTGGAATATGTTTTTATTATATACCTACGTATGTTTGAATATAGGATTGCTACTTAGCATATAATAAATTGTAATGTATAAAAATATATAAAATCATACTTTAGATCAAAGATTTTAAAGATGTTTATGACATTTTTCATTTCGAGATCTGTTCCATCATAAGCCCTGTATATAAAATATCCCTCTGCTGGATACGAGCCTCCACTCACTAGGAGAATAGTCGTGGTACATCATGCACTGGTTGACACACTTCACCTGTCATCTAATAATATTAAAATGAACTCTCATACATATAGGTGGTCTGAGGATATTTTCCTTCCGGTGAAGGAAAATATCGTCGGGCAACCGGCTAAACCGTTTCAGCAAGCGATGATTTATTAATAAATACGCACTAACCTACGAAGAGTCAGTGGTACGCGATAAGGTCCATTATTCTCGACATAACGCTATCGCTATTGGTAATTTTTTTCAGAATTTGTTTCACAGATAGCAAGTGCTCCTTAGGCTATAGCGCTAATGTTAGTTGTTTGATAGTGACAATAGTACATTCAACAGGAATAGATCTTAGAATAGAATAGAATGTTTATTTGCAAGAAACATGGTTATAGTTAGTTGTTTCAAAATCATATTATAGTACAGCATGTCTCACCATAGCCGGCGTGCAAAATTACAAATTAAAAATATGGATTATTACATTATACAAACAACTGACTGCACGGTTGGCGTATTGGTTTAAGCGGCCGCCTCACCGCTTGACACTGCGCCGAGTGTTGTGGATTCGATCCCCAAACGAGGCAACACTTTGTGTAATTCACAAATTGTTGTTTCGAGTCTGGGTGTTCATTGTGTCCGTTAGTTGTATGTTTGTAAAATCCCCCGCGAAACAGGATTTAGTCCTATTGTGGGAGTTTTCTTTAAAAAAAAAATGAAAACGAAAGGTTAAAACAATCTTAAATAGCTACTCTAAATTACATTACCCAAGCAACCCTGGCTTCGACACATAAGACATCTAACAATAGCAACAGCCTTGACACAACAACTTCATAATAAAATCATCATCATTAAAGCTTTGTTCCGGTGGTATTCCAAGACCTTTTTCTTCTACCCCGGGGCCCACTTAGTAGGTATCAATTTTAATCTTAATATATAAAATCCTTGCGTTACTGACTGACTGACAGACAAGCTACAGCCAAAACTATTGGGCGCAGGAAGCTGAAATTTGGCATGTATATTCCTTGGGGACCGTAGAGATGCACTAAGAAGGGATTTCCCGAAATACCCACGCGATCGGTCAAAACAGATAAATTTTAAAAAATGTGCATGCGTAGCTGCTGGCGTCCTCTAGTAACATAATAAAATTAAGTAACCTTCAACGATAGTAATTTAGATGAGACCAACTTATTATGTAATCTGTAGTTGCCCAATTCAAAGTTTGTGTTTTTACTTAAGGTAAAACTAATATTACTTGTGATTTCGCATAAGATGGTTCCTATGAGTGTTATGCAGCCTAAAACAACTCGAGCACAGCTACTTACCGACAAGTTTTCTTAGATTATGTGTGCTTAACATATATTTCATCGGGTGAAGTATAAACGATGTGAGGAGCAAAACTCAAACAACGTATTCGAAGAGAAAGTAGACAATTCCATGAGGCTGTGAAGAAAATATTCATGGTTGCATATGTGCATGCAAGTACTGGTTTGTGTCTAAAGAAATTTTGAAGAATGCGTTATGCTATTTCTAACGAAAATAGGTACTAGGCCATTAGCAGTGTGCTATCATAGAAAGAAAATAAATTTAGAAAACAAAGAAGGGTTTAAAAGAAACACTTTTATTATATTATTTGAAGATCGGCAATGCGCCTGTATTTTTCTTCGTTGAAGCATAAGTATGCAATATACCGTAGTCAAAGCTGAGGCCCAATTCTCCTAAATAAATTTGTTCAAAACACTGTTGTGACTTACGTCACAAATGGTATTCTCCTAAATTGACTGATATTTTAATGATATTGTAGATTATAAATTGAAACAAGTGTCAAAATATATGTCAACGACGAACTGTTTATTTTAATTTATACGATAGTCATTATCGTATAAATTGAAATATTAGGTAAGCAGAATACCGATTCTGAGTCAATTCAAAATATAATCTCATTTTGTTGAAAATATAATTTCAATGTCATATAAAATACGAGAATGTGAAAATAATAAATTATAAACATTCGGCACAAGTGTTTCATCCTACTCAAATTATCACGAGTGATCCCCAGAAACACCTTTGACTTCAATGGTGTCATGTACCAAAGCGTTTTTGAACAAAGTTTTCAGTGTAAGTAATTACAGTCTAGTTTATACTCTAGCTCCATTTAATTGGTTGCATTTCTAGTATATAAAATTCAATTTGTGATTGAGCACTTCCCACTACCTCTTGTCTTGTTCGCAGCTTTACTTAGTAGGTACCTACGCTTTCCTAGCGCTTTGCAATCGCTAGAAGATCCTTTATCATTGTAATTACATGAATATTGTAGAGAAAATGGAAAAGAAATGTGTGGGTGTGTAATTTAAAGGTTGAGCAGCTTCTATGAATAAATGTATTCTAATTGACTTCGGTGCATTATTCCAAGTTACAAAAAGGTTAAGAATTAGTTCATCTATGTAGTTCCACGAGGATTTCTTGCGAAACCTCGCAATATTTTTCTGAGTGTAAAGTAAAAATAGCCGTAAATGTAATGTAGTAGACGTTACTTTGCCAAAGTAAGAAAAATATTGTGAAATAAATAATATTGTTATACGTAGTTAACACATTAAGCTAATAAAACCTGTAAAAGGTATAAATTGTGTTTCGATAACACAATTGAAGGGAACAACACTGTGTCGGTGATTACCCGTATATCTCCACGTACATGATTTACTTTCATTCCAAATCAGTTAGGAATTTTCTGATGTTGAATTACTTTGCCGAATATCTATATTGGGTGACCTAATAGAGCAGTTACGTAAAAATGTAAGGACTAATGAAATAATGAAACGTGTTCCGCGCTCAGATTTATTTATACACAAACAGACTTAAGTAGGTTTATTTAATGGAACATTCCACACAAAATCTTCAGTCTGATCTCCCACTAGGCACAGCCAGTACAGTAGGTATAACCAGACCTCCGATAAACATTAAAATCAAAATGAAACATCAACAATTGAAGAAATAGTCTATATCATTCTAGAATCAAACTGATGAGTTTCAAAGTAATGAGAATCGTTACACACCATAACTCTGTAAATACCTTGTTGTCCGGAATCGGATAAAGTTATTTTTTGTCATTGTACATAGATTAAGCTTACAAAACAGTATAACAATTTCTGTGTCAAAGGAAAGTAAAATGTAAATATTCTCATATATTATGCCATATTGAGAGATGAGATAATCAAAATATATATTGCTGCGACTGTATTTCATTCAGGCCGCTAGTCGCACATTGTTGGTTAATAAAGTGCCAAGGATTACACTGAACAGCTGATTGAGCTAGTTGGCTGGGACATAAATTCAAAATCCTTTATTCATTTGGGTCACAATGTGACGCTTATGAACGTCAAAATAATAAATTTATAAAATAATTACTTATACTCAAATTTAAAACATTATTACTGTATGCTTCTACATTTACATTTACTGCCACGTTCGCAAAGCAATAGGTAGAACCATGAGAAAGAACGGGCAATAAAACTCACGGTCACTCTTTTTCAAAGCCAGGTTTTGCATTATACACAATTTACATTTTGTAAGGTGCTGCAACTGTTACACCTTCTATATCACTTGTATGTATATATTTACTGTACATCATAATACTCAAGCATAATACTTTTGGTTAGCCTCAGAATAGACATGGTGAAACAGGAGCATCCACTTACATTATATATACCTAATAATGCAGGCAATCCGCGAAAGTGATCAGAACCATGATGGAAATGATGCAGTTAAATATTAAAATCTAATACCAGCCCGCAAGACCGTCATCGACCAGTCATCGCAAGTAGCACCCGTTCACGAGTATGACGCATGTGCCAGCCATCATCCCTCTCGCCATATTAGAGGGACAGGGATGACCCGACACACGACGCCACCACAAGAAATGACATTTTAGTGAGCATGACGACAACGGTATACGAACCAGCAGTAAGAAACAATCTGTTGGTATACTGACCATGACCGCCAATTACCTCCATTTTCCAGATCGTTATTATTAACATAAGTTAGTGGAACGCGTGAAGGAATGCAAATGTAGAAAGAATTTTGTGAAGGTGACAAGTGAACAATGATATGATCAGAGATAAATAATGTTAAACTACATTCAACAAATCATAAAAATATCCAAATCCTGCAAAAAAAATCATGTGTTCACGAGGCACCTCCACTTAACATGTAAATAAAATAATCGTGAGTTAAACAAGCCTAAGCCTATCCCCACGGTGTCTTATCATTTAAAAATTCCTTAATAGTGTAATAACCCCTTTGTAAAAGAAAGTTCCTAATTGTCCGTTTGTATTTGTGCATGGGTAAATTCATTATTTCAAGAGGCAATTTGTTGAAAAATCGTATACCAATCCCCGCAAATGAGTTCTGAACTTTATGTAGACGGTAGTTAGTTCCCACCAGTTTATGTTTATTCCTTGTGTTCACGTTGTGCAAATCACTATTTTTGCGGTATAGAATTAAGTTTTTCTTAATGTACATTAAGTTAGCATATATATATTGCGATGCAACTGTCAATATGTCTACTTCTTTAAATTTATCACGTAAAGAATCTCTAGCACCTAACTTATAAATTGCACGTATGGCCCTTTTTTGAATGACAAAAATAGTCTGTATATCAGCAGCTGTACCCCATAACATTATTCCGTAAGACATTACGCTGTGAAAATAACTAAAGTAAACTAGTCTAGCAGTATCTATATCTGTGAATTCCCTAACTTTTCTAACTGCAAACGCTGCAGAACTAAGTTTTACTGCGAGACAGGATATTTGGGCGCCCCACTGAAGCTTACAATCTAAAGTTACACCTAAGAATACGGTTGATTCGACTAGTTGAATTGTTTCCTTATTTAAAATTATATTAGTAGGAACACTTTTGACATTAGGCAAAGAGAATTTAACACATTTGGTTTTGCTTGAGTTGAGTACCAAATTATTTGTCGAAAACCAATCTAATACTTGTGCAAGAGTGTTATTGACGGTATCAAAGTTACTTAAATTACGATCAACTTTAAAAATTAGTGACGTATCGTCGGCAAACAAAACAATATCACATAAATTTTGTACAAAGAACGGCAAATCATTAATATATATTAAAAAAAGAAATGGACCGAGAATAGAGCCCTGTGGAACGCCCATTCCTACTGGCAAACCTAGAGACCTACTCCCATTAACATCTACATACTGAATTCTATCATTAAGGTAGCTGGCAACAAGATTGAGTGCGGTATCTCTAATACCATAAAGTTTCAATTTAAGTAAAAGCGTATTATGTTCCACACAGTCAAAGGCCTTTGATAGGTCACAAAAAACACCAATGGCATCCTTCGAGTTTTCCCAAGCATTAAAAATATGCTTTAACAAAGTTACACCGGCATCAACGGTGGAGCGACCCTTAGTAAAGCCATACTGTTCACTGTGAAATAAATTATTTGTGTGAAAGTGGCTCTCTAGTTGATGCAAAATAATCTTTTCAAAAATTTTACTAATAGCAGGCAAGATAGAAATTGGCCGAAAATTACTAGGGTCGCTCTTTGATCCCTTTTTGAATAATGGTATTACTTTACTGTGTTTCATTAGATCAGGAAATACTCCTGTATCTACGCATCTGTTGAATATTGCAGCTAAATATGGAGCTAAGCTAGAAATAATTTGTCGCACAAGTTTAACAGAAATGCCCCATAAGTCAACAGATTTTTTATTATTGAGCGTCTTGAATACCTTCAGTATGTCATTGGTGTCAATATATTTAAAATTAAAAAGCACATCACACTCATTCACATTGCCCCTAACCAACATTTCTGCTTTGTTTGGACATGAATCTAGACAGCTGGTTGTGTTCACTGGTATGTTTATGAAGAAATTGTTAAATGTCTGAGCAACATCAGTTTTCCTAGTAATAATTTCACCATTAAATTTTAATTCATAATTGTTATCTACCAATTTAGCTCGACCAGTCTCATTGTTAATAATGCTCCAAGTAGTTTTAATTTTGTTCTTGGATTCTTTGATTTTATTGCTTAAATATAAGGATTTGGCTAAAGCACATGTCCTCTTAAAAACCTTTGAATAATTTCTAACATATTGAATAAATTCAGGATTAAAATTGTATTTCTTCATACCATATAGATCATACAACCTAGCTCTACTTTTGTATATACCTACTGTTGCCCAATCACAAAAATTTACTTTAATGCTCCTTGCAAACGTCTTCAGTTTAAAAATTTTATTGTACCCATCATTAACAATTTTAAATAAGCATTTATATAATTCATCAGGATCATCAATGGTTAAGTCAATACTGGCGATCTTGGCAGCAACATCATTACTAAAGTGTTTTAGGCGAGCAGAGGTCATTGGCCTACATGTAATTTCTTGTACTTTAGGGGTTGTATTAGTTGGAATTACAACCTTTTGCCCGCAGTGATCCGATGTCAAGTCAGTTAAAACAGCCTTACTTAAATAAAGACAATTGCAAAAAACATTATCTAAGCATGTAGACGAATGTGAGGTTATTCTAGTTGGTTCAGAGAACAAAACATTTAAATTAAATGACCTAAATAAGCTAACTAACCTAGTACAAATTGGTGATTTTTCTAACAAATTGACATTAAAATCGCCGCATACGATTATAGACTTCCTACTAGAAATTATGTGTTTTAAGACATCCTCAATAATGCTTTCAAACTGAGTAAAGTCGCTTTGTGGTGGTCGATACACACACACTATAATATGTTGTTCAAGCTCAACACAAGAAATCTCAGCAGTGCGCTCGATAGAAAGTTTAGCTATATCCTTACGTTCTTTACATTTCAAACTATTACATACATATATTAGAGAGCCACCACGAATAGCCTTCTTTCTTACGAATGCACTTATAACTGAGTAATGTTGATTGTTAAATATTAATTGGTCACCTCGCAACCAATGTTCTGTAATACATAAGATATCAATCTTATGTTTATTTAAAAATAAATCAATTTCTAATTCTTTGCCAGATAGGCCTTGTATGTTTTGATGAACTAAGTTTAAAACACATGAAAGCCTATCTGTTGTCTCATCTAATAGTTTAAACTAATAGATGTGTCAATACTACTATTGGTATAACTATTATCTACCAAATTCTTAAGTACTCTAGTAGTACTCCTGTCAGTATATAAATTAAATGCTAATAATTTAGCAAGTTGTCGCCTATGTACATAAGAAAGATACATAGTATCTTTTGTTAAAAAGAAATTACTAATAAAAATATTAGTGTCAAAAAATAAAATCCTGTCACTATGACATGTCCTATTGTACAATAATAGATTTAATTTGCCTATCTGCCTGTTTTGGTCATCTGTGAGAGCATATGAATAAGGCAATGCACAAATAATAAAGCTACATCCTATTTTTGTGCTAACATCTATCATTAAGTCTGTTAATTCTATGAGACTGTTTTTGGAGACTAATGAGCTGTCACCATACAATATGATGACAGTGGTTTGTGCATTCAAGTCAGCATTCTTAATCTTATCAACTAGGGTACAAGACTGAGCTCCAGGTGAACAAAAGTTCTGTACTGGTTGCTCAGTGTAATGATCAATTAAGCTCCCTAAACCCACTCCCAGTTGGTCTGAAAAAATTATTACATTCTTACTGTCAGTCTTTACTGGATGCAGTTTGTTTTGTGTATTATACTGACATCCATGTACATTCAATTCTATTGATTCAGCAGGTGTAGTCGCACACTTAGTTGTACAACTGGAACAGTAATTATTAGAGTTGGATAATGAGATAAGTTGTTTTAAATTTTCTCGACCAACTCTTGAAATTTCTTCATATTTTAAGATGTATTCATGAGTCTCATTCTGGTGTTCCATTATAGTTCTAGTGAGTTGAGCTTGTAGATTTGATATTTGTGCTTGCAACTCACTTGTGTGTTGTTCATATAACAACCTACCAGAAACTAATTCTTCATTTGTTTCCTCAAGCTTTAATAAAAGAGACTCACACTCTTTATTTAATTTACAGTTATCTTGTGCATACTGACTCAATTTGGTAGACCACTTAGGACCAGATCTAAGTTTCTTAATTAATTTATTTAATTTAAACAATTTTCTAAATTTATTCTTACTAAGGCATTTTTTGAAACAGTTACATTTAAGAGCTTTTAGCACATTAATTTTGTCACCCAGGAGCTCAGAGAATAAGTTGTGAGTAGCAGTACTGTTAAAGGCCGCAATTGTGTCTTCTAGAGTTGAAATTCTGCCATAAGCCTCATTGAGACTTGCTTCTAACTCCGCATTGCGGCTAAGTTGTCTGGAGTAAATTTCGTCGCAGCTGCTGAAACACCTTACTTCTTCTCGTAGTCTATCCCGTTGATCCAAGACATCCATATGCTCTATATGCAGCTCCGTGAGTTGTGTCTTCAGCTCAGATATACGGTCATTTACAATTTTAATTTCTTCTTCACAGTCAACGCGTTCCCTTAATAATTGACTGTTGTCGTCCTTGTATTTCTTTAACTCGAGCAGAGTTATTCTTAATTTATTTTCCACCTCCTTGGCCGTTGCCTTCCGAGTCATCATATGGGTAGACATTGCCAAGGATTACAAATTACCTAAAAAATAAGAAAACAGCTGAGCAAAGTCAAAGAAGAGAAGAGATGTGATGGGGCTTGAGTATTATTGTATAGACAGAATAAATAAGAAAAGTTACAAAAGAAAAGGGGGGTATATGAATAAAAAATATATTAAATTAATGAATTGTAGAAACTAAGAAATTGAGAACAATTTAGGTAATTTGAATACTTTAGAGTAATTATCTAATACTTTTACAAGGTTTCTATTGAAATATCTCAGCTGATGAACTTAATCAACATATTAATAAAATGTAAGTAGGTATACAAGTTACAGGTTTAAACCAATAATAGCTAATACAGAAAAGTACACAAATATTTGAATTACAGACAAGAATAAACAGTGTAGTAATTGTGAAGTGTATCTGTAGATTGTGTTTGTCTGGGGCTGTTGTTTAGTCCTCGATTTTGCTTCCACATATAGTCAAGCAAAAGGAGACAGAACTGAGCCAGATGTGTGTTGGACGTAGCTCACACGGGGGTGAGCCGAGTAATTCGGTGTTGTGGAGTGTTGAGTAAGTTTTAATAAGTATTATACTCCCCGGGTTTAAGTCGTAGCAGATGTAAATTCAAATCCGTCCGTTGACACCAAGTCTCCGTTCTGTTCGCTCGTACTTTGGCCGTGTAGATATTATACTTTTTACAAACACAATTTTAACAATAACTTCTTGTCACTATTTTATCAATATATACTAACTTATATGATAAATAATCAATTAAAATTATATTAAAACTTTTTTAATTACGGAGCTAAAATTATTGACGTCTGGCGGTTACAGTTGCCAGAGCAAAAAAAAAAGTACATACTTACCAATATATATCTAATAATATATCACGATACCTTATCATACCAGGTAATTTATTAAGCCTACTTTGAAAGTAATGATATTCACAAAAACTTAATAGTTGAAACTATTGGGGTTAACATTATACAATAGCTTTATCAATATAGGTCCAGAACTTTACAAATCCATCACAAGTAAGTCAGTAAAAATATGTAGTAATTGAAACTATTGAGGTCAGAAAAAAATAGGTCATAACAGCGTTATTCTTTTCGCAAACTAAGTCAAGGGACAATATATATTCTTTTCTTTCATCATCATCAGCCTTTAATAGTCCACTGCTGGACTAGGCCTCTCCTTTGAAAGGAGGAATTGGCCTACTATACCACGCTGGCCAAGCGGGTTGGTATAGGGTTTGTATCAAGTTTTCCTTCTCTTACAGTGCTGTTCTCTGCATCATATACTCCCTCCGTCGGCTCTTACGACACCAATGGGATGATATGGGGTGGTGACAATTCGTATTCTTAATCCGTCACCACACGTACAAGTTCTTTTCTTTATTTTATTGTAAAATATCAGGACATAAAGACATAATATAACTAGTCTCTAGTAAATTAAGCACATCAATCATTCATTTCTGTTACTTAATTCATTTGTCTATCTTAAGCAATCCCTATAGGAAATACAAAACAATTAAATGTAAAAAGTGTACATAAAACATTTATAAAAATCATTCCTTTAAAATAAACTGAAAGTCTCCGCCTCCCAAAACACTGTGGCCCTAAGTAATTAATTAAAATAATTTGGGAAGGTGATTAATGATATAATAAAGTGGCTTATGGTCCCCGATTAGACTCATTAACGTACAACGGGTGGGCAGTGGAGTGGAACTGATCTATCAGTCGACCGTGAAGCGTTCGGTATCACCCTCGATACGAGCCTACGTAAAGGCTGATTGTTGCTTCATTGTTTAGATTTCGCAGCTTTCATATATTGTAATATACAACGTTATTATGTCGCAAGGTCGTTTTAAGAGCATCGTAGTAAATTCACGAGCCCTTATTGCTACGCTATGTCTGTCCGTGCGTTCAACGATCTCGCAAACTACAGGTAAGTATTAAGAACTGAATTTAAATTTCGTTTTGTACACATCCTTAAAACCGTAAAATATATTGAATACTAGCTGTTGCCCGCGGCTCCGCCCGCGTGGATGTCCGTTATCGATAAAACTATCCTATGTCCTTCCTCGGGTCTTTGAAAAAATAAATATTGATCTCTCAATAGTAAATTCTCATCATACTGGTCAAGTACTGCTGAGCAGTCAACTCTGTGGTATAGTGCAAATGGGCTCTTATAGTTCCTCATCAGAAGTTTCAGATCTTCGATTTTTATAAGTCAACAGAAATACTCATCAGACTGTACAACTTTTGCTAAGACGTCAAGTCTCTATATGTTATAGTGTAGTTGGGCTCTTAGAGTTCAACATCAGATGTTCGAGATCTTCAAATAATCTCTCATCAGGAAATGCTTATCAGGCGTAATGTTTTTTGCCAGACCGCATTTTTTACGTCTTATAGGTTAGCTGGGCTGGTGCGGTTCTGCACCAGGTCTTCAATTTTCCAAAATCAATTATAGCCTATATGTTGCCCAGACTCAATAGCAATACAACAAAAAAAGTTTCATTCAAATCCGTCCAGAAGATTCCTAGATTGGCGTATACAAATAAACAATCAGACAAACAGATAAACAGACAAACAGACAGATTTTTTTTAGATTCTTGCTTCATTACTGATTCTTAGCTTAACTGTAAATTTTTTTTGTAAATATATGCAACGTACAGATTTTTTTACTGTCTTATTATAATTATGTATATAGATATATAGATTAATTTATGCAAGTTTAATTTGTCTGCATCTACAAAACCTTAAAATATCTTGATAGGGTTTAGAAAAAATACCTGTATGTCGAATCTTAAAAAACTATATCATGCACCATCCATGATCGTATTTCGTGTATAATTTTTGTGACGTAAGAGATATGACGTTCCAACATGCTTTTATCGACGAGATACATGAAGGCTTCAGAATTTGAACAACTTCTTATTTTTGATGCAGTTTGCAATTGAAAGCAATAAAAATATCACACTATACATCACTTAAAGTATTACAGAGCTATGTAAAATGTTATGCTAACTATTACAGAATGTAAAATGCAATAAAGTCGTAAAGCGTTCCTTTTATCTATATTACTCAAATCAAAACGCAGCTGCAGTTACCAACACGTCCTATTACAGAATGTATTCAAATAGACAATGCAGTTTCGCAGAACCAGCCACGTCATGCTTGCGCTTGTCTATAGCATTAACGATCAGTGTGCCTGCATATTTCATAACTGGGCGTTAATGTGACTGCCGCCTATATGCAGTTTTGTTCTTTGAGAGTGGAAATCGTCCAGTAAATTAAAACTCGAACAGCATACAAAACTGAATTGGAAGTATCTATGAAATACATCTCTGTCCTATCTTTTAAGAGTCTTTTGATCCTTTGCGTGATGTTTTACCAAAACGAGCTGTATACATCTAGCGGTAACAATAGGTAATTTCAGCAAACAACCAACCGTAGCTATCGAGATAGAGGTACTGTTTCTATAACTATAAACTTCGTATGCCCACCAAATAGCCAGCGGCACTTCTTCCTTATTTCAATATCTGCACAGGGGATCGGTAATTGGGCTTCTTTCTAATTCTTTCTAACCGCCGCTTATTGTAATCAACCATCGGTAAAACAAATACACCCACTCACTCACTTTTAGATAATACCCATTCGCATTCAGAGATATCCGATTATTGAATGAGCACTTCACTGAAATCTGAAAAGAAATAGAATATTCCTCTCTTAATGCGATGGAAAAGTTTTGGCCATAAATACATCAGCGTATAATTTTAGCTTACCAATTCATAAAGAAATATTTAATGTTTTCGAGGCAAAAAATTAATGATACAAGACAGGAAGAGATTATGGTATTAATATGAAGGCTACAATTATTCTAGTAAAATAAAAACAAACAGATTCAACGTACCTCTGCAAGATTCAGCCAGACACTTACCGTTATTCCATATTACGTTTTTCTCTGGGTACGTAAAAACCGCTTTACATCGTTGTCGAAGTATAAAAATAAAAGCCACAGCAACTTGAATTCAGCCAAGGGTATGTTTTCAACAAAAGATTTTCAGTATCAGATTATGATCAATATAACATATACCTATCCAGATTTCACGCAGTTCAAAGAACAAAGAAAACTGGGGAATTATTTACAACATACCGCATCGTTACTTGACGGTGGTTTTCCATTACATATAATATCAATCAATCAGTCATATCGATATGGTACTGTGATATATACATTATGTACATATATATTTGTGCTAAGGTTATTATTATTATTATTGTGTGCAAAACAGAAGGCACAAAACGCTTTCATAGCGTTTTTGTGGTACGAATTGGTCCGATTATAATATTTTAAAACAAGTTCACAGATAAGTGCATGCAACAAAACAAACTTCAGTTTTATTATTTAAGTACAGATATAATATTCAGAAGGTAGATATAAAAATAAATTTGTTATACACATTTTTAAAGCTAATATTTGTAAAGTTACAAAATAGGTTTATTATATATTTGTGGACTCTGTAGGTGCCTACATGATTCCATTTTAACATTATGTTGAAATTGTTACTGTCAACTTGCAGCTCAAGTTAAGGTTATATAATAAGACAAGGGAACCCAACATATCTTAATATTTGTCGCTTAATTTTATACCTGTATAGAATGATTTGTTCCGACCATGATACGTCCTTGCTTAACCCAAACTACTGAAGCTAGAAACATGGACATATGCACTTACTTAGGTTTTATAAAAGTCCATCTCTAAGCATTTTAGGTTGAAAATCTTAAGGCAGGTGAAGGCTAATCTTTTATAAATAACAAGCCTTAGTGTTATACTCGGTAAATACAATTTATTTTAGTCGTGAGTTCATTTGCTAAGTTAGTTGCATCTATATTCAAGATGACAACCAGTGATAAACCAATAGTTTAGTGCCAACCTTATTGCTTAGCTCTTGTGGGATACAAGACAGATAGGAATATTATTATCAGGATAATGGTAAGTGGGTTTAAAGAACATGATGTGAAAATCCATATCATCTCTTTTGCCATTTAGCAGTATTTATTCTTGGCAAATAAAAGTAAATGTATGGACTACTCATGCTTTATTTCTAAGTCAGTTATGATTAGTCAGTTTAAGTTTGTTTATTCAGATAAACAATTATTAATTGTGTATGAATTAATAAGAATTACATTAACACCACATGTTAACAGTTTAAAATAAATATTAACATTATTTAGAAAATTCCCTTAAATATAATGTCATATAAAACTATTGATATAAACTCACCACCATATTTACTATACACATTAATAATAAAACAATACATAAAATTAAAGTTGAATTACATAATGAAAGAGTAGACAAATGATAAATAAAAACATTCATTTCAGACAGAAAGGTCTATTTATATAAATAAATAAAATGTTGAATTAATTATAAAATACCAATATCTGAATGTCTTTATTAACTTTTATGGTTTATTGTAGTAAATTTCTTAACTAAGTGGAATCATTTTTAGAAATAAGACGGCCCTACTCTTGCTTTGTAATATTGGTAGCTTGTAAATTTCTCTTTTATGGCTCAGTTGGCAAACAGTTCAACAATTTCACAGCTTGCACTATGCCTAAAAATATTCAATATTGGATTAAACATGTTCTTACATGAGTATTAATTATATTACTAGTATTTTCGAAATCCTTGGATCTGCATGGTTTGAAATCTTTTCATATTTATCACCAACAGTCCGACTGTTCACGGCTGAACATAGGCCTCTCCTCTTTGTTCTTGCCATTTTGTTTTCCTGTTTGATGTGGATAAAACTTATTTTGAATATATTTAAGTTTTAACTGTTTTATCAAAACTGCAAAATATGGGTATCCTGATAACTTTATATTTGATTATCTAAAATGGCACTGTCAGAAGGAACCTGAGAAAATTCAGTGTCTTTTGTATTTTACCTTATGCGTAAAATATGGGCTCCAACACTGTTGTAGCTAAGATAACTATAGACCAATGCACAGGTTGAACATGCCTGATATATAGATATAGCTTAATAGACCGGACCACTTTGTAAGAGTAGAATTTTATTCCATCTACAGTTACGAAGGTTCATGGAACTAATATTTGGGTGGGAAATGTTGCCCACCACCTGTCTTTTGAGTGTTGCAGGTTGATGATGACATCCTAGCAGATGATCTGACCTTGGTGTGAAGAGAGGATGGACGAGCGGTCCTTCACTGATTAATATGTATGAATGACGGTGGCCCACACTTTTGACGTCAGTGGTTTTGTGTGTGGGCTACGCGCACACATGCCGCATGAGTGCAGTGTACTGAGTTGGAGTCAAGAATAAGAATAAGAATAAGAATATTTATTTGCTCGAAACACGGTTCAAGTTTTACACGATGGTATGTTGTTAATAATACGTACAGCATGTTTCACCTGAATTCGGCATGCAAAATTAGAGATGAGCAACAATCATAATTTATTAAACTACCCGTTCATTATATATATATATAATTTCATATATAAATAATTTCATCACATTAAATAATGATATTAATTACCCTTCGAAAGGTTTTCACATAATCATGTCAGAAAAATAGACAGTAATCAATAATCAAAATAGATAATAATCAATAATAAAAAAAGACAATAATCAACAATCAAAAATAGACAATAACCAATAATTTAAAAATAGACAATAATCAATAATTAAAATTAAATCCATTACATTTCAACACAAAATTAAAAACTAAGTATAATAAATAGATAGGTATAGAATTTGTTACAAACGTTACATAGAATTTAATAATACTGTGCATAATAAATAATAAATTGGTTCAGTTGCAGTTACAAATGTCAGATACAATAATTAATAAAAAAAAATAGTAGTTACATTATTTTATCTTTATGTGCAAAATATTCTTGTAGATTATAAAAACATTTCTCAATTAACCATTTTTTCAGAGAGCTTTTGAATTGCTTTAGCGGAAGCTCTCTTACAGCTTTTGGTATCTTATTATAAACCTTAATCGTCATGCAGCTACTGTTTCTTTGATATAGAGTAGTGGATATTTGTGGTAATGCTAGCTTTGTTGTATCCCTTGAGAGAAAATTCTTATTTTCGATAACCTTTGTAAATTGGTTTGGGTGTGTTCTAACAAAAATCCCAATCTAATAAATATATAAACGAGTAATGGTGAGTATTCTTAATCTTTTGAATAGAGGTCTACAAGAATCTAGAGGAGCTGCACCACAAATTGCTCTGATACATTTTTTTTGATATATCATGACCTTGCTTATTTCTATTGAGTTACCCCAAAGTAACAGACCATATCTCAGTACCGACGCTACATATCCGTGGTATGCAATTATAGCGGTTTTTTCACTAGCAAGAATACTCAGTTTTTTCAGAGCGTACACGAATCGGTTTATACGATTACACACTTGTTTAATATGAGCTTTCCAGTTACAATGTACATCTAGCATTATACCCAAAAAAATAATTTCGTTCACTTCTGAGATTTCTTGACCATTGTATTCTACTGCGATGTCCGATTTGGAACTATTATAATTACGAAACTGTCCTATTTTTGTCTTTCACAGATTGACTGTGAGATTATTTGAGTTTAGCCATGTGGAGATGTTATTTATGGTCGTGTTTACCATAGTTTTCTGATCATAATTTCGTTGGTTTTTTGGTATAGCTACAGAAATGTCATCTGCATACAAGGTACACTTATGGGTGGTGACTTTGGTGATATCGTTTATATATAATAGGAACAATAACGACCCCAACACACTACCCTGAGGAACGCCGGAACGGTTAGTTTCATATGTAGAGAAATGCGATTTTACGGTTTGTGTCGTGTCAACGCATGCAATTTCTACACATTGCCTTCTGTCTCTCAAGTAGCTCTTTAGCCAGTCAAGGGCGTTCCCTCTTATCCCATAGAGTTCACATTTTTGCAAGAGAATCTGATGGTCAACAAAATCAAATGCGCTCGACATATCGAAAAATATCGCTGATACTGGCTTTCTTTTGTCCAGTGACTCTGTGATATTCCGAACCAAAGAGAAAGCCGCCATGGTTGTCGATTTATTTTTCTGGAAGCCGTTTTGTTCCTCTACATTTACGTTATGTTTACTCAAAAAAATTGTGATACGGGAATACATCAGTTTTTCATAAACTTTTGAGAACACCGGTATAAGGGTTATAGGTCGGTAATTGTTCAATTCTTTTTTATCATCTTTTTTAAAAATCGGTTTGACTATTGAAGTCTTAAGCTTACCAAGAAAAGTGCCCTCCGTAAAAGAAATATCTATGAGATAACAAAGAATAGGCGTAATTTCACTACAAGTTCTTTTTATTATATTGGTGGTTATATTATCATAACCAACGGCGTTAGTATCATTTAATGATTTAATAGTTTTTTCAATTTCACGTTCAGAGCAGGGTGTTATGAAAATTGACGCATTCACCTTATCAATCAGTTTATAATTTGGAGACGTCAATTTTGGGATGTTTGTTTTTTCGATGTAGAATTTATTAAACGTGTTTGCTATCATTATTGGATCTGTTATAATATTACCGTTGTGTTTTATGCGTTTTATGTCTTGACGACTCTTTACATTGTCGAGTTTATTTCCAATGATATCCCAAGCGGCCTTGCACTTATTCGGAGCATTACAAAGATATTTATTATTTACCATCTTTCTAGACGCTGCTATACATTTTTTTTAAAGTTTATTATATTTTGTGTAATTTGCCTTAATTTCATTATTTTTATCGCTGTAAGATAAGTACCTAAGTTTTCTTTTTGTATTCGATGACATTTTAATACCCTTGGTTATCCATTTCGGGGAAGTAATCGAAGTGTTAATTTTAACTTTGTAATGAGGAAAGCATAGATTATAAAACAAAGTGAAAATGTCATGAAACAAATCAAAACCACGATCACTGTCTGTTTCGACATAATTACCTCATTCCATGATAAGCTTGCTAGACAGCTCTTAAATTTTAATATGTTATCATTGCTGTAATCTCTTCGCCACATATACATAAATGATGGCTTTGTTTTGCCTGTATTTGCAGGGAAACCAAGAGTTTGTCCAGTATTGTGATCCGATAAGTATAACTGATGTGTATTACCAATGGCGCCTTTGATATTGCTATAAATGTGGTCGATGCAAGTTTGTTGCCGTGTCGGTTTTTCAATGTGAGACTGAAGGTTATAATTTTGAATAAATTCCCTTAGTTTGCATGTGGAATTGCTATGTTTTAGGAGGTCTATATTCAGGTCTCCAGCAATAATTAAACGCCTATTTATTTTTGAGTCTACTTCATGCATTAAAAGTTCAAATTTTTCAAAAAAGATAGACACGTTTGCGTTTGGTATTCTATAGACGCAAATAACTATACACTGCCACGATGGTAAATCTACACCACAGCATTCAAACACTTTTTCACATGATATGGTATTACAAACTTTTAGGGGTTTACATTCAATATATTTGTCTACTAAAATACATACTCCACCCCGCTTTTCCGACTTCCTACAGAAAGAGCTCCCTAACTTGAAGCTGTGTAGATAAATATTGGGTTCATCGCCCATTCGCACAAATGTTTCAGAAAAACATAGTATTTTAATCTTTTTTTTATCATTTCTAAACTCATTCAAGCATATTTCTACCTGCTCTTGTTTGTTCAAAAGTCCCGCTATATTTTGATGGAACAACGTAACATAACATTTATTTTCGTCTAAGCCATTTTTATAGAAAAAACTTACTACTTTTGGGTGTAGTTGGTATTTTTAATTTCCCTTTATTACTTGAAGACAGTACTTTAAAATAGTATGGGATTGTTCCTTTCTTTGGCACTAATGCTAACGATTCTTTTGTGGTACCGTTATTCATTCGTAAAGTCGCTTTTCTACTGTAATTTGATTTAGAGTCCCTAGAAGACTTGAAGGATAGAAACTTTTTATAATAATATTGATAACCAAGTATATAGTTAGTTTTGTTACACATTTCTGAAAGACAGTGATATCTGTTTCTCTTATCTATGTATGAATCTAAATCAACAAACTTACAATTGGTAAAATTCTTACAAATTATCTTTAAGGTGTTATTTAACATTACTTCACTCAGACTCTCACTTTGCAAGACTTTTAATATTATAATCTGAGCATTTTTGATACGTTTTAGCATTGCAGATAGTTCGATTACAATTAAATTAGGATTAGAGTCATTCTCACCAACACAAACAATTAAACAGTTGTTTTTGCTGTCGTTGAATTGATAGCTTGGTTGCAATATTTGTTCACTGGAAGCGCCAGGTTTTGTAACAGCCGATATTTGATAATTTTGAAATGTTGAGTTCTGCCTTGAATGCATTAGGTGTGTAGCCAATCGAACGCATTGCTGTCCTCCCAAAATAAGCAATTCGTTTTTGTTCTCCAGGTTTTTATTGCCCTGTAAGTTCTCATCAGTTTGTGTGCATTCATTCCGCTGTGTTTGTAGAGTGGGTGATAAGGGTCGTAAGTTAATCGTATTGTCATGATCGATGGGCAAGGAGTGGATTGGCATGTTATTATTGTGCGTAGACATATTTTTGTTTATCTCGCCGGTATTCTTTTCGCTTTCTTCGCTTGATTGAAGTCCTAGGTCCATAATGCTCATGTTTTGTGTTTGCGGCTCCTCCACAAGTAAATATCTCGACTTTCGTTTGTTTTTCGTTGAGATTTGTTTATCAGTCTTGCTAAATGGCGAGCTACATATAGTTTTTAATTTACTGATAGTTCTATCCTTATTTTCATTCTTCAATTTTAACTCCTTTATTTCTAATGTTAAACTGTCGATTTCATTATTTGCCGATATTAATTTCATTTTTAATTCTTCAATTTCTAATTTTAATTCATAGTTTTCAGTGTCTTCTATATGAGCTGTTGATAAATCTATGAAACTTTTTGTGAGATAATTCGAATTAGTTGATGTGAATGAGGCATTGAAAGACTCGTCTAGATTAGTTCTATTTCTCCTCAGAGTAACGTTTTCGTTGTCCATGTAACTCATTTTATTATAATATTTTATTATGAATTGTTAAGTATTTTTTTCAAATCGCAAAAACTTTCTCCTTAGTTGAGATTTGATACCATGCACCTCAGTATGATCACCAGACCGCTTACACCATTGCGCCACGGAAACAGCTACCGTGATGCTTCAATTTGGTCAGTACTAAAGGCACCTCACGCACTTTTGACGTTTGTGACAACGAGTTGTATTTATATCTGATGTTATGATGTTATAGATGGCACTTTTCTTAGTTATTAAATCATAAAACAGAGATTTTATGGTTGTCAACACTGGGTTTGATAAAGCAACATCATAATATTGCCTTTGGTAAAGCAGTGTTATCGTTTAGTTTAATGGTCGACAATTAGATGGCGATAGTTTCTTCGTGCTTTGGGTATTTCAAATAAAAAACGAAATTTTTCGTAAATACTAAACATTATCTCAAATAATTTAAATCCATCACTGTTATAATGTTTTGTTGCACTTCAAAATTTCGTGTATCTATACACGAAATTTTGAAGTGCAACAAAACTGTGATAAAACTAAATTAAACCTCTAGGTTTAATTTAGTTTTATCACAGTATTTTGCAGGTTTTAAGGTCACTGTCTGATATGTTTTAATTTCACTTAACTTTCTTGTATCTCACTTACAAGTTTAAAAAACATTATCACGATTAGTTTAATTGTCTATTGTCACGATTTTGCACTTTTAGTCGTATTTTAATCGGTTTATTAATTTTATTTAGTAATTTTAATCAGAGGACTGTCAAAGGTAATGTTTACGTTGCAACGCCATCTACTGGCGGCAAGCATTGTTTGCTAACCTTTGTTGCTGATCAACATCAACAACTGTATGAGCAGCTTGACCGTATGGGCGGAGGATTCGTCAGATACCGATTTACGTGGGGGGTCCTCTACCTCCTCCACTGTCGTTGTCGGACCTATGTAATTGCATTGTATTGATATTATAACTGATCATGACGAACGATGATGATTATTTTATGAATATGCATTGATGTGTTTATGAGGCAAATTTTGCATTTATGTGTTTGAGTAAAATTTTATTTTTCCTATCCAACATCCTTCCCAAAACACTGGCTGGCCACCATGCGTATCCTTGATCCTGGTCTTGTTGGCTAGATCCCGTGATGGGTGATGCCGTGTCTTGGCTAGATCCCGTGATGGGTGATGCTGTGTGTTGGCTAGATCCCGTGATGGGTGATGCCGTGTGTTGGCTAGATCCCGTGATGGGTGATGCCGTGTGTTGGCTAGATCCCGTGATGGGTGATGCCGTGTGTTGGCTAGATCCCGTGATGTGTGATGCCGCGTGGGCTAGATCGACCCTATGTGGGTGATGCCGTTTGTGGGCTAGATCCCTATGTGGGTGATGCCTGTGTGCGCTAAGATCCCTATGTCAGTGATGCCAGGAATTGGCTTAGCCATGGGTGAAGCCTTGTTTGTTAGATCCCGTGATGGGTGACGCATGCCTCAGGCTAAGATCCTATGACTAGGTGAAGCCTTGTAAATAACTTTTAGTTCATTCTGTATGATAAACGCTTATTTATGTAATTTTTATATTCATTATTTTTGTTTGTTATGCTGTTTATTTTGTAACCGTTTAATAATCAACGCGAGGAGCGCGCTGGATCAGAATGGCCGTATGGGCGCAAATTAATATATAATGATTATATTGTTACGAAAATGTTAATAATATTTAAGATTGATATTTAAATAACTATTTGTGAACACAAAACTGAGAACTTCACTACTTTAGAATATTAGACAATGTATCGACTGCTTCACTGTTTTATATAAAGATTTAAGATAACTCCAGAAACTTTCAAAGTAAAATAAATTAGTATTAAATAACATTATTCTGACACGTATTTTTATGTTTACGGTAATAAATAACCTGCGCTTATATTTGCGTTCTGTTGATAGCGCCATCTGTTGACAATGTTGTAAAGCAGCGTTTGGTTATTAAAATACATTAGTTATTCGTGTAAAATAAATCATTTGGTGTTGTGCAAAATTCATTACAATATTAATGTTGATTTTTTATTTATAATTTATAATTAATTGTACAGTAATTTCAATTATATGTTAAAAAGGAAGTGGCAGTTGTTAAACATTAAGTGTAATGACGGTTAGTTTATAAAAAGGACTGTGGCTCGCATTTTAATTCAATTCTGTGCTAGAAATCGTCTATAAATAAACCAAGTAATATTACGTGAGTGTTTTTATTATAATGGAGTCTGGACACGATAACCCTGGCGTATCGCCGACATATACTATGTCCCACTGGACATAACATTCTTGCGTTACTGACTGTCTGACAGACAAGGCATTACTTAGAAGGGATTTTCTAAAATGCCCATGGGAACCGCCAGAAGTGGCGTCCTCTATTATATAATAATTCTGCATAGATTAGTTTGAGTCTTTTATTTTATTACATATCAGTTCTACCCTATCTGTTTTTGTAAATATCACTTTGCGGGGTATTGTTTTTATTAGTATTCAAAATACGCTTAGACTTAAACGGATGTAATAATAGCAATCGACCCTCTCCCCACTCCGAATCGACTGCCTCCGTGGTCCAGTGGATAGCGTATGCGTCTGCTAAGCAAGAGGTCCCGGGTTTGATTCCCAGGTCGGGCAAAAGTTACTGAGTTTTTCCCAATTCTCAGTAGCAAGCACGAAGTTTCACAATGTGCCCGGTAACAGCAATAGGCTCGCTCCCTATTACGTGGACCTGAAATGTATAATATGGCGAAATGTGGGTGTAATAATCTCTGCCTACCCCTTCTGGGGTTATATAATCTATAAAAAATACAATTTTTTGCACTGTGATATGATTGGCTTCAGTTTAGATGTCACTTAGCTTTGCCGTTATAATATTTATACCAGACGACGTCCGCGGCTCTACTCTCGTGAATTATACACTTAAATCTTGTCTATCTATTCCATCCATCTATCTATCTATTTGTGAAAACCGTACAAACATCCGTTCGGTATTTTTTTAATTTGTCGCGTTCATACACATAGACAGAACAGTCATGAAGTAACTAACATTTTTTTTTTGTGCAACATATAACTAACGAAAGAGACATTATTAATAAAGTGTTTAGGAACATTCTGATTAAACATGCGTATTAGATATGTTTAGTTTTTAATTAGTATATTAAAAAAACTATAATCTAATAAAAAAAAGAACTAATTTTTTCCCACTTTTATTTTAGTCTTGAGAGCACAAATTGTTTATTTATATACTCAAAATTTATCTTTAGAAAGATCTCCCAATTTATTTCTTGTAAAAGTGCTAAGTAGGGGAACTTTATAAGTGTCTACGAAATGTTAGTTCTCACGGATTGAAACTTTCCAACTGACAACATATATACGTACCTACTCTACTTGCTATGAGTAGACAACTTACTATGTTCCACATGATAGATACCTACGTATCATACGAGATATTTACGTACACTACTTCGAGCATCATTAAATAACATGATTTTCAAATATTTTTAACCAATATACCGAGTGTCGTGGGTTCGGTTGCCACACGAGAAAACACTTTGTTTAATCCACTCATTTTTCGTTTGAGCCTGGGTCTTCCTTGCTTCTTTTGATAGAATATTTGTAAACGCCCCCGCAACACAGGGAAATGTATAGAGTGGAAGATATTTTGCTAGAGCAACGGGCGAGTCTAAAATACAGAGTTTACCACCACGATACCAAAAAGAAAAAGCACAAAAGTCAAGAATCTCCTGGACTGGGCGGCAGTACTTCCACGGAATATCGACTATAAGTAATATACTGAGATACAGAGTGCTGGAGGCCCCATTCCATTTTCCTTTTACAACATTTCACTCCTATTCCTTTTCCATCCTAAATGGCAGCAACGCACTTGGGATTCCTCTGGTCTGATGATGCTTGTGTTCATGGGCGGCGGCAATCGCTTACCATCAGGCAATCCGTCTGCTGGTTTGACGCCTAATACATAAAAAAACAAGAGTATTGATTCATCCGTCGACTTTCTGGTTCTGTTATGAAAACGGAGAAAAACATCACAAAGATAAAACGTAGTGATGATAGATTGCCCTTTTAATAGTTAATGCGAAAATATGATCGGAATCGTTTTCCACCTAAATGTAATTTGTCTTCGTCCTAACAAACAAAACCACTGTGTTTTATTAAGTAGGCTCCTCTTAATGTAATATATTTGGATTTTATTATATTATATTTTCGCTTTACATGACAGATTTTCATTAAGAACATCTGAGAGTTTGTATCATATAGAAAGGTGACGATATAAGTGCACATACATATATTATGATGAAAATTTGAAACTTGACATGAAAGGCTTTATTTGTATGGAACGCCAATATAGTATGAGTGAATTTAATTAATATTACATTTAATTTAATAAAGCGTGAACTTGGAAGGGCTAATAACTGATGTTTATGATTTTATGTATATAATTGATTAATGTTTATTTTACATTGTTCCCACACTGTACTTGCTGTTGTGACTTTGTGACGCGGTTTTTAGATAGTCCTATAGGCGTCTGTGCGTTTAAAACCAAGAATGGCCTTTAAGATCGATTGCTTAGTCGTTAAGAAGTAAGAATGAAGTTCTCTTTAATGTTCTAGAAGTCTGCCAATCCCAAGTGGCAAGTGTAAGCCTTGTTGTCAATATGAAAATTTAGTCCATTATAGTACGCACATACTGAAATTATTCAATTTATAAGTTTCTTGTGTGTGCATTTCGCATAAAAAAATTATCGATGTAAGATTAAAAGGATTATGCGTGAAGCAAGCGACACTGAATATGAAACACGGGGATTTAATTTTAATTAATTAATCATAAGCCCTGCTGACGACAATGAGAAGGGTTATTGTAAACTCGCCAAAGTGAACATTTTCCACAAGTAAATATAATAGTTAACTCGCCACAGTCTTATCTGTCCCGCGAAAACTTGCCACAGCTTTTCAGCTAAAGTACCGATAGCAAACGAAGTAGTAGTGTTTAATAAAACACACTAGGGTAGTGAGTAATAGTGTTTATATACATATATGTATATACAGGGTATTTTTTATGTAGTTCGGATATTTTTTTCTGTGGTTATATATCAATAATAGAACACATTTCCATAAATAACTTTTTACTTTTTTATCCCACCAAATCCGAGTAAAAATATCCGAGAAACAAGGAAATCATAGACACAACGTTATTCATTGCAATAATACTATCAATATCAAACACGTGCGCGATGCGACAGGGGTACGGGACGCGGGACGCAGGACGCGGGGTGCGGGGCGGCGAATCCGCGTGCGCGTGCTGACCCGGCCGCGCGCCAATCAACTCGGGCGCATCGAGAAAGTGTCACGTGTCGCACTTTCGCGCAAGCGCTGACGCTCTCGCCGCGCGCCCGTCGTAAGTCGTTAGAATGACGTCCTAACGATTTTCAAATCGCGAGTGCTACGAAATGGTACTAGTTTATTTACTCAGTGGTGAAAGCCTTCGTGCAGCTAGAACAATGTACGAACAAGAAAGTGTATCTCGTATGTGAGCTCAAGGAGTAAAGAACCCAGTAGTTCCAAGAGAACGAACTATTTTAGCGGCCAACCAAAGGCTTTTGGATCATAGCCAGTTCACAATCCCTAGCCATGCACTAGGGTATGGCAGACCTCGCCTGGCTACTGACGTCGAAGACTTGATCTTCGAATTCTTCGAAAGGGATCCACAAGCCAGCATATACGATGCAGCACGTCGCTTCGGTGTGAGCCAGCCCGCAGTGTGGAGACTGCTAAACGCAGCCAGTCTCCATCCGTACGACAACAG
Source organism: Euclidia mi (assembly GCA_944739405.2). Taxonomy (NCBI): domain Eukaryota; kingdom Metazoa; phylum Arthropoda; class Insecta; order Lepidoptera; family Erebidae; genus Euclidia; species Euclidia mi. The sequence goes on from OX123184.2 coordinate 69,017,939, forward strand.
CAGGTACAACATCTTCAGGAAGTAGACCAAGTACCTACCACAACGAGTCTTGTGAGAATGGCTTATTAATCATGCCGAAGCGAACATCCTATGGACTGATGAAGCACGGTAGGTACGTGAATAACAATAAATTTGAAGCTAGAACACAGTATCAGATCGCCTCGATCAGCCCGCGCGCTTTATTGTGTCGCGTGCGTCGACCTCACACCCGATGGCTTATCGGGTGACCATGAACATCTGTTTCAAGTAGATATTCTTTAATAAGCGATAACTTTGTTTTACATAAAAATAAAAAATACGTGTTTATTAATTGTTGTAGTTGTATAACATACTAAAATATCCGAACTACATAAAAAATTACCCTGTATATATTATCATACAAAATACTAATATTTTGTACTAAAGGTTTATATCAATACCTGCGTACCTACGTACTAAAATCAACAAAATCATTAGCTTTGGTATCTCGTCTTACAATATAATTATAATTTTTCGATCGCGCCAATAGGTATTTAAAAATCTCAAAAAGTTATCAAAAACACAAAAGTTTCTAATTTTAAGTAGAGTACCAGCTCTTTAGCGACTCGCTAAAATGAAACCGGTTTGGCCCGTGCTAGCGCAGAGCCGGCACCGCATGCCTGCCCCTCAACCCCACACTTGTGCGGACCATTGCATTTTATTATGTATATAAGTGGTTCGGTTAACAACAAAATACATTGTGGTGACATAAGTTGCAATTATATTATAACTACAAAGTGCAATTTTGATGAAATTGAAATTGTTTTTTTAAATAATGGATGACAACCTGGCGAGTTCAAGTTTGGGCGTAGTTGATGTGAGTATTTTTTAAAATTATTATATTTGTTTCATATTTTTGACTAGCTATGTGCGCTGCCTAGTAATTTACTCTAGGCAAATACTTCACCGGTAACATTACTTCAAACATTAACACCGTAATATCGGGTAAGAACAAAATAGAATGAAACATTGTTTGTGTTTATGAGTAAACCAACAAAAGGTACGTTGTTAGAAGTTTAAATACAACCGATATTATATATTCTAAATATTATTTCCCAATATTCCTGGTAACTTAGAAAGTAAGATTCGAGAAACTTGCTGAGTAAGTTTCTTGACGAATCAACATTTATTTAAACTAACACTCTGATCAACATGGGTCAAAAACGACTATAAAAAAAAATATGTTAAGGTGCTGGCATAATTTTTGGAATTATCACTTTTAACTCTTTTTTGTACCTTATCTACTAAAAACAAGTGGGACATACAAACTACAAACAGTATAAGCAAGTAAAGTCTCTTAGTAACTTCAGGAAATATTGCCAGTAAGAAAAGACAGTTACTGGGAATATTTCCCTATGGGAAAATATCACTATTTGACCGATTTAGCCTGAAAGAGCGCAACAATTTAGACGATTTTACGTTAAGTGTAAGTTTTGTTCAATATTAACCAACTAATTATTGGCCGAATTTTAAAATAATAATTATTATTTAGAGAGAATCGTCACAATTGAATTGATATAACATTTTTTTACAGATTACTTTTACGACTACAGAAAGAGGGCGGCGACTACTTGTAGGCTACACGTACCATTTTCATCGACAAAATAAAACTTGCACTGTATGGAGATGTACAAATCGTAGACTTTGTAATGCTACAATTACAATTTCTGAGTCTCCGAACATTAGAATCCTACAAAAGACTGCTCACAAATGCTTACCAAATGAAGTTAAAGTAGTTATTTTGAAGATAAAAAATGTATGTAAACAGAAAGCAGCATCTTCATGTATGCCTATACCCAAGATATATCAAGAGGCGTTCCCGGCTACCAAAGATGCAGGTTACGATTTATTAAACACCATACTCAATCTTTCAAATATGTCGCGAACACTCTACAATGTGAGAAATCGTGAATTAAATGTACCAAAAACCTGTTTGTGGTGAAGATATGGTCATACTAGAAAAATACAAACATTTATTTATGTTGTTCGATGATGACAGTGAGCCTGAAAATAGAATGATCGCGTTCTCTACTAGGGCAGCTCGTGAAGTAATTCCAACTCTCAAGACTTTTATGTCCGATGTAACATTTTCAAGCTGTTGCACTCCTTTTTACCAGTTAGGTATATTGCAGACACGGGGACGTAAATAGCAACAGTGACTCCACTAAAATAGTACCAGTCATCTATATTCTTATGCCTTATTAGGAAGAAAGGTCTTATTTACGTTTATTTTCATTAATAAAGCAGAATTTACCAAATTGGAAACCACAGACAATGGTCGTTTTAAAGTCGCCGTTATAAATGCGATAAAAATAGCATTTCCCGAGATACAGCTGCAAGGTTGTAACTTTCATTTCAAACAGGCACTGGCAAAAAAAGCACATGCCTTAAAACTAACACCAGCGAAGAAAAAAACATGTAACTATGTGGGCTGCATTGGCTCATGCAAGAAAGCAGGATATTGATGATGCCTGGTTACATATAATGGAAGAATCACCACCTAATGAAGCTACCAATAAATTTAATGATTATTTTGTAAGGCAGTGGCTAGAAAACAGTAGTTTAGAAAATATTTGGAATGTCCACGGAGTTCGCCACAGAACCATTGAAAGCAGTAGCATGGCATAAACGCCTTAATAACATAGGAAAAACAAACCTAATTTACTTCATTTTCTTGACGTCAGAAAAGCCAAGTATATGGATTGTAAATTAAAAAGAATAAGTTTTAAAATACCGCTTTTTGAGAACGTGTCGGTCAATTGCATACGATAAAAAAGTCAAAGCCATCGTTGACAATTATGATAATATGCCTCTAGCAGAAGTAATAGCAAAAATGGCTGCATTGCAACAATTTTAATAATATGCCGATTGATTACATTGTCCGTGGTGACGGATTAAGAATACGGAATGTCACCACCCCATATCATCCCGTGGGTGTCGTAAGAGCAGACAGAGGGAGCATATTATGCAGAGAACAGCATTGTAAGAGAAGGAAAACTTGATACAAATCCTATACCAACCCGTTTGGCCAGCGTGGTGTAGTAGGCCAATTCCTCCATTCAAGGGAGAGGTCTACTCCAGCAGTGGACTGTTAAAGGCTGATGATGAGATGATTACATAATACTGATGTACAATTTTATCAATACTGTGATCTTAAACTAAATAGTGTGTTTTCTTCTTATTGTAATAAGTTTGACTGTGATTTTTAACTAAGCCAAAGTTAGATATTTTAAACTTATATATCATACCTGTTAAATTACATACATACATATGCTCACGCCTTTTTCCCGTCGGGGTAGGCAGAGACAACAGATCGCCACTTGCTTCTATCCTTGCACACCTCACGTGCTTCCTCTACATTCATTATTCTTTTCATACATGCTCGCCGGTTACGGGTGCTTCGGACCTGTTAAATTATTTAAGATAAATAAATACTGTTGATTTTTAAAATATATATCATGATTTTACCTTATATTTTAACTGTGTTTAAAGATAAACGTCTCTACATTTTATATTATAAACCAATGTAGTTGTACGTTTGATTGCGTAATACAAAATGCTGTGGTTTGTAATTAAGCCAAAGTTAGTCATTTTCATTCGTAATTCCTATTTTAAAACATAGTTAAACCTTTTTAAATCTATGATTTATCCCATTAAACTTATCTATCTATCTATATAATCACGCCTTTTACTTTCAATTAAACTGATTGTTACATAAAATCGTTTTCTTCTTTTCCTTTATTCTGAAACTACATTACTTTAACTAAACACTCATGTAGAACGAATATCGTTTTGCTGTCGGTACATTCAAAACAAGCTTGACGTACCTGTGACGAGTTTATTATATCTGTTGTGAATTATTTTGTCGCTGTGGCAAGTTAACCAATATTTTTAAATGTGGCGAATTTTCGTTGTGGTGAGTTTACAATAAGCCAATGAGAATACCGTATTAAAGTATTAAGTTAATTATTTATTTTTGTCTGATATGACGTCAGTAAGTAACTATTGTACCTGTAAGAATCGAGTTCTAAGTTAATCAGCTAAAAGGTACTTACGTTTTACCGGCGATGTTCTCAGGAACGTTTTTTGTTATAAAACCTGCGGTGTAATTTCCTTGCAGCTGCTAAACTGGATAAACCGTTGGCTGGTAGTTACGACTTGAGTGCAAAGGATAGAAAGGTATAAAAAAGGTAACAAAGAGTTTGTTGAACTTTTGTTTCTTTTTATTGTTAAAGCATGTTTGTTTATTTACCTATTATAATTAAAAGAAAAATTAAATCTTATTACCAAACTGTTAACTGGCAACAAAATGTGTATTGTGATTTTGCAATGTATAAACAGGCAGAGCCAAATAATACACCTAAAACATATTTTCGCACCTTCTATACCATTAAAAAAGCCTTAATAAAAAAAGCTGCGATAAATGGCTTGTATTTGTACGAGTATTATAAAAAAGATTATTTAGTATTCATAAATACCTTTATGCGCTATTCAATCCTAAGCACTTTCAGTAATAACTTTCAGTAATAACATTCTGTTAAAAACACTCGACAGTCTATTATCAATACAAATCCAGCGTTGCCCTACTCAGCTGTTTGCCTTTCTCCTGACAATGCCAAGTTTTTATGTTACACGACTCCCGTATATCCCGACATGCTATATTATACTATTGTTATCCTGTAATGAGGCCAAATAGTCTCGACACAGATATATAATAGGTACTACGTACGAATAATGTTATCGGCGAATGTGATTTCTTGCTCATCTTATTGTCGTTCATTTGGGGCTCCTATTGCTGCTTGAGATCATGATAACAATGATTGTCGTCTTCAAGTATGAATCACAGAACACAAAGATATATCTTAAACAAAATCAATAACGCTTAAAGGCTGAAATACAATAGAATATAATAAAAATACATCGGTCTAAAGTAGCCCTAGCTTAGTTCAGGAATGTTCAACTAACTTTCTTTCCTTAACTCGGATAAAAACATTTACAACGCCTCGCGTGACCAGAAGTCTGGGTTGTATTTGGCCCAGAAGGTAAATATCGCCATACAACGTGGCAACGCTGCCAGCGTTCTGGGCACGCTACCAGTTGACGGCGATGTGGATGAATTTCATGACGCGCTCGAATTTATTTTTCTGTATATATTTTTTTGTATGTTCTGTATACATTTATTTGTATAGTATTTTAAGACTTAGTTACGTTTCAATCTGATATATATATCGGAATGGTCATCAGTACAGGACGTCAATTGACTACGAAACGGAAGTGCGAGGATTGTGCGCTTCGACAGAGTCTACGCGTCACGTTCGCTACAGTCGAAGAGGGGGGATGACGGTTGACGTTCAACGGAGCAACGACAACTATCACTTCTCTTGGAGACTCCGGGCGGGCAACAAGTACCTAGAAACTGTCACTCGTTTCGTGTTCAGTAATACAAAATAGTTATAGTCAGTTTTGTTAGATTTGATTTGGTGTGAACTTATAACGAACTGTGATGTGAAGTGTTGATACCGGCAAGAATCAAGCAATCCGCCGTCATGATGACGGCGTCATCAGAAGTGGCATCATGGACCAGCGCGACCACAAGGCGCGAGCGAAGGCGACTGCTAACGCTGCTATGTTGGTGAATCAGCTGAGCTTGCAACTGCCACCGTGGTGAGCGTATTTCGGCTGATTTTTTTTTTATTGGTACTGCCAATTTTGTTTAGCAGCAGTAGAAGTAAAACATTACGCGTTTAATCTTAGAAATGTCATAATCGTTGTGGTGATATCGCCATCACATCGTACTGAGTGTTGTAGGTTCGATTCCTATACGAGACACTGAGTTGTAGAACCGTTTGACTTTTACGGTGTCGTGGTTCCCATAGCATGATCTCATGAATAATCTTCTTTTTAATAGCTTAAAGAAGAAAGACAAAAAAAATGTGGGTAGAAATGATTTAATTGTGACCTTTGCCGTATTTTAAGTTAGCATATGGTTCTCTGACTACCACAGTGATCTAGGTATAGCGTAGATTGTGAACGGAGGTTTTGAGTTTGATACGCCAGTTAAAAAGAAAGCGATTATTTTATTTCTTAATGCGAGGGTGGCTCGCACTCACGAACTTTGTGATCATATTATTATGCTTGCTTGCAAATAGATTATCTTGCTGACTTGCATTATTCCAAGCAAGTGCGTTTGAGTCAAACGTGCTAGTTATTGTTCTAGTGCAGTTGTTATATTGGTTTTAGAACCAACACCCAGCTGGTGGGTTTTCTGCTAAATCTAGAACAAAAGCACCAGTCTAGACTCTCCTTCGCAGGGCAGCGGCGCTAAAGTTGGTAAACTAATCGAATCGTACATACTAAGTTCATAGTGTAAGACTGTGCGGGGCTATTGCTTCTGACTGTGCTGATTTTGTGTAGAACAGCTTGTAGCTTTTATTTCTTAAATAGACGTGTGAACTGCAGTGCTGTCTAGACGAGTGCGGTTGGTTGGTTAGTGTAACCTGACCATATTCAAAAGATATTACTAGCGCCATTATTTTATCGACTCGTGGTGTTGATAATACGTAACGGTTTTCGTTTAAACGTGATCAGAGCCTAAGTAAAAAGTGACACTGTTACTCGTTGTAATTCTGAGTTGTACAGACGATCTCGATGTTGCAATTACACCTGCTTTTTTTTGTGTGCATAAATTTTTAACATGGCACATTAAAATGTTTCGTACTCAGATTATGAGATGGCACCACTAGTAAAATTAAATTCAATTTTAAGATTTTACGCGTGAACATTTCAATGCTTAGGACGTTTAAGAGTGATAGTGTTTCTAGTAGAAGCTGTTAAACTCGATTATCAGACGTAGAAGAAAATGATTGAGTTATCATCGTAGTGCGTTACGATAATCAGTTTCAGAGATTTTAATTTTCATCGTAGGTAGAACTAGGTTAGTGATCGTTAGTGATGATTGTATGCTTAACCTTAAACTGGATAAGCCGTTTGTGCGGCTGCATGTTTAGCCATGCGTTGCCGTTGGTTGGACCGGTAAAGTGCCTTTCTGGTTAGCCTAGTTTACCCTTGAGCTTTTGTGTTAGTCAGTCTGTTTTTACGAAAACAAGACAGCTGTTAGTGCATTGTCATAGTATCACAAACGTTGTTCATCGTCTTGGACGCGAAAGGTCCGTTGCTGTATCGCTAATAAGGTTAGGATAAGCTTCGTATTTAGACTATTCATGACAAATTATAACGCTGAAAAGACTGGTTGGATACTTGGTAGTAAAATTAACATCTAGAGTATTTGTCCTTGTATGATTTTCTTATAGTTTGCTATGTCATAAGGAAAACCAAAGCAACATGTTGAACAAACCTAGTTTAAGATTACTTTGTTAGACGCTCGAAATGATTACCCGGGTGGTGTTGTGTAACCGGATGGAGGTTGCATAGCGTGATGTTGAAGACCTGATGGATGTCAGAGTATGAGCAATGCAATATTTTAGAGTTTCCTATTATTTGAGCGAGTACGTGTGTTGCATTACATGTCAGCTACGAGAGAAAGAGTTAGTTGTGATTTTCATTAAAACCTGTAATGATTTTGATCAGAGTAGCTTTATTCCTCACCGACTTGGGTCAGGAATAGCCGAACGACTAGAATGAGTGTTGTGCGATAATTTTCTTTTATTCCTAGAGCGAAGTACATTAAAGTGTTGTCGTTGATCGCAATCACGGATACCCTGCTACTCAAGTAGCTCTCTTTTGATTTTTGATCGCTAATATTATCTACCTCTGGTTTCTGTGTCGTATGTCAAGAGCGTGTTGCGAGAATCTAAAAGTACTCATAGACTGCCAATTGGTTATCTCAGAACTGTAGTCGTTGCCTCTATGTAGCCAAAGGAAATCGATTTGTCCGAAAGTAGCTTATCATTTCTGGCCATGTTCGCATTTGGTGTTTGTTTTTGTCAGTAGTCAAATCCAGTTTTGACATAGCAAATCGAGAGTATGGACGGGAGTTACGTTCTGTGCAGTAGTGAAGTTGTAAACGAATTTAATAATCGCTTAAAATTTACGAAGTGCGGACGTTGAATTAGTCTGAAAGAACGGATACTCTATTTAGTGTGTATACAATAAGACGAACCTTTGAAATACTAATGGTAGATTTATTCCTTTTTGGGTAATCCTGGTGGCTAGCGCGGCCTGATGGCTGGCGCGGCATGGTGGCCGGCGCGGCATGGTGGCCGGCGCGGTCTGGCGGCCGGCGCAGCCTGGTGGCGAGTGTGACTTGGTGGCCAGCGTAGCCCGTGTGTGGCGTGCGGCCCGTGTGTGGCGCGCGGCCCGTGTGTGGCGCGGGACCTGTGTGAGGCCTGTATGTGGCTTTGAAGAATTGAAGAGCCTGGTAACTGGTATAGCTAAAACATATTTGGCCGAAACTGGCAATGAAAGTGAAGGTAGTTTATTAAAGGTTAGAAGATGTTGAGTCCAAAGACCTTGGCTTAAATGTTTTGGTTAACTTGGTTTGAAAAATTTTAAAGTGTTAAGGCCCATTTGAGGTCACAGAAGTTCTTTACGATGATCTTTATAATCGCAAGCCCTTAATTCTAAGCGTTACTGTAAGTACGCCTTCGACAGGTTGCGAAAAATGCCTGAAGGTCAAAGTACAACTGACGAAATTGAGGTAGAACAAAGTAGTTCTGATATTGAAGAAAGTGTTTAAGTTTACATGATGATCGGATCGGACCGTACCAGAGGCTGACGTGTAGCCGTAGCTCGGTAGAAATCGGCGTCTACTAACTTAGTAGTCCGTGAGTAGGCGGTATTGCAGTCAGCTCTGGCGGGTCAGGTCGGGTTTCAGTGGAAACCGTAGTCCTGGAGAGATCTGGCGTTCCCATGTAGGGTTCGCAGAAAGCTGAGTAACTGGAGGTTACTGGGCTATGCGTATGATCACATGTAGAGCTTAAATGTTATGGTTTACTTGGTTTGAAATAATATTTTGAGAGATACAGTGATAGTGAAATGTCAGTTTTACATTGAGTTTCCTGATTATTGATTTTGATACTGAAACTTTGTGCCAGAGGATCAGAGCATAACTGACGATCTTAAAGAGAAAAAATTGTGAACCTTAATACTGACGAGACAGTAGAAAACTGGGCTTACATGTTGATTGGTTGTGTGATTTAATGTCAGAGGTTCGGTTTGTAGCCGTAATAGCCGTAAATCAGTACAAATCGGATGCAATACAACTGTGAAGGCAGTTGTCCGTGAGTACACGGTAGGTACGCAGACGACTCCGATGTTTGATTGGCGCAGACAAATGGGTGGCAACCGAGTGACTGGTGTAAGGCCTGGTTTAGTAACTGGAGGTTACTGAATGGGGGCAACCGAGTGGCTGGTTGAGTGCCTGGTTTAGTAACTGGAGGTTACTGAACGGTTATGAATCACATGTAGAGCTTTAGTTATTTGATTTGATTATAACGTGAGTCTATGGTAATTGACTGTATTATCAGTGATGCTCTGAATCCAGCTTCTATAATAGAATGTAATGTAGGAGGAGGAGAATTTTGTAGAAAATTTGATTGGAATCCTAACACTGTTTTGATTCAACCCTTACCTGGGTTAAGTCAGGAGTGACCGAGCAATGTGATACTGTGCGTGTAAAATTTTGTTACAGATTAACACACAGGGACGTGTGTCTTGTAGGATGGCCGTATCGGAATGGTCATCAGTACAGGACGTCAATTGACTACGAAACGAAAGTGCGAGGATTGTGCGCTTCGACAGAGTCTACGCGTCACGTTCGCTACAGTCGAAGAGGGGGGATGACGGTTGACGTTCAACGGAGCAACGACAACTATCACTTCTCTTGGAGACTCCGGGCGGGCAACAAGTACCTAGAAACTGTCACTCGTTTCGTGTTCAGTAATACAAAATAGTTATAGTCAGTTTTGTTAGATTTGATTTGGTGTGAACTTATAACGAACTGTGATGTGAAGTGTTGATACCGGCAAGAATCAAGCAATCCGCCGTCATATATATATATATATATAAAGTTGTAAAATAAATTAATGATACCTTTACAATATATCCAATAGGTTGCGAACTCTTCTCGGTAGTTTTATAGTGGATTAGTTCCAAAAACAATGCGATGTAACTGACGTTCATTTCAAGTATAATCCAGGTTGCGCATTATGTAATTTTAGTTTTGACACTGTCGCACTTTCCCACTTCGAATTGGCTCCATTATTGTAATAGCCGTCTGACGAGTGGGCTTATGGTCCACTGAAAGTTGGTAAAAATAAGTTTTGATAGGTGCTCCGCCGCGTAACTAAATTCAATTATGTGCTTATGCTTCTAGATAAGCATGAAATTCCTTGTGAACTTTTAGAAAGTGCTAAATAGGATATTTGTTATTATTTCTTTACATGTATTTATGAAAACTAGAGGATGCCCGCAGCTACGCAGGAATTTTTTTAACCGCAGTGTTTTTCAATCCATTGGGTATTTAGAGAAGTTCTATAACAGACGTTCTACAATCTAAGTGCTGTCCTACGCTTCCCAAGGAATTTACATGCCACATTTCAGCTTCTTGGGCCTAATAGTTTTTGCGTTGTATATCAGTCAATCAGTAACGTGAACATTATATATATATATATATATATATATATATATATATATATATATATATATATATATATATATATATATACTAGAGTATGCCAGCGGCTCTCTCTCTCTCTCTTCAGTCGTACACTCGTGACAGAGTGGTCGTCATAGGTGGTCGTGGCTACGTGATGAATGTCATGAGTGAGTTGTCATGCGGGTTTTTGGGTCGTCATCAGCCTTCTCCTTAGCTACTGAAGCCTTTGCGATGTTTCTCCATCTGTTGCGGTTCTTTGGATTGCGTGAGCACTCTACAATGGAACTCTTGAGTGGCAGATTTAATTAGGTCAATCCAGCGCGTAGGTGATCGCCCGCGAGAGCGCTTGCCTTCCACTGCGCCTAGGATGACCAGTCGCTCCATGGAGTTCTCATTTCGTGATACATGTCCAAAATACTTGAGGATTCGCATTTGCACAGTCGACGATAATCAGTTCTGAATTTTTAGCTCTTTAAGTATGGACACGTTAGTATGCCGCGCGGTCCAAGGTATCCGTAGAACTCGTCTCCAACACCACATCTCTAGCTCTTCAATTTTTCGGCGATCATTCAGCCTCATAGTCCACGTTTCTGCGCAAGAATGGGAATACGAGACTTGTCATTAGACGCATCTTGGTAGCTTTAGTGATGATGCGATTTTTCCAAATCTTTTCAAGCTTGCCTACAGCAGTTCTTGTTATGGCACATCTCCTTCTTATCTCGTCTTCACATCCTCTAGTGTTTGTAATAGTGGAACCAAGGTAGACGTAGCTCTGGACGACTTGACAGTTGCCAATCGAGAGTATTTCTGGTTTGTTCAATTCAGCTCGGTCCACTATCATTATTTCGGTCTTGTCCCTGTTTATCGCGAGTTCGAAGGAAAGGCGAATAACTGCTGACACGCCTAGAGACCGCAACTCTAGGCGTGTCAGCAGTTATTCCATGTCATCTTTTGACTGGGCCAGCGGCTACGCACGCACATTTTTTTTGGTTTATCCGTTTTGCTCGATCCCGTGGGAATTTCGAGAAATCCTTTCTTAGTGCTCCCCTACAATCCTCATGGCACATGCATGCCAAATTTCAGCTTCTTAGGCCCAATAGTTTTGGTAGTAGCGTGTCTGTCAGTCAGTCAGTAACGCAAGGATTTTATATATACAGATATATATGACGGGGAACCCATAAAGTTGCAGTCATCTGGTACACGGTTATTCTCCTCTTGCATCTTGTGGGGATACGAAATAACACCACAAATGGATAGTAAATGTCTTCTTTAATGATTTAAGAATATCACCAATCACAATTATTCACAAACTAATCGGATGGAAACGGATGCCTTTCGTGAGCTCACTCTCGCTTGCACGTGCCGACTCAACTGACTGACTTAATCGACATCGCCTCTGCACTTTGACAAATGACAGGCCGAATGTGCCAAGGAGCAAGTATACATGGAGTGATAGCTTTAAGCATAAACAAGAAACCTATCGTTATTTCTTTTTACTTGTAGAAAATTTCATATGTGTAACTGAGACACATGTATTGTATTTATTACCTCTTGAAATACTCATGTCGCATTTTTTTCAAAAGAAGAAATGACTGTCAATAGTGATGTACTCATGCATTAATCTTTTATTGGTATTGGTATATAATTCGGTATGTAGAGACAAGATAATCATTTGATTAAGTAATATACCAGTAGTATTTTATTTTACGAGCTTTTATTTAGAGTATAGTACTTAGGTGCCTACAAAGAAACAAATACTGTAAAAGAGAGGTAATAATAAGATATGATTGATCATATCTTATTATTACCTCTCTTTTTACAGTATTTAGGAAAGTAATTGAAAAAAATGTCTAAATAGTCAAAATCATTTATTTATACCACAAAGTAATGCACACGATAACTGCCCGGCAGGTCTGATACTATATGTATTATCAAAATGGGATGTACATGGGCGGAAACAGTTAACATTTACGAACAATATTTTCATCCTGAGTTCCAGAAGTGCAAGCCATGTTCACTCTTGAAGGTTTATAATCGATTCTAAAAATAAGGTTTCGTTATTTCGGACATTTCTGAAAATTACAACACAAATCTGTTTATGATATACCTACATATATGTATATATGATTACTATAGCATATTTTAACAGTTGCAATGTTGGTATATATTGATTGATAAAAATATAAGTTAATAATAATAAAGTAGAAGTACAAACCTCAGTATTAGATATCTGGTTAGTAAAAATAGTAGGCACAGCATAAGAATGCAAAACTTTTCTTTGAAATCCTTCTTGATAACAAGCAGACACAAAATCAAGGCAACAAAGTTTAGAAGAATTAGACTGTTGTCATTCTCCCTTTCTCATATGTCGGGCCCAATTTAGTTTCAAACCTTCATTCTTCGGAAATCTACAAAAAATCACAATTAATAACCAATTATTCAAATTATAATCTTTCAGAAACTGGTTTTCTAACTGACAGTTGTATTACAACACTATGCTCATATTTTTTATCGAAATATTTCTATTATATTTATTTCATTGTGACTATTGGAATAAAAATATGTGTCAACGGTGGTCATTATCTTTATCTTTAAGTATAAGCTTTACAAATATCATTGTAGAATTATTACGGCAGATATCTACAATTTTACTTATTATGACTTACCGGTGGTAAGATGTTTTTTGACCATTTTCGGTCAATAGTCCCATTTGGCTTTTACATCCGACGGCATTACAAACTACGGTCATTTTTTAATCTTAAGAAGTGGTCATATCTACAATTTTAATATTTTGTAGCAATTAAAATTACAATTTATTTCGACACGGCTTTCACTCCAGCTGGACGAACATCGACATGACATAACATTTTTCTTGGCATATGTCATTCAAGGCTGTATAAAAGCTCTATGGCTATCATACTCGAACATATGCAGTTTTGTAATTAAAGAGAAAAGAGATGCATATACGTTTTCTACTCATTTTGAAATGCACCCTCCATGTATACTTGCTCCTTGGAATGTGCTCACGAATGACATTGACATTGACGTTTCGCGAACTTGACAAGTGACAGGCTGATTATGTCACACGCACTCTCACGAGCGACATCTAGTGCTCAGTTTAGGTAACATCTTGGTAAGTATGTACGTCATGCGTTGCGACACATATATATATATATATATATTAGGTTACTAACTGACGTAACTCCTACGGCTAATTTATATTAAAATAAAATGTGTTCGCATAGCTGCAGGCAACCTCTAATATTGTTGTAACTGATACAACAAATTTTCGCAATAAACTCATGTGTGCAACTTTATATGGGGAACAGGTAGCGAGAGAAATGATGTACGGCCTCTCCTTTCGGGTCTAACACAAACGTATGTTGGTTAAGTATCATTATCTATATTATGGTGTATGAAATGAATTACGTACCTGATTGAATGGAAAGTGCAATATCTACGCCTAAAATAATGCTTAAACCTCAATCTGTAAATAAAACAATTTAAATTGGAGATTTGGATTTGAACGTTTTAACTTTGTCCTCGAAATGAGTGTTTATCGTGCTTAGAAAGTAGATAGCTATGTAAACAACGGAGAAATTAGCATGTTACCTGTTGACGCTTACCTACTTTTCGTACCTCGCATTTGAATTTCACGCCAGCAACGCTATACTATTTCATTTCACCTTTTACGTAGAACCGATGTTTTACTCCAATACATACCTACTAGAAGGCCAAATGTTTGTAGATATCCAATAGAATGTTGTAGTGCATTTGCTGATACGAGCAGTAAGCACAATTTACAGTTTTCACTGAGCTTAATATAAAAATCAGACACTTTACTTAAAATAAGGAATTAAAGCCTTACACCGTGCTCTCGTCTGGTGCCAGCTACTATAATTTAAAAGCCACTGATACCTACCCGTTTTTTGCGTATAATGACTAGGTGCAAAAATTACTGCCAAACACAACACAAAAATAATATAAATTAAAATTTTCATAAAAGTATAAGTCATCATCAATTGCTTGTCACAGGCTTCTTAGTATGAGAAGGATAACAATTTATAGTCTGCCACTGTGGTCAAGTGCGGGTTGGCAGACCTCACGTTATTTAGCAGAAGTATGCTTAAGTATTCAGTTCATAAGCTATATGATCGCTATAGTGTATTCCAAACTATAATACAAACCTTTAAGATCGGTACAAACCTCTCGCCAGCGCCGAGATACCTATATCAAATACTTATTGTCCACATTATAAGGACTGTCATCGGTGTCTAGAAATATTCTCATCGTCATCATATCAGCCTAGAGACGTCCACCGCTGGACATAGGCCTCCCCAAGGTTCTCCACACAGACAGAGTTTAAGCCGCCCGCATCCAACCGCTACCCGCGATCTGTGAACGTGTTTTCTACGTGAAAGCTGAAAGACCGCAGTTTCGTGTGCGTGGTCCCGCTACAAAGGAAGTTTTTGTTATGTAAAGCAACATACGAGCATCACACAAACACACGTGCACGTATGACGGAGCCACGTGTGTCGCGGTAGGTGTACACTCACATTATAATAATACCAGCCCGCACGTTGTTACATGAATTATTTTGTGAAGAATGGCTGTACTTTATTACATGAAAACAAATGTTCCAGTTGACTTGCTTCTGCACAGTGATCGCTGCATCGCAACAGTGAAAAAATATTCGTTGTTGATTTATCCTTTGTCCCTAATGGTCGAAGTTTTCGTTTTAATTAAGACCTCAAAAGCCTTACATTCGAGCTTTAATTTGATGAACCAATGAGTGAACAATCGATTCCACAGATTTGAACAGAAAATTACTTTGTTTTCAATGACTGCGAAAATATTCAATTAAATAGTTTCAGTGCTTTTTGAGGGACTAATATAAGATTAAACAGATATCTCAGTTGTAGATCGATGCCCTTATTCATCATGTCGACGGTTAAAAGGTAATGGGGCATAAGCGACAATTTTACCGAAAATGACTTTTAAATGCCATCCTATTAAAAAAAACGCTTTTTTCGAATGCGCTAACTCCCATGGCTCTACGATGATTTTTTCGTCACTTATGCCCTAGTAAAAAACTGCGTTTTAGAAGTATCATTTCGGTATAACCAACCGAGTTTTAGGCCTTTATTACCATACAGGCGCTTATACCCCTGGAAAGATGGCATCCTTTTTGGTTTATTGTCGGTAATATACTTTTACTTCTTATTGGCCTAGCGATTTTAGGCGGTAACGCCTCTTTACCATTAGCATCTGTTTTGTAACCTTGAATTTATGTCTTTTTACCTTTGTCATCAAAAATATTAAGCGTTGGTTATATCTTACTACTGTTTATAAATTTACAATGCAGTTGTTGCTTATACGCAATTACTAAAATCTAATTTGCTACTGAAATGTCGTTTATTTCCTACTACCAGTTAGGTACTATTTTAATACAACTCTGTCGCTCCCTATTACGTTGACCTGAAATTTGTAATATGGCGAAATTTGGGTGTAATATTTCATCTCTGCCTACCCCTTCTGGGGATATATAATCTATAAAAATAAAAAATTTTGCACTGCGATATCATTGGCTTCAGTTTAGATGACACTTTGCCGATGTTCGTAGCTTTGCCGTCATAATATTTATACCAGGCGACGTCCGCGGCTCCACTCTCGTGAATTATACACCTAAATCTTGTCTTTCTATTCCATCTATCTATCTATTTATCTATTTGCGAAAATCGTACAAACATCCGTTCGAGAATATTTTAATTTGTCGCGTTCATACACATAGACAGAACAGTCAAGAGGCAACTAACATTTATTTTTTTATTGTATTTATTTATTTATAGTCCTGTATCCCCGAAGGGGTAGGCAGAGGTGTAATATTACACCCACATTTCGCCATGAATTTTGAAGGTCCCACGTAATAGGGATATCTATTTTTTTTATTGTGCACCATATAATTAACGAAAGAGACATTACTAATAAAGTGTTTAGTAAAATTCTGATTAAACATGCGTATTAGAGATGTTATGTTTAGTTTTTAATTAGTATATTAACAAAAACTATAATTTAGTAAAAATACAACAAATTTTTCTCAATTTTATTTTAGTCTTAAGAGCACAAATTGTTTATTTATATACACAACATTTATCTTCAGAAAGATCTCCTTATTTATTTCTTGTAGAAGTGCTAAGTAGGTGAACTTCATAAGTGTCTACGAAATGTTAGTTCTCACGGATTGAAACTTTCCAACTGACGACATATATACGTACCTACACTACTTGCTATGAGTAGACAATTTACCATGTTCCACGTGAAATATACCTACGTATCATACGAAATACTTACGTACACTATTTCGAGCATCATTAAATAACATGATTTTCAAATATTATTAACCAATATACCGAGTGTCGTGGGTTCGGTTGCCACACGAGACAACACTTTGTTTAATCCACTCATTTTTCGTTTGAGCCTGGGTCTTCCTTGCATCTTTTGATTGAATATTTGTAAACTCCCCCGCAACACAGGGAAATGTATAGAGTAGGAGATATTTTGCTAGAGCAACGGGCGAGTCTAAAATAGAGGAGAGAAGCCGGCTACAAGAGTTTACCACCACGATACCAAAAAGAAAAAGCACAAAAAGTCAAGAATTAGATATTCCGTGGAAGTACTGCCCCCCAGTCCTCCTGGACTGGGGGGCAGTACTTCCACGGAATATCGACTTTAAGTAGTATACTGAGATACAGGGTGCTGGAGGCCCATCCCATTTTCCTTTTACCACATTTCACTTCTATTCCTTTTCCATCCCAAAGGCAAGCAAACGCACTTGGGATTCCTCTGGTCTGATCACGCTTGTGTTCATGGGCGGCGGATATCGCTTACCATCAGGCAATCCGTCCGCTGGTTTCATGTCTATTACATAAAAAAACAAGAGTATTGATTCACCCGTCGAATTTCTGGTTCTGTTATGAAAACGGAGAAAACATCACAAAGATAAAACGTAGTGATGATAGATTGCCCTTTTAACAGTTAATGCGAAAATATGATCGAAATCGTTTTCCAACCAAATGTAAGTAATTTGTGTTCGTCCTAACAAACAAAACGACTGTGTGTTATTATGTAGGCTCCTCTTAATGCAATATATTTGGATTTTATTATATGATATTTTCGCTTTACATGACAGATTTTCATTAAGAACATCATCTGAAAGTTTGTATCATATAGAAAGGTGACGATATAAGTGCACATACATATATTATGATGAAAATTTGAAACTTGACATGAAAGGCTTTATTTGTATGGAACGCCAGTATAGGATGTGTGAGTTTAATTAATTTTACATTTACTTTAATAAAGCGTGTAGCTGGAAGGGCTAATAACTGATGTTTATGATTTTATGTATATAATTGATTAATGTTTATTTTACATTGTTCGTACACTTTACTTGCTTTTGTGACTTTGTGACGCGGTTTTTAGATAGTCTTATAGGCGTCCGTACGTTTAAAACCAAGAATGGCCTTTAAATAGATTGCTTAATGGTTAAGAAGTAAGAATGAAGTTCTCTTTAATGTTCTAGAAGTCTGCCAATCCCAAGTGGCAAGTGTAAGCCTTGTTGTCAATATGAAAATTTAGGCCATTATAGTACGCTCAGACTGAAATTATTCAAATTATAAGTTTCTTGTGTGTGCACTTCGCATAAAAAATGTATCGATGTAAGATTAAAAGGATTATGCGTGAAGCAAGCGACACTGAATATGAAACACGGGGATTTAATTTTAATTAATTAATCATAAGCCCTGCTTACGACAATGAGAATACCGTATTAAAGTATTAAGTCAAATAATTATTTTTGTCTGATAGGACGTCAGTTAGTAACTATTGTACCTGTAAGAGAGTTCTAAGTTAATCAGCTAAAAGGTACTTACGTTTTACCGGCTATGTTCTCAGGAACGTTTTTTGTTATAAAACCTGCGGTGTAGTTACCTTGCAGCTGCTAAACTGGATATAACGTTGGCTGGTAGTTAAGACTTGAGTGCAAAGGATAGAAGGTAACAAAGATTTTGTTGAACTTTTGTTTCTTTTTATTGTTAAAGCATGTTTGTTTATTTACCTATTATAATTAAAAGAAAAAGTTAATATTATTAGCAAACTGCTAGCTGGCAACAAAATGTGTATCGTGATTTTTCAACGTATATACAGGCAGAGTCAAATAATACACCTAAAACATATTTTCGCATCTTCTATGCAATTAAAAAAGCCTTAATTTAAAAAGCTCCGATAAATGGCTTGTATTTGTACGAGTATTATATAAAAGATTATTTAGTATTCATAAATACCTTTATGCGCTATTCAATCCTAAGCAAACCTACTTTCAGTAATAACATTCTGTTAAAAACACTCGACAGTCTATTATCAATACAAATCCAGCGTTGCCCTACTCAGCTGTTTGCCTTTCTCCTGACAATGCCAAGTTTTTATGTTACACGACTCCCGTATATCCCGACATGCTATATTATACTATTGTTATCCTGTAATGAGGCCAAGTAGTCTCGACACAGATATATAATACGAACTACCTACGAATAATGTTATCTGCGAATGTGATTTCTTACTCATCTTATTGTCGTTAATTTGGGGCTGCTATTGTTGCTTGAGATCATGATAACAATGATTGAGGTCTTTAAGTATGAATAACACATAATACAAAGATATATCATAAACAAAATCAATAACGCTTAAAGACTGAAATACAATAGAATATAATAAAAATACAACGGCCTAAAGTAGCCCTAGCTTAGTTCAGGAATGTTCAACTAACTTTCTTTCCTTAACTCGAATGAAAAACATTTACAATTGTATATAGGTTGCGAACTCTTCTCGATAGTTTCATAGTGGATTAGTTCCAAAAACAATGTGATGTAACTGACGTTCATTTCATGTATAATCCAGTTTGCGCATTAAGTAATTTTAGTTTTGAAACTGTCGGACTTTCCTACTTCGAAATGGCTCCATTATTGTAATAGCCTTCTGACGAGTGGGATTATGGTCTGAAAGTTGGTAAAAATAAGTTTTGATAGGTGCTCCCCCGCGCAACTAAATTCAATTATGTGCTTATGCTTCTAGATAAGCATGAAATCCCTTATGAACTTTTAGAAGTGCTAAATATGATATTTATTATTATTTCTTTACATATATTTATGAAAACTAGAGGATGCCCGACGCTACGCACTAGGCATTTTTTTTTAATCGCAGTGTTTTTCAATCCTTTGGGTATTTAGAGAAGTTTTTTAGCAGGAGTTCTACAATCTTAGTGCAGTCCTACGCTCCCCAAGTTATTTACATGCCACATTTCTGCTTCTTAGGCCTAATAGTTTGGGTGTGCGTTTCAGTCAATCAGTAACGCAAGCATTTTATATACATAAATTTTAGGTTACTGACTGACGTAACTCCTACGGCTAATATTATATTAAAATGAAATGTGCTCGCATGACTGCAGGCATCCTCTAATATTGTTGTAACTGATATACCAAATTTTTGCAATAAACTCATGTGCAACTTTTTATGGGGAACAGGTAGCGAGTGAAATTATGTACTGCCTCTCCTTTCGGATCTAACACAAACGTATGTTGGTTATGTATCTTTATATAATGGTGTGTGAAATCAACTACGTAATTATTGAAAATGCATATCTACGCCTAAACCAATGCTGAATTTCCAATCTGTAAATAAAACAATTTAAATTGGAAATTTGGCTTTTAACGTTTTGACATTATCCTCGAAATGAGAGGTTATCGCGCTTAGATAGTAGATAGCTATGTAAACAACGGAGAAATTTGCATGTTACCTGTTGACGCTTACCTACTTTTCGTACCTCGCATTTGAATTTCACGCCAGCAACGCTATACTATTTTATTTCACCTTTTACTTAGAACCGATGTTTTACTCCAATATATACCTATTAGAAAGCTAAATGTTTGTAGATGTAATAGAATGTTGTAGTGCATTTGCTAGTACGAACAGTAAGCACAATTTACAGTTTTCACTAAGCTTAATATAAAAATCAGACACTTTACTTAAAATAAGGAATTAAAGCCTTTAACCGTGCTCTCGTTTATTGCCAGCTACTATAATTTAAAATCCGCTGATACCTACCTATGTTTTGCGTAGCTATATATGGGCGTTCCGTAGTCTCTGCCTACCCCTCCGGGAAACAGGCGTGAGTCTATGTATGTATGTATATATGGGCGCCTTACATGGGCGCGCAGGTTGTGCTGCCATCTATTTGAACTTTAGTAACTAAGATACTTCGCTGTTGTATAAGCTTTGTGTGAGAGGCATCTAGTGAGCCGATTGTTAACTAACGATAAGATGTGGAACTATTTCATATTTTTTTTTATTAAACCACCCAGTTTAAGTTGTAAATTTCTCTTTATAATTAATCTTATTTAAATTGTGATAGATTTCTTTATTCACTCATATTTTAACACGAAATAGGATAAAAAGGCAGTATGAGACTTTGTTATGAGGCTTACCCGCCAACGATTTCTGTACTTTTGCAACCAGTTTTTCTAACTAAATAAACTAATTAAGACCTGTCATAACATAATGTGCAAATTAATTGTAATTTGATATTATTTTAGTAATTATAACATTTTAATATGAATCATTTTTGTGATAACTTTAAAGTTATCACAAAAATGTAACTATAGTATTTTCGCTGTATAATGATATGCATGATAGTTCATGACTGACAATTATAGTGATGTTACCTAAGAAAATTTAATCGATTATTTATAAATATCGAATTAATTGGCAAACGACATGGAATCGTACGTAGTTACCGATTTTACATCTTCGAAATAAAATTCGTTTTAAATGTGTTTTGGCAAATATATTCACAAATAAAACGCAGTAATTTTAAAATATATTTTTTTTTATTAGTCACTGTCACTCGAACTAAAACCTCATAATTATCTGAATCTTCTCCAACAGAGATAATTATTTGCTGATCTCAAATTCGGTCGAGGTGGACATATTTATCCCAGTCTGTAAATATTGTCGGATTGGGTTTCGAAACGAGTCGCCCGAACTTGAAGGTATTGGTGGTGCAGGGTGCTTAAGGGAGTTAGTCTTAATCCCCTTAAAGTAATTTTGGCTGCCGGAGTTGCGTCTCAATATTTTTAAACAATTTCCAACAATTCTTCATTCAAATATGCAAAACGGAACGTAATTTTAGGTTTTCTGTGAAAGTAACTAAATAGGTGTGTCCGGTTCTCTTTTGACCTTTAACCACAGTCAACCTCACTTTATTAAACTAGTGGAATCAATAAAAGCGATATTTAGGTTTTATGTGAAAAAATGTGATACGAAACGCAACCGCCATCTTGTGTGAATGATAGTGAAAGGTAACGTAAAATTTGTGCGTCATTGCCCTCATTGCTTTCGAGTACTCAGGGTTCTGTAATAAGTAACTAAATAGGTTATAGTAGGTTCTCTTTTGACCCTTAATCCGATAATAGGAGCCCTGCGAAGCAGGTCTCCGTCAACATTAGTTTATTAAACTAGTGTGAATAATGTGGAAGTTGGCAGTGCCATACATACCGATGTATGGAGATTTTTTTTCAGAGGAAACCAAGTATTTCCGGCAAGTGAAAATGGTGAGGGGGGTTGCGAGATCTACCCCTCTCCCCTCCCAATCACTCACAACCCCTAAAAACGGCGACGTATTTCGAAACCTTTACCATATTGTCGATTGTGTTATTTCTACGACTGATTAATTTTATCAATGTAGGGATTTCGTATTGCCACCACATCGGAACTATCTATGTCAATTATTGAAGCTTTGCGCTCACGTTTCTTCGGAGTGGACAGCTTCTTGTCTTCAAAACTAGTTTCTCCAAATTTTTCATTGGATATTCGAGAAACTGAAGCCTTGCCGATGTCCAGAGCAGAGCTGCCGCAACTCTGTAATCAACACTGTCGATCGGTATTACCGGGCCCCCGTTTGCACGCTCTCGTTCAAAGAAGGTCCTCAAACGAAGCACTAACTCACGGCTTTGAGGGTTTAAAACTATATTTTTTGTTATTTTTGGCATTATACCTACCAAATAAAACACAACAAAAAAATAACTCGCCAAACAGGCAGAATCACAAACCGCATACAAGGCGCTCGTACTGACGTAATCGATCACAATATGGCCCCTCCTATTCATCGATTTCATGCCGATTCAATGGTGTCAATCTCTACTGACAGAGGGTTCGTTTCATGCATCTGACATTTTGAGGATTATATTTTATTCTATTTAAATAATTTATTTACAGTTAATAATAATTATAAAAATAGAGAGAGACATACTAGTATCAATTTGCTTTGTAATTTTAATAGATATATTTTTTTAATACTTGTTTTCTTTTGCCAATTTATTTGCATAAGTTGAAAGTAGTATGCGTGATACGTAAAATGAGAACCTTCATGCAAATCATCATACAGCGAAAATACTATAAAGTGGCATCATATAGAAAGCATTTCCGGATGATTATTAATGTAAGTTTGGCGCGAGTATCGGCCATTACTTTCCTGAATTTTGTACTGTAAGCTGATTTTTTCAAGAATATATTGAAGTTACCAGTGAATATATCTCGTTTAATTTATGGATCCTGGGGAATCTCCTGACAAGGCTGCCAATGCGCCGACAGCAGCGGCGGGATCGCAATCCCGTGATCCTGGATTACCACGCCAACCAGAACCGATGTTCACCATGGAGCAGGTCATGAGTCTGGTGAACTCTATCTCGAAGCAAGCCCAAGCAGCCGCCAGCGCCGTTACCGCCACACTATCACCTGAATCGCTATTACCACGCCACCGCCAAGATTTTTACCTGCCGCCGTTCGACCCCGATGAAAGATCGCATGATATTAGGGAATGGTGTTCCCACATGGACGAAACGATGTCTAGATTCAACGTACCTTCGCATGAGGCCCGCATGAGAGCGATTCTACAACTGCGCAAGAGCGAAGAAGAAGTGGGCTGACGCGTGGTCCCTGAGTACCACTACGTGGGATCAAGTGAAAACAGAGCTGATTCAAACGTTTGGCAGCGAGTTCCGGTATGCGGATGACGTCCACAAATGGAGAGTTTATACTTCTGACCAGGCATCGGACTACGCCGAGTACGCTACTACAGCCTGGACATTGTTCAAGCGAGTGAGACCCGAGGCTTCGGACGCGGACTTGGTGGAAAGTGTGATTACAGGTATCAATTCAGAATTTGTTCGTTCGGATTTGTTACGTAATACGCCTGAGACTTTGCCTAAATTAATATCTGTTTTGAAAACTAATGGTGAACGCACACTTATCCGAGCCGAACGCGTCGAACGCGTCGAAGGAAACGAATTTTAGAATTCTTGATATGAAATATATATAAAATATATATATATATATATATATATATATATATATATATATATATATATATATTCTTTTCTTTAATTTCATTGCAAAATATCATGACATAAAGACTAAAAATAAAACTAGTCTCTAGTAAAATAAGCACATCGATTTTTTATTTGTGTATAAACATTTGTCTATCAAGCAATCCCTATAGAAAAAACAAGACAATTAATTGCTAAATGCTTAAAACATTTACAAAAATCATTCCTTTAAAATAAACTGAAAGTCTCCGCCTCCCAAAACACTGTGGCCCTAAGTAAAAAATTAAAATAATTTGGGAAGGTGATTAATGATATAATAAAGCGGCTTATGGTCCCCGATTAGACTCATTAACGTACAACGGGTGGGCAGTGGAGTGGAACTGATCTATCAGTCGACCGTGAAGCGTTCGGTATCACCCTCGATACGAGCCTACGTAAAGTCTGATTGTTGCTTCATTGTTTAGATTTCGCAGCTTTCATATATTGTATATTGTAATATACAACGTTATTATGTCGCAAGGTCGTTTTAAGAGCACCGTAGTAAATTCAGGCGCCCTTATAGCTCCGCTATGTCTGTCCCTGCGTTCAAAGGTTGATCTCGGAGACAACCGGTTTTTTTATGACAGAAAACGAAGGTGGTGTGTTTTGTACACATCTGTACAAAACACAATACAAACTGAAATTAAAGATTGAAATTCATTTCGTCTGCATCTACAAACCCTTAAAAAGCTTGATATTTTTTAGGTTATATATGTGTACCTATGCCGTACCTTACTAAACTATACAATGCACCATCCATAATCAGAACTCGTACATGATTTTTGTTACGCAAAAGATGGTGGTTCTCACATGCTTTTATCGACGAGATACATGCAAGGTTTAGAATTGCAAAAAATTCTTAATTTTTGATTCAGTTTGCAATTGAAAGCAATAAAAATATCACACTATATACTTATCACTTAAAGTATTACAGAGCGATGTAAAATATTATACTAGCTATTACAGAATGTAATATGCAATAATTTCGTTAAGCGTTCATTTTATCTCACCATCATCATATCAGCCAAACGACGTCCACTGCTGGACATAGGCCTCCCCCAAGGTTCTCCACACAGACCGGTCTTCAGCCGCCCGCATCCAACCTCCTCCCGCGATCTTGACAAGATCGTCGGTCCACCTTGCGGGGGGCCTACCTCTGCTGCGTCGTCCGGTACGTGGCCGCCACTCCAGAACCTTTTTGCCCCAACGGCCATCGATTCTTCGAGCTATGTGCCCTGCCCACTGCCACTTCAGCTTGGCTATCCGGAGAGCTATGTCGGCGACTTTGGTTCTACTGCGGATCTCCTCATTTCTGATTCGATCTCGCAGGGAAACTCCAAGCATTTTATCCACATAAATATAACTCAACTCAAAACGCAGCTGCAGTAACCAACGCGTCCTATTACAGAATGTATTTAAATAGACAATGCAGTTTCGCAGAACCAGCCACATCATGCTTGCGCTTGTCTATAGCATTAACGATCAGTGTGCCTGCAAATTTCATAACTGGGCGATAATTTGAATGCCTCGTATATGCAGTTTTCTTCTTTGAGAGTGGAAATCGTCCAGTAAATTAAAACTCGAACAGCAT
Source organism: Euclidia mi (assembly GCA_944739405.2). Classification (NCBI taxonomy): domain Eukaryota; kingdom Metazoa; phylum Arthropoda; class Insecta; order Lepidoptera; family Erebidae; genus Euclidia; species Euclidia mi. The sequence continues at coordinate 69,043,638 of OX123184.2, forward strand.
AAAAAACTGAATTGGAAGTATCTATAAAATACATCTCTGTCCTATCTTTTAAGAGTCTTTTGATCCTTTTCGTGATGTTTTACCAAAATGGGCTGTATACATCCAGCGGTAACAATAGGTATTTTCAGCAAACCACCAACCGTACCTATCTCGGTACAGTTTGTATAACAAGAAACTTCGGATACCCACCAAAAATGCCAGCGGCACTTCTGCCTTATTTCAATATCTGCACAGGGGATCGGTAATTGACCTTCTTTCTAACCGCCGGTTATTGTGATCCACCATCGGTAATACAAATACTCACTCACTTTTAGATAATACCCATTCGTATTCAGAGATATCCGATTACTGAATGAGCACTTCACTGAAATCTGAAAATAAATAGAATATTCTTCTCTTAATGCGATGGAAAAGTCTTGGCCATAAAAACATCAGCGTATAATTTTAACTTACCAATTCATAAAGAAATATTTAATGTTTTCGAGGCAAAAAATTGATGATACAGGACAGGAAGAGATTATGGTATTAGTATGAAGGCTACATTTCTTCTAGTAAAATAATAACAAACAGATTCAACGTACCTCTGCAAGATTCAGCCAGACACTTACCATTATTCCATATTATTGGCCTCTGTGTACGTAAAAATTGCTTTACATCGTTGTCGAAGTATAAAAATTAAAAGCCACAGCAACTTAAATTCAGCCAAGGGTATGTTTTTAGCAACAAATTTTCAGTATCAGATTATGATCAATATAAAATATATCCAGATATATATTTCACACAGTTCAAAGAACAAAGAAAATTGGGAACTTATGTCCAACATACCGCATCTTTACTTAACGGTGATTTTCCATTACATACTCGTATAATAATATCAATCAATCAATGATATCGATATGGTACTGTGATATTTATATATTTATAATGTACATATATATTTGTGCTAAGGTTATTATTATTGTATGCAAACAGAAGACACAAAACGCTTCCGTGGCGTTTTTGTGGTGCGAATTTGTATTTTGTTTTTGGTCCAAGTAAAATATTTTTAAAGAGCAATACTTACTTATTTGCAGTAAAGCAAGGCAGCGATAGCCGAGTGGATATACCAACAGACTGCCATGCAGAGGGTATCGGGTTCGAATCCACGGCGCGCACCAATGACTTTTCGGAGTTATGTGCGTATTGAATTGTTAATTATCGCTTGTCCCGTGCCTCGGAGAGCACGTTAAGCCGTCGGTCCCGGTTTTCATGAAGATCTTTGACAGTCGTTACAGGGCGTCAGTACCTTCTAATTAAACTGACACTAGTCTAAACCATGGAATATCGCTATCCCTTCGGGTTGTGGAGGTCAGACAGGCAGTCGCTCCGTGGAAAAGCTAATATTCAGCCAAATCCGGTTAGACTAGTACGCGGACCCCAGATTGAAACTGAGATAACGCTAAGAGAAAGAAGGAGACTTACTTATTTGCAGTGTTCTTATTGGAAGGACAAAGTGGAAATGTTGAATTGCAACAACCTTTCTATTCGCAAGGGTGAGCATTTACGTCTCCATTTGTTGGTATGTGAGCTATCTTAAAAAGTCTCACCCTTACAACCTCGAAAATCACGTAAAGCTGCACATGCAAGTCTATGCCAGTCCTTCCGAGAAGTACTCGCAAAAATTCAGACATTGGTCTAAAACATAAAATATACCAACCCCTGTGGAGATCAAGCTGAGCTGAGGGAGAGGAAAAGCTGACGTTCTAGAAGCAGGTCAGCTTTTCCATTTCCTTTTCCATTCTGCTTAGACTTTCCAGTCTAACTACTTATCATACGTTCGCCTTGGCGCTTATTCTAGTCGAGATGGACTAGAATGGGCTGCAAGGTGACAGTTTTGGACGCAACCAGGACAACACTAGGTTGAAAAGATAAAACAGTTTCCTAGTTAAAATTGAGTTTAAAAAATTTACTTGAACCTTTCAACGTCATCATTGTCAATACTATTAAAACCAATACTGAATCGCTAACATTAGAGTAGACAAGGGAACGTTTAATAAAGAAATCGTATTAGTCAAGTCATTGTAGGGGGTTGACCACGGAAAATCGACATACCCAGTATATTACCACGTCAAAACTTGTATTTTGGCATCCTAAAACTGTTCTCAAAAGTCACATATAATTGGATGTCCGCAAGTGTTAAATTCAGGGGTCACAAAAATCGATTTATTATATATTTTTGGCAAATATCTCGTTTTCTATGGGTTTTCCGCTATTTGTATTTATGATCAGTATTGTAGAGAAGTAAATTTTCTACAATTTTTCTATTTAACATTTTTTTATACCTTGAACTGTTTTCAAGATAGAGGGCGTAGAGACGCGGTCAGAGAATCATCTGAGGTTAACTGGCAGTCTCGATCAAAAACTCGTAATATTAAGGTTATAATTTATTGCTAAACATATAATTATCATCTTTTATTAACTTTTAGACTAAATTCATTTTTTTTGGTTAATTATCTATTTTTAATTAAGGGTCAATTTATTTAATAACACTTACCTGGCCATGTAATTAAGAAATTGTTGAGGAAAATACCAACATTGTTTTTTAATTATAATCTTATTTATATTAATGACTTTCTTTATAAATAAAGAAGAAAAAAAAATATTGATGTTTTTATCAAACGTTTCATTTTATAGATTTATTATAGTAAAAATTAATAAAAATTTCGAGATCAAGTTCTAATTTCAATTCTATTCTTCTTCTTCATCATCGTCCTCATCGTCCCACTGCTGCATAATTTCGTCAACATTACCGTCTTTAACGACATTTGTCACATGTCATGATTTCTGGTTCAAAGAATTGTATCATCATTAATATCAGTCTGATATGGTACAACATTGAGACAAGCTTGTCCATTACACTGGCCGTAAGCTAAGAACACTGTAACCCCGCTTTCCTGCATCCACATCTTAAGCCACAGCCACTTTTGCAGTTACAGAAGATTGTATTGAGTAATTCATCTGGAGCAGGTGGTAAAATAGTCATGATAGGTTCTAGGGATCCGTTACGCATAGTCCAACTCCATCCATGAGGTTCTAAATCATGCCCTAACCAGGTTTGAATCTGATAATAAACGTGATTGAAATGTTGCCGAGCTGCTCCACTCGTTGGTGGAATATTTGATAACTGCACAGGTTTATTCGATTTTGTTAACTTGTCCTATAGTGCATAACGGAGATGATCGATACTATCCACATTTTTCAATTACCGAACGAGATTATGAGTGTTTTTGAATTGATAAATTTTAGAATTATTTTAAAGAAAGATTGAATTTAAACTAAAAGTTAATAAAAGATGATAATTATATGTTCAGCAATTTTATCCTAAATATTACGAGTTTTTGATCGAGGCTAAGTTGACCTTAGATAATTCTCTGACTGCGCGCTCTGTGCTCTCTATCTCGAAAACAGTTCAAGGTATAAAAAAAAATCATAGAAAAGTTGTAGAGAATTTAATTCTCTACAATATTCATAAAATATTATAAAAATAAAAAAATCAATTTTGGTGACCTTTGACACCTGAATTTAAAACTTCATCATCATCATCAGCCTGCAAGGGTCCACTGCTGGATATAGGCCTCTCCAATTTTATGTTATCTTGGTTTTTTTCCAAGTTCATCCGGAGACCGATGCGGGCAGAAGAATCGGCTACTCAGCATATACTGCAAGTCCTGCACGGTTTCAGCCACGATGACGATATCGTCTGCAAATCTTAAGTGTGAGAGGTACTCGCCGTTAATGTTAATACCGCGTCCTTTCCAGTGCAGCGTCTTCAACATATCCTCCATTGCATTTGTGAACAATTTGGGGGAGATAACATCACCTTGTCTCACACCTCGATGCAAGTGGATAGGTTCAGACTGCTGGTTCTGTACTTGGATGGTCATAGTCGCGGCGTTATACAGACCTATCAGCACTTGGACATATCGCCAATCGACTTGGCACCGTTACAAGGACTCCAGAACAGACCAGGTTTCAATGGAGTCAAAGGCCTTCTCATAGTCCAAAAACGCTAAACACAAGGTCTGATTATATTCCTCTGTCTTCTGTATAATCTGCCGCTCTGTGTGGATTTGGTCTATGGTGCCGTATCTTCCTCGAAAACCGGCCTGTTCGGGTGGCTGAAACTCGTCAAGTCTACGCGCGAGACGATTTGTAATGACCCTTGAGAACAGCTTATAGATATGGCTCAAGAGCGAGATAGGTCGATAGTTCTTCAAAAAAGTTTTGTCTCCTTTTTTGAAGAACAGAACGACAACGCTCTTGCTTCACGCCCTTGGAGTTCTCCCCGAGAAGAGGACATGATTAAATATGCGTTGGAGCTGCACAAGTATAGGTTTCCCACTTGCATTTAGCAGCTCCGTCGTAATTCCATCGTTATTCGCATTTTTGAGCTGCCTTAGGGCCAGCACGACTTCGTCCAGGCTGACATCTGGCAACTCTTCCGTGAGGTGGCGGGTTAAAGTGGCTCTGGGATCCTCGGAGTCGGGTTGGGGACGAGACGCCTTCGAGGTGTAGAGGTTGCCGTAGAAGTTTTGAACCTCCGCAAGAATCTCCGGCCTAGAAGTGACGACTTTCCCGTCTGACGTGGTCAGCTTCGTCAGATGGGTTCGACCTAAATGCTGGATAAAGACATTCGACCTGCGTTATTTAAGGCTACTGCTCTGCTCCCGTCACTCATAGCGTGATGTTTTATAGCCTATAACCTTCCTCGATAAATGGGCTATCTAACACTGAAAGAATTTTTCAAATCGACCCAGTAGTTCCTGAGATTAGCGCGTTTAACCAAACAAACAAACAAACTCTTCAGCTTTATATATTAGTATTAGATAAGATACGAGACTTCGTCCGCGGCTCCACTCTTGTGAATTATACACTTAAATCTTGTCTATCTATTCCATCTATCTATCTATCTATTTGTGAAAACCGTACAAATGTCCGTTTGGTATTTTTTTAATTTGTCGCGTTCATACACATAGACAGAACAGTCAAGAGGCAACTAACATAATTTGTTTATTGTACACATTATTAATAAAGTGTTTAGTAACATTCTGATTCAACATGCGTGTTAGGTAGATATGTTTAGTTTTTAATGAGTATATTAAAAAAAACTATAATGTAGTAAAAAAAGCAACACATTTTTCCCAATTTTATTTAAGTGTTGAGAGCACAAATTGTTTATTTATATACACAACATTTATCTTTAGAAAGATCTCACAATTTATTTCTTGTAGAAGTGCTAAGTAGGTGAACTTCATAAGTGTCTACGAAATGTTAGTTCTCACGGATTGAAACTTTCCAACTGTCAACATATATACGTACCTACACTACTTGCTATGAGTAGACAATTTACTATGTTCCACGTGAAATATACCTACGTATCATACGAACTATTTACGTACACTACTTATGAATACGAGTATCATGATAAAGATAAAGATAAGATAAAGAAATATTTATTTTTCGCTACACACAAATTTTTATCTATGTAGGTACACATAAATACACGAAATGTGAAAAAAAAAACAAAACAAAATTGACAAATAAGATAGAACTAAGTAAAGAAAACAAAAATAATAAACAAAAAAAGAAAACAAGAATAATACATAACAAAAAAAATAGGCAGGATAGAAGTAGTAAAGATTTTTGCGTGCAGCCAAAAAAAGGACCTAATTCGACATTATGCTAGGCAAAAGCCTGGCGCCGATTTTCAATCAGGCCCTCTTGTGACTCACGCATGTGATATCAGATACTATAGGTAATAATAATATAATTATAATAACAATAAACATAAGCATAGAAATTGTTATAGATAGACTAAATAAATAACTATGTAACGTATTTAAATCATAATTGAAAAAAAAAAAATTGTACTTATACATATACATAAATATTTAATAAATTATGGACTTATAAAACGTTAAAAATATTAGGCACCGAAGGCGAAGGCACAATGCGCGCGCGATGATCTATCGGCGCCAGAAGGGCGGGGTGGCGGCGGGAGGCGCGAGGCGTGTTGTAATTGTAAACAAAGCCTGCGTCACCCGCCAGTCGCCGCATCACCACCGGCGAAGCTGTTTGTACCGTTCGCGTTCCCAAAGAATGGGGCGAACTCGCATTACATACGCCGAGCGTCCAGTAACTTCACACGGTGCCATTATACATAAGTATATATTATGAATGTTATGCTAGCAGTTATACAGTAACGTCATTGAGAAAGAAAACTAACAGCGAACTATGGTAAGTGCAGGTACAGCGCGATGTATAATATGATAATATAACTGAAGATTCTTACAATACTTTTACTTCTTGTGATTATGACATTTCAGATTCACACGGAAAAAGGACCAGTTCGAGTGATATAGGAAGTTAAGGCAATAGAATACGGTATTTATACAACAACAACACAAGCTCGAGTGCCAGGCGGCCGCCCTACTAAAGGTAAGATGAAATGCTCACCATATCTTATACTAATATATAAAGCTGAAGAGTTTGTTTGTTTGTTTGGTTGAACGCGCTAATATCAGGAACCACCGGTCCGACTTGAAAAATTCTTTCAGTGTTAAATTGCCCATTTATCGAAGAGGCTATAGGCTACATAACATCACGCTATGAGCGACGGGAGCAGAGCAGTAGCCTTAAATAACGCGGTTGTGACCGCGGGCATCGTCCAGTGTTGTGTATACATCTATTAAGGTTACCTACAGACAGCGAGACTTTAGAGCGGAAAGATATGCATTACTAAAGTAATTGATTTGTTTCAGGTTTAATCTACGGTTTGATCGCACAGCGTATGCTCAGGCTAACCGTTAATAACATCAATGACGCCTACAACAGAATACGAACCTTATAGACATGGAATAATGCTGCTAAGCTTAACAGTAAGTTATAAACAATCAATTACAATAATAGCTATGACTAGGTACACAATCATACGATACATTCATAATAATTAGGAACTTAAATTTAGTATAGGTATAAAAATTGTTTTGTAAATTTAATCAAATCAATACATTTGTCAAAAATAAAATCGTATTATTAATAAAATAATTATATGGTTAAATAATAATGTCATAAGGTACTGAATAATTACAATAATAAGATTATGTACAGAATCATAAATGTCATTCCCGATTAAAATTAATATTATATAGCCTAAGTGAAAATAAAATTGTAATATGATTTATAGAAATCAAATGAATTGTTACGAACTATTATATATATTATAACAGTCGCAATTATATTAATTATAAAATTATTTTAATATACTAAATAGGTGATAGTTAATGCTTATTACTTTGTAGCTGATTTTAATTTTAAATTAAGGAGGCGTTTATATTGATATTACCTAATTTATGCTGCTCTTCCATAAGAAACTTTTTCAATTTTTTCCTGAATGAGTGTAATGATGTGAGATTTCGCAATGGAGGGGGGATATTATTCCAACATTTCGAAGCAGCATAGCGAAAGCTGCCTCTAAATGCCTCTGTGCGATGTAGACCAATAGATAATTGTTTAGAGCACTGTCTGTTTCGTTCATTGCTATTTGCTACCCACTTCAGTTTGTCATACAAATATTGCGGTTGTTTTAACTTAATTACACCAAACATAAGACAAGCCAAATGCAGTTTTCTACGTGATTTCATTTTTAAGATCGAGTTCTTATTCAAATATGGCGTTACATGACATCTAAATGGCACTGAAAAACAGAAGCGAGCGCATGCATTCTGCACCCTCTGTATCTGTCTCTCTGTACGCGCTAAGAGTCTAGGACCATACACGGCATCCGCATAATTTAATTTACTTAGTATCAGGGAGTCAACTAGCTGAACCCGTAATTCTTCCGAAAGATAGGGACGCATTTTATATAACAATCTTAGCCTGTAAAAACAGTTCTGTACGGCATCACATATATGCTTCTCAAATCGAAGGTCCGAATCCACTATTAGTCCAAGATTCCGGGCCTCAGACACTCGCTCTATTGGGCTCCCTCTTAGATGAAGGCTAGCTGGCGAATGCAACAAACTCAAATTCTTTTTGGTGCCGAATACCATGTATTTCGTCTTTGATGGATTCAACAACAAGCAGTTACTCTCGGACCATGTGACCAGTCGCTCAAGGTCTTCATTCAAATCTTGTATAGCCTTTCCGAAATCACCGACCTTAAAGGACAAATAAACCTGCACATCATCCGCATAAATATGATAGTTACAGTTTTTAATTGACTGCTTGATGTCCGCACAGTACAAGCTGAAAAGTGTCGGTCCTAAAATTGAGCCCTGCGGCACACCTCTCGTTAGAGAGGCAAGTGACGAGGTCATAGTGGCTCCACCTGAAGTATTCAGCTCCACAAATTGCATTCTATTACTCAGGTAGCTATGGAACCACATTAGTGTGCTGTTGTCGAATCCATAAAAGCGCAGCTTAGATATTAGTAAATTTACGTTTATGGCATCAAACGCGCGGGAGTAGTCCAACAGGACCAAAATAGTACACATTCCCTTATCCTGGGCAGCCAGAATGTTATCGGTAACATCCAAAAGGGCCGTCGTAGTGCCTCGAAATCGTCTAAAACCGGACTGCAGTGTAGGCAAGATACTGTTCTTTTCCAAGAACTCGGTAAGCTGCCGGCTGACAACCTTCTCCAAGACCTTAGACAGACATGGCAAAATGCTTATAGGCCGCAAGTCATGTACGCTAGTTGGGTTCGGTATTTTAGGTATCGGTCTAACACTAGCTATCTTCCATATGTCAGGCACTGTAGATGTCATAATTGAGCGATTAATTATTTCTGTTATAGCTTGTAGTGTGTGTGCTAACGTCATTTTAATCATTAACAAATTAATTCTATCGAATCCCTCAGCGTTTGACTTGAGACCGTGTATAATACGAGAGACGACATCTTGGTCTACAGTTGCCAAACTAAATGTTGCGTCACAGAATCTATGATATTCATGAAAAGTTAGATAAGAAATGTTAGTGTTTGTATTACCAGGCACAGTCAAGAAAGTACTATTTATTGTTTCTGGATCATTAAAATGCGGAGGAATATCAGCCACCTTTTTGGGCGGTAATATTGTATTTTTTAAGTTTTTCCATAACATTTTTGGATTTTTAATTTGATTATTAATATTATATTTATAGTACGCAACTTTTTCATGAAATAACGCGGCAGTAACTGTAGACTTTAACTGTTTATAGTAATTTTTACTGGTTTCTGTCTTAAGTCGCCGAAATTTAGTCAACGCATCGTCCCTACGCCTCATCATTAGTTTGATCGTGTCAGTTACCCATGGGTAAGAATGACTCCTCACAGCGCAAACACTTAAAGGAGCGTGGATATCAAAAACCATAATTAGCCATTCATTCAAAGCACTCACCATATCATTCACATTGTCCAGTCCAGATATAAGATCCCATCGTATTTTATCCAAATGACCAATTAAAGTTTCACTGCAGATGTTTGAAAATGGACGTCCTCTATACATCTGCGGCAGAAGTTTGTGCTTCCTAATACTAAGCTCGCAACTTATAAAAGAATGGCTGTTAATTAACTTAAATGGTTCGATCCTAACATATCTCGCACTTAGGTCCGTGTACACCAGATCAATTAAAGTCTCACTGTCCTCGGTAAAGTGTGTAGGAGAGGACACAAGCTGAGCGAGACCTACGCAGCCAAAAAATTCGTTAATCTTCTTAGCTTTAGTGTCATTACTATTTTGAATGTTAACGTTAAAGTCTCCCAATAAAATGAAGTGATCGCAGTGTCCTAAGGCACTTAACGTAAGACTGATAGCATCGATAAATAAATCTAAATTTAGCCACGGAGGACGATAAGCCGTGCCGATTGCGATTTTCTTTCCGTGCAACGTAAGTGTAAGCCACATCTGTTCCACGGAATCGAACCTGGGATCGCCTGTACCCGTCCACGTACGCGCACTAATGCCGTGTTTTATGTAGAACCCTACGCCACCGCCGCGACCGCCGCGAACATTCGCTGGCCGCGGAGTGTGCCGGAAGCGATATCCTGACAATATAGGCCCCCGTGCCTCTTCTCCTCGTCTCAGCCATGTTTCATTTATTGCTAAAATGTCGACCGGATCACGTTCAACCATTGCCACAAAGTCCTCGTGGTTCGTACCAAGAGAACCCGCGTTCAGCAATCCAATTCTTAGGTATTTATTAGTGACCGCCATTATAATTACGTATTTCATTGCACCGCACTACATACAGTAAAAGATCAGCTGTGCTATTGCATACTATAAATAAATATCCATCGCTAGCATCGTCAATTGAAAAACTTATTGAATGAAGAAGCCAACACAACGCATAAATGTACATACCGCTTTGTAATCTGTTTGTAATATCTGTGTTTATTATAATTATTAAGTTTAAGGAGTAAATAAATGTGTAAGAAGTAATATGTAAATATGTTATATAAAGGATATAATATATAGCAATATATAGTAATACTGGATATATTATGTAACTATAATCGGAAAGATTTTTATGTGTAATGATAGTATGATTGCAATATTGGTCAATAAAGAAACGAATAATTCCATAGACATTATAAGATAACAATTTAAATAATAATAAAAACAAATTATGTGAGTACCCTGTGTAAACTATAATCAAACTTGTCATTAGGCAAAAAATTTGTTTATATCGTTATCACTAAATATACGATATGTAGGCGCCCCATCTTCTCTCTTGGCGAACACCTTCCCATCCCTCGACCACACATATCTCCACTGCCGACGGCGCCCAGCCTCAAAAGCCCGGCGAAACAGCTGATGATTAGCGTGAGTCAGGCGTTCGTTTACATAAATGCGACGTTGCGAGCCCGTCACACCGATGTCAGTTGTTGTGAGTACTCGCCGCACGCGTGCCGCCTTTAGTAAGGTGTCGCGAGTTGCGCGTCGCGCTAGGCGTACAGCAAGCACTCGCGGCCGCTGCGCAGATGGATCGGCAGAGGGACCAGCCGTCTCAACCTTATTTCGAAGCGCGGACCCAATGCGCTCAACGTGCACGATGTCTTGGTCCTGTATATCGACGCCCAGCTTTGTTGCCATCAGCTTGATAACGTGAACGGCACTCTCTCCCTTTTGCTCGGGTAGCCCCGCCACAAGGACATCATTGAGCAACAATTGTTGGTCCCTGTCGTTCAATTCACGTCGCAGCATGGCAACAGTCTCCTCAAGATGCTCGTTAGTTGAGGTCCTTTCCTCTAACGCCTGTTCTATAGCCGTGACTCTCGACTCCACAGTAGCGACCTGATTTAAGCATTTGCTTATCGTGCTCTTAAAGTCTGCTATCTCGTCTCGGTACTGGCGGACTTCGTTCCTTATGGCAGACATCTCTTCTCTAAGCGCCCTAAGCTCATGTACCAAATCTCCGCCGTGTTGTAAGTGACATGAGTGTTCACCTTGGGCGTTTAGCATTTTTATAGGCGTGGCAAAGTTGTCCTCTCTAGGCAATGTAGAATTGATGGGCGAACTGCAACCAGTACATGTCCAGCTGCCGACTGCGGTATCGGATGCTGGAACACAAGCGCGATGAAAGACGGATGGGCATTTAGTACATCGCATACTGTCGTTCAGGGTCTTAGCAGAAATTATTTTGCCGCAAGCCCCGCACTTGACCATGATTGTTGATCGCACAGTCTCCGTAAAGCGCAAGGATTTATTGTTTACAGTTCAACGCAGCGACTAGCCAACGCAAGAGTACAGATCAATACTGTCTTAATAGTTCCTACAAAAACTCACAGATGTCACTGTTCTAAACAAAACTTTTAAGGCTGTGTATAAGGCTGTATACTGAAATGTCGATGTTCGCAACTTGTCAATTACAACCACCGATCACCACACTATGTAACAGTCACAGTATATATACGTAAGATTGTTTGTAGTGTAATTTAGTGTTTTTTTCTATAGATGCTAGGGTAGAATCACTGTCACTCAATGTTATAAATATTTAAGTACTAAGTTTATTTAATTTAATGCTTATTATGTCACTGTATAATACTAGTAATTGTTTATTGTACACTATACTGTAAGTTTACGAATAAATTAGTCCTCAAAGCACTGTGTTTATATTTTTAAAACTGACAATCACCGTAAGCAAACAGCTGATATCAACGTCCGTGACGTCACTCCATGAAATCCATGAAATAACATGATTTTCAGATATTATATTATTAACCAATATACCGAATGGTAGCGCCATCTACCTTCCTATCTATAACTAATCGAGCCTAACTAAAAAAACCGAGTGTCGTGGGTTTGATTGCCACACGAGAAAACACTTTGTTTAATCCACTCATTTTTCGTTTGCGCCTGGATCTTCCTTGCTTCTTTTGATTGAATATTTGTAAACACCCCCGCAACACAGGGAAATGTATAGAGTGGGAGATATTTTGCTAGCGCAACGGGTGAGTCTAAAATAGAGAAGAGAGTTACAAGAGTTTACCACCACGATACCAAAAAGAAAAAGCTCAAAAGTCAAGAATCTGCTGGACTGGGGGGCAGTACTTCCACGGAATATCGACTTTAAGTAATATACTGAGATTCTGTATCTCTGCTGGAGGCCCAATCCCATTTTCCTTTTACCACATTTCACTTCTACTCGCCTTTTCCATCCCAAATGGCAGCAACGCACTTGGGGTTCCTCTGGTCTAGTGATGCTTGTGTTCATGGGCGGCGGCAATCGCTTACCATCAGGCAATCCGTCTGCTGGTTTGACGTCTAATACATAAAAAAACAAGAGTATTGATTCATCCGTCGACTTTCTAGTTCTGTTATGAAAACGGAGAAAACATCACAAAGATAAAACGTAGTGATGATAGATTGCCCTTTTAACAGATAATGCGAAAATATGATCGTAATCGTTTTCCACCTAAATGTAATTTGTCTTCTTCCTAACAAACAAAAACGACTGTGTATTATTAAGTAGGCTCCTCTTAATGTAATATATTTGGATTTTATTATATTATATTTTCGCTTTACATGACAGATTTTCATTAAGAACATCATCTGAGAGTTTGTTTCATATAGAAAGGTGACGATATAAGTGCAAATACATATAATTATGATGAAAATTTGAAACTTGACATGAAAGGCTTTATTTGTATGGAACGCCAATATAGGATGTGTGAATTTAATTACTATTACATTTACTTTAATAAAGCGTGAAGCTGGAAGGGCTGATAACTGATGTTTATGATATTATGTATATAATTGATTAATGTTTATTTTACATTGTTCCTACACTGAACTTGCTTTTGTGACGTTGTTACGCAGTTGTTAGGTAGTCTTGATAGTCTTATAGGCGTCCGTGCGTAAGAACGCGATATAAGATCGTTTGCTTAATGGTTTAGAAATAAGAATTAAGTTCTCTTTAATTTTCTAGAGTTCTGCCGATCCTCTTTTGACCAGTGTGGTGGGTGATATATCTTGTCGTTAATATACAAAGCGGCCTGAAACTATTAGAAAAAATATATATTTAGTCCATTATACTACGCACAGACTGAAATTATCCAATTCATAAGTCTCTTGTTGTGCACTTCGCATAAAAATGTATCAATGTAAGATTAAAGGATTATGCGTGAAGCAAGCGACACTGAATATGAAACACGGGGCAATAATTTTAATTAATTAGTCATAAGCCCTGCTTACGACAATGAGAATACCGTATTAAAGTATTAAGTTAATTAATTATTTTTGTCTGATATGACGTCAGTTAGTAACTATTGTACCTGTAAAAATCGAGTTCTAAGTTAATCAGCTAAAAGGTACTTACGTTTTACCGGCGATGTTCTCAGGAACGTTTTTTGTTATAAAACCTGCGGTGTAATTTCCTTGCAGCTGCTAAACTGGATATAACCTTGGCTGGTAGTTAAGACTTGAGTGCAAATGATAGAAGGTAACAAAGATTTTGTTGAACTTTTGTTTCTTTTTATTGTTAAAGCATGTTTGTTTATTTACCTATTATAATTAAAAGAAAAGTAAATTTTATTACCAAACTGTTAACTGGCAACAAAATGTGTATCATGATTATGCAATGTATAAACAGGCAGAACCAAATAATACACCTAAAACATAGTTTCGCACCTTCTTTATAACAAATTGACTTAATTAAAAATGTTCCGATAACTGGCTTGTATTTGTACGAGTACCTATAGGTATATTTATATAAAAGATTATTTAATATTCATAAATATCTTTTGACTGCCTCCGTGGTCCAGTTAGTAGCGTATGCGACTGCTGATCGGAGGTCCCAGGTTCGATTCCCGGTTTGGGCAAAAGTGTTACTGGGTTTTTTCGAATTCTAAGTAGCAGCACGGAGTCTGGTGATGTGCCCAGTAACGGCTGAGGCTCGCCCCTTTTTACGTGGGATCAAAAAATTCATGGCGAAATATGGGTGTAAAATTACACCACTGCCTACCCTTTCGGGGATACAGGCTCGCCTGTATCCCCGAAAGGCAGCGTGAGTCTATAAAAAAAATAAAAAAAATATAAATACCTTTATGCGCTATTCAATCCTTAGCAGACCTACTTTCTGTAGTAAAATTCTAGTTCAGATACTCAACAGCCTATTATCAATACAAAACCAGCGTTGCCCTACTCTGCTGTTTGCCTTTCTCCTGACAATGTCAAGTTGTTATGTTACACGACTCCCGTATATCCCGACATGCTATATTATACTATTGTTATCCTGTAATGAGGCCAAATAGTCTCGACACAGGTATTAGGTACTACATACGAATAATGTTATCTGCGAATATGATTTCTTGCTCATCTTATTGTCGTTCATTTGGTCCTATTGTTGCTTGAGATCATGATAACAATGATTGACGTCTTCAAGTATGAATCACAGAACACAAAGATATATCATAAGCAAAATCAATAACGCCTAAAGGCTGAAATACAATAGAATATAATAAAAATACATCGGTCTAAAGAAGCCCTAGCTTAGTTCGGGAATGTTCAACTAACTTTCTTTCCTTAACTCGGATGAAAAACATTTACAATTGTATATAGGTTGCGAACTCTACTCGGTAGTTTCGTAGTGGATTAGTTCCAAAAACAATGCGATGTAACTGACGTTTATTTCAAGTATAATCCAGTTTGCGCATTATGTAATTTTAGTTTTGACACTGTCGGACTTTCCTACTTCGAAATGGCTCCATTATTGTAATAGCCTTCTGACGTGTGGGCTTATGGTCTGAAAGTTGGTAAAAATAAGTTTTGATAAGTGCTTTGCCGCGTAACTAAATTCAATAATGTGCTTATGCTGGTGGATAAGCATGAAATTCCTTGTAAACTTTTAAGTAACTAAATAAGATATTTGTTATTATTTCTTTACTACCGGCACGTCCCGGCTTCGCACGGGTGATCCCTAACATTTTCTAGAAATAAATATAGCCTTTGTCACTCAGGGATAATGTCGCATTATATGGTGCCAGAAATTTAAAATCGGTCTTGTACTTTTTAGTTTATTCGTTACAAACATACAAATCTTTCCTCTTTATTACATTAGTATAGAAGTATAGATAAACTTTTAAGTAACTAAATAAGATATTTGTTATTATTGTTTTCCAATCCCTTGGGTATTAATTAATACGTCCAATAAAAGAACTGTTCTCAGTACTGAGATAAAAACACTAAGGTGTCTGGATATACAGTGAGTGTGTGTGTGTGTGTGTGAGTGAGTGAGTGAGTGTGTGTGTGTGTGTGTGTGTGTGTGTGTGTGTGTGTGTGTGTGTGTGTGGGCGTGTGTAAGGGCCTGTGTTATTTTTTATTCTATTATATTATAAATATATTATAGGTAAATTATAATTATATTATAGGTTTTTCCGATAGTTACCTATTTTCTAAGGAATAACGCTAATCACAACCTAGTTATAATTCTCAAATAACCTTCAAATTATTGAGATTTATTAGGTCAATATTTACGCAACTTGAGAAAGAGGGGAATCGTCTTTTAAGAGTTTCTAACTGATGCGGCAGGGCGTCAAATAACACTTTGACACAATTGAAATTGTTACAGACTGGGGAAGACGAAGTCAAACTTTTTAATTTTTTGAAAACGGAAGCATGGTTATGCTTTTCTCACTGGTTTTATCTTTATTTAAAATATTAGGTACAAAAAATTGCACGTAGACCTCTGTCTACATTGTTGTCTAACCGCAATATTGTTATCTAACAATATTATAGTTTGTTGATATGTCTGCCTTACATAATGGTAAAGCCCAAACTATTGAAGCTAGAAACTTATTTGGACAGCGAAGGAAAGGTTTTAACTTTTAACACGCCTCCTCTAGAGGTACAGATAAAAAAAAATGTTTATTTTCATTTTCTTACGAGCTATAAGTCTGTTCAAGATACGAAAAAATAAAATTTAAACAAACCATAAAAATGGTTCTTGTTATGTCGCCTACCTACCAAAAAAGTAGATTTTAGTTAAATATTCCTAGCGAGACTCAACAAAGTATTTTTATTTAAAAAACCTCTGTCCCTTACATTTATAAATGGTATAGCATAATATTTATATTTTATTTTCTGTATTATTCATAACAATTATAATAAAGATTTTTATTATGATTATGCTAATAAAGTATTTTACATGACAAAGAACCTAAAATGCTAATGATTCTAAAATTTTGATGGTATTTATTATCCTGGCAACTTAAGTATTATACCTAAAGTAACCATTTCGTCGGGTAGGTAATCATTAGGTTGGGTTATCCCGATCGGTTATCCTGCTATCTTATTAAGTTTGTGAATCATTGGTTTCTTTGTTTACCTTTTATTTTTCCGTAATGTGAATAGAGTATAGTTAACATCAGTAGTTGAGGTACTCCTTTTAAGCATGAAAAATACTTGTGTTAGGAGCCCCCGCTCTTCACATTACACAATTATAAAACTAGACAGGTAAGTATATCTATAAAGCAATAAGCAAAGTTGAAAAAGAGAAATGATAAATTACAAAATAAAACAAAAAAAATAAAAAGACTAAAATAGAAGAATACACACAGAAACCATGTTAATGTGTGTGTGTATGAGTACGTGCGTGCGGGCGTGCGTGTGTGTGTGTGTGAGTGTGTGTGTGTGTGTTTTGTGTGTGTGTGTTATCATAGGTTTTGTTTGTTTTTCGTGTGAGTGTGTGGCCAACTCTGGTGTCAGAGTTTTCAGACCTCCCAAAGGCCTCCGACATGGCCTAACGACCCTTATCCATAGACAAGAGCCGGGACCGACAGCTTTACGTGCCCTCCGAAGCACGGTAGCGCTCAGATGAAAATGCCACACACGGTCACCCATCCAAGTGGCAACCTGTGCAAGCGTTGCTAAACTTTGCCGATCTGTTACGAACGGCAAGCCAAGTCTCGCTATGAGCGCTACGTTATCATAGGTATATACATATCATGATACTATATGCAACAGGTCTTCCTATAGTAATTAAGGGTCTTCAACCAAAACAGTAAGGCTTTTTTACAGTCATGAGTAAATGTTAATAATTTTATTTATTTTGTTGTATAGATATGAGGATTGTCTATCAAATTGTCTTCTTGCGAAGGATGTAATGACCGTTCAGGTGAGAGCAACATTACAATAATTTCGTATATTTTTAATTTTAGGCTCAAATTTGTGTTTTGAGTAGGTATACCTTAAGAGTAATGTGTAAAATGTATAATTGCCTTACAGACAAGATGCTAGCCTGTTTGTACAGTTCGTCGGTAGAAAATCGATACGGTTTATGGTACATTACTTTTACAATGGACCTCTGAGCCCTCTCTAGTTCAATGAATTTACTTTTTATTGACCCCCCCCCCCCCCACACAGGTATACAATATGATAAAACAGATTGAACCAATGCAACATATATTTTGTTCAATATTTCAGGTGGTGCGACGTCACGGAATGTTTTAAATACCCATACACATTTTCTAATCCTGCTTTTGAGAAGTTCTAGATGTGAGTGCCAAGATAGTCTCTGGTCAATCATAATACCAAGGTATTTGGTATTACATACTTTATTGATGATGGGGCAATTACAATTTGTAGAGTATATATTAGTGCAGTTATGAATCCGGAGTCCAAAGTTTACTGGCGGCTGAGACGAATCATATATAGAGAAGCATATAAAGTTAGTTTCAGTTATATTTAAGGTTCGGAGATTACTATTAAGCCATTTAGCTACCCTAATCAATCCAGCTTCAGCTAATTCTTCAACTTCGTTCCAAGAACTTCCAGTAAAAACAATGGCTGTATCGTCAGCATATGAAAATATATTACCGGATGGGATATCTAGCCTACACAGGTCGTTAATATATATAAGAAACAGGGTAGGTCCTAGAATACTGCCCCGTGGAACGCCGTAAAGGACGCGTTCTGGTTCACTAATATACTGATCAATTTTGACATGCTGCCGACGTTCCGTAAGATAGCTTTTAAATAACAGGAGAGCATTTCCACGTATTCCTATGTTTTCAAGCTTGTTTATAAGAATGGGAACAGAGACAGTGTCAAATGCACTTTTTAGATCAATAAAAACCGATAAGCATTTCTTGCTTTTGTCCAAATTATCAATGATTAATGAACTAATATTAGACACAGCATCTTCAGTGGATACACCTGTACGAAAACCGTATTGAGAAGGTGCAATGATGTAGTATTTATTAAGGAAGTTCAGCAATCTTCTGTTTAAATAGCTTCTCGATTATTTTAGAAATCACTGGCAGCACAGAGATGGGTCGGTAATTATGGATATCATCCCTATTCCACTCTGATAAATCGGCGTTATTATTGATTTTTTTAGGGTTCTAGGGAATATGCCTGTTCTAAAACAAAGATTAACAAGGTGAATAAGTATGGGGACTATTAAAGATTTTATAAGTTTTAAAATTTTTGTGGGGATATTGTCCCATCCAGGAGAACTATTGGAGTCAAGGCTCAGCAGTATACTTTCCACCTCCATAGCATCTGTCTCTAGTAAGACGAAAGAAGATAGCATAGAGTTATTTGCTGGTGATGGTAACCCAGAACAGTGGCCACTGTGGCTATTAAGTATGGATTCTGCCAGTTTTCACCAACATTAACAAAAAACCTATTAGCATAGTTAACAGAATCGATAGGGTTGGCTAGTTAGATAAAATAAAATGAAGCCGCGAGCGTGACCGAAATCACTTGCCTTGTCTGACTACTGAAATTATGAAGTTTGGACAGCGTTTTCCGTTTATGAAGCAGGCACCCCCACGGAGATCGGATTTTCACATAATAATGTAGTTATGATGGCAAATATATTTTTTTATTATATTTTATAGTTTAAAATTAATTTAAGATTAAAATAATTATAGCTACTTAAAACTAAGATTAAATTAAAATATTAAAATATCATAGATAGACATAATAATTATACCAAAATAATGCCTGTGCTGTGCAAGGTCAAGCTGTACAATTCTTTTTATGTAGTAACGTGAAAACTGTAAAAAACGTAATATAAATATTATGAGCAGCATCTTAAATGCTCGCCTTACAGTCCGAGGTCCGCTAGACAGGATATTATATGTAAGTATACGCTGCTACCAAAGTCAGGATATTAGAGTGTACCGACTCCCCGTAAACACTCGGATAGACGAGCATGTTTACGTTACAATGGGCGAGAAAGCTTTAAGATAATACATATTTATTTTCCTTGCGTTGACGAGAAAGCTTTATTTTCAATAAGGTTTAATTAATAGCCCAGATTTTAAATAATTTACCTGCTTCGTCCTTAATAACAATAATATACTTAATATCCTGGGACAGCCCACTTATACTCATCTGATCTCAATCTAGGCATAACCTGTACTGACAGTATCAGTAATGAACTTGTACATTTTATATTTGAAAACGAAGACGAATCGTGTTCATTACCTACAGGAAGATTTATGAATGAGAATCAATCCTGCAAACTTTGGCTTAGCAGTAAGGCCACAAGGCCTACAAAGGGATTTCAATTGCTCTTGTACTCGACCATCATTAGCCTAGGAACAGACGAATTTCAAAATATGGTTTCGATCGATCTGATGTGATGATGTTTATATCCACAAAGCTCTCTGCCGGACAACGCCGGCATTTTCAGTTAAAAGCAGTTTATGTAAAGATTCAACTTCAAAGCAAAAGCAATTTACAGTCTAAATATTCTTACGACTTGGAGTTGTCTGTGACGCCAAGAGACGCGACGTTTAAAAAGGAAAGCGACAATTAAATGAAAAAGTAGGAAAATCGATAGCTGTTGGACAATATTAGTCATCAGAAATCGTGTGAAAGATATCGTAGTACGAAAGCACTTAATTATATAGTTTTATGATCCTCATCATCGTCTTAGCATAATCCCGACTGTATCCAAGTTTCTCACCCCGGAGACTGAGGCCCGCTTTCTAGTCTTACCAGATTTGACAGAATATTACCACTTCGACAGAGCGACAGTCTTCTGACCTCCGCTAACCAAAAGGATAGCGATATTACATGGCTTAATATAGTCGTGTTTTTTATAAGATGAATACTACATTATCTGATCATTCCATTTCAACTGCTTTTAACTTCATATAATTCTGGACACTTCGTAAGAGTTAAGTGTAAAATACATAAATATCTTCTAAGCTGACATAAACTGCTAAAAAACTACCTACCAGCCTTTCATCAACAGAGGTCAGGCAGTTTCCGAGATATGATAATGAATGTTAACGCTTATGCAGGCTGTGCAATACTCCAAAATGAATTTACATCGGTAAGTAATTGTATAACGTTAAAAGGAACACCATCGCAATCGCTTAAGGAATAAATATTTTTTTGCAGAAATGGCACATAAAGCGACAAGTCAATTCACAATTTCATAAAATTTCCTCTCTTACTGGCAACCTCTTGCACTTGATTCCGGTTATATGTTTTGTTATATGTCACGGATACCTTAAGTCGTGATCATATTACAATTATTGAGTGGTAGCGATGCTTCGTATTATAATTACGAGGTTGCTTTGTGCGACAATAACTAAAATAGACTTAAGAATAATACCTATTTACTCTTACTAGCAACCTGCCTCCGTGGTCCAGTGGATAACGCATGCGACTGCTGATCGGAGGTCCTGGTTTCGATTCCCGGGTCGGTTTTTCCGAATACCTGAATATTCGGAAAAACCCGAATAGCAGCCCTGAGTCTGGTGATGCGCCCGGTAACGGCAATAGGTTCGCCCCCTATTACGTGGGACCTAAAAATTCATAGCGAAATGTGGTTGTAATATTTACACCTCTGCCTACCACTTCTCGGATACAGGAGTGAGACTATAAATAAAAATTACTAGCAACCTCAGGCACTTGAATCCGGTTATCCGTTTTGACACGGAGACCTGAAGTTGTGATCATATTATTATTATTGAGTGGTAGTAATTCTACATACGTATTATAATTATGAGGTTACGTGCGACGATAACTAAAATGGACTTAAGAAAAATACCTATTAGGAATGTTCCTAAGATCTTCCGTTCCAGTAACCTGGCAAATACCAAATGCCCCATTTACGCGAACAAACATTTATTATTCAAATAAGGATACTCTGTGATTTTTAGGGTTCCGTACCTCACAAGGTAAAAAAGGAACCCTTATAAGATCACACCACCGATTTTCTCAGGAACGGGTGGACCTAGCAAATTGAAATTTATACCAGTTGCTGAGGTCCCCTTTCCTATTAGGTGTATAAAAATCAGGGCCCTGGGTCAACCCGATAAAAAGATATGGTCAAAATTAAATTTTTGCGAAAACTTGTAAGTACCAAAATTAACCTTAATTTTCAACTTTTTTTAATTTTCGGAATTTTTCCTTTACTTGTGCCGTAAGACCTTGGTTTTAACCAAAATTGACAATTCTATGTCAACCGTAAGGACCCTATAGGTTTTGGGTCGAAAAATTATATGGTAGTTCCCGTTGAACTAGAATCACGAAATTTGGCCAAAAGCAGGGTCTTACAGCACAAATAAAGGAAAAATTACAAAAAAATAAAAAAGTGGAAAATTTAAGGGTGTCCCCATACATAGGTACATAGTAGACTCCATTTAAGATAGTCCTCTAAGTTGTATGGGCGCTCATACAGATTTAGAGGACTAGCGTAATTAGCACCAGTAGACTTAGAGTACTGTAATTTTGCAAGAAGCAAGGTCTTACAGTATGAAGACAAGAATAACTCCAAGAACAGTTTTGTAGATAGGAATGTACATAAATATTTTCGCGATTACTGCTAAAGTTAAGGAGGTCATTCATGTTAACAATAGAAAAACTTTTCTTATACTTATTTTAGCAATATTCTATAACGGCACTCGACATAAAAAACGGGCAAAATTCGTCTTGATACACGATGCAATGCGTACGGATCCCTCGGTGCGCGGGTCAGACTCGCACTTGCCCGAATTTTATTTTTAAATGTTGACCTCAAATCACGTTTTTACTAATTAATTTCAAGTTGGCTATTATCTTACCGCAGTACACAATCTGAGAAAATTTATCTTTCACAGTTCTATTATTTGACGGAGACGAGGTGAATAACCTCCGAGAAACAAAAACCGTTTCATCAAAAGACCTCGCTTTGCCAGTTGTGAAGAAATGTAGCGCTCACAGAAAACTCTTGCACTTGACTTCGTCGTAGCCTTTAACAATGTACGATTGGAAGTTTATGTTGCGAATACAACACAACCGTTTTTATGTTTTTATGTACACGATCGCTTATACTCGATATCCACAGGTCTGATAAAGACCAAGACTAAGCATTTTAACGAGATGTTGACTCTACGACACTTCGCCGTTGTTTATTTTGACGCGCACAACAAAAATACTGACGTGTCAATCCAATTTAATGGCTTGTGTCTTCGATAAAACATTTCAAAGCAAAAGAATAGTAAGAAACCAGTTTATGAAGTCGGAAACATTTTTACAACTTACAAAATGTAAAAGGCTACAATTTGTGGAATGACGCGGCTGAGATGCTGCGTAAAAGCTCTGCTTGTAAGAATTCAGTGAAAAATGCGAGTTATCCAAAAACTTCTCCTCAATGGAAAACTGTTGCAATTACTGATAAGAATAATTTGTTTGGCGTTCCTTCCATCTCAAATCTTCTTCTTCTTTCTCTTAGCGTTATCCCAGTTTCAATCTGAGGTCCGCTTACTAGTCTAACCGGATTTGGCTTTTCCACAGAGCGACTGCCTGTCTGACCTCCGCAACCCGAAGGGATAGCGATATTCCATGGTTTAGACTAGTGTCAGTTTATTTAGAAGGTACTGACGCCCTGTAACGACTGCCAAAGATCTTCATGACAACCGGGACCGACGGCTTAACGTGCTCACCGATCCTTTCATCTCGAATCCCCTGTAACAATTCTAGCGAAGTACGTAAGTAGAAATTTTTCAAATAAACGATACACACGCTAACTGTATGCTAGCAAACATTATATTACAAGTGATCCCTTTGAAGAAGATACTAAATATTTTATTGCATGTCGTAAAATGTCACGGACAAGGACTTGGTCATGGATGAATGTAGGCACTATGATATTTTGCAATAGCAATTGGTTCGGTGTTACACCGAAACCGAATGTTCCTAGTCGATTTGGAAAAATTATTAATATTGTGGACTGTAAGGATGTGGGTTCTTATCGCCTAGGAAAGGAGAAGTGAATGATTGGGAGACGGGGGTATGGGAGCACACCTTACCTTGCACGTCAGTCTTCTTCCTTGCAAATGGCGGCCGCCTGGTGTCTCTTCGGGATTCCTGAAGCTTCACTAATCACTCCGTCTGTATCAAACCCAGAATTATACAATTTCACTTCACTTCACTCGCGGGCGGTTTTGTTGCGTTTATGATATAAAGCGGTAAAAATATGGTGGTGCGGTACACGTGTTCGGCGCAACACGGATTATTCTAGACTGTTTCGTAGCGTCGTTGAATTCTTGCGACCAATCAGCGAGGCGTGCCTTTGAGAGGGAAGGAATAAAAGGATCGCTCGTATTGGACGAGCAAGCGTAGAACGATTGACGTTGATGTAATTAATTCTCGATAGAAAGGTAGATGGCGCTACCAGCAATATTGGGTGGTTAGATTAAAAAGTATGCACTGTACATAGGTTTAATGAGAACATAGCTGTAGTTCCTTACAAGAACAATAGGTGAGCTGCAGTGCGGTGTACGCAGTGAGAGCTTTGTGCCAATAATAGTAAAAATAAACAGGAGTGTGGCACGCGCCGTGGTACCGCGTGCACCATTGCACAGTGGTTCCGTAGTAGGTCATACGGTACCAATCGCGATGTTTGAATTACGAGACGATACCTCACTTAATTACTCACTATTTATCACATACTCGTAATATGAGGGTACACAAATAATTTCATTTTGTTTTTTCCTAATTATAGTTTTGTGCATCTAAAGTGAACGCAATACAAGTCCGCTCGTTAACGTAATTACTAATTACGTTAACGAGCGGACTTGTATTGCGCGCTAATTACTAATTAGCGCGTGATATTTAGTCTTTTTAGTGACACTTGTTTTTAAAGAATAATTTATTTGTGACCGGATGTTTTACAATGGATATTCAAGTTGAAGGTATGTAAAGTATATTTTAAGCATTTTCTTTCATTTTAATTCATGTGTTTTTTTTTTAAATCGGTGCTACTCCAATGAAAGTAAAATATTCTTTTTATGTTTTACTTTATCTTTGTTGAAGCTTTTAACTACTATCTGACCATAACCAACAAAAGCAGTTTTATATAAAGACATTAAAAAAACTATACTTTAATTTAAAAGAAAATTGACTGCGATATGCTGCGATGGTAGGTGGCACCTAGGATCTACGCCAGGTGTTAAAGGTGTCTACGAGATATTATTATTCTAAAATCCACACTTTACTATTTGTATTTTGTTTTAGGTACAACGTTTAAGTGTTGTTTTACAAGAATGCTTGTACTCGACACTTGGCTGTCTATTAAGAAGACTAGTTCTGAAGCAGACAGATGTCGTCAAGTTTTGAAAAGTCTGGCGCAGTAGCTGCCAGATATCGAAAATATTGACACAAAAAACTTGGAAATTAGAATTACTCTGCTTTGTTATCTATCGGTGAGCTCTCGGAAAAGGCCGCTGAATCGTGTAATAAATTAATGAAACGATTTACGCGTGATAATACAAGAAAAAAGTCTCGACTTGTCACGAACACCGATCTGATGCACAGACTTCTTCTTAATTCGGATCCATACATTTGTAGTTTGAGGAAATTACCACGAAAGAAGAAGTCTGCTCTATCAGCTGACCTGTTAAATGTATAGTCCTTTTAAATCTGTACCATTTTATAAGTAGTTCAGAAAGCTTTAGATTGTAATTATTTGATTTACTTAGATTTGTTAAATGTGCCTATAAAACTACTTAATTGTAATTATTTGATGAATATTTGTGTTTGTCATTAGTAAGAGACTAGTTAAGTGGTATTATTGTAATAGTAATTTATGCCAATTAAGTTTCAGAGTAGCTGTAATTCACCTTTCTCAATTATTTTATTTTAAGCAAGAAATAGCTGAGTTTTAAATTGGATTAATTATAATAATAATAATAATAATCCTGTTTCAAGATGGGCAATACCCGACCAAGAGTGATGCGCTTTGTAACTCGAGCCTTTGCGGGAACTGGTATCAGTTCCCAAGATTATTTACTCGGGTTACAGAGCGCATCGACACCCTAAAACAAAAGCTTTATGCATGGGCAAACCGTATTAGGCGATACAAAAAAAGAGTGGATCAGTATTGCCTGAATCGCACATTCCAGAGAGACGAGAGGTGGGTGTACAGAAGATGGGAGCGACCCGAGTCCACGGCCGGTGACGTTGATCGGGGTCGACCGGATGATGATGCTACTAATACATTCTGGCGCAGCATCTGGTCGACACCTGTCAACCACACGGAGAGTGACTGGATTGAGACTGTTGAGCGAGTATGCGAACAAATACCAACAATGCAGCCAATATCAATAACAAACGATGATATAGCCAGTGCAGTCCGTTCGTTACCGAACTGGAAATCAGCGGGACCGGACGGGTTGCACAATTTTTGGCTCAAATGGCTCCGTAGTTCGCATACTTGCTTAGCATCTCAATTCCAGTCATCACTGGAATCGGGGTCGCTATCAGATTTTTTAACATCCGGTGTCACTCACCTACTCCATAAGTCTGGTATTGCCACGGACCCCAAAAATTACAGGCCGATAACCTGTTTGCCAACAATATATAAACTCCTTACATCCATTTTGAGAACGAAATTAACAAAACATATATTTGATAATTCTATTTTATCTGTTTCTCAAAATGGATGTAGGAGTGGGGCCCGTGGTACTAAAGAACTCCTTCTGATAGACATGGCCATTAACCAACAGGTGCGCCGTAACCGAAAGAATCTATCGACATGCTGGATAGATTACAAGAAGGCTTACGACTCCGTGCCACATACATGGCTTTTGAGGGTGCTGGAGTTGTATAAAGTAGATGCAACTCTATGCACCTTTTTAAGGTCATGTATGGGGCAGTGGAGGACCGTATTGCGCTATCCAGGATGTCGATCGAGTTTGGGTTGCGGTACTCCAATAAGGATTGAACGAGGTATATTCCAGGGCGATAGTCTGAGTCCTTTGTGGTTTCGTCTGGCCCTGAACCCTCTAAGTACCTTGTTAGAGGCTTCAGGGCTAGGCTATCGGTTGAGGAGAGGAGGTCATGTTACATTTCACCTCCTTTTCATGGATGACCTTAAATTATTTGCCCCCAACAAATTCCAACTGACAGAATTACTTAAGGTAACCGAAACCTTTAGTAATTCTATCAGGATGGAATTTGGTGTGGATAAATGTGCGGTCATGCATGTAAAGAGAGTTTATGGAATCTGCAGGGATTCAACTCTCAGATTCCATACAACTTAGATCCCTCTCCCCAACTGAGACCTACAAATACCTGGGTATGTCACAGTCTTTGAATATTTCTGAGACTGACATGAAAAAGACGTTGCAGGCTCGGTTCTTTGGCCGCCTGAGAAAAGTACTTAACAGTCTTTTATCAGGTGGCAACAAGGTGCGGGCCTGCAACGGATGGGCCATGCCAGTCCTAATGTATTCCTTCGGCATACTCAGGTGGACTCAGACTGAACTAGATGCCCTGGATAGAAAAGTCCGTTCAATGCTGACTGCATATCGAATGCATCATCCACGCTCATCGGTAATGAGGCTGTACATCCCGCGGAAATGTGGGGGTCGAGGCTTTTTATGTGCTAAGACCCTCCACAACCGCGAGGTGTGCAACCTCAGAGATTATTTTCTGCAGATGAGTGTGGATGTGCATCGCGATGTAGTCATAATTGATACCGGACTTACCCCGCTCGCTCTGGCTAAAGAGAACTGGCACAAACCTGCAGTACTTAGTACGGAGGACCGACGGGAAGTATGGAGGGGCAAGGAGCTGCATGGACGATTCTACTGGGCCTTACATGGGCCTGATGTAAATTTTACAGCTTCTATATCCTGGCTGCGATTCGGTGATCTCTTTGGAGAAACCGAAGGTTTTGTCTTCGCAATTATGGACGAAGTTGTCATGACAAACAACTACCGGAAGTATATTCTGAGGGATGGGACAATTGACATATGTCGGGCATGTCACCAACCCGGGGAATCTCTCAGGCATATAGTGTCCGGTTGTTCGAGTCCTGCCAACGGTCAGTATTGGCACAGACACAACCAAGTGGCCAGGATAATCCATCAGCAACTAGCCCTTATATACAATCTCGTTGGTTCAGAGGTACCGTACTACAGATATGTGCCCGACCCAGTTCTCGAGAATGGTCGTGCATTGTTGTACTGGGATCGGTCTATCATTACAGACAGGACTACTGTAGCCAATAAGCCTGATATTGTAGTGATAGACCGAGCAGAGCGACTCGCAATGATAATCGATATCACCATACCGCATGACGGCAATCTCGTGAAGGCAGAAAAAGAGAAGGAGATTAAATATTTGGACCTAGCTCACGAGATTGTTGACATGTGGGATGTGGATTCGGCGACCATTGTGCCGATAGTCGTGTCGGTAAATGGGCTAATCGCCAAGAGCCTCGATCAACACCTAAAGAGGCTCGCACTAGGCAGCTGGATCAAGTCTTTGATTCAGAAGGCAGTTCTTCTCGACACGGCACGCATCGTGAGGAAGTTCCTGTCTCTGAGGCCCTAACCACCGGTGGCTTGGTCCCTGTAGGGGACACCGGTGGGTCTCCGTGGTCCCTTTTATATTTTTAAACATTTTTTTATTTTTTAAATGTAGTTTATTAATATAAAATGAACTATGAGAAATAAGATAAATAAAGAGAATGATAATAATATTCTACCACATTTATACAACACCATCTAGGCCCAAACTAAGCAGAAGCTTGTACTATGGGTACTAGATAATGGATAAACATACATATATACTTTTCTTTTGTAAATACATACATATTATACATAGAAACACCCAGACCAAGACAAACATCCATGTTCATGCATACAAATGTTTGACTTGAGCGGGAATCGAACCCGCGACCTTCGGCGTAGCAGTCGCTTACACTCCCGCGGCGCCAACCGGTCTTCCAAATTATTATTATTCTGATATAATCTTTTTTATTTCTAGTAACCTTTAACTCAGTTAATAAAAAATACTATAATAAGATGTATTACTATGCATTTCAATAGCCATTCGTTGCGCGAAACCCCTATGACCGCCCTTCTTAGAGCGCGGAACCACTGTGCATTGTGGTGAAACAAACTCGAACCAGACACGTTTCATGATCCACCCGCAACAACACCACTGGCGATTAGTAAATATTATTAATGATCATGCGGCTTAGTTCATTCATTGCCCTCTTATGTTTTGAAAATTGAACATTTTGTAATGAACTTGGCGTACTGCCAGTACGTTTTACGATGTCAGCCGAACCTTTTCTCTGTAAGAATTGCATGACATTTAATAACAACTGGAAGATAGTATGATTCTGGATTGGACTTTAGACTTTGCAGCAACCATCATGTATGTACATGGTTCAGCTTCTAACAAATTGCTTCCTCGGGTAAATGATTAGTAATGAAATCATATATTCGAAACTTTTGTTTATTAACTAACGATTCATAAGATATAATATAAATATATAGGTGTGTATATTTGTTTGTAGTTATTGGTACACGAAATGCAAAATGTTACAGTATAACTGTTTTGTATTTTGGGCCTGTTACTTTTATACAATGTGGATTGGCATTATAATACTCTAAATTGAATTTAAATGAAAATTTTCGATAGGTAGATAGTATATCAATAAGGAGTTAAACGCAATTAAAGATATACAATACAGTCTAAAGTATTTAAAGTATGCTGTATGCCAAACCGCAATTAACCAGTATGGTAGACTACGACCTAACCTGTAAAATTATGAGAACATATTAATATGAACCCTGTGCCCAGCTAAATTAGAGATTATTATCAAGGCTGACGTTGATGCAATAAAAACAAATATACCTTTTTCATGAATAAGTTTTTCAGTACAGCTCTTACAGAACATAATGTAGTTACCAAAGAGTTTATTCAATAAAATACATGACAGTTGGCCGTATGACGTTCTGAGCAGTTCGTAGACAAGCATGTAGTAAACCGTCGCGACTTAACTACTTTGAAATTCAGAACTTTACTGCAGATGGCTCCTTGCAGTACTCTCGCAAGCTGTAAAGCAGCTAAAAATGCCAAATAATTATGTAGATTCAACATGTATTGCGATAATAAGTTTATTATTATTTGTTATTTAATACTGATGCGGCAGCTTTCTGATTTTAACCAAGCCTCTGAAGTTGACCAAATTCTATTTATTTTAAACTAGTAACTAAGTCCTACTTCACACGGCTAGTTTAATAGTAAAAATAACTTTGTCTGTTGTTTACTTCTTAAGACCCGATGCTTGTGTTGACTTACCTATCTATTAAATTTTTACACCTCTCTCACTAGGAATAAATCCTGTATCACGGGGGACTTTTATACATAGAATTCTCGTGGAGGTTAAAGTGGATCGCAAAAAGTCCCAGTCCATCGACCAAACCAACAACACGACTGGGTAGCTGCGGATACGGCTGCTTAAACCACTATGCCAAACATGCAATGTCAGAGAAGTTTAAAATAATGCAGTTAAGTATCTACACAAATCTATTGAGATTCTTAGCGCCAATAACTGAGTCAAAGTAAGTCAAACTTACCAACCAGCATCTATGTTAAAAAAAATTGGTTGCCTGTAAAGTCGGTATACGGGCGAAAGTTTTACGTGACAACGACTTTGAGTGGTAAAATAATTTTAATGTGAATATTCATTCGTATAGTAGGAAGAAGGATGAAAGACGCGTGCCTTTCACTTTTTATGTCTGTCTCTCTCGCTCTTAGGCGGGACGCGTGCCTCTCACTCGCTCTCATTGTGAGCGCATAACGTGAGCGGAGCGTAACGCAGTTTCTTGAAGTGTCACCCGGCAAACCAATTTATAAGACGTTGTCACGTCAAAAATACATAAAGGTGACAAGATAAAAAGAGACCTTTTTAGACACTCGAAACCGTCGTGATCAGGTAAAAAGGGTCATTAGGATTGTCAAACCCGACGTCTTCAATCTATCACCTTATGATTCAGGATAATATAATCTTTGAACCGTGTTTGCACGTGGATTGACGAGGCGTATTGTTGCCACTTACCACCTGACGCTTCTACCCGTATTAGGGGTGAAAGTTAGAGCACATATAAATAAGTGTTCACATCGAATGATCAACAAGTGCCACATTACGGGAAGCATTTTACTCGATCGACACTCTATTGTACGGATTGTAGTTACGACAATGTATAACTCTCGGAACTCGTGAACGCCATAAACGTTTCGATCATCGTAACTAAGCTAAGATACTTAGGAAATTTCCCCTTTAGACGTCGTAATATAAACGTTTCGTTCAAAGTAATACACTGAAATTTTGTCTGATACTACCATCTTAATACGTGTTTATAAGGTTATATTTATTTTATGTTTAAATTCATCCTTTCATTGTTATTTTTGCAAAGGTCTGTTTTTGGGGAGGACAAACTTAAAAACTTTTACTTTGGCAGACAATGGCACGTTAAGTAAGGATTTTTAGCATTTTTCCTTGATGGAATTAAGTAGCGGGTATAAATAGGGCACGGGCGTAATTCAGAGAGGCGTAAAACAGTCTACTAATTTTGTATGGTTTCTGAGATTTAATAGATACGAAATTTTATAGAGCACACAACTAAGGCAAATGTCTAGACAAAGACGTCAATATGTTTAATTACTACGGAACACCAATAATTATAATCACTGTAACGGGTTCTGGTAGTAAAACGCAGAAAAGGTTCTATGCGTTTATTTGCCGAGTATTGTCTCACTTCCCTTGCCACGAGTATGACCGACCAACAACACGACACTGGCCTGAACACTAAGGGCTGCAGTCTCCCACGCTGTTCCTTCCAGTAGTGAGCAGGGCAGGTTGCTCGTAGGGCTGCGCGTAGCGGGCAGATCCTCGCAGGCCGTTAGTTCAGCTGGCAGGCGTTGGCGGTCTGAGTGCGATGAGCAGGGCGGGCCAGACTTTTCGGCAGAGGTGACGCCGAAGGCGATGCAGGAAGTGTAGCGGTCTAGGAGCGTAGCCGGAGTCTTAAGGTGAACCTGGAACCTGAAGGAAAGCAGCATTAAGAGAGCCACAACCAATAGAGTCAGGCAAGCGGCGTCAGCCGGCCTCAGCTAGCAGGTAGAGAGATGGGCAGTACGCTAACGCAGTAAATGTAGTGCTTACCCGTAGCTGGGACCAGGATACACGTAGATACGACGTAGGGTCAGTAGGTACACTTAGTTATAGTAGGTAGGTAGTAGAAGCGACGTTAGAGTAGTGGTGCCGGCCTCTCTGTCGGCCCCTTTATATACCGGGCCCTCCATCAGAGTTCGTGTCAGCGCATAACCAAATATGGGCAAAACTTACGAGCGCGGACGATGGCCTTCCCTGATTGGCCGAGCGTATGGACGGTATTATGACGTACACTCGGTAGGTACCGGTCATACCTTACGCTACCTAGGAATTAAACTCAGAACTGAAGCGCAAAAATAACCGTCAGTTTAGATACGACATCAAATCATTGTAAAAGACACAAATATTTAAATTTTACTTATAAACACAACAATGCTTGTAAAAGTTATTTATTAACTGTTATCAAAACAGTGAACACGGTGGCTTTTGTGTAAGTTCCATTCCACGTTCATCTCCTGCAACAAACATAAAAGATAAGTTTTAGGAAATTCTAAAACGAGTTTTGTCCGAGTGTTGTGAAGTCGTTAAACGGTTTCATACGCCACTGAATTAAAACAATAGTACAGACGACTACAATTTAGTGTCTGAACGAGCTTCAGTGTTAACAAACTCGTGAAAGGACTGTTGTAATTGAAAGAAGTCACGCGAATATTTACTCTTTTCTTTCTCGTGTGAGCTCACTCAGGCTCTAAATGAAACTATTTTATCATTTATAAATAAAAAGCTTTAGGGGAACGCTACAGAAGCACGAATTATCTTAGCGTTTGCAGAGATCGTGGATTTTGTGAAGGTTTTTGCAGTTGTATTTGTATGCAAACCGAATTTCATTTAGTATGTGCCGTTGTGCACATGTAGATGAAATTACATATTCGTATTTGCTAGAGCAACACTCCAAGAAAATACCTGTATTTTTTATGTAGAGTTGTTATGATTTGACACAAAACTTAAGACTGTCTCCGTGGCCCAGTGGATTGGGTAGGTGACTGCTGATCGGAGGTCCCGGGTTCGATTCCCGGGTCGGGCAAAAGTATTACTGAGTTTTTCCGAATTCTCAGTAGCAGCACGGAGTTTGTTGATGTGCCCGGTAACAGCAATAGGCTCGCCGGGGGAGATACGTGGGACTTAAAAATTCATGGCGAAATGTGCGTGTAATATTACACCTCTGCTTACCCCTTCGGGGATACAGGCGTGAGTCTGTAATAAAAAATAAACAAAACTTTAGGTACAGCCGTTGTGGAAGTATTGGATGTGATCGTCAAGCTGTACAAAGAAAGGTCACTGTCCGACAGGAGCTAGAACGATTATAATTTCACTAGTGACATTATAATATCACGTTGTTGACTAAATCTCTGCGACATATACACAATTGCTGTTTTTATTTAATTAACGGAAACGGTAGAAAAAGCGTACTACGGCAGCACGTCAAATGTAAGTGCGATTAACGCTTGTGCGACATAGTACCTACTCATATCGTTCGAATGCACGCCTGTGCGATATACAGAAACTCGACATTAGGTTGTATGTTAGGTTTTTGTGACCCTGCGCCCAGAGTTCTAGTCCATAGCTTATAAGATGAATTTATAATTATGCCGAAATCAAACATGCTTTCATTAACTAATTACCTCATGTCGCACCGGGCAGCGTAATGCGAGCTTCATTGTGTCGCACAAGCGTGCATTCGAAGTACTTATGATGAAACGCAGTACAAAGGGTTTAAACCAGAACACTTGTAACCAATTCTCTAGGAGTAGTTTTCTCGCTTAGACAATAAATAAGACGGAGAACAAATAAACATATCAGTTTAAAATGATATATCATGTCTTACTACATCTCGCCTTCGATTCGTGTAAATAGCGAAGATAGAATAATAGGAGTACGGGGTAAATATTTACACGTAAATTTATCAATAACTTGCTTCTTAGTAGTAATAATGCAGTTTTATGAGTGTTGGTATCCCGTTATCCTAGTTTCTGTGCGAACTACTCCCCCGTGAAATACACTCCGAGGGTAAATAAACTATTGGTACGTGGTTAATGATGCGATTATCAGCATACTGGATTATAAGGAAAACGTTTTCAAGGTTCGTTCTTCCTCACTGATTATACGGAATTTAATCAGTCGTATTTATATTTTTATTGTTAATCCGATGTGTTATTAACTTTAAATCTCACTGTCTTATATTGTGTGTATAGATGAAAAATTCCTGTCTAAAAGACGTACCTGCGTAAAAGAAATTTGTTTATATTTAAGGTTCTGATATCAAAGTGGCACCTAAACGCGAAACGTTCGGGACGTTTCCTTATATTGACAATACTAGAACGTTCCAATACAGTTTCGGTAACTTAATCATTCGTAATTTAAAGTATGCTCTTCGATGTACGCATAATGAATTCAGTACCTATTATTTATTTATAGACTAGGTTTGAAAAAGTAATTTACCTACAATAACACAGAAACGTGTCTGCTAGGTGGAGCGTGGGCTATTCGATGGACGAAAGTTAACGACAGTCGTGAATCAACGGATGCAAATCCCTTATCGAAGTCTATGAGGAAAACCAGGAAAACTTTTTAAATACCCGATATACAGGGTGATTTGTAATTGCTCGTATTCCCTTCGGGAGGTGATTCTAGGGCCAAAATGGAGTATTTTTACCCCCTACATATGGGGGTCCAAAATGCACCATTTTGGAATAAAACGGTTTTTAAGATTTTTTGAGAAAATTCGAAATTTTTGTTATAAACATCTTGTAAAAATTATTTTGACTATTCTTGGTGGCAAATTGGGTCTTATTAAATGGACAATTAAATGGCCCATCTTTTAAATTAAAATAAGCCTACTAGCTCAACGTGGAATTTGAAAATAGAGCCAATAAACATGCAAAAAATGTTCGAATAAAATGAAATGACGCCACAAAAATGCAATTATTTGAAAAAAAACAACATGTGGCATGTTATATAAAGTGTTGGAATAACTTTCTGGTATTACCTGCTATCCAAAAAGGTATAATAGTCTTAGACAATTGGTGTGAATTTTGAGTAATAGCCACTTTTGCTCAAAAAAGTGCTTCTGGATGACTCACTCGCCAGAACATTTTTTCCTATATTTATTCTTAAGCTGCAATCAGACCAACCTAGCAAAACGTAGGGTCTTGGGTTCGAATCCTCAGCCTAAATGACTGTCTTTTGTCAGTTAAATGCGTATTAAGTTTCTAAGACCAAATTGGGGACGTCCTAAAAAACGACAAGGTCCGAAGTACCCGAAACCGGCGAGCATGTATGAAAAGAGTAATGAGTGTAGAGAAAGCCGTGAGATCTGTAAGGATAGAAGCAAGTGGCGTTCCGTTGTTTCTGCCTACCCCGACGGGAAAAAGGCGTGAGTATATGTATGTATGATAAATGTACACACATATAACACGGTTTTTCGATGACATAAAGACTGGTGAGCAATTTATTGTATGGTGCGGCCACGTTGGTGAGGGAAGGAGAACATTGTGATAAAATCAACGTTACAGATAATTCTCAGAAATAATCTCAAAAGACATAATTATAAAATCTGCTCCATTGTCGTGCATTATACACCTTAATCTTGTCTATCTATTCCATCTACCTATCTATCTATTTGTGAAAACCGTACAAACATCCGTTCGGTAATTTTTTAATTTGTCGCGTTCATAGACATAGACAGAACAGTCAAGAGGCAACTAACATTTATTTTTATTGTGCACCATATAATTAACGAAAGAGACATTACTAATAAAGTGTTTAGTAAAATTCTGATTAAACATGCGTATTAGAGATGTTATGTTTAGTTTTTAATTAGTATATTAACAAAAACTATAATTTAGTAAAACAACAACAAATTTTTCTCAATTTTATTTTAGTCTTGAGAGCACAAATTGTTTACTTATATATACAACATTTATCTTCAGAAAGATCTCCTTATTTATTTCTTGTAGAAGTGCTAAGTAGGTGAACTTCAAAGTGTCTACGAAATATAATAGCCGTAACACACGCTCGAACTTGTCCGGCGGACCAAAACCGTCGGTCCGGCGGACAAAATCCGTTCTCGCTACAGACGACCGGATCGGACAGTTGCTTCACGTAAGCCATATCCGATCCGACCGATCTGCAAACTAGCGGACCGAGGCGGACTCAATTAATAATAATTATGTTCGCCGGACTACTCTACAGACGGGCAGATTTGGTACGGAGGCGATCCAAATGCGTGTATGAATCCACGTACGTGAGGTGTGGGAATTTGGGAATATTGGGACACGTGTGTAAGTATAGAACACGAACGAACGATAGACATCAAAGAAACGCAACCACATTCATTATTCAAAAGAAACGACAAAGACACCATCATCATTGTCTTGCCCTGGTCCCAATTTAGTTTGGGTCGGCGCAGTATGTCCTTCACTTCCATACTTCTCTGACACCAGTCATCCGATCGTTTATATCCCTTTCTCTTTCATATCCATCCTCACACAGTCCATCCATCTTTTCCTTGGCCCCCTTTCCCTTTTCGTCCTTCTACGTGCATATTCATCACTTTCTTACCTACGTACATCTCACTTCTTCGCATAACATGTCCATACCAGGCCAATCGACTCAATTTTACCTTTTCATCAATGGGCGCCACTTTCATACTACCTCTAATGTAATCATTCCTAATTCTGTCTCATTCTTGTCACTCCACACATCCATCGTAACATTCTCATCTCAGCAACATGCAATCGTTTCTCATCCATCTTCTTTGTAGCCCAACACTCAGCTCCTTCCAACCCAACAGTACGACAGGCCTTATAACCGTCTTATACATGCGGCCTTTTAACTTCACAGGCGTTTTGTGATCGCATATTGTGCCTGAGACCTGTCGCCATTTCATCCATCCTGCGTTAATTCGTTGCCTTACATTCCGATCATTTTCGCCGTCATCTTGCAGGAGTGAACCTAGGTAGCGAAACTCGGAGCATACTGGTTGAGGTGTACCGCCGAGCGTAACCGGTATAGGACTGGAGTGACCGCTAAAGTCACAGAACATATACTCTGTCTTGGTTCTGCTTATTCTCAGGCCTAGATTCTCCAATCTCTGCCGCCACTCCTCCAGCTTGCTCTGCACCTTTTGTCCACTCTCTGCTACCAGAACGATGTCATCGGCAAACAGAACGATGTCATCGGTAAACAGCATGCACCAGGGTGCCTCTTCCTGTATATCCGATGATATAGCATCCATAATTAACAGGAAGAGATAGGGGCTAAAGGCCGACCCCTGGTGCGAGCCTACGGCAACATCGAATCTGGCTGTGATACCGGCCGCGGATCAGACTTGACAAAGACACCAATCTGTCGAAAACAAAAGAAAATTAACCGGGAACCTCATCAATCCACGGAGAATCTTAACAACGCCATTCAGAAAATGACGTCATTTGCTCAACGCCATGTATGTTTACATATACAAACCGACCGAGATAGAAAATAATATGGACTAATCGACAATTTATTGAAAAAAGGATCTATAGTCTTTGTGTTGTTTTTATCGTTTAAAATAAAACGAAATGATTATATAACTATTACATAAACATAATATGTAATTTGAAATAATTGAGATTGATCGTTTAAATTAAGTGGACATTGCACTATGGTTCGTCTAGAACAAGCTAGCTAGACAAAAACAACTCTTAAATTCCTGGAAGTTAATTACTATTACGAACTCATTACCCCTATACATTGAGGATTACACCTATTAATTATCAATGCTACCCTCATTAAGAGCGTCATTAAGGTATGTTTATAAGATGTTGACTATTTAAAGGGCATTCATTTGCATTTTTACATCATATTTGATAGCATTGTTTATGTCACTAAAAGAAATTTGTGAAAGTGTTTTTGTGATGGATTGTATACGTAAGGGTAAGTAGTTATATTTTATTTCATTTTCAACATGGGAACTTCATTCTTTAGTCTTATAAAATGAAATGTTTGAATTTTCACCCACTTTTTTACTCATTTTTTCAAATTCATCGGTCAAATAATAACATGTCCCCACTTGTCCCCACCGTAGAACCTATCATATACGATTCTCATAAGTGTCTAGTAGTTATACGTAAAAAAATTCATTGCGATATATTTGCACAACTAATTTTTATTTATTTTTTTCTTTCAACAGTTTTTACCGTCTCAAGAATGGATTTTTTCGAAGAATGGCTGAAACACCCGAAGGAAACGCGGAATGAGGAG
Source organism: Euclidia mi (assembly GCA_944739405.2). NCBI lineage: Eukaryota > Metazoa > Arthropoda > Insecta > Lepidoptera > Erebidae > Euclidia > Euclidia mi. The sequence goes on from OX123184.2 coordinate 69,081,816, forward strand.
CTCTTTCGGTTTATATCTTTGAGATATAATTTTGATGGTGTTACGGAGCAGTCTCTGCGAGATATTAAAGTACTAATCTCAAGATATTCAACGAAATTTGCTGAAAAGTGGAGCAGCTGTGGAAGAAATCGAGAGCGATTCCTACAAAAGTATTCGACGTGGCTGGAGGGTCTTGACATATCTTTCGATGTGTCCGTTTATTTATCTCTGCCAACTACATCTGGAGAACCGGGACCCGGAAGACCTACTAAAGATTTTGAACATTCTAGTCTCAAAACGAAGAGACGACGTGTAGACGATCTATTACAGTCCAGAAGTGCTAGTGAATTAATTTACGCCGCTGAAGTGTCAGCTCGAATCTCGGGTCAGAGAAGTGTAGCACGTCAAATTAAAGATGTGACTAGTGATCCTTCAATAACCAAGACCACGAGTGAAGAAAGTGCCCCCAGGAGTTTAACAAGTGAGGAAGCTTTAGCGTACTACGTTGATAGTAAATCAAGTAGCCATAGCTATAAGCAGACTCGGAAGTGGAGTATTAAAGCTGGACATAAGGTGTTTCCGTCAATGTACAGTGTTAGAAAGGCTAAAATAGCCTGCTACCCGTCAGGTGAACAAATTACAGTCAATGAAACGCATGCTGAAATCAAAGTTCAGGCAATTCTTGATAAGACTGCCGAACGTTTAGTTTCAGCACAACAAGAAGTTGTTCATAGTCTGTTACCTTGCACGTCATTCACATTAATCAGTAAATGGGGTTGTGATGGAAGTTCCGGTCATAGTATGTACAAACAAAAATTCACTAATTGTGACGATAGTGACGAGTTTTTATTTGTATTTTCTTTCGTTCCTCTTCAATTGAAAGATGAAAGTGGTAATATTGTGTGGCAGAATCCTCGGCCCTGTTCTACAATGTATTGTCGGCCAATAAAGTTTATCTTTTCTAAGGAAACGAAAGATTTTACGATTTCGGAAACCAATAAGGTTTTAGAAGAGATAAACGCTTTATTGCCGACAACCTGCAAGGTGATGGAGACCGAAGTATCTGTCACACATGTTATGCTTTTAACAATGATTGACGGAAAAGTTTGCAATGCTCTGACCGAAACTTCTTCCTCACAAAAATGTTTTATTTGTGGGGCAACTCCAACAATGATGAATGATCTGTCAAAAGAGTTTGCTGCGGACAAAGATAATCTTGGTTTTGGTTTGTCTACGTTGCACGCTTGGATAAGGTGCTTTGAATGCTTGCTTCACATTAGCTATCGACTAAATATAAAAAAATGGCAGTTAAGAACAGCCGAAGACAAAGCTAGTGTGAAACAACGTTCAGATGACATTAAAAAACGATTTAAAAGCGAAATGGGCTTGATTGTAGACAAACCAAAACCAGGGTTCGGTAACACTAATGACGGGAACACCGCGCGAAGATTTTTTGGAAATCCCGAGGCTAGTGCCGATATTACAGGGTTAGATGTTTCACTAATACAAAAATTTGGCATACTACTTCGCACTTTATCATCGGGATATGATATAAATATTGAAAAATTCGTTAACTTAGCTCAAGAAACTAGACAACTTTATGTAAATCTCTATTCATGGTATTACATGCCCGCTACTGTCCACAAAATACTTTTGCACAGTGGCGAAGTAATTAGATCGTCCCTTCTACCTATAGGCCAGCTTTCCGAGGAAGCACAGGAAGCTCGGAATAAGGACTGCAGAAGATTTCGTGAGCACAACACACGAAAGCGATCACGGGAGGCTACGAATAGAGATTTACTTAATATGTTATTGATAACATCTGACCCTGTAATAAACGGTTTACGAGAAGTTCCTCGGAAGAAAATAGGTACGCTTCCAACTGAAGTATTAGATTTAATTGTCCCATCTAGCTGTAAGGAACAAAATGTTAATATGATTTCTACTTTTCATAGTTCTGCCCCTTACGATCATGACTATTCAATGGATGATTCATCTGATGATAGTGATGATAATGAGTAATAGATTTAGTTCTTAGATATTTTATGCATCTGTTATTAGATTTTATAGCGACGTCGAGGGATAAATCACTTTATAAAATGTTCAAAAAATATATTATACACATATGCCCGATAAATGTTTTTTTTTTCATGATACCAGCTCAAATGACAAACTGCCTTGAAAAAAGTACCAAAAACCTTATATCTTTGCTTATTAACCGCATCTAGACATAAAAATCAAATAAAATAATTTTGTCTAGCTAGCTTGTTCTAGACGAACCATAGTGCATTGTAATAAATTTTGAAACAGAGACTTTTTGTTTATGAAAGTGCCGAATATTCTATCTATCTATCTATCTATATCGTCACGCCTGTCTCCCATTGGGGTAGGCAGAGACTATAGAACGCCACATGCTTCGGTTCAAACATATGTACCTCTTTCGCTTCCTCGACATTAATTAACCTCATCATGCATGCGCGTCGGTTATGGGTACTTTGAACTTGGCCCTTTTTAGTACGTCACCTATTTAGTCGGCTTACGTCCGCCTAGGGCGTCCCCTACCGACATTTCCATTCATTCTCGCACGATACACTCCTTTCGTATTTCTTCTTTCATCGATCCGTTCCAAATGTCCAAACCAACGCAACATTCCTTTTTCAATCTTTGTCACTACATCTTCTTTTAGACCACAATTCTCTCGTATCACACTGTTTTTCACTTTATCTATCAGCCTTACTCCGCACATACTCCTCAAAGCTCTCATCTCCACAGCATTGATTCTACTTTCATGCTTCTTCTACCATACCCATGATTCACTACCATACATCAGTGTTGGCGCCAAAACTCCCTGCAGTATAGGAAGGCGAGCTTGCTTTGGGATAATACCATTGCTGATGATGGACTGTAAGGCGCCATTCACACTATTTCCTGCTTTCACTCTCCTTTCAATATCGCTCTCACATTTTCAATCTCTCGTAAACAAAGACCCTAAATACAAAAACTCGTTCACTTGCTCCACTTTTTCATCTCCTATCATTACGTCACACTCAGTTACACTAGCATCCGTCTCTATGACCATGACTTTGGTTTTGTTAACATTCACTTTCATACCATTCTTCTTATACGCCTCATTCATCGTGGTGACCATCTGCTCCAAATCCGACGCTGACGATGCAAATAAAACCTGATCGTCAGCGTATAGCAGGGTATTAAACACTGACTCACCCATTCTTAATCCACATTCAGACTCTTTCTGATCGGCCAAACAACTGTCCATGAACAGATTGAACAGCCAAGGAGACGCTACACATCCCTGTCTAACACCACGATCAATGTTAAACCAGTCCGTGTAGGCTCCGTTTATTCTGACACAGGCACTTGAATCCCTATATAAGGATTCAAGTGCTCGTATCAGACTGCTGTTCACTCCATAAACAGAAAGTGTTGACCACAGTTCATCCCTCACCACTCGATCGTAAGCCTTTTCCAGGTCAATAAAGGCGCAGAAAACCTTCTGGTGTTTACTTAAGACTTTCTCTGCAATGCACCTTAAGGAAAAGACTTGATCCGTACATCCCATTCCCTTTCTGAATCCCGCTTGCAGATCCCAAATTTTACGGTCCGTTTCAGAAATCACTCTTTCAATCAGTATCTTTGCATACAATTTGCCAACAACACTCAGGAGGCTGATACCGCGATAATTTTTGCATTCCTGCTGTGACCCTTTGCCCTTGTACAGTGGCACAATAACGGCTTTGTTCCAGTCACCTGGTACACGACCGGACCGCCAACATTTATTTAACAGTAGGTACAGCAGGCTTGCAGTGACGCCTTCGCCTGCCTTGAGCATTTCAGCAGATATCCTGTCATATCCCACAGCTTTACCCGCCTTCATACTTTTCAATGCATATCGTATCTCTTCCATACTCATCCCACTTTCACAATTATCTTCCTCATTCGTTACTATATTCCTATTGTCGCTCCCTCCTCGTTCAAACAAATTCTCAAAATATACCTTCCACTGATTCAGAACTTCCCCATGCTCTCTAATAATACTTCCATTTATATCCCTCATCACACCAACTTTTGAAACCTCTGATTTGCCTCGGGCTGTTCTGACCAAGTGCCAGAATAATTTGATATTGGCCCGAAAATGTTGGGCAAATTTTCTATCAAATTTATCCTTGCATTCTTCTTTCTTTCTTCTCACTATCTCTTTTACTTTATATTTCAACCTGTCATACTTTTCTTTTACAATACTTTCATTGTCATTCCCACCACCTTGTACTCTTTTGTTGACTCTTATGGCCAGCAAGTCCATCCAAGCTTTGCGCTTTTCCGCAACCACACCGCTTACTTCTTCATCCCACCATTCGAATATTACGAATATTATACTCTATTAATTTTTAATAACAGAAAGACATAATTATTGTCTTTTTACAAGAAACATTTATTTTGCTAGAAAATTATTTGGAAATAGTGACATCTATCGGTCGGAAGGATAACATAAATATGCTCGGTTCCAGTAATTTATTTATCGAAAATACATAAAAATATACTGACGAAATTAAGAATCGCCTCCTTTTTTAAAGTCGGGTAAATAGCCATAAAACACTTTGAAGGTACCTATTTAGACTAACTACACTTTTACTAACAAACTTATAATGATCATAGATGGCACCACATATATAACCAGTTTTGGATGCTCCTTGTTTTCTTTAGGACTACGTACAAAGGAGAGGTCAAGCTGTACACCGAAAACCACTCAACCGATTGGGATGTAACATATACTATTTTATAGGTTTGAAAGGAAAGAAAGAAGAGAGAAAAAGCGTTTATTTCTACCAGACGAAAGACATGAACAAACAAGACAATATGAACAAAAAGAGATTACACGCCTGTCGCCTGCATAAAAATAGGAGGCCAGTTCAGCATAATGCGGTCGCATGCGCCCGGCGCTGGTTTTCAACTGGCTCCTCAGTAGACGCGGACGTCAAAACCAATAAGCAATTTAACAACTATATTATAATATAACATTTAACATAAATAAAATTTTAAAAATTATTTATACAATGAGCAAAAAGCCCAGGATTACATTTTTTTTTTGCATCACTCTATATATAACAAACAACATTCGTGAATACACATTCCGGTTAATTTCTGACATTAACACATTTCATACTACAGTAATGTCACCTACATATACGATTACGCACGATTACGTTACATAATCGATAAACAAAGACAAGTGTCAGAAATACGATTCAATTACATAAAAAAACAAAAACAACATAAAGATATAATTTCCGTGCTTTAACATAAACACGCATGCTAGTGATACTAAAGGTTTTGGCGAAACGGCTAAGCGTGGCAACAACTGCATCGTGACGAGCAAGGTTGAAATGAGACAAAGCATTCGAAGAGCGAGATGTGCACAGACGCCAACAGCGGTGTTGTAATACCTTCATTACCTTCCGCGCGCAAAAATAAACAAGATTATGTAATCATTGTAATCTTCAATGTTTCATTTCGCATGTATCTCGACCACGATACTAATTATTGCCGCCACTGCCGGACGACATCGATTATATCGATCACTGCCATTAACCGAAAGTACAAAAAAACTCAACTATATAGGTAAATACATAGGCACGAACAGAAGGGTGCTTAATCTGAATGGCAAATTTTCTTACAAACTAAAATCACAAAAGTAAGTAGGAAAACAACTTTTTATAACATAATAATTGTATAATAATTGTTATGTTGCATTTGCTGATTACATGAGATAGGTACAAGTATAGTATGCAAGTAAGTACTTACTGAGTGACTGTCTGACTAGTGATTTAAAATAATCCATAAAATTTTACACATATATTATACAAAATTAAATTAATATCAACTGCAACTTGCAACAAATAGTTACAATGGAAAATCAAACAGGTTCAGCAAGTATTATTAAGTAAAGGTATCCATGACAGTATATCATATTATTATAAATACATAGTAAAAAATGGGTCCAAACTAAAATTTTTTATGCAATGTAGTTTATGATTAAACACTGAACTTGCAAATTTACATACTTACTTTTACATTTGGAACATAATTATGTCACAAGTTCAGCGTATACCAAAACTTGGCAATGAATTAACCATGACAGCCGCCTGCAGCATTTGAGACACTGCCCTCCCAAATAAATATTTAGAAATATATATGTGAGACTTAAACATCTATAACAGACAGACTTCACCCAGGCTGAGATCAAGTGATTGCACTCATCATACAAGGAATTACTGGGAGCCAAATTCAAGACCACTGGCTTAGCCGACCATGTTGCAAAACACTAGATCAACAGGACTGGGGAATCCTTATAAGGTAATTTCAGGTTAATTGACTTGTTGTGTACTGAGTAGATATTTTCTATAGTGGTATTTAAAATTAGTTTTGGTTTTTAAGGATCGGAGTGGTGGCGGTATGTTGTTCCAGTAGTGAGTAGCTGCATACTTAAAACATCCCCTGAAGGCAGAAGTTCTGTACTGTGGAATAGCTAATGGATTTGTGATGGGCCGAGTGAAGTAATGATTATTTTCATGCCTCCATTGCAATTTCTTATAAAGATATGCAGGTTTGTGTGATTGAATGATGCCAAACAACAAATTAACCAAGTGTAACTTTCTTCTAGCTGTCATCTTGATTAAATCATTTTTATTTAGGTAGGAAGTCACATGCGTACGCCAAAGTATATTGAAACAAAAGCGAGCACACGCATTTTGTACTCGCTGTATCAATCGTTCTATCCGAGACAGTAAACTTGGACCATAAACAGTGTCGACGTAATTCAAACGCGATAAAACCAAACTATCTGCCAATAACTTTCTGGTGCTGACATTAAGAAACTACCGTATCCTATATAATATTTTAAGTCTATAAATCAATTTCTAACAACACCATTAATATAATTTTCGAACCTTAATTCCGGGTCAATAATAAGTCCCAAGATTACGCGCGACCTCCACTCTTTCGATTACTTCGCCTCTTATTTTTACTATTGGGTTTGCACAAATAATGTCCCTCGTCTGTTATTTACTGCCCATCACAATAAACTGAGATTTCTTTGAATTTAGCACCAAGGAATTTCTTTCTGCCCAGGATGCAACTGCCGAAAGATCAGTATTGATTTTGTCAACTGCCTGTTGAGTATCTTTGGCCGGGAAGGACATGTAAACTTGTGTATCATCTGCATACATGTGATAATTACAATGTTCGAAGCATCCTGTAATATCAGCAGTATACAGAATGAAGAGAAGTGGGCCGATCAATGATCCCTGGGGAACTCCTCTGAGGACAGGTCGTAGAGGGGAAGTGGAGATAGATCCCGAATTGTTTCTAATTTCCACTTGCTGAAATCGATCTGTCAAATAGCTTTCAAACCATTTCACTGTGTCAGGTTCAAAACCATAGTAGTGCAACTTGGCGAGCAGCAGGCTGGTGCTGATGGCATCAAACGCCCTGGAGAAGTCCAACAGAACCAAAATCGACCCTTCCCCACGGTCCCTTCCCTCGATAATGTTGCCCACAACATCTGCCAAAGCTGTAGCTGTACTTCTACCCCTCCTAAATCCTGATTGTAAGTCTGGAAGTATGCTATTTTTCTCCAGAAATTCTGAGACCTGCTGTTGTACCACCCTTTCCAATGTCTTTGACAAGCAAGGCAAGATGCTAATGGGTCTGAGATCCTTATGTGTTTGGGGATCATCTTTCTTTGGTATAGGTCGCACAACGGCTCTCTTCCACAGGTCTGGAAAGCAATTTGTCATTATTGACTTATTAACAATTGACGTAATGGCCCCCAGAGACTGTGGAAGTGTTAGACGTATCATTTGAATTGATATACCATCCACCCTCTGCGCACTTGTCTTGATGGACTGCAGAACATTCGCTACCATTTCTTGACTCACAGTTCTAAGCGTGAACCTGGCTGTACTATAGTGGTTTTCTGTAAATTTCCTGAGTTCTGAAGCACACAATATAGACTTGCCAGGCACATCCCAGAATGCTAAGTTAATAGCATCGGGGTCGTCAAACTGTTCTGGAAGCTCACTATTTTTATGGGTTGGGAGAGCATGTCTTTTCAAGTTTTTCCAAAGGACCTTTGAGTCTTTAATATTGTCATTAATTTGTTTAGCATAAAATGCACTTTTTTCACTGGCAAGGGAGATAATAGCTTGATTTTTTAAACTTTTATAGTATTCTTTGTGAGCTTCCAGCCCAGTCCGACGAAACCGTTCATGAGCTGCATTTCTTAGTCCGAACATAGTTTTGATTGTGTCTGTTATCCAGGGGGTCGGGGCATCTTTTAAAACTTTTGTTTTTACTGGGGCATGGGCATCAAAAATCTGTGTCACAAAGGTGTTGAACAGAGAAACCATGTCATTTACATTTTGCATATTACATATTGTATGCCACGGAATCAAGACAAGGTCACGCTCAAAAAGGTCTAAAACAATATCTGTAAACGGACGATAGGTCATTATATTACACCTAGGTTTCTCTTTTTTAAATAAGAGTTCGCAGGTAATGAAAGAGTGGTGGCTAAGTTCGACTATACAATTTACATGGACAGATCTATACCGCGCGTCAGTACAGATGACGTCAATAAGCGAAGCACTATCACCGACAAAATGCGTGGCAACCGGCACTATTTGGGTCAAGTTACTATAGATGAGAAATTGATTGAATTTGTTTCTATTGCTGTTCGACTCGTCTAGCATGTTGACATTAAAGTCTCCTAGCAGGATGATATTGTCATATGGCGCTAGTGCACAAAGGCTTTCTGTGATTGCATCTAAGAAAGTATCTAACTCAAGCCAGGGTGGTTTGTAAGCAGTTCCTATTTTTAATACAGAATGCCACACCCCCTCCGCGTCCACCACGAATAGTAAGGGGGCGCGGTATATGTCGTAATCTATAACCTGACACCACTGGAGCACGACTTTCTTCTCCCACTCTTAACCATGTTTCGTTTACGGCCATTATATCTACTGAGTGATGGCTCATAACTAAAAGAAACTCATCATGCTTCGTTGGAGGCATTTTGACTAAAATAAGGTCTTTCTAGCTTTCTAGAGGTAAACAATAGCTCAGGTGGTACGATATAGTAGCGATAGATGGCGCTGTACTAAGTTTTTTAAACTATGCGGTTTTATAGTGAAAATAATATTTTAATGTCCTCGCAAATTTGAATATTGATTAATAAAATAATACGCGCACACGATTACGGCAACACAGATTTTGTTAATTGCCTGACTTAGCAATTAAGCCAATCTTTGTTTAATTGTAGGGTAACTTTTTAAAGTTTTGCACACTGTTCGAAGTATAGTTTTTTGTTTGTAATTTAAACACTTAGAAATGTACTTTTAATGTAGGATAACGATGTATATTATTTATATCACTATAAACTGGAGATAGTAAAATATTATCACTAAACAAGAAGTTTTATTTTTTCACACAATATAAACACAAACAGCTGTTCTAGTTTTGACATCCGCTGTCTTCTTCTACAATATATAAGTTCAGTTTAAAAATGCAAGTTTGTGTAATAATTATTTAAAGACTGTCCATCAACTAGCGTTCTGACTGCTATGGACACAAACTTACGGAATTTTAAATGTATAACATGTACATAATATACTTTACAAGTCTATTTTATTTTGAACCTATATTGAAACTTTGATCGATATATGTTTGAGTATCCTTTGTACATGAGTGTAAGTTTTATTGAAATCAGTTTCGCCATTTTAGAGATCTTTAGCAATATAGGGAAAGACGTCGGACAGACAGACAGCCATAAATTCTAAAATTATCAAGTATTGCTTTTTAGCATTTTCCTAGATTTTTTAGCTAATTTTCGTCAAAATATCTTTAATGTACAGACTTTTTCACCTGGGGCTCCTATTGTTGCTTGAGATCATGATAACAATGATTGACGTCTTCAAGTATGAATCACAGAACACAAAGATATATCATAAGCAAAATCAATAACGCCTAAAGGCTGAAATACAATAGAATATAATAAAAATACATCGGTCTAAAGAAGCCCCAGCTTAGTTCGGGAATGTTCAACTAACTTTCTTTCCTTAACTCGGATGAAAAACATTTACAATTGTATATAGGTTGCGAACTCTACTCGGAAGTTTCATAGTGGATTAGTTCCAAAAACAATGCGATGTAACTGACGTTCATTTCAAGTATAATCAATGAATACAGATGATTTTCATTAAAGAAGCTTATTTCTTAAGGATGTCATGTGCCGATTAAAGTTGGCGTATTGACGGTTGTCATTAGTGTAGTTCGTAGTTGGCGCCGTTGGCGACGCTAGCGTCATTCGCCATCTGTCTTGCATTGCTTTGGCGTAAGAAATAGACAGCTGTTGCACTAACACTCACGCGACTGTTACGCCGCCAAGCGGCAATTTGGGTCGTAGAAAGTTTGTCTTAAAAGCGCTAATAAGAAAAACATCTCTATAAATAAATATCTATGCTCTATGGTATAATCCAGTCTGCGCATTATGTAATTTTAGTTTTGACACTGTCGGACTTTCTTACTTCAAAATGGCTCCATTATTGTAATAGCCTTCTGACGTGTGGGCTTATGGTATGAAAGTTGGTAAAAATAAATTTTGATAGGTCCCCACCGCGTAACAAAATTCAATTATGTGCTTATGCTGGTATGATGGCTAGCATGAAATTCTTTGTATACTTTTAAATAGAATATTTGTTATTATTTCTTTATCTGTAAATATTAAAACTAGATGAGTCCGCAGTTACACTCGCATTATTAAGGGCTACTGCTACGCTCCCATGGGTCATAGCGTGATGTTATATAGCCTGTGGCCTTCCTCGATAAATTAGCTATCTAAAATTGAAACAATTTTTTAAATCGGACCAGTAGTTCCTGAGATTAGCGCGTCAAGCAAACAAACAAACAAAATCTTCAGCTTTTTAATATTGGTTTAGACTAGGGGATGCCCGCAGTTACGCACGCATTTTTTTATCGCGGTGTTTTCCAATACTTTGGATATTAAGAGAAGTTCTATCTTAGTACAGTCCTACGCTCTCCAAGTAATGTACATGCCACATTTCACCTTCTTGGGCCTGATGGTTTGGGTGTGCGTTTTCTGTTAGTCAATCAGTAACGCAAGGATTTTTTATATTACTAGCTGACCCAGCGAACTCCGTATCGCCTTTTTAAGAGTTTTTATTTAATTCCCTTTTTTCCAAGTCCCTTTTCCAAAGTTACCATTGACTTAGCTCTTAATCTCTTATCATTTCAGAGTCTTTAAATGATGAACAAACAAACATAGATTTTTATATAATATAGAATTCCCCATTCCTTAAAATATCGGAGACGATACCCATATCGACTTTAAAAAAAAACCCGTCTGCCATCTTTGATTTCCTATTAAATATATTAAATATATATTAAATATATCTTTGATCACGAAATAGATGTTGTGTTTAGATTCTTCATCCCTTTAATCATCAGAGACGATAACCATATTGATTTTTAAAATTTTTCCCTTCCGCCACCTTTGATTTCCCATCCGCCATCTTGAATCACGAAATAGATGTTGTATTTGGATTCCCCATCCCTTTAAACATCGGAGACGATACCCATATTGTTTTTTTTTTAATTCCCATCCGCCATCTTTGATCATGAAATAGATGGTGTTTTTGAATTCCCCATTCCTTAAAATATCGAAGGCGATACCAATATTGATTTTTTAAATTTTCTCATCCGCCATCTTTGATTTCCTATCCGCCATCTTTGATCACGAAATAGATGTTGTATTTGGATTCACCATCCCTTAAATCATCAGAGACGATACCCATATTGATTTTTTTAATTTTTCCCATCCGCCATGTTTGATTTCCCATCCGCCATCTTGAATCACAAAATAGATGTTGTATTTGGATTCCCCATTCCTTTAAACATCGGAGACGATACCCATATTGATTTTTTAAAATTTTCCCATTCGCCATCTTTGATTTCCCATCCGCCATCTTTGATCACGAAATAGATGTTGTATTGCGATTCTCCACCCCTTAAAATATCGAAGGCGATACCCATATTGATTTATTAAATTTTCTCATCCGCCATCTTTGATTTCCTATCCGCCATCTTTGATCACGAAATAGATGTTGTATTTGGATTCACCATCCCTTAAATCATCAGAGACGATACCCATATTGATTTTTTTAATTTTTCCCATCCGCCATGTTTGATTTCCCATCCACCATCTTGAATCACAAAATAGATGTTGTATTTGGATTCTCTATCCCTTTAAACATCAGAGACGATACCCATATTGATTTTTTAAAATTTTCCCATTCGCCATCTTTGATTTCCCATCCGCCATCTTTGATCACGAAATAGATGTTGTATTGCGATTCCCCACCCCTTAAAATATCGAAGGCGATACCCATATTGATTTTTTTTTAATTCCCATCCGCCATCTTTGATCACGAAATAGATGGTGTTTTTGAATTCCCCATTCCTTAAAATATCGGAGACGATACCCATATTGATTTTTTAAAATTTTCCCATTCGCCATCTTTGATTTCCCATCCGCCATCTTTGATCACGAAATAGATGTTGTATTGCGATTCCCCACCCATTAAAATATCGAAGGCGATACCCATATTGATTTTTTAAATTTTCTCATCCGCCATCTTTGATTTCCTATCCGCCATCTTTGATCACGAAATAGATGTTGTATTTGGATTCACCATCCCTTAAATCATCAGAGACGATACCCATATTGATTTTTTTAATTTTTCCCATCCGCCATGTTTGATTTCCCATCCGCCATCTTGAATCACAAAATAGATGTTGTATTTGGATTCCCCATTCCTTTAAACATCGGAGACGATACCCATATTGATTTTTTAAAATTTTCCCATTCGCCATCTTTGATTTCCCATCCGCCATCTTTGATCACGAAATAGATGTTGTATTGCGATTCTCCACCCCTTAAAATATCGAAGGCGATACCCATATTGATTTTTAAATTTTCTCATCCGCCATCTTTGATTTCCTATCCGCCATCTTTGATCACGAAATAGATGTTGTATTTGGATTCACCATCCCTAAAATCATCAGAGACGATACCCATATTGATTTTTTTAATTTTTCCCATCCGCCATGTTTGATTTCCCATCCACCATCTTGAATCACAAAATAGATGTTGTATTTGGATTCTCCATCCCTTTAAACATCGGAGACGATACCCATATTGATTTTTTAAAATTTTCCCATTCGCCATCTTTGATTTCCCATCCGCCATCTTTGATCACGAAATAGATGTTGTATTGCGATTCCCCACCCCTTAAAATATCGAAGGCGATACCCATATTGATTTTTTAAATTTTCTCATCCGCCATCTTTGATTTCCCGTCCGCCATCTTGGATCACTAAATAAATTTCATTTTATTAATCAGCGTCCCGAAAATCTCGAAAACGATACTCATATAGATTGTATCCTATTCGTTTAGCCTTTTCTGCCCTTGACCAAACCCTCCCCTTCTCGTTTGACCATTTTATTATTTTTGTCTGGCCTCTAAAAGTTGTGGGGTAATTTTATATAGCCTATAGCCTTTTGGCATAATTGGGCTATCATAGGCAATAACAATTTTTAAAATCCGACTGCTAGTTCCTGAGATAAGCCGACATTATCTTTTAGCCTTTTTAGCCTTTTGCCCGGCCCCAAAGGGTCGAAGCGTTATGTTATATAGCCTGCCGGAATAACTGGGCTATCGTATACAAAAAGAATTTTTCAGATCCGACCGGTAGTTCCTGAGATTAGCGCGTTCAAACAAACAAACAAACAAACAAACAAACAAACTCTTCCGCTTTATTATATTAGTATAGATAGATTTAAGGTTACTAACTGACGTAACTCCTACGGCTAATTTTATATTAAAATAAAATGTGCTCGCATAACTACAGGCATCCTCTAATCTATACTAATATAATAAAGCGGAAGAGTTTGTTTGTTTGTTTGTTTGTTTGAACGCGCTAATCTCAGGAACTACCGGTCGGATCTGAAAAATTCTTTTTGCATACGATAGCCCAGTTATTCCGGCAGGCTATAGGCTATATAACATAACGCTTCGACCCTTTGGGGCCGGGCAAAAGGCTAAAAAGGCTAAAACATTATGTTGGCTAATCTCAGGAACTAGCAGTCGAATTTTAAAAATTGTTATTGCCTATGATAGCCCAATTATTCCGAAAGGCTATAGGCTATATAAAATTACGCCACAACTTTTAGGGGCCAGACAAAAATAATAAAATGGTCAAACGAGAAGGGGGAGGGTTGGGTCAAAGGCAAAAAAAGGCTAAACGAATAGGATACAATCTATATGGGTATCGTTTTCGAGATTTTCGGGACGCTGATTAATAATATGAAATTTATTTAGTGATCCAAAATGGCGGACGGGAAATCAAAGATGGCGGATGAGAAAATTTTAAATATCAATATGGGTATCGCCTTCGATATTTTAAGGAATGGGGAATTCAAAACCACCATCTATTTCGTGATCAAAGATGGCGGATGGTATTTTTTTTAAAATCAATATGGGTATCATCTCCAATATTTAAAGGGATGGGGAATCCAAATCTATTTCGTGATCAAAGATGGCGGATGAGAAATCAAAGATGGCGGATGGGAAAGTTTAAAAAAAGCAATATGGTTATCGTCTCCGATGTTTGAAGGGATGGGGAATCTAAATACAACATCTATTTCGTGATTCAATATGTCGGATGGGAAATCAAAGATGGCGGATGGGAAAGTTTAAAAAAATCAATATGGTTATCGTCTCCGATGTTTTAAGGGATGGCGAATCTAAATACAACATCTATTTCGTGATCAAAGATGGTGGATAGGAAATCAAAGATGGCGGACGGGATTGTTTTTAAAGTCGATATGTGTATCGTCTCCGATATTTTAAAGAATGGGAAATTCAAAAACACCATCTATTTCGTGATCAAAGATGGCGGATGGGATTTTTTTTTTAAACCAATATGGGTATCGTTTCCGATGTTTAAAGGGATGGAGAATCCAAATACAACATCTATTTTGTGATTCAAGATGGCGGATGGGAAAAATTTAAAGAATCAATATGGGTATCGTCTCTGATGATTTAAGGGATGGTGAATCCAAATACAACATCTATTTCGTGATCAAAGATGGCGGATAGGAATTCAAAGATGGCGGACGCGATGTTTTTTAAAGTCGATATGGGTATCGTCTCCGATATTTTAAGGAATGGTGAATTCAATATTATATAAAAATCTATGTTTGTTTGTTCATCATTTATAGACTCTGAAATGATAAGAGATTAAGCGCTAAGTCAATGGTAACTTTGGAAAAGGGGCTTGGAAAAAATGGAATTAAATAAAAACTCTTAAAAAGCGATACGGAGTTCGCTGGGTCAGCTAGTATTGTATATAACTGATACAACAAATTTTCGCAATAAACTCATGTGCAACTTTTTATGGCGAACAGGTAGCGAGAGAAATGATGTACTGCCTCTTCTTTCGGGTCTAACACGGGTGTAACACAAACGTATGTTGGTTAAGTATCATTACATTATGGTGTATGAAATGAATGCCGTACCTAATTGAATGAAAACGTGCAATACCAACGCCTAAACAATGCTTATACCTCAGTCTGTAAATAAAACAATTTAAATTGGAGATTTGGCTTCGAACGTTTTGACTTTGTCCTCGAAATTAGTGTTTATCTTGCTTAGAAAGTAGATAGCTATGTAAACAACGCAGAAATTTGCATGTTACCTGTTGACGCTTACCTACTTTTCGTAACTCACATTTGAATTGTACGCCAGCAACGCCATACTATTTCATTTCACCTTTACGTAGAACCGATGTTTTACTCCAATATATACCTATTAGAAGGCCAAATGTTTGTAGATATAATAGAATGTTGTAGTGCATTTGCTGGTACGAACAGTAAGCACAATTTACAGTTTTCACTGAGCTTAATATAAAAATCAGACATTTTACTTAAAATAAGGAATTAAAGCCTTAAACCGTGCTCTCGTTTAGTGCCAGCTACTATAATTTAAAATCCGCTGATACCTACCTATTTTTTGCGTAGGTATACTTACTAGATGCAAAAATTACTGCCAAACACAACACAAAAATTATTAAAATTAATTTTTTTATAAAAGTGTAAGTCATCATCACTTGCTTGTTAGACTTCTTAGTATGAGAAGGGTAATTTATTGTCTACTACGGTATCTGGCGGGCCAATACCCGTCGGGGGGTAGCGACGAATGCTCCGACCCTCCGACACACGGGTACATGAGGAGCACGGGTTGGTATTTAGTCAGTAAGAGTCTGACAGTCCCCTTCTCCCTTCCGCCAGGGCGGAGGGACTCCATGAGAATTTTCTAACCTGACACCAAAAATAAAAAGTCTACCACGGTGGTCAAGTGCGGGTTGGCAGACCTTACTTGTCTTTAAGATGATAATGCAGCGCTTTCAGTTATGTAGGATTCCTAACGATGTTTTCCCTTCACCGTGTAGCATGCGTTATTTAGCAGAAGTATGCTTAAGTATTCAGTTCATAAACCATATGGTCGCTATTGCGTATTCCAAACTATAAAACAAACCTTTAAGATCGGTAGGTACAAATCTCTCGCCAGCGCCGAGATACCTACCTATATCAAATACTTATTGTCCACATTATAAGGACTGACATCGGTGTTTAGAAATATTCACCATAGGCTTAATTTTGTCTGTGAACGTGTCATCGCTATCATGTCAGCCTAGAGACGTCCACTGCTGGACATAGGGTAAACAGACCGATTTTGAGCCGCCCGTATCCAACCGCTTCCCGCGATCTGTGAACGTGTTTTCTGCGTGAAAGCTGAAAGACCGCAGTTTCGTGTGCGTGGTTCCGCTACAAAGGAAGTTTTTGTTATGTGAAGCAACATACGAGCATCACACAAACACAAGTGTTCGTATGACGTAGCCATATGTGTGTCGCGGTAGATGTACACTCATATTATAATAATACCAGCCCGCACGTAGTTACATGAATTATTTTGTGAAGAATGTCTGTACTTTATTACATAAAAACAAATGTTCCAGTTGACTTGCTTCTGCACAGCTGATCGCTGCATCGCAACAATGAACAAAAATATTCGTTGTTGATTTATCCTTTGTGCCTAGTGGTCGAAGTTTTCGTTTAAATTAAGACTTCAAAAGCCTTACATTCGAGCTTTAGTTTGATGAAAAACCAATCAGGGAAAAATCGAATCCACAGATTTGAACAGAAAATTATTTTGTTTTCAATGACTGCGAAAATATTCAATTAAATAGTTTCAGTGGTATTTTGAGATACTAATACTAGATTAAACAGATGTAGATCGATGCCAAGATTACTAGATTGAACAGATATCTCAGTTGTAGATCGATGCCATTATTCATCATATGATTTAATACCAAGAGAACAAAAAACACAATAGTAATATTTTCTGTGTAAGTGCTCTCTTTAAGCTGTTCAAGGTGGCTCAAATCTAAGGTAGAGTTGCTGAGAGAATGCCGCTGAAACGAAATTTAGTGTATATATAGTTAAAAAGATATATGTGCTTGAGATTGTGGTGCAGATTATAATCCACATATCTGTGTAAAAGCAATTCAATTTGCAGGCGTCACAGTGTGCTGAACAAAAAGGTTTAACTTATCAAAGACTCTAGAAAACTAAGCACAGAGCAATAGACTTTAGTATTAGACCAAATGCTTAACTATTTGCAGGGCCATGATGGAAATGGCTAATAAAATAAATAATTATATCGAACATAAAACGGAATACTGCGAACAAATTTGAAATGCCTTCAAGAAGTTTTGCTAAATTCTATTAGATAGAGATTGCATACTCAGTTAGTATCAGTACAGACCAAGGGCTTAATCATGAATATACTGTTAGATGAATTACGGATTGATCGATGAAATTAGTCTATCATCTATACATTCTAATTTATGTTAATAGTAACTGACCCTAATTTGTAATTATTTCGTATTATTCATCAGATTGATTAAATACTAGAGGATGCCCGCAGCTACGTCGAGGGAAATCTCCTCTTGGTGTACTCCAAGACGTTTCTCAAAATTCCCTCAAGATCCGAAAAAAACTATAATAAATGTTGTCTAACTGGTTCGGCTGTACACCGAAACCGTAGGGTTCTAGGCGACTTGGGAAGGATGAATGGAATGGACTGTATTAGGGCGAGTTCTGGGTCGCCTAGAAAGGAATAAGGGAAGAGGAGATGGATACGGGAGGAGGTGATTGAGTGGGTATAGGATGTTTCAAGGATGGAGGGCACCTACCTTATACAACCTTCTTCATTTCCGTAGGGCAGTCTCCTGGTGGTTTCGTGATGCAGCTGCTTGTTTTCACTTCACTCACGAGCGGGTTTTCCTTGGTGGAAGCGGTAAATCACATACAGCGGTGCGGCGCGGAGCGGTATCGAGACGGCGTTCTTAGCGAGCGGAATGTTCTAGACTGTCACTCGCGTCCACGATCGCGTCGACGAATCAGGCGAAGGCAGTGCCTCTTCCAGGGAGTGGGATAGAGCGGGACGGAAATATGATATCGCTCGCACTAGAACGTGGAACGATTGATGTTGATGCGATTAGTTATGGATAGGAAGATAGATGGCGCTACCATATCCCCCCGGCCCTAAAGGGTTGCCTTTAAAAAAAATAGAATTGAACTTAGCTATGTTGGGTGTACTACCGCATAACCCCTCAATAGGCTAAGACAGCGATATGACAATAAAATTAATCTAAATTAACTTTAGCGAAAGCTACAAACGCAATAATAGCGAAAACTACTAACTAAATACTTAAACTAAGAGGTAGGTCCAACTTCAGGCTAGATCTCACTGAGTTGGAAGCGGACGCGAGTTGATCAGTGCCTCGACTTGTGCAAGGACAGTTAAAGGCTCTTCGTAAGAGAGGATCTGTTGACCTATAACTTTGAAGAGATGCGTTTTAATTACTTTGACCATGCTTGCCCAACATCCACCGAAATGTGGTGATGCTGGTGGAATAAACTTCCAGTCAATATGATCTATGGAGAGTTCTTCCTGAAGACGAGTACGATAACCCGCGACGTGATTGAAACAAGTAGCGGGAACAAGTTCAATCAATTTACTAACGCGGTTGGCGACAAAGTCTGCCAGCGGTGAGGAGAAGAATAAATCCAAGCGAGCACTACCTTGGAGTCGGAAAATGCGTATATTTATTAATAGAGTAGTGGGGCAAAACTGTGTCTTGAACCTTGTGGAGCAACTGAGACAGCAGAAGGGCCGCGCACAACTCCAGTCTCGCAACCGAAATGGTTTTAACAGGCGAGACCTTAGACTTGGCACAAACTAACTGCACCGAGTAGTTAGAACCAATGCGAACTTGCAGATATACGACTCCGCCGTAAGCACGTTTGCTGTCGTCAGCGAAACCTATTAAGTTGACGGTACATCCATCTACGAACCCAAGATGACGCGGAATAAACTTGATTGAGCGCGGTAAGCTCAATACAAAACTGGCCCCAAGCGGCGACAATATGGTCAGGGGGTGTTGCATCCCACTCACACTTTGATAGCCAAAGCTCCTTGATCAAGAGCTTGGCGTACAAAATTGTGGGAGCCACAAACCCATTATGTCCCATAGTCGAGCCACTGTGGACAGCATAGTGCGCTTGGCGCACTTATCATCTGGTGGTGAGACGTCAAACCGAAAACTATCACAGGATTTGTCCCAGCGTAAACCGAGAACCTTATGCGGTACAGACTTCTCAAACTCAATGTCTGGAGAAGCCTTATGAGAATCTGGTATGCGTGCGAGAACCTCCTAAGAGTTGCTTGACCATTTGACAAGATCAAACTGACCTCGCTTGAAAAGCTGAATAAGCTCTTCACAAAGCGGAATTGCTAGCGGAGCGGATATGACATTACAGGCAATGTCATCTATATACAGAGCGGATGTGTAGTATAGTATAGTGTAGCATAGCGTAGCTTAGCATTGCATAGCGTAGCATAGCATAGCATAGCATAGCGTAGCATAGCGTAGCATAGCGTAGCATAGCATAGCGTAGCTAATTAGTGCTTTATCTTACACACAGTTTTAGCACCCACCTTGATCTCTTGAAGAGCAGAACAACAACAAGACGTAATACAATGAGAAGTATGTAACGTAGGTACGGTACCCATAATCACATACCCAAGTACCGTCTCAATAGCGGGCGGTAAATCATATCGCTGACTACGAACTATGTTAGTTAGTAGCAAGTGCGGAAATATTGAAGCTCCGATCAAAAGATCAATGCCTGCCGGATTCGCAAACTCCGCGTCGGCTAACGGCAATGACTCGAGATGAGTGAGTGATGCTACGTCTACATTAGCGTTCGGTAATGCGTCCGTGATACGCTCCACGATAAGCGAAGAAATGTTAAAATTAATATTCCTATCAAAACGCGAATGTATTTTAATATCTACGGAACCCCTGCAATGCCTTTCTGATCCGCCTATCCCTTTGACGGTTGAGTTAGTATTTTTAAAGTTATTCCATAATCCGAGGCGTTTGAAGCATTCCGATGTTATTAGATTGGTCTGAGATGCGCTATCTAGCAGACAACGTACCATGTGCGGCGACCCATTAACATCATATACGATAACTTGCGCTGTCGCTAACAGAACAGTCTTAGACGCCGTACACTGCGTTTTGGCCCTGCGCGGATCATTATAGATGCGCGAGTGCCGTCCTCGCGTGCGCGTCGCCCGCGCAATGGATGTCGTACACAACGATACTTCGCCCTCAGACGCGGAAGGCGCAGCTACCGTGTTCTGCACTTGCGTGAGTGTGTCAAGGTTAGCGGCTTGACTTGATAACCGGTTATTTTTATCAAAATGTAACAGTGTATGATGTTTTTGTTTACACGTGCGACATCTCGTTCTACTGGAACAATTACTCGTTTTATGTTTTATGCTTAAGCAATTAATGCAAGCTTTGTTATCTTTTACGCTGTAAGGCAGGGTCTACTGTAGCTGAAGAGGTCCAGAGGTGCAGAGTAAAACTTCCGATGAGTGTAGAAAACGAGTATATTTGCAGCATAAACTTAGCCTATTTATATTTACAATTTTAGTGCTACAAGAAGTTACACATTAAGGGAGCTTACATTTGAAATCAGCCAATCACAGAAAAGTGCAATTTTAATGTAGTTAGTTTCTAACTTGGGTGCGAGCATACAACGCACGCGGCTCGTATAAATATTGGCGCCACTTAAATTCACGCCAGTTTGCGCTCGGCGCCGCGGTGAGCGGACGTCTATGTCTCTTTATGTATTGCAGCTACAGTGGTCCTCCCTTAGCGAAGCGTACCGGAGTCTTCACAGCTCTGCCAGATCTCGTCCTGAGTTGCAGATCTTCGGATTGCGTCGGCGTCGGCGTAGGCGCTGAGGGAATATCCATGGCAGGCGTGCAATTGCTGTTATCAGTGTTCAGTGTATACGCCGGTTTCAACCGATCGATGGATATGTTGACAGTGCGTGTAGGCAATCTTATTTTAAAATATTTTTCGTTTCGCTCCAGGACTGGATACGGGCCTTCGTAGGGACGTTGTAGTGGTTTCCTTACGGAGTCTACACGTAGAAATACAGATTCACACGTACGAAGATCTCTGTGCACAAATATGTTCTTTCTGTTGCTATGCGGTAGGTACTTAGGCGTAAGCTCAGTGATAACACGATGTAGTTCGTCGACGTAGGTGTAGTCCATCTTCGTGCTTGTAGGTGATGGTGTAATGAAATCTCCCGGTAGTCGTAGTGCTTGTCCGTAGGTAAGCTGGGCTGCGCTTGTGTTAGTGTCGGTGCGAACTGCAGCTCGAAGTCCCATCAGTACTGTGTTTAGTTCACTTGTCCAGTTGCTACTTGTTGATAGTCTAGCCATCAGTGCAGCCTTTAGCGTGCGGTGCCAGCGTTCAATAACCCCGTTACTTTGCGGGTGGTAAGCAGTAGTACGGGTTTTCTCGGCGCCGACCAATCGCGTTAATTCGAGAAACAGCTGACTCTCAAATTGTCGTCCTTGGTCCGTTGTTATGGTAACGGGCGAGCCGAATCGTGTTATCCAGAACTCGTACACCGCCTCCGCGACAATTTTTGCTGACATTTCTCGTATGGGCAGTGCTTCCGGCCAGCGAGTCGCGCGATCTATCATAGTGAGTAGGTATCGATGACCGTGCGCCGACGGTAATAGCGGGCCAACCAGATCAATGTGTAGGCATTGAAACCGGGCGCTTGGCGGGAACGTTGCGAGTTCGCTGTAGGTATGGCGTTGAACTTTGGACTGTTGACACGCAGTACATCCTTTAGCCCAGCGACCGATGTCCGTGTTCATTGCAGGCCAGAAGTATCTCTCTTGCATGAGTTTTCTTGTAGCGCGTATCCCGGGGTGGCTTATGTTATGTACGGCGTCGAAAGCGATTCGCCGAAAGTCTTCTGTTAAATAAGGGCGTATGTTGCTTGTAGAAGTTTCGCAGTATATTTGTTTATCAGACGTAGGTATAGTGATCTTTTTGAGTGATATGTTTGTTTGTTTGAGTAGTTCGGGCATTGTCGTATCTTGTTGTTGAGCAGAGGCGAGTTGTGTGTAGTCGATCGAGGTAGGTATTTCGATCGTTTCGATTCTGGATAAGGCGTCGGCGACTGTGTTGTTTATCCCGCTCACGTGACGTATATCCGTAGTGAACTCGCTTATGAATGATAGTTGGCGGGCTCGGCGTTGCGTTTCGTTGTCCGACGGCAGCTTATGGATTGCGTAAATGAGTGGTTTGTGGTCCGTGTAGATAATGAGTTCTCTTCCCTCAAACATTTTTCTAAAATGTTTTACGGCCATGTAGATTGATGTTAGCTCTCGATCGAATGTACTGTATCGTTGTTGTGCGTCAGAGAATCTCTTGGAAAAGTAGCCGATAGGTACGTATTTGTTGTTTATGCGCTGTTGTAGTACCGACCCAGCGTTTTTTTGTGAGGCGTCGCACATGAGAGACATCGGATGATCGGCGGATGGCGACGGGTGAGCGAGTAAAGTTGCGTTTTGTATGCTGACTTTACAGGCTTCGAATGCTTCAAGGGCTTCCGTAGTCCAGTCGATTTTTGATTTGTCGCGTTTCTTTGAGTTGTGTAGGTATGCGTTGAGCGGGGCATGAATGAGAGCGGCGTTCGGTGTATTGTCACGGTAAAAATTAACCATGCCGAGGAATCGTCGTAGTTCTTCCACGGTCTCTGGTTTCGGGTATTCGGCGATGACCTTGACCTTTTCGTACGGCGGCTTGATTCCTTCGCTCGACACGTCGTAACCGAGGAATTTTACTGTTTCTTGAGCGAATACGCATTTTGATGGGTTTATTGTGATCCCGTATTCGTCTAATCTTTGAAGGACGGTGCGTAGGTCTTTAGAGGCCGTTTGAAGGCTTTCATGGGCCAAAATGACGTCATCGATGAAAACGAAGGCAAAATCGAGTCCGCTGAGCACTTGATGTATAAATCGCTGGAATGTTTGTCCGGCGTTCTTGAGGCCGGGACACATTCGCGGGAATTCAAATAACCCGAACGGTGTGGTGATAGCGGTTTTGTCAATATCAGGGCCGTGGACGGGCAGTTGCTGGTAAGCTCTGTTCAAATCTAATACCGTGAAGACTTTCTTGCCGTGGAGTAGGTATGTGAAGTCCTTTAGTCGAGGCACGGGGTAGCGGTCGGGTTTAGTTACTGCGTTGAGTCGTCTGTAGTCGCCACATACCCGTATATCGCCGTTTTTTCTTGGGAACTACGTGGAGCGGGCTTGACCAAGGGCTTTTGCTTGGACGGCATAGGCCCTGTTGCATCATGGTTTCAAATTCTTTCTTAGCGGCCCAGTAGCGGTGGGGCGGTAACGGTCGGGTTCTACAGTGTAGCGGCGGGCCGGTTGTTTCGATGTGATGTTCGACACGATGTTTAGGTATTTGCTTCATAGAGGACGGTCGGATGATGTCTGGGTACTCGGCAAGGATTTTATGAAAATGTTGTTGATCGTCGATGCTTCTGACGGTTGGCTCGTTGGAATATGAAACTGATGTCTTGACGGATAAGTTCGTGACTTTATCGATGAGGCAACGGCCACGTATGTCAACAAGGAGGTTGTGATATTTCAAAAAATCAGCGCCGATGATGGGTTTGCTGACTGCGGCGATGACAAATTTCCACGTGTAAGGTCTTCGTAGTTTCAGATCTAACACCATGGTTTTCTCGCCGTATGTAGGTATTGTGGTGTTATTAGCGGCGTACAGTTGAAACGACGTCGGAGCTGTCTTCGTCCCTCTTTGCTTCGGTATAACAGATATGTTTGCGCCGGTGTCGATAAGAAAAGATAGACGTGAGTTTCTATCTGTTACGAATAGGCGGTGTGATGCGTGGTTCGCGTCGGTTGCCGCCTCAGCCAACGCAGCGGTTAGTTTTCCGACGTGGGTGACGATTCTTCGAACTTGCACGGGCGCGTGCAACGGTAAGCTTGTTTACCGAATTTGCGGTGATAATATCAGATACTAGACGAATCGGAGCGCTGCGGAGTACTACTGCGTGGCGGACGTTGATTGCTCGGCGATCTTGATTGATTAGGATGGTTGTTCCATTGCTGACGTCGTGGTTGATGTTGATAGGTTCGTCGTGATTTCAGCTCTTCTATTTCTCGCGTAAGCTGTTGGGCTTTCAAATCAGCTAACTCTCTCGTAAGCATGTCAATCTTCTCGTGTAGCGAGCGTAAGTCGTTTGAGGTAAGTTCAGAGTGACCTGACTCGGTTTGTGAGGTACGGGCGACTTTCATTTGTGGCGAGTTTGATGATGTGACGGAGGTCGTGGCGATGGCGGAAATTTCGGGGCGAGAATGTTCGAGAATCTTGTCGGCCATAGATGCGAGGTCGTTAAGATCGGATTTCTTGGCGATATTTTCGCTTACGGCGAGGACGGCACGTATAGATTGTGGAAGGTGGTTAGTCCACATGATACGGAGCGTAGATTCTGAGATGTTTTCGCCAGCGAGGTTCTTCATGCGCCGAAGTAGTTGGGAGGGTTTCATCTCACCTAGTTCAATCTCAGAGAGTAATCGCTGTACTTGACGTTGCTCGGATTCTTCGTAGACGTGTAATAGCCGGCTTTTGATAGCGTCGTATTTGTTATTCACCGGGGGCCGTAGGATGATGTCGGCGATCTCGTCGATATCTTGCCGTTCCAACTGCCCAACGACGAGTTCATACATCGCCTTGTCGCCCTTCTTGTGTGGTGAAACGATGGCTTCAAACTGAGCGAACCATAATCTGAGTCTATCGCGCCATATGGGTGGTATGCGGAGGTTTGTAGACACGCCGGAGAGTTCTTGGTCGGAAACTGAGTTACTTGCTGTTGCCATGATGGTTTTGGAGATATTGGAGAGAGTTTCGACGAGGATTTGCGGTTCTTGATGGTTCAGTAGGGGTCACCAATGTAAGGCAGGGTCTACTGTAGCTGAAGAGGTCCAGAGGTGCAGAGTAAAACTTCCGATGAGTGTAGAAAACGAGTATATTTGCAGCATAAACTTAGCCTATTTATATTTACAATTTTAGTGCTACAAGAAGTTACACATTAAGGGAGCTTACATTTGAAATCAGCCAATCACAGAAAAGTGCAATTTTAATGTAGTTAGTTTCTAACTTGGGTGCGAGCATACAACGCACGCGGCTCGTATAAATATTGGCGCCACTTAAATTCACGCCAGTTTGCGCTCGGCGCCGCGGTGAGCGGACGTCTATGTCTCTTTATGTATTGCAGCTACAACGCTTTTAAAACGAGCAATTGGATTTAAATCATTAAAGGTGGGACACTTACAGTAATGGTCGTGCACTATATTACTGCACAGACACTTCTGTGAATTATTACTATTAGATTCCGAACATGTTACGTAAGATTGTGGATTAGGGACTGAGTTATTATTACTATTTCGCGATTTATTCAACCTTTGTTTGCTGTTGTTAGTGTTAGACGGGCCAGGTGAACCAGACTGCGTATTATGAAATATTCGACACTGATCTTTGATGAACGAAATAAAACTATCTAGGGTAGGTATTTTATTATTGCGTTCCGTCATCTCGAATGCGCGAATTGTATCAGTGTCAAACTTTTTTAAAGCGAGTTGAAGGAACATAAAGTCGGAAAGATCTTCTAATTTTAAATTCCTAAGAGAATTAACCGCGGTTACGAAGTTATCAATAAACAGCTGGAAATTCGAGACAGACGCGTTGCTGGACAGTTTGAGATTTAAAGCTTGGTCAAAGTACGTAGACGCTAGAACGCGCGTGTCTTGATATCTGTCAAGTAGTGACTGAAATATGACCTGATAATTCTCAGCACTGGGTGTGACACCTGCAAATACGGACTGGGCCTTCGGTGACAGTTTACCTATTAAATAGTACAACCTGTCAGCATCTGTCAGAGAACCATTATCGTGCACTGTAGACTTAAAACTTGCATAGAATAACGGCCAATTTCGTATATCTCCGTCAAACGACATAATCTCGATTGGCGGTAATCTCGGTTTGCGGGCAACGGGCTCTGCCGAACATTTACCCTCCAATTGCCATTGTATACGCTTAATAATACAATAAAGATCTTCGAATGAGGTATACGCCTGATAGTTCGGTTTTTCATCAGGATTGATAGAAAGTAATCTTGCGTTATAATCGTCTAACAACTTATGAAAATCTGTTCGAATACTATCTACTGTTGTACAATAACTGAGAAATGCTTCGCTATTACTGTCAGACATAGATGCGGTTTTTGATCGTTCATAGATATTTTGAATGCGCTCAAATAAAATATTGCGTTTTGCTTCTAAGATTGTCATCTCTTTGTCTTCCGACACGCGTGACTTCTTTTGTTGTAACATGCTTACGTAAGTATAAGCTAATGAGAACGAAACAAAATAAGAATATCTAATGTATCTATTATTTTACCTAAGTAGGCAACACTTTAGAGCTCAGGAAATAAAAGTTGATTGAAATATGAGATTTATAAGACAACTATGATAGTTGCAGAAATAATAATTTAATAAGTAGGTAGCTACATAAAAGTTTACCTACTAATGCGGGCGGAAATAACCATGTGACGGTTATGTGAATATATTAGGAGTATAGCAAGGTGCTATAACTGCCTAGGTATAGCGGTATAACGTATAAAACGTAAATGAATCCGGCTCGAAGGACCAAAAAAAATGGTTCGGCTGTACACCGAAACCGTAGGGTTCTAGGCGACTTGGGAAGGATGAATGGAATGGACTGTATTAGGGCGAGTTCTGGGTCGCCTAGAAAGGAATAAGGGAAGAGGAGATGGATACGGGAGGAGGTGATTGAGTGGGTATAGGATGTTTCAAGGATGGAGGGCACCTACCTTATACAACCTTCTTCGTTTCCGTAGGGCAGTCTCCTGGTGGTTTCGTGATGCAGCTGCTTGTTTTCACTTCACTCACGAGCGGGTTTTCCTTGGTGGAAGCGGTAAATCACATACAGCGGTGCGGCGCGGAGCGGTATCGAGACGGCGTTCTTAGCGAGCGGAATGTTCTAGACTGTCACTCGCGTCCACGATCGCGTCGACGAATCAGGCGAAGGCAGTGCCTCTTCCAGGGAGTGGGATAGAGCGGGACGGAAATATGATATCGCTCGCACTAGAACGTGGAACGATTGATGTTGATGCGATTAGTTATGGATAGGAAGATAGATGGCGCTACCACTAACTATGCAAATGGCAAAATATCTATCTAGCCCTCAAACTAATCCGTCATGAAATTGATAGTTTATAGTGTAACTTCAATTCATAATATATCCGAAGTTAGCGTGTAAAATAACGCACGTAGTTTTCATTTCCACTTGACGTGTTTACCTTCCATTTGTCAGCAAAGCCAGGAGTGTGGGCTCATCGAAATCGAATATCACTTCGCGTCATATTCGTGATCGCGATGATTACAATTTATGTCAATAACTCTTCCAGATCAGTATAAATGTCAACTGTGGAAAGTAAATGGAATGTAATTGGGATTTTCAATGATGACATGGCTTCTGATGTGGAATTCATTTGAGTGTTATATTGGAATATGTTTTTATTATATACCTACGTATGTTTAAATGTAGGATTACTACTTATCATAATATAATTGTAATGTATAAAAATATCTTAAATCATACTTTAGATTAAAGATTTTAAAGATGTTTATGACATTTTTCATTTCGAGATCTGTTCCATCATAAGCTCTGTATATAAAATGTCCCACTGCTGGATACGAGCCTCCACTCACTACGAGAAGAGTTGTAGTACATCATGCACTGGTTGACACACTTCACCTGTCATCTAAAAATATCAACATGAACTCACAGACATATAGGTAGGCTGAGGATATTTTCCTTCCGGTGAAGGAAAACATCGTCGGGCAACCGGCTAAACCGTTTCAGCAAGCGATGATTTATTAATAAATACGCACTAACCTACGAAGAGTCAGTGGTACGCGACAAGATCCATTATTCTCTTCATTACGATATTATTGGTAATTTTCTTCAGAATTTGTTTCACAGATAGCAAGTGCTCCTTAGGCTATAGCACTAATGTTAGTTGTATGATAGTCACAATAGTACATTTACCAGGAATAGATCTTAAGTAGCTACTCTTAATTACATTACCCAAGCAACCTTGGCTTCGACACATAAGGCATCTAGCAATAGCAACAGCCTTGACACAACAACTTCATAATAAAATCATCATCATTTAAGCTTTGTTCCGGTGGCATTCCAAGATATTTTTCTTCTAGCCCGGGGTCTACTTAGTATCAATTTTAATAACATAATAAAAATAAGGAACCTTCAACGATAGTAATTTAGATGAGATCAACTTATTATGTAATCTGTAGTTGCCCAATTCAAAGTTTGTGTTTTTACTCAAGGTAAAACTAATATTACTTGTGATTTCGCATAAGTTGGTTCCCATGAGTGTTATGCAGCCTAAAACAACTCGAGCACAGCTACTTACCTACAAGTTTTCTTTGATTATGTGTGCTTAACATATATTTCATCGGGTGAAGTATAAACGATGTGAGGGGCAAAACTCAAACAACGTATTCAAAGAGATAGTAGACAATTCCATGAGGCTGTGAATAAAATTTTCATGGTTGCATAATATGTGCATGCAAGTACTGGTTTGTGTCTAAAGAAAGTTTTGAAAAAAGCGTTATGCTGTTTCTAACGAAAATACTAGGCCATTAGCAGTGTGTTAACAATGATAACACACTGCTTTCTAATTTTATTTTCTTTCTATGGTAACTTATCATAGAAAGAAAATAAAATTAGAAAACAAAGAAGGGTTTAAAAGAAACACTTTTATTTTATTATGTAAAGGTTGGCAATGCGCCTGTATTTTTCTTAGTTGAAGCATAAGTATGCAATATACCGTAGTCAAAGCTGAGGCCCAATTCTCCTAAATAAATTTGTTCAAAATACGGTTTTGTCTTACGTCACAAATAGTATTCTCCTAAATTGACTGATATTTTAATGATATTGTAGATTATAAATTGAAACAAGTGTCAAAATATGTGTCAACGACGAACTGTTTATTTAAATTTATACGATAATGAAATTAGGTTAGCAGAATACCGATTCTGAGTCAATTCAAAATATAATCTCATTTTGTTGAAAATATAATTTCAATGTCATATAAAATACGAGAATGTTAAAATAATAAATTATGAACATTCGGCACAAGTGTTTCATCCTACTCAAATTATCACGAGTGATCCCCAGAAACACCTTTGACTTCAATGGTGTAATTTACCAAAGCGTTTTTGAACAAAGTTTTTAGTGTAACTAATTACAGTCTAGTTTAGACTCTAGCTCCATTCAATTGGTTGCATTTCTAGTATATAATTCAATTTGTGATTGGGCACTTCCCACTACCTCTTGTCTTGTTTGCAGCTTTACTAAGTAGGTAGCTACGCTTTCCTAGCGCTTTGCAATCGCTAGAAGATCCTTTATCATTGTAATTACATGAATATTTAATATATATAATATAGTAATTTAAAGGTTGAGCAGCTTCTATGAATAAATGTATTCTAATTGACATCGGTGCATTATTCCAAGTTACAAAAAGGTTAAGAAATAGTTCATCTATGTAGTTCCACGAGGATTTCTTGCGAAACCTCGCAATATTTTTCTGAGTGTAAAGTAAAAATAGCCGTAAACGAAATGTACTAGACGTTACTATGGCAAAGTACGAAAAATATTGTGAAATAAATAATATAGTTATACGTAGTTTACACATAAAGCTAATAAAACCTGTAAAAGGTATGAATTGTATTTCGATAACACAATTGAAGGGAACAACACTGTGTCGGTGATTATCCGTATATCTCCACGCACATTATTTACTTTTATTCCAAATCAGATAGGAATTTTCCGATGTTGAATTACTTAGGTCCGAATATCAGTATTGGGTGACCTAATAGAGCAGTTACCTACGTAAACATCTAAGGATTAATGAAATAATGAAACGTGTTCCGCACTCAGAATTATTTATACACAATTAGACTTAAGTAGGTTTATTTAATAGAACATTCCACACAATATCTTCAGTCTGATCTCCCAATAGGCACAGCCAGTAGAGTAGGTATAACCAGACCTCTGATAAACATCAACAATTGAAGAAATAGTCTATGACATTCTAGAATCAAACTGAAGAGTATCAAAGTAATGAGTAATGTACTGATGTCTTTATATATATATATATATATATATAAAGACATCAGTATGTGCTATATACTGCGATATGACACAGGCGTTCGACTATGTCAGCCATGAGATCCTTCTATGCAAATTAGAAGCATACGGTATTCGAGGTACGGTACTAAAATTAATAGAAACTTATTTGAAAGTTCGTACGCAATATACCGAAATCTCAACAGTGGACCCTACTGCAAAAAAAGGAGGTGACATACTCTTTAGGTAAACGCATAATCAAATACGGCGTGCCGCAAGGGAGTGTGCTAGGCCCACCGCTGTTCATTATTTATATAAATGATCTACCAAAGGTTACCAATTTTGCTATGTCATTCTTTGCCGATGACAGCACAGTAACTATAAATTATGAGAATAACTGTGACTTTAAAATCGACATAAACATTACTATTGAATCGATACTAAATTGGATGAGTAACAATAATATAAAATGCAATTTATAAAAAACTAAAGCAATGTTTTTTACCCAACGATCATCAGTGCCTGACATTAACATAGGGCAAAATGTTGTTGTATTTACTTTTTCAAGGCACAGCAATTGAAAAAGTAAATACAACAACATTTTTAGGTGTTACAATTGACAAACATCTTAATTGGAAAGAGCACACGGTACAACTAAATAAAAAATTGTGTTCCTCGATGTATGCACTTTATAAATTAGCACCTGTTTAAAATGACGCAGCGTTAGTCACAGCCTATCATGGAATAGTCAGTTCGACGCTAAGATTCGGCATTATTTTTTGGGGAAATTCCACAAATAAAGAAACTATATTTAAAACTCAAAAAAATGCATAAGAGCTATGTTTAGCCTACAAAATACGAAAAGTTGCAAGCCATATTTTATTAAATATATTATATAACATTTTGTCTCTCCCCTCGTTATACATTTATGAGGTAGCTACCTTCGTCAAGACGAATCCGCACTTGTTCCACAAACTGTCCGTTATCTTAATCTTATCTGATCTTGTTAAGCGAAATCGACGGGACAATGATAGACTATGCGTAGTAAAATCAAACACAGCATTAATGCATAAAAGTGTATTTTGTATGGCACCTATAATTTATAATCGAGTTCCAAGAAAAATCTAACAATTACACACAGCCTTATTTAAAAATCATTTAAAGAAATATTTATTAGCTAAATGTTATTATAGCATAACTGAATATTTGACGGACCCTAATTAAAAGTATGATTTCTTATCTACCTGACATATATTATTGTTATTTGTTTATGAAATGCTGACTGTTTTTTTTTTCACTGTGTCCCAATTCTATATTTTTTATGTTTAACACTACCTAATGTTATCTTATTGACATGTTATTTTTATTGACACATGAACTCTATGCTAACATTACTTATCTTAATAATTCTATTTTATATTATGATAAATTATCCTGACATGTTTTTCTAATTATTATTTTATGTTATTTATTAAAGCTGTTAAAAATTAGCTGTTAAAAATTTCGTATGCCAAAAGGCAAAACATGTAGCTCACACTTAAATCACAATTAACATCTTGCATGCAAGTTCAAACAACCTGTACTGTACACTCATGTTTTATGAAATAAATTTTCTTTATCTTTAAAACAGTCTAACAATTTCTGTGTCAAAAGAAAGTGAAATGTATGCCATATTGAGAGAAGCAACATATATATTATATACTGCTGCGACTGTAGGTATATCATTCGGGCCCCTAGTCGCACTTCGCCATTTAATAAAGTGCATAGTCTTTAAACCGAACGGTTGGTTAAGCTAGTTTCCTGCGACATACGTACCAAAATATCCCACGATACCTTATCATACCAAGTAATTAATTTAGCCGTTTAAAGTAATGCAATTCACAAAAAAATATATAGTTGAAACTATTGGGGTAAACATCATAAAATATTTATATTTTCATATTTATTTTTTTATAGACTCACGCCTGTATCCCCGCAGGGGTAGGCAGAGGCGAAATAGGTATTACACCCACATTTCGCCATGAATTGTTGGGTCCCACGTAATACGGGGCAAGCCTATTGCCGTTACCGGGCACATCACCAGACTCCGTGCTGCTACTGAGAATTCAGAAAAACCCAGTATCACTTTTGCCCGACTCGGGAATCGAACCCGGGACCTCCGATCAGCAGTCGCTCGCATACGCTGTCCACTGGACCACGGAGGCAGTCATAAAATATATCTATATCAAATATCAATATAGACTCAGAACTTTACAAATCCATCAAAAGCAAGTAAATAAAAAAAGTTGTAATTGAAACTATTGTGGACAGAAAAAAATAGGTCATACAGCGTTATTCTTTTCGCATACTAGGTCAAGGAACAATATATATTGTTTTCTTTAATTTCATTGCAAAATATCATGACATAAAGACAATAAAACTAGTCTCTAGTAAAATAAGCACATTGATTTTTATTTGTGAATAAACATTTGCCTATCAAGCAATCCCTATAGAAAAAACAAGACAAAAATGCTTAAAACATTTACAAAAATCATTCCTTTAAAATAAACTGAAAGTCTCCGCCTCCCAAAACACTGTGGCCCTAAGTAATTAATAAAAATAATTTGAGAAGGTGATTAATGATAGAATAAAGCGGCTTATGGTCCCTGATTAGACTCATTAACGTACAACGGGTGGGCAGTGGAGTGGAACTGATCTATCAGTCGACCGTGAAGCGTTCGGTATCACCCTCGATACGAGCCTACGTAAAGGCTGATTGTTGCTTCATTGTTTAGATTTCGCAGCTTTCATATATTGTATATTGTAATATACAACGTTATTATGTCGCAAGGTCGTTTTAAGAGCACCGTAGTAAATTCAGGCGCCCTTATAGCTGCGCTATGTCTGTCCCTGCGTTCAAAGTTTGATCTCGGAGACAACCGGTTTTTTTATGACTGAAAACGAAGGTGGTGTGTTTTCTACACATCTGTACAAAACACACTACAAACTGAAATTAAAGATTGAAATTCATTTTGTCTGCATCTACAAACCCTTAAAATAACTTGATATTTTTTAGGTTATATATCTGTACCTATTTCGTACCTTACTAAACTATACAATGCACAATCCATAATCAGAACTCGTACATGATTTTTGTTACGCAAAAGATGGTGGTTCTCACATGCTTTTATCGACGAGATACATGCAAGCTTTAGAATTGCAAAAATTTCTTATTTTTTTATTCAGTTTGCAATCAAAGAAATAAAACAATCATACTATATTTCACTTAAAGTATCATGGTACGATGTAAAATATTATGCTAGCTATTACAGAATGTAATATGCAATAATGTCGTAAAGCGTCCATTTTATCTATATAAATATAACTCAACTCAAAACGCAGCTGCAGTAACCAACGCGTCCTATTACAGAATGTATTCAAATAGACAATGCAGTTTCGCAGAACCAGCCACATCATGCTTGCACTTGTCTATAGCATTAAAGATCAGTGTGCCTGCATATTTCATAACTGGGCAATAATTTGAATGCCTCGTATATGCAGTTTTCTTCTTTGAGAGTGGAAATCGTCCAGTAAATTAAAACTCGAACAGCATACAAAATTGAATATCTTTTAAGAGTCTTTTGATCCTTTCGTGATGTTTTACCAAAATGGGCTGTATACATCCAGCGGTAACAATAGGTATTTTCAGCAAACCACCAACCGTACCTATCTCGGTACAGTTTGTATAACTAGAAACTTCGGATACCCACCAAAAATGCCAGCGGCAGTTCTGCCTTATTTCAATATCTGCACAGGGGATCGGTAATTGGGCTTCTTTCTAACCGCCGGTTATTGTGATCCACCATCGGTAATACAAATACACCCATGCACTCACTTTTAGATAATACCCATTCGTATTCAGGGATATCCGATTATTGAATGAGCACTTCACTGAAATCTGAAAATAAATAGAATATTCTTCTCTTAATGCGATGGAAAAGTTTTGGCCATAAAAACATCAGCGTATAATTTTAACTTACCAATTCATAAAGAAATATTTAATGTTTTCGAGGCAAAAAATTGATGATACAGGACAGGAAGAGATTATGGTATTAGTATGAAGGCTACATTTCTTCTAGTAAAATTATAACAAACAGATTCAACGTACCTCTGCAAGATTCAGCCAGACACTTACCATTATTCCATATTATTTGCATCTGTGTACGTAAAAATTGCTTTACATCGTTGTCGAAGTATAAAAATTAAAAGCCACAGCAACTCGAATTCAGCCAAGGGTATGTTTTTAACAACAGATTTTCAGTATCAGATTATGATCAATATAAAATATATCCAGATACGAGGGTCAAACTGAAAGTTCTTAGAAAATCAAAAACTGATTACATTAGCCAGTTATTAGTTTTATTATATCTTTTCAAAATATTGTCCATTGACGTCAATACACCGCTGCATGCGATGGAACCACTGGGAAAAGCACTTTGCCCACTCGTCCTTAGGGGTCTCTTCAATGGCATCGCGATACGCAGCCACCGCTTCTTCAGCATTCATAAACCGCTTTCCTTTAAGTTTTTCTTTAATTTTTGGAAATAAATAAAAATCACAAGGCGCGAGGTCGGGGCTATACGGCGGGTGACCCAGTAATTCAACGTTTGATGTCGCCAAATAGTCGATCGTTCGCTTGGCGGTGTGCGACGAGGCGTTGTCGTGGTGAAGGAGGATCCTACTGCGAGGTCGTTTCTCTCGAACTTTTTCCAAGACAAGTGGCAAACAATTGGTAGTGTACCATTCTGCAGAAACTGTTTTTTGATCCTCTAACACAATTGTTGCGAAATGACCTATCCTTCCAAAGAACGAGGCCACCATTTTTTTTCCCGCACTTCGATCTCTCTTCACTTTAGTTGGCAACTCCTCGAAAGGAAACACCCACTGAGCAGATTGTCTTTTGGTTTCAGGATCATAACAGTAAATCCAGCTTTCGTCACCTGTTAGTATGTCGAACACAGCATTTGAGTCACCTCCGTTAAATCTTTCAATCATTTTACGGCACCAATCCACACGATGGAGTTTTTGAGCCTTAGTCAAATTATGAGGTATCCACCGGGCGCAAAGCTTCCTGACCGCTAAATGTTCGTGGAGGATTTTGTGCACTTGACTCATACCGATGCCTAAGCTTGTCCGAATCTGCTGATAGGTCACTCTTTTGTCAGTCTCTATCATACGCCGCACAACACAGATGTTATTTTCAGTCGTCGCCGTAGAAGGCCGTCCCTCACGTACATCATCAGTGAGATTAGTGCGACCACGTTTAAACTCATTAAACCAGTTGTAAACAGTCGCACGAGATGGGGCTTCATCGTGAAAGGCCAATCGTAGTCTATCATAACTTTCTTGTTGACTTAAATGACATCGAAAGTCATAAAAAATCATTGCACGAAAATTTTCTCGTGTTAAATTCATGTTGACGTGACACAGACAATTTTCAATTTGCCGCCAAATCGTAAAACAAATGACGAATGAATGAAATATATACTCAGTAATATTGGCAAAGAGTTCTATTTTCAAATTTTAGATTTTTTTTTATTATATTGTTTATAAGTGGCCAGTTCTAAGAACTTTCAGTTTGACCCTCGTATATATTTCACACAGTTCAAAGAACAAAGAAAAGTGGGAACTTATGTACAACATACCGCATCTTTACTTAACGGTGGTTTTCCATTACATACTCGTCTAATAATATCAATCAATCAGTGATATCGATATGGTACTGTGATATATACATAATGTACATATATATTTGTGCTAAGGTTATTATTATTATTGTATGCAAAGAGATGACACAAAACGCTTCCGTGGCGTTTTTGTGGTACGAATTTGTATTTTTTTTTGTCCGAGTAAAATATTTTTAAAGAGCAATACTTACTTATTTGCAGTGTTCTTATTGGAAGGTCCATGACAAAGTGGAAATGTTGAATTGCAACAATCTTTCTTTTGCAAGTGTGAGCGTTTACGTCACCATTTGTTGGTATGTGAGCTATCTTAAAAAGTCTCACCCTTACAAGCCTCGAAAATCACGTAAAGCTGCACACGCAAGTCTATGCCAGTCCTTCCGAGAAGTACTCGCAAAAAAATCAGACATTGGTCTAAAACATAAAATATACCAACCCCTGTGGCGATCAAACAACGTTTTATGGAAAAGCTGATATTCTTCTAATTCTGCTTAGACTTTCCAGTCTAACTACTTATCACACGTTCGCCTCGGAGCTTATTCTAGTCCAGATGGAATAGAATGAGCTGCAAGGTGACAGTTTTGGACGCAACCAGGACAACACTTAGGTTGAAAAGATAATACAGTTTCCTAGTTAAAATTGAGTTTGAAAAAATTACTTGAACCTTTCAACGTCATCATTTTCAAAACTATTAAAACCAATACTGAACATTAGAGTAGACAAGGTTACACGCTAACATTAGAGTAGACAAGGGACACTTTAATAAAGAAATCGTATTAGTCAAGTCATTATTGACCACGGAAAATCGACATACCCAGTATATTACCACGTGAAAACTTGTATTTTGGCATCCTAAAACTGTTCACAAAAGTCACGTATAATTTGATGTCCGCAAGTTTTAAATTCAGGTGTCAAAGGTCAAACAAATAGATTTATTATACATTTTTGGCAAATACCTCGTTTTCTATGGGTTTTACGCTATTTATAATTACAATCAATATTGTAGAGAATTAAATTTTCTACAACTTTTTTATTTAATTTTTTTTATACCTTGAACTGTTTTCAAGATAGAGCGCGTAGAGCCGCGGTCAGAGAATCATGAGGTTAACTGGTAGTCTCGATGAAAAACTCGTAATATTAAGGTTATAATTTATTGCTAAACATATAATTATCATCTTTTACTAACTTTTAGACTAAATTCATTATTTTTTGGTTAATTATCTGTATTTAATTAAGGGTCAATTTATTTAATAACACTTACCTGGCCATATAATTAAGAAATTGTTGAGGAATATACCAAAATTGTATTTTAATTCTTTAATTCTAATCTGACTTATATTAATGACTTTCTATATAAATAAAGAAGAAAAGAAATAAATATTTAATTGATGTTTTTATCAAACGTTTCATTTTATAGATTTATTGTAGTAAAAACAACATATCCCGATAAGCGGCAATAGGCTCGCCACCTATTACGTGGGATTCAAAACACTGGCGAAAAGTGGGCGTTTAATATGCCTCTGCCTACCCCTTCGGGGAAACAGGCGTGAGTCTATGTATGTATGTATTGTAGTAAAAATTAATAAAAATTTCGAGATCAAGTTCTAATTTCAATTCTCTTGTTCTTCTTCATGATCGTCGTCATCGTCCCTCTGCTGCAGAATTTTGCCTTCATTACCGTCTTCAACGACATTTGTCTCCAAGTCATTCATGATTTCTGGGTCAAAGAATTGTATTATCATTAATATCGGTCTGATATGGTACAACATCGAGACTAGCTTGTCCATTACACTGGCCGCAAGCTAAGAACACTGTAGCCCCTCTTTCCTGCATCCACATCTTAAGCCACAGCCACTTTTGCAGTTACAGAAGATTGTATTGAGTAATTCATCTGGAGCAGGTGGTAAATTAGTCATGATAGGTTCCAGGGATCCGTTACGCATAGTCCAACCCCATCCATGAGGTTCTAAATCATGCCCTAACCAGGTTTGAATCTGATAATAAACCTGATTGAAATGTTGGCGAGCTGCTCCACTCGTTGGTGGAATATTTGATAACTGCACAGGTTTATTCGATTTTGTTAACTTGTCCTATAGTGCATAACGGAGATGATCGATACTATCCACATTTTTCAATTACCGAACGAGATTATGAGTGTTTTTGAATTGATACATTTTAGAATTATTATAAAGAAAGATTGAATTTAAACTAAAAGTTAATAAAAATGATAATTAATTTTCAGCAATAAATTATAACCTAAATATTACGAGTTTTTGATCGAGACTAAGTTGACCTTAGATAATTCTCTGACTGCGCGCTCTACGCTCTCTATCTCGAAAACAGTTCAAGTTATAAAAAAATGTTAAATAGAAAAGTTGTAGAGAAATAATTTTGAATTTTTTGAATTTTCCCTTGTATATATTAATTAGCTTTTTTAATTATTTTAAGTCTTAATTTAATTATATTTTTAATCATTTAAATAATTATTGGATAATTGTAAAGTAGTAAACTAATTTATCCTAGTTTTTACGTGGTAATATACTGGGTATGTCGATTTTCCGAGATTTGCATCTAATTTGGCCTAAAATTACTGGACTATTGTCAATTTTTGGTTTGCCAACATTGAATGTAGGCGAATGTTGATTTACATAAATATAATGCTGGCTGGTTTGAATGCCTGGCTTTAAGGCTGTATATCTGTATAATAGGAACGCAAATATTTTTTCATTAACCGCTCTCTCGTTACGTTAAGCACTTTATTACTTCACGAAGTTATAACTTATAACAGAATTACAAAAATTCTTGCTTCATAATGTGCCGGTTCTGTAGATAAGCTTGTTATGTTGAATTATTTAATAATTTTGTTTGCGTGTATATATTTTCTGAGAGGACTTGGAATTTATATCTGCTCATATTATAGCATAGTAGTGAGACTAATAGACTGACGCGCAAGGGGTCCCGGGTTCAAAACAAAGGTGCGCACTGTCGACTTTTCGTAGCTATGTGCGTATTAACTTGTTAAATTATCTCTTGCTAAACGGCGAAGGAGAACATTGTGATAAAATCAGACACAGAATCTCAAAAATAATCTCAAAAGACATAATTATAAAATCTGCTAAACCGCAATTTAAGTGTGATGGACTATGGTGGCCTAAGCCTCCTCACAGTAAAAGAAAACCTATTATTAGGCCCTGTACATACAGGCATGTAGGTATATGTCGGCGATACGCCAGGGTTATGGTGTCCAGACTCCATAATAAAAACACTCACGTAATATTACTTGGTTTATTATCAGTTGATTTCTAGCACAGAATTGAGATAAAATGTGATCTACAGTCCTTTTTACACACAAACCGTCATTACGATAATTAATGTTTAACAACTGCCACTTCCTATACAACATATAATTGAAATTACTTTACAACTAATTATAAACTAATCGAAAATCGACATTAATATTTTAATGAATTTTGCACAACACCAAATGATTTATTTTACACGAATAACAAATTTATTTTATTAACTAAACGCTGCTTTACAACATTGTCAA
The DNA here is from genome assembly GCA_944739405.2 of Euclidia mi. Taxonomy (NCBI): domain Eukaryota; kingdom Metazoa; phylum Arthropoda; class Insecta; order Lepidoptera; family Erebidae; genus Euclidia; species Euclidia mi. The sequence continues at coordinate 69,121,941 of OX123184.2, forward strand.
CAGATGGCGCTATCAACAGGATGCAAATATAAACGCATGTTATTTATTACCGTAAAAATAAGTGTCAGAATAATGTTATTTAATACTAATTGAATTTCCTTTGAAAGTTCTGGAGTTATCTTAATAACTAAGCGATAAATTAAATACCCAATCTTTATAAAACAGTTAAGCAGCCAATACAGTGTCTAATATTGTAAAGTAGTGAAGTTCTCAGTTCTGTGTTCACAAATAATTATTTAAATATCAATCTTAAATATTATTAACATTTTCGTAACAATATAATCATTATATATTAATTTGCGCCCATACGGCCATTCTGATCCAGCGCGCTCCTCGCGCTGATTATTTAACGGTTACAGAATAAACAGCATAACAAACAAAAATAAGGAATATAAAAATTACATAAATAAGCGTTTATCATACAGAATGAACTAAAAGTTATTTACAAGGCTTCACCTAGTCATAGGATCTTAGCCTGAGGCATGCGTCACCCATCACGGGATCTAACAAACAATGCTTCACCCATGGCTAAGCCGATTACGGCATCACCCATTACGGGATCTAGCGCATACAGGCATCACCCACATAGGGATCTAGCCCACGCGGCATCACCCATCACGGGATCTAGCCAACACACGGCATCACCCATCACGGGATCTAGCCAACACACAGCATTACCCATCACGGGATCTAGCCAACACACGGCATCACCCATCACGGGATCTAGCCAACACACGGCATCACCCATCACGGGATCTAGCCAACAAGACCAGGATTAAGGATACGCATGTTGGCCAGCCAGCGTTTTGGGAAGGATGTTGGATAAGAAAAATAAAATTTTACTCAAACACAAATGCAAAATTTGCCTCATAAACACATCAATGCATATACATAAAATAATGATAATCGTTCGTCATGATCAGTTATATCAATACAATGCAATTACATAGGTCCAACAACGACAGTGGAAGAGGTAGAGGACCCCCCACGTAAATCGGTATCTGACGAATCCTCCGCCCATACGGTCAAGCCGCTCATACAGTTGTTGATGTTGATCAGCAACAAAGGTTAGCAAACAATGCTTGACTCTAGCTCGGTACAGCACTCGTGTGGCATGTGTGCGCGTAGCCCACACACAAAACCACTGACGTCAAGAGGGTGGGCTACCGTCATCCATACATATTGATCAGTAAAGGACCGCTCGTCCATCCTCTCTTCACAACAAGGTCAGGTCATCTGCTAGGATGTCACTATCAACCTGCAACACTCAAAAGACAGGTGGTGGGCAACATTTCCCACCCAAATATTAGTTCCACGAACCTTCGTAACTGTAGATGAAATAAAATTCTACTCTTACAAAGTGGTCCGGTCTATTAAGCTATATCTATATATCAGGCATGTTCAACCTGTGCATTGGTCTATAGTTATCTTAGCTACAACCCATATTTTACGCATAAGGTAACATACAAAAGACACTCTGAATTTTCTCAGGTTCTGTCTGACAGTGCCATTTTAGATAATCAAATATAAAGTTATCAGGAATGATTTCAAACCATGCAGATCCAAGGATTTCGAAAATACTAGTGCTATAATTATTACTCATGTAAGAACATGTTTAATCCAATATTGAATATTTTTAGCCATAGTGCAAGCTGTGAAATTGTTGAACTGTTTGCCAACTGAGCCATAAATGAGAAATTTACAAGCTACCAATATTACAAAGCAAGAGTAGTGCAGTCTTATTTCTAAAAATGATTCCACTCAGTTTGTATAGTCAATATGGTGGTGAGTTTATATCAATAGTTTTATTTGACTTTATATTTAAAGGAAACTTAACATGTGGTGTTAATGTAAGTCTTATTAATTCATACACAATTAATAATTGTTTATCTGAATAAATTAACTTAAACTGACCAATCACAAGTGACTTAGAAATAAAGCATGAGTAGTCCATTCCATACCATTACTTTTACTTGCTAAGAATAAATACTGCTAAATGGGAAAAGAGATAATATGGATTTTCACATCATGTTCTTTACACCCACTTACCATTATTCTAATAATCATATTCCTAACTGTCTAGTGTCCCACAAGAGCTAAGGAATAAGGTTGGCACTAAATTTTATTGGTTTATTACTGTTTGTCATCTTGAATATAGATGCAACTAACTTAGCAAATGAACTCACAACTAAAATAAATTGTATTTACCGAGTATACCACTAAAGCTTGTTATTTATAAAAGATTAGCAGTCACCTGCCTTAAGACTTTCAACCTAAAATGCTTAGAGATGGACTTTTATAAAACCTAAGTGAGTGCATATGTCCATAAAGAAATCTACTGTCCAGATCTCATATTTCTAGCTTCAGTAGTTTGGGTTAAGCAAGGACTTATCATGGTCGGAACAAATCATTCTATACAGGTATAAAATTAAACGACAAATATTAAGATATGTCGGGTTCCCTTGTATTATTATATAACCTCAACTTGAGCTGCCAGTTGACAGTAACAGTCATAGACTAATATATATTACTGGAGATAGACTGGCAACTGTCAATTTGATCAGATCTTAGCGTTGAGCGCCACCTGAATGCCACTCAAGGAACTAAAAGAAATATTTTTTTTTAGCTATCGCTATAACATACGTAATTGTAAGTGTAAGTCAAATGTTCGTGATATTTCCCATGTAACGTTTTCCCAAAAGAAAAACGTTATTACATGGGAAATATCACGAACATTTGACTTTTAATACAATTTCAAAGTTCACGAAATATCATTTCGACTGATTTACATTAAGAAATTAAACACTTTACTAGAGAAAATAAAGATGTTACTCCTAATCTGAATCGGCCAAATCAGTTACAATGGGTTCGGATTAGAGGTCCTGCTGTATAGGTATATTTAGTTAGGAATAAATAATGCAAAAATATAATATCAAATGTATTCATTTAGCTATTCATTAATTTTTACACCAGTTTGTGTTTCTCTTTTTCTGCTCTTTCCTTTAATATATTGATTTCGAGCCTGTTGTATAATAGGATCCATTTGATCATGGTCTGCTGTACCATAATTATAAAAGCTCTTGCCAGTAAAATGAGCAGAACACTACACTGAGATATATGGTCCAAACTACTTCAGGAGGGCCTATCTTAAGTATGTCACAAACACTTACACAAACAACACAGGTAATGCTGAAATAGGTATTCCTGAACATTATACGCAGGAACTGAAGCTCAACTCTACGTAAATACCAATAAAATACCAAGAATCACAAGAAAAAAGCATGCAAACACACAGCCGGCAAAAGCATGCAAACACACAGCCGGCAAATTTTCTTGTGACAATGACATTACTGACATTTAGTTTCATTTATTGTTTGTTTTTAATTTATGTAACGGTTTCCATTGTTTGCCAACAAAAAATATTTGTGGTCATGCAAAATTGTTTCAAACTAGTAAAATAATTATAATAATAATGGTAATAAAAGTAAGTTTTTTTTATAAATAAATTCTTATTAAACTTTGGATTTATCGAAAAAAATATCAATTTTGACAATTTGTGTCGAGTACCATGGCAACACTGACAAAAAAGTTCCCTCGATTGGCAATTAGATGGCATTATTCACAAAAAAAAAAGTTGTTCGTCAGTTACCAGGGCATGGTAACAGTTTCAACATAATGTTAAAATGAAATCATGTAGGCACCAAAGAGTATACAAATACTATAGGCACCTACAGAGCCCACAAATATATAATAAAACCTATTTTGTAACTTTACAAATATTAGCTTTAAAATGTGTATCACAAATTTATTTTTATATTTACCTTCTGAATATATATCTGTACTAATATAATAAAACTGAAGTTTGTTTTGTTGAATGCACTTATCTGTGAAACTACTGGTTTTATGCAAATAATTATTTTTGTGGTGGATAGTCATTTATCAAGAGAGGCTTCATATAATCGCGCTGTGAGCACTAGCCATAAGTAATGCCATAGTTAGCCTTATGTAATGTGTAACCAAGGGCTATTAATAATGTTTTGATTCCTTTTATGTTTTACTATTGAGATAATCTATTGACTACCAATTGAATTCATATTCAGCACATCAATTAGCTTATTTAAACTGAAAGCAAATCAGGTAATTTATACAATGCATCTATATCAGAGCTTCAACTTGAAAAGGGCAGTTATACCGTTCCTTACTAATAATTATATTAGTAGAACCACATAACAACAAAGCTTTTTTCTCTTTCTTGTGTAGATAAGTAAGTTTTACAGAAAGTTTGCGACATGACCTAACGATTAATAAACAGACAAGAGCCCCAGCCATAACATGACTATAAGCACAGTAGCACTACTATGTACCAAACGTGGATAAACAACAGTTACCTATAATTTCTATTTGGGGTGTAACGTTCGTAATTTTGACTGTATAATGTTTATCTGGTAATCCATACGGGGACAGTAAATAATCGTGTAAGCACCATAATTTATAAAATTAGGATGTTTCTCAAAAACTCTAATCAAATCAACTCTGGATAAATACCTCTGGTCAGTGCATCAACAACCCGCATCTGCAACCTCTGGTAGCACTCAGAGCAGAACAGCGTTCACACCACAGCACACCCCGGTGCGTGCATCCCGTCGTAGTTTCTCTGTCGCTCTCGCTCGCACGTGGCCTCACGCGAAGTGTAGACGTGCTCGCCATAAATCCGACACACCGTGTGGTCTCCGATCAGGGTTGACTAGCGACAAACACGACTTCCAAGCGCTTGTCGCATTAGTCTTCAGGTCATCATTGGTAATGGCGGCCAAGCCAATAGACCCATCACTCTCGCGCCAACCGTAGATCCCGAAGTCTCTTAGGGGGCGTTTATCCAACCGCTGCTGTCGGCGATACGCCAGAGTTATGGTGTTATGGTGTCCAGACTCCATAATAAGAACACTCACGTAATATTACTTGGTTTATTATCAGTTGATTTCTAGCACAGAATTGAGATAAAATGTGACCTACAGTCCTTTTTATACACTAACCGTCATTACGATAATTAATGTTTAACAACTGCCACTTCCTTTACAACATATAATTGAAATTACTTTACAACTAATTATAAACTAATCGAAAATCGACATTAATATTTTAATGAATTTTGCACAACACCAAATGATTTATTTTACACGAATAACAAATTTATTTTATTAACTAAACGCTGCTTTACAACATTGTCAACAGATGGCGCTATCAACAGGATGCAAATATAAACGCATGTTATTTATTACCGTAAAAATAAGTGTCAGAATAATGTTATTTAATACTAATTGAATTTCCTTTGAAAGTTCTGGAGTTATCTTAATAACTAAGCGATAAATTAAATACCCAATCTTTATAAAACAGTTAAGCAGCCAATACAGTGTCTAATATTGTAAAGTAGTGAAGTTCTCAGTTCTGTGATCACAAATAATTATTTAAATATCAATCTTAAATATTATTAACATTTTCGTAACAATATAATCATTATATATTAATTTGCGCCCATATATACTATGTCCCACTGGACATGAAATTCTTGCGTTACTGACTGTCTGACAGACAAGGCACTACTATGAAGGGATTTCCTAAAATGCCCATGAGAACCGCCAGAAGTGGCCTCCTCTATTACATAATAATTTTGCATAGATTAGTTTGAGGTGTTGTCTATGACAACAAAAAGTAAACATAGTCCGCTATAGATTAATTTATAAATTAATAGTATTACCTGTGTTTTCTGTTTCAATTGTGGCTTATAGTAAAGTTTTGAATCCAATACATCTCATAGAACGTTCTCCACAGTGTAAAACAAACATTACATGTAATCAACATCATCACATACATACTGGAACGCACAGTTTTGGCAAAGGTATAAGAATGCATTTTGTGTACTGGCGAACTTTTTTTTTTTTTACTGGGACTAATCCCACCCTCATTCCCACTACTGTGTCACCTGTGTAGCCAGGTTCAGCAGCAGTGACCATTGATGACAACGAGTTTTGACACTCGTGAAGTCCCGGGGAAAGTTAAACTGTCTTGGAACCCGCAACGAACTTAATCAGAAGTATATTGGAGGAGTTGGAAAATGAATAATCCACTTCCCTCCTTAACAAAGCGGGAGACAAGCAACGAAGAGATATAGTGATGAGAAAAGATAAGCACCACGGACATGAGCATTAAGGGGGCCTAAATTGTGAACTATGCCTGTTTCCAGTAATATGTATGGCAGAAACGCCTAAACGCACGGAAATTCGTCCTACTTGCCACAAGATCCGTATAGTACACTACTCCAGAAGTTACCTCTAATTCGTTAAGCATGATATTAATCATGCTTAACGAATTAGAGGTAACTTCTGGCATGTTCAATTTGCCAAAGACTACACTCCCATAGAATGTGATGAGCAGATTGTTCATAATTGTTGCCAGATGTTGAACATTGACATAACGGTGAATCAACTAGCTTAAATGAATACAACTTGCTCTTAAAGTTGCCATGACCTGTAAGAAATTGGGCTACACAGTGATCCACCTCCAACCAGTTCCTCGCCAGTCGCTCTCGGACGCATGGGAAGAACTGGTAGAGGTGACAGCCCTTAGTTGATGTGTTCCAGCGACATTGCCATTCATCAAGAAGATCGTCATAGACTGTGGATTGATGGTTCAACAATCTAGCGATCTTATGTCTGTCGCGCGGAGCTAGAAAATTTAGATCCATGTTATCTCGTGTCACGTAATACATTGCTGCTCGTCTTTGTGCCTCAAGATCGACTGGAAATACACCTGCCAGTACTGGCAAAGCTTCAGTACTAACTGTCCTATAAGCCTTGCACAAAAATATCAACGCGAGACGTTGACTTTGTAGCATTTTACGTCGTACAGCACCGATAGTAGCTCTATCAGCCCATGCAGGCGCACCATAACACATACAACCCAGATATGTTGCACCATAAATTACTTTTAAAGTTTTGAACGAAAGCCCCCATGTCGCAGTTGATATCTTTGACAAGGCGTAAAAACTTCTTTTAGATTTTTCACCTACTGTTCTAATGTGCTCGACAAATGAAAAGTTTCTCTCTAAAACTAACCCCAAATAACAAACTGATTCTTTGTTTCTAATGGTTATGTTATTGAATTTGATTCGAGGCGGTGTTTTTAAGTTCCCTTTCAAAAGTAATTGAAATGTTTTCTGTGGAGAAAAATATAAACGATTGCGTTCACCCCAATTGTTGATTAAGTCTAAACATTGATTAGCTAACCTTTCAAGTCCTACCCTAGTATTAGATTGAATAAGTAAAAGACCGTCATCTGCATATCCGGTCAATGAGCAACCTGGTGGTAGTGGTATGCTTAGAAAGTCATCAAAACCTAGATTCCATAAATACGGGCCTAACACTGATCCCTGCGGACAACCCATGGTCAGCGCCTTCGACACAGCATGGTGGCCTAATTTTAACTTTGCTGTTCCATGCAGGAAATACGTATAAATGAGGGAATATATGTTACTAAAGCATCCACGAGACTTTAATTTAAGTAAAAGCATTGGCCACCATGCGTTGTCGAAAGCGCCAGATATATCTAAGAATATACCTAGCACATATTGTAGTGTTGATGACGAAACTATCTTCCTAACCGATATAACTGCGTCAACTGTCGATTTACCTACTGTGAAGCCAAATTGTCTATCGCTAAATCTAATACCGCCCGGCAGAAGCCGGGGAACTACGAGACGTTCTAAAAGCTTTCCTAGTGATGGTAACAATGTTATTGGCCTATATGACTTAGGGTCGTCGGACGGTTTGTCTCCTCTTTTTGGTATGATCCTAATGTAACCACTGCGCCATATACGAGGAAAAATACCTTCTGCTATGCAACGTTTAAACACAAACAAAATGGACTCACCAGATGTTTTACAAGCTTCCTTTATCATCTTGTTGGAGATTTTGTCTTCGCCTGAAGCTTTGTTAGGCGGCAAAGATCCGACAGCATTTATAAATTCGTCATAGGATGGTAGGTCTGACGTTGGTGAAACGGGTTGCAAAGCAGCCCATTGTCGGATCTGACGGTGGTAGTCTGTGTCATTCTCCAGCCGATCGTTGGGTATCAGACAATTCAAGAGATAGTCCGCTGTCTCCTCAATACCAGTGGAATGTCTACCATTAATTTTGATATTTTGGGTATAAGCTAAGTCGATAGATCTATTTGCTTTAAATTCGTGATATAAAGGAGACCACGGACCCTCCCTATCGAGTCTATCAACAATCTTACGTAACAAATTTCTTTTGCATTTTTCAACTGCAGACCTATAATGAGATCTAGCAACTCTAAGAGCAATGAAGGCAGTATCATAAACGTCACCTGTTATTTGACGTCTTTTTAATAGATTTAACTTTCTACGTGCTCTGCGAAAGGCTCGCCGAAGTTCAGCTAAGTTGTTATTCCACCAATCACATCTACGAGTGTTGGTGATAGAACCACGGCCAATGGCAACATCCGCACAATATATGAAGGTGTCAGACAAAATTTCAGCACTCTCTTCTACAGAAAGACTACAGCAAGTGAAGTATTTGACATGTGACGCGAATAGTGAACCAAAAAGATCCCAATTAGCTCCTTTTGTTTTATATCTAAAATTAATAGAGGACATACATGACGAGTCCCGTGGCAGCCTTGACGTGAATTCGTACACGATTAGGCGGTGGTCACTACATGACGCGTCCGGTAGGACACGCCACCTATCTATACGAACGTCCCCACAAGAAAGTGTGACGTCAATAGAAGACTCGCCCATGGGGCTGCAAAAAGTAGGTGGTGCATCTGGTGTGTTGTGGATGGATAAATTCATTTCTGCAATGAAATCCTCGACGGCGCACCGTCGATCCCTATCAGAAGAACGATATTTGCCATACCATAACGTAGATGATGCATTTACATCGGCACTAATTATGACCTTATATCCCACAAGGGACCTTAAAACCAAGCGAAGATGGTGTAAGTAAGGGGCAACCGGATGTGAATACTGAAAGTAGCAGCTGACAACATAAACTCTAAAGGACGCAGAAGATACCTCCGCAACCGCACAGTGTGACGTCATGAGATTACTAATAGATGTTACAGTTAAGTTTGAATTCGCGACATAAATCCCAGCTCGTGCTTTGCCGTCCAGCTGTATGATTTTATTACTCTGGCTTGTATTTTGATATTGTTCTTGTACGAGTATTACGTCTAACTTATATTCTATAACTAAGCGCTCTAACTCTAATGTCGCCACCCTATCGTTGTGAAGGTTTAATTGTCCTATAACGATATTATCCATGATGTACCTACCTAAGTATGAGGTTCCCTAAACTATTAATTCAGTAGTTAGTATTAAGAATTAGTTGTTCTAATTTCAACTTATATGTGGGACATTCCTGAGATCCGCAACGATGGTCATGCGGTTTCTTAAGGCGTTTACATGCTACGCATGAAGGTTTAAAATCAGGAAGATCTTTATTTGAGCAAGTTTTTGTTTCGTGTTCCCCAGCACAGTGAGCACAAGCAGCTGTTTTATACGTACAAAACTTTTGAACGTGACCGAATTGTTGACATTTTGAACACCGCACTATTTCTATGTCGTCTATAAATCTACATGTTGCCCAATCTATAAACAATTTTTCTTTTGTGCTAACAAGATGTTTACGAATGTCTGGTTCTACTTCCAGGCCTATCCATTTACGACCACTATCTAATTTACGCCTACGAGTGATTTTGGTATTTTTAATAAACGTTTCCTCATCTACACTTACCTCATCTTTGATATTCTGACGGTATAACGCCGTGATGAACGCTTTGTCCTCCATAGCACCGGGTACGTCCTTGACAAGAATGCGTGGCTTACGCCCTTTCGGCTTCTCTAGACGTAGACCGGCAGACCTAATCGCACTTACGGATTCCAACTTTTTGAGTTGTTTTTCGTTGGCTACACGTAGTACTACCCCAGACTTGGCTGTTTTTTTGACACCTTCTATTTGAAAGCCTTCGTCACAAGGTTTGATGGCCTTCATCAGTGCCTGCTTCGTAGCGGATGACGACCCGTATTCAGCTGAACGCTCTGTAGTAGGGTAAGCTACAATAGCAGGGCGTTGGACACGGTGAGACTCCACCGCGGCTGCCGCCGGCACTGACTTCGCTGGTAGACGAAGGCTAAGTTTTTGTGCGTACGTCGGCTTTTGCTGATTGTTTTTTAATCTAACTCTCGTTCCAAATGCGCCATCCTAGTTTCGTTGCTAGACGATTTTAATGCTAGTATGGATACTATACCTGTTATACGCTGCGTAAAATCCATTATGGCAGTTTTGTTAGCGACGTTAATACGCGATCCTTGATCGTTCACTAACTCATTTATGTTGGCCAAATAACTAGTTGCCTGAGCTACTAAATCACAATAACTATCAGAATAATTGACACTATTTACCAATGGTTCGCTTTGAAAACGTTTTGACCTATCATCTGGCGTAATAAACGATGGTGACATATCACTAAATAAACGTTTAGTCGTTGGTGACTTCGGTGTACAAAAATCCGTGCCACCACCACGATCAGGTGGTTCATTACAGAATAAAGACATTATTACCTTACCTTATTTAACTATACTATATTGTATCCGCAAAAGGAAACCTAAACACAAATATATTTAACAGTAAAAATAATTTAGTAAAAAACTTACCTACTTTTTTCGCAGTACCTACATTAAGAAAAAATGAAAGACTTACCGATCGATGAATTACACTTATTTACACTATTTACAATATAATATGTACAAAACTTACAATACACGGAGCCTAAACCCTAAAATACACAACCAGAAGCAACTCACGAGCTGAAAAATTATCACAAAACCGGTAAAAAGTTATTTAAAAAACACAGCTATTTGTTTCGCACCACACTGTACGAAGCGCGGGAGGGAAGTGTACTGGCGAACTGCGGTATGGTACATACAATCACTTAAATACAATAATTACGCTAAGTGAACATTGTGAAACTAGTGAACAGGTCATTACAATATTTTATGAGCCGTTAGAAAAACATTTCAAACGATAAATAAGTTTTGACAACTGTGACCTTTGTACATGCAATTTCAAAGATAAGATAGAACAAAGTTGAGTGATGTACCACCCGATAACGTACTAATGAACGAATGATAATTTCACATTAGTGTTGCCATTAATATTTTGGATGATATTCTCGCGCACTGAATGCATGAATTAAATAAAAAATTACCTTAATATTTTTTCATATAGAAATTAACACTCTGTATGCACTGACATTTTATTGAATAAGACAATTTGGACATACATACATTCACTGGACATATATACCAACATTCATTGGACACACAAATACACACATATTGGACTAGACATAATAAGCTATTGATTGGATTTAAGCATATCAATTACCTACATTTATCGGACATATATACTTATTGAACATACGGACGTACTCAATTGATTGAACATATATTATAATAAATCGATGCATATTTACAGTCAAAGAACTAAGTAAAATAAAATGGATATCGACAGCAGCAATATTACACACCGCAAACCGTGTAGATCTAGTTCCTTATCAGACATTACTATAATGGCGACTGAGAAAGACATATTTGACACGACTATGTTGAGCATACCGGACAGCTTACACGATAACAGTGACACATTAAACAGTTTGATTGAACAAAATAAAAAACTATCGATGGAATTATTGAGCGCACACGAAGAAATAGAAAATTTAAATAGCGAAAATTATCGTTTGAAATGTGATCTGCAATGTATGTCCGATAAAATGCATACATACATATACTCACGCCTTTTTCCGTCGGGGTAGGCAGAGACAACAGAACGCCACTTGCTTCTATCCTTACAAACCTCACGCGCTTCCTCTACACTCATTACTCTTTTCATACATGCTCGCCGGTTTCGGGTACTTCGGACCTGGCCGTTTTTTAGGACGTCCCCAATTTGATCGACGAATGTCCGACGAGGTCTGCCGCGACCGACTTGCCCACACACATTTGCCTTATAAATCTTATTCGTCATTCTTTCTTCACTCATTCGCTCCACGTGTCCAAACCACTTTAGCATTCCTTTCTCAATCCTAGTCACGACATCTTCTTTCAGACCACTGCTCTCTCGTATAGTTACGTTCGGAATTCTATCGATCAGTCTCACCCCACACATACTACGCAGTGATCGCATCTCAACTGCGTTAATTCTACTTTCATGCCTTTTCTGCCATACCCAACTCTCACTTCCATACATCAACGTGGGGACAAGCACTCCATTATGAACCGCCAATCGCGCCTCTTTCGGCACAGTCTGGCCGTTCATAAAGGCATACAGTGCTCCATTTACACGATTGCCCGCAGTCACTCTCCTTTCAATATCTTCTTCACATCTTCCGTCTCTTGTAAACACGCTACCCAAATATACAAATTCTTTTACTTGCTCTACTTTTTCATCTTCAATCTTAATATTACACTCAGTCAAACTTTCATCTTTTTCAAACACCATCACTTTCGTCTTTCTTGCATTAATTTTCATACCTTTAGCTTTAAAGCTCTCATTCATGCTGTCAATCATTTCTTGCAACTCATTCGCCGATGGTGCAAGGATGACTTGATCATCGGCGTACAACAGGCACTTAACATGCAATCCTACCATATCGATCCCGCATTCAGTTTCTCTCATATCATTCATGCAGCTATCCATGAATAAGTTGAACAACCAGGGTGAGGCTGGACACCCTTGTCTGACACCTTTCGAGATGACGAACCAATCCGTATAGGCACCATTTATTCGGACACTTGCTCTAGAATCCCTATACAGGGATTTCAGAGCCCTTATTATACAGCTGTCCACCCCATACATGGATAACACCTTCCATAAGTCCTTTCTATTCACCCTATCATAAGCCTTTTCCAAGTCTATGAACGCGCAATACACCTTCTGGTTTTTTTCCAGACATTTTTCGGTGACGCAGCGCAAGGAAAAGACTTGATCCGTACATCCCATTCCCTTCCGAAATCCCGCTTGCACGTCCCATATCTTGTCATGCGTCACATTTGCCACTCTGTCAATCAAAATTCTGGCATACATTTTTCCAACTACACTAAGAAGGCTGATTCCGCGATAATTTTGACATTCCTGCTGCGAACCTTTGCCTTTATATATTGGGACAAGTACTGCCTTCGTCCAGTCATCTGGAACTTGGCCCTGTTTCCAGCATAGATTAAAAAGGCGATGCAGCAGGTTAACTATGAGTCCGTCGCCAGCCTTCAACATTTCAGTCGTCACTCTATCACACCCAGCAGACTTGCCTGACCTTATACCTTTTAACGCTTTCATAACTTCATCCATTCCAATTTCATCACTAGGGCTCACAAACATATCTGTCATCTCTTCTTGTTCTATTTCACTCACATCTTTCTCAAATAAGCTCTCAAAATAATTCTTCCAGCGCTCTAGTATCTTTCTTTCTTCATTCATAACTTCACCTCTTTCGTTCCTAATCACTTTCATTGATGTATTCATATTTTTACCCCGCGCTTCCTTCACGAGTTTCCAAAAGAGTTTTATATTCTCTCGGAAACTTGCGCCAAATTGTTCCTCATATTTCTCCTTTTTCTCATTCTTCTTTCTCTCTATACATGCTTTTACTTTAGCTTTCACACATCTATATTTCATCTTCATTTCTTTGACATTATCTTCACTCATACCACCGCTCACTCTATTCGTTGCTTCTATTGCTAGAATATCCAGCCATGCTTTTTTCTTTTCATCAACCATTCTTCTAGTTTCGTCATCCCACCAGTCAGCTTTCTCGCAATTCTTCCTTCTTCTTTTACTCATACCGCATACATCTTCAGCACATTTCACAATATTGGTTTTAAAAACCGACCATACTTCACTCACACTTTCCTCATTTACAAGACTCCAGCTTTTATCCATCCGTTCGCCCAATTGCTTTTTGTACATCTCTTTCACACGCTTTTCTTTCAATCTTTCCACTTTTATACGTTCTAATTCTGTAGTTGAACCTTTATCTCTGTGCCGCCAGCGTTTGAAAAGGCCACTAATTCTACTTATTACCAGATAGTGGTCCGTGCCGACATCAGATCCGCGATAAGCTCTGGTGTCCACTACTTTCATTCTCATTCTTTCATCGACTATCACAAAGTCTATCATGCTCCTTAACACAACATTTCCTTCCGTCTTTTGCCACGTGTACATATGTACCATTTTATGCTGAAACCATGTATTCATCACTGACAGACCCATCTCGACACATAAATCTAATAAGTACACTCCGTTGTCATTTATACTCTTATCTCCAAACGTCCCAAGTACATTTTCATACCCATCACGCTTCACTCCAACCCTTGCATTAAAATCTCCAAGCATGACAATACGTTCATTCCACTTACGCAATAACATAACTTCTCTCATTTGTTCCCAAAATTCCTCTCTTACCGCCTTACTATAGGAAGAGTCCGGAGCGTATACACCTATCAAAAATATAGGTGTCAGGCCTACTTTCATCCGGACCCAGATAAGTCGCGGACTTACGCACTCATACTCTCGCATGCATTCTGCCATTCGCTCTGAAAGAATTATACCGACGCCTTTACTGCCATGTTCTTCATCGGTAACTCCCGACCATATCTCGGTGAACGGACCGCGCGTCAGCATATCTTTCCCCTTGCGCTTTGTCTCATTCACACACAAAACATCTAGTTTTCTTTCATTCATTAGTTCGTAAACATCATCCAGCTTCTCATTCATTCCTCCTCTAACATTCAACGTTGCAAATCGGCATTCCGCTGCCCACTTTCCGCCCCGACGTGAACAATTTCGCCACAGGTTTTGTTGGTTTTGGCGTGACGTATGGCGAATATCGTCGCCGCCTCTAGCTGCAAGTTTGCTCCCCCCAGAATACGAGGAGCAGCCTCGTCCTGCAGATACAGGACGAGGGGGGGATTCTCCGGCTCCGCCGGTACCCCCCTGGGGTACACTTACAGTAATTTTACCTACAGCCATGAACACGTCGGTTATTTGTTGGACTGTATGTTTACTTTGGTATTTGACAGTCGGTCCCTAACGGCGGGACAGACTGCCGGGTTTATCTCAAGTTTTCCTTCTCTACGTTTCAAGGACGTCAATGTTCATTGTAAATAATTTCGATGGTAATACGTACGTCGATATACCTTAGTCGCCTTTTACGACACCTCGGTAAGAGTGAGGGAGGGCTATTCTATTCCGCCGGACACCACACGGCTTTTTGCCGATAAAATGAACACATATAAAAAGATATGTTCAACGCCTACCAAAAAAAGTACACCCTCAAGTAAAAACAGAAAATGCTCCAACAAATCTGAAGGTGTAATAGTCACGCAAAATAAAAACAAACAAACGAGGCATGTCTGTACCCAAACAACTCATAACTTAACGGAACAATATACATTACCGTCACATAGCAATACATCTAATAAAAATATAAAAGAGAGAACGAATCACGTCACGACAATTAGAAAGAAGAATAAATTATGTATTCTCAGTAGTACCAAAACTAGAGGATGTTTATCAGCCATTAATGAAATCTTCTCAAATTACTTCGATTATTGCCATTATATAATGCCTCACTGTACTGCTAAGGAATTGATAAGTAATATTGGACCAAAAATTAAAGATTTTACTTTAAATGACTATTGCCTAATTTTCATTGGACAAAATGATATTAGGGAGGATAACAACTATATAAATATAATTAATACTATTAGACAGTCTCTGCAAGAAATTAAACAGACGAATATAGTAATCTGTGTTCCAACATATATAACAGGAGCTCCAATTTACAATTTCAAAGTGGAAATGTTTAATAATCTACTCCATTTAGACCTACAAAATAATGACTACGCATATTTGTTTGATAGTAATCGTGACCTAACATTTGATATGTTCTCTAGCACAACTGGCAAAATAAATAAATATGGATTGAAAAATATATACCAACGTATAAGGGATAACATATTAATTGATTTAAAGTCATTTGAAGAGGTCAGTATTGAAGAAATTTGCAATCATGATATGATACAAAATAAATCTGCTTCTTGTGAACAAGCCACAAGACATGTAGCCAACGATGACTTTTTTCGAGTACAATAGTGTTTACGTACTGCACCAAAATATTGCTGGTATCATAAATAAATCAAATACTTTATCAATATGTCTCGAAGAACTCAATGATAGGAACATTAATGTAGACATATTGTGTATCACGGAACACTTTATGATGGCTGATTATGAAACTTATTTAGAAATACCAAACTATAGCCTGGCTGCCTGCTACAGCAGAAGCCACTCTAAACGTGGAGGTGCATGCATCCTTGTACAGAACGGCAACCAGTGGAACGAGCTACACGAAATTAAAAATCTTTCAATATCAGGACTGTTTGAGTGTTGTGCTATAGAACTTCTTAGTTACAAAATTGTGATTTTTTGTGTTTATAGAGTACCTAAAGCGGATAATTTAAACACATTTTTTAGTAGATTGGAAACTATGCTAAAACTGTTAAATAAAAAACATTATGACCATGTTATAATTGCGGGTGATTTTAACATTGATTTTGATAGATTTAGTAATTTTATTTTTATTTTGAGACATTTTTTTATTTATTTTAATGATTTGGTATTTGACATTGACATACTGTTTTTTTAGTTTTTTGTAGGTTTTTATGACTTTTTGTTACTGACATTTTATATTTGACATTTTATGTTTGACATTTTTAATATTTTATGATCAATTCTATTTTTTTATTATTGTATAATTGTTTTAAAATATATAATTATCTTTTAAATACCTGAATTATAATGCATGTAATATAAAAATTATGTACTCAAACAAAAATTCATACGCCTCTTAAGGCAGATTTTGGTGATACCCATTAATTATCAGTGTGAACATGTAAACCACCCAAAATGTGATGGATTAATAAATGATTTGATTTGATTTGATTTGAGTCTTTTATTTTATTGCATATCAGTTCTACCCTATCTGTTTTTGTAAATATCAGGAATCCAATCACTTTGCGGGGTATTGTTTTTATCAGCATTCAAAATACGCTTAGACTTAAACGGATGTAATAATAGCAATCGACCCCCTCCCCACTCCGAATCGATTGCCTACATGGTCCAGTGGATAGCGTATGCGTCTGCAAGAGGTCCCGGGTTCGATTCCGAGGTCGGGCAAAAGTTACTGAGTTTTTCCCAATTCTCAGTAGCAAGCACGGAGTTTCACAATGTGCCCGGTAACAGCAATAGCCTCGCTCCCTATTACGTGGACCTGAAATGTATAATACGGCGAAATGTGGGTGTAATATTTCATCTCTGTCTACCCCTTCTGGGGATACATAATCTATAAAAACTATTTTTTTTGCACTGTGATATCATTGGCTTCAGCTTAGATGTCACTTTGCTTTGCTGTTATAATATTTATACCAGACGACGTCCGCGGCTCCACTCTCGTGAATAATGCACTTAAATCTTGTCTATCTATTCCATCTATCTATCTATCTATTTGTGAAAACCGTACAAACATCCGTTCGGTATTTTTTTAATTTGTCGCGTTCATACACATAGACAGAACAGTCAAGAGGCAATTAACATTTATTTTTTTATTGTGCAACATATAACTAAGTGTTTAGTAACATTCTGATTAAACATGCGTATTAGATATGTTTAGTTTTTAATAAGTATATTAAAAAACCAATAATCTAATAAAAAACAATAAATTTTTTCCCAATTTTATTTTAGTCTTGAGAGCACAAATAGTTTATTTATATACACAACATTTATCTTCAGAAAGATCTCCCAATTTATTTCTTGTAGAAGTGCTAAGTAGGTGAACTTCATAAGTGTCTGCGAAGTGTTAGTTCTCACGGATTGAAACTTTCCAACTGACAACATATATTCGCACCTACTCTACTTGCTATGCGTAGACAATTTACCACATAAGTTACACGGGAAAAGTACCTACGTATCATACGAAATATTTACGTATACTGCTAATGAATACGAGCACAATAAATGATATTATTGTCAAATATTTTATGTCATATACACTGCGCCTTGTGTGGGTTTCATTCCCACACTACGAGTACATAATACTTTGTCTAATCTACAAATTGCTGTTTTGAATCTGGGTATTCTTGGCATCGTTGATTGTATGTCCTTGTGATACAGGGATATTGCTAAAGCGATAGTTATATCTTAAAAAAATATACTAAAGAACAAAAGGTACATAATTTAAACCCACGAATAATGGCGGCACCCATACGGCACCAATAATGGCGCTTATCACACGAATATTTAATTTTATCCTTAGTATTAATCAAGTCCACGACGTGCGGCTTAGCAGTCAGGGTTACTAACCACTAGACCAACTGGTCCGTCTCAAATGGAGTTTTTGAATCCCTTTTTCCTCCTTCCTCACCCTGATCGTACCATCCCTACTCCCTGTACCATCCCAAAGGGCCGCAACGCAATTGATTGATTCCTCTGGTCACTTGGATCCATGGTCGGAGGAAATCACTTACCATCACACAATCTGTCTGCTGGTTTGATGCCTAATACATAAAAACCAAGAGTATTGATTCATCCGTCGACTTTCTGGTTCTGTTATGAAAACGGAGAAAACATCACAAAGATAAAATGTAGTAATGATAGATTGCCCTTTTAACAGATAATGCAAAAATATGATCGGAATCGTTTTCCATCTAAATGTAATTTGTCTTCGTCCTAACAAACAAAAACGACTGTGTATTATTAAGTAGGCTCCTCTAAATGATACCTATATCTTTGCATTTTATTATATTATATTTTCGCTTTACATGACAGATTTTCATTAAGAACAACATCTGAGAGTTTGTTTCATATAGAAAGGTGACGATATAAGTGCACATACATATACGATACTACGATCATCTCACTCGGTGTAAAAATGGCATTCGTTAATAACAGATATTCCATAATTATATCAAAAGTATCATTTAAAACCTATGACTACCCTTGATCTACTAACTGATATAGATAACTCTTTAAATGTTGAATGCCATATTGTACCATCCCCAGAGGAGTGTGGCAAAATTATCAATAAGTACACTATAAAGGGTTTAAGCGTAAATATTAGAAGCATGCAGCAAAACTTTGACAATTTTTTAGTGACTCTTGCTAGATTTAACATTTCATTCGATTACATGGTCCTTAGTGAATGCTGGTTAAAAGAATCTTCCATTATTAAACAGATTGCTGGTTATAAATCATACAATACAAAGAAATATATTAATAAGGCAGGAGGTGTTATAGTGTACGTAAATAATAAATGGTCTACTAAAGCTTTTGAGCCTAACATCGATGACGCAAATGTCTTATGTGTTGAAATTCCAAATGCTCTCACTATAATAGGTGTATATCGTTCACCATCATTTAAAAACCCCTCAAAATTCTTGACATCATTAGATCAAAATCTGAACTCGCTTAAAAGAACTCCATGTCTTATTGTTACTGGTGATATAAATATCAATATCATAGGTTCCTCTATTTCTGAAGAAATTACATCCACCTATCTAACTCTCTTGTCTGAACACAGTCTAACCTCGGGTGTGAACATACCGACGCATGGTGAATCCTGTATAGATCACATATTCGTCCCTTTCAACTCTCAAGCGGAAACAGTTGTGTGTCCCACTGATCTCACTGACCATAGTATCACTATGTTAGGTATAACCACTAAGCCCTTGCAATCATATACTAGAAATAGAACCAGGATAAAAGTAGACTATGACAGTCTTAAGTCTGAACTTGAATGCACGGACTGGTCCTTTTTGAAACTTTCTTCCCTTGAAACTATGGTATATGACTTCACATCTATTCTTACAAACACAATATCCAAACATTCTCATACAGTCAAAATCAGCCATTCAAAATTCAACATTCTACCTTGGATGACTCCTGGATTAATACGTTGCGGGAAACATAAGGACAAACTACACCTTGAGTCTAGGAAACATCCAAATGATATCACAAAAAGACTGATCTATTGTAGGTACAGAAATTTCTACATCAAACTTCTCAGAGATCTGAAAGCCGAACACGATGGCAAAGAGATAAATAAAAACAAAAATATACCCAAGAGACTTTGGCAGTCTGTAAATAAAATCTCTCATAGACCATCAAAAAAGGGGAATAGTTCTCTGGAGGATATCAATAGCATTCGAGGGTCTCTGAAGGCATCCTTAGAGGCATGTAACGATCATTTCTCAACGGTGGGCCAAAAATTGGCTAAGAACATATTCGAAACACTTAATGTCTCTCAAAAATCCCTTAAAGACAAAATTGAAATTAAACAAAAAATATTAGACTCAATTTTTATTACTCCCACGGATCCTGAAGAAATAACTTCACTCATAAAAAATCTTAAATCTGACAGCTCGCCCGGTCTCGATAACTTAAGCAACAATATACTTAAAAGTATAGGACACCTAATAGCAGAACCTCTTTCTATTATATTCAATCTGAGCATAGAATCGGGCACATTCCCTAAAACCTGGAAGACTGCAGCGGTTGTACCTATATTTAAGGGAGGACAAAGGGAGGACCCCACTAATTATCGCCCAATTTCACTTCTGGGTAGCATTTCAAAGTTGCTTGAGCGTATCATAAACAAAAGACTCGTGGCTTTTTTAACCAAAAATAACGTAATTAACGACCGTCAATTCGGATTCAGGCAGGGGAGATCTTGTGAGGATGCTGTTACTCTTCTCACTGATATCGTAGCCTCTCACCTAGATAAAGGGTCTAAATGTATCGGTGTTTTCTTAGATCTCGCCAAGGCGTTCGACTCCATACCAATTTCTATTCTACTGAAGAAACTGGAAGCCTATGGTATAAGAGGAACGGCTCTGAGTTGGTTCGCAGATTATTTGTCGGGACGTTATCAGTGTGTAAAGCTTTTCGACGTAACTAGTAGTTTAAAACCTGTAACCTATGGCATTCCACAGGGAAGCATTCTGGGACCCACTCTGTTTCTGCTTTACATAAACGATATCGCCTGCCTTCCAATACAAAAATCGGAAATCATATGTTATGCGGATGATACGGCTTTTATCTTCCATGACAGCTCTTGGCTTGGTGTCTGTCGAAATGTAGAAAGAGGCATGGCAACAATATCCAGCTGGTTGCATCACAACATATTATCCCTCAACACGTCAAAAACAAAGTTTTTGTGCTTCCACAAGACGGCTGCTTCCGCACCTCTCTCTTTAACTGCCTTGAAGATCCATTCAATTAACTGTAAGTTCGAAGTGCTAGGCAATACCTGCGATTGCAAAGTAATCAGTCGGGTAGATTCTCTTAAGTATCTTGGTGTAGTTTTAGACGAGAAGCTCACATTTAAGGATCATGTGGCTGAAATGTGTGGGAGGGTGAGAAAGGTTATATATGTAATGAAGAACTTACGTGATGCAATCAATGGTAAAATACTAAGAATGGTGTATATGGCTCTCTGCCAGTCCCTTATTAATTATTGCATCTTAGCTTGGGGCGGTTCACCTACATCATTTATCCTACCTCTTGAAAGAGCCCAGAGAGGAGTATTAAAAACAGCTTTAAAAAAACCCCTTCGATATCGCACTGACGCTCTATATAAAGAGGCTGGGGTGTTGAGTGTCCGGAAGCTGTACATTGCCAGGGTAGTGTCTGCTGTTCATAAAAATGTGATAAATTCTGACAATTACAACGATATATACAAAAAACGCATTTTTAAGTTAAGTAAAATACGTACTGCTACTTCTTTTGCGCACCGTTTTGGAAGCTTTCTTTATCCATTTATATATAATAAATTCTCAAATATTTTAAATCTAAAAGACTGCACTGTAAAAGAAACCAAGAGACTGATTACGACTATGTTATTGAAGTGGAGTTATTCGCAGACTGAAGAAGTGCTGCGGGTAATTAAATGAGGCTGCTGCAATCTCACACACACACAATCTAATATTCTTACACAACAGCGCACACACGCGCTAACGCATGCACACACACACATTCACATACACACACACACACACACACACACACACACACACACACACACACACACACACACAATCACACCCAGACTTACACACAAACACATACACACATAAACACCCATTGTATATCCTTAAGACATTTAAAATATAACTTTTTTTTTTCGTTTTGTTTTTGTACTTAATTTCAACTTAATTTTTGTTTGTTTTGTTGTATTCTATTTTGCCGTGATTTTGAATGTAAATCGTTTGTTTCCCCCACAGGACAGGCTATGCCTAGTGTGTGGGATAGGAATGTTTTATTTTTGTAAGGCTCAAATGGAAATAAAGATTTTATTATTATATTATATAATTATGATGAAAATTTGAAACTTGACATGAAAGGCTTTATTTTTATGGAACGCCAATATAGGATGTGTGAATTTAATTAATATTACATTTACTTTAATAAAGTGTGAAGCTGGAAGGGCTGCTGATAACTGATGTTTATGATATTATGTATATAATTGATTAATGTTTATTTTACATTGTTCCTACTTTACTTTTTTTGTGACTTGTGACGCGGTTTTTAGATAGTCTAAGGGCCTGTGCAAACCACGTTTTTTAAACGTGCCGTCGACGCGCGTTTTTGAAACGTGCGTCGACGGCACGGTTTTATCCTACAGAGCAGTTTGTTGTCGTTTGTATAGCGTTTGCTCAGATTATTAGAACAAAAGGCAGATGGAGCGCATTCATCAAAGTGAAGCACGTTGACAGCTATGTGTGCGTGACATTTGGCGACTGTACTGTACGGTAACGAACGCCTATGTGCGTGTAAAGTTGCCAGATTATGAATAATCTCCCACTCATCATCATTAGCCTTTAACAGTCCACGGCTGGACTAAGACTCTCCTTTGAAAGGAGGAATTGGCCAACCATACCACGCTGGCCAAACGGGTTGGTGTAGGGTTTGTATCAAGTTTTCCTTCTCTTACAGTGCTGTTCTCTGCATAATATGCTCCCTCCGTCGGCTCTTACGACATCCATGGGATGATATGGGGTGGTGACATTCCGTATTCTTAATCCGTCACCCAATCTCCCACTATTTTGCACATAGTTTTGTAATGTTTTTATGGAAGTTATATCAGTTACATTAGTTTGCTGTCTTGAATAATTTAATGTATAACTGTAATGTATTTCATTACGTATAATATTCATGCACCGGAGATAGTGAACATTAATGAAAGCGACGTACACTATACAGATGAATATAGATCAATTCTCTCACCCTTGTAAAGGTGCCAAATACACAATAAAGTATAAATATTATGATTTGTAGACAACACTAATTTTACTATTAAAAATATTTAAATATTAGAAGCGCAAACTCATGGATATGATTGTTTATTCTCACCATTCCAACGTACGGTTCTCAAACCTGGTCACCTACCCAGCTTCACAGGTCACGACTAGGGGTCTGCCAAAGAGCCATAGAGCGCTGCATCCTGGATCTTAAACATAAAGACAGGATACGGAACACCGAGCTGCGTTCTAAAACAGGCATCAAAGACGTGGGAAGAAAGGCTGCCAGTCTCAAATGGAACTGGGCGAGCAGCGTCAGTCGTATGTACGAGGCTCGTTGGGCAAGAGTATCAACACTGTGGGTACCAGAGGATAGACGACGTCTCCAAGGCCGGCCACGAAACAGGTGTCGAAATGACCTAGACGCCTACCACAAGAGCTGGCTTGAGATTACGTGCGACAAGCATACCTGGAAAGATTTGGGGGAAGCCTTTGCCCAGGAGTGGGACAACGTAAGCTTATTTTAAATTGTGTTTCGGGATTTATACCACATACCTTTGTTTGGAATAACCGATATTTCGGCACAGTTGCAAGCGCCATGTTCACGGATGTACTGAGGGTATTGCGGGTGGATAAATGTTGCGAGCAAGTATAACGGTCTACCCGCTTTCTTACTCGTTTTTTGCGTACAACACCACTGCCACTGTTTTCACTATCGCACTGTACCCGATCACGACATACTACACTCACTACGTCAGCTCGCGGTTTGACTTTTTTATTCTCACGGGTTTTACATAGACGTAACACTGGATGCCAGATACTCGACAGTTGAAACCCATCCTATCATACTGACATTTCTGAACGTTTTAATTTAAATAGCTTCCCTAACTAATCGGGGTATGTAGTGGCGTTCTGTCGAAAGCACCTGAGGGTTGTGTAACTCAATCCAGTGGTCCGTACCCGAGTCTAAGAGATGTTGAGCTATGGCTGACTTGTGTGGTTAATTATTTTTGACTGCCCTTATGTGTTCCTTTATCCGGCAAGAGATGGTGCGTTTAGTCTGTCCTATATAGGAACTCCCACAGCTGCAGTCAATTTTGTATACACCTGGCTTTTCTAAAGGAAGACTGTCTTTCGGCAATCTTATATATTGCGACAGTTTCTTAAAAGGAGTGAAGATAGTTTTAACTGAGACCTTCTTAAGGATATTGGCGACCTTATCTGTCACTCCTTTGACGTACGGCAAGTACGCTGGGTGTCGTTCAACCTTGAAGTCCAGGTGTTTCTTAGTATGTCTGGGTGGTCTGATTCGCCTACTGTACCCGTTCTTGTGTAGAACGTCGCTTATATGTGAAAGTTCCTTATCTAAATGTTCCTCGTCACACAAGCTGTATGCCCGGTCGGTAAGCGACGTTATAACGGAATTCTGTTGACGTGGGTGATGATGTGAGTCGGCGTGTAGATAGCGATCTTTGTGCGTTGGTTTCCTGTATATATATAATAATTTTTAATTTTTCCTGTATATATAATATTTTTTTCAGACCAACTGGGAGTGGGTTTAGGTAGCTAAATTGATCATTACACTGAGCGACCAGTACAGAACTTTTGTTCACCTGGAGCTCAGTCTTGTAACCTAGTTGATAAGATCAAGAATGCCGACTTGAATGCACAAACTACTGTCATCATATTGTATGGTGACAGCTCATTAGTCTACAAAAACAGTCTCATAGAATTAACAGACTTAATGATAGATCTTAGCACAAAAATAGGATGTAGCTTTATTATTTGTGCATTGCCTTATTCATATTCTCTCACAGTATGTATGTATGTATGTATGTAATTTCTTTTTAACAAAAGATACTATGTATCTTTCTTATGTACATAGGCGACAACTTGCTAAATTTTTTGCATTTAATTTATATACTGACATGAGTACTACTAGAGTACTTAGGAATTTGGTAGATAATAGTTATACCAATAGTAGTTGGTTCGGCGATACACCGAAACCGTGGTTCTAGGCGACTTGGAAATGTACTGTATACAAGGATAGCGGGTTTTAGCCGCCTAGGATTGGAATGGGAGAGATGATTGTGAGTGGGTATAGGATATTCCAAGGACGGAGGGCACTTACCTTATACGGCGATCTTCTTCGTCTCAGAAGGGCAGTCTCCTAGTGGTTTCGTGATGCAGCTGCTTGATTCACTTCACTACACAGTCACTTCCACTTGCGAGCGGTTTTCTAAGAGGTAATAACTATAGCGAGAGCGGCGCGGTTATACGGTATAGCGGGCGCGTATTTAGCGAATCGAATGTTCTCGAAAGTTCTGGACTGTCTCTCGCGTCAAAGTTTCGCGGCGACCAATCCGCGAAAGACAGTGCCCCTCCTTCGGGAATGGGAGACAGGGACGGAAAATATGGTATCGCTCGCACTAGAACAGCATGGAACGATTGACGTTGCTGCGATTAGTTATAGATAGGAAGGTAGATGGCGCTACCAGTAGTATTGAAACATCTATTAGTTTAAACTATTAGATCAGACAACAGATAGGCATTCACGTGTTTTAAACTTAGTTCATCAAAACAAAAAAGGCCTATCTGGCAAAGAATTAGAAATAGATTTATTTTTAAATAAACATAAGATTGATATCTTATGTATTACGAAACATTGGTTGCGAGGTGACCAATTAATATTTAACAATCAACATTACTCGGTTATGAGTGCATTCGTAAGAAAGAAGGCTATTCGTGGTGGCTCTCTAATATATGTATGTAATAGTTTGAAATGTAAAGAACGTAAGGATATAGCAAAACTTTCTATCGAGCGCACTGCTGAGATTTCTTGTGTTGAGCTTGAACAACATATTATAGTGTGTGTGTATCGACCACCAGAAAGCGACTTCACTCAGTTTGAAAGCATTATGTTGATGTTTTAAAACACATAATTTCTAGTAGGAAGACTATAATGGTGTGTGGCGATTTTAATGTCAATTTGTTAGAAAAATCACCAATTTGTACTAGGTTAGTTAGCTTATTTAGTTCATTTAATTTTAATTTTTTGTTCTCTGAACCAACCAGAATAACTCCACATTCTTCTACATGCTAAGATAATGTTTTTTGCAATTGTCTTTATTTAAGTAAGGCTGTTTTTACTGACTTGACATAGGATCACTGCGGGAAAAAGGTTGTAATTCCAACGAATACAACCCCTAAAGTACAAGAAATTACATGTAGGCCAATGACCTCTGCTCGCCTCAAACACTTTAGTAATGATGTTGCTGCCAAGATCGCCAGTATTGACTTAACCATTGATGATCCTGATGAATTATATAAATGCTTATTTAACACTATTAATGCTGAGTACAATAATTTTTTTAAACAGAAGACATTTGCAAGAAGCATTAAAGTTAATTTTTGTGATTGGGCAACAGTAGGTATATACAAAAGTAGAGCTAGGTTGTATGATCTGTATGGTATGAAGAAATACAATTTTAATCCTGAATTTATTCAATATGTTAGAAATTATTCAAAAGTTTTCAAGAGGACATGTGCTTTAGCCAAATCCTTATATTTAAGCAATCAAATTGAAGAATCCAAGAACAAAATTAAAACTACTTGGAACATTATTAACAATGAGACTGGGCGAGCTAAATTGGTAGATAACAATTATGAATTAAAATTTAATGGTGAAATTATTACTAGGAAAACTGATGTTGCTCAAAGATTTAACAATTTCTTCATAAAAATACCAGTGAACACAACCAGCTGTCTAGATTCATGTCCAAGCAAAGCAGAAATGTTGGTTAGGGGCAATGTGAATGAGTGTGATGTGCTTTTTAATTTTAAATATATTGACACCAATGACATACTGAAGGTATTCAAGACACTTAACAATAAAAAATCTGTTGACTTATGGGACATTTCGGTTAAACTTGTTTAACACATTATTTCTAGCTTAGCACCATATTTAGCTGCAATATTCAACAGATGCGTAGATACAGGGGTATTTCCTGATCTAATAAAACACAGTAAAGTGATACCATTATTCAAAAAGGGATCCAAGAGCGACCCTAGTAATTTTCGGCCAATTTCTATCTTGCCTGCTATTAGTAAAATTTTTGAAAAGATTATTTTGCATCAATTAGAGAGCCACTTTCACACAAATAATTTATTTCACAGTGAGCAGTATGGCTTCACTAGGAGTCGCTCCACTGTTGATACCGGTGTAACTTTGTTAAAGCATATTTTTAATGCTTGGGAAAGCTCTCTTTTGTGACCAGTCAAAGGCGTTTGATTGTGTAGAACATAATACCCTTTTACGTAAATTGAAACTTTATGGTATTAGAGATACCGCACTCAATCTTGTTGCCAGCTACCTTAGAGATAGAATTCAGTATGTAGATGTTAATGGGAGTGGGTCTCTAGGTTAACCAGTAGGAATGGGCGTTCCACGGGGCTCTATTCTTGGTCCATTTCTTTTTTAATATTTATTAATGATTTGCCGTTCTTTGTTCAAAATTTATGGGATATTGTTTTGATTGCCGACGATACGTCACTAATTTTTAAAATTGATCGCAATTCAAGTAACTTTGATACCGTCAATAACACTCTCGCACAAGTATTAGATTGGTTTTCGACAAGTAATTTGTTACTAAATTCTAGCAAAACGAAATGTGTTAAATTCTCTCTGCCTAATGTCAAAAGTGTTCCTACTAATATAATTTTAAATAAGGAAACAATTCAACTAGTCGAATCAACCGTATTCTTAGGTCTAACTTTAGATAGTAAGCTTCAGTGGGGCGCCCAAATATCCTGTCTCGCAGTTAAACTTAGTTCTGCAGCGTTTGCAGTTAGAAAATTTAGGGAATTCACAGATATAGATACTGCTACACTAGTTTACTTTAGTTATTTTCACAGCGTAATGTCTTACGGTATAATGTTATGCGGTACAGCTGCTGATATACAGACTATTTTTGTCATCCAAAAGAGGGCCATACGTGCAATTTATAAGTTAGGTGCTAGAGTTTCTTTACGTGATAAATTTAAAGAAGTAGATATATTGACAGTTGCATCGCAATATATATAATTATGCTAACCTAATGAACATTAAGAAAAACTTAATTCTACACCGCAAAAATAGTGATTTGCACAAAGTGAACACAAGGAATAAGCATAAACTAGTGGGAACTAACTACCGTTTACATAAAGTTCAGAACTCATTTGCGGGGACTGGTATACGATTTTTCAACAAATTGCCTCTTGATATAATGAATTTACCCATGCACAAATACAAATGGACAATTAGGAACTTTCTTTTACAAAGGGGTTATTACACTATTAAGGAATTTTTTAATGATAAGTTACCATGGGGACAGGCTTAGGCTATATCCGAATTTATACACCGCTATTTTTTAATTAGTACAATACATTTAACAGAGCACTAAGTATCTTTAACTGATCACTTCCCTCCCGCGCTTCGTACAGTGTGGTGCGAAACAAATAGCTGTGTTTTTTAAATAACTTTTTACCGGTTTTGCGATAATTTCTCAGCTCGTGAATTGCTTCTGGTTGTGTATTTTAGGGTTTAGGCTCCGTGTATTGTAAGTTTTGTACAAATTATATTGTAAATAGTGTAAATAAGTGTAATTCATCGATCGGTAAGTCTTTTATTTTTTCTTAATGTAGGTACTGCGAAAAAAGTAGGTAAGTTTTTTACTAAATTATTTTTACTGTCTAATATATTTGTGTTTAGGTTTCCTTTTGCGGATACAATATAGTATAGTTAAATAAGGTAAGGTAATAATGTCTTTATTCTGTAATGAACCACCTGATCGTGGTGGCGGCACGGATTTTTGTACACCGAAGTCGCCAACGACCAAACGTTTATTTAGTGATATGTCACCATCGTTTATTACGCCAGATGATAGGTCAAAACGTTTTCAAAGCGAACCATTGGTAAATAGTGTCAATTATTCTGATAGTTATTATGATTTAGTAGCTCAGGCAACTAGTTATTTGGCCAACATAAATGAGTTAGTGAACGATCAAGGATCGCGTATTAATGTCGCTAACAAAACTGCCATAATGGATTTTACGCAGCGTATAACAGGTATAGTATCCATACTAGCATTAAAATCGTCTAGTAACGAAACTAGGATGGCGCATTTGGAACGAGAGTTAGATAGCTTAAAAAACAATCAGCAAAAGCCGACGTACGCACAAAAACTTAGCCTTCGTCTACCAGCGAAGTCAGTGCCGGCGGCGGCCGCGGTGGAGACTCACCGTGTCCAACGCCCTGCTATTGTAGCTTACCCGAGTACAGAGCGTTCAGCTGAATACGGGTCATCATCCGCTACGAAGCAGGCACTGATGAAGGCCATCAAACCTTGCGACGAAGGCTTTCAAATAGTAGGTGTCAAAAAAACAGCCAGGTCTGGGGTAGTACTACGTGTAGCCAACGAAAAACAACTCAAAAAGTTGGAATCCGTAAGTGCGATTAGGTTTGCCGGTCTACGTCTAGAGAAGCCGAAAGGGCGTAAGCCACGCATTCTTGTCAAGGACGTACCCGGTGCTATGGAGGACAAAGCGTTCATCACGGCGTTATACCGTCAGAATATCAAAGATGAGGTAAGTGTAGATGAGGAAACGTTTATTAAAAATACCAAAATCACTCGTAGGCGTAAATTAGATAGTGGTCGTAAATGGATAGGCCTGGAAGTAGAACCAGACATTCGTAAACATCTTGTTAGTACAAAAGAAAAATTGTCTATAGATTGGGCAACATGTAGGTTTATAGACGACATAGAAATAGTGCGGTGTTCAAAATGTCAACAACTTGGTCATGTTCAAAAGTTTTGTACGTATAAAACAGCTGCTTGTGCTCACTGTGCTGGGGAACACGAAACAAAAACATGCTCGAATAAAGATCTTCCTGATTTTAAACCCTCATGCGTAGCATTTAAACGCCTTAAGAAACCGCATGACCATCGTTGTGGATCTCAGGAATGTCGCACATATAAGTTGAAATTAGAACAACTAATTCTTAATACTAACTACTGAATTAATAGTTTAGGGAACCTCATACTTAGGTAGGTACATCATGGATAATATCGTTATAGGACAATTAAACCTTCACAACGATAGGGTGGCGACATTAGAATTAGAGCACTTAGTTATAGAATATAAGTTAGACATAATTCTCGTACAAGAACAATATCAAAATACAAGCCAGAGTAATAAAATCATACAGCTGGACGGCAAAGCACGAGCTGGGATTTATGTCGCGAATTCAAACTTAACTGTAACATCTATTAGTAATCTCATGACGTCACACTGTGCGGTTGCGGAGGTATCTTCTGCGTCCTTTAGAGTTTATGTTGTCAGCTGCTACTTTCAGTATTCACATCCGGTTGCCCCTTACTTACACCATCTTCGCTTCGTTTTAAGGTCCCTTGTGGGCCATAAGGTCATAATTAGTGCCGATGTGAATGCATCATCTACGTTATGGTATGGCAAATATCGTTCTTCTGATAGGGATCGACGGTGCGCCGTCGAGGATTTCATTGCAGAAATGAATTTATCCATCCACAACACACCAGATGCACCACCTACTTTTTGCAGCCCCATGGGCGAGTCTTCTATTGACGTCACACTTTCTTGTGGGGACGGTCGTATAGATAGGTGGCGTGTCCTACTGGACGCGTCATGTAGTGACCACCGCCTAATCGTGTACGAATTCACGTCAAGGCTGCCACGGGACTCGTCATGTATCTCCTCTATTAATTTTAGATATAAAACAAAAGGAGCTAATTGGGATCTTTTTGGTTCACTATTCGCGTCACATGTCAAATACTTCACTTGCTGTCTTTCTGTAGAAGAGAGTGTTGAAATTTTGTCTGACACCTTCATATATTGTGCGGATGTTGCCATTGGCCGTGGTTCTATCACCAGCACTCGTAGGTGTGATTGGTGGAATAACAACTTAGCTGAACTTTGGCGAGCCTTTCGCAGAGCACGTAGAAAGTTAAATCTATTAAAAAGACGTCAAATAACAGGTGACGTTTATGATACTGCCTTCATTGCTCTTAGAGTTGCTAGATCTCATTATAGGTCTGCAGTTGAAAAATGCAAAAGAAATTTGTTACGTAAGATTGTTGATAGACTCGATAGGGAGGGTCCGTGGTCTCCTTTATATCACGAATTTAAAGCAAATAGATCTATCGACTTAGCTTATACCCAAAATATCAAAATTAATGGTAGACATTCCACTGGTATTGAGGAGACAACGGACTATCTCTTGAATTGTCTGATACCCAACGATCGGCTGGAGAATGACACAGACTACCACCGTCAGATCCGACAATGGGCTGCTTTGCAACCCGTTTCACCAGCGTCAGACCTACCATCCTATGACGAATTTATAAATGCTGTCGGATCTTTGCCGCCTAACAAAGCTTCAGGCGAAGACAAAATCTCCAACAAGATGATAAAGGAAGCTTGTAAAACATCTGGTGAGTCCATTTTGTTTGTGTTTAAACGTTGCATAGCAGAAGGTATTTTTCCTCGTATATGGCGCAGTGCGACGTCCGACGACCCTAAGTCATATAGGCCAATAACATTGTTACCATCACTAGGAAAGCTTTTAGAACGTCTCGTAGTTCCCCGGCTTCTGCCGGGCGGTATTAGATTTAGCGATAGACAATTTGGCTTCACAGTAGGTAAATCGACAGTTGACGCAGTTATATCGGTTAGGAAGATAGTTTCGTCATCAACACTACAATATGTGCTAGGTATATTCTTAGATATATCTGGCGCTTTCGACAACGCATGGTGGCCAATGCTTTTACTTAAATTAAAGTCTCGTGGATGCTTTAGTAACATATATTCCCTCATTTATACGTATTTCCTACATGGAACAGCAAAGTTAAAATTAGGCCACCATGCTGTGTCGAAGGCGCTGACCATGGGTTGTCCGCAGGGATCAGTGTTAGGCCCGTATTTATGGAATCTAGGTTTTGATGACTTTCTAAGCATACCACTACCACCAGGTTGCTCATTGACCGGATACGCAGATGACGGTCTTTTACTTATTCAATCTAATACGAGGGTAGGACTTGAAAGGTTAGCTAATCAATGTTTAGACTTAATCAACAATTGGGGTGAACGCAATCGTTTATATTTTTCTCCACAGAAAACATTTCAATTACTTTTGAAAGGGAACTTAAAAACACCGCCTCGAATCAAATTCAATAACATCACCATTAGAAACAAAGAATCAGTTTGTTATTTAGAGTAAGTTTTAGAGAAAAACTTTTCATTTGTCGAGCACATTAAAACAGTAGGTGAAAAATCTAAAAGAAGTTTTTACGCCTTGTCAAAGATATCAACTGCGACATGGGGGCTTTCGTTCAAAACTTTAAAAGTAATTTATGGTGCAACATATCTGGGTTGTATGTGTTATGGTGCGCCTGCATGGGCTGATAGAGCTACTATCGGTGCAGTACGACGTAAAATGCTACAAAGTCAACGTCTCACGTTGATATTTTTGTGCAAGGCTTATAGGACAGTTAGTACTGAAGCTTTGCTAGTACTGGCAGGTGTATTTCCAGTCGATCTTGAGGCACAAAGACGAGCAGCAATGTATTACGTGACACGAGATAACATGGATCTAAATTTTCTAGCTCCGCGCGACAGACATAAGATCGCTAGATTGTTGAACCATCAATCCACAGTCTATGACGATCTTCTTGATGAATGGCAATGTCGCTGGAACACATCAACTAAGGGCCGTCACCTCTACCAGTTCTTCCCATGCGTCCGAGAGCGACTGGCGAGGAACTGGTTGGAGGTGGATCACTGTGTAGCCCAATTTCTTACAGGTCATGGCAACTTTAAGAGCAAGTTGTATTCATTTAAGCTAGTTGATTCACCGTTATGCCAATGTTCAACATCTGGCAACAATTATGAACAATCTGCTCATCACATTCTATGGGAGTGTAGTCTTTGGCAAATTGAACGTAATATCATGCTTAACGAATTAGAGGTAACTTCTGGAGTAGTGTACTATACGGATCTTGTGGCAAGTAGGACGAATTTCCGTGCGTTTAGGCGTTTCTGCCATACATATTACTGGAAACAGGCATAGTTCACAATTTAGGCCCCCTTAATGCTCATGTCCGTGGTGCTTATCTTTTCTCATCACTATATTTCTTCGTTGCTTGTCTCCCGCTTTGTTAAGGAGGGAAGTGGATTATTCATTTTCCAACTCCTCCAATATACTTCTGATTAAGTTCGTTGCGGGTTCCAAGACAGTTTAACTTTCCCCGGGACTTCACGAGTGTCAAAACTCCTTGTCATCAATGGTCACTGCTGCTGAACCTGGCTACACAGGTGACACAGTAGTGGGAATGAGGGTGGGATTAGTACAAAAAAAAATGATCATATTTATGTAGTTAAAAAATAAAAACACTAAGTCCCAAAACTGTCTCAAAACTGTCCACAAAAATACGTGATAATTGGTAAATGCAATACTAATACTATGACCGACCCGCATACTATCATAGTAAAATGAACCATTGATAAATTTTCCCACCAACCCCGCCCCCCTGCGTCTGCGCCACGCCCCGACGATGCGACAAACAGTGCTAAATTGCTAGCGAAAGTGAGCGTATCTAATTTCGTTGCAAAAGTTAATTGTTTGTCTACGTTTGCCCGACGCGATGGCCTATCATATCAGTTCATATCACGGTAGTATGTAGCTATGCTTCGTGCGTACTTTTTGAGTGGAAAAATCGCGAGTGCAGCTGTGTACCCATCGACATCTTATTGTGAGTGTACAAAAGTGAACCGGTCAGTGTCAAACAATAATGAAAACAGTACATATTGGATGCTTTTGACAACGGTGGTGAACATGTCGAAGGAAAATGGAAATACTTGTAAGTTTAGTAAATAATACGTACTTAAGTAAATAATAATTTAATGCGGGAGGCTCAAAATCGGTCTGTGTTCTCCACACACCTTGAGGAAGGCCTATGTCCAGCAGTGGACGCCTCTAGGCTGACATGATGATGATAAAATAATATTTGTAAATAGCAGATGATTCTTACTTCATAAATACGCAAAAATTACTCTTTTCTTTGAGTCCAGAACACCTTCTTTTATTTTGATATTTGTTTTCTTTCTAATTACATACCTCCGTATTTAATAACTTGTTAAACGATAAATTTTACCGGTCCTAAGCCCGAATGAAGTATGAAGGAGAGGGTAAAATTAACAAAATTAAAAAATAACTACCTACATTTATTATTTTTCTTCATTTTATTTTCTATGGCTACCTAAATCATAAGTGCGACAGAGAGAATCCGAATGAGCAGGATGCAATATTATCAATGAATAAGTGAATGGATTGTAAAATATGACTATGATTTAAGTGAGATTTTCTACAATAAACAAATGATAATAACTTTGCTCTTTATTGATATTATGAAATTCTTGCATCACATATATGATAATAATATCTTCGCTAATCTGTCCTTAAAGTTTTTGTACTAATTAAAAAATAGTGGTGTATAGATACCTTGCTTTTCAGTTTTTTTTAAATATAATATCTCTAGTTCTTTTAAATAACTATTCATGTATTATTAGGTCATTCAACTTACTACATTTACATTTGCATTGTTGTTCCACTAATTTTATTTAAAAAAATTGATTCTGTGTTAGATGAAGGTAACTTGTGATCATGGGCTGTACACTAAAGTTTTTGTAAATTTTGTGTATTCATTTACCTATCGTCACTTTCTGTAGCATAAATTTCCGTCGTAGTTCTGAACATGATCGCGAGTTGCCTACATTATAAGACGTAAGTGGATGCTCCTGTTACACAAAATTCACACTGGAAGGCTACTACAGCACTTAAATTGGTAACTGCATTAATTGTTTAAGTATTATGTATGTTCCTAATTACTATTTACAAGTAATTAATTACAATGTGAAACAGTTCCAGCTCCTTACAAAAACAAAATATGTAACATAACACTGGCGATTAAAAAGAGTGGCCACGAGTTTTATTGCCCGTTCTTTCTCGTGGTTATACCTATTGCTTTGCGAACGAGGCAGTAAATGTAAATGTAGAAGCATTAAGTAATGTACTTTAAAATTTGACGTTCATAAGCGTCACCTTGTGACCTAGATGAATAAATGATTTTGACTTTGACTTTGTATACGGAGTGGCTCAGGGAACCGTCATCTCGTACGCCAATTATAACGTCGAGGAACGCAATTCTTCTATCCTTTTCGATTTCATAAGTAAAACCCATTTTACTGTGGATGCTGTTTAAATGTGCCAAGTACTGATGAACATTCTCTTCATCGCCTTCCATAACACAGTAAATGTCGTCCACGTACCGTTTCCAAATTTTTACACTTAATGGGGCAGTAGCAAAACTCCAAACAAAGGTACGTGGTATAAATCCCGAAAGACAATTTAAGATAAGTTTAAATGACCACGTAAGTTTAAATTCCTACAACGTAAGCTATTTAAAAATATGAATGCTTGCAAACAATTATTTCTGTTTCTACACATTAAGTACATGAATATTTAGATCGTATAGGGATCGAACCCAAAACAATCTATACATATTGGAAAGCCTATAACAATATTTGCTGATATGGATATATCTAAAATATACTTTTATAATATGTTAATATATTTTTCATTAACATGACAATTCTTTTTACATATTACATAAATCAATTGACAAGTGCATTTTCCATAATACAGGGAATACGGCGTCGACGTAAACTGGCAACACTTACACATTTTTTGCAGAAATACGAATTTTTTCGCAATTAAATTATGAAACAGTCAAATAATCCATAGATAACTGTGAAAAGATATTCTATCTTTCTGTTTTTGCTTTTGGAAACAACTTTTACAATGTTTAAAAACGCATGAAGGCATTTTATGAATTTAAAAGTTGAGTTGATCGGGGCGCGTGAACTGTACGATGCTTCGTTTCGCACTGAGCCGGATTTGTATTCGCTTTTAAATTTGTATTTGCTTTAGTGGCCTCCCGCAACTGTTCCGCGCGCTCCATCTGATTCTTGTTCTATAATCTGAGAGCGTCTGTATCGCTACACACGCGCGTGTGCATCGCGTCTGTATCGCTACACACGCGCGTTTGAATTTATACAGGTGTGCAAAGGTCTACAGGCTGCGTCTGACTTGCGTGCGTATCGCGTCTGTATCGCTACAAACGCGAGGCGACGCCGACGGCGCGTTTAAAAAACGTGGTTTGCATAGGCCCTTATAGGCGTCCGTGCGTTTAAAACCAAGAACGGCCTTTAATTTCGATTGCTTAGTGGTTAAGAAATAAGAATGAAGTTATCTTTAATGTTCTAGATTCTTTCTTATATTTCATACAGATGGCGCTACTCGACGTCAACAATAGCCGCGTATTTCAATTTGATAAAAAACAGTATTTGCTAATTAATCCGTTTGAATTAGTTTAAAAACAGTGCAAAAGTACTTATTTATTGGCAAACAAACGTTTGTAGCAGTATACTTTCTAAAAATTAACAATATCGAATAAACTTTAAAAGTGAGTGACAACTATAAAGTGACTGTAAAACTGTTAATCTGGACTCGAAACGTGAGTACTTACTGTGTCCTGAACATTCACATACATCCAGGATAATATTAACGTTAAACAGCGCATTTCACACATTTCGGATGCATAAATTCATCATAAAACCGTTATGAAAAATATTTTTTCGTTTTTCAAAACAACATGACCAATCTGACATTCAACTGACATTTGTATGAATATTGCTGGTGTTGCACTATAGATTTTACACAGATACACCTAGACGGAGTGAATGATATATTTATTATAAGGCAGAGACAACGACACTGTGTTGCTAACTGAATAAATATAAAATAGATAAAGCTGACCATTCATTACAACTTGAATTGGTGTGATATTGGAAGTTATAAATACATTCAATCAATAACCAAATTACCAACAAAAACCTGCTTATTTATTTGGCGAGATATTTATTTATTATATTTTCTACTTGGTTACTACGCGGCTGCCTGCAGATTACTAGCAATACACACTAGAATTAACTTAATTGCGTAGTACTAGGAACCAAAATGCTACCCAAATGTTGCAATAAGGAATTGGACAAAGAAAGTTAGCTCCTATGTTCTAAGCAGGGGTGTTACGAATATTCGCATCCGCATCCGCAAATGCGGAACATCCGCATTAATTCAGACATCTGCATCCGCATTCACATCCGCATCAATCGATACGGAGTTTTTACGGATGCAGATTTACATAAACAAGTAACTACATGTAAAGAAAGTGGGCGGAGCCAGAGTGGCACGTGCTTCGCGTTTGTTTTGGAAATTTTCTTCTATGGAAGATAACAACTTATATGCAATTTCCACATATTTAGATCCTCGCTATAAGCATTATTTTTCAAACCAGTCACCGAAGAAAAATAAAAGATTAAATAATAAAGATGGTAAATGACCCCATCGTCACTAATTCTCCTATGTCGCCGGACTCGCCGGCGGACAAAACAAAAAGAATGAGAATGGGAGATTCTCTCGATCCTGAACCAGCAACGTCCTGTACGGGTAAGAAGACTTGCTTAAAAAGCGATCTTGCCATGGTCTTAGTTTCATCGAGCGAAGATTAAGGTGAAGGAGAACTGGACAACAGTAGCCACGATGCTAGTTATTTATCGTAACCAGAAAAGACTGGATTTAGATGAAAATCCACTTAATTGGTGGAAAATTAACCGTTGTAAGAAAAATCTCTCCAAATTAGCTATCTATCTATCTATCTATATTGTCACGCCTGTCTCTCATTGGGGTAGGCAGAGACTATGGACCCCCCCGTGGGATCTCCACCTTGTCGTGGTGGGGGGGCTCAGTAACCGTGGGTTAGAAGCCACCCACGGTGAAGCTAAGCGGGATCCCGGGAGGGGACGCTCCACGTGGGCTTGGTAGAGGCCTGCGTAGGATGCGTCCCATGGTGCGGGTGCGGGGGACAGTTCTGTCTGTCCCTCGCAGTCGGGTGCGGTCGCGGGAGGAGAGGCGTGTGGGTGTTGCGTTGCCCCGCGCCCTATCTCCCGCGACCAAATGGGGGCGCACCATCGTTGCGTCGCGGTGGGGCCGCAGAGGAAGAGGAGATGCGGTGTTACGTTGCCGTCCTCCCTATCCTGTGCGGCCGCTGGGTGTTTTGGCGGCGGAGCCCAACACCTTCATCCGCCGCCAAGGGGGTTTCGTTCGGGGCCCGCCTGACCATCTGGCGGGCCAATACCCGTCGGGGGGTAGCGAGGAATGCTTTGGTGAAACCCTACTCTCCGACACATGGGTACATGAGGAGCACGGGTTGGTTTTTAGTCAGTAAGAGTCTGACAGTCCCCTTCGTCCTTCCCCCCCGGGGCGGAGGGACTCCATGAGGATTTTCCAACCCGATACCAAAAAAAAAAAAAAAAAAAGGCAGAGACTATGGAACGCCGCATGCTTCGGTTCAAACATACCTCTTTCGCTTCCTCGACATTCATTAACCTCATCATGCATGCGCGTTGGTTATGGGTACTTTTAATTGGGCCCTTTTTCAGTACGTAACGTATTTGGTCGGCGTACGTTCGCCTAGGGCGTCCCTACCGACATTTCCATTCATTCTCGCACGATATACTCCTTTCGTATTTCTTTTTTCATTCATCCGTTCCAAATGTCCAAACCAACGCAACATTCTTTTTTCAATCTTTGTCACTACATCTTCTTTTAGACCACACTTTTCTCGTATCACACTGTTTTTCACTTTATCTATCAGCCTTACTCCGCACATACTCCTCCAAATTAGCATGCAGATATTTATCACCTCCACCAGCCAGTGTTCCCACTGATTTAGTGGAGCTGGGTTAATAGGTATAATCCATTAAGAAACAGGTTGGAAGCTGAGAAGGCTGCAATATTGCTATAAATAGTAAAATAAACAAAATCACCAATTTTTAAGTTTCATTATTAAACAAAGACATTTTATGATGAAACTCGAAGCTCAAAATTCTGTTGTGTCATAAGTAAAACTAAAAACTTGTGCAATTTGTTTTCTAAAAATATGATTAAATAAATAAAAAGTTAAAATTAAATTGATTTTCAGTTATTTATGTACTTAAAATTTAAATAGTTATCCTTGTAAAAGCCCAAAATCCGCATCCGTATCGCATCCGCATCCGCATCGAATCCGCATCCGCGGATGTGTACTTCTAATAATCCGCATCCGCATCTGCATCCGCGGATGTCTAAATTTTCGCATCCGTAACAACCCTAGTTCTAAGTGCAGAAAAAAATTCCACTACAAATGCCTGGGTATTAGACCTGAAAGTGTAAAATGTTCAGAATGGAAGTGCCAACTTTGTTATTTGCCTAAAGGAATAAGCGACACGACTCCAGTGCGGGCAAGTCCAATAAGCTCGGACACTATGGGTACCCATCGCTCCAAAAAACGCCCTCTGTCATCAGAGATGAGCCAAGAACTGCCTTTATCGAAAGAAGACATCCGTGACGAGGTAAGAGAAATTCTGCGCGAAGAATTGTCGGACCATATGAAACAGATACGTTTGTCTATGAATGTAGTCCTTGATGAAAAACTGAAATTAATCCAAAACGACCTACAAGAAGTGAAGGACTCAATGGTCTTTATGAATATCAAGTATGAGGAAATTATTAGTAACCATACTGCGACCTTGAAGCGTATCACTCTTCTAGAAGAAGAAAATAAAACACTGCAATCATCGGTAAACGATTTCAAGCACCAAATAAATTCACTCGAACAGCACTCACGTGCGTGTAACATTGAGATCCAGGGTGTAAAAGAATTTAAATCTGAAAATATTATCAGTTTAGTAAGGAAGCTTGGAGACATCATAAATTGTCCTGTTGGAGACGACTCTATAAAAAACTGCACCAGGATCGCAAAAATGAATCGTTTATCAACAAAACCGAGAAGCATTGTCGCCCAGTTTAGTTCCCAGATATTCAGGGATAAATTTTTGGCATCGGTCATACTTTTCAACTGTAAACATGCGAACGAGAAACTGAACAACAGTCACATAGGTATATCAGGAGTCAAGGATCCAGTATTTGTAATGGAGCACCTCTCACCTACTAACAAAGCTCTACACGCAGCTGCAAGACAGAAGTCGAAGGAACTCGGGTACAAATTCGTCTGGGTCCGCAACGGACGAGTGTATGTACGTAAAGATGTAGGCGAGGAGCAGGTATATATTAGGAATGTGGAATCTTTGGAAAAGCTACTTTAGAACTTTACCTTTTTACCCCACTTATAACATGTAGGTGGATGTTATTGTGATTAATTGTTTATAAAATTCACAACGTTAAAGATTTATTACCAAAATGTACGAGGTCTCAGAACTAAGACTCATAACGTTTACCGTAATCTTTGTTGTTGCACATACGATGTAATTATATTAACGGAAACTTGGTTAAACGATACCGTATTAGGCAGTGAGCTTTTTGACTCGAGATACATTGTCTTTAGGAGAGATAGATCGGTTACAAAGTATTGCAACAAGAAGGATGGTGGTGGGGTATTAATAGCTGTATTATAAAAACACAATCCTAATCGCCAGAAAGTGTGGGAAACCGACTGTGAGGATTTGTGGGTTACAGTTGAGAAACTCCACAATAAGAATGCTGTAACCTTGGCGTTTGGCGCGGTATATTTGCCTCCACCCGTTAACAAGGTACTGTTAGAAGATTTTATTTCTAATTGCAATCGTGTAATTGAACAACCCAACCTATTACCCTGCATCGTAGGAGACTTCAATGTTCCTAATATTGCAAAAATAATAATTACAAAAAGCGAGGGCATAATATGGGCAATTATCCAGCGATAATAACAAATGGCTCTTATACTTCTAGTGACGGCTCTGAAATCTGCAACATGTTCGCAGACTTCTTTGCTTCAGTTTTTGATACTTGCAGAAATACTCAGCATTCCACAGAGTACCTGGAGACTGTTCCTCACTCAGGTCAGATGATATCAACCTTG
The DNA here is from genome assembly GCA_944739405.2 of Euclidia mi. Lineage (NCBI taxonomy): Eukaryota > Metazoa > Arthropoda > Insecta > Lepidoptera > Erebidae > Euclidia > Euclidia mi. The sequence continues at coordinate 69,163,455 of OX123184.2, forward strand.
GTGCTAGATTCTCAGACCATACTAAGAAAGCTATTAGAACTTGACCCAAATAAGGGAGCAGGGCCTGATGATATACCTCCCATATTGCTAAAAAAGTGTGCAAAGGCACTGATTGTACCGTTGCACATTGTATATAATAGGTCATTACAAACAGGCATATTCCCCTCTGCATGGAAGCTTGCAAAAGTAGTTCCCATTCACAAAGGAGAAGAAAATAAAGCAGTCCAAAGTTACCGACCAATTTCTCTGCTATCAACAATGGCCAAGGTCTTTGAATCACTAGTGTGTCCAGTGGTTAAGAGTCACTTTAAAGGCTTGCTTACTGATTGTCAACTCTCGATCCACATGTACCAATCTAGCTACGTTTATCGATGATGTGACGTGTGCTCTAGATCGCCAAAAACAAGTAGACGTCATATACACAGATTTTAGTAAGGCGTTTGACAGGGTATCCCATCATATTCTGTTGCAAAAACTGGCACGGTACGGTTACACGGGCCCTTTATTATCGTGGCTAAAGTCGTATTTGAACCAGCGAAAATTTTTCGTAGTTGTCAATGGATATAGATCCAAATCATGTGAGACTACGTCTGGTGTACCTCAAGGATCGCATCTAGGACTGATTCTATTTAATATTTTCGTCAACGACTTACCATCATGTATCACCTACTCTATACCTTACATGTACGCGGATGACTTGAAGATTTCGAAAGTAATATTAACTCCAAATGACGTGATAGAATTGCAGAGGGACTTGGACCAATTAGACAAATGGTGTGAAGTGAATGGCATGCAGGTAAATCACTCAAAATGCCATTTCATAAGATTTACCAGAAAATTAAAACCTATCGCTTCATCATACCACATACAAGGGAACAGTCTGTGTGAGGTACAAACAGTGAAAGACCTAGGAGTTATTCTGGACAACAAGCTTACATTTGTTCCTCACATAGAACTAACTGTAAAGAAGGCTTCTAGAATGCTGGGTTTTGTGATACGGAATGGCAAGGAATTTAGGAGACCCGCTACTAAAATATTGTTATATAATACCATTGTGAGAAGTATCCTAGAATACGGTAGTCAGATATGGAGACCGCACTATTCCATACACTCCCTTAGATTGGAAAGATTACAAAAGAGGTTTTTATGGCATTTGTGTCAGGGCAGTGGGCTGTCTCATGTTTTAAAGACCTATGACGAGCGGCTTCGTTACTTTAAAATACAATCATTATCTAAGCGTAGAGACATTCTGGACCTCACTTTTCTGTTCAAAATAGTCAGAGGATACATAGACTGCCCAAAGCTATTGAGTAGAATTAATTTTAGGGTCCCTTCTAGAAATCCCCGATATCCCATTGCTCCGTTTAGCCCCCCCTTCAGGAGAACAGAGTTTGGAAAGTGTTCGCTGATCCCACGTTTGTGTCGACTTATGAACGCATGTAGCTCGTCTGTAGATATCTACTGTGACTCGCTGGCTACTTTCCGAAAGGGCGTCGGCTAGTGTTAAGTTTATTAATGATTATTGTTAACATCAGATTTAATTTGAACTGCCTTAACATTAATTTCGAATTATTGAAATTTCGAATATTTGATTGATTGCTTTACCTCCTATTTTGTTTCTATTGATTTGACATTACATAATTGTTGCTGTTTTTAATTCTGATTTTATAATAATGTTATTTTGATTTTGTTTCTATGTTTTTAGTATTATTATTTAATTTTATTTAATCTTTTACTATATATAAATTTTTGATTATTTTGATTTCATATTGATTAATTGGCTTTTAGTTTTATGACCTAGCGGTTGTACATATTGAGATTAGCATTGATTATAATCTAGATATTGATTTATGATTTATGATTGTATTTACTTAATTTTTATGTGTTTTATAATATCTTTAAAAAAATACCTATCTTTGAATTGTTACCAAGTAGTTATATAAAGTAGTTTTTTTAAGCTTACATATTTGTGCATGCAGTGGCTACCTTAAAAGGTTATGTAACCGACAATCAGCACCCTACATTGTATATTTGAATTTGTATTGTTGTTATAATCATTGGTGGTCCTAAATAAATAAATAAATAAGTAAATAGAAGGTCTGCCAATCCCAAGTGGCAAGTCTAAGCCTTGTATGAAAATATGAAAATTTAGGCCATTATGGTACGCACAGACTGAAATTATTCAATTCATAAGTTTCTTGTGTGTGCACTTCGCATACAAAATGTATCGATGTTAGATTAAAGGGATTATGCGTGAAGCAAGCGACACTGAGTATGAAACACGGGGATTTTTTTTTAATTAATTAAAAATAAGCCCTGCTTACGACAATGAGAATACCGTATTAAAGTATTAAGTTAATTTATTATTTTTGCCTGATATGACGTCAGTTAGTAACTATTGTACCTGTAAGAGTCGAGTTCTAAGTTAATCAGCTAAAAGGTACTTACGTTTTACCAGCGAAGTTCTCAGGAACGTTTTTTGTATAAAACCTGCGGTGTAATTTCTAAGGTAAATTTGCAGCTGCTAAACTGTATAAAACGTTGGCTTTTTTTTTTTGGTGTCGGGTTGGAAAATCCTCATGGAGTCCCTCCGCCCTGGGGGGGAAGGGCGAAGGGGACTGTCAGACTCTTACTGACTAAAAACCAACCCGTGCTCCTCATGTACCCATGTGTCGGAGGGTAGGGTTTCACCGAAGCATTCCTCGCTACCCCCCGACGGGTATCGGCCCGCGAGATGGTCAGGCGGGCCCCGAACAAAACCCCCTTGGCGGCGGATGAAGGTGTTGGGCTCCGCCGCCAAAACACTCAGCGGCCGCAGAGGATAGGGAGGACGGCAACGCAACACCGCATCTCCTCTTCCTCTGCGGCCCACCGCGACGCAACAATGGTGGTGGTCGCGGGAAACAGGGCGCGCGGCAACGCAACACCGACACGCCTCTCCTCCCGCGACCGCACCCGACTGCGAGGACAAAACTGTCCTCCGCACCCGCACCTTGGGACGCATCCTACGCTGGCCTCACGCAAGCCCACGTGGAGCATCCCCTCCCGGGATCCCGCTTAGCTTCACCGTGGGTGTACCTCAAACCCGCGGTTACTGAGCCCCCTCACCACGACAAGGTGGAGATCCTACGGGGGTGATCAAACGTTGGCTGGTATTTAAGACTTAACTGCAATGCAAAGGATAGAAATTAACAAAGATTTTGTTGAACTTTTGTTTATTTTTATTGTTAAAGCATGTTTGTTTATTTACCTATTATAATTGAAAGAAAAAGTAAATCTTATTACCAAACTGTTAACTGGCAACAAAATGTGTATCGTGATTTTGCAAGCATAAACAGGGAGAACCAAATAATACACCTAAAACATAGTTTCGCATCTTCTATACAAGAAATTGCCTTAATTAAAAAAAGTTCCGATAATTGGCTTGTATTTTTACGAGTATTATATAAAAGATTATTTAGTATTCATAAATACCTTTATGCGCTATGGTTCGGCGTTACACCGAAACCGAAGGTTCTAGGCGATTTGGAGAAGGATTAATATTGTGGACTGTAGGATGGCGGTTCTTAGGCGACTAGGAAATGAGGGAAAGCGGAAAAGGTGATGTGGTTAGGAGCCTCTTACCTTGCAAATGGCAGCCTCCTGGTGTCTTCAAGTATATTGAAGCTGCTTGAATCACTCCACTACACAAATCACTTTCACTCGCGAGCGGTTTTGTTGTGTTTTGTATAAACGGTAATAATTATATATGGCGGTGCGGTTCAGTGCGGTACGGTGCGGCGGACATGAGTTTCCAAGTGTCTCGAATCTTCCTTCTTTCTTCCGTCGCCGTTGAGCAGGGCGGCCTAGTTCCTACTGTTCAAGGTGACTCAAATCTAAGGTAGAGTTGCTGAGGTGATGTCGCTGAAACGAAATTTGGTGTACTTATACATAGCTGAAAATACATAATTATGTGTTTGAGATCGTTTTGTAGATTATAATCCACATATCTGTGTAAAAGCAATTCAATTTGCAGGCATTACAGTGTGCAGAAAAAAAGGTTAAACTTATCAATGACTTGAGAAAACTAAGCTCAGAGCAATTGACCATCGTATCACACCAAATGCATAATATATATCGAACATGAAACGGAATACTGCGAACAAATTTGAAATGCCTTCAAGAAGTTTGGCTTAATGCTATTAGATAGAGATTGCATACCCAGTTACTATCAGTACAGACCAAGGGCTTAATCATGAATAGACTGATAGATGAATTATGGATTGATCGATGAAATTAGACTATCATCTAAACATTCTAATTTCTGTTTATAATAACTGACCCTAATTTGTAATTATTTTGTATTATTTATTAGATTGATTAAATACTAGAGGATACCCGCAGCTACGCCGAGGGAAATCTCCTCTTGGTGTACTCCAAGACGTTTCCCAAAATTCCCACAAGATCCGAAAAAAAACTATAATAAATGTTGTCTAACTATGCAAATGGCAAAATATCTATCTAGCCCTCAAACTAATCCGTCATGAAATTGATAGTTTATAGTGTAACTTCAATTCTCAATATATCCCAAGTTAGCGTGTAAAATAACGCACGTAGTTTTCGTTTCCACTTGACGCGTTTATCTTCGATTTGTCAGCAAAGCCAGGAGTGTGGACTCATCGAAATCAAATATCACTTCGCTTCATATTCGTGATCGCGATGATTAAAATTAATGTCAATAACTCTTCCAGATCAGTATAAATGATAACTGTGTAAGGTTAATGGAATGTGATGAGATTTTTAATTATTGCATTGCTTCTGATGTCGAATTCATTTGAGTGTCATATTGGAATATGTTTTTATTATATACCTACGTATGTTTGAATATAGGATTGCTAATAAGCATTATATAATTGTAATGTATAAAAATATATAAAATCATCCTTTAGATTAAAGATTTTAAAGATGTTTATGACATTTTGCGTTTCGAGATCTGTTCCATCATAAGCCCTGTATATAAAATGTCCCACTGCTGGATACGAGCCTCCACTCACTACGAGAACACTTCACCTGTCATCTAATAATATTAAAATGAACTCTCATACATATAGGTGGTCTGAGGATATTTTTCTTCCGGTGAAGGAAAATATCGTCGGGCAACCGGCTAAACCGTTTCAGCAAGCGATAATTTATTAGTAAATACGCACTAACCTACGAAGAGTCAATGGGACGCGACAAGGTCCATTATTCTCTAAATTACGCTATCGCTATTGGTAATTTTCTTCAGAATTTGTTTCACAGTTAGCAAGTGCTTCTTAGGTACTAATGTTAGTTGTTTGATAGTGACAATAGTACATTCAACTGGAATAGATCTTAAGTAGCTACTCTAAATTACATTACCCAAGCAACCTTGGCTTCGACTTATAAGACATCTAGCATATTACGTGTCTAAAGTTGTTACGTAGGTAATATCTGTGTACTCGGTTAACCTAGAACAGAAAGGAAAATTATTTTAAACTATATTAGTCGTAAGTTTATAACTATATTTTGTTTTTTTTTGTGGTTTTACACACCTGTTTTTATTGAGAAGCTCTCAGTGTGCGCCGTGGTAGTGGCAAATAATATGTTGAACTGCACATTTACTGTTGGGATGCTATTCGTGGGTCAAATGTGGCCATCACTGTAAATCAGCGCTGTGAAGTGGCTCATGCCACTGCATAGCAATATAGCTGAGTGAGGCCAGGTTATTGCAGGTCTCTTATTTTAAGTAAAGCTATTCATTTTTGTTTTATTGAACGATTATGTTCAAATAATATTGTTTTAGCAGTACTGATGTTTTGGTGTAATGCTTCAAACCTGCAATAATAAACTAATTTTCTTTCTTTCTTCTTTCTTTCTTTCAATAGAAACAGCCTTGACACAACAACTTCATAAATAAAATCATCATCATTTAAGCTTTATTCCGGTGGCATCAATTTTAATAACATAAGAAAAATAAGTAACCTTCAAAGATAGTAATTTAAATGAGACCAACTTATATGTGATCTGTAGTTGCCCAAATCAAAGTTTGTGTTTTAACTCAAGGTAAAACTTATATTAATTGTGATTTCGCAGAAGTTGGTTCCCATGAGTGTTATGCAGCCTAAAACAACTCGAGCACAGCTACTTACCGACAAGTTTTCTTAGATTATGTGTGCTTAACATATATTTCATCGGGTGAAGTATAAACGATGTGAGGGGCAAAACTCAAACAACGTATTCAAAGAGATAGTAGACAATTCCATGAGGCTGTGAATAAAATTTTCATGGTTGCATAATATGTGCATGCAAGTACTGGTTTGTGTCTAAAGAAAGTTTTGAAGAAAGCGTTATGCTGTTTCTAACGAAAATACTAGGCCATTAGCAGTGTATTATCATAGAAAGAAAATAAAATTAGAAAACAAAGAAGGGTTTAAAAGAAACACTTTTATTTTATTATGTGAAGATTGGCAATGCGCCTGTATTTTTCTTAGTTGAAGCATAAGTATGCAATATACCGTAGTCAAAGCTGAGGCCCAATTCTCCTAAATAAATTTGTTCAAAATACGGTTGTGTCTTACGTTACAAATGGTATTCTCCTAAATTGACTGATATTTTAATGATATTGTAGATTATAAATTGAAACAAGTGTCAAAATATGTGTCAACGACGAACTGTTTATTTAAATTTATACGATAATGACATTAGGTTAGCAGAATACCGATTCTGAGTCAATTCAATATATAATCTCATTTTGTTGAAAATATAATTTCAATGTCATATAAAATCTGTCACCTGCGGTTTTTCCGAACCAATACGACTTTCAAACCTTCAAAAAAAGAGCGTATTCCTTTTTAAAAGGCCGGCAACGCACTTGTGACTCCTCTGGTGTTGCGGGTGTCCATGGGCGGCGGTAATCGCTTAACATCAGGCGATCCGTCTGCTCGTTTGCCCCCTATTCCATAAAAAAAAAAAAAAACGAGAATGTTAAAATAATAAATTATGAACATTCGGCACAAGTGTTTCATCCTACTCAAATTATCAAGAGTGATCCCCAGAAACACCTTTGACTTCAATGGTGTCATTTACCAAAGCGTTTTTGAACAAAGTTTTTAGTGTAAGTAATTACAGTCTAGTTTAGACTTAAGCTCCATTCAATTGGTTGCATTTCTAGTATATAATTCAATTTTTGATTGGGCACTTCCCACTACCTCTTGTCTTGTTCGCAGTTTTACTAAGTAGGTACCTACGCTTTCCTAGCGCTTTGCAATCGCTAGAAGATCCTTTATCATTGTAATTACATGAATATTGTAGAGAAAATGGAAAAGAAATGTGTGGGTGTGTAATTTAAAGGTTGAGCAGCTTCTATGAATAAATGTATTCTAATTGACATCGGTGCATTATTCGAGTTACAAAAAGGTTAAGAATTAGTTCATCTATGTAGTTCCACGAGGATTTCTTGCGAAACCTCGCAATATTTTTCTGAGTGTAAAGTAAAAATAGCCGTAAACGAAATGTACTAGACGTTACTATGCCAAAGTACGAAAAAGATTGTGAAATAAATAATATTGTTATACGTAGTTAACACATAAAGCTAATAAAACCTGTAAAAGGTATAAATTGTGTTTCGATAACACAATTGAAGGGAACAACACTGTGTCGGTGATTATCCGTATATTTCCACGCACATAATTTACTTTCATTCCAAATCAGTTAGGAATTTTCCGATGTTGAATTACTTAGGTCTGAATATGAGTATTGGGTGACCTAATAGAGCAGTTACGTAAACATCTAAGGATTAATGAAATAATGAAACGTGTTCCGCACTCAGAATTATTTATACACAATTAGACTTAAGTAGGTTTATTTAATGGAACATTCCACACAATATCTTCATTCTGATCTCCCACTAGGCACAGCCAGTAGAGTATAACCAGACCTCTGATAAACATCAACAATTGAAGAAATAGTCTATGACATTCTAGAATCAAACTGAAGAGTATCAAACTAATGAGAATCGTTACACTGTGCCATAACTATGTAAATACAACTACCTTGTTGTCCGGAATCGAATAAAGTGATTTTGTCATTATACATAGATTAAGCTTACAAAACTCTAGCTTTCTTTGATTAAAAACATTAGCTATCTTTGATTTTTTAAATAATGTAATTAGGTATATAGATAATAAGACATGTGCTATATACTGCGATATGACACAGGCGTTCGACTATGTCAGCCATGAGATCCTTCTAGGCAAATTAGAAGCATACGGTATTCGAGGTACGGTACTTAAATTAATGGAAACTTATTTGAAAGGTCGTACGCAATATACCGAAATCTCAACAGTGGACCCTACTACAGAAAAGGAGGTGACATACTCTTCAGATAAACGCATAATCAAATACGGCGTACCGCAAGGGAGTGTGCTAGGCCCACTACTGTTCATTATTTATATAAATGATCTACCAAAAGTTACCAGTTTTGCTATGTCACTTTTTGCCGATGACAGCACAGTAACTATAAATTATAAGAATAACTGTGACTTTAAAATCGACATAAACATTACTATTGAATCGATACTAAATTGGATGAGTAACAATAATTTAAAATGCAATTTAGAAAAAACTAAAGCAATTTTTTTTTACCCTACGATCATCAGTGCCTGACATTAACATAAGCCATCAAGGTACAGTAATTGAAAAAGTAAATACAACAAAATTTTTAGGTGTTACAATTGACAAACATCTTAATTGGAAAGAGCACACGGTACAACTAAATATAAAATTGTGTTCCTCGGTGTATGCACTTTCTAAATTAGCACCTGTTTTAATTGACGCAGCGTTAGTCACAGCCTATTATGGAATAGTCAGTTCGACGCTTAGATTCGGCATTATTTTTTGGAGAAATTCCAAAAATAAAGAAACTATATTTAAAACAAAAAAAAATGCATAAGAGCTATGTTTAGCCTACAAAATACGGAAAGTTGCAAACCATATTTTATTAAATATAACATTTTGTCTCTCCCCTCGTTATACATTTATGAGGTAGCTAACTTCGTCAAGACGAACCCGCACTTGTTCCACAAACTGTCCGATCTTGTTAAGCGAAATCGACGGGACAATGATAGACTATGCGTAGTAAAATCAAACACAGCATTAATGCATAAAAGTGTATTTTGAATGGCACCTATAATTTATAATCGAGTTCCAAGAGATATCAAACAATTACACACAGCCTTATTTAAAAATCTTTTAAAGAAATATTTATTAGCTAAATGTTATTATAGCATAACTGAATATTTGACGGACCCTAATTAAACGACGATTTGACGACCGGTTGGCGCAGCGGGAGTGTAAGCGACTGCTACGCCGAAGGTCGCGGGTTCGATTCCCGCTCAAGTCAAACATTTGTGTGCGTGAACATGGATGTTTGTCTTGGTCTGGGTGTTTCTATGTATAATATGTATGTATTTACAAAAAAAAAAGTATATACGTATGTTTATCCATTATCTAGTACCCATAACACAAGCTCTGCTTAGCTTGGGACTAGATGGTGATGTGTGAATGTGGTAGAATATTATTATTATCTCCTTTATTTATTATTTTTCTAATTAAAATTACATTTTTAAATATATTTTTTACGAAAATAAACACATTTAAAAATATAAAAATAACCGTGGGGTCCCACCAGCATCGGGCACAGGGTCCAAGCTGCCGGTGGTTAGGGCTCCAGAGACAGGAACTTCCTCACAATACGTGCCGTGTCCAGAAGTACTGCCTTCTGCATCAGGCCCTTGACCCAAGCACCCAACGCGAGCCTCTTAAGGTGACGGTCGAGGCTCTTGGCTATTAGACCATTAACGGTCACGACTATCGGCACAATAATTGCTGAGTTCACATCCCACATGTCGACAATCTCGTGAGCCAAGTCCAGATATTTAATCTGTTTTTCCTTTTCGGCTTTCACGAGATTCTCGTCATGAGGAATAGTGACATCAACAATTATTGCGAGGCGCTCTGATCGATCTATCAACACGATATCAGGCTTGTTGGCTACAACAGTCCTGTCCGTGATGATAGATCGATCCCAGTACAATGTGACATGGCCATTTTCGAGAACTGGCTCTGCTACATACCTGTAGTACGGTACCTCGATGTCTACAAGTTTGTACTTCAGAGCAAGTTGCTGGTGAATAATTCTGGCTACTTGGTTATGTCTGTGCAAGTACTCGCCGATAGCAAGACGTGAACAACCGGAAACAATATGCCTGAGGGATTCACCAGGTTGGTGACAGGCACGGCAAATATCAGTAGTGCCATCCCTCAGGATATATTTCCGGTAGTTATTCGTCTTGATAACTTCGTCAGCAATTGCACAAACAAACCCTTCGGTTTCCCCAAAGAGGTCACCGAAGCGTAGCCAGTTCACCGAGGCTAATAGGTCTACATCGGGTCCATACAGGGCCCGATGAAACCTGCCATGAAGTTCCTTGCTCTGCCATACACGCTTGCGATCATCAGTACTAAGTACTACAGGCATGCGCCAGTTCTCCTTAGCCAACCTGAGCGGGGTGAGCCCATTGTCTACCGCGACAACATCTCGATGCATATCCACGTTCGCCCGGAGAAAATATTCTCTGAGATTGCACACCTCGCGATTGTGTAGGGTCTTGACATTCAGAAAGCCGCGACCCCCGCACTTTCGCGGGATGTACAACCTCATCACGGATGAACGTGGATGATGCATATATATTATTATTATTATTATTATTAAATGTATGATTTCTTATCTACCTGACATATATTATTGTTATTTGTTTATGAAATGCTGACTGTATTTTTTATGTTTAACACTATCTAATGTTATCTTATTGATATGTTATTTTTATTGACACATGAACTCTATGCTAACATTACTTATCTTAATAATTCTATTTTATATTATGATAAATTATCCTGACATGTTTTTCTAATTATTATTTTATGTTATTTATTAAAGCTGTTAAAAATTTCGTATGCCAAAAGGCAAAACATGTAGCTCACACTTAAATCACAATTAACATCTTGCATGCAAGTTCAAACAACCTGTACTGTACGCTCATGTTTTATGAAATAAATTATCTATCTAAATTATATATCTGAAATAAATAATCTTTATCTTTAAAACAGTCAAACAATTTCTGTGTCAAAAGAAAGTGAAATGTATGCCATATTGAGAGAAGCAACATATATATTATATACTGCTGCGACTGTAGGTATATCATTCAGGCCCCTAGTCGCACTTCGCCATTTAATAAAGTGCATAGTCTTTAAACCGAACGGTTGGTTAAGCTAGTTTCCTGCGACATACGTTCCAAAATATCTCAGGATACCTTATCATACCAAGTAATTAATTAAGCCTTTTAAAGTAATGCAATTCACAAAAAAATATAGTTGAAACTATTGGGGTAAACATCATAAAATATTTATATTTTCATATATATATTTTTTTATAGACTCACGCCTGTATCCCCGCAGGGGTAGGCAGAGGCGTAATAGGTATTACATCCACATTTCGCCATGAATTGTTGGGTCCCACGTAATACGGGGCGAGCCTATTGCCGTTACCGGGCACATCACCAGACTCCGTGCTGCTACTGAGAATTCGGAAAAACCCAGTATCACTTTTGCCCGACTCGGGAATCGAACCCGGGACCTCCGATCAGCAGTCGCTCGCATACGCTGTCCACTGGACCACGGAGGCAGTCATAAAATATATCTATATCAAATATCAATATAGACTCAGAACTTTACAAATCCATCAAAAGCAAGTAAATAAAAAAGTTGTAATTGAAACTATTGTGGACAGAAAAAATAGGTCACACAGCGTTATTCTTTTCGCAAACTAGGTCAAGGAACAATATATATTCTTTTCTTTAATTTCATTGCAAAATATCATGACATAAAGACATAATAAAACTAGTCTCTAGTAAAATAAGCACATCGATTTTTTATTTGTGAATAAACATTTGTCTATCAAGCAATCCCTATAGACAAAACAAGGCAATTAATTGTTAAATGCTTAAAACATTTACAAAAATCATTCCTTTAAAATAAACTGAAAGTCTCCGCCTCCCAAAACACTGTGGCCCTAAGTAATTAATTAAAATAATTTGGGAAGGTGATTAATGATAGAATAAAGCGGCTTATGGTCCCCGATTAGACTCATTAACGTACAACGGGTGGGCAGTGGAGTGGAACTGATCTATCAGTCGGGCGTGAAGCGTTCGGTATCACCCTCGATACGAGCCTACGTAAAGGCTGATTGTTGCTTCATTGTTTAGATTTCGCAGGTTTCATATATTGTATATTGTAAAATACAACGTTATTATGTCGCAAGGTCATTTTAAGAGCACCGTAGTAAATTCAGGCGCCCTTATAGCTCCGCTATGTCTGTCCCTGCGTTCAAAGGTTGATCTCGGAGACAACCGGTTTTTTTATGGCTAAAAACGAAGGTGGTGTGTTTTGTACACATCTGTACAAAACACACTACAAACTGAAATTAAAGATTGAAATTCATTTCGTCTGCATCTACAAACCCTTAAAATAGCTTGATATTTTTTAGGTTATATATGTGTACCTATGCCGTACCTTACTAAACTATACAATGCACCATCCATAATTAGAACTCGTACATGATTTTTGTTACGCAAAAGATGGTGGTTCTCACATGCTTTTATCGACGAGATATATGCAAGCTTTAGAATTGCAAATATTTCTTAATTTTTTATTCAGTTTGCAATCAAAGAAATAAAACAATCATACTATATGTCACTTAAAGTATCATGGTACGATGTAAAATATTATGCTAGCTATTACAGAATGTAATATGCAATAATGTCGTAAAGCGTTCATTTTATCTATATAAATATAACTCAACTAAAAACGCAGCTGCAGTAACCAACGCGTCCTATTACAGAATGTATTCAAATAGACAATGCAGTTTAGCAGAACCAGCCACATCATGCTGGCGCTTGTCTATAGCATTAAAGATCAGTGTGCCTGCATATTTCATAACTGGGCGATAATGTGACTGCCACGTATATGCAGTTTTCTTCTTTGAGAGTGGAAATCGTCCAGTAAATTAAAACTCGAACAGCATACAAAACTGAATTGGAAGTATCTATAAAATACGTCTCTGTCCTATCTTTTAAGAGTCTTTTGATCCTTTTCGTGACGTTTTACCAAATTGGGCTGTATACATCTAGCGGCAACAATAGGTAATTTCAGCAAACCACCAACCGTACCTATCTCGGTACAGTTTGTATAACTAGAAAATTCGGATACCCACCAAAAATGCCAGCGGCACTTCTGCCTTATTTCAATATCTGCACAGGGGATCTGTAATTGGCCTTCTTTCTAACCGCCGGCTATTGTGATCCACATGGGTTTGGTCATACAAATACACCCACTCACTCACTTTTAGATAATACCAATTCGTATTCAGAGATATCCGATTACTGAATGAGCACTTCACTGAAATCTGAAAATAAATATAATATTCTTCTCTTAATGCGATGGAAAAGTTTTGGCCATAAATACGTATAATTTTAACTTAACAATTCATAAAGAAATGTTTAATATTTTCGAGGCAAAAAACTTATGATACAAGACAGGAAGAGATTAAAGTATTAGTATGAAAGCTACATTTCTTGTAGTTAAATAATAACAAACAGACTCAACGTACTTCTGCAAGATTCAGCCGGACACTTATCATTATTCCATATTATTGGCGACTGTGTACGTAAAAATTGCTTTACATCGTTGTCGAAGTATAAAAATTAAAAGCCACAGCTACTCGAATTCAGCCAAGGGTATGTTTTTAACAACAGATTTTCAGTATCAGATTATGATCAATATAAAATATATACAGATGTATAATTCACGCAGTTCAAAGAACAAAGAAAAGTGGGGACTTATGTACAACATTCCGCATCGTTACTTAACGGTGGTTTTCCATTACATATAATATCAATCAATCAGTGATATCGATATGGTACTGTGATCTATACATAATGTACATATAATATATATTTTTGCTAAGGTTATTAGTATTATTGTTTGCAAACAGAAGACACAAAATGCTTTCATGGCAGTTCTGTGGTACGAATTTGTATTTTTTTTGGTCCGAGTATAATTATTCTTAAACAGCAATACTTACTTAGTTGCAGTGTTCTTATTGGAAGGTCCATGACAAAGTGGAAATGTTGAAATGCAACAATCTTTCTATTTACAAGGGTGAGCATTTACGTCACTATTTGTTAGTATGTGAGCTATCTTAAAAAGTCTCACCCTTACAAGCCTCGAAAATCACGTAAAGCTGCACATGCAAGTCTTTGCCAGTCCTCCCGAGAAGTACTCGCAAAAATTCAGACATTGGTCTACAACATAAAATATACCAACCTCTGTGGAGATCAAACAACATTTTATGGAAAAGCTGATATTCTTCTAATTCTGCTTAGACTTTCCAGTCTAACTACTTATCATACGTTCGCCTTGAAGCCCGTTCTAGTCCAGATGGACTAGAATGTGCTGCAAGGTGACAGTTTTGGACGCAACCAGGACAACACTAGGTTGAAAAGATAATATATTTAGATACTATTAAAACCAATACTGAACCGCTAACATTAGATTAGTCAAGGGAACGTTTAATAAAGAAATCGTATTAGTCAAGTCATTGTAGGGGATTGACCACGGAAAATCGACATACCCAGTATATTACCACGTGAAAACTTGTATTTTGGCATCCTAAAACTGTTCTCAAAAGTCACATATGTATAATTGGATGTCCGCAAGTTTTAAATTCAGGGGTCAAAGGTCACAAAAATCAATTTATTATACATTTTTGGCAACTATATCATTTTCTATAGGTATTACGCTATTTGTATTTATGATCAATATTGTAGAGAATTAAATTTTCTACAACTTTTTCATTTAACATTTTTTTATACCTTGAACTATTTTCAAGATAGAGGGCGTAGAGCCGCGGTCAGAGAATCATCTGAGGTTAACTGGTAGTCTCGATCAAAAACTCGTAAAATTAAGGTTATAATATATTGCTAAACATATAATTATCATCTTTTATTAACATTTAGACTAAATTCATGTTTTTTTGGTTAATTATCTATTTTTAATTAAGAGTCAATTTATTTAATAACATTTACCGTGTAATTAAGAAATTGTTGAGGAAAATACCAAAATTGTATTTTAATTTTAATCTGATTTATATTAATGACTTTCTATATAAATAAAGAAGAAAAGAAATAAATATTTAATTGATGTTTTTATCAAACGTTTCATTTTATAGATTTATTATAGTAAAAATTAATAAAAATTTCGAGATCAACTTCTAATTTCAATTCTCTTCTTCTTCTTCATCATTGTCGTCATCGTCTCTCTGCTGCAGAATTGCATCTTCATTACCGTCCTCAACGACATTTGTCTCCAAGTCATTCATGATTTCTGGGTCAAAGAATTGTATCATCATTAATATCGGTCTGATATAGTACAACATTGAGACAAGCTTGTCCATTACACTGACCGCAAGCTAAGAACACTGCAACCCCGCTTTCCTGCATCCACATCTTAAGCCACAGCCACTTTTGCAGTTACAGAAGATTGTATTCAGTAATTCATCTGGAGCAGGTGGTAAAATATTAATGATAGGTTCCAGGGATCCGTTACTCATAGTCTAGCCCCATCCAGGAGATTATAAATCATGCCCTAACCAGGTTTGAATCTGATAATAAACGCGATTGAAATGTTGGTGAGCTGCTCCACTCGTTGGTGGAATATTTGATAACTGCACAGGTTTATTCGATTTTGTTAACTTGTCCTATAGTGCATAAGAGAGAGATGATCGATACTATCCACATTTTTCAATTACCGAAAGAGATTATGATTGTTTTTGAATTGATAAATTTTAGAATTATTACAAAGAAAGATTGAATTTAAACTAAAAGTTAATAAAAAATGATAATTATATGTTCAGCAATAAATTATAACTTAAATATTACGAGTTTTTGATCGAGACTAAGTTGACCTTAGATTCTCTGACTGCGCGCTCTACGCTCTGCATCTCGAAAACAGTTCAAGTTATAAAAAAATGTTAAATAGAAAAATTGTAGAGAATTTAATTCTCTACAATATTAATAAAATACAGATGTACCCAGATATTTGCAATAACTGATAAAAAAATCAATTTTGGTGACCTTTGACAACTGAATTTAAAACTTGCGGACATCCAATCATATGTGACTTTTGAGAACAGTTTTAGGATGCCAAAATACAAGTTTTTACGCGGTAATATACTGGGTATGTCGATTTTCCGAGATTTGCATCTAATTTGGCCTTAAATTACTGGACTATTGTCAATTTTTGGTTTGCCAACATTGAATGTAGGCCATGTAGATCATGTTATGCCTATGGTATGGTAGGAATAACATGATTTATTGAATGTTGATTTACATAAATATAATGCTGGTTGGTTTCAATGCCTGGCTTTAAGGCTGTATATCTGTATAATAGGAACGCAAATATTTTTTCATTAACCTCTCTCTCGTTACGTTAAGCACTTTATTACTTCACGATGTTATAACTTATAACAGAATTACAAAAAATCTCGCTTCATAATGTGCCGGTTCTGTATTTATGAGCTTGTTAGGTTGAATTATTTAATAATTTTGTTTTCGTGTACATTTTTTCTGAGGGGACTTTGAATTTATATCTGCCAAAATTGTAGCATAGTAGTGAGACTAATAGACTGACGCGCAAGGGGTCCCAGGTTCAAAACAAGGTGCGCACTGACGACTTTTCGTAGTTATGTGCGTATTAAATTGTTATCTTATCTCTTGTTTAACGGCGAACGAGAACATTGGGATTAAACCAGCATGACTGAGACCTTTCAAAAATAATCTCAAAAGACAATTATGAGAACTGCTAACTCGCAATTAAACAGTGTGATGGACTATGATGGTCTAAGCCTTCTCACAGTGAAAAGAGACCTATTAATAGGCCCTGTACAGTCACGAGCATAAATATATTACTATGGGCAGATTAGCAAAAATATCTGACCCAAGAATGAATTCAATAATATCTGTCTGCACGTACCTAGCAAAAATATCTGATATCATCAGGCAGCATAATGAAGTGACATCAAAATTATGTGATGAAAATGTCGAAGCATAAATATGTGATGTGACAGGTGGCAAATTGTTATGATCCTTTGTGGAGAGCAAATATATGTTACCTTTTCTATTTCTGTAATTTGCATTGATTCCGCCCTAACAGCATAAATATGTGACATGAACTAGGTGGCAATAATATCTGACATCCCTACAATTTATAATTTTCCGCTCACATTTTTGCAAATGGCTAAACTAACGAATTTACGCGTAAAATAATAAGTAAGCAATAACTAATTGCTATGTTCGCTCTGATTTGTTGAATAAGTCACGTGTTTTTTTCCTTGCTCTTCACCGCATTTGTTCGTCATTTTAACGAATAAACTTGAACTTTAGCGATGTTTATGAGCCTAAGTCAACGGAACCCTGCTTCGCAGGGCTCCTATTTTTGTGTTTAGTGTTACAAGAAAACCTAACATTTACATAGCCTATTTAGTTGAACTGATGCCGACCTTCATTATCAGGGACCGACCAATCAGAGAGCAGTGTGTTATTTGCCGTATTTTAAAGAAGCGTAAAATTAATGCGAAGCTTCTGTGATTGGCCGAACCATTTAGAATCCAACGAATGGTTAGTTATAAATTTACCACGAGGCGTCGCAAATTGATAAATTTGCGAAAATATGGTCTTAAAATTATTCAATTTATCTCCCGTTTAGAATCCTACGAAAGTTTATAAACTTACTAGGAAATTTATAAACTTTCAATTAGGTATACATTATGAATTAAAATCGACTAAATCCACCATTTTCATAATTACGTCCTGTAGCCTCTCTTGCATTGTAGCACACACTTGCGAGCCTCGGAGTGACTCCCAAATGTCAAAGGTGTGACAACGTAGAAAATCATGGGTTCCAGCCTGAGTTGGATCCTATTGTTGAACCATTGAACTCCACAGATTCTCAATAGGATTCAAATTAGGGCTCTCTGGAGGGAAATTGATTAACTTTAAATCCTCTCTTTGAATATTTAACTTTTAAACCACTCACGAGTTATTCGAGAACTATGAATGGAATATATGCATCGGATAGTATCCATGTGTCATACATGGCTGCTGTTCGATGTCGTAAATGATCAGTACTACGATAAGACATTATTTGTGATAATTATTTAAAGACTAGCAATTAGCGGTAAAAACTTTATTTATGATTAACAGATCAATCGTGTCAAACGTTGCTTACGTCAACCACAACAAATAGTCCAAGATCCCAGGGCCCTCAGACTTTACTCATTTTTGCAGAATCAAAATCTATACAATTATGTAGTGTCAGAATGTGCTATGAGTTTACGCATACCTGCTAGCATGGATCGACGGCCAATTTTTAGCTATGAGATGCTAAAGGTACGTAAAAATAGTACTAACTTTTCTTAAATTTTCAGTCTTGATTTTTATATTAATAGGGAAGGAAATTAATTCAATCATTTTTACAAGCAGACCAATCGAAGGCGTCTAATATCCTGCCAGACCCACTTAAAGACTCGCTATTTGTATAAGCATGAGCGTAATTTTTAGATAGTTTTACAAAATTTGTTAGAATATTTATCTAATGGGTCTTCGGAGAGCAGCGATAGCTGAGTGGAGAGACCGACAGACTGCTACGCAGAGGGTCTCGGGTTTGAATCCACGACACGTACCAATGACTTTTCGGAGTTAAGTGCGTATTAAATTGTTAATTATCGCTTGATAATCGGTGAAGAAAAACATCGTGAGGAAACCTGCATGTCTGAGAGTTCTCCATAATGTTCTCGAAAGACATGTGAAGTCTGCCAACCCGCACTTGGCCAGCGTGGTGGACTGCGGCCTTACCCTTCTCATAGTGAGAAGAGGCCCATGCCCAGCAGTGGTACAGTATAAAGGGCTGATGATGATGGGTCTTCAGTAATAATGAAGTAAAACGTTCGCGCATTATTAGTATTATTATACTAATAAATACCGAATAACTTAAAAATATATACCTATGAGGAAAGGAAAATTCTATTTAAACTCTTGTTCAGTTAGAAAAAGTATTTCTTTAGATATAATTGGAAAATTATGGCTTACACAGCAACCCCGCCGTAAGATCTCCACCTTGTCGTGGTGGGGGGGATCAGTAACCGTGGGTGAGGTCCAACACCCACGGTGAAGCTAAGCGGGATCCCGGGAGGGGACGCTCCACGTGGGCTTGCGTGGGGCCTGCGTAGGATGCGTCCCAGGGTGCGGGTGCGGGGGACAGTTCTGTCTGTCCCTCGCAGTCGGGTGCGGTTGCGGGAGGAGAGGCGTGTCGGTGTTGCGTTGCCGCGCGCCCTATCTCCCGCGACCAAATGGGGGCGCACCATCGTTGCGTCGCGGTGGGGCCGCAGAGGAAGAGGAGATGCGGTGTTGCGTTGCCGTCCTCCCTATCCTCTGCGGCCGCTGGGTATTTTGGCGGCGGAGCTCAACACCTTCATCCGCCGCCAAGAGGGTTTCGTTCGGGTCTCGCCTGACCATCTGGCGGGCCAATACCCGTCGGGGGGTAGCGAGGAATGCTTCGGTGAAACCCTATCCTCCGACACATGGGTACATGAGGAGCACGTGTTGGTTTTTACTCAGTAAGAGTCTGACAGTCCCCTTCGTCCTTCCCCCCAAGGCGGAGGGACTTCATGAGGAGTTTCCGACCCGACACAAAAAAAAATGGCTAACACAGCAATCAATTTAGTCAAATATGCTTTTATTTCGGTTTTGTAAACAAAACTATTTATTTTAAATTCTCATATTCATCAACGTTGATGTTTGATAAATCATCGTCAATCCAATGAAATCCAAAAAAAAGCAAAATAATAAGTAAGGTCTGGGGGCCTGAGATGTTACTATATATAATTGGACTTTACTATATACTATATTTATATAGTATATAGTAAAGTCCAATTATATATATTTTTTTTATAATATATTTTTTTTACTATATATAATTATACTATAATTGGACTGCATTAAAAGTAAATTGCAAATTATCATTTATCAAAAAGATTATCTCAAAGCATATAAATATCCTCAAATTTTAATTTTGCTCTGACAGCAAATTTTATATAAATAAAACCATCAAAAAAGTACAGCAGTTGAGTATTTAAAAGCGTTAGTTTTGTATGTTATCAACATACAAAACTAGCGTTTCGACAGATGACAAAAAGTAACTAATTTGACAAGGCAGTTCGATACCCTATTCCTAAACTGTTACGGCTGCGCAGATAGAAAAGATCTACCCACTAAAATGAATAGTTTAATTCGGTTCTGATATTGGATATGTCTAGACATAAATATAGTATAAAACGATAGCCCTATTTAAACAACAATGTAAAATACAATTTATTTCTTTAATTATTTTGTATGAATTTTAAATTAAAATGTAGATTAAATAATGTCAGATATTATTACCAACTAGTTGATGTCACATATTTATGTTTTTAGGGCGGAATCAATGCAAATTACAGAAATAGAAAATGTAACATATATTTGCTCTCCACAAAGGATCATAACATTTTGCCACCTGTCACATCACATATTTATGCTTCGACATTTTCATCACATAATTTTGATGTGACTTCATTATGCTGCCTGATGATATCAGATATTTTTGCTGGGTACGTGCAGACAGATATTATTGAACTCATTCTTGGGTCAGATATTTTTGCTAATCTGCCCATAGTAATATATTTATGCTCGTGACTGTACAGGCATGTAGGTGTGCTGTACGACTGGACTTAAAATTCTTGCGTTACTGACTGTCTCACAGACAACGCGCGGGAAATGGGCGCAGGAAGCTACAATGTGGCGTATGTGTTCCTTGAGACCGTAACGATGTACTAAGAAGGTATTGCCCAAAATGCCCACGGGAATCAGCAGAACAATTAGCTACGGGTATCCTCTATTACATCATAATTCTGCATACCTACATTAGTTTGAGTGTTTTATTTTATTACATGTCAAAGCTGTAACAACCTGTTAAAACATAAATGCATGCTGTGTTCTCCTGTTAATGAGGAAACACAAGGTAACAAGATTGTGAAAATATCATTTATCATGTAATGTGTATTCTTTGTTGGAGAACCTATAAATAAATAAATAAATTCGACCCTGTCTGTACGAATGTAATAAAAGTGATAATTTTTTAGCACAGTTATGTCATTGGCTACAGTTTTAAGATGTCACTTTTCTTTGCTATAAACTAGATGTTATAGAGTTACCTCAGACAGGTGGGAATTATTGCAGAAGGCAGTGGAAGCTAATATACACCCACTTGACCAGGGCAAACAAGAGTCTGACATATATTGACTGAGTTTCTCAGCGCTAAAAATCAAATAAAATATGTACTTTTACCTCGATCTTCACTGGTGTCAGTCCGGGAGCCAAGCTCGATAAACACACAAAACCAAAGTGGCCACGATAGATTGAATGATATATCTCCTTAGCTGCTAGACTCCAAACGTGACATCTTCAAGGCGCGAGGCACGATGTAACACAATTCACAATGTCGCAAAATTTCAATAGTTCCAATATAATATCACAAAGTTATCATAAAGGGCTGACTGAACCGTGGCGGACAAATCAAATAGCGGCAATTTTACAAGGTTCTACAAAATTTACTTCGCGCAGCTAGTTTGACAATGTGCATTTCAACAGAAAGAAGAATTGTCAGTTCTTACAAATGTGACCAGTGTCAAAATTAATTACCATAGATAACAAATGTTACTAAACTGATATTCTCGTTCTGATTATCATAGATAGTAGGTTGTAACGTTGAGAGCCACTGTGACGTGGTTACTACTTGGGTGTGGTTAAATAAAAAGCGTAATTACTGTTACAATTAAAAAATTAGTTTAATTCGGTAAAGAATTTCACACATCCTTTAGCAAAACACGAATTTAAAAATTATTAAAGAAATTCTATAGAACCAGGATCGCGTGATTCGACAAAGTAGGGAATCTTGTTGGGGATCCGTTTCCGGCATCGCTCAGGATAGCAGAGGTGCACTTAGCTTTTGTTCGCCGCTGTCCAGCCGATGAAAGAGAGCTGTCCTTGCTGGACGGCGGTATTTAAAGGGCCGATGTGGAGTGTCTGAGGTGAGGGACGGAGGTGCAGGCGGCCGGCCAAGAGGAGCGGGCGGACGGTGACAACGCGAGGTCACAAGGTATATCTATTTCAAACATTAGATATAACGCTATATTTATACCAGAATTCGCCCACGGTTCCACTCTCGTGAGTTAAAGACCTACATTCTGCGTATTTAACTAATGGTGAAAACCGTACAATTACCTTTTCCGTAGGTAGTTCATGAGTTTATCGCGTTCATACAGATAGACAGAACGGCCACAGGACTTCATTTTTTAATATGTACAGATTGCTATCATTATGTATACCTACCACGCATGTGACGATTGCCAGATTTGTATTTATAATATCCTATTAATGCCCAAGCCTATTTGATTTTAATCAAAATCCATCAAAAAGTAGTCAACTGTGACTGACTGTCAGACAAGTTACAGTCGAAACTATTAGGCGCAAGAAGCTAAAATTTATATGTATGTGTTCCTTGGCGACTGTAGCAGTGCACTGAGAAGGGATTTGTCGAAATATCTACGGCATCGGGCAGAAATTGTTAAATTAGAAAGAAAGGTAGCTGCGGGCATCTCATCTCTATTAGAGATATTAAGTTACTCTTTTAATAAGTTAAAAATAAAATGAAAACAATCTGTTCAAGATGACTCCTAATTTTATTTTAGAGGTACCAACTTACAACATATATTCGCACCTACTCTCCTTGCTATGTGTAGACAATTTACTACATAAGTTCCACGGGAAATGTACCTATTTATCATACGAAATATTTACGTATACTGCTAATGAATACGAGCACTTTAAATGATATTATTGTCAAATGTTTTATGTCATATACACTGCGCCTTGTGTGGGTTTCATTCCCACACTACATAATACTTTGTCTGATCTACAAATTGCTGTTTTGAATCTGGGTATTCTTGGCATCGTTGATTGTATGTCCCTGTGACACAGGGATATTGCTAGAGCGAGAGTTATATCTTAAAAAAATATACTTACATAATTTATACCCACCAATAATGGCGCATATCACACGAATATTTAATTTTATTTTAGTAGTAATCAAGTCCACGACGTGCGGCTTAGCAGTCAGGGTTACTAACCACTAGACCAACTGGTCCGTCTCAAATTGAGTTTTAGCATCCCCTTTTCCTCCTTCCTCATCCTGATCGTATCATCCCTACTCCCTGTACCATCCCAAAGGGCCGCAACGCACTTGATTGATTCCTCTGGTCTGGTGAAGCTTGCATGGTCGGCGGAAATCGCTTACCATCACATCATGAGTATTGATTCATCCGTCGACTTTCTGGTTCTGTTATGAAAACTGAGAAAACATCACAAAGATAAAATGTAGTGATGATAGATTGCCTTTTTAACAGATAATGCGAAAATATGATCGAAATCGTTTTCCATCTAAATGTAATTTGTCTTCGTCCTAACAAACAAAACGACTGTGTATTATTAAGTAGGCTCCTCTTAATGTAATATATTTGGATTTTATTATATTATATTTTCGCTTTACATGACAGATTTTCATTCTTAACATCATCTGAGAGTTTGTTTCATATAGAAAGGTGACGATATAAGTGCACACATATATATATTATGCTGAAAATTTGAAACTTGACATGGAACGCTAATATAGGATGTGTGAATTTAATTAATATTACATTTACTTTAATGAAGCGTGTAGATGGAAGGGCTAATAACTGATGTTTATGATTTTATGTATATAATTGATTAATGTTTATTTCACATTGTTCCTACACTGTACTTGCTTTTGTGACTTTGTAACGCGGTTTTTAGATAGTCTTATAGGCGTCCGTGCGTTTAAAACCAGGAATGGGTTTTAAGATCGATTGCTTAATGGTTCAGAAATAAGAATGAAGTTCTCTTTAACGTTCTAGAAGTCTGCCAATCCCAAGTGGCAAGTCTAAGCTTTGTTGTCAATATGAAAATTTCGTCCATTATAGTACGCACAGACTGAAATTATTCAATTCATAAGTCTCTTGTGTGTGCACTTCGCATTAAAAATGTATCGTTGTAAGAATAAAAGGATTATGCGTGAAGCAAGCGACACTGAATATGAAACACGGGGATTTAATTAAATTAATTTATCATAAGCCCTGCTTACGACAATGAGAATACCGTATTAAAGTATTAAGTTAATTAATTATTTTTGTCTGATATGACGGCAGTTAGTAACTATTGTACCTGTAAGAATCGAGTTCTAAGTTAATCAGCTAAAAGGTACTTACGTTTTACCGGCGATGTTCTCAGGAACGTTTTTTGTTATAAAACCTGCGGTGTAATTTCCTTGCAGCTGCTAAACTGGATATAACGCTGGCTGGTTAACTTAAGACTTGAGTGCAAAGGATAGAAAGTAACAAAGAGTTTGTTGAACTTTTGTTTCTTTTTATTGTTAAAGCATGTTTGTTTATTTACCTATTATAATTAAAAGAAAAATTAAATCTTATTACCAAACTGTTAACTGGCAACAAAATGTGTATCGTGATTTTGCAAAGTAAAAACAGGCAGAAACAAAAAATACACCGGTCTAAAATATAGTTTCACAGCTTCTATACAATAAATTGCCTTAATGAAAAAAAGTTCCGATAAATGACTTGTATTTGTACGAGTATTATAAAAAAGATTATTTAGTATTCATAAATACCTTTATGCGCTATTCAATCCTAAGCAAACCTACTTTCAGTAATAACATTCTGTTAAAAACACTCGACAGTCTATTATCAATACAAATCCAGCGTTGCCCTACTCTGCTATTTGCCTTTCTCCTGACAATGCCAAGTTTTTATGTTACACGACTCCCGTATATCCCGACATGCTATATTATACTATTGTTATCCTGTAAGGAGGCCAAATAGTCTCGATACAGATATATAATACGAACTACCTACGAATAATGTTATCTGCGAATGTGATTTCTTGCTCATCTTATTGTCGTTCATTTGGGGCTCCTATTGTCGCTTGAGATCATGATAACAATGATTGACGTCTTCAAGTATGAATCACAGAACACAAATATATATCATAAACAAAATCAATAACGCTTAAAGGCTGAAATACAATAGAATATAATAAAAATACATCGGCCTAAAGTAGCCCTAGCTTAGTTCAGGAATGTTCAACTAACTTTCTTTCCTTAACTCGGATGAAAAACATTTACAATTGTATATAGGTTGCGAACTCTACTCGGTAGTTTCATAGTGGATTAGTTCCAAAAACAATGCGATGTAACTGACGTTCAATTCAAGAATAATCCAGTTTGCGCATTATGTAATTTTAGTTTTGACACTGTCGGACTTTCCTACTTCGAAATGGCTCCATTATTGTAGGTAATAGCCTTCTGACGAGTGGGCTTATGGTCTGAAAGTTGGTAAAAATAAGTTTTGATAGGTGCTCCGCCGCGTAACTAAATTCAATTATGTGCTTATGCTGGTGGATAAGCATGAAATTCCTTGTAAACTTTTAAATATAATATTTGTTATTATTTCTTTATTTGCAAATATTAAAACTAGATGAGTCCGCAGTTACACCCGCATTATAAAAGGTCTACTGCTACGCTCCTATAGCTCATAGCGTGACGTTATATAGACTGTGGCCTTCCTCGATAAATTAGCTATCTAAAAGTTAAAGATTTTTTCAAATCGGACCAGTAGTTCCTGAGACTAGCGCGTTCAAGCAAAGAAACAAACAAACTCTTTAGCTTTTTAATATTAGTATAGACTAAAGCAGGCCCGCAGCTACGCAGGCATTTTTTAATTCCAGTGTTTTCCTTTGGATATTTAGAGAAGTTCTATCTTAGTGCAATCCTGCGCTCCCCAAGTAATTTACATGCCACATTTCAGCTTCTTAGGCCTAATAGTTTGGGTGTGCGTTTTCTGATAGTCAATCAGTAACGCAAGGAATCCTATATTTATAGATTTTAGGTTACTAACTGACGTAACTCCTACAGCTAATTTTATATTAAAATTAAATGTGCTCGCATAGCTGCAGTCATCCTCTAATCTTAATATATAAAATTCTTGCGTTACTGACTGACTGACAGACACGCTACACCCGAAACTATTGGGCGCAGGAAGCCAAAATTTGGCACGTATGTTCCTTGGGGGCTGTAGGGGTGCACTAAGAAGGGATTTCCCAAAATTCCCACGGGATCAGCCAAAACGGGTAAATATAAAAAAAATGCAGGCGTAGCTGCTGGCGTCCTCTAGTACTGTTTATAACCGATAAAACAAATTTTCGCAATACAATATAACTCATGTGCAACTTTTTATGGGGAACAGGTAGCGAGATTAATGATGTACTGCCTCTCCTTTCGGGTCTAACACAAACATATGTTGGTTAAGTATCATTATATTATGGTGTATTAAATGAATTACGTACCTAATTGAATGGAAAGTGCAATATCTACGCCTAAAATAATGCTTAAACCTCAGTCTGTAAATAAAACAATTTAAATTGGAGATTTTGCTTTGAACGTTTTAACTTTGTCCTCAAAATGACTGTTTATAGTGCTTAGAAAGAAGATAGCTATGTAAACAACGGAGAAATTTGCATGTTACCTGTTGACGCTTACCTACTTTTCGTAACTCACATTTGAATTGTACGCCAGCAACGCCATACTATTTCATTTCACCTTTACGTAGAACCGATGTTTTTCTCCAATATATACCTATTAGAAGGCCAAACGTTTGTAGATATAATAGAATGTTGTAGTGCATTTGCTGGTACGAACAGTAAGCACAATTTACAGTTTGTTACTGTACTGTTTCTACTGAGTTTAATATAAAAATCAGACACTTTACTTAAAATAAGGAATTAAAGCCTTAAACCGTGCTCTCGTTTAGTGCCAGCTACTATAATTTAAAATCCGCTGATACCTACCTATTTTTTGCGTAGGTATACTTACTAGATGCAAAAATTACTGCCAAACACAACACAAAAATTATTAAAATTAATTTTTTTATAAAAGTGTAAGTCATCATCACTTGCTTGTTAGACTTCTTAGTATGAGAAGGGTAATTTATTGTCTTTCACAGTATCTGGCGGCCAATACCCGTCGGGGGGCAGCGACGAATGCTTCGACCCTCCGACACACGGGTACATGAGGAACACGGGTTGGTCTTTAGTCAGTAAGAGTCTGACAGTCCCCTTCTCCCTTCCGCCAGGGCGGAGGGACTCCATAAGAATTTTCTAACCTGACACCAAAAATAAAAAGTCTACCACGGTGGTCAAGTGCGGGTTGGCAGACCTTACTTGTCTTTAAGATGATAATGCAGCGCTTTCAGTTATGTAGGATTCCTAACGATGTTTTCCCTTCACCGTGTAGCATGCGTTATTTAGCAGAAGTATGCTTAAGTATTCAGTTCATAAACTATATGGTCGCTATCGTGTATTCCAAACTATAAAACAAACCTTTAAGATCGGTAGGTACAAATCTCTCGCCAGCGCCGAGATACCTATATCAAATACTTATTTTCCGTATTGTATTACATTATAAGGACTGACATCGTTGTTTAGAAATATTCTCCATAGGCTTGATTTTATCTGTGAACGTGTCATCGTCATCATGTCAGCCTAGAGACATCCACTGTTGGACATAGGCCTCCCAAGGTTCTCCACAAAGATCGATTTTGAGCCGCCCGCATCCAACCGCTTCCCGTGATCTGTGGACGTGTTTTCTGCGCGAAAGCTGAAAGAGCGCAGTTTCGTGTGCGTGGTCGCGCTACAAATGAAGTTCTTGTTCAAGTGTACGTATTACGTATTCATATGTGTGTCGTCGTAGGTGTACACTCACATTATAATAAAACCAACCCGTACGTTGTTACACGAATTATTTTGTGAAGAATGTCTGTACTTTATTACATAAAAACAAATGTTCCAGTTGACTTGCTTCTGCACAGCTGATCGCTGCAACGCAACAATGAACAAAAATATTCGTTGTTGATTTATCCTTTGTGCCTAGTGGTCGAAGTTTTTGTTTTAATTAAGACTTCAAAAGCCTTACATTCGAGCTTTAGTTTGATGAAGAACCAATCAGTGAACTAAGGGAATATTTATTAACGACCTCAAAATTAAATTAATTTTAACATAAAACAATTATAACTACTTATTTACTACTTACTACTAAAATTAAATGAAAATATTAAAAATATTAAAATCAGTGAACAATCGAATCCACAGATTTGAACAGAAAATTATTTTGTTTTCAATGACTGTGAAAATATTCAATTAAATAGTTTCAGTGGTGTTTTGAGATACTAATACTAGACTGAACAGTTGTAGATCGATGCCAAGATTACTAGATTGAACAGATATCTCAGTTGTAGATCGATGCCATTATTCATCATATGATTTAATACCAAGAGAACAAAAAACACAATAGTAATATTGTCTGTGTAAGTGCTCTCTTTAAGCTGTCCGAAACAGCTAAAGGTCCTACTGTTCAAAGTGACTCAAATCTAAGGTAGAGTTGCTGAGAGAATGCCGCTGAAACGAAATTTGGTGTATATATAGTTAAAAAGAAACATGTGCTTGAGATTGTGGTGTAGATTATAATCCACATATCTGTGTACAAGCAATTAAATTTGCAGGCGTCACAGTGTGCTGAACAAAAAGGTTTAACTTATCAAAGACTCTAGAAAACTAAGCACAGAGCAAATGGCTAATAAAATAAATAATTATATCGAACATGAAACGGAATACTGCGAACAAATTTGAAATGCCTTCAAGAAGTTTTGCTAAATTCTATTAGATAGAGATTGCATACTCAGTTAATACACATACAGACCAAGGGCTTAATCATGAATAGACTGTTAGATGAATTAGGGATTGATCGATGAAATTAGTCTATCATCTATACATTCTAATTTATGTTAAAAGTAACTGACCCTAATTTGTAATTATTTCGTATTATTCATCAGATTGATTCAATACTAGAGGATGCCCGCAGCTACGTCGAGGGAAATCTCCTCTTGGTGTACTCCAAGACGTTTCCCAAAATTCCCACAAGATCCGAAAAAAACTATAATAATTTTTGTCTAACTATCCAAATGGCAAAATATCTATCTAGCCCTCAAACTAATCCGTCATGAAATTGATAGTTTATAGTGTAACTTCAATTCACAATATATCCGAAGTGTGCGTGTAAAATAACGCACGTAGTTTTCATTTCCACTTGACGCGTTTACCTTCGATTTGTCAGCAAAGCCAGGAGTGTGGGCTCATCGAAATCGAATATCACTTCGCGTCATATTCGTGATCGCGATGATTACAATTTATGTCAATAACTCTTCCAGATCAGTATAAATGTCAACTGTGGAAGATAAATGGAATGTAATGAGATTTTCAATGATGGCATGGCTTCTGATGTGGAATTCATTTGAGTGTTATATTGGAATATGTTTTTATTATATACCTACGTATGTTTAAATGTAGGATTGCTACTTATCATGATATAATTGTAATGTATAAAAATATCTAAAATCATACTTTAGATTAAAGATTTTAAAGATGTTTATGACATTTTTCATTTCGAGATCTGTTCCATCATAAGCCCTGTATATAAAATGTCCCACTGCTGGATACGAGCCTCCACTCACTACGAGAAGAGTTGTAGTACATCATGCACTGGTTGACTCACTTCACCTGTCATCTAAAAATATTAAGATGAACTCTCAGACATGTAGGACGTCTGAGGATATTTTATTTATTTATTCTTCATATACACAAAGTATATAGGCGGACTTAATGCCTTGGGCATTATCTACCAGTCTACCTTAGAGTGGTGCAGAGAGATAAGAAGTAGGTGTATTATATGATGTACCTAGTTTACGAAAAATTACTAATTATTAAATAATTGGTTATACTAAATATACATACTTACATAAATATATATTATGATAAAAATACATAAACGTAATACACACACAATAAATGCAAATATTTATTTAAATATATATAAATATATATAAATATATAATATATATAAATATATAATATATATAATTACAACTAAAATGATGAGATGCGTAAAATTATAGACTTACTTAAACTGATACATGTAAATATACATATATACATGAACATAATACACCTAGTTAAGATATCGACTTATGATACATTCAAGGAATCAGCCAACAAGAGTTCCCTTACTTTGGACTTGAATATGAATTTGGTTTTGGCCATTCTGATCTCGGGAGGAAGAGCATTCCATAGAAGAATAGATTGTACGGTGAAAGAGGAGTGTAGGAAACAAGATCTGTGAGTAGGAACCATGAGTTGAAGATTATTAGAGGAGCGAAGATTTCGCTCATGATTAGAACATAAGTACTGAAAGTAAGGAATCATATACTGAGGAGAAGTAGGAGATGTGAGAATAGTGTATAGGGTAGTGAGAGCACGCAAACTACGGCGCTGACGTATAGGGAGCCACTTTAATTGGGAACGATAAGTAGACACATGGTCATACTTACGAAGATTAAAAATGAATCGAATGCAGTTATTCAGAAGACGGTCAAGTTTATTGAGAGGATCTGCATTCAGGTCAAAGTAACATACATCACCATAGTCGATCAGTGGGAAAATCAAAGTTTGCACAAGCATTGTTTTGGTCTCGGAAGGGAGTAAGTTTTTAAGGCGGTAGAGAGCGCGCAGGGTACCGGTGTCCTTCTGACTTACATGTGTCACCTGAGCCTCCCAATTCAGGGTGGTATCCAGGTATAGCCCGAGATTTTTTACCGTAGGATGCAGTTCGACGTTAGTTCCGTTGAAAATGATGGCTGGTAGTGTTGCTAAGTTAAGTCTGCTTAGGATTCGTTGGCTACCCACAATTATGGCCTGGGTCTTGCAGTGATTTACGGTGAGACCAAACTTGTCAGACCATATCTTTATGGTCATCAAATCCCTATTAACCTTGTCAATGGCCTCAGCTACGCATTCCACACTTACATGGGAATAAATCTGCAAGTCGTCGGCATACAAATGGTAAGCGCACTGAAGATGTTGAGTTAGGAGATTTATGAAAATAGAAAATAAAAGAGGAGAGAGGATGCCGCCTTGAGGAACGCCAGATGTGACGTCGTCCCACCTCGAGGATGACTCATCGAGGCGGACAGACTGCTGACGACCTCGAAGATAAGTTGAGAACCAACCTAGAGCGCCAGCCGAGACCTTGAGATGGGAGAGGATAGACAAAAGGACATCGTGACTGACGGTATTGAAAGCATTTGAGAAATCGATCAACACAAGAACAGTGATTTTGGTGTGTTCCATAGCCTCTCGAATATCGCCAGTCACTTTTAGGAGGGCGGAGGTAGTGCTATGACCAGGCCTGAAGCCTGACTGAAATGGGCTCAACAAGTTATTGTGGTAGACAAAACGAGACAATTGTTTATTCACACAGGCCTCAAGCACTTTGGATAGGAAGGGTAAGATGGAAATTGGCCGGAAGTGTTGAGGAAGAGTAGGATTGGGGATTTTGGGTAGAGGAATTATGTGGGCTTTGCGCCACAAGGAGGGAAAGGTACCAGAGGTAAGTGAAAAGTTTATGATGTGGGATATTGCCGACAGGAGCTGATCTAGGATCGTTGTAATCATACGACGGCTGATGTTGTCACATCCCACAGCATTAGACCTTATGGAGAGGATTATCTTTTTGATCTGGGCTGGAGACTCTGGAGAAAAGAAAAAAGATTCAATTTTGGGTTGAGGTAACCCGGCTAAATAGTTGACAGTGAGACTCGTAGTTTGGTGATCCAGTGAATCAGTAGAGGTGAAATGTTTGTTGATATCGTCCAAACTAAGAGTCCCATGGTAGTCAACACACCGCTGCTTGCCAATACCTAGTGTTCCAAGGAACTTCCAGATATTGGCAGCTGATGAAGAGTTGATATTATCGAGAATATGTCGGCGTTTAGCGTTGCGTACCATCTGATTGCACCGATTCCTTGCAGACTTAAAAAGTGCCCAGTTTTCCTCACAACGGTCCCTTTTGTATCTCCGATATGCTCGGTCTCTACGGCGCATCGCCATCCGAACTCCCGTTGTGATCCAAGGTGCAGGGGGGTGCCTTAGCTTCACTCGTCTAACTGGAGCATGTATATCGTATAGACCGCAAACCGCCTCATTGAAGAGATTAACTTTTTCATCTACCGTGGGAACAGATAGCATACTGTCCCAGTTCAACTCTGAAGCATCCTTACAGAGTTTATTTATATCCATACGACCAAAACAACGCAAGTGCCGAACTTTGGGCTGCGATTTGGGTGGTTTTAGACGGTATGTAAGGAAAATGAGATCATGGCGGGAAAATCCAGGTGCAGAAAGTTGGCCATGGGATGTGACTAAGGAAGGATCAGAGGTGAGGATTATGTCGAGCCAAGTGTCCTCGCCGTTGACATTGTGGTGAGTTGCTTGCAAAGGTAGTATATGGAGGCTGGCTGACTGGACGACGTCAAGGAATTTGCGGGAACGACTGGAATGTTGGGAAAGGATATCGGTGTTAAAATCGCCCATGATGATGAGATGTGTGTACTCTGACCCTAAAGATTCCAGAATCGGTTCGAGACTGGAGTAATAGTCAAAAAAAAAGAAGGGTTTAAAAGAAACACTTTTAATTTATTATGTGAAAATTGGCAATGCGCCTGTATTTTTCTTAGTTGAAGCATAAGTATGTTATATAGCGTAGTCAAATCTGAGGCCCAGTTCTCCTAAATAAATTTGTTCAAAATATTGTTTTGATATAATGTCAGTGTCATACTTACATCACAAATCAGAGAGGTTGAACTAGTAATAGAGACCGCATTAAAATAGCAACCTTACCCAATATATGCACTTCACTCTGACTTATGATTTTTTTCTCATGTAAGAGAAAGATAAATACACAAATGTCATTTCGAATCTTCGAACATTCTTCGAAATTGTCGTAAATATTAACTAGACTAGTGATGTGCTTACTCAAAAGGAATTTCGATAAAATATAGGTAATGTTTGCAATAAATCCTTAGATTTGGTTTACTCAGAATGAATATCAATTGAATGTTGATAAATCCTCAGATAAAGTAAAATATGTGAATAAATACAGCTTATATTAAAACACTAGTAAATAAGTTACGATAAAAAATATATTTTTAAATTACTACCTTTTTGAGGTGAATAAAGCAATTGATATACCTTCATAATATCACTAATAATCACTACCTATATGCAATGATAGGGTCAATGACGAGATCATTACCACGTAATGGTTTTCGAATACAAAACCACGTTACGTATTTCAGACTTTTGGAAGTTAAATTCAAATTCAAATTCAAATCAAATTCATATCTTTTATTTTGCGAAATATGGGTATTACAGGTCTTAAAAGCAAAAGTACATAGTGTCACCATATTCAACCTTAACGGCATGCAAAAATTAGACAAAATGTCACATAGTAGGCAGCATAATTATAAATTTTTATGTTCACAAAATTATATAAGAATAAGTAGGTATACCAAACTGAACAAATACAATTAATAGTTTACAAATGTTATGTAGGTATGTCAAATAATCAAAAACTAGCTCAATACAATAAAAATAAGTCAACTGAGTTATGTAATATAAATTCAAAATGTCAATCATCAATAATATTATAATATACAATATAAAATTAAATAATGTTTCGATTTTAAGTGTTGTTACAATTATGTCCTAGATCTTGTCATCAAGGTAATTTCTAACAGAATAATATGCTTTATCAATTAAAAATGAAAACAATTCTTTTTTAAATTTATTTACACTATTTGCCTGTCGAACATTCAGAGGAAGATGGTTAAAGACTTTAGGAGCCATTACAAAAACACTATTGTGATAAAGTGTAGTTTTACTAGGAACTAGATGTAATTTATCTGCCCTTCGCTGACTACTAACTTTAGAAAATTTTACAATATTTGCTTTGGCAAAAACTGCAGTCTCATAGATGTACAGACAGGGCAATGTCAGAATCTTTAATTTCTGAAAATACGACTTACAACTATCAAGTCTGTGCAGTTTGCATATCGCGCGTATGCACTTCTTTTGGGCTACAAAGACTCGCTCTATACCAGTAGCATTACCCCAGAATATGATACCGTATCTTAAGGTAGAGGCAACCAATCTATGATATGCTGTAAGTAATACTGACTGGTTCACTGTTTTACTTAATATGTGCAATGCGTACGACTGTTGATTTACTTTACTACATAATTTATCAATATGGTCAATCCATTTTAACTTGCTGTCAATATTTAAACCAAGAAATTTTGTAGCATTAGTTTCTTTTATCTTAGTTCCTTTATAATTTATGTTCAAAGTTTCGTCATTCTTATTGTTCTTTTGTCCAAATCTCATTATAATTGTTTTATCTAGATTTAATGTCAAATTGTTTAATGTCAACCAATTAATTACAGAACTAATATTATCATTTATGTCAGTTTCAATCTTTCCTACTTCATTGCTATTAAAAATCAGTGTGTTGTCATCAGCGAACATAATCATGGGATATGGTGAAACAGAGGGTAAATCATTTATATAGATATATAAATAATAGAGGTCCAAGTATGCTACCTTGCGGTACCCCATATTTTATAGTTCTTTGGCTTGATTTGTATGTCATTTCAGTCTTATTGTGAACACTATTAATTAAAGTAATTTGCTGTCGATTTTCTAAATAAGATTCGATTAACTTCGACACATTACCCCGGACGCCATATGAATTTAGCTTTTTTATCAGAATTTTGTGATCCACACAGTCAAACGCACGAGTCATATCTATATATAGTCCAAGAACAGGTAATCTTTTATCTACTCTTGTGGTTACAATACTTAAAAAGTCATATATTGCCATATTAATAGACATATTTTTTCTAAACCCTTTCTGATTTTCAACGATTAAATTATTTTTTCGAAATATGAATTAAGACTCCGATGTATCACTTTTTCAAATATTTTTGAAAATATGGGAACCAGCGCTATGGGTCTGTAATAAGCCATATTTTCTTTATTATCTTTTTTAAACAATGGCTTAATCGTGGTAATTTTTAATTTGTCTGGAAAAATACCATCAACTATACACTTATTGATAATGTGACAAAGTACTGGTGAAATAATATCTGCTACATGTTTTATAACTTTTACGTTTATATTATCATAGCCAGTACTATTAGTATTATTTAATTCAATTATTATTTTATGTATGTCCAGTGGTATCGTAGCAGGCATAAACATAGAACTAGAGGTACTTGGCAAAGTGTTTCCGTAATTAAATTTTGACGTATTTACTGGTTGTGACTGGTCGACAAAGAAATTGTTAAAGGCTCCAGCAATTTTTTGAGGATCAGTTATTGTTTTATTATTTAAAGTAATTCGGCGTACTGTCTCATTTGGTAGGTTTATTTTCTGTTTGTTTATTATTTGCCATGTAGCCTTAGATTTATTTTTGGTTGTCTGAACTGCGTGATTATTTTGGGATTTTTGTGTAAGACGTATTTTTTTGTACCTTTCATTAAAATGCTTAAAATTACTCCTGTTAGACTCATTAGGTTCAAGTCGATATTTCCACAATAAAAGACGCTTTTTTCTGCTACATACCCTAATACCATTACTTAACCATTTAGGTTTAGACTTAGTCAATATTTTAATTTTAATGTCTGGAAAGCATAAATCATAAAGAAGTTTAAACATATCGTAAAATATATCGAAACATTTTGAACCCTCTTTCTCTTGATATACTTCGCTAAAACTAATACTTGCAAGGTATTCTTTAAACCTTTTTAAATTTTCTTTGGAGTAATTTCTTTTTGTTACGAACCAATAATTTAGCCGACACGTTCTCTTAACGGGACACTTAAGAATTTGTGCTGTGTGGTCAGAAATGGCCAGTTCCAATATTTCACCTTTACATCCACGTATATTGTGTATGAAATTGTCTATACATGTGCCACTACTCAGACGAGTCGGAGATATAATTTCGAATTTGAGATTAAATTCTGTAACTAGTTGTTGGAATTGAGTAGAATAGGTAGTCTTTTTCAGCAAATCTATGTTGAAATCTCTACAGACGATTACCTTTTTGTTTTGTCTATAGCAATAAGTACTAAGGATTTCACTTAGGTTATTTATAAATATATCAAACTTTCTTTTAGCGTCTTTACTCTGCGGGCTTCTATATAAGCACATTATTAGCTCAATGGCGCAAATTTCAAATAATGTTGATATACAGTATTTGGATAGAGTATCAATTGTTTTATATTTTAGGTCAGTTTTAATTATTATACAAGTACCACCACGTCTTGTTTGCCTTGTGTAATAAGCAGCTACTGTAAAATTTTGTATATTTAAAAGACTAATATCAGGCAAAGTCATATTATGCTCGGATAAACAGATCACATCAACTGTATTGAATTTGTTTATTATGTCATGCAGTGCAACAGTAAATATATCTAGTTTATTTATCAAACCATTTATATTTTGATGTAAAATATTTATATTATTGTAAACGAAAAAAGCCTGTGTTTGTAGTATTTGTCATGTCACCGTTTTCAACCGTCATATTATTAATTATATTATTTACAGAGTCAGAATCAATCTTGGATTGTTCATCAGTTTGAGTACATTTGTCTATGAATTTATTGTAATTATTTGGCATGTCAGAATAATATTTATTAAATTTACTATGGTAATCAATTTTTAAAATTTCTTTCAAAATATGTTCACAGATATATAAAGGTCTTCCTATTCTATATGGCAAAAATGTATTATAATTCATGTCAATAAGCGTAACGTGTTCAAACTTATTGCATATAAATCGCAGCTCATAGTTAAGCATATTCTCATTTAAAGATCTATTATAGGGTATCTCACTTACAAGGATATTGGGTTCTATTACAGATTTAAAAAAATATTGCAATTGACATTTAAATTGCCAAGGATCAACCTCGTTAATACCACCAAGCACTATAATGTAATCGTCTTTAGTTAACGTGGATATTTCATCTGTGTTTAATATTTCGGCGAGGGTTGCAAATGGTTTCCAGAAACATATAACAGCATACCTCGAACCCACCAGTTTCTGCAATGTTCTCTGAATAAACTTTCCCTGTTGATCGGCTAATACTATAATCCTATTTTTCTTAAGTTCAGTTGTGTGACTCTTTTGCATAGAAGATATAGAGCACTCTTCATTTATATGTTTGTGATGCTGCGACTCAGTAGACATACATTTTTTTTCTTCTCGATTTTCAGTTTCTTTTTTTTTCGTTATACTTTCCGGATTACGTGAAGATTTTGGGGTCTCGATTGTAACTATCAAAGATTGTTTTATTGGCGTGGATGTTAAACTGCTGATCTTAGTCTTCAATTTCTTCGTTCGTTTAGAATTAGGGGTGGCACATCTTGGGCTTCCTACTTCTATCTTCTTATAGAGTTCAATAATTTTATTTGATTTTTCAACCTCTAATTTTAGCCGTATGTTTTCAGTTAGCAAATTATCTACTTCTTGATGTGCGCTCTGTAGTTCAGCAGACAATATATTAATTTGTTCTGTTAGTGCGGCTACTCTTTCATCGTCATGGAATGTATCATCGGGCATGCTCATCATGGTAGTGTCAAACATGGAATTTTCCGAGACAGTAGAAGATGGTGGTTTCCTAAACGTGATATTATCATTTTCCATTTTTCTGTATTACTTAAATTTTATATTTATATATTTTTTTCTTATATTGTACCAAAATTCTTCTAAGTATATTTTAATTTATTAGTATGGCATCCCTATGTAAAACGGAACGGAACGTGGCCTTAAAATGCTAGTACTCAAAGACGGATAATTATTTAGTAGTCAGGTTTCCGGACGAATGTCAAGTGTCAGAATTTAATTGGTGTGTTTTGATTGGTCAATACTTCCGATAATGATGCTGATGATTCATGTTTTTATATAAACAATCTTCGTTTGAAATCTTAACTCAACTGTAACACTTATTATAGGTTTACATGCAATCACTTCTGTTCAAATGCGGTTTATGTTAGTTCTGGGTGCCGTCAAGAGCTGTAACAATTCACCTGGAGTATAAGTTTGTATTATGAGGTGGAGTAATATTGAGTTCACCGATCACTTAAGTCACTGTTTATAATCACTGCTCGTAGTCAATTCGTCACAAATAACACTCACATTATGTCTTTGTAAGTTAGTTTACTAATTAAATAAGTTTTTATACCAAACTGTGCAGATATTCGATTAATTATAAATTTTAAATACGGAGCCGATGTTTACTAATTGGCACTAGGGTTGCCACCCCGCAGTAAATTATATGCTTATTATTTAGCAAATTATCACGATCGTCAAGTGTTTGTCTAAAATCCTCCAAACTAAATTAGGCCTTCTGAAATTGAAGGGAGGCACGATCCTAGTATGCTCGGTTACATAATTATATTAAATCACCAATCGAGAGCAGGCTGCAGTAATAAGTGAGTTAACTAATACGTAGATTAGAAATACAATTTAACTTCAGGGTCAATTTAAAATAAAATATTTCTCACATAATAAATCACATTTATTTAATGTTAAATAGAAAAAGTCTCTGACAATGTCATTGGCTTGGTTAGAAAAAAAACTCAATTTTTTACAAAATCATATTATATATACATGTCAAATTAATTAGACCCTTATAGATACGCCTAGTTCTAAAATAAGTGAGAAATAAAATAATTTAAAAGAATTTAACCAGGAGCCCGCATGGTGAGTAAGAAAGAAAATAAAATTGTGTGCGTACTTCTAACTGGCACCGAACTCAAAAAGTGTTGTTGTTAAAAATATTAGTTTTTCTGCTGCCTAGTGCGAGCATCATTAGATGTTGGTAAAGGCTCTTGGCGATTAGTCCATTTACTGACACAAGTATCGGCACAATGATCGCCAAGTTCACATCCCACATATCGACAATCTCATGAGCTGGGACCAAATATTTGATCTCCTCTTTTTCTGCTTTTACGAGATTGCTGTCATGCGATGTGGTAATAACGTCTATCAATGCGAATCACTCTGCTCGGTCGATCACTACAATATCAATCTTATTGGCTACAATAAACCTGTCTGTAATGATAGACTTTTCCCAGGACAATAACGTACGACCATTTTTTCGAGAACTGAGAACAAATATTTTAAGGGTTCACAGCAGTCTACTTGTCATTTGCATGACGACAGGTTTATCATGGCTACATATGGCTACATATAGCATGGCATGGGATTATATAATCATGATAATGACTCACACGATTAGCATCATGGTAATTTATCGTTTTTTGGCAATCTGTCGCCACTGCAAAAAAGTAGTCAATGACTACTCAGTACTTAGTACAGTTAATAGTATCGTTCTACATGTTAAGTCTTGCATTTAATTACACAAGCTTTAAACTTAGTTGTTAGCAGCAGATGGTTTTATTTGAACTTTTATAAACACGAAACTTTGTGATGATTGATGAAAACACTTTTCTTGAAATATATAATTATACCCACATCGGCGAATACGTGGGCCGAAGCTAGTCTGTAAAATAAAAGTATCGATAAAGTTATAACGTCACTATGTTTAAGCGTCACATTTTTATACGAATAAATCAAAATGTCTGTGAACGAAGTATCAAAGTTCCAAATGAAGTTCTATTACATTTTGACGGGTAATGGGGTCCACACCGAAGCCCAGTCCCAGACCTTTGAGTAATGGGATTCCTCCGTCTATTTACTTAATATATATAGTCTAAGTCACAAATGGTATTTTCCTAAATTGACTGATATTTGAATGATATAGAAACTAGATTATAAATTGAAACAAGTGTCAAAATATGTGTCAACGACGAACCTGTTTATTTCAATTTATACGATAATGTCATTAGGCAAGCAGAATGCCGATTCTGAGTCAATTCAAAATATAATCTCATTTTGTTCAAAATATAACTTCAATCTTAATATATATATTTCTTGTGTGCGTGTGTATGTCACTGAACTCCTCCTAAACGAATGGACCGATCTTGATGAATTTTTTTGTGTGTGTTCAAGGGGACTTGAGAATGGTTTAGATTCACAATTTAGTCCACTGGAAAATGTTTTTTTAGTTAATTTTTAATTTGTAAGTAGTTGTGGATTTTGGAATGTTTCACATTGGAACCGACGGACTGCGCTGCTATCGCAGTGTCAAATCTTATATTAATAATTTCGTCAAGGAGTACATCGAAACCTTACCTGAATAATAAAACATTAAAAAATAATGATTTCAAGTCGACAACATAATATATCCGCAAAATTCGGATTGTCGAGTATTTTGTTAAATTGTAATGGTTCTGACAGACAAATCACAGTCTCCATATTGGCCAATCTAGCGAAACGTCAACCGGATAACATTTTGTGGTCCTAGTTTTGAGTACAGTACTACGTGGTACTACTAAGTCTTAGTACTAAGTAGTTTGTATGTGTAAATACTTTTTGCAGTTATCTATACTAATATAATAAAGCGGAAGAGTTTGTTTGTTTGTTTGTTTGTACGCGCTAATCTCAGGAACTACCGGTTGGATCTGAAAAAATACTTTTGTATACGATAGCCCAGTTATTCTGGAAGGCTATAGGCCTATAACATAACGCTTCGACCCTTTGGGGCCGGGCAAAACGCTAAAAAGGCTAAAAGGTAATGTCGGCTAATCTCAGGAACTAGCAGTCGGATTTTAAAAATTGTTATTGCCTAAGGCTATATTAAATTACGGCACAACTTTTAGGGGCCAGACAAAAATAATAAAATGGTCAAACGAAAAGGGGGAGGGTTGTGTCCAAGGCAAAAAAAGGCTAAACGAATAGGATACAATCTATATGGGTATCGTTTTCGAGATTTTCGGGACGCTGATTAATAATATGAAATTTATTTAGTGATCTAAGATGGCGGTCGGGAAATCAAAGATGGCGGATGAGAAAATTTTAAAAATCAATATGGGTATCGCCTTCGATATTTTAATGGATGGGGAATCGAAATCCAACATCTATTTCGTGATCCAAGATGGCGGATGGGAAATCAAAGATGGCGGATGGGAAAAATTTAAAAAATCAATATGGGTATCGTCTCTGATGATTTAAGAGATTGAGAATCCAAATACAACATCTATGTCGTGATCAAAGATTGCGGATAGGAAATCAAAGATGGCGGACGGGATTTTTTTTAAAGTCGATATGGGTATCGTCTCCGATATTTTAAGGAGTGGGGAATTCAATATTATATAAAAACCTTTGTTTGTTTGTTCATCATTTACATACTCTGAATTGACAAGAGATTAAGCGCTAAGTCAATGGTAACTTTGGAAAAGGGGCTTCGAAAAAAGGGAATTAAATAAAAATTCTTAAAAAGGCGATACGTAGTTCGCTGGGTCAGTCATATAAAATACGAGAATTGGCCTTCTGATTGTGAAAATAATAAATTATAAACATTCGGCACAAGTGTTTCATCCCACTCAAATTATCACGAGTGAAGTTTTAATGTTGCACACAAGTGAGAAGATTATCTTATCCACAATTACATGTTCCTGTTTCGTCAGTTGTATTTATAACCTACAAGAAGAAACTACGACAAATTCAAAGTATTATTCCACAGAAACACCTTTGACTTCAATGGTGTCATTTACCAAAGCGTTCTTGAACAAAATGTTTAGTGTAAGTAATTACAGACTAGTTTATACTCTAGCTCCTATGCAAGTGGTTGCATTTCTTCGTATATATGTCATTCAAATTGTAATTAGGAACTTCCCACTACCTCTTGTTTTGTTCGCAGCTTTACCTAGTAGGTACCTACGCTTTCCTAGCGCTTTGCAATCGCCAGAGGATCCTTTATCATTGTAATTACATGATTATTGTAGAGAAAATGGAAAATAAATGTGTGGGTGTGTAATTTAAAGGTTGAGCAGCTTCTATGAATATATATATATATATATTGACATCGGTGCATTTATCCAAGTTAAAGAAAAGGTTAAGAATTAGTTCATATATGTAGTTGCACGAGGATTTTTTGCCCATTTGAAACCTTGCATTATTTCTGAGTGTTGGGTAAAATTGCGTAAACTTAATGTAGTAACGTCCTTTGCCAAAGAATAGAAAATACTGTCAAATAAATTATATTGTAATGCGTATTATTATTATTATAGTAATCACATAACAACATGAAAAGGTATAAATTGTGTTTCTGATTACACAATTTGAAGGGTACAACGGTGTGTCTGTGATTACCCGTATATCTACGCACATTATTTACTTTCATTCCAAATTGTCCGATGTTGAATTATTTAGGTCCGAATATCAGTATTGGGCGACCTAATAGAGCAGTTACGTAAACATCTATGGATTAATGAAATAATAAAACGTGTTCCGCGCTCAGATTGATTTATACACAAATAGACTTAAGTAGATTTATTTAATGGAACATTCCACACAATATCTTCAGTCTGATCTCCCTCTAGGCACAGCCAGTACAGTAGGTATAACCAGACCTTTGATAAACATTCAAATCAAAACGAAACATCAACAATTGAAGAAATAGTCTATGACATTCTAGAATCAAACTGATGAGTTTCAAATTAATGAGAATCGTTACACACCATAACTATGTAAATACAACTACCTTTTTGTACGGAATCGTATAAAGTTATTTTGTCATTGTACATAGATTAAGCTTACAAAACAGTCTAACAATTTATATGTCAAAGGAAAGTAAAATGTAAATATTCTTATATATTATGCCATATTGAGAGATGAGATAATCAAAATATATACTGCTGCAACTGTATCTTATTCAGGCTGCTAGTCGCACATTGTTGTTTAATAAAGTGCCTAGGCCTTACACAGCTGATTGAGCTAGTTGGCTGGGACATACTTACCAACATAGACATACTAGTATATCGATGCTTACCAATATATATCTAAGAATATATCACGATACCTTTTCATACCAAGTAAATTAAGACTTCAAAATAATGATATTCACAAAAAGTTAATACATGAAACTATTGAGGTTAACGAATGAAGCAAGAGAGATATGTCAGGATCGTTGCAAATGGCGTTCCGTAGTCTCTGCGTACCCCTCCGGGAAACAGGCGTGAGTCTATGTATGTGTATTGGGGTTAACATCATACAATATAGCTTTATCAGTATAGGCCCAGAACTTAACAAATCCATCAAAAAATCAGTAAAAATATGTAGTAATTGAAAGTATTGTGGACAGAAAAAAATAGGTCATAGATAACAGCGTTATTCTTTTCGAAAACTAGGTCAAGGAACGATATATATTCTTTTCTTTTATTTCATTGTAAAATATGATGACATAAAGACATAATAAAACTAGTCTCTAGTAAAATAAGCACACCGATCTTTCATTTCTGTTTATTCATTTGCCTATCTTAAGCAATCTCTATACAAAATACAAAACAATTAAATGTAAAAACTGTACTTAAAACATTTACAAAAATCATTCTTTTAAAATAAACTGAAAGTCTCCGCCTCCCAGAACACTGTGGCCCTAAGTAATTAATTAAAATAATTTGGGAAGGTGATTAATGATATAATAAAGTGGCTTATGGTCCCCGATTAGACTCATTAACGTACAACGGGTGGGCAGTGGAGTGGAACTGATCTATCAGTCGACCGTGAAGCGTTCGGTATCACCCTCGATACGAGCCTACGTAAAGGCTGATTGTTGCTTTATTGTTTAGATTTCGCAGCTTTCATATATTGTATATTGTAATATACAACGTTATTGTATCACGAGTTCGTTTTAAGAGCACAGTAGTAAATTCACGAGTCCTTATCGCTACGCTATGTCTGTCCGTACGTTCAACGACGATTAAGAACTGAATTTAACACATCCTTAAAACCGTAAAATATATTGAATACTAGCTGTTGCCCGCGGCTCCACCTGCGTGGATGTCGGTTATCGATAAAACTATCTTATGACCTTCCTCGGGTCTTTGAAATAATAAATATTGATCTCTCAACAGAAAATCCTCATTATACTGATCAAGTGCTGCTAAGCAGTCAACTCTGTATATGGTATAGTGCAGATGGGCTCTTATCGTTCCTTATCAGAAGTTTCAGATCTTCGATTTTTATAAGTCAACAGAAAATGCTCATCAGACTGTAGAACTTTTGCTAAGACGTCAAGTCTGTATATATTATAGTGTAGCTGGGCTCTTAGAGTTCCAAACCAGAGCATTTCCTGATGAAAGATTAAAAAATCTCTCATCAGGAAATGCTCATTAGGCGTAATGTTTTTTGCCAATCCGCATTTTTTTACGTCTTATAGTTTAGCTGGGCTGTTGTGTTTCTGCATCAGGTCTTCAATTTTCCAAAATAAATTATAGCCTATATGTTGCCCAAACTCAATAGCAATACAACAAAAAACGTTTCATTCAAATCCGTCCAGTAGATTCGGAGATTAGCGTGTGCAAATAAATAATCAGACAAACAGATTAACAGATAGATTT
The DNA here is from genome assembly GCA_944739405.2 of Euclidia mi. Taxonomy (NCBI): domain Eukaryota; kingdom Metazoa; phylum Arthropoda; class Insecta; order Lepidoptera; family Erebidae; genus Euclidia; species Euclidia mi. Next base: position 69,208,277 of record OX123184.2, read on the forward strand.
TTTTTTAGATTCTTGCTCCATTACTGATTCTTAGCCTAACTGAATCTTTTTTTTTGTAAATATACTCAATTTACAGATTTTTTACGGTCTAATTTTATGGATATAGATATATAGATTGATTTATGCAAGTTTAATTTGTCTGCATCTACAAAACCTTAAAATATCTTGATAGTGTTTAGAAAATATATCTGTATCGACATACAGGTACTTTTTTTTAATCTTACAAAACTATATCATGCACCATCCATGATCGTAATTCGTGTATAATTTTTGTGACGTAAAAGAAATGTTAAGTTGGTTTGGACATTTGGAACGAATGGATGAAAGAAGAAATACGAAAGGAGTGTATCGTGCGAGAATGAATGGAAATGTCGGTAGGGGATTCCCTAGGCGGATGTACGCCGACCAAATAGGTGCATACTGAAAAAAGGGCCAAATTAAAAGTACCCATAACCGACGCGCATGCATGATGAGGTTAATGAATGTCGAGGAAGCGAAAGAGGTATGTTTGAACTGAAGCATGTGGCGTTCCATAGTCTCTGCCTACCCCAACGGGAGACAGGCGTGACGATATAGATAGAAGATATGACGTTCCAATATGCTTTTATCGACGAGATACATGAAGGCTTCAGAATTTGATGCAGTTTGCAATTGAAAGCAATAAAAATATCACACTATAATATATATCACTTAAAGTATTACAGAACGATGTAAAATGTTATGCTAACTATTACAGAATGTAAAATGCAATAAAGTCGTAAATCGTTCCTTTTATCTATATTACTCAACTCAAAGCGCAGCTGCGGTAACCAACGCGTCCTATTACAGAATGTATTCAAATAGACAATGCAGTTTCGCATAGACAGCCACATCATGCTTGCGCTTGTCTATAGCATTAGCGATCAGTGTGCCTGCATATTTCATAATTGGGCGATAATGTGACTGCCGCGTATATGCAGTTTTCTTCTTTGAGAATGGAAATCGTCCAGTAAATTCAAACTCGAACAGCATACGAAACTGAATTGGAAGTATCTATATTTTATAGTCATCTCAGTCCTATTTTATAAGAGTCTTTTGAGCCTTTGCGTGATGTTTTACCAAAACGAGCTGTATACATCTAGCGGTAACAATAGGTAATTTCAGCAAACAACCAACCGTAGCTATCGAGATAGAGGTACTGTTTCTATAACTATAAACTTCGGATACCCACCAAATAGCCAGCGGCACTTCTTTCTTATTTCAATATCTGCACAGGGGATCGGTAATTGGACTTCTTTCTAACCGCCGCTTATTGTAATCCACCTTCGGTAATACAAATACACCCACTCACTCACTTTTAGATAATACCCATTCGTATTCAGAGATATCCGATTATTGAATGAGCACTTCACTGAAATCTGAAAAGAAATAGAATATTCTTCTCTTAATGTGATGGAAAAGTTTTGGCCATAAATCAGGGTTCGAAAATATCCGATATTTATTATAAATATCAAAATATCGGATATTTACGATATATATCGGATATATATCAAGTTTGATATATATTAATTTTGTATGAAAGTCATATTATTATTTCATTGTATTATTTATGAACACTATTTGCATATGTGTTTCATAAACATACTAAAATGATAAAAAAATAAAAAACTGAAATGTTTTCAATGTTTTATTCATTTGAGTTTTTTCTGACACCACTGAGGGACTGACGCAATTAATACCGGCAGAAGTGTTGCCATTTTTAGATTAAAACTTACAATTAGGGATTATGATTTAACTCTACTCCCACGCTAACTACATTTGGGAAGTAGAAATAAAGTAACAAACGCAAAAATAATATTCTTTTTAAACCATTTTTGTATTGCAATATATCACAAAAAACATTTGATATAATATACCGTCGAATCGAGGTTGATATATATCGGATATATATCGGATATATATCTTGATATATATCCATTGATATACACCGCTATTTTTTACTTAGTACAAAAAATTTAACAGGGCACTAAGTATCTTTAACTGATCATAATTATGTAGTTGAAAAATAAAAACACTAAGTCCCAAAACTGTCTCAAAACTGTCCACAAAAATACGTGATAATTGGTAAATGCAATACTAATACTATGACCGACCCGTGTACTATCATACCATTGATAAATTACCCCCCACCCCCCGCCCCTCTGCGCCTGCGCCACGCCCCGACGATGCCACAAACAGTACTAAATTAGTAGCGAAAGTCAGCGTATCTAATTTCGTTGCAAAACTTAACTGTTTATCTACGTTTGCCCGACGCGATGGCCTATCATATCAGTTCATATCACGGGAGTATGTAGCTATGCTTCGTGCGTACTTTTTGAGTGGAAAAATCGCGAGTGCAGCTGTGTACCCATGGACATCTTATTGTGAGTGTACAAAAGTGACCGGGTCAGTGTCAAACAATTAAAACAGTGCATATTGGATGCTTTTGACAACGGTGGTGGACATTTCGAAGGACAGTGGAAATACTTGTAAGTTTAGTAAATAATACGTACTTAAGTAAATAATAATTTGATGCAGGCGCCTCAAAATCGGTCTGTGTTCTCCACACACCTTGAGGAAGGCCTATGTCCAACAGTGGACGTCTCTAGGCTGACATGATGACGATAAAATAATTTGTAAATAGCAGATGATTCTAACTTCATAAACACGCCAAAATTACTCTTTTCTTTTATTCCAGAACACCATATTTTATTTTGATATTTGTTTGCTTTCTAATTACATACCTCCGTATTTAATTACTTGTTAAACGATAAATTTTACCGGTCCTACGCCCGAATGAAGTATGAAGGAGAGGGTAGAACTAACAAAATTTAAAAATTACTACCTACATTTATTATTTTTCTTCATTTTATTTTCTATTGCTACCTACATCATAAGTGCGACAGAGAGAATGCGAATGAGCAGGATGGAATCAATGAATTAGTGAATGGATTGTAAAATATGACTATGATTTAAGTGAGATTTTCTACAATAAACAAATGATAATAACTTTGCTCTTTATTGATATTATGAAATTCTTACGTCACATATATGATAATAATATCTTCGCTAATCTGTCCTTAAAGTTTTTGTACTAATTAAAAAATAGCGGTGTATATCGTCGAACCCTGCCATAAATACATCAGCGTATAATTTTAACTTACCAATTCTAGAAATATTTAATGTTTTCGAGGCAAAAAATTGATGATACAAGACAGGAAGAGATTATAGTATTAGTATGAAAGCTACAATTCTTCTAGTAAAATAAAAACAAACAGATTCAACGTACCTCTGCAAGAATCAGCCAGACACTTACCGTTATTCCATATTACGTTTTTTCTTCGGGTACGTAAAAACCGCTTTACATCGTTGTCGAAGTATAAAAATTAAAAGCCACAGCTACTCGAATTCAGCCAAGGGTATGTTTTTAACAACAGATTTTTAGTATCAGATTATGATCAATATAACATATATCCAGATTTCACGCAGTTCAAAAAACAAAAAAAAGTGGGGACTTATTTACAACATACCGCATCGTTACTTAACGGTGGTTTTCCATTACATACTCGTATAATAATATCAATCAATCAGTAATATCGATATGGTACTGTGATATAAACATAATATACATATATATTTGTGTTAAGGTTATTGTTTAGAGTTTGAGCTAAGATTGGGTAAGTTTTACAGAGATCAGTGGAAGCGATTAATTCATCCAGTCTCAGCCCAAGGCAAAGGTTTAAACATATATTACTGTGATTGCACAGCGATGAATTATAATCCTAATTGCATCTAATATTAAAAAAATGTCTTACCAAATCTTCACTGATGCTCTTGAGTGGACCTATAAGATTAACTCATAATTTTGGCCAAAATAACAAGAAAATCGAATAAATACCACAGGATCCAGTTCGACGTCCTTCATCAGCAAAATCGTCGGGCAGCAACCACGTGCATCGGATTCACTCAAGTTTTACAATGTTCATTAAAATACTATTTTTATCATAGATAAACCGTTGCCGGTTATTGATCAAGGAAGCGGCAAACAAACGGGTTCCAAATATTCCACGCGAGAGAGACCAAAACGGCGTCTGTTCAAGCAATTTTCAGAAAACGGAAGTTGACAGTTCAGTGTGACCATAGTCAAAATTTACAATAGACTAAACTAAACGTTACTAAATCGATATAATCGACTTGACCTATCACAAATAATATTTCTATTTCAAACATCCACCCGCCCCGGACCGGCCTACCGGTCCACTAATCGGTTAGTAGACGTGACAATGTTGCAACCGCTCTCCTAAGAATCGAACCGTCCACCAAGACCTCAGCAAATCGGGGAACTCCATCAGTCCCAGTTACCAAACGAAGGATGCGCCCCCTGCGCCATCTGAGTGGCGGAAGGTTAGCCTCCTTGATCAAAACGAGGTCACCAATCTTGGGTGGATCGGTCTTGTCGGTCCACTTAACGCGTTGCTGGAGTATGTGCAAATATTCCAAATTCCAGCGTTTCCAAAAGCTCTGAGTAATCTGCCGTACTAATTTAAAACGCGAGAGACGACCAGGTCTCGTATCAATATAGGGGTACTCAGGCAAGGTGACAAGTGGGCGACCAATCAAAAAATGGCCCGGCGTAAGGGCCTCCAAATCATTCGGATCTGAGGAGATCGGGCACAATGGCCGAGAGTTCAAAACGGCCTCAATCTTACAAAACACAGTTGCGAGTTCCTCAAATGTAAGGACAGATTCACCGATTGTCCGGCGCAAGTGTGTTTTGGCCGATTTTACAGCGGCCTCAAAAATACCACCCCAGTGTGGACAATTTGGTGGGGAAAACAACCAATTTATCCCACGTCGGGCAAGCCTATCACCTATATCAGCCTTGTTGGTTTCAAGAAAATTAACAACATCATTCAAATAATTATACGTGCCCTTGAAGTTAGTGCCGCAGTCAGAGCGGATCAAGGAAGGCAGCCCTCTGCGAGATACAAATCTGTCAAATGTGGCTACAAACGCCTCGGTTGTAAGCGAGGAGACCAGTTCTAAGTGCGGCCTTTGTGGAAAGACAAACAAAAACACACAAGTAGGCCTTAACAGTCTTGCTGTTTCGAAGTGTCGACGTTTTCACCAAAAAGGGACCAGCGAAGTCCGTGCCAACACCGTCAAACATCCTGCTCTCAGTTACGCGATCTGCCGGTAAGTCTCCCATCAAGGGCTGCATGGTAGAAGCCTTGAGCTTATAGCAAGGGATGCAGCGAAAGACTACACTCCGAATAATTCTTCGGGCAGACAAAATCCAAAACTCGCGTTTCAAAATGGCCAACAAAGCATTACAACCAGTATGCGAATTTTTAAGGTGACGGTCAGTTACCAACAAGCGTACCAAATGACCGTCCTTGGGTAACAAAAGGGGGTGACGTGCCCCGTAAGGGCGGTTGTCGTTCTTGAGACGCCCTCCAACGCGCAAGAGACCGGTGTCGTCCAAAAAGGGGTTCAATTTAGATATTGCTCCCGCCAATTTCGATTTCCCTGACTTAAGGATAGCAATCTCCTTCTCAAAGTGCGCCAATTGCACAGAACGAACCAAAAGGGTGAGGGACTCCTGTCGCTCCTGTGGTGAAAGAAACGGTGTCAGACGTTTCTGTTGTGGGTGCCTAAAATTAAAAACAAAACGCTTTATCCAAGCAGTAACACCTAACAACTTGTCAAAGGAGCTGTAACGATTCAGCAAGAAATCGGGGTCGAAGGCGCATTTCACCTTCTCAAGAGCGAGTGTTCATAGACCCGGCAAATTAGAAGTATTCAAAACTGGCGTTCGAGGCCAATCAATTTCTGGTCGACTCAACCATTCCGGACCCCACCACAGCTAATGACCTATCAAACTAGGCGTCAAGCATCTGCGCGAGGCGCAATCAGCGGAGTTGAGCTCACCTGGCACGTGTCTCCAAACAAGTTTGACTTCGGATTTCTGGATTTGGGAAACGCGATTAGCGATAAATACCTCCAAAGTGTGGACAGACGCCTTCAACCAACAAAGAACAATCAGGCTGTCTGTCCAGGCGTAGGTCCCATTAATACAAATACTTTTACCCAAAGTACTGGACACGTGGTTCAATATGCGTACGAGTAGGGCTGCTCCCGAGAGCTCCAATTTTGGGATGGTCAGAGATGTTCGCAGGGATGCGACCTTGCTCTTTGCCATGAACAAGGAAACCCTCACCTGACCTGAGGCACTAACTGTGCGCAAGTACACCACGGCGGCGTGACCACGTTCCGAGGCGTCACAAAACCCGTGAAGGGTGGCCTTGTACTTCCCGGGAGGAAGGATGGGACGAGGCAAGGAGATCTCGTTTACGGCAGGAAGTGAGGATACAAAAGAGCTCCATTCCTCAACAAGAGTACCGTGTAGAGGTTCGTCCCAGGTCAATCCTGCTGTCCAAAGCTTCTGCAAGAAGCATTTTGCCCAAAATATAACAGGACAAATCCAACCGTTTGGAGTAAAGGTTCTGGCGACAGTAGACAACACGAGACGTTTAGTCCAAGAACAAGGCAATTTCAGGTCTACGTTATACGTAAAGATGTCTTGGACTGGTCTGTACTGGACGCCGAGAACAGCCATCATGGCGGGGTTGTCAACAATCTCAAATAGATGTGGATCTTGCTCATGATCCTCTGGCAAGCCTTCCAAAAGCGCTGGTGAGTTGGAAATCCATCTGCGCAACTCATAACCAGCGCAGGCCAAAATACCTATCAATTCATCCCGCAGGAGGATCGCCTCGTCCTCTGTGGAGGCGCCCGAGAAAATGTCATCGACGTAAATATCGTCTTTCAAGATGGCGGAGGCTCGTGGGAAACGAAAGCCTTCGCGGTCTGCGAGCTCCCAAAGAGAACGTATTGCCAAGTAGGGGCTTGATCTTAACCCGTACGTATTAGTATTGAGCTCGTAGACGACCATGGGATCACGAGGAGACTCTCTCCAAAGGATCAGCTGGAAGCGACGGACATCAGGGTGGATAATCGTCTGCCTAAACATCATTTTTATATCGGCCACAAAGACAACCGAATGTCGTCGGAAGCTGGTGATGACGTCACAAAGGTCCTTGACCAACTTGGGACCAGAATGCAAGCACTGGTTCAAGGATACGCCTGTTGAAGTCTGCGCAGAACGATCAAACACTGTACGCAGCTTGCCAGTTGATGGCTTCAATACCGCATGATGCGGGAGAAAGAAGTGCTCCACCGAACGCCAATCCAAATTTGACACCGACATGTGTCCCAATTGTTCATATTCTCTCATGAACTCAATATATTTCTGTCTGAGCTCCGGATCACGACCCATGCGGCGCTCCATAGCCAACAATCTCTTTTCGGCTAAAGGTCGTGACTCACCAAGCGGAGGTCGAACAGACAGAAAAGGTAGCCTCGTAATGATACGATCAGAACGGAGTCGACCAGTGTTGTTCTGGAAGAACAGCTCACACTCCTCATGTTCTGGATTCAAACGGGCAGCTTGAGGGGGCTCCTCTACTTCCCAAAACCTCTGAACCGCATCAGAGAGAGCGGAGCCTACCGCCAACAAATTATCAACTTCGGGTGGAGGGGGGTCCCTAGGTACAGGTCCCATCAAAGCAAATCCAAATATTGTCGGGATGGCAGTCAAACCATTTGGCACCAAGACCCGTTTCCCACCAATCAAAATTCCACCGAGGACATCAGAGCCAATCAACAAGTCGATTAGTCCCGGTGTGTCAAATTTGGGGTCTGCCAGTTTCAATCCCGATGTCAAATTCACCACGGCAGCAGATAGCTGTTTCTGTGGATGCATACCCAAAATATTCTTCAACACAATAGCCGAGGTTTTAAACCTCGGGTGTGAAGATTCAACAGGGCCAAACAAAAAGTTAACTTGTCCTTCAACATTAGAGGCTACGTCACCTATGCCCCGTATACAATTTGGAAAAGAGCCCATATTTAATTTAACCTGCCCTACCAAATAAGTGGAAACAATGCAACCTTGTGAACCTGTGTCCAATATAGCACGGACAACAACAGAGGTCCCCGTGGGTCCCCAGACCCTAACAGCAACCGTTGGTAGGATAACGGTCTCAATGGGGGATCTTGGCGTTATAGGGCAGGGGTCAATGACCTATTGTTGCCTGGGCGGCGACCGTTGGCCAGGACCAGGCAAGTCAAAATGAGGGTGCGGCTTGAAGTCCTCAAAGGCGCGATGACTTGATCCGCGCGCCATCTGTGGGGGGTCATAATGACGCACCCGCCCAAAACGAGGTGGGCGCGAGTCAAGGCGGGTACGCTCCGCCAAAGGAGGGGAATACCTGGGGCAGCAGTCATGGTGCTGGTGACGTTGAGCGGTCGCACATTCAGGTGCGCGAGAGAGAGAGGAGGCGTCCGCACGCTACGGTTCTCCAAGCGGGGTGAGAGGCGATCAATTGAGCGAGGCGACTCTCGGCTACGTGCCGGTGAGCCTCGGCTGCCACCTTCAAAACACCCGCCCATGCGCGGCGTCCGCTGGTTGGACAAGCGGCCTACCTCTCTGGCATTCATGCAGAGAATGTCCAAATGCTGTCCTCCACAGTGAGGACAGGGGCGAGAGTTTGGGCAGTCTCGCTGGTAGTGGGACCCCAAGCAAGAGAAGCAAAGGCGGCGGGCATTCGCGATGCGCCTACGAGAGGCGACATGAAGGTCCAAGAATGCCCTACAACTGGCCGTTCTGTGCCCCGTGACCTTGCAGTAAGAGCACTCCGCTGGGCTCTGCGTGACTGCAAAGCGAGGAGGGCGCCGGTCAACATTGGCTCGGGTGTGAACGCGAGCCTACTCCTTGACCTTAGGCGGCTGCGTCTTAGCCGGCGTGTCACCAACGGAGTTGTCGAAGACCCGGCACTCATCCTCCAGGAACCTCTCCAGGTCAGCAAAGGAGGGCAGATGGGTCGCGCTATCCCCACCATAGCACTGTTCAAAACGAGACCTCAGGTCGGCAATGTGCACCAATAGATAGGACCATTGGTCCACGGGTAAGTCAAGGCACTTAAGTGCGTTGATTGCCACCAAAAGTGAGTTCAAAAGTTGGGTGCGCAACCCAAAGACCCGGGTGAGGGTGGGTAAACTTAAAATCTGTTCAATATGCGTGTCGGCGAGGCCACGCTTGTACCTACGGGTAATTAGGTCCCGAGTCCTCTGGTACGCCTCGTCAGACACGGGCAGATGCTGGATGAGGCCCTTGGCCTCCCCATCCAGAACCGACATCAAATATGCCAATTTTTGTGCCTGCCGAAGGTCAGCCATGTCATTGACCAGGCTGTCAAACAAATTAACGAAGCCCAGGTAGCTTCCTAGGCAGCCATCAAAATGGGGTAGGTCTAAGGTAGGAAGCCTACTCACCAGCCCCGGTGCTGATCTAGGAAGCTCCTGCTTCAAGCCGGGTTGCCCTTCCCTATCGGCAACTAGTTGTCTCGCACTATTGGAGACAGCATCATACAGGTCTAAGACCTGGGCATAATCTTCGCTGACCTTATTTCGCTGGTCAGCGGTGAAATCATTGACTGACACTTCGAGACAGCAAGCGCTGAAAGTGCGGAATTGCTGTTCCACACTTGCCAGGCGATCATCGATCCGCTCATACCTTTGTAGTAAGGCCTGCTGGCGATCAGGCCGGTTCACTAAGGCACTGGCCGAGGCAAACCAGCGCAAATCTGATGCAATAGCACGAGCAGCCCTTGATAGGTGACATAATTAAGTTCCAAAAGAGCTCGGACAAGCGTTAAATAATATTATCAATTAAAACTTAATATTTGTTAATTCTTTGAAACCAACAAAGTATTAGGCTGTTTACTGCTGGTACAAGCAAGTGACAGATATTTACTGCCCAACAAAATTAATAGTTTCAAATATATTGACATAAAACAAAGTCAAAGTTATCAAAAGTTGAAGCTTCAAATAAGTTAATTAATTACTTGCAACAGACAGACTCACTGTGTTATTTGTGATATACAATAGTAAGTAAACACAGAATATGTGTTACCTAACAATATTATCTATATATTATAACAAAACAAAAGTTTATTAACGTGACCCGCCCAAGATGCAAGGTCAAGTTGGTTGTTATAATGTTTTAAACTCAATATATGCAATTAACCATTAACTAAATTAATTGATACATGTAACTGTTATGTATCCAATCAAAGTGACTTATTAATAGGTAACAACAACAAATCATTACTAGATTTCAACAATAGAAGTCAAACAATTACTGATTGAGGTTACGTCTGACATGTGTTTCAAATTATCTAGGTCAACTTATACAATTAAATATTATGTATTTTAGACCATACTGACCTGAGAACACTATAACACTGTTTACAAATGAGATATATAGCTCATACAACACCAATCTGAGTTCAGATACAATCAACGGCTAAGTTTCAACTACAGCTCTGCACCAAAAATTATGTTTAGAGTTTGAGCTAAGATTGGGTAAGTTTTACAGAGATCAGTGGAAGCGATTAATTCATCCAGTCTCAGCCCAAGGCAAAGGTTTAAACATATATTACTGTGATTGCACAGCGATGAATTATAATCCTAATTGCATCTAATATTAAAAAAATGTCTTACCAAATCTTCACTGATGCTCTTGAGTGGACCTATAAGATTAACTCATAATTTTGGCCAAAATAACAAGAAAATCGAATAAATACCACAGGATCCAGTTCGACGTCCTTCATCAGCAAAATCGTCGGGCAGCAACCACGTGCATCGGATTCACTCAAGTTTTACAATGTTCATTAAAATACTATTTTTATCATAGATAAACCGTTGCCGGTTATTGATCAAGGAAGCGGCAAACAAACGGGTTCCAAATATTCCACGCGAGAGAGACCAAAACGGCGTCTGTTCAAGCAATTTTCAGAAAACGGAAGTTGACAGTTCAGTGTGACCATAGTCAAAATTTACAATAGACTAAACTAAACGTTACTAAATCGATATAATCGACTTGACCTATCACAAATAATATTTCTCTTTCAAACAGTTATTATTATTATTGTATGCAAACAGAAGACACAAAACGCTTCCATGGCGTTTTTGTGGTACGAATTTGTATTTTTTTTTGGTCCGAGTAAAATATTTTTACAGAGCAATACTTACTTATTTGCAGTGTTCTTATTGGAAGGTCCATGACAACGTGGAAATGTTGAATTGCAACAATCTTTCTATTTGCAAGGGTGAGCATTTACGTCACCATTTGTTGGTATGTGAGGTATCTTAAAAATTCTCACCCTTATAAGCCTCGAAAATCACGTAAAGCTGCACATGTAAGTCTATGGCAGTCCTTCCGAGAAGTACTCGCAAAAATTCAGACATTGGTCTAAAACATAAAATATACTTACCCCTGTGGAGATCAAACAACGTTTTATGGAAAAGCTGACATTCTTCTAATTCTGCTTAGACTTTCCAGTCTAACTACTTATTACACGTTCGCCTTGGAGCCTATTTTAGTCCAGATGGACTAGAATGGGCTGCAAGGTGACAGTTTTGCACGCAACCAGAACAAAACTAGGTTGAAAAGATAATACAGTTTCCTAGTTAAAATTGAGTTTGAAAAATTTACTTGAACATTTCAACGTCAACCTGGTAGTCTCGATCAAAAACTCGTAATATTAAGGTTATAATTTATTGCTAAACATATAATTATCATCTTTTATTAACTTTTAGACTAAATTCATTTTTTGGTTAATTATCTATTTTTAATTAAGGGTCAATTTATTTAACAACACTTACCCGGCCATGTAATTAAGAAACTGTTGAGAAAAATACCTAAATTGTATTTGAATTCTAATCTGACTCTATCTAATATAAATAAAGAAGAAAAGAAATAAATATTTAATTGATGTTTTTATCAAACGTTTCATTTTATAGTTATTATAGTAAAAATTAATAAAAATTTCGAGATTAAGTTCTAATTTCAATTCTCTTCTTCTTCTTCATCATCATCATCATCGTCCCTCTGCTGCAGAATTTCGTCTTCATTACCGTCTTCAACGACATTTGTCTCCAAGTCATTCATGATTTCTGGGTCAGAGAATTGTATCATCATTAATATCGGTTTGATATTGTACAACATTGAGACAAGCTTGTCCATTACACTGACTGCAAGCTAAGAACACTGTAACCCCGCTTTCCTGCATCCACATCTTAAGCCACAGCCACTTTTGCAGTTACAGAAGATTGTATTGAGTAATTCATCTGGAGCAGGTGGTAAAATAGTCATGATAGATTCCAGGGATCCGTTACGCATAGTCCAACCCCATCCATGAGGTTCTAAATCATGCCCTAACCAGGTTTGGTGAAATTTTGGTGAGCTGCTCCACTCGTTGGTGGAATATTTGATAACTGCATCGGTTTATTCGATTTTGTTAACTTTTCCTATAGTGCATAACGGAGATGATCGATACTATCCACATTTTTCAATTACCGAAAGAGATTATGAGTGTTATTGAATTGATAAATTTTAGAATTATTATAAAAAGATAGAATTTATACTAAAAGTTAATAAAAAATTATAATTATATGTTCAGCAATAAATTATAACCTAAATATTACAAGTTTTTGATCGAGACTAAGTTGACTTTAGATAATTCTCTGACTGCGCGCTCTACGCTCTCTATCTCGAAAACAGTTCAAGGTATAAAAAAATGTTAAATAGAAAAGTTGTAGAGAATTTAATTCTCTACAATATTGATAAAATACAAATAGCGTAAAACCCATAGAAAACGAGATAAATGCAAAAACTGATGAAAAAAACAATTTTGGTGACCTTTGACACCTGAATTTAAAACTTGCGGAGATCCAATTATATATGACTTTTGAGAACAGTTTTAGGATGTCAAAATACAAGTTTTTACGTGGTAATATACTGGGTATGTCAATTTTACGAGATTTGTATCTAATTTGGCCTAAAATTACTGGACTAGTGTCAATTTTTTGTTTGCCAACATTGAATGTAGGCTAATAACATGATTTATTGAATGTTGATTTACATAAATATAATGCTGGCTGGTTTGAATGCCTGGCTTTAAGGCTGTATATCTGTATAATAGGAACGCAAATATTTTTTCATTAACCGCTCTCTCGTTACGTTAAGCACTTTATTACTTCACGAAGTTATAACTTATAACAGAATTACAAAAAATCTCGCTTCATAATGTGCCGGTTCTGTAGATAAGCTTGTTATGTTGAATTATTTAATAATTTTGTTTGCGTGTATATATTTTCTGAGAGGACTTGGAATTTATATCAGCTAATATTATAGCATAGTAGTGAGACTAATAGACTGACGCGCAAGAGGTCCCAGGTTCAAAACAAAGGTGCGCACTGACGACTTTTCGTAGTTATGTGCGTATTACATTGTTAACTTATCTCTTGCTAAACGGCGAAGGAGAACATTGTGATAAAATCAGCGTGACAGAGAATTCTCAAAAATAATCTCAAAATACATAATGATAAAATCTGCTAAACCGCAATTAAACAGTGTGGTGGACTTTGGTGGCCTAAGCCTCCTCACATTAAAAAGAGACTTATTAATGGGCTCTGTACAGGCATGTAGGTATACTATATCCCATTGGACATAAAATTCTTGCGTTACTGACTGTCTGACAGACAAGGCAATTGTCAGAAGGGATTTCCTAAAATGCCCACGGGAACCGCCAGAAGTGGCGTCCTCTATTATATAATAATTCTGCATAGATTACTTTGAGTCTTTTATTTTATTACATATCAGTTCTACCCTATCTGTTTTTGTAAATATCAGGAATCCAATCACTTTGCGGGGTATTGTTTTTATTAGCTTTCAAAATACGCTTAGACTTGAACGGGTGTAATAATAGCAATCGACCCCCTCCCCACTCCGAATCGACTGCCTACCTGGTCCAGTGGATAGCGTATGCGTCTGCTAAGCAAGAGATCCCGGGTTCGATTCCCAAGTCGGGCAAAAGTTACTGAGTTTTTTCCAATTCTCAGTAGCAAGCACAGAGTTTCACAATGTGCCCGGAAACAGTAATAGGCTCGCTCCCTATTACGTGGACCTGAAATATATAATATGGCGAAATGTGGGTGTAATATTTCATTCTGGGGATATATAATCTATAAAAATACAATTTTTGCACTGTGATATCATTGGCTTCAGTTTAGATGTTACTTAATTTTGCCGTTATAATATTTATACCAGACGACGTCCGCAGCTCCACTGTCGTGAATTATACACCTAAATATTGTCTATCTGTTTCATCTATCTATCTATTTGTGAAAACCGTACCGTTTTTTTAATTTGTTGCGTTCATACACATAGACAGAACAGTCAAGAGGCAACTAACATTTTTTTTTTGTGCAACATATAACTAACGAAAGAGACATTATTAATAAAGTGTTTAGTAACATTCTGATTAAACATGCGTATTAGATATGTTTAGTTTTTAATTAGTATATTAAAAAAACTATAATCTAATAAAAAAGAAACAATTTTATTTAAGTCTTGAGAGCATAAATTGTTTATTTATATACACAATATTTATCTTCAGAAAGATCTCACAATTATTTATTTCTTGTAGAAGTGCTATGTAGATGAAATTCATAAGTGTCTACGAAATGTTAGTTCTCACGGATTGGAACTTTCTAACTGACAACATATATACGTGCCTACACTACTTGCTATGAGTAGACAATTTACTATGTTCCATGTGAAATATACCTACGTATCATACGTAATATTTACGTACACTACTTATGAATACGAGCATAATGAAATAACATGATTTTCAAATATTATATTATTAACCAATATACCGAGTGTCGTCGGTTCGGTTGCCACACGAGAAAACACTTTGTTTTTTTTAAATAATAATAATGTTTTTTCCAGATTTTTTTTACAATATTCTCTTTTAAATATCCTCCGCCAAACTGCATGGCAGTTTGTTGGAAGAAAGATCACTCCCTTTTGACACATTACATGATAGTATAATTCATAAGTAGACTAAGGTATAGGTGCAATGTTATTATTACAAGATTAGCTATTCAACTATGTATTGTTATAATAAATCTGATCATATAAAATTCTCTGCACTTTCGTTTAAATACATTTTTAGATAATCTTTCATTCCTTATGTTGGTTGACAATTCATTATAAATAGATGGGACCATATACTTTCTGGTCCTTTGGCCGTAGTAATTGTTACATCGAGTGATCATATATTGCACACCGCGTCTATTCGAACGCGGTTGACTTTTAAGCTCGCTATCATACATATATTCCACGGCAATGGACAGCAACACTTTTTCGTGGATTGGCAACAGTTTACATTCTGCGAATAATTTATCATAGTTTGGTCGACATGCGTTCTTTGTATTTTTATCTACTAAGGTTTTCATAAATCTGATTTGCAACATTTTAATTTTATCCAAATAAGACTTAAACGTTCGTCCATAACAGCTTAGTCCATAAGACACGATTGAGTCCACCAGTGCATGATAGACAGTATACAAAATGGCCCTATTTTTAAAGAACTTAAGGTGGTGGAATTTTACAAGCACTGATCTCAGTTTTTCGCATACGACTTCTCTTCTACGTGCTTTCGCCATGTGAAGAAAATGTCTACAGTCAAGCCTAAGTACCTGTATTCTCTCACCACCTCAAGCTCCCCACATGTACACATTCTTTTTGTGTATACAATCGTTGTCATGTCCCAGTATGTGGGGTACACGCGTCACTGTTTTGTTATATGGTGAATATATATGCATACATTTAGTCTTTTTAATGTTTATAATTATGCCATTATCGTGAGCCCACCTTATGATATTATTAAAATCATCTTGTATATTTTTTTCTATGACACTTAACTCCCGGTCAGAGTATATCAAAGGGGTGTCATCTGACAGTTTTTGACTACATTACACATACTGTTTACATGCATAATATAGCCCACCGGACCAATGACGGAGCCGGTCGGGACGCCACATGTGATATTTGCCGCATCACCCATCACGCCTCCAACTGCAGTCCGCATGGTGCGCCCCGTCAGATAGGCTTTTAGTCAACGGTTAACTGGGCCTCGAATGCCGCACTCATCCATGGCCTTAAGCAGCTGGTGGCGGCCCAGGGTATCAAAAGCTTTTTTGAAATCAATGTAAACCACCACCACCTGCTTCCTATCGCCCAGACTGCAGTTGATTGCATCCGCAAAGTGCGCAAGCACCGTAGTGGTACTGCGGTCCCGCCTGAAGCCGTGCTGCGCGCTATTTAAAATTTTATATTTTTCAACAAAGCTACTTATTTGCCCTATTACATACTTTTCAACAATTTTGTTTAATCCACTCATTTTTCGTTTGAGCCTGGGTCTTCCTTGCTTCTTTTGATAGAATATTTGTAAACGCCCCCACAACACAGGGAAATGTATAGAGTGGGAGATATTTTGCTAGATCAACGGGCGAGTCTCAAATAGAGGAGAGAAGCCAGCTACAAAAGATTACCACCACGATACCAAAAAGAAAAAGCACAAAAAGTCAAGAATCTGCTGGACTGGGGGGCAGTACTTCACAGAATATCGACTTTAAGTAATATACTGAGATTCTGTATCTCTGCTGAAGGCCCAATCCCATTTTCCTTTTACCACATTTCACTCCTACTCGCCTTTTCCATCCCAAATGGCAGCAACGCACTTGGGATTCCTCTGGTCGTGTGATGCTTGTGTTCATGGGCGGCGGCAATCGCTTACCATCAGGCAATCCGTCTGCTGGTGTGACGCCTATTACATAAAAAACCAAGAGTATTGATTCATCCGTCGACTTTCTGGTTCTGTTATGAAAACGGAGAAAAACATCACAAAGATAAAACGTAGTGATGATAAATTGCCTTTTTAACAGTTAATGTGAAAATATCGGAATCGTTTTCCAACTAAATGTAATTTGTCTTCGTCCTAACAAAAAAACGACTGTGTATTATTAAGTAGGCTCCTCTTAATGTAATATATTTGGATTTTATTATATTATATTTTCGCATTACATGACAGATTTTCATTAAGAACATCATCTGAGAATTTGTTTCGTATAGAACGGTGACGATATAAGTGCACATACATATATTATGATGAAAATTTGAAACTTGACATGAAAGGCTTTATTTGTATGGAACGCCAATATAGGATGTGTGAATTTAATTAATATTACATTTACTTTAATAAAGCGTGAACTTGGAAGGGCTAATAACTGATGTTTATGATTTTATGTATATAATTGATTAATAAATGTTCATTTTACATTGTTCCTACACTGTACTTTCTTTTGTGACGTTGTTACGCAGTTGTTAGGATGTCCTGATATTCTTATAGGCGCCCGTGCGTTTTTTCAGGAACGCGCTATAAGATCGTTTGCTTAATGGTTTAGAAATAAGAATTAAGACAAGTTCTCTTTTATTTTCTTGAGTTCTGCCGATCCTCTTTTGACCAGTGTGGTGGGTGATATATCTTTTCTCGTTTATATACAAAGCGGCCTAAAACTATTAGAAAAATAAATATTTAGGCCATTATAGTACGCACAAACTGAAATTATCCAATTCATAAGTCTCTTGTGTGTGCACTTCGCATAAAAATGTATCGATGTAAGATTAAAAGGATTATGCGTGAAGCAAGCGACCCTGAACATGAAACACTTTAATGGGATTTAATTTTAATTAATTTATCATAAGCCCTGCTTACGACAATGAGAATACCGTATTAAAGTATTAAGTTAATTAATTATTTTTGTCGGATATGACGTCAGTTAGGCACTATTGTACCGGTAAGAATCGAGTTCTAAGTTAATCAGCTAAAAGGTACTTACGTTTTACCGGCTATGTTCTCAGGAACGTTTTTTATTATAAAAATCTGCGGTGTAGTTTCCTTGCAGCTGCTAAACTGGATATAACGTTGGCTAGTAGTTAAGACTTGAGTGCAAAGGATAGAAGGTAACAAAGAGTTTGTTGAACTTTTGTTTCTTTTTATTGTTAAAGCATGTTTGTTTATTTACCTATTATTATTAACAGAAAAAGTAAATCTTACTACCAAACTGTTAACTGGCAACAAAATTTGTATCGTGATTTTGCAATGTATAAACAAGGAGAACCAAATAATACACCTATAACATAGTTTCGCATCTTCTATACAATAAATTATCTTAATAAAAAAAGTTGCGATAAATGGCTTGTATTTGTACGAGTAGTATATAAAAGATTATTTAGTATTCATAAATACATTTATGCGCTATTCAATCCTAAGCAGACCTACTTTAAGTAGTAACATTCTGTTAAAAACACTCGACAGCCTATTATCAATACAAATCCAGCGTTACCCTACTCTGTTGTTTGTCTTTCTCATGACAATGCCAAGTTTTTATGTTACACGACTCCCGTATATCCCGACATGCTATATTATACTATTGTTATCCTGTAATGAGGCCAAATAGTCTCGACACAGATATATAATACGAACTACCTACGAATAATGTTATCTCCAAATGTGATTTCTTGCTCATCTTATTATCGTTCATTTGGTCCTATTGTTGCTTGAGATCATGATAACAATGATTGACGTCTTCAAGTATGAATCACAGAACACAAAGATATATCATAAACAAAATCAATAACGCTTAAAGGCTGAAATACAATAGAATATAATAAAAATACATCGGTCTAAAGTAGCCCTAGCTTAGTTCAGGAATGTTCAACTAACTTTCTTTCCTTAACTCGGATGAAAAACATTTACAATTGGATATAGGTTGCGAACTCTACTCGGTAGTTTCATAGTGGATTAGTTCCAAAAACAATGCGATGTAACTGACGTTCAATTCAAGTATAATCCAGTTTGCGCATTATGTAATTTTAGTTTTGACACTGTCGGACTTTCCTACTTCGAAATGGCTCCATTATTGTAATAGCCTTCTGACGAGTGGGCTTATGTTTTGAAAGTGGGTAAAAATAAGTTTTGATAGGTGCTCCACCGCGTAACTAAATTCAATTATGTGCTTATGCTTCTAGATAAGCGTGAAATTCCTTGTGAACTTTTAGAAAGTGCTAAATAGGATATTTGTTATTATTTCTTTACATGTATTTAGTACTCCTCTAGTTTTCAACTAGAGGATGCCTGCGTAGCTGCTACGCAGGCATTTTTTTTAATTGCAGTGTTTTTCAATCCTTTGGGTATTTAGAGAGGTTCTTTAACAGCACTTCTACAATCTTAGTGCAGTCCTACGCTTCCCAAGGAATTTACATGCCACATTGCAGCTTCTTGGGCCTAAAAGTTTGGCAGTGCGTTTTCTATTAGTCAATCAGTAACGCATGGATTTTATATACATATATAGATTTTAGGTTACTAACTGACGTAACTCCTACGGCTAATTTTATATTAAAACTAGCTTTTGCCCGCTGCTCCGCACGTGTAAATTACGATTAGATAAAATATTTTGTAGAAACACCCCTACACTCCTCAAGGAACATACATGCAACACCATCGATATATATGTACTAGAGTATAAGTCAATGTGCAACACCTTTTTGCGCTGAGTAATTTCGGCTGTAATGTGTCTGTCAGTCAGTCAGTAACGTAAGGATTTTATATACACAGATTGGAGTGATTCCATTGAAAGAATAAAAGGTAATAGGTAATAATACTAATATACAAAGTTGAGGGCCGGTTGGCGTAGCGGGAGTGTAAGCGACTGCTACGTCGAAGGTCGCGGGTTCGATTCCCGCTCAAGTCAAACATTTGTGTGCATGAAAATGGATGTTTGTCTTGGTCTGGGTGTTTCTATGTATAATATGTAAGTATTTACAAAAAAAAATGTATGTTTATCCATTATCTAGTACCCATAGTACAAGCTCTGCATAGTTTGGGACTAGTTGATGTAGTGTGAATGTGGTAGAATATTATTATTATTATCTTAATATATAAAATCCTTGCGTTACTGACTGACTGACAGACACGCTACAGCCGAAACTATGGGGCGCAGGAAGCTGAAATTTGGCATGTATGTTCCTTGGGGACCGTAAGGGTGCACTAAGAAGGGATTGCCCGAAATTCCCAGAGGATCGGTCAAAACAGATAAATTTAAAAAAATGTGCATGCGTAGCTGCTGGCGTCCTCTAGTATTATTATAATACATTGAAGGAATTAAAAGTGTCATTCAAACTCTGAAAACTCTGTTTAACCCGCTAAAGGGAGGTATTTTCAAAAATCCTCTCTGAGTGCGCCCCTACACACCTCTAGGAACATATAGGCCAAATTTCACCTACTTGCACTCAGTAGTTTCAGCTGTAGCGTGTCTGTCAGGCAGTCAGTAACACAAGGATTTTATTTATACAGACAGATTGAAGTGGTTTCATTGAAAAATAAAAGGCTTTACACAAACTCTGACTCTCTTTTCTACCCTCTCAGGGTAAGAATTTCCAAAAATCAAATTCTTAGTGTTCACAATCGTCGTTTAAGGAACCAATATACAAAGTTTGAAGTCAATCCATTAGAGAGATAAAAAGTTACATACAATCTTTGTCCCCCTATGTTACCCCCTTAGGGGAGAAATTTCCAAAAACACTTTCTTAGAGGAACTAATATACAAAGCTTGAAGTTAATACATTGAAGGAATTAAAAGTGTCATTCAAACTCTGAAAACCTGTTTAACCCGATAAAGGGAGGTATTTCCAAAAATCCTCTCTGAGTGCGCCCCTACACACCTCAAGGTACATACATGCTAAATTTCATCTTCTTGTGACCAGTAGTCTCGGCTGTAGCGTGTCTGTCAGTCAGTACGTAACGCAAGGATTTTATACATTAAGAAGATAAAATGTGCTCGCATAGCTGCAGGCATTTGCAAGAAACTCATGTGCAACTTTTTATGGGTAGCGAGAGAAATTATGTGCTGCCTCTCCTTTCGGTTCTAATACAACCGTATGCTGGTTAAGTAGCTTTTTATTATGGTGTAACAAATTAATAACATACCTAATTGAATGGTAAATGCATTACCTACGTCTAAAACAATACTGAAACCTAAATCTGTAAGTAAAACAATTTAAATTGGAGATTCGACCTTGAACGTTTTGACTTTGTCCTTGAAATGAGTGTTTATTGTGCTTAAAAAGTAGAAAGCTATATAAACAACGGAGAAATTTGCATGTTACCTGTTAACGCTTACTTTCGTAACTCGCATTAGAATTTCACGCCAGCAACGCCATACTATTTCAATTCACCTTTTACGTAGAACCCATATTTTACTCTAATATATACCTACAATACCTACAAGAAGGCCAAATGTTTGTATATATCCAATAGAATGTTGTTGTGCATTTGCTGGTACGAGCAGTAAGCACAATTTACAGTTTTCACTGAGTTTAATATAAAAATCAAGACACTTTACTTAAAATAAGGAATTAAAGCCTTAAACCGTGATCTCGTTTAGTGCCACCTACTATAATTTAAAAGTCACTGATACCTACCTATTTTATGCGTATACTTACTAGGTGCAAAAATTACTGCCAAACACAACACAAAAATAATATAAATTAAAATTTTCATAAAAGTGTAAGTCATCATCACTTGCTTGTCAAAGACTTCTTAGTATGAGAAGGGTAATTTATAGACTACCATGGTGGTCAAGTGCGGGTTGGCAGACCTCACTTGTCTTTTAGAAGATTATACAGCGCTTTAAGTTATATAGGATTCCTAACAATGTTTTCCCTTCACGGTGTAGCATGCGTTATTTAGCATAAGTATTCAGTTCATAAACTATAGTTGGTGCCACGAGAACATAGACTTTTTGTAAACAAACATTCAGGGCTTCACAACCTTTTTTCAAATAGTTGTGTTTTAGATTTTATAATTTTTTATACACAACATTTATTCTGTAAATAAAGGAAAAAAAAAACTCTATTATTGACATGATTTTTTTTAAATCTTAGGCAATAAATCATTTGCTCAAAGTAACCTACCTATCCTAAAATATTAAATTATTGACCAACAATGAATAATATTACAGATAACTAGCTTGTACATGTGAATGAAATCGCCAGAATGAACTTAAACAAAAGCCGTTATAAGTTACGGTAGTCTGAAAACGCAATTTCTTTTTTAAGTAAGTATAAATAATTTTCTGTGCGACTAATAGTTTGCCATCTGCTATTCTGCCCCCGCTTTTTCGAGATGCCGGCAGCGGGAGGAGCGTTGCGATCCTATAAACTTGTATTTAACTTTACATTTACCCCTTCTTGACATCTAAAATATTCAATTTTGTCCTCTGATAAATGCATGTTAAACCCAAGAATGTAACATTTCAATGAACTAACTCCAAATGTTGACATTCTAGGCGTCAGTACATCAAAACATTAAAAGATCCTGTTGACAGCGCATAACATTGATCAAAACCCGATCCATTGCAATATTAGTTTCCAATGACAGGTATCTATTATACAATACAGTAGCGTTGCGCTCATTGGATTTGACATTATTTGTTTTTGTCAGAACTATCGCTAAGTCACTTAGTAGAAATTTTTTGTTTACAAAAAGTCTATGTTCTCGTGGCACGGACTATATATGGTCGCTATCGTGTATTCCAAACTATATATATAACTAGCTGACCCGGCAAACGTTGTATTGCAAATTTTTTTTTTTTTGAAAAATAGATGTTGGCCGATTCTCATAGATACCGGATAAGCACAAAAAATTTCATCAAAATCGGTCAAGCCGTTTCGGAGGTGGTAGCGTCATCTACCTTCCTATATATAACTAATTGCATCAAGATCAATCGTTCCACGTCTAGTGCGAGCGATACCATATTTCCGTCCCGCTCTATCCCACTCCCTGGAAGGGCACTGCCTTCGCCTGATTCGTCGACGCGATTCGTTGACGCGAGTGACAGTCTAGATCATTCCGCTCGCTAAGAACGTCGTCTCGATACCGCTCCGCGCCGCACCGCTGTATGTGATTTACCGCTTCCACCAAGGAAAACCCGCTCGTGAGTGAAGTGAAAACAAGCAGCTGCATCACGAAACCACCAGGAGGAAAAGAAACGAAGAAGGCTGTATAAGGTAAGTGCCTTCCATCCTTGAAATATCCTATACCCACTCAATCACTTCCTCCCATATCCCTATCCTCTTCCCTTATTCCTTTCCAGGCGGCGAAGAACCGCTATCCTCTGAATACAGTCCATTTCCTTCTCCAAGTCGCCTACCCTAATCGGTTTCGGTGTATCGCCGAGCCATTTTTTTGGTCCTTCGAGCCGGATATATTAGGAGTATAGCTAGGTGCTATAACTGCCTAGGTATAGCGGTATAACGTATAAAACGTAAATGAATCCGACTCGTATGGATAAAAAAAAATGGTTCGGCTTTACACCGAAACCGTAAGGGGGATAGGCGGATCAGAAAGGCATTGCAAAGGTTCCGTATTATTACTATTTCGCGATTTATTCAACCTTTGTTTATTGATAACTTCGTAACCGCGGTTAATTCTCTTAGGAATTTAAAATTAGAAGATCTTTCCGACTTTATGTTGCTTCAACTCGCTTTAAAAAAGTTTGACACTGATACAATTCGCGCATTCGAGATGACGGAACGCAATAATAAAATACCTACACTAGATAGTTTTATTTCGTTCATCAAAGATCAGTGTCGAATATTTCATAATACGCAGTCTGGTTCACCTGGCCCGTCTAACACTAACAACAACAAACAAAGGTTGAATAAATCGCGAAATAGTAATAATAACTCAGTCCCTAATCCACAATCTTACGTAACATGTTCGGAATCTAATAGTAATAATTCACAGAAGTGTCTGTGCAGTAATATAGTGCACGACCATTACTATAAGTGTCCCACCTTTAATGATTTAAATCCAATTGCTCGTTTTAAAGGCGTAAAAGATAACAAAGCTTGCATTAATTGCTTAAGCATAAAACATAAAACGAGTAATTGTTCCAGTAGAACGAGATGTCGCACGTGTAAACAAAAACATCATACACTGTTACATTTGGATAAAAATAACCGGTTGTCAAGCCAAGCCGCTAACCTTGACACACTCGCGCCGCAGGTGCAGCAGACCACGGTAGCTGCGCCTTCCGCGTCTGAGGGCGAAGTATCGTTGTGTATGACATCCATTGCGCGGGCGACGCGCACGCGAGGACGGCACTCGCGCATCTATAATGATCCGCGCAGGGCCAAAACGCAGTGTACGGCGTCTAACACGGTACTGTTGGCGACAGCACAAGTTATCGTATATGATGTTAATGGGTCGCCGCACATGGTACGTTGTCTGCTAGATAGCGCATCTCAGACCAATCTAATAACATCGGAATGCTTCAAACGCCTCGGATTATGGAATAACTTTAAAAATACTAACTCAACCGTCAAAGGGATAGGCGGATCAGAAAGGCATTGCAAAGGTTCCGTAGATATTAAAATACATTCGCGTTTTAATAGGGACATTAATTTTAACATTTCTTCGCTTATCGTGGAGCGTATCACGGACGCATTGCCGAACGCTAATGTAGACGTAGCATCACTCACTCATCTCGAATCATTGCCGCTAGCCGACGCGGAGTTTGCGAATCCGGCAGGCATTGATCTTTTGATCGGAGCTTCAATATTTCCGCACTTGCTACTAACTAAAATAGTACGTAATGAGCGATATGATTTACTGCCCGCTATTGAGACGGTACTTGGGTATGTGATTATGGGTACCGTACCTACGTTACATACTTCTCATTGTATTACGTCTTGTTGTTGTTCTGCTCTACAAGAGATCAAGGTGGGTGCTAAAACTGTGTGTAAGATAAAGCACTAATTAGCTATGCTATGCTACGCTATGCTATGCTATGCTACGCTATGCTATGCTAAGCGACGCTACGCTACACTATACTATACTACACATCCGCTTTGTATATAGATGACATTGCCTGTAATGTCATACCCGCTCCGCTAGCAATTTCGCTTTGTGAAGAGCTTATTCAGCTTTTCAAGCGAGGCCAGTTTGATCTTGTCAAATGGACAAGCAACTCTAAGGAGGTTCTCGCATGCATACCAGATTCTCATAAGGCTTCTCCAGACATTGAGTTTGAGAAGTCTGTACCGCATAAGGTTCTCGGTTTACGCTGGGACAAATCCTGCGATAGTTTTCGGTTTGACGTCTCACCACCAGATGATAAGTGCACCAAACGCACTATGCTGTCCACAGTGGCTCGACTATGGGACATAATGGGTTTTGTGGCTCCCACAATTTTGTACGCCAAGCTCTTGATCAAAGAGCTTTGGCTATCAAAGTGTGAGTGGGATGAAACACCCCCTGACCATATTGTCGCCGCTTGGGGCCAGTTTTGTATTGAGCTTACCGCGCTCAATCAAGTTACCATTCCGCGTCATCTTGGGTTGGTAGATGGATGTACCATCAACTTGATAGGTTTCGCTGACGCCAGCGAGCGTGCTTACGGCGGAGTCGTATATCTGCAAGTCCGCATTGGTTCTAACTACTCGGTGCAGTTAGTTTGTGCCAAGTCTAAGGTCTCGCCTGTTAAAACCGTTTCAGTTGCGAGCCTGGAGTTGTGCGCGGCCCTTCTGCTGTCTCAGTTGCTCCGCAAGGTTCAAGACACAGTTTTGCCCCACTACCCCATTAATAAATTATACGCATTTTCCGACTCCAAAGTAGTGCTCGCTTGGATTCATTCTTCTCCTCATCGCTGGCAGACTTTTGTCGCCAACCGCGTTAGCAAATTGATTGAACTGGTTCCTGCTACTTGTTTCAATCACGTCGCGGGTATTGAGAACCCCGCAGATTGCTTGTCTCGTGGTGTCACTCCACTTAACCTTCTGCATCATCCATTGTGGCGTCGTGGACCTTCTTGGATCTCCCATGATCCGTCAGAATGGCCCATGCAACCCTTTGACCACAGTGCAGAAGACGAAGATGTACCCGAGCGGAAGTCTGTTTCTTATCCCGTGATTGCTGAGGTTGCGGAGTCTCCCATCTATGCACTCGCACTACGCATGTCATCGTGGTCTAAGTTACTCCGCGCCATCGTTTATGTCTATAGGTTTCTTAGGCACCTACCTAATGAGACTTTTGTATCAAGTACTGATCTGAAATTAGCAGAATGTAAGTTACTACGAGCTGTACAAGCTGTTCATTTTAGTAACGACATTCAAAATTTAAAGCACAATGTACCTTGTTCTCCCGCTATCCTTAGACTCAAGCCGTTTCTCGATGAACATGGCGTCATACGCGTTGGGGGTCGTCTGTCAAATTCGGATGAACCTTATAACTACAAACATCCTTGTATTCTGCCGCGACATGATCATGTTGTCGACCTTCTTGTTGATTTTTATCACAAGAAGCACCTCCATGCCGGTCCGGAGTTGCTTATGTCCTTACTTAGGCATAAGTATTGGATTTTAGCCGCTCGACGAATAATTCGTCACAGAATACATAAATGTAACGTCTGTTTCAAATTTCGTCCGCGCCCGACTTTCCCTCCCATGGCCGATCTCCCTAGCCAGCGCGTCAACCAGGTTGCTAAAGCGTTTACACACACCGGTTGTGATTACGCAGGACCACTGCAGTATACGCCAGTGCGTGGTCGAGGTGTTAAAAGCCGTAAAGCCTGGCTATGTATTTTTACATGCTTAACGACGCGCGCTACGCATATTGAAGTTGCGACAGATTTAAGCACGGTGTCATTCCTGGCAGCCCTTAAACGATTTCTCTCACGGCGCGGCCCTATACAGTGTTTGTACACGGATAACGGCACTTGTTTTGTGGGCGCAAGCTCTTATTTACGCGACCTTTATAAGTTTCTCAGGGAAGAATATCGTACTCGTCTTCAGGAGGAACTTTCCATAAATCATATCGACTGGAAGTTTATTCCACCAGCATCACCGCATTTCGGTGGATGTTGGGCAAGCATGGTCAAAGTAATTAAAACGCATCTCTTCAAAGTTATAGGTCAACAGATCCTCTCTTACGAAGAGCCTTTAACTGTCCTTGCACAAGTCGAGGCACTGATCAACTCGCGTCCGCTTCCAACTCAGTGAGATCTAGCCTGAAGTTGGACCTACCTCTTAGTTTAAGTATTTAGTTAGTAGTTTTCACTATTATTGCGTTTGTAGTTTTCGCTAAAGTTAGTTTAGATTAATTTTATTGTCATATCGCTGTCTTAGCCTATTGATGGGTTATGCGGTAGTACACCCAACATAGCTAAGTTCAATTCTATTTTTTTTAAAGGCAACCCTTTAGGGCCGGGGGGATATGGTAGCGCCATCTACCTTCCTATATATAACTAATCGCATCAAGATCAATCGTTCCACGTCTAGTGCGAGCGATACCATATTTCCGTCCCGCTCTATCCCACTCCCTGGAAGGGAACTGCCTTCGCCTGATTCGTCGACGCGAGTGACAGTCTAGATCATTCCGCTCGCTAAGAACGTCGTCTCGATACCGCTCCGCGCCGCACCGCTGTATGTGATTTACCGCTTCCACCAAGGAAAACCCGCTCGTGAGTGAAGTGAAAACAAGCAGCTGCATCACGAAACCACCAGGAGGAAAAGAAACGAAGAAGGCTGTATAAGGTAAGTGCCTTCCATCCTTGAAATATCCTATACCCACTCAATCACTTCCTCCCGTATCCCTCTCCTCTTCCCTTATTCCTTTCCAGGCGGCGAAGAACCGCTATCCTCTGAATACAGTCCATTTCCTTCTCCAAGTCGCCTACCCTAATCGGTTTCGGTGTATCGCCGAGCCAGGAGGAGTATGGGAACGAAAACTGTGACACGAGAATTTTATATAAGGTAAACGCGGGTGAAGTCGTCATACCCCAATAGTCGACAATTAATCTAAAAACTTGTATATTTTTTTCTACTGAACTTAAAATGGGCCGGTTTATATGGAAACATATTGTTGGTAACATATTGCACAATTGAAATGGCAACACTGAGTTTTAACAGATATGGCGTCGGAGATATGTTAGTCGAAACGTGTGTGCCCTAACAAAATCGTTTTTTCGTGAAGTTCAGCTGTCAAACGTGAAACTCAGCACGGGGTTTTGTGTTTTGATTTACATAACTCCAGTGGGGTCTGCGGTAAGTTTCTTTGTTTAATGAGTTAGTTAAGTTTATTTGCTAACGATGTAATATGCAATTTGGAATACTTTTAACATAGAAGATATATTTTTTTAATGAGACATCTATTGGTACTTTAAAACTCCCATTTGACCCAAAACCCGTCATTTTTAGAATTATTATGACGACTACTGGGACATGCTCAATAGTTGCACCTAAACTCGTCATAATGAAGATATTTTTTTGTGTTTTACAGGTCAAAATGCGAATAAATAGCTAATATCGGGACTTTTACAAAATTGTTAACTCTCTTGTACAAACATATTTAAGGTTTAGACTACATTTGTTGATAAAATTGCGTTACTTTTAAGCTTTTTCTTAGGGGTATATTTTACTCTGCTGGTTCTAGATGCACGTACGTAGTCATGTTATTCGATTCAATTATTTTGTTTCTTAATGGTTTAAACCCCCTGTTTTCTATATGCACTTTCTACGTGCGTTTTTTGTTAGGTATATATTGGCCGCTGTAGGCCTCCGCCATTCGATTAAGGACACGCGATACATATCTACCGCTTTGGGTACAAGTAGGTCTACCACTTGCCTTTGCTTCTACTACGCTTGGACTACAATACGTCGCAAGCAAAAATTGACTGTTAAGAACAGTCAATTTTTGCTTGCGACGCATTACACTATGCTTTTTGTTCGAAATAACTGCATGTCGTCACGCGTATTGTACCGCGTCTTCCTAACGTCTCTTAATACCGCCTGTATAAAAATTATGTCATTCAACTAGTTTTGACGTAAACATTATTAAAATCAGTTTTAAAACTAAGATGACATAGGTTCTGTCGCTGCCACTTCGTTGCTTGTCGTATTCGATATTGATGGGTAAAGAGTAATCTTAAGTAATATTTTTTTATTTGATAGTATGTACCTAGTGATTGCATGATCGTCATTTTAATTACAGATCATGACTGAAAGAAACTACAAGCAAGAGGACCTTTTAAAAGCCATAAAAGCTGTAAATCAAGGGGCCACAACATCAGATGCAGCAAGAAAATTTAAAGTGCCAAGGACCACATTAAATGACAAGATTAAAGGGCGTAGTTTAGTCGGCTGCTCTAATGTTTTAACTCCAGAAGAAGAAGAACATTTAAAGAACTGGTTAATTTTCATGGCAGACAGTGGTTTTCCTGTAACATCAGATCAGTTATTAGATAGCGTCAAATTATTAATTACCAAATTCAAACGTAGTAACCCATTTACTAACAATAGACCAGGTCGACATTGGTTCGAGTCATTCATAAAGCGTCACCCTGTAGTGGGTCGGAGGGTGTCCCAAAATTTGACACAATCTCGAGCATTAGTCACGGAAGATGATGTTCGGACCTGGTTCAAAGAAGTTCAGGATTACTTTTGTACTGCTCAGCTACAGCCAACTTCTGAAGACCCGCGGAGAATTTTTAACTGCGATGAGAGCGCCTTTTTCTTGTCCCCCGCTGACAACCGAGTCTTAGCGAAACGTGGGTCTAAAAATGTTTACAATATAATACCAAGTGGAGAAAAAGAGTGCGTAACAGTTCTCCTAACAGCCAATGCATCAGGTGAATTGGCACCGCCGATGGTTCTTTTTAAGCTTAAGTCAATCCCTCACAAAATTTCGACTTCAGCACCCAATGATTGGGGATTAGGGCACACAAAAAGAGGCTGGATGACTGGCGAAGCTTTCTATGAATATATAGCAAATGTGTTCTACCCTTGGGTTATAAGAAGTGGCATCCAGCTGCCGATAATATTTTATTTGGATGGCCACTGCTCTCATACGACGCTACCATTGAGCAATTTCTGTAGAGAAAATCTAATTATACTCATCGCGCTCTATCCAAATGCTACACATATTCTTCAACCCATGGATGTAGCAGTATTTAGGCCTCTCAAAAGAATATGGAAACAATCTGTATATGATTGGCGCAATGAGAATCACTTTGTAAAACTAAAAAAGGAAAATTTATGTCCCTTGTTAAACAAGACTCTCAAACAATTAAACAGAAATTCTATTGTAAATGGATTTCGTAAATGTGGGCTTTCACCATTTGACGCTAATAACGTTGATTATACTAAATGTGTCACCAAAAAGTTAAGCCAGTCCACCCAGAAAACCAAAACAGCTGATAAAGTTTCCTTGTCCGACAAACATAATCACATAAAATTTTTTGAATCTCAGATCAGCCCCAGGACACTTAAAACTTTCTATGATAATAGAATGTCAACATGGAATGGTGAAAAATCGTTGGAGGGATTGTTCACTGTCTGGAAGTCTATGGTTACTCAATTTTCCACTAGTTCTGAAGACGACTGTGATAAGGAGAATACAGATATCGAAAACGCAAATGTGCAAAAAACCTTTCCTATTAGTAATAGAGTTGAAGATGATTTAAGTAATTATACGATTGGCAATTTTAGATTAAGTGAAATAATGGACTATTCGTTAAACGATGTTCCCGAATTTAATTTCACAAATAAATCAGAAACTGAAGGAAAGGTAGAATTTTTTGAAGTTGTTAATGGAACGCTTAACCAAATAAATCCTCAACCATCTGTCACAAACAATACAGAAATGCCAGTATTTTTAGAGCAGATGCCAAATTTTAAATTACATCAAACAGCACCTCCAGTCATCCCAATATGGGATATAATTCGGACAACAGGTTCAGACCCTATTTATTTAAAGCCTCGCAATACAATTAAAACTAATGTAACATCGACGGTAACATCCACTTCCATATCAAGCACTTTTTCTGGAATTTCGGAAACTACTCCTCCACATGACGACAC
Organism: Euclidia mi; assembly: GCA_944739405.2. Classification (NCBI taxonomy): domain Eukaryota; kingdom Metazoa; phylum Arthropoda; class Insecta; order Lepidoptera; family Erebidae; genus Euclidia; species Euclidia mi. The sequence goes on from OX123184.2 coordinate 69,239,253, forward strand.
AAATTATACACCAACCATGTCGCAAATACAACCACCTCGAACTATTTATTTGACGCCTCGCAGACAATTATCGCCTATTCCATGTCACAAAATCACATTTCCTGCACCTTCCATAAAAAAACCAAAAGTGACATCGACAGTAACATCATATTCTATGCCAGATACTGTTGCGGGACTTATGAATAACACGACACAACACGATGGAACAGATTGCAATTTAACAGAGTCACAGCCACAGCCAGCTGCTAAGATGTGCTATGATAATCTTACGATACCAACGCCTTTTAAAGATGTTTTATTTTGGCCACCACCTCAACACCAGACCCCACAGACCATACCAAAAATAAAAAAGCCCAGTGTTATAACCTCAGACCGGTGGCAAATCTTCGAACAACGAAAGATTGATGCCAAGATCGAAACGGAAAAGATAAAGAAGAAAAGAGTCGAAGCAAGAAAAATTGGGAAAGCTAAAAGAGCGCAGACAGCAGGAAGCAATAAAGCGAAAAAAGAAAGCAATAAAAAATTTCGGTGCAAGAAGCCAAAAACGAAGATTGGTTCTGTCGATTGTGTCAAACAAGTGCAGAAATGGATATGATACAATGTCTTAGTTGTTCAATCTGGTACCATACAACTTGTGCAGAAATAGATCCAACAGAGAAAATATTTCATTGTGTCTATTGCACCGCCCAGACATAATTATTTTTGGAATATGTTAGTGTAGCTTTAACATAAAAATGTTTGCCTAGATAATTGCATGTTGAGCTTCACCTGGAAAATTGCATGTTGTTAAAATATTTAATTGTTTTTTATAGTACAGGGTTTTTTATTTGATTTACTGCTAGTCAATTTAAACACTACTGTGTAATATTATTGTATAAGTCAAAAGTAACACTTAGTTTAGGTACCTGTTTTCTAAAGTCTGATTTAAGTTTACATTGCGGACTGATTATAAATAATTAAGATTATTATTAGATATATTATTGTTGGGTTTGAACGTTTAGTTGTAATCATAATTTGGTTTGGTACCTTTAAAACAGATTTTGAATTCAAACTCTCTATAGAGATTTTTGCAAATCGTACTTATCATGCGCTAAGCAGTTCAGAAGTTTTGATGAATGACAATCTTAACTACATATTAATGAATGTTGTAAAGTTATAGAAATGAATGTGGATTTTATTTTTTGTTAAAACTGATTATTTTATTAGGTATAAGAGAACTGATTTTACAATGTAAGTATTTTATACACATAATAATTTTACTCGTGCTACATATGCACATGACTGCATGATTATTATGATTAAGAAATATAACATTTATTTTATAGACTGATTTTCAAGTGATTCCAAGCGTTTGATTTTAGGAATATAAATTAAAATGCAACCATCTGTTTTATTGAATACCTGCTCTTCTAAAAGATTATAACCTGCTATTCTAAATAGGGATTTGGTTTTCTATGTATCTACCTAATGTTTCAAAGGCACAAGCATGCTTAACAAATTCAAGCACAAAAAAATGTACTTATCTTGAACTTTATGCTCAAGAGCAGAGAGTTTATATTATCATTAAAAGTTGACGAGTACTGGGAATATTTGACGAGTATCCGTACAAATCAGACGACTATTGGTACAAATCGACCTTTTTTTACTTTTGCCCTAATAAATATTTAAATCCATCAAAATGATTTAAAAAAAATTGTTACTTAGGATAACGAATAAATTCTCTATCACGTCATGCAAAAATTGTCACTGTCTATTAAATATTTAACACACAGTAGCGCTTCAAAGTCAGTGATTTCCGAAATCCGACGAGTATTGGTACGTTTACAAACCCTTAAGATCGGATCGAGCAGCGATAGCTGAGTGGAGAGATCGACAGACTGCAGAGTGTCTTGGGTTCGAATCCACGGCATGCATCAATGACTTTTCGGAGTTAAATGCGTATTACATTGTTAATTATCGCTTGCTAAATGGTGAAGGAAAACATCGTGAGGAAACCTGCATGTCTGAGAGTTCTCCATAATGTTCTCGAAAGACATGTGAAGTCTGCCAACCCGCACTTGGCCAGCGTGGTGGACTATGGTCTTACCCTTCTCATAGTGGGAAGAGGCCCGTGCTCAGCAGTGGGACAGTATAAAGGGCTGATGATGATTAAGATCGGTACAAATCTCTCGCTAGCGCCTAGATACCTAAATCAAATACTTATTGCCCACATTATTAGGACTCTCATCGGTGTTTAGAAATATTCTCCATAGGCTTAATTTTATCTGTGAATGTGTCATCGTCATCATGTCAGCCTAGAGACATCCACTGCTGGACATAGGCCTCCGCAAGGTTCTCCACACAGACCGATTTAGAGCCGCCCGCATCCAACCGCTTCCCGCGATCTGTGAACGTGTTTTCTGCGTGAAAGCTGAAAGACCGCAGTTTCGTGTGCGTGGTTCCGCTACAAAGGAAGTTTTTGTTATGTGAAGCAACATACGAGCATCACACAAACACAAGTGTTCGTATGACGTAGCCATATGTGTGTCGCGGTAGGTGTACACTTACATTATAATAATACCAGCCCGCACGTTGTTACATGAATTATTTTGTGAAGAATGGCTGTACTTTATTACATGAAAACAAATGTTCCACTTGCTTCTGCACAGTGATCGCTGCATCGCAACAGTAAAAAAATATTCGTTGTTTATTTATCCTTTGTACCTAATGGTCAAAGTTTTCGTTTTAATTAAGACCTCAAAAGCCTTACATTCGAGCTTAAGTTTGATGAAAAACCAATCAGTGAACAATCGAATCCACAGATTTGAATAGAAAATTATTTTGTTTTCAATGACTGCGAAAATATTCAATTAAATAGTTTCAGTGCTTTTTGAGGGACTAATATAAGATATCTCAGTTGTAGATCGATGCCCTTATTCATCATGTATTGTGTAATTCACATGATGAATAATGGTGTACCTATGGATTGGTCGATGAAATTAGACTCATCTATACGTTCTAATTTATGTTTATAATAACTGACCCTAATTTGTAATTATTTCGTATTATTTATCAGATTGATTAAATACTAGAGAATGCCCGCAGCTACGCAGAGGGAAATATCTTCTTGGTGAACTCCAAGAGGTTTCCCGAAACTCCTCCGGGATCCGGACAAACCGGATAAGTTTAAAAAACTGTGCGGGCGTAGCTGCGGTCGTCTTCTAGTTTAATAGAATATATTTAGTTCGATTCGAATTATGATTACGGAGAATTTACTTCATCATCATTATCTTGCCATGGTCCCAATTTATTTGGGGTCGGCGCAGTATGTCTTTCGCTTCCATACTTCTCTGTCACCAGTACGGAGTCCACCTTACGGAGGATTTACATAACTCAATAATTTTACTCTCAGTTTATTTCATGTGCCTATCATTGGCTAATATCGCGATCTGAAAACAGTAAGTACTGTTTTCAGATCGCGATATTAGCCAATGATAGGCACATGAAATAAACTGAGAGTAAAATTACAGGGATGTTGCGGATGCAGATTTTGCCACATCCGCGGATGCGGATTTTTGCATACCCACATCCGCGGATGCGGATGCGGATGTGAACATAATACCAATGCAAAATTAGCTTTTTATAGTAATAGGCGGCAAACGAGCAGACGGATCGCCTGATGGTAAGCAATTACCATCGCCCGTGGACACAAGCAACATCACAAGAGTCACTAGCCCGTTGTCGCCCCTTGGGGATGGGAAAAGGGATAGGATGAGGAGTGGGATGACGGAGAAGGAATAGGGAATAGGGCCTCCGGCACATTCACTCACCGAACGAAACGCAACACTTTAGGTACTGTTAATTTACATCGATTTTCTGAGAGAGGGTAGTACTCCATAGTAGAGTAGGGTTACTCCACAACGGTTCGTATATTAATCCTACGATACTAAATAACTGTTCACTTGTAACACTAGCTGGTGGTGCTGACAAGAATTTGCATGCTATTTTAGATATAAGCTTGAACTCGCTTCGATTATCACTCCACCACTTAAGTGGATTCTCATTTAGACCGATTCGCTTTTTATTGCGGAAAGCAAGTAACTCCTTAGAATTGCGCCAGGGCTGACAATTTCTGATGTTTCTTGTGTCTCATCTTCACTTGATGAATCGAGCATCATGGCAAGATCACTCTGTAAGCAGCACTGGTGTCCTGCACTGTGACTGACATCCGCATTCGCTGATGCTCCGCATCGATTTATGCGGATGCGAATGCGAATGCAGATGTCTGAATTGAAGCGGATGTTCCGCAATTGCGGATGCGGATATTCGCAACAACCCTGGTACTTACCTATAATTCTAGTTCTGTACATAGGTACTAATGTAAACAAATACATAGATTAATGATGGACCTTAAATTGCCAGGTATCTGAATGTTTACATATTCTGATCAAGTATGTGAATAACTTTTACTTACGAACGTTATGCAAGTGATAAGCAACTGCTTAGGTAAAGACTTCGTGAGGTAATCTGCATGTCTGTAAGACCTTCGTTACGCTCTTTAAGATTTGTGAGGAATTCCAACTCGTAATCAGTCAGTATGGTAGTTTACGACCCAACACTTTTCATAAAGAGAGGCCTGTGCTCTAATACATTCATCTCTACTCTTCACTTTGAAATATAAAAAAATCTGTCAAAGAATTTTCAACAGCAGCCAGTCTGTTGAATGTAATTTGAACCTAGTTCAAAGTGCGTATTTATCAGTATGTGATCATTGCAGGTACTTGTAGCTATAGGTCCAAATATGCAGTAAAAAGTTAGTCTTATATAAATAATCTGGATTTCTTTGTTGTACTCACCTGACTTATTATGGTTGATCTAGATATTCCAAAGTCCCCTTGCTGAGATCTGAGACGATTTTGACAACGTTGATTTTAAATTAAATACAGCATGAATTCTTTACAAAGCTCAGGAGACAAAGGCTTCACTTTGTGCTTTATTATTTTATTAACGTGAAAATGTTGTCCTTAGTTTTTCATATTGCGAGGCATGACATGATTTAACAGGGATTAGGAACTGTCCGAGCAAAGTGAGAACAGTTTAATTTTAAGCTGTGTTTGCAAGTTGGTGTCCGAATTGTTTGGCAATAAGCACGGGGGCCTGAGAGCGGCGAGGCGCGGCGAGGCGAGGCGCATCAGCTCGGCCGCATAGTTCGCAGAGCGCCTCGGGTGGAATGTCACTCTCACTCTGCCCCACCTTTTCATACCCTACCTTTTCTCTACACAACTTGTAGCTGTATAGCTATGCACGCCTTTGTGCACACACCAACTTTACATATTAACCCTTCGACGCCTCACACAACACCCCGCCGATCGATAAATATGTACTCGACCCATAAATGATACAACCGTTTTATTTTATAAAGATATTTTATTAAACATTTTTTTCTGTAAAATAGATTAATTAAAACTGACATTTACAACAAACAACTATAAAATTCTTTGTATTATCTCGCTAACACTAATTACGTTAATATGTAGGTCCTGTTTTATATTTGGAATTCTCTAGTATAGCCGAATGAATGCATTGACAGTTCTCGCACGGTGGCGACTTAGAGATAATCAAACGATTACATTTGAACACGTAGCATATCGTATCACACGAGGTTGGGAGGGGATGCGGATCGCAATTAAACTAATACGTACATTTAATTGTCGATACACATATTCGCAACGAGTAGTTGCGGAGCGCTAGCTTCGTGCCGTCACACGGCGGATTTGCAGCCTGTCGCAATCTCTGGATTCCCTTTGTTTATGCGTGGCTGGCATGTTTCGACACGGTTGTTTGTTGCCAAGCTTCTAGCGAACATTTACTCGGCGTCGCTTTCGATTCGTAAAAATATATTTACGATGCGCGCTGAACGATTTGTGACAGGCTGAAAATTAGCAATATGTGGGGCACACATACACGCCTAGCTCACATTAAACATTATATTCGTAACATGGAACAGCAATGTTCGCTTAGTGTTCTCCTACTACCATCAGCCTCAAATATTACTCTTTCTATTGTAGTAAGGTTATTTGGTCATCATATTGGTTTATGTCCATATAATTGACAAAAAAAATTACATCAGGGATTAGAAGCCTAATTAATATAATATAATATAGTATAATGAAATAAATTATTACGTTACATAGAAATATTAAATCCGGATTATTTCAGCAGCACACAGCTTCGAATACATTAACAGAGCTCTGAGGGAAAGTAACCTATTAGGTTAACTAAACACCTTTTTTATGAAATTATATGCGTGTAGAGCAGTTCTAACGTTTAATCTCCCGTCTCTATTGATGTTCAAAAGAAAATAGTCCCAGTACCAGTTTTAAGCAATGAAAGAATAACATCCGGTTCATTCAGTAGAGAGATGATTGTCTATGAACGTTTGAAAATAAAAAAATACAAACGATTTGAGATTAGAATTCAAATTAAATTACTTTTTATTTTTGTGTCGGATCTTAGTGGGACTTCCGTATTTATCCAAGGAGGTTTGCGCGATATTTGTAAAATGATTGACTGAAGCTGAAGGAAAGAAGTTAATAGACTTGTTACTATCTGTTTTGCTTCAAATTTTACTAAAGTTTCTCTTACACATTTTTGATAGTCTAATAAATGTTATTTTAAAGTCTTCTCAAAAATTGATACTATACCAACAAAGTAGCTTTTATTGTAACTGATTTTGACTAAAATCCGTTTTGGTAGTAGGAAAACACTAAGTTGGCGATTCGGGCTGCGTCCTACTTTGGCCTGTATGGCTGCGATTTGTACAAATGCCAAGAAGTCAATTATCTTACAGTACATTATCAATGTTGAGTGGTAATGAACTGTAAGATAATATTACAACAAGAGTCAAAAGTTAATTTCAGCAGTTCGGTATACAAATAAAGTCTATAAAATAGTTACTCAGACAGATTCATACATAAAGTGAGTGGATGTATTACTCATTTAGCCGCCATTTTGAGCTGCTTGTGTGCACTTGTCGCGTAGTTAATCGCAGCCACAGAGGCAGCGTGTGCTCACGCCAGCCTCGAAGAGCACAGCCTTCGTCGCAGAACGCTAACATATTTATATTATAATATACTAGCTAACCGCTCACATCAAGTGCATTGAAGTCGATGTTTAAGTACGACATAACCATCGGAGCGTCACACTGATTCTGCAGCTCTATTTACCCACAAGAATATTCTCGCCATAAGGATAATTATCTACAACAACTACTATACAAAAAGCTCTTATTCTTAACAGATTTTAAGCGCAGTTTCGAAAGCTCTTCTTGATTAGAGTTGAACAACTGGGATTGTATAATACACAGTAACTCAAAATGATTGTGCTGAAGCATCAGTGAATACCGATTAGTGTGAGACAAATCCAAAGAATAATATTTATACTTGAGTGTATTGTACTGTGTTGAGAGTAATGAAATAATACTATATTGTGCTCTTTGATAAAATTATAGGCATTATATAATATGTATAAATGGTACTAGTATCCATTAAAGACACGTCATTATTATTAATAATACCTATTAAATATATCATCAGGTTTTGATAGCTAAAGGTATTATCTATAACTTTTATATCATATGGGCGTTAGATTACTTCATTGTGCTTATTATGGCACTGTTTCCACACCACCAAATATTAACATTAAATCTATCATATTTACTAAAGAAAGAAATCTAACTCGCCCTTATTGTATTGTTGATTGTTCCCGATTGAAGTTGGTACGTTTATTATAATATTGTATCGCATACTACTCAGTATACAGTACACAGTTATGTGCTACCGAACTACAAACTTCCACCCCTAACCGCCACATCCCCCGTTGTTCCCGCGAGGCTAAATCATTAGCGAATATCTTAGCAATATTAACTTAATCGTTCATTACAATATAACCCGTGTTTAAGTGTGTATTAAGTAGGTACATCATTGGCATTGCAAATTATATTTCTTCCTTTAGTTCCATACAATTGAAGTCTTAACATATAAGACAATTGCATATATTAACTATCGTGGATTATTGACTTTCTGTCTTTTACATCCTATCCGATACGATTCAACAAATAACATTTTCATTCTTTTACTATTTGTTCACAATTTCACATTGGCTACCTACACGTCCTTTTCGTCACTCTCAAATTCTCAATTCGCAAACGAGTAACTTATCTATGTCTATGTATATTCTCTCAGTTCACATACCGATGCGTCACAGCCGTGCGTGCGTGTAAGGGCAGTTTGTGCGTTCACAGAGCGAGTGCACGAGGCGGCGCGTGCGCGGCTCACGTGGGCCGGGGGGAGGCGGTGCTCACCGGCGGGGGCGCGCGCGTGCGATGCCGGAGCGCGGCCGGCTCGTGAGGCTCGTCCGGCTCGGCGGGCTCGGTGCTGCTGACGGGCTCCGGCTCGGCGGGCTCCTCGGGCGGCGCGGCGGCCGGCCGCACGTTGTCGAGCCGCGGCCGCGGCGAATAGCGCGGCGTCAGCGCAACGCCGACGACTGGGTGCGATTTAAGACTCCCGCCTGGTGGTCGTCGAACATCATGCGCTCGTTCTCCTGGCGCACTGCGGACAAACACACCACCGGCTTAATCATGGTTACAATGCGTGCCACTCTAGGGGCGGATATTGCAGGGGTCACATCCCTACACACTCGGTACCTTCCTACAGCTACGGTGAGGTGGGCGTTTCGCCTAAGGTCGGTTAGGTGGTTTACCTACTGGTCAGAAGTCACACAGAAGTAACTCAATCTAATAAGGAAAGTACACAAATGGAATTGTGATATTTATTTGCTAGTTGTTTCAGGTTCAATACTCTAGGGGTGACGTGTGTACAAGGGAGCGACGTCTTATGTTGCTGATTACAGCCAATGTTAGATTTGTGAGTATATTAGAAATACAAGCCGGCACGGAAACTTAATTGTTACGTGACCTCTATTGTGTTATCTAACCTACAGATAAATAAGTACCTAACGTTTTTTTTCGGCGACGCGCGACGAGATTAATTTGTGGATGTAAGAATAATGATCAATCCGTTGAGCTGAGTTTGTGACAAAACTATTGTTGTGTGTTTCGTAAGTATGCAGTACCTAGTGATCGTTTCCAAAGGTAGAATAGGTGTAGAATATATGCAGTGCCTAGTGATCGTTTCCATAGGTAGAATAGGTGTATAATATAAGAGATATTGCTTACTTGTAACCTAGTAAATGAATCGTACATTTTATGTACTAAAGTAAAAAATTACCTACCTGGTGTCTATGTGTTGGTGAATTTGGGATTACTTTTAATTGTCGCTGTATAATACGAAATACAGACAACTATGTAATAAATAGAAATATACCCATGTTTTAAACTGTTTCCTAATTTGTTCTGGTTAATTTGTTCTGATACAAGTTTTTGTACTAGAGTCACGTCAGTAATCTCTTTAAATATAGTAACATCTTAATATTAGGACTCGTTGTGATGTAAATTGAGGTATAGTTTCTTTATCTTTAGAAATGTCTTTATCTTGACATGTAAGAAAACATTGGTAAAATAATAATACATTTCAAAATCGAGACAGAGAAGACGTAAGAAGATATAGATTCATTTAGAAAATTCATCCGAATGATCTATATAATCCTAATAACCACGGGAACCCATGCTAAAAAAAATATTTCGATTACAGTAACTATCTAAGTTTAGGTTATCTGAACACAAGCAAAGAAACGTACCCTATGAATAGCTTGTTTTCTTTATTGACATCATACTCTCATCAATAAACAAGTTTTAATAACATACATTCACGAGACATTGTTGACACGCCAAAATCATCACCAATTTAATGTAAGATTAATAAAACACTTGTGTGGTTATACATCTAATTAAATATCAATCTAACAAAATTAATGTTACAAGCCAGTTACGCCGTAATAGAAGAAGTTTTTCACGATAACAAAGGTAATACAGTTATAGCAAAACAAAGTACTGATTACAAAGGCTTTGTTTTAAAAGAGGGCAAACAACGGTACCTGATGCGTACACTAAACTTTGTCGGTAATATAATTAAATTTTAGAAGCAAAACATTTAGAACATTGTCTAACTCGCATTAGCATTGTTACACCCAATGATTCTATTTCGCAAATTATCCGAGTGTTACGGAACTAGTTAGACGACATTAATCGTCCTAAACAAATAGGACGCGAGTGGCTTAAGGCATGTTCAGATTGTTGAGAGTTTGACGCGGCGACGAGCGTTGACGCGCTTTGTTGCCTTCAGGCATTACCCTGACAAGGCCCTTCCTTCGTCTACCGGTCGGTACACATTGTCCACATAGAATGTTGTTACAAATAACAGAGTCAAAACCGACGTGGAACAAAAACTGTACACATTCGTGGACGTTGAGTATTACACTATCTGCTAGCTAGACGAATAGGTAATTCATTATCTTGTAAGAGTTTGAAATGCCGAGCACTGCGCACCAACCTAACTTTGTATAAACGGCGGTAAATTACAGCGACACGTGTGCAAGAGTGCCGTACAAATGTTTATCGACTGTTTATTTACCTTTGTGTTTCTAACTACACCATTCAGCGCACTTTAATTCTAAAAAAAGTTATGAGGAAGACCTCATAAGTTTGCCGGAAGCAGAAACAAATAGCTCTTCACAATACGGCTGCAAATTGTATTTTTTTTAGTAGCATTACACAGTTACTTAATGTGTTATGGTGTATAAGGACATTCTATTCTATGCAAGACAAGACAACTGATTTGAAAACGCTCGTCAGATTTTTGTCGTATGAAGATGGCCTAATGCCGGTAGCTGCCAGTTCTCGAGGGACACAACTGTTAAACATGTATACGTATTTTACTGTTCAAATCCTCAGAGAGATCTTTTTACACAGGTCCTTTAATCTGCCGTAGATTGATTGCACTGTTAAGAAATCGCAATCGGTCGTATTGCTGATAAATGTAATACCTATTGTGGGTTTTTCTATTTTGGTTTTAGTACGTTTACTATTAAGGAGGTAAAGGAGGTAAACGGGCAGCATTGAGTTTACCTACTACAGAGACTAGACACTGGTCAGTAGAGACTTGAGAAAGGAAACTCGTGGGCTAAACAGAACGTTACAGTAAGTGTATAACGACACATAACTTGAAAATGTAGTCAATAAATTGCGTTGTGACTATTCGTGCTGCACGATTGCCTGATTTTACTTATTTTAGTTGTAACCCTTTGATTTTTACTACTAATGTATATGCGAGTATTAAAAACCAGCTATACATAGTAAACCATTGTTAAGTTGAGTAAAATACGGAAAATATCGGTAAACGTTTTGAAGGTCCAACGAAATGAGTTGTCTTAATATTGACAAAATGAATACCTATTAGAAAACTGCTAATGATTTTATGCACGAAAGTTATAATCGTAGAAGGATTCCATTTACTGCGAAGCAAACATAATTATACCTCCGTCGATTCTAATTCTTTCTGCTTACAATGTTTGCCTGTCGGAACAAATCCTTCCTTCGCAATGACAAGAAACAACGCAGAGCACCAGCGACTTAAGTGCAAGTTGACAGACTTCGTACACGTTCCACGAGTTTTTGAAGTTGTTACCTCTCGACATCTTCCTTCATCGCTGAATTTGGAAGCCATTAATAATTATGATACTTGAAGTTAAAAAGGCATAGGTGCGAAGTTTTCTTAAGAACGTAAATGTTATACCAAAGCGGAAGGGAACATAATGTAACTTTGCATCCAAATTTAACACCTATTATTTTGGCTGCAAGAAGTTGTTACCACGCAGCGAGTTGTATGCCTCGGGTTCGATTACCACAAGAGGCAAGAGGATATAAACTTTTTTGATCCACAATGTGTATCCGTTATTTGTATAGTCATAAAATGTCTCTCTAAGTATGTGAATGTGATTTGTAAATATCCCAGTGCGGTAATAATACTTTTTAAATAATATTCTGCCACTTACGCACATCACCATCTAGTCACAAACTAAGCAGAGCTCGTACTAGGTATAGGTACTAACTAGACAATGGATAAACATACTTTTATACTTTTTTTTGTAAATACATACATATAGCACATAGAAACACCCAGACCAAGACAAACATCCATGTTCATGCACACAAATGTTTGACTTAAGCGGGAATCGAATCCGCAACCTTAGGCGTAGCAGTCGCTTACACTCCTGCTGCGCCAACCGATCGTCAAATCGTCGTCGGTGTATTCATTAGCAGTTTACACAAATACGAACAGACACTGAGTTACATATAATGCAAATTGAGGTAAGTAGGTACTATGCTAAGGAGCCGAACCTAGCTTTGACACTAACGCGTTTGGCGGGCCCTCTACCCAAACGCCAGTAGAACGTACAATCAGTTTCTTTGACGATAGCGAACAAGGAAATGTTTACGAAAGATACTCGCTGTTTACCTTTACCATGCAATTCCCGTGAAAAAATAGTACCGGTACCAATAATATATATGGGCGCAAATTAATATATAATGATTATATTGTTACGAAATAACTATTTGTGAACACAGAACTGAGAACTTCACTACTTTACAATATTAGACACTGTATTGGCTGCTTAACTGTTTTATAAATATTGGGTATTTAATTTATCGCTTAGTTATTAAGATAACTCCAGAAACTTTCAAAGTAAAATCAATTAGTATTAAATAACATTATTCTGACACTTATTTTTACGGTTATAAATAACATGCGTTTATATTTGCATCCTGTTGATAGCGCCATCTGTTGACAATGTTGTAAAGCAGCGTTTGGTTAATAAAATAAATTTGTTATCCGTGTAAAATAAATCATTTGGTGTTGAGCAAAATTCATTACAATATTAATGTCGATTTTTGATTAGTTTATAATTAATTGTATAGTAATTTCAATTATATGTTGTAAAGGAAGTGGCTGTTAAACATTAAGTGTAATGACGATTAGTTTATAAAAAGGACTGTACCTCGCATTTTAATTCAATTCTGTGCTAGAAATCGTCTGAAAATAAACCAAGCAATATTACGTGAGTGTTTTTATTATAATGGAGTCTAGACACCATAACCCTGGCGTATCGCCGACAGCAGCGGTTGGATAAACGCCCCCTAAGAGACTTCGGGATCTACGGTTGGCGCGAGAGTGATGGGTCTCTTGGCTTCGCCGCCATTACCAACGATGACCTGAAGACTGATGGGACAAGCGCTTTGAAGCCGTGTTTGGCCCTAGTCAACCCTGATCGGAGACCACACGGTGTGTCGGAGTTATGGCGAGCACGTCTACACTTCACGTGACGCCACGTGCGAGCGAGAGCGACAGAGCGACTACGACGGGGTGCACGCACCGGGGTGTGCTGTGGCGTGAACGCTTTTCTGCTTGGAGTGCTACCAGAGGTTGCAGATGCGGGTTGCTGATTCACTGACTAGAGGTATTTTTCCAGAGCTGATTTGATTAGTTTTTGAGAAACATCCTAATTTTATAATTATGGTGCTTACACGATTACCTACTGTCCCCGTAAGGATTACCAGATAAACATTATACAGTCGAAATTACGAACGTTACAACCCAAATAGAACTTACAGGCAACTGTTGTTTATCCACGTTTGGTACATATATAGCAGTGCTACTGTGCTTATAGTCATGTTATGCCTTCGGTTGCGGCTCTTGTCTCATGTCTGTTTATTAATCGTTAGGTCATGTCGGAAACTTTCTGTAAAACTTTCTTATCTACACAAGAAAGAGAAAATAGCTTTGTTGTTATGTGGTTCTACTAATATAATTATTAGTAAAGAACGGTATAACTGCCCTTTTCAAATTGAAGCTCTGATATAGACATACATACATACATAGACTCAAGCCTGTTTCCCCGAAGGGGTAGGCAGAGGCATATTAAATTCTGATATAGATCCATTGTATAAATTGCCTGATTTGCTTTCAGTTTAAATAAGCTAATCGATGTGCTGAATATGAATTCAAATGGTAGTCAATAGGTTATCTCAATAGTAAAACATTAAAGGAATCAAAACATTATTGATAGCCTTTGGTTACACATTACATAAGGCTAACTAACTGCATTACTTATAGCTAGTGAAAACGGCGCGATTATATGAAGCCTCTCTTGATAAATGACCATCCACCACAAAAATAATTATTTGCATAAAACCAGTAGTTTCACAGATAAGTGCATTCAACAAAACAAACTTCAGTTTTATTATATTAGTACAGATATATTCAGAAGGTAGATATAAAAATAAATTTGTGTTACACATTTTCAAAGCTAATATTTGTAAAGCTACAAAATAGTTTTATTATATATTTGTGGACTCTGTAGGTGATTTCATTTTAACATTATGTTGAAATTGTTACTGTCAACTTGCAGCTCAAGTTAAGATTATATAATAAGACAAGGGAACCCAACATATCTTAATATTTGTCGCTTAATTTTATACCTGTATAGAATGATATGTTCCGACCATGATAAGTCCTTGCTTAACCCAAACTACTGAAGCTAGAAACATGAGATCTGGACAGTAGATTTCTTTATGGACGTATGCACTCACTTAGGTTTTATAAAAGTCCATCTCTAAGCATTTTAGGTTGAAAGTCTTACGGCCGGTGACTGCTAATCTTTTATAAATAACAAGCCTTAGTGTTATTCGCTACGTGCGAAGTGCATGGAGGGGGTGGCTAAAACGATCGCAGCGCACGCCGTGGCAGAAATCCATAATTATTCGGGAAGTCAATTTGATTTTTGATTTGAATTTTGTCATAACAAATACATTATCTGATAATTTAACTCTTGATCTTAAATATTATCATCTTTGAAATGGGTCATAATTGTTGTTGTGTTGTGGACTGCAAAACTAACGGTAACAAATAGTCTGTGTAAATTCTATATTTTTCCAACAGTAGAGTGGAAATTAGATCAAAGAAAGATTAGATACGATACTTAATAAATAAATTATTTTTATTTGTTCTGTATTTTATGTGATATTAAATAATGTTTTATTTTTCAGTGTTGATGGCTCGCCATGGACTCCAAGACGTCACGACACAATTTGTAGTTAACGTTTTATTGGAGGCAAAAAATCTGACGTGCAAACAAGTACAAGTTATGTTCCTACGATGTTCCCTCAAATATATCGACAGAAGAAAGTTAGAGAGTCACAGGTGTTAGCTAGATATACACGTTTTATAAAACGTAGTACCACAAAAGTCTTAGATATGTAAGAGTAAGAGTTGAAGATGAAAATGAATTTAATCAAATCGAACCTCGTGTGGCTGATCAAGGATGCCAAATCGATCTGTTTTCTGAATCGAATTTAAAAGAAACAACCATTATTTGTAATAGATTCATTTACAGTGATCACTCTGATGCTGAAATCCAAGTGGATATAGCAACAACTTCAAAAATTGTAACAATTAATAATGCAAGAATGAGGATAAAAGCTGTTGCACTGACAAAATATTGTATGATAATCAATGTACCGAAACAAAAAGCCAATAATTTGTTGGTATTTCATCAATAAAAATGATCAAGAACTCCTAGATCTTGCTGGTGTGTCATGTAGCAATTTGCAGTTTTTAGTAACAAGATTAACTACAATTATTACGGTATTTAATGGAAACTGTACATTTTTACATAATAATTTATGTAAAAATGTACAGTTTCCATTAAATACCGACTTAATTTTTTTTATAAAAATGAAAACTGGCTTGACATTTTCAGCATTGAGTGTATTATTTGGTATACAGCAGAACCACAATCTCACGAATATTTCATTTGATCATACAAAATCTAGCTTGTGCAACTACTAATTTAATAGGCGGAATAGAGCCACCGTAGAAGCAACAATGACCAAGTGTTTCAGTACAGATTACATCAATACAAGAGTTATTATTGACTGTACTGAATTCCGAATTAAAATACCGCCAGCAGTGGATGACCGTTGGTAGTAAAAATACCACTTCGTCTTTTTATTTATCTTTAATTTACTATAATTACATACTAGAAAGCAATAAAATACTGATGTCATTATTTGGCATAATCCCGAATAGTTGCGCGTGGTAGGCGGCGCTATTGTCGTGCACGGTCTCAATACTTGGTAAATACAATTCATTTTATTTGTGAGTTCATTTGCAAAGTTAATTGCATCTATATTCAAGATCACAACCAGTGATAAACCAATAAAATTTAGTGCCAACCTTATTGCTTAGCTCTTGTGGGATACAAGACAGTTAGGAATATGATTATTAGGATAATGGTAAGTGGGTGTAAAGAACATGGTGTGATAATCCATATTATCTCTTTTCCCATTTAGCAGTATTTATTCTTGGCAAATAAAAGTAAATGTATGGACTACTCATGCTTTATTTCGTTGTGATTAGTCAGTTTAAATTTATTTATTCAGATAAACAATTATTAATTGTGTATGAATAAATAAGAATTACATTAGCAACACATGTTAACAGTTTAAAATAAATATTAACATTATTTAGAAAATTCCCTTAAATATAAAGTCAAATAAAACTATTGATATAAACTCACCACCATATTAACAATACAAACTGAGTGGAATCATTTTTAGAAATAAAACTGCACTACTCTTGCTTCGTAATATTGGTAGCTTGTAAATTTCTCTTTTATGGCTCAGTTGGCAAACAGTTCAACAATTCCACAGCTTGCACTATGCCTAAAAATATTCAATATTGGATTAAACATGTTCTTACATGAGTTATAATTATAGCACTAGTATTTTCGAAATCCTTGGATCTGCATGGTTTGAAATCATTTCATATTTATCACCAACAGTCCGACTGTTCACGGCTGAACATAGGCCTCTCTTTGTTCTTGCCATTTTGTTTTCCTGTTTGATGTTGATAAAACTTATTTTGAATATATTAATTTTATCAAAACTGCAAAATATGGGTATCCTGATAACTTTGCATTTGATTATCTAAAATAGCACTGTCAGACAGAATCTGAGACAATTCAGTGTCTTTTGTATTACTTTTGTATTACCTTATGCGTAAAATATGGACTCCAACACTGCAGTAGCAAAGATAACTATAGACCAATGCACAGGTTGAACATGCCTGATATATAGATATAGCTTAATAGACCGCACCACTTTGTAAGAGTAGAATTTTATTACATCTACAGTTACGAAGGTTCATGGAACTAATATTTGGGTAGGAAATGTTGCCCACCACCTGTCTTTTGAGTGTTGCAGGTTGTTGATGACATCCTAACAGATGACCTGACCTTGGTGTGAGGAGAGGATGGACGATCGGTCCTTTACTGATTGGTATGTATGGATGACGGTGGCCCGCCCTTTTGACGTCGGTGGTTTTGTGTGTGGGCTGCGCGCACACATGCCGCATGAGTACTGTACTGAACTGGAGTCAAGCATTGTTTGCTAACCTTTGTTGCTGATCAACATCGGCGACTGTATGAGCGGCTTGACCGTATGGGAGGAGGATTCGACAGATACCGATTTACGTGGGGGGTCCTCTACCTCCTCCACTGTCGTTGTTGGACCTATGTAATTGCATTGTATTGATATAACTGATCATGACGAACGATGATGATTATTTTATGTATATGCATTGATGTGTTTATGAGGCAAATTTTGCATTTATGTGTTTTGAGTAAAATTTTATTTTTCCTATCCAACATCCTTCCCAAAACGCTGGCTGGTCACCATGCGTATCCTTGATCCTGGTCTTGATGGCTAGATCCCGTGATGGGTGATGCCGTGTGTTGGCTAGATCCCGTGATGGGTGATGCCGTGTGTTGGCTAGATCCCGTGATGGGTGATGCCGTGTGTGGCTAGATCCCGTGATGGGTGATGCCGTGTGTAGGCTAGATCCCGTGATGGGTGATGCCGTGTGGGCTAAATCGACCCTATGTGGGTGATGCCTGTGTGCGCTAGATCCCTATGTCGGTTAATGCACGAGTTGGCTTAGCCACGGGTGATGCCACGAGTTGGCTAAGATCCCTATGTCGGTGATGCCAGAAATTGAAGGGTGAAGCCTTGTTTTTTAGATCCCGTGATGGGTGACGCATGCCTCAGGCTAAGATCCTATGATTAGGTGAAGCCTTGTAAATAACTTTTAGTTTATTATGTAATTTTTATATTCATTCATTTTGTTTGTTATGCTGTTTATTCTGTAACTGTTAAATAATCAGCGCGAGGAGCGCGCTGGATCAGAATGGCCGTATGGGCGCAAATTAATATATAATGATTATATTGTTACGAAATAACTATTTGTGAACACAGAACTGAGAACTTCACTACTTTACAATATTAGACACTGTATTGGCTGCTTAACTGTTTTATAAATATTGGGTATTTAATTTATCGCTTAGTTATTAAGATAACTCCAGAAACTTTCAAAGTAAAATCAATTAGTATTAAATAACATTATTCTGACACTTATTTTTACGGTTATAAATAACATGCGTTTATATTTGCATCCTGTTGATAGCGCCATCTGTTGACAATGTTGTAAAGCAGCGTTTGGTTAATAAAATAAATTTGTTATCCGTGTAAAATAAATCATTTGGTGTTGAGCAAAATTCATTACAATATTAATGTCGATTTTTGATTAGTTTATAATTAATTGTATAGTAATTTCAATTATATGTTGTAAAGGAAGTGGCTGTTAAACATTAAGTGTAATGACGATTAGTTTATAAAAAGGACTGTATCTCGCATTTTAATT
Organism: Euclidia mi; assembly: GCA_944739405.2. NCBI lineage: Eukaryota > Metazoa > Arthropoda > Insecta > Lepidoptera > Erebidae > Euclidia > Euclidia mi. Next base: position 69,258,005 of record OX123184.2, read on the forward strand.
CAATTCTGTGCTAGAAATCGTCTGAAAATAAACCAAGCAATATTACGTGAGTGTTTTTATTATAATGGAGTCTGGACACCATAACCCTGGCGTATCGCCGACATGTACGTACTTCGCAGCATTGATGTTGTCAAATTAATGTTTATTTTAGCGTCATCATTCTAGTCTTATTATGTTTCCATCTAAGACTTATGACGCCTGAAATTCGTTTATTAGTCTTAATATTCGAACTAGATTTGACAAAAGATTGCTTTTTCTATGTATAAACCTGCTGTTATAGAAAACTGAAGGATGCCCGCAGCTATACACATATTTAATTTTATAATTTAACCATTTCAGCTGTCTAGCCCGTGGGAATTTCGGGAAATCCCTTGTTAGTACCTTTCAACTTCTTGCACCCAGTAGTTTCGGCTGATCATTGTCTGGCAGTCAATTCGTAACGTAAGAATTTCATATTATTTTGATGTCATTTTCATCACATATCTATAATGAACTACGTAGTAACTCTTTATTTTGTGTTTCTCGCACTGCCAAAGAGGGAAGTCGACTAAATAGATTTTTTTAATTACTCCGGTATACTTACTTACAATACATAAATTAATGTTAAAATCATTTGCTATCAAATACTTGGTGGGATTTATTCAAAAATATCCCCTTAAAACCCGCAGATGATCAGTCAATCGTCATAAAAACTTATTTTGTATTCTCTCCAGAAGTCCGCCTTAAGCCACTCTACTTCGAAGACAAGCGGTTATTGAATAAAGCTTCTAAATATTACAGATTCATATTTAATAAACGTAATTACATTTTTCACTCCCAGTCAAAGGAAAGGAACCCTTTAATAATAGGATTCGATGATGAAATTCGTGATTTATTAAATAGCTTGTTGGAAATTTTTCACGGTATTTCCGTCCAGTTAAGAACTTAAATTATGTTTTGATAGTGAAATTTCTTTCAAATATTCTGTTATCTTGTAAGAGTGGATTGTTCTAGGGCCTTTGAGAAATATAAAGGACTTCCTCATGCAAATGAAGACGCTTGCATCTGACAAGCGTATCTACCCTTAAAAACGTTTGGACACGCTTTGTTGTACCAACAAACGTTTTATTTTTATCAGACAAAGTAAATAAATATTTCGCTCTATTACAAACTTAATTTAAATTGCACGCGGTTCGCAATTTGAATGCTTTACACGTTTTTTTTGACTGCGTCCATTATTTAAGCCTTCTAACGTTACATGACAAGTTAGTGTACCCTAAACAAAACACATGTAAAGCGTTTTTTTTAATATTCTGTTTGTTTAGGTATTTTTCCTATAAAAAGACATAAATATGCGTTAGCGTGTAGATTTGTTTGATTTAATACATCATCATCATCAGCCTGCAAGAGTCCACTGCTGGACATAGGCCTCTCCAATGGCACGCCACTGAGCCCGATTTTCGGCTTTTCATATTAATACTTTATTATATTTTTTATTTAATACATAGGTAGGTATACAATCTTTTTAATATATAAAATCCTTGCGTTACTGACTGACTGACAGACACGCTGCAGCCGAAGCTATTGGGCGCAGGAAGCTGAAATTTGGCATGTATGTTTCTTGGGGACCGTAGGGGTGCACTAAGAAGGGATTGCCCGAAATTCCCACGGGATCGGCCAAAACGGGTAAATTAAAAAATGCAGGCGAAGCTGCTGGCGTCCTCCTATAATTATATATATATATATATATATATATATATATATATATATATATATATATATACAGGGTGTCACAAGACCCATCACCAAGCCGAAGTCTACTCGTTGTGGACATCATGCCAAGTCACGCTAACCAAAAATAATTCCTGGGAAACGATTCTTTTTTTGAGATTTCACATTTTTAAACCGCAATTAAAAGCGCGCGCGTGCAATGCTCGAAATACCTACTTATCCATGGGGTTATAGAGCATCTTAAGAACATATTGGCGGGGTAAATGCATGTAAATGTAAATGCAGTAATTTCATAGGTATGGTGCCGAAGTAAAAAATGGTTGTAGTGATTGGTACAACATGGGATTTCAGTTTTCGTTAAGGGTCTTTTTACACCCTGTATATATATATACGCAGCAGCATTTGAACAATATTTACTACGTAACTAGCCGTGTTTATTAACAGATTCGCTATAAATTCACTATAGAACACTTTAATAATGCCTTAATAATTATACTTATACGTGTAAAATCCTCTCAATAAGTAGATACGCAATACTTTTTGACGCAATTTCATGTACCAACTTTAATTTGTCTCTGGACCACCTAAAAGTTAATAAATGCTAATTATACTTAATGCGTAAGGCATATTTCAGTAAGTTTAAGTTCATGCCGTGAACCTAATTATGTCACCACCTTGGTGATTTTCAAAGGCGTCCTTAATGCCTATGTTTTGAGCAAAAATTTTAAAGTAAATAAAGGAATTATAAAAGTTAAAATAATTTCTAATGGTGACATGAGCAGTTGTACCCTTTTACGGCCATTTTCAATATTCGGACTATAGATAGATCTGTAGATTTTAGATTCGTGTTTGACATATTTTGTATGGAGCTTATGTCAAAAACGAATCTAAAATCTACAGATCTATCTATAGTTCGAATATTGAATTCCGTAGTTTTCTCAAGGTAGTAGAGCCTTGCTGACTTCAGCATGAATGGGCCGGCTCGACCGGGGAAGTACTACCCTCTCACAGAAAATCGACGTAAAGTAACAGTACCTAAACTGTTGCGTTTCGTTCGGTGACTGAGAGTGCCGGAGGCTCTATCCCCTATTCCTTCTCCCTCATCCCACTCCTCATCCTATCCCTTTTTCCAACCCCATGGGGCGGCAACGCACTTGTGACTCCTGTGGTGTTGCTTGTGTTCATGGGCGGCGGTAATTGCTTACCATCAAGCAATTCGTCTGCTCGTTTGCAGCCTTTTATCATAAAAAAAAAAAAGTTAGAGATGCCGCAAAAATGCATCGTTGAAAATGTGATGAATTGATGATTTTCCCAATCCTACTTGACTGTTATTTTATCTTATTTACTGATGTCCATGTTTTTAGTACAGTATACTCACTTGAAAATAAATCATGTCGATGATCATAAAGATATAATTTTCCAACAATCTTAGCGAATTTATAGCGAATCTGTTAATAAACACGGCTAGTTACGTAGTAAATATTGTTCAAATGCTGCTGCGTATATATATATACAGGGTGTAAAAAGACCCTTAACGAAAACTGAAATCCCATGTTGTACCAATCACTACAACCATTTTTTACTTCGGCACCATACCTATGAAATTACTGCATTTACATTTACATGCATTTACCCCGCCAATATGTTCTTAAGATGCTCTATAACCCCATGGATAAGTAGGTATTTCGAGCATTGCACGCGCGCGCTTTTAATTGCGGTTTAAAAATGTGAAATCTCAAAAAAAGAATCGTTTCCCAGGAATTATTTTTGGTTAGCGTGACTTGGCATGATGTCCACAACGAGTAGACTTCGGCTTGGTGATGGGTCTTGTGACACCCTGTATATATATATATATATATATATATATATATATATATATATATTATATATATATATATATATATATATATATATATATATATATATATATATATATATATATATATATATATATATATATACAGGGTGTCACAAGACCCATCACCAAGCCGAAGTCTACTCGTTGTGGACATCATGCCAAGTCACGCTAACCAAAAATAATTCCTGGGAAACGATTCTTTTTTGAGATTTCACATTTTTAAACCGCAATTAAAAGCGCGCGCGTGCAATGCTCGAAATACCTACTTATCCATGGGGTTATAGAGCATCTTAAGAACATATTGGCGGGGTAAATGCATGTAAATGTAAATGCAGTAATTTCATAGGTATGGTGCCGAAGTAAAAAATGGTTGTAGTGATTGGTACAACATGGGATTTCAGTTTTCGTTAAGGGTCTTTTTACACCCTGTATATATATATACGCAGCAGCATTTGAACAATATTTACTACGTAACTAGCCGTGTTTATTAACAGATTCGCTATAAATTCGCTAAGATTGTTGGAAAATTATATCTTTATGATCATCGACATGATTTATTTTCAAGTGAGTATACTGTACTAAAAAACATGGACATCAGTAAATAAGATAAAATAACAGTCAAGTAGGATTGGGAAAATCATCAATTCATCACATTTTCAACGATGCATTTTTGCGGCATCTCTAACTTTTTTTTTTTTATGATAAAAGGCTGCAAACGAGCAGACGAATTGCTTGATGGTAAGCAATTACCGCCGCCCATGAACACAAGCAACACCACAGGAGTCACAAGTGCGTTGCCGCCCCATGGGGTTGGAAAAAGGGATAGGATGAGGAGTGGGATGAGGGAGAAGGAATAGGGGATAGAGCTCCGGCACTCTCAGTCACCGAACGAAACGCAACAGTTTAGGTACTGTTACTTTACGTCGATTTTCTGTGAGAGGGTAGTACTTCCCCGGTCGAGCCGGCCCATTCATGCTGAAGTCAGCAAGGCTCTACTACCTTGAGAAAACTACGGAATTCAATATTCGAACTATAGATAGATCTGTAGATTTTAGATTCGTTTTTGACATAAGCTCCATACAAAATATGTCAAACACGAATCTAAAATCTACAGATCTATCTATAGTCCGAATATTGAAAATGGCCGTAAAAGGGTACAACTGCTCATGTCACCATTAGAAATTATTTTAACTTTTATAATTCCTTTATTTACTTTAAAATTTTTGCTCAAAACATAGGCATTAAGGACGCCTTTGAAAATCACCAAGGTGGTGACATAATTAGGTTCACGGCATGAACTTAAACTTACTGAAATATGCCTTACGCATTAAGTATAATTAGCATTTATTAACTTTTAGGTGGTCCAGAGACAAATTAAAGTTGGTACATGAAATTGCGTCAAAAAGTATTGCGTATCTACTTATTGAGAGGATTTTACACGTATAAGTATAATTATTAAGGCATTATTAAAGTGTTCTAGTTTGAAAATATTTATTACATATTCAGTTAGGTACCTAACTTTTACAATATTGCCTATAGAATTCTATTCTAAATTAACTTTTAAAAGTCGAATGAAAGCAACTTTCCTTAACATTGCTCTATGGAATATTCATACAGTACACATCGCCGTTTATTAGGCTAATATCGCTTTTAGCAGAAACACCCTTTCATATGTGACCTTACAACAATACATACTTATAAGCAAAGTTCTAAACCGCATAAAATAATTATGTAGGTATTTTATTGTATACCACATTGTCTTATTCGAAGGCACAGTACATTATTATATTAACTTTTAAAGTATATTGATGTCACCCTCGAAATGCCTTCGTCTCGGAGGACACTTTAAGATACTGAGAAACTTGAGCATTTACTTGAATGTTACATCATAAAAATAGAAGCGAGAACGTGCTGGCGAGCATTCAAGCGAAAGGACTTTTGCTTCGAGCTTTAAAACAAAATAGATTAGAATGCCACCATCTTTCACTTTTTTAAATGTATTTTTTATTTATTTATAGAGTCACGCCTGTATCGTCGAAAGGGTAGGCAGAGGTGTAATATTACACCCACATTTCGCCATGAGTTTTTAGGTCCCACGTAACAGGGGGCGAGCCTATTGTCGTACCGGGCACATTACCAGACTCCGTGCTGCTACTGAGAATTTCCTAACTTTCCTTAATTTTAATATATAACTGATAAATATATAAGCAGCACAGCCACGACCGTCAGATCGGACTTCTCGTGAAGAATATTTTTAAGAGCATCAACTAGAGCGTTGGCTAGAAAGATCACGAACATGTTCGCAGTTATGTTTAGCTCTATGCTGCGTTGTCCAGTTTGAAAAATTTATAAACTTACAAGTGGATGCTCAAGTATATCAGCACCTTTAGAAACAGCAACTAATTGAAAGAATAGATGACGTCCGCGGCCCCGACCGCGTGGTGTCTGACAAAAGGTAGCCTACGTGGTATTCTAATACTAAGCCACTGCAAACATTAATCATAATACGTTTAGTAGTGCCTGCGTGAGAGAGTTACAAGCATTAATCCATCTTCACAAACTTTCGCGTTTATTAGTAGTAGAATGTATTCGGTTCACTCTCGGATGGCAACTACGAGTACATAGCGTTTGAAGTTTTCCCGAACTAAAAATACAACGGCATGGGTGATTCTTATACTAGGCCAAATATTATGCATTAAATAAATCCTATAAGCGAAACGTAGGTTTATTTTTATCTCGCACAAAAACGCAGCTACGCGTAAGATCATACGCGCTCAGTGTAACTTTTAAACAAATAATGTACTACAAAGGAAGGCATTTTCAACCAACCAGTAAATTTTATAGTGAATGGCGATAATATGAAAATTACGATAAATTTGGCGGAAAACGTTGATTAACATGAAACTATGTTATATTTATATCCCACTTACCTATTTGACGAATATCTAAACTAGTAAAAATGTGTATAAGCATGTACCGTTATCACGTCAAAACTGTTGAACCGAATTTGATGAATTTTAGCTTACACATATGTTACACTTAAGAGACGGACGTACGGTATCTTTATCTATTATTATTCGGAATTAAGACTAGGAAAAGTTTAAATAGCAGGTGAAAATGATTACCGTGAAACTAATATTGCCGAATTAGGAATAACTATAGGTATAGGGAAATATTTTTATATTTGGCTCTTTGATATTAGTTTTAATCCGAGTGGGTCGCCGAGAGCAAAGCTAGTTATTATATTTCCACAATAATGAGTAATTATTATAGCAATATATTAAACCATCGAATACAATGGACGCAAATTTTCTGTTCATTGTTGTGTTCAAATTAACGCTGACAGATTTTAACATTGAAATCATGGATAACTGCATAATAGTTACATACCTATTATAATTAATAATGTTGCAGTATAGGTGTACATATTTACTAACCTCGTTAAAACCTTTTTTGTCTTAAATTGGCTAGTTAGCATAACTACCTATGGATTACCATTTCTTTTTGTTTTTTGCCTCATGTACCCGTGTGTCGGAGGGTCGGGTTTCGCCAAAGCATACGTCGCAACCCCCGACGGGTATTGGCCCGCCAGATGGTCCGGCGGGCCCCGAACAAAGCCCCTTGGCGGCGGATGAGGGTGTTGGGCTCCGCCGCGAAAACACCAAGCGGCCGCAGAGGATAGGGAGGACGGCAACGCAACACCGCATCTCCTCTTCCTCTGCGGCCCCACCGCGACACATCGAATGGTGCGCCCCCATTTGGTCGCGGGAGACAGGGCGCGCGGCAACGCAACACCGACACGCCTCTCCTCCGGCGACCACGCCCGACTGCGAGGGACAGACAGAACCGTCCCCCGCACCCGCACCGTTGGACGCATCCTGCGCAGGGCCCGTCAAGCCCACGCGAAGCGTCCCCTCCTGGATCCCTCTTAGCTTCACCGTGGGTAACCAATCCACGGTTACTGAGCCCCCCCACCACGACAAGGTGGAGATCCCACGGGGGGGACCTATGGATTACCATGCCCTATCCAAAGAATTTGTGTAACACTAAAGATATCTATTACCTACTCACATGGTTAATTTTTCTCTGTTGCTGTTTTTTTTTATTTATAGACTCACGCCCGTATCCCCGAAGGGGTAGGCAGAGGTGTAATATTACACCCACATTTCGCCAGGAATTTTTAGGTCCCACGTAATAGGGGGCGAGCCTATTGCCGTACCGGGCACATTACCAGCATCCGTGCTGCTACTGAGAATTTCCTAACGGAAAAACCTAATAACACTTTGCCCGACCCGGGAATCGAACCCGAGACCTCCCAATCCCACGCGCACATTTATGCCGCGAGAACTACAAGGCAGCTGCTGATATGATAAACAAAAATCATAAACAGACTTCAAACGAGACTATGAAAATTAATGTTCTTGCGGTCTTCTGAGAGACCAGGAGACTGAGTTAGCTAAGCACTCCACGAAGTACGGATAAACCATTGAGTCCCCTTTCCAAACTCCTAGACAATACTAGTATTAAACAACTACTTATACAACAATGTATCATAATCAGTTTTATTGTATTCCAATTCAATCTCAACAACTCAGATAGGCTACATTGAAATTAAACATTCATTGAACTAACTCTCACAGTTTTTATTTCCATTCGCTAACACTTTGTGAAAACAGTCTAATACTTTTTACAATATGCAATAGTTGCAAAAGGAAATAAAGTCTCTCGCATAAGGTAAGCTGGCAATTCTGTAGTCGAAGAAGTTCGGAAGGCATTTCTTTTAAAAATAATTCGGTGGCGAGTAGATGTTCTACCTGCACCGTTCTCCGGTATGAATGGCAACTATTTTGAATTTTTAATACTGTTGCGCTTATCTTTATTGTTTTCGTTTTACTTTCTGCATCCACCTACATATTAAGGCGTTTGTAGCTCTTTTAATCAATATACAGAACGTTCCTGAAATACGAATACTCAAAACCTTACTTGAATATTAAAATGAACTACGACAAAAATTAACCCAAATAAACACAAAAATAAAACGACAAACTTAAGATATTAACAAAGTGCAAACAAACAAAGATATAAATTTTACGTAACGTTTGAGTTATTTTCTCGCGATCAAATGAAATGTTACGAAACAATCATTAGTTATCTGTTTCTTAAGAAAAAATATGGCAGCTAATGACGACACTTGTTTATTTTCTTTTAATTTTTATCAACGGTTATAATTTCAGTCGCGTAATTACTTATAACGAGGTAACTGTAGCAGGTTTCTCTTTGATTTTCTTAAAAATAACTTTAAATTGCTCTCTGTTTCGAAATAGATTTCTGAAAATAAACCTGTTTCAAGGCGTATAAATTCTTTGAATTATTGGTATTTCACATCAATATCCTATAGTGTGTAGTCATGTGTTTGTGTAAGTCATCTAAACGGAGGCGTAACCGTTTGACCTGGCTTGTGTGCTGCGGGAGGTGCCGACCCACATAGCGAATCCTCTAAGATAAACCAGATATAATAAGTATCGGTTTATATTATTTAGGCATGTAAACAATTCCGTATGTTTCCGTATGAACGCACTGGCCAATATCCAACCATGCATTATATGCTCTGACACAGATTGATACTTCTGTTAATGGACAGGCATACTTAATTACTTGATGTCTATTGTGACTGCACACACTGAGTAACATTTTGGATGTGAGTATTTCTATTCGTACATCTTTGTTCAGAAGTATCATCATTACGACAATTATTACAATAAATATACTTAATTGTTTAGATACAGAATAAATATCTAAAGACCATTTTTTAGACTGCGAGAATCGGTTGGTCGCGGGCGGCTTAAGATCGGTCTGTGTTCAGCAGTGGACGTCTCTTGGCTGCGATGATGATGTAAAAATAATACTCTTAACCTTTGCATTTTGTAAATCTACAATATACTTATTAGTTTTCACGTATGATAAACTAATATAGGAAATGATCACCAAAATGAAACCCGCATTTTAATGTAAAATTATAACCAAAGTTTTAACATTTCGCTATCCTATTTAAGCAAAATGACTCCAAATAAATCATTCTTAACCCAAAAGTAGTAAATTATCACCAAAATTAAACCAGTATTTTAACGTAAAATTATAACCAAAGTTTTTTTGTTAGTTGTATGAAATACCAACACATAAATTGGATTTGGTTACACCACCTACTTTAATAAACTAAGTTGACGGAGCCCTGCATCGCAGGGCTCTTATTTTTGAATTAAGGGTCACAAGAGAACCTAACATAACCTATTTATTTGGTGATCATTTACTACATTTGGTGTTCGAATACAATTTCAAGTGCAGCCGTGACTAAAATAGCTAGTACTATTGTAATTTTAGACTTTATTTTTCTGGTGTTAAGTATATATTTTTGATTAAAAAACTAAGGGTATCAAAGCATTTTATGATGGTCAATATATTTCACCCCGTTGAAATATTATACCTTGCCCGACGTTTTGGTATAATTTACACAAACCGTGGTCACGATGACAATCATCGTTAGGTTCCCAAACTTAGCATAAAAAATATTGTAGCTTAGAATTTCGTTTATAGGGATTAAGTCAAAGCTTCAACAATTTTAGGGTTCTTGTCATTAACGGAACCCAACAAAATTATGTTAGATATTTTAAATACATATACTTATTAAAGGATGAAATGTTATTCTTCTATAAAAAGACGCGATGATCTTAAATATCAGCAAGATATTGAAAATATTTAGTCTGTTCTAATACCTTTTTTGAGTATTAAATTAATATTTGCGATAGTATTAAGAACATGACTTAACCAAGTTTAAAAGATGTAGATCTTAACGAGCAAGATAAATATTTAGACTACTTTGGATGGTTAAGAATCTATAGTTAATGTAGTGTTATGAATAAAATAATTATTGTTGTGTTTTTCGATTTAAGCTATGTCGTAGTTTAACGTATTTAAACGGAATATTAGCTTTTTCAGTGACTGTCGTCTGTCCTCCGCAACCCTTAAGGAACGTGATATTCCATGGTTTATCAGTGTCAGTAATTTCAAGAGCACTAACGGCCATTTTCAATATTCGATCCATACATGGATTTTGAGATTCGACATTCGTGTTTGACATATTTTGTATGGAGCTTATGTCAAAAACGAATCTAAAATCTACAGATCTATCTATAGTTCGAATATTGAATTTCGTAGTAAATCCGCCTGAAAACAGAACTGTCACTGATTTCCATGACAATACAATTTAACCGCTTCATGTTGTAAGGCACAGGGTAAGCGATAATTAACAATTTATAAGTTTCCTAGGTCGTGTATTGATTTATTGGTCATTCCTACTGGAAAATCTCATCCCTAGAAATATGCCGACAAAATTAGCAAAATAAAACAACTCTGGCCATTCTAAAAGGGCTATAGTATTAGCGTAGCTCTATTACATAATAGCATGTACACAGTTAATGTTTAAAACAGGTTAGAAATTTAAAAACAGTTTAAAGCACAATTCTTGAGGCGCCTCTTACCTTAACAAAAGACGTAGTACCTTGTATTTATAACCGTAAACCGTAACGCAAAGAATATTATTTATTATCGTCTTCTCTATTTCTTGTCTATACTGTAAAAGCTTCTATTAATGTGCACTAGTAAACACAGGTTAGTGACGCCAACGTCTTAGAAGATTGTTCAGACGACCGGTTTATTGTCAAACTGGGACAAAAATAGTCCAGACTTGGGTGACCATCTTCTGAAGCACTAAAAGTTATTAAAACACCGATACGAAAATAAACATCGCGAACTCACGTTTTAGATATTTTTTTGTAGATCACATGTTTTGTCACCTTTAAGAAATACTATTTTAATATTTACACTAAGCTAGTAAATTTGGTTCGACCAAAAAATTCATTGTCATAAGTATATTTTTCTTTTTCTTTTCTTTCTTTTTTATAAAGTCCAGCCAAATAATTACCAAGTAATTATCTTTGTAGTGTCTGTTGCCTTTCCAGGCAATAATTTAGTGCCGAGTAACATGTTTTTCTGTAACTTTCTCTTCGTCAATAAGACATCATTACATTAGGTTTAGTGAAAATACATTCTGTTCACTATTGTCTACGTATCATCATGCTCGCCGAGCTACAGTATGTTCATCAGTGACTAATATGATAGAAAAGTAAACTCGAACCGATTTTTAAGTAAATTCTAGCCGTACAAACTATAAATATTCTTCCCAGCATAAATACCCTATGTCAAAATCACGGATAGTGACGTAAGCACATCATAATAGGTAGACTCATGTATTATTGGACGGGCAATAAGCGAGGCTCAATTTCCACCTGAATGCACTGGCGGTTCTCCAAAACCTTTCAGCTGATACCTCCCTGCGTCGGACATTATTACATCTCACAAGCGCCCGAGACACATTTATGAATACGAATCCAATGTATAACATATCCATCGATATCCACCTGAATTGCGGATTGAGTTTACTCACACGAGCATATTTGTAGCTACTTTTAATATTATTCGAAGATTTTGCCGATATTCTGGTACATGTATCAGTTTGACGCTATATGCCTTTTGTATTTTCTCACAGTGTATTTGAAATCGTTTTATACGAAAATTCAGAATATTTTTATTGAATTTATACGAAGCTAATACAAAACTTCTTAGAATAAAGTTCACGATGAAATACACTGAAATCGGTTTAATATTATGTTAACTAAAATTGATTTCATTGAGTTTTTGCTGATCATCCTTTTTTCAATGAGATCGGATACAGTTGCTACATGATATTTTAAATTTGTTTATACTTACTTTTTGCCTCATTATTCTTATACCGACGTCTGAATAGACTGTAAGCACAAGATGAATACGAAAAGAGGTGCTTAGAACGTCGTAACAAATTTTGCTAATGAGTTTTATGTGACTGTGAATAATAAGTGCGTAAAGAATATTAAATGCACCAGTACTTTGACTTGAGACTTTCAAATCTGTCGTTGATGACCGAATAATCGAAAATGAATAAACGAGAACCATTGGTTAAAAATGGACGGCAATATTCAGACCAATAAATGTTTACGATTTTTATATTTTTAAAAGGCTATTGGGTCTCTATTCCCAACCACGATAATTATGTATTTCATTGCCGGAAGCGATTAAATTTTAGTTCTTATTTTGTAAACATTTTCATAATGTACACAATACTTTCAATTACATTGTACATCAAGTTGCTCCAGTAAATATAATTTATGTACCATAAAAGTGCTGCACAAAATATCAACTACAAAAGTAGCTGAGTATTCAAACTGGAAGCAATCTTTGGAACGTTACTGTCCTGGCCACTCGCCAGATGGGACTTTCGCGTTATGCAAATGTGTGACCGGATCCGATTCAATTAAAACTGTAGGTTACCTCTGTGCACTTACCGAGTCGTGGTTGTACTAGATACAGAGAGTACCTACAACTATTATTTTTTATCTTATTTTACTTCTAAGTGTGACCTAACCTGTGACCTCTTTTAGAGTAGTACTTGGCTACCATGGAGGGATTTGGCATGTCATAATAAAAACGTGACTGAAATCTAGATTTATTTTACTAGTAGCTTCTAACTGTGAATAACGCGTTGCTTACAACACGCTCATTACATTACAGCTGATTTTGTAGAAATAAAAAGTGACAAAATATTGACGGTAATCATAATTGGACGCATTAAGTACAATTTTGAAAAATCAAAAGTTTATACTTCATATAGTCGTTTTAAATCAAAACTATTCAACATGCATCACATCTTACACGGTAAAGAGGCCGTCTGCACCTAAAGAGGAACACAGATTGATGATTTTGTGGAACTTCAGATAGGTGATCATCGTATAAATGGCCGGACCTTTCGGTTGAAAGAGCACGTTAAATCGCTGCTCAAGCTGTCGAGCTCAAATCTATGGCAGTCGTTACGTGCAGTGAGAACCGTAAAAAATTGCACCTAGTTGGACAGTGGACATAAACTTTACAAGGCAATTTCCTAAGATAAAGTTTTTATTGAGGTCTTTAGAAACTGAAAATGAGTCTTCATGTCGCAGTGTTGTGGTTAACAAGAAAGGGTTGTTATGAAGGATAAAATTATTTATACAGAGAAAGGCTTAGAAAATATTATATAAGATATAAATAAGGCAAAAGTAAATTATAATGTTGAGAAAAGAGGCCTTATAGAAACTTATACTACTTATTATTCATGAACTGATCACGAACAAATTCAAACAATATCGATAAGCATTGTGATGAAATAGCCCAGGCTCGTAGCAAGAGAGAGATAATCGGAAGTGTCTGCTAGTGCATCCAAATAAACACATTTACATATTATGTACAAAAGTACATAGGTACATACAAACAAAAATAATGAGATAGAGAAACATATGTACAATCGGCGTCATATACCAGGCACTTTACCTAATCGGTAACGGATCTCCAAAAACCCCAAACACCCTAAAATTTTAATAGAATTGGAAAGTCCGCTCATTACTATAATTTCATTTTAATGCGCTTAGTATAGATTTGTCCGACCCTTCGATACCCCGTTACGTTGTATTTGTAAATGTTTAATTTTGCCATTGAAACTTTAATCAGAAGTTGAAGTAGCATTTCTTGTTACGTATAAGTTTTAGGGAGTAGGTTCTACCGCGTGGTTTTGGGATAATGGGCAGACATATCTATTATTACCCGTATGATGGACAAGTTTTGAAACATGCCAGTACGGTGTCTATTGGGATATTTTTATTTATTGAACTGATTACAGACAAAATAAATATATTAACACGTAGAAATGATCAATCCAAGTTTGTATCGAGTGGGGATCGAACTCGTAAAACTAAGTGTAAGAGATTTCTTAGATTTTTGTGCTGTTGATGTTGTCAAGTTTTCTATTTATGCATCTGACGCAATTAAACTTTTCACAGAGATTTATAGTTATTAAGTCTCGTCAGCAAGTTTGCTACCTCGCCAGCAATTTGCTGCGTCATAATTTAAATTCCACTCAAGTTTGTGCAAATATATATCATTTTACATTTTGTACGTTACGATACAGGAGAATTTGCGGTTAACCGTACATTGCAATAAACGTGTATTTTGGTGATGAGGCACTTGGGATACATCTAATTGTGAGAGACTTTAAATAGCATTATAAGATTATATGACCCATTATAGTCTTAAATTAGATATTATATAAATTGTATCTACATAGACCCTAGTATTAATAAATTGTATTAGATGTTATCAATATTATTTATAAAAGTGAAATAATAATAGAAGTAAGCACAGAGTTGTTGAAAGCAAATTGTTTTTTACATGAATGCGGGTCACATATTTTGTTTTGTATGAGTATTAAACTCGTGCTGGGTACCTTAAATGTGACAGGAAGCCCTGAAAATACATTGCTTATTTACGTACATTATTCTGCTTTTAACTTCAGCGGCTTTCGGGCGATATGAATCTCTTTAATATGGAAATTCTCCATCAGTTTATTTTATGTAATATGAGATAAATACTTCAAAGCAAATACGTAGCTCCCAGAACTCTTTAAACATGCAAAGTTAATTTCATATCTACTTACTAAACTTAATTACATTGCAAACCGAACATACCGTATATGTATGTCTAGCAGTATTCCTTCGCGGTATATTTAAAACATGAAATATTATATTTTTTGGGCGGAGAAAATGATTCTCCTTTTACAAGATAGTATAACTAAGAAGGTTAGATGTAGTACCAGATCTTAATTGAGTACTTAAGCATTAGGTTACTAGCAGTAAGTTCAAGTATCTGGCCTATAATTTAAACCGTTAGCTCATTGATTGCGAGCTCAGATAACTTGGTTGCCTCATAGTAAAAATCGTGTTAGTAGTTTGTAGAAATTTACCTACAACTTAAATGTCTTTTTCCAATACAATATCAATTCATAACCTGATTATCTGTGCATAAAATGCTAAACATGAATATAAACATAAACCTACAAATACATATACAAGAAAACTGGCAGTTGAGCTTTACAGCAGCATTCAATGTTAATTTCAGTCAATAACATTCCCATCATAATGCAATGATATTATAAATATGTAAGTATATCTACTATCTTTAGTATTACTTCAAATATTCTGCACAAACTTCACAGAAATTCATCTTCACAGCCAAACTTTTTTTCTATGCGGCTACACCTTCCCAAGGTTTGTTTTATTGATATTCGAATAACGAATACAAAATTTATTCCTTTATACAATCAATACTTTGCGAAGGGATCTTCTTCGTGATATCCTTTGCAGACACTCGTCAATTGTAAATAATATAATATTGGGAACATTCCCTGATACCTTTGAAGGACGGGTTGCGACAACGTAAATCTACAGGGAAAATTATTTTGTTCGTATTAAAATGTGGTCGCGGCGTGATCGATTCAATTAGCTACGACACTATGGGACTTTGACGGAGGCCATGGTGCTCTTAGCAAGTAGGCCTGCAGGTATGATAGCACCACAAACCGCCCTTCTGCCTTTGTCTGCTTCTAGAGGCGAGCTTCCAAACGGACAAAAGGAAATTATCTGGATATCTTGACGGAAGATATTTTATATCTAAAATATGCCAACGATGCATTCTAGGAACTATGTACGAGTATCTAACTGACCATGAGGGCTACGGCAACATTTTAAACATTATGCAGTTCTGAGAACTTTTATGAAGAAAATTCCAGAAACACTTTGACCGGCGCTTTCTACATAGCACAAAGTCAAATATTTCTGCAGCAAACGTAGTTTAGTAGGCATGTCACATAGTTGTAGTATCATTGATTTCCATTTATATATTAGAAATAAAAATAGAATGATCAGCATACATGCAAATATATTATCTTAATATATAAAATCCTTGCGTTACTGACTGACTGACAGACACGCTACAGCCGAAACTATTGGGCGCAGGAAGCTGAAATTTGGCATGTATGTTCCTTGGGGACCGTAGGGGTGCACTAAGAAGGGATTGCCCGAAATTCCCACGGGCTCGGCCAAAACGGGTAAATTAAAAAAAATGCAGGCGTAGCTGCTGGCGTCCTCTAGTATTATTATAATGTGTATGTGCCCAATAACATTAAGAACGCTGTAACATTAAAAGAAGTATCCCGCGATTGAACTCGATCATCACAAGCTCACGTTTGAACTTATCCATTTCAGTGAGTTGTGCGTATATTGTGAAATTACTACTACATAATAACTTACGATAATAACATTTAAATATTTATTGATGTGACAAAGAATACTAGATTTGTCCTGTTTACCAAGTCGTTTAAGTAAGCCGATCTCGTGAAGCGAGGACGTCGGCAAGTGACAAGTTCAATAAAATGTTTTCAGTGTCCTTATCTTTCGATTTACTTTTATATTTTTTCTTTAAAAGATAATTATATTCAATAATAAAATTAAAACATCTATGGTATAATTGAAAGAAATTTCAGGTATAACCGTGAAGAATGTTCAATACTTTTATTGGAGGGACCTTGGGTTACGGCACTAATGTTCTAGATCAATTAAAATCAGTGGGTTCATGTAGCACATCCGTATATTTCGATCTCACAATACTGTTCTTAGTTTAACTGTCTTAGAGCTACTCGTGAGTAAATCTAAAGTACATGGCTATATAGTGACGACATACTTAGCTTACGCTTATACAATGACAACCTTAGCATACGCTCCGTTACACCAACCCCCCCTTTAAAAAAAATAGTTAAATTTCTCATAATATTATAATTTAGACATGTGCAATTTCCGTTATACAAACCAAAATAAAATAAAATTTAGAGAATATTTGCATTTTCTTACATTATTAAAATAAGTACCTACACAATAATATCATGGTACAATACAATACAACAATACACCATATTTTATAATATTCAGTATAACACTGGTTATAACATGTAAACACAGCAGGTGTTGATACATTACCTAAGGTAAGTACTTACGTTAACTTTCTTATCACACTAAACACAGTTAAACTAGGTAGATGCACACGAACAATAATTACGCACTACATTTTTTCTAAAGCAAAATACACAAAAATACAGATTGAAAATTATATTTCGACATCCGGGGAAATCTCGTTTCCCTGACGTTTTCGTCTAAAGCTGTATCTAGCGGCTTCTAAAGCGGTCGTTTGCAGTGATTGCATCTGCTTGGACAACCACTTTCTGCTTCCAGAAAAACATTGCTTACATATCAGGTAAATCACAATGATGCCGATCAAAATAAACACGGTGGACCATTCGATCAACGTTACTTGTGCAGGTTCCTTGGCCTCGGCAGCGGCCGCGGCCACTACGATTTCGTCTCTGGCAACTGTGTTACCCATAATGAAACTGCAAATTTACTATAAATACACAATGTGCGTGCAAGACGTGCTTCCGCAATGATAACTTATAATTATAACATTATAAACTAATACTTACTCATAAATTGAATCGCACGGGCATTCTGCTGACTCGGCCGCTGCGCGTCGTGCGCGCGGCCGCGGTCTGCGTAGCGTCCGAAGAGCGATTATCGCTACTCGCTATGCTCGTGTCCACTCTATTTGAAATATCTCTACAAGACTTATTACTAGAATTACTTAGTATCTACGTGCTTAATGGGTAAATTATTTGTCTGTACCTGTTCCGTACTGGCAAAAGCGGGTTTTAACCGATCAATCGATATGTGAACTGTACGGTTGGGCAGCTCAATAAGATAAACCTTATCTTTTCTTTCTAACACTTTGAATGGACCGTCGTAAGGAGGTACTAATGATTTTTTAACGCTATCATTACGTATGAAAACATGTGAACATTTATCCAAATCCGCGTGTATAAACAATGTGCGCGCATCCCTATGTGTGGACGGCTTCGGTTTCAAATTACTTATATTGTGCCGCAAACTTTTAACATATTGACATGGATCTAAAATGCTATTACTGGAATCGCTAAAAAAATCACCTGGCAAACGTAATGTTGTACCGAAAGTCATTTCGGCGGCACTAATGCCGGTATCGTTCCTTGTAGAACTCCTAAGGCCGAGAAGAACTATGGGCAGTTCCTGGACCCAACTAGTGGAATCTAGTCTAGCCATGAGAGCGGCTTTCAGTGAGCGGTGCCATCTCTCGATCATCCCATTGGATTGCGGATGGTACGGAGTTGTCCGTTTCCTGTCAATGCCTAAAAGATTCATTAACTCTCTAAAAACACTACTTTCAAATTGTCTGCCCTGGTCGCTTGTCAGCTTAGCAGGGCAGCCAAAACGCGCTATCCATTGCTCAAGAATGACCTTTGCAACCGAATTTGCGCTTATGTCTCTTACTGGGTGGGCTTCCGGCCAACCAGTTTGGCGATCTATCATCGTTACCAGGTACCGGTATTCTTGTGGCGAAGTAGGAAGTGGCCCAACAATGTCAACATGTACATGGGAAAATCGCTCAGCTACCGCGAAAGTGCCTAATTCTGACTTATTATGCTTAGTCACTTTAACGCGCTGACATTTAACACACTCTCTGGCCCATTTACCTACATCACTATTCATATTGTCCCAAAAGAATCGGTCCTTTACTAGCTTACGCGAAGTACGGATTCCTGGGTGACTTAAGCTATGAACGGAATTAAAAGCTAACTTCCTAAATTGCTCAGGTATGTACGGTCTAATCTTATTTGTGGACGTTTCACACGTTACAGGTAGGTCGCATCCAGGCATTGTTATGTCTTTGAATATCAACTTACAATTATTATAACAACTACGAGTACGTAAGTGAACAAGTTGCTTATCGCTAGCCTGTGCTCGAGCGATTGCTGAATAATCTAAAACCGTGGGACTGGTAACTGTCTCTATGCGGGACAACGCGTCAGCTATTACGTTACGTTCACCATCAATGTGACGTATGTCAGTGGAAAATTCACTGATATATAATAATTGTCTTACGCGCCTCGGTAATTCGTTATCGCTATTAACCTTAGAAAAAGCAAACGTAAGAGGTTTATGGTCAGTAAAAATTATTAGTTCGCGACCTTCTATCATATTTCGAAAATACTTTATCGCGAGGTAAATTGCCAGAAGCTCCCGATCATAGGTACTGTAATTAACTTGAGTTGCAGGCATTTTCTTTGAAAAGTAACCTAAAGGTATCCATTTAGAATCAACAAATTGTTGTAAGACTCCTGCGACGCACGTGCTGGACGCGTCACTCATGAGCGCAAACGGGGTATCGGGTAACGGGAACGATAACGTCGCCGCGCTCTGTAAGCTCGTCTTACACTGTGAGAAAGCATCGCTGGTTTTTTCCGTCCAAACTATCTTTGTTTTATCTTTCTTCTTTGAATTTTGCAAATATTGATTTAATTGTTCCTGATATTCTACTGCATGTGGCAAATGTAAGCGGTAAAAATTAATCATGCCTAGGAATCGTCTAAGCTGCTCAATAGTCTCGGGCTTAGGGTAATTAACTATGGCATCAACCTTGTCCTTGAGCGGTCGAATACCTTGTGTAGAAACTTCGAACCCTAAAAATTCAACCTTAGACTGACCGAATGTGCATTTTTCTAAGTTAATAGTGATACCGAACTCGTTCAGACGGCTGAAAACTTCTCGTAAGTGGTTTTCATGGTCGTCAAGGTCGCTAAATATTAAAATATCATCTATATAACAGTACACATAATCTAGACCTGCAAGGACGGTGTGATTCATAAACCGTTGAAAAGTCTGCGCGGCATTTCGTAAACCGAACGTCATGCGCGGAAACTCGAATAATCCGAACGGCGTTGTGATGGCGGTCTTCTCTACATCGTCGGGGTGTACACAAATACAATGATATGCTCGGCGAATATCTAACCTTGAAAATATTGTTTTGTTAGCCAATAAGTACGTAAAGTCATGCAACCTCGGTATAGGATAGCGGTCTGCCTTTGTAATTGCATTGAGTGCTCTGTAATCGCCACAGGGACGTATTTCACCGTTTTTTTTCATAACAACATGTAGAGGACTTGCCCACGCACTTTTCGACGGTCTACAAATCCCCATTTCTTGCATTAATTTAAATTCTTCCCTTACCTTAGCGTATGTTGTTGTTTGGGGTGCATAGGGTTCCCACCAAGAACTTAGGGTCCCAAGCCAACCT
The DNA here is from genome assembly GCA_944739405.2 of Euclidia mi. Taxonomy (NCBI): domain Eukaryota; kingdom Metazoa; phylum Arthropoda; class Insecta; order Lepidoptera; family Erebidae; genus Euclidia; species Euclidia mi. Next base: position 69,278,742 of record OX123184.2, read on the forward strand.
CACCTGCAAGTGGCGCACCTGCCGATCAACGGACGAGGCTCTGGCAAACAAAATATCCCGATAAGCGGCAATAGGCTCGCCACCTATTACGTGGGATCAAAACAGTGGCGAAAAGTGGGCGTTTAATATGCCTCTGCCTACCCCTTCGGGGAAACAGGCGTGAGTCTATGTATGTATGTGTATGTACCTTAGCGTAGCGGTGAGGTGGCAACGGTCTGACCCTCGCATGCACCGGCGGGCCGCTGGTCTCTATAAAATGGAACACAGAATGCTTCGGCGGCTCCTTAAAAGAAAGCGGTTTAGTTATCTCTGGGTACTCTGCTAAAAGGGAATGATAAGGGTGACTTACGTCTACGGTCGTGATTGACGGATCGTTACTGGCTACGATAGAAGCTAAAACATTTATGTTTGTCAGTTGGTCAATCAACCTATGCTTACTTAAATCTACTAATAGCTTATATTTGGCCAAGAAATCTGCACCTAGAATTGGTTGATGAACTTCCGCTATGACAAATGTCCATCGAAATGCTCGACGTAGGCCTAAATCTAGCACTAAACTTTTCGTACCGTATGTCTTTATTCTAGTCCCATTCGCTGCATATAATGTATATTCTTGGCACTCACTGTTCCGTAGGTTTTTCGCTAGCTTGTCACGCGGTAGCACCGAAATATTTGCGCCAGTATCGACGAGAAAGCGTAGTCCATTATTACGGTCTGTGACCCGAAGGCGGTTGTAGGGCGATATAGTACAGACCTCCGCCGCAGTCCGTACTCCTGCTAGTTTTCCTGCTTGCTCTTCCATGCACATGGCTCAGTGCATTTCAATGCTCTTGCACGAAAGCGATGGTGGTAAAAACATAGCCAGTCAGGACTCTCTGGTGATCTACGTGGCCTCGAAGGATCGCGACTTCGATTGCGTGAAACAGAACGTGAACGATTACCTCCCTGATTCCATTGTTGTCTGGATCTGCCAACTTTTTCTATTTCAGCTATCTTCAAGCTTAGCTTCGTTATCTCCGCCATTATCATTTCTGTGTCCTTGGACGTGTTCGGCTGCTGCTGCGCTACTTCAGTGACGTGTACTGCACGCGTGGTCTCGAAGACATTGTCGGCTACGGTCGACAAGTTGTCAAGGTCCTTTGTGTCCGAAACTGCTAGTACTGCGTGTATCGGAGAAGGTAGGTGTCCTTGCCAAAGGATTTTCAGTGTGTCATCCGGTATCTTATCCTTGGCTAGCTCTCTCATGCGACGCAGAAGTTGCGATGGTTTTTGATCGCCTAATTCCATTTCGCTGATGAGTTTCTGTAGTTGCCGATTTTTGGATTCCTCGTAAATGGTCAACAGGCGAGCCTTCAATGCTTCAAATTTTTTTGTAGACGGTGGATCGATCAGCAAATCCGTAACTTGTTGTATCGCCTCCTTGGATAGTTTGGAGACAACGATGTCGTATTTGGCCTCGTCCGCTAACTTCTGTGGCGCCAGCATTGCCTCAGTTCTTATAAACCACACGCGGGGTGAGTCTACCCAAAACTCCGGGATTTTGGAAGTTAGCGATATCGCTGCAAGGTCAACCGCGGACGACGGAGTAGTCATCTTCCTGATTTAACTGTTCGAACTATTCACTGCAAAATACTGTTTTAGAACGCGGGTGTCGGGGTCACCAAATATTGGAGGGACCTTGGGTTACGGCACTAATGTTCTAGATCAATTAAAATCAGTGGGTTCATGTAGCACATCCGTATATTTCGATCTCACAATACTGTTCTTAGTTTAACTGTCTTAGAGCTACTCGTGAGTAAATCTAAAGTACATGGCTATATAGTGACGACATACTTAGCTTACGCTTATACAATGACAACCTTAGCATACGCTCCGTTACACTTTGTTATAAAATCCTAGATAGTCCGTACGTTCACGAGCTGGTTTCCTCCGGCATACAGGATACGTGATGAGTGATCAATCAGGGATTTTGGATGGCAGCCAACTCGCAACCATTGGGTTCAACTACAAATAATATGCTTTGACATGTTCTCCGTTCCTACATGACACATTCCCGTGATGCTTGGCAGGGTAAGGACCATGAACAGTTAAGTTCATAAATAGATTGTATCCACACTAATTTTGTCTATCTGTGGCGCTTAACCGACCAAAGTATTAATTTGATTTTTACCATAGTTGTTACGATTTGTCAAAGATAATGATTTCAATCCCACGTAGGTAGTGAAGCAAATGCCATACGCGCAAAACTACGGTTTCAGCTAAGTAGCAAATCAGAATAATATTGCGGCCTTGATCATCTGCGCTCAGATTATACTTATAGACAGCATTTCATTTTAACCTACCAACTAGTAAAATCTTTGTCTAAATTGATAAAAAGTTTGCAGCCAGATGTTATTACGCTTAATCTATTTGAAACATCATCATCCTCTTAGCGTTATCCTAGTTTCATCCCGAGGTCCCTTACTAGTCCAACCAGATTCGAATAATTAAATCTTGTCCACAGAGCAACAAAAAAAATCTGTCCAAGGTATTACAATTATACACTTTCAGAAAAAACATTTTTGCTAGCCCATCCAAACAAAGAATCTCAAGAAAATTGCTCTTAGGACAGAACCTTCCAACCCATAGCTCACAGACACCGCAACGTCAGCTCAACCTTAAGCTAGTCCAACAAGAAGCGAACGGCCATTTACAATCAAGTATTACAGCGAGCTTAAACACGATAACGTCTGGTGAAAGCTTATGACCGAGTGTCGAGCAAGTGTTGATAAATCTACGTCCTAACTAATATTCAAGCTATTTCTTCACGTCGAACAAGAGGAATGAGAGGACGTGATTGTTTGGACGGAACTGGATGGAGATTAACTTCGGTTACAAGTTGAAAATTTAATATACATTATTTTCGACATGAACACCACGGTGATTTTTTAATTATCTCGGATGCCAGAATGCCAAACACAATTAAATGCGATTGGTGTTCGCGTGGATTCGCGATCCGTCACAAAAAGGGTAAAAAATATTTTAAAACAAAGTATAGTCACAACGGAATTGTTGTTAAGGCTAGTGGAGAGATGAGCAAACTGCTACGGTCTATGGTTCAAATTGACGGCTAATGCTTCTTTATCGCTTGCAAAATATCGAAAGGAATTCCGCACGTCTAATTGTTTTCGAAAAACATGTGAAGTCTATAAACCCGCACATAGGTGTCTGGTCTTATCATTTTAACAGTGGTACAGTTTATATACACGTAGGGCTGACTATTGAATACAGAATAGGGGCTGACAATGAATATCTTCTTCGTGAAACGACGTTTTTTGCTTCAAAAGCAAACTAACCTAGAAACAAGTAGGGATCGGTTGATGCAAAAAAAATTTGGCTACATGCTATTTTGTAGTGTATGCTTTATTTAGTACTATAAAGTTTCTTAAGAATTTTTCTGAAGTTTTAGCTTGAAATATAAACAAACACACATTCATACATCTGAGAAACCGTCGACATAATGGTAGTAGAATAAGATGAAACGCTGTCCGTAAAGGAATTTAGATTGATAGAGTTTGGGCTTTCAAAAGACAAAGTAAACATCTAATCAATCAAAAGAACACAAACACTGGCGAACGTCAAAGGATTCATTTCGGTTTTCTTTTCCCATCAATAATTAAGTTTGTGATCACTAAAACGCAAACGCCAAATTCTTGGGTTTATATTAATTACATTGGTAACTGAAATCATTGAAGCAAATAACGATTGCATCAATAAAACCCCTATCGCTTCTTACCGTCGCGTTACAATTTTCTAATTTAATTAAGCTAATCTGAATTTGTGCAGATCTATGAAGCGAAACGAATGATAACGGACAAAACGGACAATCATTTACCTAATATTATCATTACTACTGTAGTCTAGTGTTGAAGGATTGTAGAATCAAATATGCTGCAAATTAAATTATGGTGTAAAATCATCATTTAGTATATTCTCCGAAATCTGTTTGGTCACGAATTAAGCATTTCATTTCATTTCATTCCGTGAGTGTTATAGTAGGCGGATCAAAAAATACAACTTCAAGAGGCCTATGTCCTTGGTTGCGTAACGCTGTATGATGTATTTTGTCAAAATTTTCATAAAACAATGATTGAAATTCATACCACACGCTAAAACGATTTTTTTTATTTCAATAGCTCCGCATGTCGTTGTATATCGTCTTGTTCACTCATGATTTATTTAATAGTCGGTCGCCTGTTGCACGCGAAGCTCCTTTCAGCAGTTAATTTATAGATGTGTAAATGGGGAGCGTGTTTCTATTTTTCGTTTCGTTTTTCAGTACATTTAGTGGCACACTTTTTATTGATTATATTTTGTGGTAGTTGAGTGCAATCAGAAAGGACATCACACGCAACTATTATAGCTTTTCGGTAAATTAAGTAAAATCATTATGTTAACTGATCCTAACATAATCATTTTTATGCCAGAACATACTTCTTTCTCTAGTTGTAGTTGTTACTACAACTAGAGGTAGAATTACGTTAAATTCATTAAGTCCAGATTGTAAACCTTTTAATGTAATAAATTTAACAATTTTAAATGACATGCACAGGATGTGTTCGAGCGTGGTAGTACGAAAACCTGGACTTCACATACATATACAGCTTTCCAACTATAATTAGTAATTCAGACTCCAGCCTAAACTTGTATTGAAGCTGAAATTAGTCAGTTCACTAATTCGTTCACTCATACCGTAAATCTAGCTGTACTAATATTATAATCTTCGCGTCGTACGAGTTGATTAATTGATTACACTAATACCACACATATGAATGAAAATGTACTATACTGCGATTTTATATCCAGCCTTAAAACATAGCCGCTAGTTGCGATGTGCTGGCAAGTATTGTAGTGCAATAATATAGTTTCTATCCGAATAACCATATTATAACCACCTATGTTCATTAACTTCAGCTTATAGCAGATTACAGTGCGATAGTAGATACTGTGTTTCTGATGAAAGTCGCGGCTTTGCCCGCGCGTACTCTCTTTATTCCTTCGAGCTATAGTTGAGTCATCATTTTCGAGCTTTGTTTTTAGCTTTTTATACAAGGATGCACTTTTACATCTTTGAATCAATAGTATAGTGCTTGTATCCAAGGAGCATTGAAAGAAATACGAGTAGGTATTAGGAACTTTTTAACTAGAATAAACTGTTTATGAGAAACAAAAGTTATTTTAGATATTATTTTACAGAGTCAAGTTTTAAAAGGATAAACAAGAATTGCCAAAAATATTTACGTAATATGAGAAGATCCAAAATAAAGTCTTTAAGTTGACGAGTAAAATACCCGATAAATATTTTCAGTGATAATTATTAACCTCTTGTATGCCGGAATGCCAGACACAATTAAAAAGCTATTGTGTCTCGCGTAGATCTGCGTTCCGGCATACAAGGGGTTAAAAGTGGACTTAACAGTAGAAATCAATCTGATGACTTCGTAAACCAATTTCAAACAATAATTAAAAGCCATTGTTATCTTTAGAATCTACTTAGGGAAGTTGTCAAATATGTTTGAAATGTTGAAACAAGGTTGACTACCTTTTTTTTATAGATTCACGCCTGTATCCCCGAAGGGGTAGGCAGAGTAGTATTACACCCACACTTCGCCATGAATTTTTAGGTCCCACGTAATTGGGGGCGAGCCTATTGCCGTTACCGGGCACATTACCAGACTCCGTGCTGCTACTGAGAATTCGGAAATACCCAGTAACACTTTTGCCCGACCCGGGAATCGAAGCCGGGACCTCCGATCAGCAGTCGCATACGCTATCCACTGAACCACGGAGGCAGTCTTGGTTGACACAGGTTGACTACCTATATTAATTAAAATTATTACAAATGGTATCTTGGAGAATTTTCCAACGGCTGTGTATAAGGTGCGTGTGTTGCTAAGGTGGATCTTGCCTACTGCATTTGGCAGGTGGCGATGCTGATGAGTTCTTGTTGCTATAAAACTGTTTCTTGATATACTTGTATAATATTTTATACCACGTGGATAACCTAATTTTACCTAACTAATCCGAATGTAGCTTAATTTGGCCTAAATTAATCATCAGAAGTGAAGTGAGATGATTCAGGAACTGACGATAACTACATATCACTTATTATCATAAATTTAAACATCGTATTTACGAGACAAAAAAGCTGTGTGTATTTTAATTATCATTTCAACGCTATTGACTGCTTGTAGAAAACAAGTAAAAAAGTTATACAAGAAAAGTTTCCTATTGCCTTAGTTCCAAGACCTATGTTAAATAAATCATTACAAAAGAAACTTGGAAGTAAAATAATTGCAGTGGAAATGTGAGCGCTAAGCAGTTTGCGTCGTATGTCTTAGAAGAAGGATTACTTTGGAGGTAAAGAAAATATTGTAGCAAATATTTTAAAATGTTTCTACTACGACGATACTGGCATATGCGGGACAGCTGTCTCCATTACAATATTGGTGAGAAATTTGTACTATGGAAAATGTATGACGTAAAACACAGACAAGACAGTAACCGTAAAATGACGCACGTAGATGTCCGAACACAAAGGATACCTTTACTAAATACGTATAATAAAATGCATTTAGCCATTGATATAATAACCATTTAGCGCAACGTATTGACGACCGTAAAAGTAAAAGTACCTACTCAAATAAGAGCGTGTAATAAGAACTGAAAATCTAATATATTAGGGTTGCAGTACGCGGGAATCTATTGTGTTTGCGTAGACTTTTCGAATGTAACTTGAATCTACGAATACATATGCGTCCTATTCTGTCTGTTTGGTTACTGATCTTTAAGTTCCGATTCCGCCATCGGACTTGTGCGCACAAACAAACAATCTCTAGATAGGTTTAAACAATATATTTATTTACTGAAACTCCGACAAAGGTATCGATCTTCTAAAACATTTCGCAAGTCTGCTCTACTACTCCTTAACTAATTAAGACAAAAACGGATTTACTTTATGAATTTCCAATCTTGCTTGTGGGTTTTGGTAAATGACTCAGTGTATTTATAATGAAGATAAAGTTAACACGGTACTAACTAGTTTCTAACTCAGCTGAAGAACTCGGGACTGGGAGCACACCCTATTGTTGTCGTACAAAATAATATTCAAACAAAGTATTGGCACGAATGTTGAAACACTGGCGGAGCAGTAAGGCTTTGTTGCTTTTTTATACGATTTTCTTCGAGTTCCGGAAGCACTGGAGGAAATTGCACTACAAATAAAAAAAATCTTCTCTGCGTAAAGCCTTCAGACTTTTATCCGCCTGCTTGCTCTTGCTCCGAATTAATTATGAAGCTAGATACGCTCATAACAAGGAGAAGCTTTTAAAATCGTTCCACATTTACGTAAAAGTAGCTGCAATAAAACGTGCGATAATGTTAATTTGCTCACAGCCCATTGTTTCTTTTTAGCTAACAATTACTTGAATTCATTAACATGTTCGGTAAATAACCAAAGAGCTCACTTCAGGTTTAGAACTCGCTTTACTGAGAATGTTAATGTAAAGAGAGACACAAAAGGGCTCCGTTAAATTTGCCACACAAAGTTTGTCCCAATTCCAGTTGAGGCGCCACATCGGCGCGTGCTTTTCTATTTTATTTAATAAAAAATTAACAAGAATCAAACTACATGTACGAAGCGATGATTGGGGACGTCTGAGCCTCGTCGCGGAAATTGGGAAAAGGTACAACCATGAATATAGAGAGCTTCGTTTTAACAGCAGAATAAAACATTTGCGGTTGGTTTTCAATCAGTTCCGTTTAGGAGAAGCATCTATCTCTTGTTTAAATTATGTGTTGTGTCTTTTAAACATATACTTATAGAAACATAAGCTACACAAAACATGCGGTTTTGCGGTGATGATGATGATGATATTAAAATGAATATAACGACTCCTATATGAAAGTAAATGATATATAACACAAATAAACTTTAGTCTATTTTATGTTTATACCAAGAAAACAATTGAATACTATTTATTGGTGACTGCTTTTTTCGCAGTTATATCGCACTCAAATTTTAATTCGCTCAAGACTAAATAACTTAACGAATTGACATCTTTGCTACCTCAAAATCCTGAACCAAAGCAACTACATAATTACTAGACATCAGTCAGTTGTAGAATCCATAAATAATGTCCTAATGGCGATGGAGGCGATACTTAGAACTTTTATTCTCCCCACAGATAAATAATCGTATACAAAAGTTAAATCTGGACTTTTATTCGCGATTTTAACAAACTTTCAAACTGTTGTAATTATATCTGTATAATAATGCATCCATTTAGAAAGGACCGTTCAGCTTTGAGAAAATATAAATCAAAACGCTCTTTATAAGAATAAAATAATTGTGGCGGGCCTGGCTAGTACCCTGATTGCAAAGCCTGAGATCTGCATCTGGTAACTTAGAACAGGCACTGCCTAGCTTGAGGCCACAAGACTGCGTCTGAATTGACAAGTTCAGTGTTTCGTCTCACGAGCGTTCGTCCCACGAGCGTTCGTCCCAATAACACGAAAGATATAAATAAAAAGCTTTTCTTTTCATTCAGTGTTTCGACCCATTATATAGTTTTGTAATTTTAGAACAAAGATACTTTCGATAGATCAGAATGATGAAAGCGTGCGTATTGAATTGTTAATTATCGCTTGTCATGAAGATCTTTGACAGTCGTTATAGGGAGTCAGTACCTTCTAAACAAACTGACACTGATCTAAACCATGGAATATCGCTATCCCTTCGGGCTGCGGAGGTCAGACAGGCAGTCGCTCCGTGGAAAAGCTAATATTCAGCCAAATCCGGTTAGACTAGTACCTAAGCGGACCCCAGATTGAAACTGGGATAACGCTAAGAAGATGATGAATAATGAAAGCCTGTAAATTAGTCAAAACACTGAACAAGTCTGTAAATTGACCCGAGATAAAAAATACACAAAGGTTCTTTTAAAAGTCACGGATGTATATTAACTATGTGCTAATTGTACAAAAAAAGTAAAGCAATTTTAATGTTGTTTAAATTAGCACGAAGAATACACGAAACGGTAAAAAGCTCTCTTGTAATTATCTAGAGTTTTCCAGCCTCTCGAGATTTTACAGTTCATTTGGCTAGTATCATTTAGATAGGAAAATATTCATTATATTATGACAATTTAATATGCGTAATATCAGTTGTAGACTTTGGGTGGTTGGTTTTAAATTGTCTTTCGGGATTTATACCACGTACCTTTGTTTGGAGTAACCGATATTTCGGCACTGTTGCAAGCGCCATGTTCACGGATGTACTGAGGGTATTGCGGGTGGATGAATGTTACGAGCAAGTATAACGGTCTACCCGCTTTCTTACTCGTTTTTTGCGTACAACACCACTGCCACTGTTTTCACTATCGCACTGTACCCGATCACGACATACTACACTCACTACGTCAGCTCGCGGTTTGACTTTTTTATTTTCACGGGTTTTACATAGACGTACCACTGGATGCCAGATACTCGACAGTTGAAACCCATCCTCTCTATTGAAATTTATGAACTTTTTAATTTCAATAGCTTCCCTAACCATTCGGGGTATGTAGTGGCGTTCTGTCGAAAGCACCTGAGGGTTATGTAACTCAATCCAGTGGTCGGTACCCGAGTCTAAGCGATGTTGAGCTATGGCTGACTTGTGTGGTTCATTATTTTTGACTGCCCTTATGTGTTCCTTTATCCGGCAAGAGATGGTGCGTTTAGTCTGTCCTATATAGGAACTCCCACAGCTACAGTCAATTTTGTATACACCTGGCTTTTCTAAGGGAAGACTGTCTTTCGGCGATCTTATATATTGCGACAGTTTCTTAAAAGGAGTGAAGATAGTTTTAACTGAGACCTTCTTAAGAATATTGGCGACCTTATCAACATTCATCAACATTCATCCACCCGCAATACCCTCAGTACATCCGTGAACATGGCGCTTGCAACAGTGCCGAAATATCGGTTACTCCAAACAAAGGTACGTGGTATAAATCCCGAAAGACAACTTAAAATAAGTTTAAATGACCACGTAAGTTTAAATTCCTATATTTGGGTGGTTGGTGTTTAATTGGTATTGTAATGTATTGAATTATTAGAAAATTTCATGTTACCATGTACCTATCTCTATGCCTGTGTAAAAGAATGATAATAATCATAAACTCCCTTTACAATTGTTGTATAAGTCATACTAAACCCCCATGTCTCAGTGATCTGTCATAGCAACGTCTAGACTACTCAAGCAAGGAACATAAAATATAGACAGTGGGTTATTTTTATGTCGTAAGAATCCACTAAGGAAGGACTTTTTTATTTTATACTCTAGAGGCAGGAAAGTGTTGCTAATATTGAAGGTAGAGCACTAAGCAAATGCGTGAAACAGTAATAATTATAAAGAATATACCACAAGTATAAAATAGGAGAGAGTGGTTTTAACAATTATTATCCTGTAGGTGCCTAAAGTTCCGTTAACCCGCATAACAAAAACCACAAAAAGAAGTAAAAAAGTAAAAGTACGAATTTTGTAAAGTAAGTAATCACTTCGGGTTTTAAAACTTGTTGAATAGCCTACTCGTGGGTCACCTCATTCGGCCGGCGATATGCGAAAACACGGTCACATTCGTGCGGCGAGATTGTTGAATACTTTTTTCAGTGTAGCAACATCTACGCTAATCATAAATTCCATGCTCTATTCGAATACTTCAAATCTAGACCTTATTAATCTATACATATAAATAAAATCGGCGTGTCTGTTTGTAATATTAAAATAACCGTTTTTTACTAAATTTCATTTTTTACAATTTTTGTCTGTCTGTCTGTTTGTTCCCGCTAATCTCTGGAACGGCTAGACCGATTTTGACGGGACCTTCACTGGCGGACAGCTGATGTACCAAAGAGTAACTAAGGCTATAAATTAACCGGGTACGCGAAGTAGTTCCCTCAAGACGCGGGTGAAACAGCGGGAAACAGCTAGTCATTTATAGATCTAACGTAATCTGTGATCATTTATTCACCGTCATCATAGTCAATCTTGTACACAGAAATTAAGATCAATTACTGTGTACTTAGTACCTACTGTCACACTTTTCGGCATGAGCCTTTTCTCACTATGAGAAGAGTCAGGCCTTTCGCTTTTCATAGTGAGAAGAGAATGAGAAATGAATTATGATCCACCACGCTGGCCAAGTGAGGGTTGGCTGACTTCACATGTCTTTCGAGAACTTTATGGAGACGACATGCAGCTTACAGATCACGATGTTTTCCTTTAGCAATGTAATGCAATCGCAATGAAATTCAAAAAGTCATTGACCCATAGGGTCAACTTTTATCCCAGGCACGTATTCTGTCTGTTCGAATTTAGGTAGGTACTGTAGCGGTAGCTACATACAACTGAGGGCATCTAGCGAGCGACGACGAAAGTCTCAACAACAATCCGGCGACATCTATCGGATACAATGCGACGGCAAACAAAGTGCTGAATCGCGCAAGCAGAGTTTGCACGCCGAGTTGTATATATACAACATCTCAAATACGTCCGTCGGACTGAAAGTCCGTCGGACTGACAGTCCGTCAGGCACGATCACACAGCCTGGTTAGTGGATCCTCCCTCTAGTTGGAGGAACACCACACCTTTCCACCCACACAGTACCTAAATATTATACAAATATTGGATAACCTGTTACTTGACCTTGGAGACTTCTTTACATGTATTTTTTTAGGAAGTCTTAAAAGTTGCAGTGAGTTGTATTTTTTACTAGGTACCTATATTAATTGCATGAGGGAAGGTAGAATATTAATGAACTACATTATATTTATATTAGCATTTTTTTATAAGCTTTAAATATTTTGCGAAAAAAATATACCGCAGTTGCCTACACTACTTAGTATATAAAGTCGACATAGTAAAATTAGATGTCTAAGACTGAAATTAAGACGAATAATTTTGATTGCTAATAATACTTTGTTTGAATACTTTAAAATTGCTTTTCATATACCAGGAATTGCATAAATATTGTAAGTTAATTTTATTATGATTTAAGATAATGACACTATCTTTTCCGCTCGATATATACAAGTTTATTTTGTTCCTGACATATTGTGGAGGTTGAAGATCAATTTAAAATGGAACAGTAATTTTTTTTTTACCTTTATATCTTCTAAAACTTGTTTATTATAGCGATTATCTCTCTAAGAGTTTGGCACTAAACTAAGAATAACAGTATATAAACTTCAACATACCTTTGAAGGTATACTCATATATTTCGGACACTGGCACTAAATAGTTGAGCAAGTGAAGCCAGCATGGAATACCGGGGCGGTTCGCCGCTCTGTTACATTCTAAGACAATAGTGTGGCTTATATACACGGCTCGGAGTAGCTTTGGCTTAAGGTTTCTGCTAACCTCAGCTTAGAAATACGGCTTCGCTTACATTTCGGTGAATCGGTTAGGTCAATATATGTATGCTAAAGGATGGCCTAAATAAGTGGAATTATTATAATATAAATCTACTAGACGTCGCCAATCAATCGTCGTCAATTATACATATAAACTTTCCTCTTGAATCATTCTATCTATTAAAAACAGCATTAAAATCCGTTGTGTAGGTTTTTTACAAAAGATACGATGTAATTATTTGGAAATATATATTTATTTTCACGCTTATGAGGAAGGATAGATTTTAATTCTCTTTTCACGCAAAAACTTGTGAACACATTTCGAAGAAAATAATCAGTAGTATAGTTTATATATCTTGTCTTAACAGCATAGGCTACCATTTATCGCAGTAACAGACACCCTCGAGGATAAAGCCGAAGGCAGACGCTAGTATTCATAAAAAAGTAACGGTTATTGGAGTGTGTTTGATCCCCATAACATATAATTTATGTTTATAAAACAAGTTCGGTAAGACGGAGGGAAACAGTTCCTGAACCAATTTTGTGGGGCTGCTAATGAATATAATTCGTTACGTTATAATTATAATAACGAAATTACAAGGGTTGCTAATGGGCAAGGGTTAGTAAAATATAGCGCTAGTTGTATGGTTTTGTACAGGGTGCGATATTTATGAGTTATCTAGTTGAGAACACATGTTAGCAATCAAATAACCATCCGGAAACAGTAACTACGGAATAGTTTAAAAGTTTAGAGAAGTTTACATATTGTAACGGAAATGTATTCTTGGTATTCTTGGACATGACAAATATTTGTCAGGAAAAGGTCGTAAATAAGATAATTTAATTCACACCGAAATGTCGGTTCTAATGGATATCTTAACGACTTGCCGCAATTTACTCTGATCATAATGGTACGCATTTCTATACCTTTAAAAATGTAGTGTGTTTGTTTTCACTAATCTGATACACATGTATAAAACCAGAGGCAAGATGAATGTGTCGTTTATATGACAAGGAAGGAAGATTAAGTGAAAACTGGGATGCCGAGTGACGGAAATTAATTGAAGACGATGTACTCCACATATGTCTGTATAATTGGATAAAGGCTTGAAATGAAGCTCAAGCTCGGAGGAGTTTGGGATGAAAATGGTTACTGTCTACTTTAACCAGAATTTTGAATAGGCGTGATGAATACCTTCAGAATATTTTGGGTTAAACCAAATAGTGCTAGTTCTCTTTGGAAATCCGTTGTACATGACTATCTCATACATCAGAGAAACATATTATGTTGCTTAAATCAGAAACTAAATCTTATTCATGCTTTCCTCGAAGGAGAAGATATGCTTTACATAGAACGAAGACAACATACTTATTTTCTTTCTTTATCATGTAAAACAAAAATATTGTTAGTCGAAGATAATAGGTCGAATCGCCAAATCGTATTAAAAGTTAAAAAATGAGAAGAGAAATCATAAAACATCAGAGGTTTTATGATTTCTCTTCTCATTTTTTAACTTTTAGTAGTAGTATCCAAATCCACGAAAGGCGGGATAACAGTAAACTGTGGAACAACGTGAAAATTAAACTTTAGGATTCCCACTCAGAGTCTTTGAGCTAATGGAGTAAGTTACTAACTAGAAAGAGAAATGATATGATGCAGTGGTCAGTTAAACAGATCTAGAACAAAAAGATAGCCAACAGTCTTATTAGAAAATTTGTTATAAGTCGTTCGTTCGTCCGAGTCACTTTCAAACGATATTTTAACGAAAGTTTATAAACAAGCGGGTGTTACGGACGTGTCCCCTTCAATTACTCGAAACAAGACTAAGGCTTTGTTGATAGAGTTTAGTACGCATTTTGTTAATTACTTCATTGATAAATTAAAGAGCCCGTTGTCATTGCTAATTGTGTAATGTTGGGTGACGGCGTTTCGTTTACGGTTTATCGGAGAATATTGATTGACGTCATCTAATCAATATTTATAAATAAAACTTAAGTGTGTGTCTGTGATTTGAATATAACAATGTTATGTTAAGTGCGTTTCGTTATTTACATGGTACCTACCAAGTCATATACAAACTTGTCTTTTAATTTTCGCCTGTTTGTTCGGGGTAATCTTTGGTGCTGCTTTATCGATGTTCGTGGGGTTTTCATTATAAGATAGGTGAGTTTGTATGACCACCAAGCTCGGAATATAGAAAATATTAGCTGCTCTCTAACAGTTTTTTATTACATACAAAGCCATAATGCAATTGAGCTTTTGTCGACAAAATTCCATGACTATGAGTCTTAGGTGTGACTACGGTGAGGCCTTTTGGTATTTCGAGATGCGATTGAAAATTCTTCCAAAAACTACATCTAAGTATCGTAATACAACTAAATTATAAAGGCAAATCATTATTTTGGACATAACTTTATGTACGTATGTTGTCCTTCATCAGCCCATAGAAGTACGAAGGGACTGATCATTTGTCCGCGACTATCGTTTCATCGGATTACAATATGCTTTTAAGGGTACATTGGAGTATATAAGACTGCCGATAGGTAATATTGTGGTCCGTATTTACTTAGCCACGAATTGAATTTCGTTTGCGATCTACCTAAACTTATCGGATGATACACGTATGAACTTTAAGTAATGCGAGCGTAAGCAAAATAATATCTAGTTCGCAAGTGACTACTAAATGCTAAGTATGATAGTAGTATCACTAGTATCAGTCTTTCGTGACTACGAACATTGTTAACCCGTCGCAACGTCGAAAAACAGAGGATACCTTAAATTTGTTAATTTACACAATTGAAACCCGTTAAATAAACTTGTATGCTAATTACGACGGTTGCCATCGTTGATAGTGGGCCAAGGATATAGACCAACGCAAATGTTAGACCCTTGTGTTGGTGCCTGCCCAAATCCTAAGACTTCTTTTAGGGCCAACAGCGCCTATCAACACTTTTGTTGATTATATAATCTGTAGATGATATAACCTGTACCTACATGACTAACCCGTGCCAACTTATTGTAATATGGCCAAGGCCAGGCCAATCATCTATATGTTACTAATGACTCATGTTTACTGCTCAATTCTACGGAGCAATTTGATAGCAATCCATCACTCAATCATAAACTGGTCCAAATAAAAACCAGCGATATACCCATACCCTATTAATAGATCATCATCATCGTCCTAGCGTTATCACGGTTGCATCCAAGACTACACGACTTGAATCCCGGAGTCCGCTTACTAGTCTAACAAGATATGACAGAATATCGGGTTTACCCGATTATTATTAGATATCTATTATATATATATATATATATATATATATATATATATATATATATATATATATATATATATATATATATATATCGGAGTCTGGAAATGTGCCCGGTACGGCAATAGGCTCGCCCCTTATTACGTGGGACTAAAGTATATCTGGCGAAAAGTGGGTGTAGAAATACACCTCTGCCTACCCCTTCGGGGATAAAAGGCGTGACGTTATGTATGTATGTATCTATTATATACAGAGTGTAAGGGATGGTGTACCGAAAACCAATACCAGTGATTCAGTACATGATACTGATGAGGCCATTGGTGGTCGAATATTTCAGTAAAATTTCATGAATTTTCTGATTTTTCTTTTGCATTTTTTGCCATATAATGTAATGAAATAGTAACTACAGTCGACCCGCATTAGTATTTTGGCAAAATTCTAAGAATTAAACATGTATATGGCGCGTTTAGTCTGATGTGACATCGGCCGCGGTGCGCGGCCGTAGCACAGTAAGCGCACCAGTAGGTACATCGTAATCACTGCCGCTACCACCCGCCGCTGTAGGGCCGTAACAGTTGATAGTGCGAGTTTGCGTGTTCCTATTTACATAGCAATTTTTTGGACAATTGTCAAGTTCTTAGATTTTTTCGGAAAATTCGACCGCTAAGGGTCTCAGTATAATGTATCTACTGAAGCACTGGTATCAGTGTTCGGTACACCGTCCCTTACACCCGGTATATAAAACGCTTCCTTTACTGACAGTAAACGCGCAACCGAAACAATTAGACGCAAGATACTAAAATTTTGCCTGTATGTTCCGGAGGGATTGTAGAGGAAGACTAAAAGATGATATTTGGGTGTAAAAAGGGTCAAACATTATATGAAACTTTTTAAAATTCACGAGGGGTGAAGCAGCGAGCAAAAGCTAAAATATATTCACAAAAATAAAATAGCTGCTTTAAGCCTAGTTCGAATAACATTATGACGATCTAATAGTTGAGAACATAAAAAGCTACGTAAAAGCCTTTTAGTTAGTTATAACACGTTTGTTTTAACGAAATTCGTGATTTGGCGAGCTGTGAAACAATGAGTTTAGCGAAGAGTTAAGGTGGCGCCATTATTCAGCGCTGAGATAATTTACTGTGAGCAATAAATTATCTTCATCGCGGTGTGGGAGCACAGTATTTGTCAGCCCTTTAAGCCCGGTTACGGCCTACAGCGGTGGGCGGCGCGGCGAGCGTTTTCGATGTAACTACATGGCGCGTTTACTCTGACGCGATATCGGTCGCGGCGCGCGGCCGCGACGTAGTAAAGCGCGCCATGTAAAGTCGAGCAACTTCCCACTAGACCACCATAACGGCCCTGTCACGACCTACAGCGGCGGGCGGCAGCGGCGAGCGTTTTCGATGTACATGGCGCGCGTTACTCCGTTGCGGCCGCGCGCCGCGAGAATAAACGCGCCATGTACATCGCCCCTGCCGCGCCGCTCGCCGATTAGACCGATATCTCGTGAACAGGCCCTAAGGGCGAGAAACGCTTAGCAAGACATCGTCGCTTCCAGTGCTACTTTACACGCACATTGACACTGGTATACAAAACAGTTTCTAGTGTGGCTCGACTCTATGAGCGAGTCAAGGGATTTTTTTCAAACTGGTCCAGCGCCGACTTGTTTGATTGTACATCGAAAACGCTCGCCGCGCCGCCCGTCGTTACCAGCCCTTTAGGTCCCCGCTTATTTCTGACGATACCATCTGTTTCATATTTACTGGAGTGCTCTCGTAATTATATCAATCGGTGAAATATTGTTTCTGATAATGAATTGTAATAGTGAATGCTTTTGAAAACAGATTTAGCAGGTTTAAAATAGCACGATGCTGATACATAACAGATACGCTGGTGTGAAATATTGCGGTTACTGAAGTTAATCATGTTATAAAGTAGATCAAACATAAATTTGAGTATAAAACATTGGACATTTTCCTAAAGCTATTTCAGATTACCGTTTTAGTTCAGAGGCCCTATTCTCCTAAATAAATTTGTTCAAAATACATTTTCAATACAATGTCAGTGTCAAACTTACGTCGCAAATATATAATAGGTATATAATGGTATTCTCCTAAATTAACTGATATTTTAATGGTATTGTAAGTAGATTATATTGAAACCATTATTGAAACAATTTTATTAGTGTCAAAATATGTGTCAACGACGAACTGTTTATTTCAAATTATACGATAATGACATAAGGTTATCAGAATACCGATTCTGAGTCTGTTGCTCTAGTAAATGTACTTGACTCCGGACCATAATCTATATACCTAAAGGCTATGGGCTACTGTATAGGATGAGAATTGATTGATTTTCAATAACTTTTTTATAAATATACCTACTATTAAAAGAGCTATTTAAACGCATATTTTTTACTTAAAGTAATTTATTCCAGAAAAGGCATCCGTTTGGTAGTACCTAAATACTAAATTTTCATAATTAATTCAATTTCTCCTTATTTTGTCAAACAAAGGTCACCAAAATGAGCATCTGGTAACGTACGATAAAATGTAATATCCTGCTTTTTACCCTTTTAACGTTGATCACTTTATTACAACTAAACAACATACAAGCCCATTACACCCACGTTAAGTGCTCAACAGTAATAAACTGCCAAGTGATTTTCCATGAAGGACTAGGAAGGAAACTTATTATAATAATACATAGGTAAGTTTCAACTTTCGTCAACAACATTTTTGGCAAATAAAAATGGCATAGTAAATTAATAATTTCATGTAGCCTCCTCGATCTTTTAGTTTACTTAGACTTAAGCAGTTGGTGTAAACGCTTTCCAAGATTTTTTCGTATAATAATGCGTTAACACTACAAGCGCGGAACATCCTGACACCCCTAGAAGCGCGGATGGGTCAATTTTGTCCATTTTATTTTCGGTACAGTAATGTAAAGTTATTTATACAAATAAAACTTTTAAGTAAGATACAAATGATTTTATTACGTATTACACATATTTTTAATGTATTTTGGCTTAAATAAAAAAATAACAATCACAAATGATCAGAGTTAAAGTGATGACTGTGATGAGTGAGATTAGAGTTCAGACTCGCAAAATAAGCAATTTTAACTCTCATTCGATGTGCACTTCCTGCAAACTGTTATTTTACAAGCTTGGCATTTGACACGAGACTTGTTACCGTCACAAATAGACTTTACCTGCCAACGAGTATGTTTCTCTTGACGTCCAGGTTTTTCATTTTCATTTGGTATATAAATATGAGCATTTGACTTTTTCATACAATTTGCATATGACTCAGCTAGTTCTTCTCCTAACTTTTAGATGAAAGCCCGACTGCTGATTCTTTTCCCATTTAGGTCACAATACAATATCTCATATAATAAAAGTGTGAAGTGGCGAACGCCTAGATAGGCTAGACTGGGGCTTTGACAAAATACCTACGAGGCATTTCATCCACAACATCTACCCCATACTTCGAACTATTGTAAAATGATAATATCATGAAATGATTTTACTTGATGCGAATATGGGTTAATCCAATTGAAAACCATCTGTCAGAAAACATGATGAGAATCTAATAAGTTAATAACATACACACGAGCGCGTAACCTGTAGCTCTTAATAATGTAATTGAAGTTAGGGTAATTGGGTGTCAGAGTCAGTTATTATACGGTACTATTACAATCAGTGTCACTTCTGTGAGTTAATTATTATTGACTACTCAGATGATTTGTGACTCCATTTTAGATATTTGAGTCTCGCGCAATATGTGTTATTATAATTATCATCTAATAGTTGTTTACCTACTTGTGTGAGGACGTATTTCTATTCTAAATCCTCTTATGACACCCACGGAATGCAGTGGAAAATTTCGTAGGTGTTGTAAGAAGCGTCTAAGGAAATACACGACGCAAACAGTATATTTTCCAAGAGACGAACAATTCAAAATCATACTTAACCCGTGTGTCTAGCGTGGCATACTAGGCGTAATTTTCTTATTTAGGCAACAAATCTACTGAACGCAATTCTGTGAGAATTTGCCGTGATATAATCTTATCAGAATAACACATAGGTATCTAATAATATCGAGGCATATACGCTATCTTTAGTTGCGATAATCTATAGCCACACGCGAACACAGTTGCGGTCATCTAGTAAAATAAATATGTTGGAAAGAGATACGCTTCATTCTACGACAGTTGTAATGTAAATACAGATGATCTATAGCAATAAAACAAGAATAAGCAGAAAAATGGCGTGTGTTATTTGAAATTTATTTGTCATTTCCTGTGATAATAAATTCATCGCAACGCCACTTTTACTCATGTGATTTTCCTTACACTTCCTGTCTTTGTTTATACACGATTATTGTGCGACAAAAACAACCCATCAAAATCGTTGGTAGATTTAATGCGTATTGCGTAAACAAGTTGAGACGTATTGTCTTATAGCAATGTTAAATATTTGAAATATATGTCAAAGATTTTATCAACGTGAATTACTTGATATGCAAGCGTCACCTTATATACCAGTACACTTAAGTGAGACTAAATTCTTTCTGTTAGTTGCAAAAACCTTCGCACAAGGAAAAAAGCTACCTTCAAGTTAGACTTTAAAACATTCAAACAACTATCAATATTGACAAACAACATACACAAAGAACACCCAAAAATAAATGTTGTTTTGACGATTGCAAAAAGTTTTGTCCGGTATGAGGACCGAATCCTCTACCTTCCTAGCTGTGATAAACAACGAGGCATCCGCCTAAACGACTATGTCACCCTTGATATCATAACAAAAGCCTTGATCTGTTGATAGGCATATTTATGTAATTAATACTCGAAACAGGGTCACAGGTTATCAGGACACAGGTTCTCCAATATTCCAATTGAAGCGAACACATTCATATTCAATATCATACGTACTTATTTACGAAAGGGTTTAAGAGTGTTTGCTGCAGAGCAAACAAAAGCATTACTAAATGTAGGTACTTAAATTGAAATGAAATCGATTTTAATTAAATTCGGTACACCTTAAACAGGGCAGCCCTGCAGACACGAAACGATACGAAGTGGCTTGACATAGGTATCTTGAATGCTAGTTTATAATAATTATAGCATAATAAGAACACTCACTCATTGTCATCTGATCGCAAACTAAGCTAAGCTTAATTGTATTCTAGTAACCAGATAACTGGAAAACATACATATTTATTTTTTGATACACACGCCATTTAGCATATAGTTATAGCAAAATGAAATCCCCTAGTCCTCCAGATATGTATGAACGCGGAGAACTGAAACAACAGAACCAATTTTTTGTACGGTTTTCACCACTACATAGTGTGATTCCTGAGGAAAGTTTGTTTGTTTGTATGTCTAGTTATAGGATAAATTATACTTAGCCATAGGACAATTAATCGTGTTTATCACTCAAGGATTTGTTCTGGGTGGGAATGGAACTCCGGCTTATAACTCGCTATTAGACCAACAGGTCAGTCAAATCTTCATATAATATCATTGCCGGCTAAAGCCGCGGAATGCTGAATCCACGGCGCATATCAATGACATTTCGTTGCAAATTACATGTTTAAATGTCTTGCTTGAAGGTGAAATCTATAGACTACCATTCTACATTTCTACCCCAATAACTAACGTGATAAAGCATTGACTTTTTGTTGAAAAACAGGCCTTACAAAAAAAATACACAATTCCGTAGTTACATACTCGTGCAATCTGGTGGGTATAACCTAATTACTTAAAGAGTAGCGTCCCATTAGCAGTATTAGTGTCACTCTGAGCTCGTTCCAACATTGTCTGTTTCGAACGAAATATCTCTAGTATATTTTGATTAAATGACTTTCTATATGACATTCTCTGAGTAATTAGTAACTCAATTTCTAGCTTATTCAGCTTGCCACAGCGACATCTATCTTCGTCTATTGTGTTATTACAACTATAATTGAATCTGATCTAAATTGGATTAGAAATCTTAGGTTGATATTGTTATTATTAATAACTGACTTAGTTTCTGCAATTTTGTGTCTGCCGCTACTTTAGTCAGGGTTAGCGGTGCTTTAGTTTCCGAATTTCAATACATCAGAGATAAAAATCAATATGCGTGTTGGGTTGGCCGGGCAGCGCATAAATAATGCCTGTTAGATTTGCTCTATTAAGGACTCTATCAAATTATTTAAACGGTCTACAAATCTCTCACGTAGTATACTACAGAATCTTCAAAGGTTAAATAAAAATTCTGCCCTTCGCCTTGAGATGCGCTACCCTCAAACATTACATTTTATGATCCCCCACTTTTGTATCATGAGATGTTTCTACGTCTCTTTTAAACAGAGCTTTATTATATACAATGGAGTGTTCTTTACGAGCGTGGGATGAGTGCATTGACACTACTTGAAGTAATGTCCATTGTTCTCGTGACGAGAGAAAAATCCCAGCTACATAGAATCACACGGATGACGATGCTGGTGCAAGATTGAACGAAGTCGTGGCGTGACAAGAAAAGCGAAATCTCGTATCAGCTTCATCACGTTACGTTAAGTCTTTGAGGCGTGGAGCTGAGATACTTGTCTTACTCTAAGTGTAATGTACTTAAGAGCTTTGTTCTTTGTTTAGGTGAAGAGTAAAACTTATCTTGGCTGCAAGGATGGTGTAGCGGCTTAAGTAACCGCTTCACCGTCTAACACTCCACCGAATGTTGTGGGTTCGATCCCAAAGCGAGACACCATTCTGCGTAATCCACGTACTGATGTTTTAAGTTCATATGTTCTTTGTATCCGTTAATTTTATGTTTGTAAAGAATTGAAGTAGAGCCCGTGTTTCAACCACTCACATCAATGTGATGGCATAAACCGATTTTTTTACGGCCCGTTTTATAAATAATTTCCATTTTTAGAAAAGCAATTAATGCTCTAACGAGTCGAATGCGTACAATAAAAAATACAGTGAAAAGCATCCTAATTTTGGTGCGCATTTTATTCTCAGTAACAACCGTAGATTATATACGTAGTAGAACACTCACCACATTTTAGAGTTTACCAAATATGCACCGAAAAATATTTATATCAGAACTAAAAATGTATGTATCGATATACACACAAAACTGCGCCCAGTACAGACTTCTAATAAAATATATGAATCACCATCCATTAAAATGGCACTTTTCTAGCGCAGAAAAGTGGCTGATGCACTCTAGATAATCTTTTATTATACTCGTCATTCCCTAGGGCGTCATGCTCGTGGCCCTAGAGCACTGTAATACAGCCAATGCAAAGAGGTCTGATATCACAAAACATGAGCAACTCTCTTTATAATATTAAAGTTAAAGTGGTATGGAAATAAGACATTTTAAACCGTTTTTTTATCCCTGAAGATTTCTTAATATACGGCCACGCCATCCTTCTGGGAGGCTGTAAAATTTTATCGGTTTAAATATATTTTTCACTTTATTGACGTGAAGATGTTATAATATTGTACGTACGCTCTGCACGTGAATACTGTATAATGTTCGTAGCTTATTATAGAATTCCATAGTTTAATTAAATAATTAATTTGTAATGTGTTTGCTTGGTTATTATATAAATTTATTATAAGTACCTCAAAAACATTGTGCTAGTGATCGAGTTATTTCGGGCTGAAGGCATAATTAAATTGCTAGTTTGTTCTCTCGCGTAAAAATATCTTAAAGTAATCCATTTCCATCGTCAGCATCATTGCATTTCGTGATAAAAGTACGACCCTTTTTATCTGATACTATAGGAATTCATTTGTTTCAGTTATCTGCTATTTAAAATTTTCATTGATTCTAGTAGCAATGACACATTACAGATCTCTTGTGTATAATGTTTGCATTAAAAAAAGTATAAATATTATCAAAGTGATGATAAGTTAATGTAAGTTGTTGTTAACAAGGAGAGTATAAGCTAAAAGTACCGAAATAATATTATTAGTTTATAATATAGGTATAAGAGCTTTGGTTGTGGTAACGTAAACGAATTTGGATGGATTACGAAGTATTAAGATAATTTATAGCACCCTACGGCCATGCGTAGGTATTTGGATAATAGCGAGAAAAGGCTTTGCGCTGACTTACTGTTGGCAACAAAATCCCTCCATACCATGGTAAACGACCATGGAAGAGGTAAAGCTAAAGAAATATATTACACTAGAAGACGCCCCGCAGCTGCGCCCCAAAATTTAATTTAAATTTTGCCGTTTCCGACCGGTCTCGTGAGAATTTCGGGAAATCCCTTACCGGTCGCCAAGAAATATGTAGCATCCAATAGCTATGCTTTGTCTATCAGTCATTCAGTAACACAAGAATTGTATACATTCTTACAGATAAATTTCAAATACAATATTTCTGTAACAGGACTCAATCGCTCAAATTAATTAAAATGAAAAGTGCAGGCGTACGTACAGACATCTTCTAGTAGTATAATTCTTTTATCATTATTCCGTGTTTTTGCAGCACAGTTTATAAACGCGCGCTTTTCGAAGGTTATACCACGCCGCACATTCATGGCTTTAAGAGTCGTTCGACTTTGTTACGGCTTTTAGAAAGCTTTTATGTCATTTAACGTTATGAGGGGAAACAGCGATGTTATTCGACAATCTTACGATAACATTGACAATTTCACAAACATTTTCATTGAACATTAAATGTTCAATAAAAACAGTACGTTTAAAAAATATCGTAAGTAGGTACATTGTATTTGTTTTTATAATACATTAAAGAACTTCAATGTAAATTGACTTTTAATTTTCTACTTTTATCCGACTTAAAGGACTTTGATAAAACTTTATTTTTGTATGTTTGAGATCATCTAGATTGTTATTAGCTACAGTTCGCTTAGTGGTAAAGATAATTATAACGAGACAACGCCTGAATACCAAATCTTCTTAACCGGTTCACCAGCAGATCACAGCTACACCGCTGAACATATTTCATGACATTGAGTGAACTTGAAGCCCTAAAAAGGATAGATCCTTTCTTAATTTATCCTTTTAAGTGAAATACCTAATTACCTACGCGTGGGCGAAAACACGTTTACGTGGTACTAAAATAAGTCCACTGAAATTATTTAGTATCGTTATATTATATTTTTATTTATTTATTTGTAGTCTCACTGTATCCCCGAAGGGGTAGGCAGAGGTGTAAATATTACACCCACATTTCGCCATGAATTTTTAGGTCCCACGTAATAGTGGGCGAGCCTATTGCCGTTACCGGGTACATCACCAGACTCCGGGTTGCTACTGAGTATTCAGAAAAAACCACTAACACTTTTGCCCGACCCGGGAATCGAACCCGGGACCTCCGATCAGCAGTCGCATACGCTATCCACTGAATCACGGAGGCAGTTCGTTATCGTTATATTATGTTCTATATATCGTGTATTAGCTACGGGATGTGTTAATGCAAGCAGAGCACGGAATTTCTTTGAAGAATAAACTTCTAAACGAGATTATTTGACAAAGATTCAAGTCACCTACATAGTTAACTTTAACTCGGCGAGTAAACAAGCTAAAGACCGAACTGTATCATGAATCCGACTCGAAAACCGATACAGCTTCGGTCCATAACCGCCTGTATAACTAATACCGTTTTCTCACATCAAAAATCGATATAGATAAATGTATTTCATTACAGAATAAGTAAGCATTATTTTATAACATTTTATTGATATCGCAGCCAGCATTTAAGTGTAATAATATCGTTTATGATATAACCAGAGATGATCTACTGTAATAATACTATCGTTTTCTGGACATTCATAAAACTTTATCATGTATCAATTTATGGTTCATTCGAGCGATAAATATCTACTCCTCGTCTATTTTACGGCGCTGCCGTCTGTAGAAGCAGCCATGAATAATTTCTTACGTTATTGCTATACGATATTAGACTTTATGGTTTAGTTTTAGATTATCATTTTCGTGAGATCATTCGTGAATATTCTTAATCATGATAGAGTTACGCTCGTAAATTACGAAGGGATTGGCAGATATGAAGTTAGTTATGATATGCTTTATATTAAGGCATGATATATTTTATATTTGGCCAGCTATTTTTAAGCGCCTACTGCATGGTGATAACCTTACTAATAGAGACACATCGCTAGTTACCAACCAAATCTGGGTTTCACTAAGGTAATCTTAATTGGAAGATTTGTTAGTTATTGTAGAGCTCGGCTTCCGTAATAAGCTTCCAGTAGAACCTAAGTCTGCGCTGTTTCTTCGTGATCTAGAAGGTTCGAGCGTTCGTCTGTTTGTGGCTTAGAGAATGTTAAAAATGTTAGTGTGTATGTGTTTGTAATTGTTTTGTTATCGATGGCTGGACTAATTGCCACGAATTAATTTTTTTATTATTAACTTCACCTTTGTCCGAATGTGTTTATATATAACGGCTGAACCTCGGATCCACTTTGCTTTTCGGCTTTCTACTCTAACCAAATATGATAATAGCTATTCCACAGAGCGACTGCTGCCTGATCTCCGCAAACCGATGGGTCTGAACATGGGATAGAAATATGTCACGGTTTAGACAACTGTCAGTATATTAAAGAGTACTGACTCGCTCCATCAGTATTTTTATCGCTTTCGTCTTCGCGAGCCCATTTCTATCTACATAGTCTAGGCAAGTTTACTTGGTAATATAAGACCTTACCTAGACGGCACAGGACACCAGTATGCGCTTAGCACGTCATCACTAACGATAACATACGACACTGTAGAAACACAAATTGCGCACTATTCATCCTTTCTGACGCCGTTACTCTCTGCTTTTGTAATTAAAAATAGTCTTCTGTCGTCCTGATTGATACAAAGCGCTTGAACTCTGTTACTACTGCTTTTTATTATTTTTGTTCTTATAAACTGAGTAAATGTACACTGGGTCCTAAGTAACTTCAAGATTTCTTAAGCGATAAAACTATGAGAAGCGCGAAATGTTTTTGTTGATTAAAAGATTTTTTATTTCTAATTGGTCGTTTATTTAAACGACAATTAAGAAATAAAAAACAACTGATTCATCCGAACTTTCAACTAAATCTGAGATATTATAGCACACTTACCAGTATCCAACCGAAGAACAATGTAATTTACATACTTGGTTACTGAATAAAATACCTAGTTACTATTAAGTCAAACCATTACTTCAAAAAAGTATATACCAAACCTTAGAAAATTATTTTCGTTTCGGCAGGAAAGCATTAAGTTTATTAGAACACCGCGCCAGACAAAGTTAAGGACGTCCTTTGTACAATTTAAAAATGGAAGATCCGAAAGAGAAATCCTTTCATCCGACAAAATTCATTAGTACGGTAAGCATGCACGCCACAAAACACACAGAGACTGGGCCCTACAATGTAGCGGTACTTTCACGTAATCCAGAAAATCACGACCTGACCCGAAGAATTGCATTGTCTCAGAGTTAACTGTAGACTTCAACGGAGGCCACGAGACATATAAGCCGAGAAATTCAACCCGTAGAAGGAATTTCTTACCCTAAGAAGGCTCGGCTTAATTACGCCGCCATGTAAAACTAAAGCGAAGAACACTTCCAAACTACCTGTATTAACATGTTCCCGATCCAAACATTTGACTTGCTCTGGACGAAACTTGTGAAGTACTTCAGTATCGAAATTGTTTAATGTATTCCCCAACAAAGACACAACTAGGCACCTAGGTGACCCAACTTTGTGAGAACAAGTTAGGATTAATTTTGAATTCAAAGAACTTACTACTCACAACAACGAAATATTACAAATTCGTGACGTGAACGATGTAATTTATGATCCAACTTCACCATGGGATAGATAATATCATAGAAATATAAATAAGAGGAGAAGTGCCTAGTGGGCGTGTCGGTGTCCGCGCGAGATGCCCAAAGTGGTCATATCGCAAGCAGATGGCCATTATTATGTTATAATTTTATTTACAAATATCACAACGACTGTATTATTTTTCAATAAATACATTTCTCTTTAACTACTACCTAAATTTGTAAGCACAACGATAGTGGCCGATGTTTTTGTGTGAGTAAGTTGAACGTTGCTTGGTAAATACAAGCTATGTTCGATTGGATAAGGTTTATAATTGAGTTTTTGGAAGATTTGATAAAAAAAATGCGAGTGTGTGCGCGACTGCGTTTTTATATTGCTTTTAGTGAACTGCATGTGTAGTAGTAGCCGCGTGGAAGGGGCAAACTGGCGACACATGTCATGTATCCTTGTTTATTATATCTATGGATAATATCGTTCATTTAATTTGTTTTTTTTTTACACGATTGTATATCAATGCTAAAAGTTTTCGGTTACCTTTACTGTCGATCATGAAATCTATGCTTGGATTACCCATCTTAACACCGTATGAAAATGTATAACGCTGACGAAAATAGCCATGGCAATGAGATTATTGCTGGGATGCATCAAAATGTGGCTAGTGAATATAAGTAGTTAATACTTCTATACAGGTAGATGAGTAAACTATCTATCCAATTCAGAGTAGGTATAGGGACGGGTAGGTATTTCATATTTCATCAAAACTGTGCATCATATGCCAATGCTGGACCAGTATACATTTGTTTAAATACAATGAAACAGCTATCGATTCTTCGTCCGCCCTATAGCACTGTGTTCAATATTCAAACAGTGAGTTGCAAATATGAGTATCTATTGTATGCTTTCAGCTTTCATAAAGCAATTCCATCGTTATAAATCGTGGTTAGAAAGTCGGTTCATTTACTATTTATTCTCTGTGACTCCAAGCTAAGCATGTTTAACACAAAAAAAATATCTAAGAACGTAAATTAATTACACCGTTCAGCTGTTGAAAAAAGAATTAACACGCTTCGAAAATCTGATAAGCTGTGAGTAAATTATATGCAGTAAAAATATTATATGAATAATTATAATAACAACGTGGCCGATGTATACGCCTTGTGTATCGCCACACTAAAATAGAACGCTCTTTGGAGTTTTAAAGTCTCGAATATAATATCTGGTAGTATTATTCAGGGTTAAATTGAATGAGTGGTAGATTGGGAGGCCACTTGTTGCGGCCGCGCTACGTTCCGTAGTCTGTATAATGGCGTTTACTACAAATAGAATGAACTTGTGCTACTATTGTAGTGTCTGGAAGTGCATCGAAAATTTTGCAAACTGTGTCGTGCTTCCCCTAGTAAATGAATAAGTGACCACGTACGTTTCCGTACCAACGAGGACCCTTTGAAGTCCGCTTTGTGCTGGTCCGTGTGAGTACACGATTGTGCGCCCGTGGGCGTCACACCGGCGTGATAATTAGATTGAATTTAGACTAACAAGAGGGTCACTCGGCCCACAATAAATTCTTCATCACAATTTTCCCCCCCGCAAAATTCTAAGTGCCCTTAACGTATTATGAGTGTCATTAAGATTTTTGCACTGAGTCGCAATTTTAAGTGAACGAGCTAATCTTTAATCTCTTAGTGCTTAAATTTTTCGCGACCCGTCGAATTTTATACCGGGTGGATTTGGATTCGTGTTGTTCTTTAAGCCATGTCAAGAGCGGGATTCTGCCCGGTATTTTGCTATTTGTAGGCATATTTTTCCTTTGTTTTGTTGCCTTTTATTTTTAGTATTTTAACTAGCTTCATGTTATTTTTCTTAACTGTTTTTTGTTTATACCTATATTATTTTTATGATAAATTGATCAGGAGTGGCTGACGTAGCATATTATATATTTGCACCTTTGTATATTTTAGATCCGCTATGTTTGGCAGGTCACTGGTCTTAGGCCAGCTGTGGAATGTTTCAGGTCCTATTTGATTGTTGAGCAATATGAAAATTAGTCTGCTGAGTAAATTTTCCATTCAAGTGCCATTGTCTATTCTAACAAAATTCGATAGTGAGATACATATTTCTAAATTAAGCGTTACGTCCAATATACAGTAATTTAAAAGTTTGGAACTGGAACAATGCATTACCAAAAAGTTAATCTCGATTTTATATTTATCGTATCGGAGCCAGAAATAAATTAGTTCAATCATAATTGATTTTTGTTTCAAGTGGAATAATACCTCTAACCAAATAAAAATTAAAAAGAACTTCTTGCTGAAAATTCGGATTATCTTTGAATCGAACTACCCGAATGTGAATTAGCTGAGAAACTTTGAATCAAACTCAATGGCAAAAGCGGAGAAAGTGTGACAGTCTCCCCAAATACACGCTACATTTAGAATAGAATAGAATATCGGTTTATTGTTTTCGGTATTACAGCAGTTTAGCATTTGTTAACAGAGTCATTGTAACCTTTGTTCCTAAAGTTGGTAACTGAATATGATATTTTGAGTGTGGTAACGAACGGGAGCGGTAGCTTTGGAGTATTATAGACTGCTAATCAGAGAGCCTTGAATTCGAACCTGGGCACCACTAGCCTGAAGAAGTTAAATGCGTATTAAATTGCTTATTTTCGCTTGCTAAACGATAGAAGAAAACAACACTGTAAGATGGACAGTGGTCGAAATCTTTTCTTAATGAGAAGCAGCCGGTGCTTAACAGTGCAGCAGATGTTGCAGTGCTTGTTTATAACAAGGGTGATGAAGATAAGTGAGGTAAGCAAGTAGATTTAGCACCCTGGTAGTATAAAAATAAGTTTTCTAAACGTTCAGTATTCTGATTTACTCATGTCTACACATGCCGTAGGCTACATTTAATGAAATGAGTACAATGTAGTTAATTAGCCCGAACTGTGTTTCTACGCTTGAAAATTGTGTGTTTCACGGGTTTACAACGAGTTGTAGGCAAATCTAGCTCAGCAGATATAATGGTTTCATAGGCATCGAGAGCTAATAATTTGATCCTCAGACATAATTAAAATGTGTATGAGATTGATGAATGTATATGGTGATCATAAACCAGGATCGAGACATGCTTTATTCTTTATCTAACAAATGCCAAAGCTTGTGCGGATGGATGAATGTATCATCGATATTTGTTACTCTTGCACTACAAACTACAGAACAGATTTTGATGAAAACATGCAGTTATATAGCTTATACATAAGAATATCACAAAGACTTTCTTTTGTTGCAATACCCACGTGGGCGTAACTTGGTTGAGATTATTTTATGTGGTGGTGATTGTCAACATTTAATTTTGAGTCCGACTTAAATAAGATCAGACAAAAATATATTATACTGTCTATCAACATTGACTGGTCTTTTCATAGAGTAGAGATGCCCTTCAAATCTTTGCGTGATACATATTTACAGTATTATGTTCTATCATCATCATCAGGCCTTAATACTGTCCCACTGCTGGGCACGGACCTCTTCCCATTATGAGAAGGGTAAGGCCATAGTCCATCACGCTGGCCGAGTGCGGGTTGGCAGACTTCAGATGTCTTTCGAGAACATTATGGAGAACTCTCAGATATGCAGGTTTCTTCACGATGTTTTCCTTCACCGTTTAGCAAGCGATAATTAACAGTTTAATACGCACATAACTCCGAAAAGTCTCGGTACGTGCAGTGGATTCGAACCCGGACCCTCTGCGTAGAAGTCTGTCGGTCTCTCCACTAGGCTATCGCTGCTTATATTCTATGTGAGGTTATTATTTATCTGTAAGTAGATACCGCCTACGAGTCCACCCGTATGATATTCCGTTTTCACGATAACAGATAACATATTGATCTCTTTACTATAAATGTTACTACAAAATTTGGTCAAAATGTGTTCACCATGTTTTGTTTGGAAGTTTTACAAATATGTCTCCAAAGTGCCAAACATATAGTTTTTATGTATTTAAGAATATGTACCTCCTTGTGTTTAAAATGCACTACCGCTCAGTTGGGTGTTTTTATCTTACTTTGAGTTTGTTTCAGATTTGATTATGAAAGCGCTCTTTGTATGCAGTACGGAGTCTTATAACACACTATACGAGATGTTTGCTTGCAATGTTTTTTCTAGTAAAGATTTACAGGTATTTTATCTGAAAGATAAAGCTACTTATATTTATGTATCGGGTTTCAATGGATTATTAAAGCGTGAGTTACACCAACCACGATGGCGTCTAGTCCCCTTACTAGCCGAATACTTTATTTATTTATTTTATTTTATTTTTAAACTTCCTGCAATACAACTTTTACAAGGCGGACTTAATGCCAAAGGCATTTCTTACCAGTCAATCTTAGGGTGATGCAGAGATGATAGTGGCACGAACAACGAAGAGTTATGCGATTGAGACCCATTAGGTACATAATATATACTGGGTGTAAAAAGACCCTTAACGAAAACTGAAATCTCATGTTGTACTAATCACTACAAACATTTTTTACTTCGGCACCATACCTGGGAAATTACTGGTTCAGGAGATATTGAGGCTCAAAGTTAGTATAGTATTTTTCTAATTAGGTACAATATCAATGCATTTACCCCGCCAATATGTTCTTTAGATGTCCTATGAACCCATGGAAAGGTAGGTATTTCGAGCATTGCACGCGCACGCTTTCAATTGCGGTTTAAAAAAAGTGAAAACTTAAAAAAATAGCTTCCCAGGTATTATTTTTGGTTAGTATGACTTGGCATGATGTCCACAACGAGTAGACTTCGGCTTGGTGATGGGTCCTGTGACACCCTGTATATATAACTATGGGTTGTGGGGATTGTAAATGTAAGTAAAACTAGACGTCGCCAGCGGCTTCGCCCGCGTCAATTATACATATAAACCTTCCTCTTGAACCATTCTATCTATTAAAAAAACCGCATTAAAATCCGTTGCGTAGTTTTAGAAATTTAAGCATATCTACATAGGGACAGACAGACAGAAGCCAGACTTTGTCATATACTATGTAATGATGATGTACTTAGCTTTGTAAGCTAATAACCTGCCAAATCTGGCTGACTCTGCACTGTAAGGCGAAAGTCAAGAATGCAACCGCGATAACACTGTGGCGATGATAATGTACAGTCGAACAACTTCCCGCTAGACCACCATAAGGGCGAAAATCGATCAGCAAGACATCGTTGCTTCCAGTACTACTTTAGACGCACATTGACACTTGTATACAAAACCAGTTTCTAATCTGCCTCGACTCTATGAGCGAGCCAAGGGATTTTCTTTCAAACTGGTCCACCGCCGACTTGTTTGATTGTACATAGCTTTATAAACATTTAAAGCTAATATACTATCATATCTGTTAGCCCAGAAAGCAGACTCCTGGCTCGAAGGTTCTTCGACTCAACAGAGATAACGCTAAAATGATGATGGTGTACATTTCTCTATAATAAATCCACATTACAGGTACATAGACACGTAATTGACATTTGATCAAAATCATGAGTACATAGGCAAGGGGTAATACGACTCTGTTTATTATAGCATCGTCATCTCAGGTAATAACCCAACTCCAATATTGCTTACTCCCCCATAAATCAATCTTATTTTTCAGATTGAATCTAATAACTTGTTGGAGCACATCGTAAGTACGTGTATTTAATATACACGTATTCTACTTATTACATTCACGCTGAGTGTATCTCAAGCGTATCGGGACTGTAATTATTGTATAATATTCACCACCGATGCCCGTAGGGACTGTATATTGCAAGGAGATCTATAGTAGCATAGCATATAGCGCAAGCAACGTCAATAAAATGGGTAGCGATGTATTCGTAAACAAAGTTAAGTATAGTATAGAGCAACCCTGTTTTAGGGTGATTGTTCTCATTATTATGAACAGCTGAATGTCCCAGAACAATCTATAGAAAGTGATATTGATCTTTCAATATTAACACGTATTTACCAAATGTATTTATCAAAGTTTGGTACGAGTTGCGTATCATACATTTCAAGACACTACAAAATGTAAACTAAGGCTCAGGCATGGGGTCTCATTCCTTAGAACGTTTTCCGTGATTCTTAACTCTCTCAACAGATGGCTTTACTAGTATCGATTGTTATTAATGACTTTCATGCATAAATGATAAATAAGAAAATAAAGTTCTAAAATATGGTATTTATTAATTGAAAAATCCCTTTATTACGATTACATAAAAAATGAAACATTTAATTGAATATGAATATTTTTGTAAAATATGATGTGCACTTCGTTGCTCTGGTGGCCAAAATACGTACTAGCTTGTAGTAAAACGTTACAATGAGTTAACTTTCACTCGGCATGCATAGATAGCGCTTTTACGTATGTATATATTTATTTTTATTTTATTTGGTATTAATCTGTACATGGTAAAATAAATAAATATTTATTAAATAAACATCAAATATTTGAAAAAGTAAGATATTATGTTAACCAATGAACGGCCATGAGCATTTATTTAAAAAAGTACCTGTATAGGTACCTAGTCGAGCGATTGCGTTTTGTTTTTACATTTAAGTACGTAAAAGTAGTGTAATTTAAATTTTATACATAATAACAACTTACTGTGTTTGTAGTAGTATTATATAATAAATTTTCATAAATTATGTTAATCAATATGCGTCTTACATTTATAGGTAGGTACCTACCTATAGTCTGTTCAAGATACGAAAAAATAAAATGTAAACAAACCATAAAATGGTTCTTTTAATGTCGCCTTCGCAACAAAATTAGATTTAAGTTAAATACTCCAAGCGAAAGATGCAGTTAGTTTTACAAAAATACGCCTGTCCCTTCAATTCATAAATGATAGGTACTGTATATTTTTTACCTTTTATTTTTTTCGTAGGTATCTTGAACAGACAATAGCAACTAATAAACAGTTGATGTTGAGTATGTTGTAAATCAAGCTAATGAAAAAAACAAAACGCATTTTTAAACTTTGATAGCCGACTTCTCTAGAAGTCTAGAACTCATTCGCTTGGTTCCCGATAGGTATAGTATTAAATTTATCTATGCCGATAGTCATGACTTCATGAGTCGCACAATTGCAAAATCGCGTAGCAAGTACACCAAGTGCGTCTCTATAAAAATACCAGGGTCGAAAACCAGGTATCAATATACTTGCAAGTTTTTGGGCACTCGAGTATAGAAAACTTCGTGTGACGCCCTGGTAATGCAAGTTTGTATGGAAAAATAAACCTTATCTTAATATGAGTAAGGATGTTTATCGCAAAATTTGGTAATGGACTTTTCTAAATACTTTCATGGAAATTTATTCCTTACTACCATATATTTAAGGAACTTTGTCGCGCAAAACCTTGCAATTTTTATATTCCTGAGTACTCAAAATACTTTCAAGTATTTTAGTGTTTTGTGCGATAAAGTTCCGTAAATGTATGGCAGTAAGGAATATTATTTCATAAAAGTATCTGTAGGGTAAATACGCCATACGTCGGCCCCTCCCCAAACTTCGGCCGTCTGCACATTTTCGGCTTGCGT
This sequence comes from Euclidia mi, assembly GCA_944739405.2. NCBI lineage: Eukaryota > Metazoa > Arthropoda > Insecta > Lepidoptera > Erebidae > Euclidia > Euclidia mi. The sequence continues at coordinate 69,313,851 of OX123184.2, forward strand.
TCATTTAAAACGTATTGAAGTTACAAATTTGCCACTCGAATTACAATCTTAGTTCATAATCTATATGTACAACCGTTACTTTCCGATTACGTTACACACTCTTCGCACACTGAGCGTCAGTAGCGATTGCGCCGTCGAAGCGTCAATTTCATATTTAAAGTACCTTACTTGCTGTGAATACCCACACTTCGGGGATTGATATTAGAACGGTCAGACATTCCTTTTTTATTGTTTTAAGCATTATTATTAGTAATCAGCGATTTTTACTATATTTTGAGATAGATTTTTCAATGTTTAATGTATTGTTTTAAGGGAAAATAGGAGGCCGCCAATAGAATACCAATTTTGAATTAAAACCGGATTCTCGGCCGTGGCCGACTAAAAGTAAATGCAGTCTGTTTTTATAATTTCCAATTGTACTAATTCCATTGCCTTAATAAGAGAATTTGCAACGCATATAGGCAAATAAATCTATTTTACGTTTAATCGCCAAATACCGGCCGGGGTGATATTAGTTGAATCTCGAGAAATAATGTAGGTACACAAAATAGAGGCTGGCTTTAGAAACATTAAAGATCGTAATGTCGACCAGCCTCGAATTCGAGCCCAACTATACAGGCTGATTACTTTTCTTATTTTCTCAAAATTAAATATTTATTATACGTTTATTTATTTATAATACAGGGTGGCGCTACCATAGGGGCACTTTTTGAACAGAGGCATAGCGTACAACATTCTGAAGCCTAGTACCAAAAATCAATTAAATCGGTGCAGTAGTTTAGCCAAAATATCGATTTTAAGTTCCGCAATTTTTGCACATGCTTTGAAGTCCACACAGCTGATACAAAACGGTCAACGACCCTACATTGCGCGCCGCGACTCACTACGATGCGGGCGCCGACTCGACGCCGCGCGAGGATTCCCGCATATCTTCGAGGACGCGCGCACGCGTTCCGCAAAAATTGCGGAACTTAAAATCGATATTGTGGCTAAACTACTGCACCGATATAATTGATTTTTGGTACAAGGCTTCAGAATGTTGCACGCTATGCCTCTGTTCAAAAAGTGCCCCTATGGTAGCGCCACCCTGTATAAAGAGTTAAGTTTAAATGTAGGAGTTGATAACAACATAACATAACATATCTTCACGCCTTTTATCCCCGAAGGGGTAGGCAGAGGTGTATTACACACCCACACTTCGCCAGATATGTTTCGGTCCCAATGTAATAGGGGGCGAGCCTATTGCCATCTACCGGGCACATTTTTAAGCGAGCGATAATTAATATTTTTATTTTAATACACACATAACTTCGAAAAGTCATAGGTGTGTGCCCGGGGTAACTGGGGATCGAACCCGAGACCATCGTCTCGGCAGTCCGTTACGTACACCACTGGGCTATCGCCGCCTAGTTGATATTATTGAAAACATTTATATTAGCTTATTATGGTATGGAAATATAAGATATAAATTGGTCTTTGGAACTTGCTACCTTAACCCATGTTAATTACGTAGCTTAAAAATATAAATATATTCAATAATTATACTCTGGGCCAAAAATGGTATGAATTATTTTTGAAAAGATATCCAGAACTAATTATAATTATTTTGATGTTTACTTTGTTATAAATTGTAATACTTATCTAACGTTATTTAAGTGCAAATAAAAAAATACTTTATCTACTATTAAACAAATACGATTAATAACGTATACTTAGTGAGACTCCTGCCAAAATAAATCATATTAATAATATTTATCCGGCTTAATTTAAAACATTCTATACCCGGCCGATATTTGGGAAAAACGCGACCGACCATGGCCCGTGAATGGCCGACTTTAGGGATTTTTCGTTCTCGACGCACATAAACCTTAATACTTTTTCCTTGTAGTAGAAATGTCAACCTTATGCCCATAAACATGAAATAGATTTATCAAACTATCCAAAACCGCATCCTCATCCATCCATCATCCTTTCGTTGCAAATTGGTGGTGCCAGACCGATTCCAAAACAGAAAAACCGTAAGGATGCCGACATTTAGCGTATTTACCCTACTACGTTACGGTCGGGAGTCGGTAATACGCGAAACGTGTTCGCGTACGTTCAAGTAAAAAATACTTTGAAAGTGTTGCAAATATTTTAGTGTTTTGCGCGACAAAGGTCCGTAAATGTATGACGGTAAGGAATAATATCCCATGAAAGTAAAAGTACTCCGTTACGATCGTGGATCGGCAAAACGCGAGACGCGATCGCGTACGTTTAATTCAAGTAAGAAATACTTTGAAAGTGTTGCAAGTATTTAAAAAAAATCGTTACAATCAGCTTCAAAATTACGAATCCTACAAAATAAATGATTTTATAATAGTTAAATTTAGTTTTTTATCTAATTCTGTTTATCCACTTTAATGGAGGAATAAAAAACGACCTAATTTATCAATTTAAAAATATTAATTTGCCAACATCTGGATTTGAGTTAATTATCTAAATAACTAACTTGAACGTTTGCATAACTTGCTTGTAAGGCCGAATTAATAAACCAATTGTAATGACTAGCTTTTGACGCGACTTCGTTCCCGTGAAAGTTGAAGAGAAAAAATTCCAACGTTCTTGCAAGATTTTTTGTTAGTTGACGAGGTATCATGGTTTCATAAATAAAAAAATAAAATGAACTGTTGTTTCATTTCTACATTTTAATAGTTACCTACCTATTCCCCTTTTGCAATCTCGACGTTCGCTTCGCCAGGGGTTCGCCATTTAGGTTACATTAATTTCGCCTGAATACCAATTTAATTAAGAATATAATAATACAAATAAAGAATAACAATTTTCACGAAGCAGAACTCAAAGGAAAGCACCACCTAGTATAGTATTGTACCTATTATATTATCTGTAGCATGCATCACAGACCCTGGGACCACAGACCATCAGACCAAGGCAGCCTCACAAGGTCATAGGTTTTGTCAAATCTATTCAGACGAGCCCAAACACTACTAGTTTATCATGTATAGTTTAGGAGTTCCTGTGACCACCTTCCGGCTTCATCATCAGACCAAGGCAACCACACAAGATCATAGGTTTTGTCAAGTCTTGTCAAACGAGCCCAAACACGACTAGTTTATCATGTGTAGTTTAAGAGTTCCTGTGACCACCTTCCGGCTTCATCATCAGACCAAGGCAACCTCACAAGGTCATAGGTTTTGTCAAGTCTTGTCAAACGAGCCCAAACACGACTAGTTTATCATGTGTAGTTTAGGAGTTCCTGTGACCACCTTCCGGCTTCATCATCAGACCAAGGCAACCTCACAAGGTCATAGGTTTTGTCAAGTCTTATCAAACGAGCCCCAACACGACTAGTTTATCATGTGTAGTTTAGGAGTTCCTGTGACCACCTTCCGGCTTCATCATCAGACCAAGGCAACCTCACAAGGTCATAGGTTTTGTCAAATCTATTCAAACGAGCCCAAACACGACTAGTTTATCATGTGTAGTTTAGGAGTTCCTGTGACCACCTTCCGGCTTCATCATCAGACCAAGGCAACCTCACAAGGTCATAGGTTTTGTCAAATCTATTCAAACGAGCCCAAACACTACTAGTTTATCATGTGTAGTTTAGGAGTTCCTGTGACCACCTTCCGGCTTCATCATCAGACCAAGGCAACCTCACAAGGTCATAGGTTTTGTCAAGTCAATTCAAACGAGCCCAAACACGAGTAGTTTATCATAATATGTAGTTTAGAAGTTCCTGTAACCATCTTCCCGGCTTCATCATCAGACCAAGGTGCATTCACAAGGTCATTCATCACTGCACCATTTCAATGTTACCGTAACATAGCCACCAAACTTACGTAAGTATGTCAAATATCAGCTTTATGGAACAGTGTACAAAGTGCATTCCAAATTTTGAACGGAAAGACACGAAGTCATAAAAATATCGCTAGATGTTTTAACGCCACCGGTACATACGTAAAATAGGTACCTACTAGATCGGTTGATCGTGTTATAACCTTGAAATGAGGCACACTTGGGTGACAAGGTGAAATATCATAATATTTCTACATTTTAGACAGAATGCTTTTTTATTATAGCGCCATCTCTTCTTTTTAATTTAAAATAACATTGCTTACAAAATGAGACGTAAGATGTCGCTACCATCGACTCCCATTTTTTCGTCGCTAGCGCCATCTGTTGTATTATTTACGGTATTAACAAGTACTTATAAAAATAAAGGTCTAATATTAAGGATCTAACGTGGCCAATTTTTATGGACGACTTGCGGCATCTGTACTGTAAAGTATTATATTTATCTATGGCTCAGGTATGAGCTTAGTACTTGTATATATTCTGTGGCTACAGGTTAAAGTTCTATAATATCTATTTGTATCTAACAGTTTGACAATAACATCTCATTGTTTCTACGTACAAATCAATTTTTCTACTTTAATATACAACATTTATTACATACATAGTCTCACGCCTATATCCCCGAAGAGGTAGGCAGAGGTATATTGCTGCACCCACTTTTCGCCAGATTTATTTTAGTCCCACGTATTAGGGGGCGAGTCTATTGTCTTACCGGGCACATTACCAGACTTCGTGCTGCTACTGTGTATTTCTTATCGGAAAAACCCAATAACACTTTGCCCGACCCGGAGATCGAACCCAAGACCTTCCAATCCCACGCGCACATTTATGCCGCGAGACCAACGAGGCAGTCTATATTAATTTATTAAAATAGTATTCAATGCAGTGAATATTTTCAACCATATGTTCGTACCTACTCGTGTACATGCTCAGCTCTAATAATGTTCGAATCTGCTATTTATCAATCGCATGCTATGAACTATATGCTAAATTTTTTTAAGCATGCTATTAAAAATGCTATAATATAGCATCGTCCGAAGCGTCAACACCCTTCGTGTGACCGCTAGTTTTAGCACATGTACGGTTTAGCGCGCTGTCGCGCTATCCATATTTGAACATAGGTTAATATAGCATCGACAAACATGCTATTTGCCTAACGAGTCTGAAGACTTAACGCGTGGGGCAGATAACATGGTCAAATGTAATGTTACACATGAATAAACAATACATATACATATTTGTGCATTTCTTCTAAGTATAAAATGTAATCATTATGCACAACAAACTAATATTAACCAAGTAATTAATAATAAATAAGTCAATTAATTTTCGTTCATACTTTTCAGGCTTAGGACTGTATATAATTATATTGAGTTATTTAAATCATTTTAACACACATGTTACACAGATCATTCATAGATACACACTATTACGTGTCCTATCACAGTTTTTTTTTTATCAAACACAAAATACTTAACTTTTGAGAACGTAAAATAACTCGCGTACTTATATGCCTACTTAAATCGCGCGAGTCGTCGAGCCGCTACAATTCGCAAGCTACGTAAGTTCACGTCTGGCTGCTCGCGTTAGCACGCGAAGACTGATCACACATATCGCAATTCGCAGCGCTGCGAACGTGCGAAGTGCGATGTGCCGTCACGTCGGCGCGATATTTGATTCTATATGCTATATGCTATTTTATAGCACGAACGAGAGCCGAACGAACTTGCTATTAGATGCGAAATAAAATTAGCGTGCTGTGCTATTGTGCTATATGCTATATTAACCACCATTACTCAGCTCATACAAGTTTACAAAACAGATTGCTGAACAAAGAATTCTCTAGCTGTATTACAGACTCATCAATATGCGATAGGCATTTACAAAAGAACATTGTTAATGAGGGTCTTGTTATAGCTGATATTGAATGATAAACGTAGCTATTGGTTCAATACCTAGAAATATGATTTCAGAAACCTGCTATTCTCGTGGAAAACCGTACTCCTGATAGGTTTAAAGCTAAACTTAACAAACCTTGTATTGTATGTGCCCGAGTAAAAACGTAATTAATTTGGTTTTTAATCCCTTTAAACTTATTTTCACTATAATGCCATAACAATTTCCATTAAAATTCAACTAAACTAGCCAGCTGGTTAGCAAAAAATTTTAACCAAAATTCGTCACCAGTATGATTGAAATGTACAAAATGTTATAATTCCGAATTAATTACTTAGTAATTATCTTTTTTACGTTCTAATAAAAAACCGGGCAAAGCTCACACTGTTTTTTTATTCTAGTACTTTTGCGATTCGTTAACCAAAATATTCCAGCACTGCTTAATTAATAAGTATATTCTACTTTAGAATCAAAACCGAAATGAAACTTTTGGTGGTCAAAGTTTCACATTGAAACAGTAATTTCATGTTACCTAACCACGGACCGATTACTGCCGGAGTAGGTAGTCGTGTTCTAGAGAGGAGATCGCGTCTTGGCAAACGCAGTGTAGGACGCCCTCCGGCTAGGTGGAGAGACGATATGGATACAGAAAGCTGGCAGCGGCTTGACACAGAAAGCCGAAAATCGAGAAAAGTTTTGTACCATTGGAACGGCATTTATTTATCAGTGTACGACAGACTAATGATGTTGATGAGCGGACTATTTTTGTGACATACAATACGTATTAAATTTAAAAAATAGTTCCAAATAAAATTTTAATTCCTGGTTATCTTTTCGCGATAACCAACAACAACGCGGACAGCGCCGCGGGCAGAATCTAGTACAAAACAATATATAACCATAGTTTTAGCTTCATATGTAAAACAATCCACAATATATTCCCCCAAGAACGCCCCGGGAATGCCATGGTACCCACCCGTTTACGCGTGTCACTAGATAGAGGCTATTTTTAGTGTGTTCTGTGCAAAGAAGTCCCGGCCTCTTTTCAAGTTTGCCCTGGCAACAAATCATTCTGTCACGTTCGCTAATGAACCTTTTTTTGCATAATATATTAAATTTTTATACAGGGATATTCTTTTAGAAACTCAAGCCTACAGGTTGCAAAAGAAAGATGTGAGCATTTTTAAGATTTCGGTGTTAGTGACATTCAAGTTTTATTTTAATTATGAATGTATTGTTCTTTTTTTTATTAGGACCTTCTTCCTCTTAGCGTTATCCCAGTTTCAATCTGGGGTCCGCTTTCTAGTCTAACCGGATTTGACTGAATATTAGCTTTTCCACGGAGCGACTGCCTATCTGACCTCCGCAACCCGAAGGGATAGCGATATTCCATGGTTTAGACTAGTGTCAGTTTATTTAGAAGGTACTGACGCCCTGTAACGACTGTCAAAGATCTTCATGACAACCGGGACCGACGGCTTAACGTGCTCTCCGAGGCACGGGACAAGCGATAATTAACAATTCAATACGCACATAACTCCGAAAAGTCATTGGTGCGCGCCATGGATTCGAACCCGATACCCTCTGCATGGCAGTCTGTTGGTATATCCACTCGGCTATCGCTGTCTTTGTTTTTTATTATGACCACAGACTCATATTCTTTGTACCTTAATCTTCTCTTCTTCAATCTTGAGATTATATCTGAAACTATACTCTACAATATACGTGTACTAAGAGTAGCCAAAAGGTGAAAGTAAATATTTAGTTAATATAAAGTCAACTATGATTCGAATGTTTACTTATGTCACGTTTAAAAAAGGGAGTGTGTATCAGTGAGTAGTGAAAAAAGTATACGTAATGTTCACTAAAGAAAACCGTCTGCTTATGTTTACGCTCCTATCGCTCCAAAGTATAACGACAAAGGCAACAGCGTAGTTATACGGTATAAAAACATATTAAGTTCTACATATGTATTTGCATAAGTAGGTATGAAAAGAGTACCCATTCTTTTCGACCCTAAACTTGTTGCGTATGTGCCGGCTGCTCTACATAATTTACAACGTAAACAAAACGTTATTTTTTTAAATAAATTGTTCTGATTATTCTTCTGCTTATACAAAACACAAAAAGTGAGACGCGACGAGTTGTATCTCGTAAATTGTGAAAAGATATGACAGAAAACGTTGTTATGACATGATTTGTTCCAAGAAATGCTAAAAATAAAGGGCACGCAATTATTTTGAGGCTCATTGTTCTATTTTCTAAGCATTGTGTCGTTATCTGTACACAAGGTTCATTTTCCAAGTTCACAAAAGACGGTTTATAACTAAAGCTCGGTATTAGCATGCATTAGGGACGTAGGTACAATATTCGCTGGGCCAAAGCCGGCTTAAACGTCGCTATCAACAAGTGCCTCATAAAATTGCTCCCCTCTATTGTTAACTCGAGCCAAATTGATTCTGGCAACTTTTGACCTGTCATTGATATGATTAACTTCCTACCACAATAGTTTGAGGTTTCCAGGCATTCTAAATACAATCCGTGACTTTGACCTATCTCCACCGCAATTCGTTAATCAAAAACACGTTTGTCCGATATTTGAATTGAATTCGATAAATTGTTAATTCAGTTAACGCTATGACTTTTATTAATTTGGATTATTCAAATCAAAGTCTAATGATTGGATGTTGTTTTATATCGGTTACCTGTAATCAAATGAATATTATTTTGAATTTATATTTGATTTCTATCTGACGGCTCGCGTTTATATTTGGAAGCGATTATGAGGTTTTGAGGTATTCAATTTCCAAATCGGGAAAGGTTGCTCTTTGGTTTGGGCTATTCAGTCTTTAACACCTCGACCGAACAACATCTCGTCACCCCATGCAGGGTATTCTAGAATTGCAACAGGGCGTAGCAAATTGGGTTAACGCGTTTCCCATGTTAAAAAGTACAAAAGTTACAAGATATGTACATACATAGTTTTTTTAATATCGATACAAACTATTGGGGTAAACTTAGTAAACCTTGAATGTATAATATTTATTTACTTGTATATTGGCGAGCAGATGAGTGGGCCAGTTATCGAATAAAACATAGTTACATCGCTTCGATGCTGCACCGTCAGTTGTGAGTTTAATACGCATTTTGGTAATTTTTCAATTGTTTTACAATTTGTTTCTATAGTATCAGTTATATGTCAAAACGAAAAAAGTTAAAAAAGTCCTTCATGGATATACAACATAATAGTAAGCTGGCATAATAGTAACTGACGGTATTGGAAAAATGAGAGGCGACATTTTGAAGAATTTTTCATTATAAATGCATGCAGGTGTACGAGCTTAAAGCTTCATGTTACTTTTACTTACGCATCAGTGGACTACAAACAACGCGCCTCGACACTGATAGATGAGGTTTGATCATATTGTATAATAGTGAACACACCCAGAATTGACTCTGCTTACGTGGCCTGCCTTGCCTTTGTGTGTACAGTCCATTAGTGTCACGACCCACTCGTGCGAAACGCGAGGACGTCGCCAATGTCGCCGGCAAATATGTGTATAAGTTGTGGCACAAGGGAAGCTCCGAATAATGGGTGCCTGCACTTGCCAGTATAGATTTTCGTCACGATTGGTGTAAACTTTCAAAAACCTTCGGTTTTCTTCTTTTGATTCCATGAAGACGTTTAATAACGCCATGAAAGTGTATTCACGTACAGGTTTATTGTGATGATTTTAATTACAAAAAAAAAATATGTTACATAGCATTTGCCAATCACCAATTATAGTGTCCAGAGATAAGAAGGTCTAATACAGAGTCAATAGGTATTTAGCGTGCCGCAGAGTGTGTTCATAAGAAACGCTAATATAAATATCAAGGACAATTACGTATATCAGTTACGCAACTATCGGTAAAATACGATAAGTAGGTATAGCTCGGTAAACAAAATGAACACGTGTCGTATCTTACGCCCGCGGCATAATTCCCCTACTACTGAGATAGTGGGTCGCGGTCTTAATAATAATGGGATACCGCACCGCAGCTCCCGCTATAAACTAAAAGCGTACTTTTATGTACATTTGCATAGTGTTCACTCTGCTCACATAACCTAGTTCTGATCGGGATGCTTGACTTATACTGTTAATAAACGGCAAGCTGAGCTGCTAGAAAATATTCATAAGCTTCAGTGATGAGGACATTATTACTTTTAGTTTTCAGTTATAAAATCTAGATTTACTACAGATTTACGCTTTTACAGATATTAGTGTAAGTTTTCTATATTCTATTAAAATCATTAATCAACTGAAAATAATAGGGTTGTACGGATGAAACTAAAATTCCTACGTGGAAATAAATTTACAGAGTAAAAGTGGATGCTTTTTTGTGCTTACACAGTTGTGCACAATCATAGTCGTTCATCAATCATAAAGAAGCATCTCTAAGCTCGAAGCTTCCGAGTTCGAATAAATGAATATTTACACTTTTGTTCAGCATTTCTCAGCAGTAACAAGGAGTCTGGCAACCGCGATTAGTTACTCCGTAATTACTCCAACTACTCTCCCCAGTTGTGAATATCTATAAGCTATCTGTATAACCCCTCACGTACACGCACAATACTGTAAAATATTTTACTCCGTTTTCAAATCCCCAAAGATATCCATGATTATATGATCGTATAAGCAAATAAAATATTTCGCGTTACAAAGAGAATTATCTCCAAGTAAATAAGTCCGAAATCAACTCATGTTTATCTTAATATATAAAATCCTTGCGTTACTGACTGACTGACAGACACGCTACAGCCGAAGCTATTGGGCGCAGGAAGGTGAAATTTGGCATGTATGTTCCTTGGGGACCGTAGGGGTGCACTAATAAGGGATTTCCCGAAATGCCCACGGGATCAGCCAAAACGGGTAAATTTTAAAAAAATGCAGGCGTAGCTGCTGGCGTCCTCTAGTATGGAATATTTTCTTTAATTTGGTATTGTGCTCTTGCCAATATACGATGTTTTGCGAAGTAAAACTTGCCTCACTGAGGGGAAACGGTTGTTATCAGGGAAGCATCGGCAGATTCTTTATACGAAAGTTATTTCCAAACTAACTTGAAAGTAAACTTAAAAATTACACGGCAACTTTACTATAGGAAAAAATAAAAACACCAAATTCATGCAACATTAGGATAAGTACTTTGATGTTTAATATTAGGTTGATAGTATTAGGAATTGTTAGCTGATGTGTTAGCCTTATTAATTACTGAAATATCTTAATTAAGTCTTTACAGCTTAGTAAGTAAGGTATGTTTTATCTTCAGACTTGTTGCTTCGAACTTTATACGAGGTCTGTAAAAACGAATTACTGTAAAATCTATTTTTAAATTATTTGATTTTTTTCTCCCAATACAGAAAACGAGCACAAAAATTATTTCACGCTTACATAGCAACGCTTTGAAATAAACTGGAATAATTAAACGTAACGTTTTGAAATGACGCACACCATTCGTCCAGAAACATGTACACGTTGACTGACACTACAGTGAGTTCTTGGCATCCGGTTGTTCCCTCGCGTGGAAGTTTTCGAATCAAGCGTGAAATTAAAAAAGTTCCCTATTCAGAACATATATGGCTACCTATGAATCTATGAGTGGTGTGTTTGTGGCGGACTAGTGTCTACTTTCCGCGCCTCACTGCCTGCTTGTTAGTGCTTTAGAGTAAAAAGTTTCGTATTAATCCACCACACAGCCCATCAGTTCGCTCTACTAGATTCAACCGGCAAAGTTGGTTTGTAAATGGTTTTTCGTCGAACTAAAGATAAAGAGCGTGGTAAAATATAACGACTTGTTATTGAAAACATTGATATCTGATATTATGTATTTGGTTTTCGTTCATCTATCAAATAACCGAAGAATAAAAATATAAGTTGTTGTCCCACCGAAACTTTTTACTACCCACTATCTGAAGCCTCTTTTTGTAGAAGAAACAAAAAGTGTAATAAATCTAGTATAGACACCTACTTAGTTTTATCGATAGATTAAAAGATGGCGGTGCTAGTAGATAAACCAAGATTGTTTACTACAACCCGGTTGCACATCGTGCCGAGGGGCTTTTCTTTGTTATTCTTTCGCTGTTAGAAAGCTTATAAATTCAGGCTTAAATACTAACTTGTAAATAATTCAAACAATGATTTTGGTTGAAATTATTCCAAGCCTAAATTGATCTTCAGATTATACCCGCTTGGCGGGTGGATGTGTGTTTAATACGATCCAATTAAATATTCACAAACAACTTGAAATAAGTTATAATTAATCTTGGGGCGCATGCCTACGGCCATCACATCGGATAGATATTTTAAACCTAAAATTTACTGTTCACCCTCTCTTTTATGATTTATAAAAAAAGAGTAAAAAAGAAACCGCTCTTCAGAACTTATTACGCGCGGCAAGGTAAATTTTTAAAATGGTATTCATTGTAAACCTTTTCTTAGAAAATGTTAGGACTTTTTAAGAACCTTTTCGTCTATGACGTATCGATTTTGCCCCAAATATTGTGATAATAAATGATTGCTTGGCCTTTAATAGCTATTTTAAAATTATTTTAAGGGTTTTGTATTAATTGCAGCAGATTTTCATACATTTGGAGTTGATAATTAAGCAGATACAGGTGGACAATACAAATAAGTATAATGTTTAAGATTAAATCAGTTGTTGTAAATACATTTTGAGCCGTTACCGTTAAACATTGTTTACAAAAATTACAAAGTGTTACGTACGCCTATTGAACTGATCATCCCCTACGGGTTTATTAAGGCGTGAGCGACTAAATAATTGTAATTAATTTACGCTAGAAAGTATAAATATAATCTCGGCTCAATTTTAATTTGCTTTTGTTCTAATGGTTTCAAACAACAAAAGAAGAATTTTCTTTACCCAGAGCAAAAATGTCGAACTCTCGCAAAACATTCCAACAACTCGGTAAGAATTTGAGATTTTGTAATGTAAAATAAACGTACCTAAAGGCCCACTGTGGAGCTCGTTCATAGATATTGGATTGCTATTATATTATGAATTAAATATACTAAACGATGCTAAATAATACGGCCCGTCTAATTAATTAACCATTTGCTGTACATCTGTGCAAATATTTTTTATAAAGTAGTTCAGTAATAAGCCCGACGAGGCGCGTTTGTTAATCTTTAAACTGTTTTAACCACTAACTGCCGACTAAGCGCAATGGTCGCCAGGATGATTGTTTGTTGCGAATATTAAGCGTTATTTGCGTAGCGAAAAGGTGTTACCTGCTGCTTTTATAATTAGAAACGTCTACCAAAATGGTTGAATAATCATTGTGGCCCGGTGGAAAGTTATTTGATCGACTTTATGAGTACATAATCAGATTCTATGACCGAAATATAAAATGAAATTACCTGCTGTTTAGATTTTAAGCGCAATTGTGTAAAAATTAAAATATGTAAATCATTTTATTACAAAAGGTTTAGCGCACAATAATTTCGAAATTTAAGTCTGCAAGTTTTCGTAAAACGTGTAGCCATACAGCCAACGTGTAATATAACTAATATATTACAAAAATGTGTAATATATTTTTACATCGGTATGCTCTAAGCATTCTTTCGATAAAACGAAACAGCGTTCTCGAATGCATTTAATTCTTTCATTTGTATGATAATGTTTGTAATATTTACAAAATATGCGTAGAACTCGTAAACTGTAGACGGTACACATACACACAGTTCACTGTAAAAGCTAATATAAAATTGTTTTGAGTTCAATGTCCTCGACTGCATGTTTCTCACGTATTATGGGTACGAGTGTTCAGTTTTCGCCGCGTTGTCAGAATAGCCTAACAATTTTCACAAACCAGTACAGTGGAGCACTTCAGTTATTATTGGAACCTCTCTATACTCGTAGATTGAGCGTCATGCAATAACTCGTTCTTATTTTGGTTTAGTTGATTCTGATGTTCTCATGTAACTATTGCAGTCCGTGAAAAATTTTAACGTGGGAATTTAAGGCAGTGATACAAATTTCCTCTCGTGAATATATCTATAGTAATAATAATTCGAAGCGTTTGGTAGAAAATATATATTTAAAAATATTTTATTACAGTAATGAAGGATCTTGGTTTGTTTACATAAGACAAGACAATCTAAAACATGACGTTTTTGTTGTCTACAAAGAAAAAATGCTTCTCCATGGCTAGGAGCAAGAGGGGTACATGAAGACCTTAATCCATTTGGATGACAAAGGATTTGGAGGGAGATGGGTTTAACAGAAGAACATTAAGGATACAGACGCCTCAAGTTGCGTCGAATGTTCGAGAAAACCGACCCCATGCAACGGGATAGTACGAGAGCGATGAACAAAAAAAAAGATTTTCTAGTAATGAGATGACTTATAAAAGTAATTATTCTCCGTCCGTATTAGCATACAATAATTTGCTCTAAAAGTCAAGTAAGGGAAAGCGTCTCCTAAAATCAGGTTTTCATAAATCGAACCATTCGCTCAGCAAATATTATTCGTCCCGAGGCTCTTTTACACGTCAATAACAGATTTATAAGCTTAGCGACGATTCCGAATTACGAGTGCTGACGGCCAACGTTAGACATTAAAATGCAGTTCAAACAAGGCTCAAAAACTTCCAACATAAAATTGACATTTCGCTCCCTATATTAACGTTGTATAATTTATTACTTTTTTATTGACGAGTTGCTAAAATATTTGATCGGACACTGTGTTTAGCTCCGTAAATATTGTTATAGGCTCATAAATAATAAAACTGACCACATCCGCATCTACATGACGTTTATACGTTTTTTAATATAAACACTGTTTTGATGTGAGCTATATCAATGATAATATGAAATGAAAGTTATTTTTATTATTTAATAAATGGCTCACGTCCGTCAATCTAATGTATCGGAAGCTATAGTTTATACGAAAAAGTTTTATGATGTACTATAAAGTATTATATGCGCGATCTGATTTGTGTAAAGACAGAGCACATATGTGACTCGGAGAACACGGTCTGCGGTCTCGACTGTCATGAAGATCTATGACAGTCGTTACTGTGAGCTTGTATTATATTCGGACAACAGATTCTAATCTTAGAATATGGCTAATCCTTACTGATGCAGAGGTCAAACGACAGTAGTTCCGTGTAAGCTGGTATATTCTGTCAAATGTGTTTAGACTTTAAAGCGAAACACAGTTTTGGATGCAACCGCGATATTAAAGTAGTAGTGATGACGAAGAAGAAAATTTCTTGATTATTGAAGTCCGTATAAAAGTATTTCTGGGAATCGAAGCTCATAAGGTCAGACATCTCCAATGACGACTTATTTAGCTAGTAATAAGTTTTGACATGAGTGATGTTTTCCTTGAAAGTTTTCGGTCGAAGAACCATCATAGAGCTAAGGAATATAACACAGGCCTTGATATAACATCACATACCAAGTTAGTTTAAAAGAAACATTATTACGCCTACTACTTTCTTTTGAGATAAAGAAATAAGTTTAATAATAGAATAAATCGACTTGAGTATTTGTGTTCAAAAGCGACTTTTTTGCTTTGCGATTCTTGTCTAATAAGTTGTGTTTGAAGTATTAAAAGTCTTTTTAAGTATGTCATACTTACAATTATAATAGCTATTTTCAGTTGGTAATATTACTCGTTACTATTTTATTATATTTATAGGAGAAAACGCTTTATACTAGTTGACATAATTGATCACTGAAATAAATCAGTATTGGTAATATAATTACGGTTATGCAGCAAATCCAGCCTAGAAAAATGTCGCGTTTAAGATTTTTACATAATATAAGTGTAATATACTTGTGAATAAAATGTTATTCTTGATATCACTAAAATAATTTTAAAAGAAACCACATTTATTTCGCGTCTAATAAGACGAATCCTTCAGAATCTTAATGAGAAAAACTCTTTACTCCTAGAGAGGAAAAATCAAAACGTTATAAAAACCAAGCAAATTACCTTTTAAAGGGCCGTTATTAATCTGCCTGTTTATTAATGGTACATAAAATGCTCAATTGTTTAGAATTAAAGAATCATATTAATAATCTCTGATAGCCTCGTTTAACCTGTCATTCGTATGTACCATCAGTCAACTGTCTGACTGTCAACTTGACATTGCTTTTGCATAAATGGTAATTAGAATGAATGAAAATATTTATTTTCATACATATTACTATTTATATTTTTATTTACGTCAACTGCAGTCTTTGTAACAATTTTAATTCTGTTTAATTAATGAAGTTTATATGTAAATTTCGCGAAAAATCTCATTAGTATTTCCTTACATCCTAGCGTTTAGCGTTTTTAGCCTGTACTAGCGGTAAAGGATATTAAAGTGTGCAGTTGTCTCAAAGTAATTATATTAAAGAACGAAGTTAATTGTGGATAGATCTTGCTTTTCACTGAACTCAGTGTCATTGTTTCCTTGTTTGTATTTCCATTCGGGTTTTCATCCCTATTAGTTTCAATTTTGAATCAAAACAAACTAACATTTAAAACGTGTATGTGGGTAATACATATGTACATGCATATGGCTCTCATGAGTAAATTCGTATTAATGTGAATTTATTCTACTTGTGTGTATTTGCCTTAAATCTTTAGTGGATACAAATATGATTGACACTTTTACAAATGTGTACTCATAACTGACGGGTTATTTATTGCCTTGCGAATATTTTGGACAAATGTACTGGATTAGATATTTTTTATTCATCTGAGTTTATTTTATGTTGGGCTCCAATACCAAACTAGCGATAAATTCACTGGCATAGAAATGGATAACTTTGATATGAAAATATATTCAATGAAAAGTTTCCGTATAAACCACACAAGTGAAAAGAAAACAAAGTCCCGTATGATTTACTATCTACTTTATCATAGTTTGGCACCCCATCTAGAAATACAATTATGACCAAATTTAATTCATATCCCACGAGATATTATGACAATTATTTTTTGGTTGAACACAGTTTAAGCGTAGTGTAATATTCACGAGACTTCATAATACTCGCAAATTGATATTTAATTACTTAATAACGGATACTCTGTAATGAACAGTAATATATAATAGTAACATTAACCATCACAAACACGTGACATCTATATTATACAATAACTAATCATGCAGAAAGGGGGTTGCGAACGTGCGTAGCATGTGTGGCCTGTACGTACTGAGGTCTCATCCGACAAAAGCCTGGCCATGTTAAAACCACTAATGCATGAACCCTCTCATTTTATCTTCTGTATAGACTCCTATTTCGCTAACTTTCGCAGTCTCATACAGATAATTTCTGAAGGCGATGCGATGGTGGTGTAACGATACCGCTCAGCATTTTGTCGTCATGGACCCCATATGAATAGTTCATGTGTGTAGCGACAATATTATGTACCGCATTTGGTGGCGGTGATGTGCTGACGAGCCGGCGCGGCGACGTTCGCAGCCCCTGGCACTCAGGGTCGGAGACAGTCGCATGCGAAGCGGGAGGGGCGACGGTGGGGCAACATGAACGGGGCTCACTGAGAGGATGGTGCGGCGGCACGGAGAACGTGTAGTACTTGGCCGTTTGGTTGTGTGCGCGAAGCACAGAGCTGTGAGTCAGCGTCACCACCACCACGAGGACTGACGCCAGCGCCAGCGCGAAGAACGACGCCGCCACGGCGGCCACGACGCGTCGCCGCCGAGCCTCCTTGCCGGCGTCCTCGGGCGGGATTTCAGGCTCAGGCGGTGGAGGTGGTGGCTCAGGGGACCGGCTGCGGACGCTCGGACCGCGGCTGTTGGGGAGCTCGAGCGTGTGGCGACGAGAGCGGCGCGCGCGCTCGCACTCTGCCGCCGACGAGTGATGGCGGCGCAGGCGATGCGGGGCACCCGGAGCCACGCGACACGAGGCCGATCGCAGCGTGCGCACTGGCACCATCAAATCATCGCTGGCTACTCTTGGCACGCGGGCCGAGTGCACCGAGCGGAACGAGTGGTCTCGCGTGGAGCTACTCGGGAAGGCGAGATCGACGGAAGCGCGGGAAGAATGTCGTGAGAATCTGTCGCGGTCGCGATGGTCTACGCGCACCGACATGGTGCGGGCGGAGCGCGCGGCGGCGGCCGCCCGAGTGCCGCGGTCCCTCCCCCGCGAGGGCTCGCCGCCGCGCCGCGCGCCCGTGTTTACACTCGTCCCCGATCACACAAAGAACGCTTACAAATATTCCTCCACATCACAAGGTAACGTCGACGTAACGTCTCACTCGAATGTCGTAGATGTCGTATTTGCACTATTAACGGTGTTTGGACTTTCCTTTTAACGCTCAACTACGAATAAATGTTTATCCGAGCGTTCGAATGGAGAATCTTATTTCAAAAGCGATTACTAGTTATCGGGTTCGAAAGTGAGCAAACTAAAAGGCTCTCTAATAGAAGCAACCTTGTTTAAATAAGTTAGGCAATTTGTTTGGCAAGCGTTTTGCTAAAACAAATACAATAAGTTACTTAAAGGGAAAATTTATTGCAAGTTGTCACCGAAAAGTATGATAATTTTTGCTACAGAAAAGCGGTTAGTATCAACAACCCTCCCATTGGCAATGGCTGAGCGGTAAGTAGAGCGAGCAGCCTTTGTTGCGGAGTCCACGTTGTCAAGTTAAATTGTCTCGGAGGCGGGAAACGAAACAGATAGTAGAGAAGTTGTCGCGAGGCCGCTACATCGACACTATTCAATAGCTAGAGAATGCCTATACACGCTCGCATACACATACTACGCCACGAACCCTCATCTTTATGGGTAATATTCATAACTACTGTGACTAGCACACGCTCCGTTTATTTACCTGTTGAGTTAAAAATAGCACTTTTACGTTATAGGGTAGATGTACATCATGCGTAGTAATACAAGGACTAGACTCAGACTGTATATAGTGACAGGTTGAAATATTTTTAAGTATCCTAAAATACATAAATACATAACGTCACGCCTTTTATCCCCGAAGGGGTAGGCAGAGGTGTATTACTACACCCACTTTTCGCCAGATATACTTTAGTCCCACGTAATAAGGGGCGAGCCTATTGCCGTATCGGGCACATTTCCAGACTCCGTGCTGCTACTGAGAATTTCGTGACAGAAAAACCCAATAACACTGCCCGACCCAAGAATCGAAACCGGGACCTCCCGATCCCACGCGCACAATTATGCCGCGAGACCAACGAGGCTGTCGTATAGGGTTTGATGTCGAGTTTTCCGTCTCTACGCAAAGATGGTATTTGCATCGTGTTATCCCTTAGTCGCCTCTTACGACACCCACGGGAAGATAGGGGGTGGTGACACTTGTATTCTATGCTGTCAACCACACGGCTAAAAGTATCCTAAAATAAAACATGATTTATTGTTCTTTTACTATAAAAGCTCCAGCAGTAGGAATTATTTTGGAGGTATATCTGTTGTGGTATATTCAGAATATTGAAATAACAGACTCAATAGTTGTTTCGAGGCTGTATAATAATTAATATTTTTTTTACCCTGCGTGAAAATGGGATCTGCCATATTCGAAACAGGCTTACAATCCACTCCGAACTATTTGTAATCTATCTAAAGGATTATACTACGATTTTATATTTCGTTTCAATGCAAGCAAAAAGGCAAAATTTATGATACGCTACCTATTGCATATAGGATTAACTTTGCGAGTAGAATATTTAAATAAGCTTTTATTTGTTCAAAATACGTGTATAATGACCATTTCTTCGAAGAACATTAATTATGAAGAAAATGTTCAAGTTGCAAGCTTTCGCTGTCCCTGTTGTCTCGATTGAAACGCAACTGACATACAATGGCTGCCACACAATGATGACGACTCTATCGGACATCCCGAAGATAAGATACGGATGCCTCACTCCCAACGAACCTTTGACGTATACAAACCTGCGTATTTACCTACTCACAAATTAACTTACCTTTTTAAATTACTCACATAAGCTTTTCTAGTATTATTTGAAAATACAGAAAAGTAATTTATGAGAGATTTTTTTTATTGGTAAGCAATAGCAATGACTAATTTGTTTGCAAGCCTTTGAGTTTTCAACTACAGTTGTTGACAGTGACACTTATTGGGAACCCTGAAAATGAATAATACATGCTGCCTGCCGTCCGCACCTATAAAAATCGGTAATCCCTTGAACAGGTAAATCGAGATAGCTAAACGAACCCTCGAATCGGTACCAATTAACTAAAAATAGCAAGCTAGCTATACACAGTATTATATTTATGAACATCTTATATTAGTTCAAAACTGCTGTTTAAAACTTTGTATAAATAAAAACCCACATTGCTTACGCTACATTATAATAATAGAATTTGGCGGATATCTGGACAGAATCATTTAGTTGCGTAGGTATTCAAATTTAATGAACGATGTTTATTACCATTGTTCTATATTTGAATTATTTGTTCCTTACGTTGGATGATCGATATTACGAGGAAATCCTTCGATAAATTAGCAATTTACGTTATACTTGCTCGGCAAATATATAACAATAAAACATAGCTATAAATATAGCGACAAATATAGTCCGAAGCGCCCTCAACCGGCGAGCATGTATGAACAGGGTAATTAATGTAGAAGAAGCGCGTGAGGTTTGTAAGGATAGATGCAAGTGGCGTTACGTTGTCACTGCCTAGCCCGACGGGAAAAAGGCGTGAGTATATATATGTATGTATGTAAATATAGCAATAAAGTTATATGTGACTGTCCATTTGTCACAGGTTTCTCGTGTGGTTGTAGTTGATTTTAACCAATCATTTACAGCTGCAGTACTAGTAGACGCATAAATCAGTCAGTCATCGCCATCTGTTGTAATTATCCCAGAAACGTGCACCGGTTTGCGGGTTTTTCGAACGTCGATAGAAATAATATTTCACGCTATAAACGTATAGTATAATGTACCGTACATTTATTACTTTGCAATAAATGTCCTTTAATTCCGCGGCGCGCCGTAACCCTTCCATCGCCACTCATATTTCAACCGGAACAAGTATGAATGTGTTATTCGTGAAAAAATTCAGACCGCCATTCTGTTTGCTGTTAATAAAATAATAATTAAAGCACCGCTACGAGTGAAATTCTCTGAAGGGATTGCTTAAAAGGTTAGGTAAAGGTGTGCTTGTTAATCCTCGGTTTATTGTTGACCGTATTTAAACTGCCTTAATGTTGTAACACAGTGTCACTTTTCGTTATGAAAAATGTTTACTGCAGTCACTTTGTCCATAATATTAATCTTGCATGTTATAATCTTGTATAAAACATAGGAAATTACATGTACATAGTTATTTTATCCATAAAGAAAATATAATGTACATATTAAGGTGGCTCTCTCTTATTGTAGCTCAGTAGTAACATTTTAATGACTCACTAAAAAAGTGCCTATCATTAAAAAAACGTACATATAATAGTGACCGCCTTATCAGAAATGTAAAAATTATACAAAATTCTAATGATAAAACTTTTTAAAAATGTTAACGATATCAATATGTATTGTATTAAAATCAGCTAGTATAATTGTGGACCAGGCAGTCACACATAACATTCAGTCATATCGCGGTGGTTTCGGCGAAACCTGCGTCCGTCACTTTAATCTGGCCGAAGTGCACGCGGCTTTCAGTGCCAAACCACTCAACACATCTTCGTTTTGAACGATAAAGAGTGCACGCAAACAAGTTCAATCTTAAAATAAATGAGACATAATTTTTTACATAAGTCAGTTTCTCATTTTATATTATAAAAAAAAATATAATTCGTGAAAAAGTTTCCGAATTTGCCCTATACCCAAAACCGAAAAAACCAAGCGAATCTGCATGCTAAAGAGAGTATATATATGCAAATGGAATACAGCTGCCGTTTTAATTATACTTTTTTAGTTAGTCTGAAGCAAGACGGGCTTGTGGTAAGAATATCAGAAAGAAACTCTTTTTCTTGAATTCGCATAGCAACGCCATAAGCTTACCGAATGCGTAGGCTAAAATTGCTTTATGTTTATCACATTCTGTGGACGCCATAAAAACTTAATGGATCTTTATCTCGGAAATGGGAAGCAAATAGGGTGTTGAGATAAAACGACTTTATAATATAGGATTATATTCTGCATAAAATGTCAATACAGCGTTCCTGTATTTTGGTTTGACTAAGGCGTCAATCATATATCCAAGTTTCATATTCTATTGCGTTTTTACATTATCATTCTTGCTTATTTGCATAAATCGCTTACTATATGTAATCGAAAATGAAAATCTCAGTGCTCCGACGATTATTTTTACACAAAGAACAACGGACAATCTAGAACGCCGGAACTTATCAACCGAGTATTTTTCATTTTCTTCTAGTTACAATGTTCGTTTAATTTATGATAACCAGCAGTTAATATGCATATGGAAGTTCCAATTGAAAAAAGTACTCTTTCTGCTCTTTTATTTTTAATAAGTTGTTGAACCGCTATTTCTGCGATAAAATAACGCGAGGAGAAATTTTATTAGATGGCTGATTAATTAAATGGAATTCCTCTATCACGTTAGACTATTTTTTGTATTATCAGAGTTTGGTAAACGTAAATTTTCTCTGTATTATTTTTTAATGATAATGATGTATATTACCATAGTTTTAATGCACCCCTTTATTTAAATTTGCCAAGTAAAAAACAATGCTAAAGTCTTGGGTATTCATTTAATCCATATTTGCACGTGTCGTCCTATTTTCAATATCCCAGAATCGAAAATGAATACTGTTTGGACACGTGTGCTGTGTCAACATGAGGTGAACTACAGAAGAGTCAATTACGATCAGTCCAAGATTATGCCTTGGTAATAGCTATGCTACGATAGCTATGGTAACGTATATAGCAAAGGAAATTTTCCAAATATCTGGACATAATAATAGGTGTGTTATAGATTTTTAACACATATAGGTGGGTCGTAGTCTATAGCTGAATGATAATCCTAATTTTGCACTATTATTTTATATCGATGTTCTTTCTGCCTTGCGCATCATCTTTTTGTATTTCTGGTACCGAATGAACATAATAATAATCGGACTGTCGTGCTCACATATATGCACGAAAGACCAGCTACTGCTTTTCGAGCATTCTGATATCGAACACCCTCGCTCGGTAACAGTATACCCTCGCTCACATCTATGAGTCAAACGCCAGAAAATCCAAACATCTGCGAAATCATACTTCTACATTGCTCTGTAATGACAGATTATTGGCTAGAGCAAACAGCGAAACTCTGATGAATTTAAAAAGTAAAGGTCCTTTGTAATTGAATTACGTTGTATTTTAATTCAAAACACGAGTCACAATCAAATTCGTCCAACCGACATACCATACATAATATGTCTATTTGTAACATTCGAGTCGGAGCGTATGGAAAAACGGTATTTAATCTGCACAACTAAACGGGTGAGCCGATAACTGTGCCCATTTCGTTTGATGCGAATGGACGTGCTATATATAGTGTATTGAATGTGTGACAGAACAAATATTGGACATTGTATATTTTCTATGATTAGATGCTTCAGGCAAATTGGACATTGGTTTAATCATATTTGTTAGGTATAATTTAGAAAGTGTGTAGTAATTGTACGAGTTGTCATGTAATTATTTTGATTTTGGCACATCTTCCTTCTCTATGGATGAGGAACATTACTAAGCTTTTGATACAACCATTGTGACACGTGGTGAATGGTAGTAAAGTATATTTTATTTCGAATCTGGGCAAATATAAAATTCCAGTTTACGCTTATGTATGACTTAAACGTTATCAGTAATTTTGCAAATTTAGCTTTACTGGATGTTTTATGATATTAATAATTAGGGTTTTTTTTAATAATGATCAATTTCGGTCCTTATGCATGAGATTAGCAAAAAATATATGGGTATGTGTACCTATTATATTGGACGACAAAATTGCAAGATCAAATATCTTACAATTTGGCATAAACATAGCTACAGCTAAGGTATACGGCAAGATTGTGCCATCCTTTGAGCCATTAGTTGATAGCTGTTATACGTATTTGGGTGTTAGAAACTGATGTAGCGGAGGTAATTAGGTTAAAGGCGCCGGTATTGATGTTTGGATATTTAAAGCACCTCGTTTAGTTGCCTATGTAAATCATGATAAACTTATCTTATTTTATAATACTGGGACTTTAGGACTGCCTCGTTGGTCTCGCGGCATAAA
The DNA here is from genome assembly GCA_944739405.2 of Euclidia mi. Classification (NCBI taxonomy): domain Eukaryota; kingdom Metazoa; phylum Arthropoda; class Insecta; order Lepidoptera; family Erebidae; genus Euclidia; species Euclidia mi. The sequence goes on from OX123184.2 coordinate 69,337,856, forward strand.
TGTGCGCGTGGGATTGGGAGGTCTTGGGTTCATTTCCCGGGTCGGGCAAAGTGTTATTGGGTTTTTTCGTTAGGAAATTCTCAGTAGCAGCACGGAGTATGGTAATGTGCCCGGTACGGCAATAGGCTCGCCCCCTATTACGTGAGACCTAAAAAGTCCTGGCGAAATGTGGGTGTAATTCCCCTTCGGGGCTACAGGCGTGAGTCTATAAAAAAAATTATAATGTTAGTTATTCAGATTATAAATTACTTCTATCTTTATACGTAGGTACCTCTTTTCATTGCTTCATTATTAGGTGCAGCTAAGTTTCTATCACTAGAACAAGTATTCGGCTTTTGATCTCTCATTTGTCAGACTACAATTCGTGGTAGCAGGCGGACTGGTATGTGTAAAATAATAAATACATAATAATATGTGCAAACTACAATTTTGTTGTAGTTTAATGAACGGCAAGACTAATATTCTGTTGATTGTCTGCAAGCAAATAGTATTTATTAAAGAGACGTATGGCAATTTAATAAACTCCTAAGCAATACACTAATTAATTTTAAGGATTTTTTTTGTTACTGCTCCTAATGTATCCAATTGATGCAATCTCCGAGTTAAATATAGTTTTTTTACTGAGAGTTTTGATCACAATTTTCAATTGGATTTTTGCAAAGGCTGTAAGGACGTACAATTTAATTAAAAAAATCATGCCAGCGGTATCATTATCAGTTGTTCAAAGACCACTTTCAAAATTTACTACACAAGTCAGCAACAATCCTTCAATACTTTTTTAATTTATTTTCTTAGAGACACGTTGACCTAATATGTTTGTAACAATACTTTGCTGTCCATTAATAATTGAATGAATGGGTAATTATTTCTCATATGGCAACTATATAGCTCTACCTTAAGTGCTTTGCATACGTGGGTTGCCAGATCGATCACTACGAGGTCAAAAATATAATCTGTCTAAATCTCACCTTTAAAAGGCTTTAATATCTTCTAGTGCTATTTACTTTAAACAAAATTCGTAAATCAGTGTACAGTGAAGTTTCTTCACGGCAAACTTTCACTAAACATAAAATAAATTACGTGAACGTCAGCTTGGAACGGTCAAGAGGACCTTAAAAGCTTTTAAGGGTTCCTTTAGGAACGTGTAAAAAAGGGTGAAACCAAAATTACGTACCAATCGGAAGTCGTCGAATATAGTAGTACTAAGAAAAATATGTTTATATTTTGTTACAACTTTAAATTTACTTTTAGAATAAGTATTTTTTACTTATATTACTGGAACTGAATTTGATTTTACTCTCAGTATGTGTGTGCAACACATACTGAGAGTAAAATCAAATACGGATGACATAAACATGCACGCTCGTACTTCAGATCAATTCGCTGATAATATTACAGAGAAACAGAGCTTTATTTCGTTTTCCGGTTCGATCCATGAATTTTGTTCTCTGCGTTGTATTTTTATGGTAGTACGATTGACTAAATTACACGTGAGAATTACAGAAGTATTAACAACAACTTCGTACCTCATATACAGAAAGTTTCACACAACTATACGTATTCACATTATTTAATGATTTTAATATAACTCGTCTATGAACAACGCAACACAACTCAACAAAGAAACTTACTCCTAAAACTATGTACATTAAATACCATGTCATAAAGGGTACAAGATCAAAAGAAAATAATGGAAATACCATTTTGTTTGCTACTCTTCGCTGTGCCGAGGTTTGTGTAAAGACAACGGTTATTTTAAGCCAAATACGAGATTATAGTTGTTACCAAAAGCACTCGGTGTCTGGCAAACTACACAAGTTCTATTTATGTAAATAATACATAAACTGATATTCGTACCTGCTTATTATAAACCTTGCAGTCACATTTGCGTATTTTACGACTAAACAGCGCGTGGCACATCAAACGTTCGTTTCAAAACAGTTTCTTGACAAAGAAAGTCTATAAGTAGTTTATGTTCAGATCAAGTAGTAAAAGGTAGATGGCATGCCCTTTATTGCACATTACAAGCGAAGTCAAAAATTAAGACATCAAATAAATACACGCAGTCATACTTTATGTCAAGCAAAATAAAGCAGATGATTTATATGACGTGTAAGCAAATTAAAGTGATGGCATGCCGTCATGACGTGTGTATTTATTTTCAATTATATTTTTTTATTTTATTTATCAATATAAGACGTACTGTGTCTACCTTTTAATTTAATCTGAGAGTTTACGTTGAAAAACAGAACTCTGACTTGACCATTTACTTCCAACTTCGCAAAGATACTTCGATTAGGATAAATGACACTTTCTTTTTACATAAACCGGTCACTTTGGAGGTGCTAAAGGAGCTTATTTTGTTTCATTTGACCTTACTGGCTCACGGGGCCTTGTTGGCGACGAATTAAGATTTATAACATAAAGGTACCATGTAGGTACTAAATCGCTGTAGTTACGTGACTTGTGTCTTTTAGAAGTTGGATGTAACTTATAGATTTTGGTTTTAGTGACATATTTATTACCAACTGAACTTCAACCATGGCTTTGATTGATTGATTACGAATAAAAGTCTCTCAGCAACTGAATAATCTGACTGTTTTATATACCAAATTTATAATAATACGCTAATGTCTATTACTAGTTATATTACAAGCTTTCTTGTCCTAATACGTGGCTTCATTGCCGTTTATCATTTTGAGCTTTAAAAGCAGCAGGTTCTTAATAGCATATTAGCATAATTCATAATACGTATATCATATTATTATGGCTATTATAGTACTAACTACTTCCCTGACTAACTAACCCTTATACCACAATAAAACACTGAGCATTTTTGTATGCTAGTATTTCACCCATTATTATTTCAACGAGTTTTCGTAGAATGTCTAAAAGCCATTTAACCTTTTAGGAACACAAAAAAAATTTACGCACATGATATGAATAAATTCTAAGTAATTTAATTGAAAATTTATTTAATTAAATTTAATTGGAGGGCAGTGGAGAATCAAATACTATTATTTAGGGCAGCTACGGTTTCCGGACCGACACAAATTGAGTAAAATTTTGAATGTGTATATTATATAGAAGACTGGGATACATTAACAATGAATAAACCTTTTTTAATCAACACAACGTGCGAATATGCGGTTTGGGGAATCGATAAAATATTTTATTGCTTCTATAAAGAAGAGAGAGACGAGATACAATTAAACTGAAAGATTCAAACGAAATTCAATAATAAATCTTTTTTATCTATTTATAGACTCACGCCTATATCCCCGAGAGGGTAGGCAGAGGTAGTACACCACATTTCGCCATGATTTTTTTTAAGTCCCACGTAATAGTGGGCGAGCCTATTGCCGTTACCGGGCACATCACCAGACTCCGTGCTGCTACTGAGAATTCGGAAAAACTCAGTAACACTTTTGCCCGACCCGGGAATCGAACCCGGGACCTCCGACCAGCAGTCGCATACGCTATCCACTGGACCACGGAAGCAGTAATAATAAATCTGATTCAAAATTATCCGAAAACATAAATTTCGATGGCTTAAGCGCTTACATCTAGGCTTGTGGTGATAGATTATTTTCAAATGATTCCCACAACAGCACTTAAGATCGCTTAAACACGCTATTCATATTCAAAGTCTCCGTAAAACAAGAAAAGTACGTTTCTGAACGAGTCCAAAGGGATTGTTTGAAATCGCTCATGTTTGAAAAATCTTTGACCGATTACAAAGACGCGCGTTATGAATATATCGGCAGATCCGCTAACAACTTTATCGGTGACATTCATATTAAATTAATTTAATAAACTTTGAGCCTGTTGGATTACTTCGAAAATTTAGGCCGATTTGTCATTAAGAATTCAGTAGTCAAAGGTAGTATACCAAAAGACAATATTAAGCGTTAACGAGCTATTAGTATTATTCAAGAGACATACATTGGGCCTGGAGTGTCGTAATGATATTATAACTACGAGATAAAGTTGCTATCATGTCTACACATATTACTTGTAGTGTAGTTATATAGAAACGGCCCATAGATCACGCGCGTCATTTGATTACCCGTTTCCGACTGACAAGTTGTAAAGTTTGCGTAACGGCACTGTTTTTCTTTTATTTCAAAACCAACACGGTATAATGGACTTTATTCTTTATTTTGACAGTTTAAAAGCCGCGTTGCGTTTTGTTTCTCTCTCATCTATTCACGTATTGACGTGCGCGCGTTCAGATGATGTCAGTGGCGACTATTACGGGCCTATTTACAGAATAAACGTTACTACGGCCAGCTATAAGTGTTACTTCTTAGTTTTACAACGTCTCATTAACAGACATGCGTCACACGTTAAAACATTTAGAAGACGATATAATTGATGGTACTGCTTTCTATCGTAACAAACAAGAATCACTTTAAACGAGGTATAACGACCTAGTAGGCACAACTGCTGTACCGAACAGAAATCGAGCAAAATATTAAAATATTTAGCATAGTATTCACGAGCGCTCAAAAATGTGATGAATTTTGTACTTACATCTGATTCAGTGTTCAAAAGTATTAATTGTTGATAAAGCAAATTTTATGAATATTCAAGCTTTATAATAATGTTAGTATACGAGTATCATCATCAGCCCGGTATAGTATATTTCTGGTTATAGGCATATATGCCTCTCCAATTGCACGCCACTGAGCCTAAGTATATAACGAGTATAATAATCGTGAATGGTGCAAGTCAGTTAGCGAACTACATACATAATGTAGGAGACTGAAGCACATAATATCTTTGTTTTCCTCATGAGGATAAAAAACAAGAATAAAGTTTGTTTTCCTTCTCTCAGTGCAGAGATTGTTCAGAGTTAATTGTGTTAACTTGGTCGACATCTCTCTAGCTTATCGTAGTTACTCTATAAAATGTCCAGCTACTTTTTATGGGACGAGATTTTAAACAAACAGATTCCTAAAATCTATAATTCTTAATAGCTGTGCTTCTGCTAGATAAGTTTTGGAATATAGATATGATATGCGTGCAAAATGTTTTTGCAATGCAAGTAATACGCGATTGATATATTTCATTGCCATGTTTAAATATTGGCTCAATTTTATTCATGAGATGGTTGAAACATATTATTTTACGTACATGTTTTAAAAATTTAATATGAAATGTTACCTAGTAATGCTTATAAAATAAGCTAAATAATGTGTATTGAATCTATTCAAATCATTGAGAATAATTTAAATCTGGTTATATGAATAAGTATAAATATAGTATTGTACCTACATTACTATATTTATTCCTATGTAGTTCTATAAAGATGTTTAAACTAATAATATTTCTTGTGGCAGACTTCAGCTAGGACCTCTATGAGACAGATTTGTGCTGCAATTATAAAGACAAGACCCGTACTGTAGTCAAACTTTTGACAAACGTCAAACTACGGGTACCTACAAAGAATGTCTAGACCAGCGGTAAACCTTTAAAGCAATGACCCTCCACACAAATGTAATCAAATTTTATTATGGTATTGTTATTATTTTTCTGGACAATAAGTATTAGCGATATAAATAATAAGTTGTTGCCTGCACTTTCATAGTCATAGCAAAATAATCAAACATGCAAATATTACATTTAAAGAATCATGCCTTAGTGGGTGCCCACCACAGAGCCACTGCCCAGGCCATAAAATGAACCCACTGACCAAATTTAATATTTCTTGCTTCAGTTGTTTTAAGGGTCTGCAATGAAAAGTGATTTTACATATTTTATATGATGATGAATATATTTTCCGACGCCGTCGCATTTTAATCAGAATTTGAGAAAATTGTGACAAAAAATAAAGCAAAGCTTTTGCGTACCCTTAAAGTCGAATATAACGTCATAGTATAAAAGCAAATCCAATTCCCTACCACTAAAGCCTCTTCACCTAACTTGTTAATCCCACTACATCTGTGGTTTTAGAGGACCGTTGATGGTCAGACATGAATAAACGGACCCTTGGGTACACAGACAGTATTCCGTTTCACACGCAAATGTTTCAACACGTGTTTCTGCAGTACACGAGGCGTCTGCAGTCTGATTCGATTGAACATCACACACAAAAAATTAAATGGGAAATATTTATTTTGATCTTTTGTTTTTATGTGGCTATGTCGATGATTATCTAAATATATAATACTATAAGACTACACCCTATAGTATAGTTGTTCCTATGATAAAGGGTCTTGTAACATATTTCATGTTACCTTAAAGAAAAATTCCTAAAGAGAAGGTGGCGACAGTGATATTTAAAGATTGGGCGAGATGACGACAACCACATTTCTCTTTTATTTGTAGGTTTTGTAAAAGTATGCAGTAGATAAGTTAATTGTTTCCGGTAAATATTTAAACATTTGTGTGTATACAACATCTGCATCCTGTGAATGAAAATATACTCATTATAATCTGAACATTATTATAAATGTTCTGTATGTATTGCCCAAAATTTAACCTGCCTTATAATACTATAATTTATACTCTACCAAACAACCCATAAATGAATGACAAACACGCAGATTTATGACTGTATGTATTATTCATTACCATTACCAATAATGATCTTGAAACGTCAGCTATTTCGGTAATAGCGTACCGCGAAAGGAAATACGGTCCCCCTGACCGCAAATCCCGTAAGCTATTATAACGCGACTCGTAAACATGATCTGAATTTATAATAATATCTTACAGCAGCCACGACGTTCACGATTACTTTACAATTCAAAGCGTCCCTTCCAACAATAGTATACAGATTCAAAGAGTAGAACGTTATCCAGAGAGTGTAGGCGTCGCGTCGCATCGTCCGACTGTGATCCGCCATGCCCCGAGTCGTGCCACAAGCTCCATTAAAATGTGCTGACAACGTACAAAACCTTCTACGGGACTAACTGGGGTTAAGCACGCTTTTGAATATATTTACATATATGCAAAATTACCGAACCGAATGAGAAATCTATTAAAAGTTTAATTGCTTTCATATTTTCACACCAGTATTAGTTTAACGTTTTCACACGATGTTTTCAAGCTTTTTACCATACCGCAGTATAGTGTTAGCATGCAATGAAATTTACCCTTTTGGATAAATTTCGGGTATAATTCTGCAACCTTTGCGTCCATTTCGACAAAAGAACGCAATAATAATCACTTACAAGGGAAATCACTATGGGTCGGAAATATTTTAGGAAGGCTACTTGAATGTTAAGCGGGTGGAAATGGACGTATTCTATATTTCTGTACTATATTTAATATAAGTAATATGTTACATGTTCTTAGGGCTCTTGTTGATATATTAAGGTTCACAGGCACCGAGGAAAGGTTGATAGAAGAACAATAAGGTTAAAATATTGATGAAACCATTGACTACAAAATGTGTTCAACTTGTATGAACCGTCTCAGTAAACTAGAGGACAAAAACGTACGCCTATAACGGGGCAGAGTACTCAACCTTTCACCTAGTAATCATGTATAAATTATATGCATGTCGGGAACTCGGGATTGATAACTAGCAAGTACCTTTCAGCAGGCTTCCGCGACACATGAAGTCTTGTTTTATTCATAAAGCTGTGCCGCACAGCTGACGAGATCTAACGGCTCCGTAGACAGCACTTTACTTTGCGTACTTCAGTGCTTACGACTCAGCCTACATCTCGCCTTCACATATACTTTCTTATCCATTTACAGCAACGCTCCTAAACAATGTTTTCGGATTCATTGACACATAATTTACTTTGCGCGTTGTTTCGTCGTATCTTACTTTGTTGAAGTATACGAAGCATGCAGGAAAACATAACTTTAATGACGGCGCGATATCATTTCCAAAAGTTTTGTTTCTGCTTATATATGAATGTAAATATCGGTATGTGTGAGCTGTGGAAGTTGTTGGGGTGGAAATATGCATGGTAACGATCAGTTTTTCCGTGATGCATATAGTTTAACTGGTTTATTTGTGCATCAAGCGTGGCGTCGACTTGTCGGGGATAGTAATGGAGTACGCGAGTCGACTGGGACGCTACTAATGAGAGAAGAATGGCAACGGACGATGGCGCCAGACTCACAGCGATTGCTCCCTTACTCCCCCTACTAGAAAATGTTCTCTGTAGTATGGGATGACGTACTCACATACTCAACTCAACGTCGATAACACGCTCTAACCGATTATAGTTTGACTATCTGATGAGCTTACTATTAAAATCTATTACCTAGTTTAGTCTAGTTTGTAACAATATTGTTATAAGCCTATTTTGGACTACATCTTCAAAGTGGCCGTATTTCTTACAATCGTTGTTCAACTCTGATTCTAAATCAATCTATTTTCTATATGTATAGTAAAATTGAAAACTAGCTGTTATGCTATAATGAATCGTTATTATTTCTTAAATTTTATATTCACATCTATTTTGCGATTATATCAAAGTAAACATGTAGAATAAAGAAAATAGTTCTATCAAAGAATAAGCACAGCCACTAAATATTCCGCAACTTTTAAATGCGGGATCTGAAACGAAAAGAGTAGTAGGGAAAGAGAAAATACACGCAAAGCTGGTAACAATTTTCTACATTTTTATGATGTAAGTCTGTATTTACGTATTATCAATTAACAGGCAATTAGGATATGTGGTGGTAAGAAATATAATAGACTATTATTCTCTGGTGAACACTCAAGATTTAATATTCATAATAAACTCAGACACAGAGTGAACGAGACAGCTTTGCTATAAATCCTGTGGTGAATAATAACTGTAATTATGATTACAGTGTGGGTACTACTGTATTATTTATTTAAGTTAAAGAAATCAACGCATTATGTGCAATTTTTAATAAAGTACATAATAGTTATGAAATAAATTTTCATAGACCATTATGATGGAAGGTATTGTCGAAAAATATTAATCAGCCATGCTCATTTTTATTCGATTGTTATTGGTACTGCTTATACCTATATTAATAGCGATATAATGCAAATTGTTATACGTTGGTACTATCGTTTTATTTTCCTCTTCTCAGTATGAGGAGGGTTGTGCCATGCTTGCCAATTTCAGGTTCGCATACTTCAAATGTCTTTCGAGAACTCTCAGTTATAAAGAAGAAGGAAAACATCTTGGGGAAACCCTCTAGGATGTTTTCCTTTTTCGTTCGGCAACCGAAACGTAACAATTTGATACGCAAATAAGATCGAAAAGACAACGGTTTTTTAATTAGAATGTTTTAAGACTTTACAGTGTCCTAGAGAACACCAGACAAAGAATTTGGGCAATACACATCTAATAGTTGCGCTTCTAGGAATAATTTAGTTGCGTTTTAAAATATGTAGTTGCATTTCAACGAATACCTCAGTGTGATCCATTGTAAATCGATGTCTTCGTTACAATATTTACATTGGCATTGGACCGAATATACTAGATACAGTAGCTTCATGATTGCTTTTTTCATACTCCCAGTAATAAAAAACGGGCACGCAGAGTTATTCGGCAATCTTTTACATATAACATTGGATGAAAAAGCGAAGCTGCTATCTATAAAGGCTATTCTACTTTTCAGAATTATTTTGCAAATGTCCGTTACTACACGAAACCGTGATTTTCTTTTTTTCTAGTTATCCGACCATCGAGATACCAAATCCGGATTAAGGTACGGCGTGTATAACATTTGCAGTGGAATGTTCGATTATAATGCAAGGCAGCGAATATCGATGTTATCGAATTATTCGATATATTTTCGATGACAATGGCATAGTACGTAGGTAGGTACTAATGTGTAATTATGCTAGAACAAAACAATATTACGTTTGGCATATTATTTATATAAAAATAATACCTTCTAGTAAAAAAATATAGAAGTTTCTTTTTAAAGAGAAAAAGGAAATAAAGTTGTTTAAGTAATTTTATAATTCTTATATTGATCTAATAATTAGATTTATTGATTATGCGTACCTAAAGACATTTGAGCATTAATATTTGAGTAGATTAATGAACCACTGTAACGTGTCACTCTAACGCGAACCAAACTTCGAGCACCAAGCTTCACATTTTTGACTAATTTAATAACAACTTGACAAAGAAATAGCAAAACAAGGCACGATTTATCGGACATTTTAACCACTATAGAAAGAAAATGTGGATAAAATGCGCAAGGAACAAAAATCCTAAAACTATTCTGAAAATAAGAAAGATCCAACTCTGCAAGCAATTTTACCTAGGCCTTAATTAGCGACTTAATAATTTTTATCACCAATCACGTCAATTGATAATAAAGGAATTCTTAAATTCTTTAAAAACTTCAATATCCATGATTCAACTTCAATATTCATGATTGATTTGGAAATTTATCGACGAAAATGACGAGGCACATCTTCACGCTATCAATATTTATTCTTGAAATTTATTGATGTAACGAAAGCTTATAAATTTCCTAGGAATTTTATAATTTACGGTTCTTATTATTTTCCGGTGACATATATAAGTATGTCAAGTCTCTACCTGCTAGCGTTCATGAGATAAAGCCCGCTGATAGACGGAAAGACTTTTGGGTAGCGGAGGCTTAATAATATTGGTATCGTTGTTACCTTTTTGGGTACGGAACCTTAAAAAAACGATTTCGTTATTAAAACCAGAATTCGAGACGTTTCGACCTTATTTGTGCATTCAGTGATAAGAATGTTCACTTTAAGGCAAAGTTATTGACCCGAAAACACAAGGAAAAATAATAAGTTTTTCATATTGTATCCGAGGGGCACACAGACAGTTAAAGATAAAAATATTCTGTTTCTTTTTAGCTAGTTCACTCATAGCACAGTTTCATTGTGATCCATTATTCTTTTACCACAATTAACATAGCTTGTTCTAGGACTGTAGGTATCTGTGTAAGTTGAAAAGCTGACAAAGGAAAGCGATTTGAAATATTTATTCAGAATTTATGACAGTTCCGCTTGAGCAACGTATTTTTTTCTAAATAAAATCTATGCAAGGCCTATATTAAAATTGTTTAATAGTAGTTTAGTATTCTTTCGTGTTCGTATCTTCCGACGAATTTGATGGTAATTCAATCATTAGCGTTCGTAATTTCATGTTCTCAAATTTTAAAACTAAACCTAAATTTAAATGAATGTAGGATCCATTATCTGCCTACATTGTAGGCAGATAATGGATAATTATTAATAAATAATTATATAATGACAATCGAATGAATTTTCTGATATTGGTAATTCGACTGAGAATATCCTGAAATGAAAATCAAATAGGTAAATTATTCGAAGCGGACTGCAAAAAATGAATTTTATTGTGTCCTAGTTGCATACAGCCACTACTGTGTGAAACTATGAAACTACGGGTAATTTATTAAGTGTCCAAATCAATATGTGATTATTCATTGCGGCGAGCGTCCAAACCACATGAGTAGTTAAACGGGTCCAAACTCCGGCCCTGGCAAAGCATGTAGTTTGCATATTCCGAATTTAGCGATCCAAGAATGTAGGTATCTTATACCTGTAATATTCGATTGCAGTGCAGTATCTCGGTAATCTTTGATGTTATACGGATATGCTCATTTCACTGTGTGATTCTATGATGTTCTACGTATATATCGTACGAATTATATATGTGTACGGTATATTTTGAGTATCTGTACTACTTCTTGATTTGTGTTATATTATTGATCATATTGCGTCTATATATTTTTTAACGATTCCGTAGAAAGATGTTGCTAAAGACTTCATAAATATAGCAAAATGAAACACACACGAAACCCAGATTTCACGCAGCGATCTGTATAGCGCACCAGTTTACTTCAGGACTCAGACTAGAGCCACTCCTTACATTGACAATGAACATTAACAGAACAGTGGTTGCCTATCTTGTCAAAGATCACGTACTATAAATAGATACCTACATAAACTTGGTACTTGGTATGGCAACTCAACATTATCCTATTACTTTATGTGCTAATAAATTTCGTGTTAATTACTTTCTCGCGAATCAATCATGAAATAACTAAGACACTTTCTGCGTGTGGTTGACGGCATAGAATACACGTGTCACCACCCCTTATCTTCCCGTGGGTGTCGTAAGAGGCGACTGAGGGATAACACGATGCAAATACCATCTTTGCGTAGAGACGGAAAACTCGACATCAAACCCTATACGACTGCCTCGTTGGTCTCGCGGCATAAATGTGCGCGTGGGATCGGGAGGTCCCGGGTTCGATTCTTGGGTCGGGCAGTGTTATTGGGTTTTTCTGTCACGAAATTCTCAGTAGCAGCACGGAGTCTGGAAATGTGCCCGGTACGGCAATAGGCTCGCCCCTTATAACGTGGGACCAAAGTATATCTGGCGAAAAGTGGGTGTAGAAATACACCTCTGCCTACCCCTTCGGGGATAAAATGCGTGACGTTGTGTATGTGTGTGTACTTTCTGCGTGTGATTGATCGCGTGTTGTATATAACAAGCCAATAACTTACACATCACATACTACATAGAGTTATTAAAGAAAAGTTATAAAAGGAATATGAATAATAGACGTTTAAACACCCATGGAACCTACATAAATAATACTACATACATTGAATTGATTTAGGTTAAGTCTATTTTTAAATCGAATCTTTATTTACCAAATTACTCGGCATTATTGTGTCAGCGACGTGTGTTCTCCGCAAATCTCTGAAAGCCACTGAAGGATAACCTCGTCCTTTATCTGCAGACCTCAAAAGTGAAAGAGCCATACTTAGTTATAAGCCGTCATACTTAATCTCATTCTTCGTAAAAAGCTGCTAAGCCAAGGTACCGTCGAGTGTGAGTGACGTTATCAGTAAGAACGGTCGCAACCGCGGCCGCGACGCGACGTGCCCCAAATAATTTATCTACCTTACAACGTCTGCCCACACAGGTTTTAATTACCTCAATTTGCTCAGTTTTCCATTGTGCCAATCGCATTTTCCAGTTAATGTTGAATATCCTCAAGGCGTCGGATTTCCAATCTTCGGTCGAGTTTTACCGACGGATTATCATAAGCGTCTAAAAATTACACACAAATTTCTTTGTGTTTCTTGTATAACTTTTATAAGTAAGTATTATTTTGATATGAAGATAAACAGTTAAGCTAAAACGTATGTCAAATACATGTAACTGGATAACTAGTTGTGTAAATGTTGGATGTAAATATATATTTTCCTTTTTGAATATCAATCAATAAGGAGACGCGTATAATCTGACGAAATCGCTTTTCTTAGAATAATCAAATGCCTAAATTGGGTTTATCTATTTGGTATTATGATTATAGTCTAGCTTTACGTAAATAAGTGCCTACTATCTGTTTGTCAGCTGACGTATTGTATGTTTGTCGCGAGGATAGCAGTGCTTAATTAACGCCGAAATTCGTGATATGCGATGAATGGTAGTGTGGCTGGCGTCTGCTCGAGACACCGACATGCCCTCTTGTCTGAGCCCTCTGTTTATTATAACTCTACACAAGAACACCATTATTAACAACTAGAGCAGAACAGACGAGCTCGAAACGCGAATTCATCAAAAAATATAATAGTCATCGGCAATTAGCGAGATTGAGGACACTCCTGTTGTTTCACGGTAAATCATTAGTATCGATGATGAAACAAGAATTTTGCGTAATGTGTTTTAAAAGATCTTCGTATTGCGCGTGAATTTGAAAACCTTCGATCTTTTTATATTTGTTTTTATAGGTAAGAGCAATCATCGCGTATTATATGGATATCCGCGATTATCTGCTGGTGTATTGCTTTTTTATGGACAGCTTACATTTTATAGAAGTGGGCCCCACTTTTCTGTGAGCAGCGTGACCTTTATGCAGTATGACAGTTATGCATAACGAAGTACCACTTTGAATATTACTAAGCAACCATATTCGGCCTAGTTTTAGCCCGCCAATCATATCTTACAAAGGAACAAGAGATTTGTAAGAAAAGCTCATATAATATTCCCTGTAGCGGCCAAGTCGATTGTGGACCTTAATTTTTCCTTCAGTTTCGCAAAGTTATTAATGGATTACGCGAAAGCAATGAATACTTGTATCTTTCTGATGGAATAGTTGCTTTTTATATTAGTCGTTTTTACAGTTCACTATTATTATATAGATGTAAAACAATATAGAGCTATCTTACAATGTTCTAGTTTAAAATGAAAAAGAAAAATAATGAAAAAATAACGTTTTAAATTCGTAGCTTACCTAAAGATAAAAAGGATCGATGTTTGCATGAACAAATATGTAAAATATCCGTCACATAAAGTTATTAAAATGTATAATTATTAAGAATTATGGGAGTTATTTCGCCTTAGTTCCTGGCCAATTGAGTTCTACGTTTTGATAAAAAAGGGTACCTATAGTTTTCTTCAATCTAAAACAAAACAATAAGCGCTAAGAAATCCATACAAATATTGATTAGACATACTAAGAAGCCACTGGAAGTGCTGTGTGGCGTATGACCGGTACCTACCGAGTGTACGTCATAATACCGTCCATACGCTCGGCCAATCAGAGAAGGCCATGGTCCGCGCTCGTAAGTTTTGCCTATATTTGGTAATGCGCCGACACGAACTGATGGAGGGCCCAGTATATAAAGGGGCCAACAGAGAGGCCGGCACCGCTACTCTACACTAACCTACTACCGCTACTAAATTCTATACCGCTATATCTATGATTATACTACTTCATACGTGTATCCTGGTCCCAGCTGTGGGTAAGTTACTACATTTACTGCGTTAGCGTACTGCCCATCTCTCTACCTGCTAGCTGAGGCCGGCTGACGCCGCCTGCCTGACTCTATTGGTTGTGGCTCTCCTAATGCTGCTTTCCTTCAGGTTCCAGGTTCACGTTAAGACTCCGGCTACGCTCCTAGACCGCTACACTTTCCTGCATCGCCTTCGGCTTCACCTCTGGCGAAGAGTCTGGCCTGCCCTGCTCATCGTACACACACCGCCGGCGTCTGCCAGCTGAGCCAACGTCAGCGAGGGCCTGTACCGCTACGCGCAGCCTTCGAGCAGCCTGCCTACACACTACCGGAGGGAACAGCGTGGGAGACTGCAGCCCTTAGTGTTCAGGCCAGTGTCGTGTTGTTGGTCGGTCATACTCGGCAAGGGAAGTGAGACAATACTCTGCAATAAACGCATCTAGAACCTCTACTGCGTTTTTACTACCAGAACCCGTTACAGTGGCGCCTACGTGGGTTATTGTCTCGCTTTCCGTGCTCGAGTTCTCATCTAGCAGGTCTCCATCATTGTAAGCGAGCAGGTGCGGCTACAGCGAACCGGTACCTATTGCTATACTAATTGTCTACCTTTTAGTGTAACTACCTACTACGTATTAGTTCGCAAATTTGAATTCTAACTTTTTTTCTAATTAGTCCTAACGGTCGAACTTTTAAGCCTAATCGTAAAGTAGGCCATTTGTAAGGGCGGAACGCTTGCGCACTAAGTGTAGTGTGTAGTGTATACTTACGCGGTTATTCATACACCATGGGCTCACACCCCATAAAATACTTCCTGCTAAACAAGAACGAGTTAGCTTACGAGGTCGCGATTAGAGGTGAGGAGCCGGCTACCTCTGTCCTAGGTCTGCGGAAGCAGCTCCCTAAATTACTGGAAGCCATTCCAAATGATGACATCTTGGAGTCGGGTCTAGCCATAGCGGTGGACTTCGAGGGCGCTAGCGAGGCCGTCTCTGAGCTGGCCAAGCGACTAAATTCGTTATCTCTTTCTTACGACGCGAACCTAGCTAGGAGGTCTACCGCACTGCACAACCACATTTTCCATAGACTCCGTAGGATGGAACGTCCTACGGCGTATTCAAAACGAATAACCGAATTGTGCAGCCGGTTCGACAAGCTCTCGGCGGAGCTGTCCGCCATTGAGCAATCAGCTGTTCGCTCAGCTGATGCTGTAGCAGAGGTCCAACCTGCGCCGTCTACCTCGACGCAGGCAGGGTTAGCTCCAGTATTGCATTGCGAGCATTTGAGAGTTAGCGAACTGTCTAAGCTAAAATACGACGGTACGGGATGCGTCCGAGCGTTCCTACAACGCGTAACCGAATTCCAAACCGCGCGTAATCTACCTTCCACTAAAATTTTATCATATGCCTCCGAAATATTCACCGGTAACGCACTTCACTGGTACCGCGGCCTAAAAGAATATTTCAATACATGGGAAGAACTCACCACTAAATTAATAGACGATTTCACACCGTACGATTATGACTACCGGTTATTAAATGAAATCCGCCGACGTACTCAAGGTGCTACCGAAACTATAATAATTTATCTCTCGATAATGAACCAGCTGTTCGCTAGGCTGTCACCGTCAAAGCGATTGTCCGAACGCGAAAAGTTAGACATCCTATTGCATAACATACGTCCATGCTACTCACTAGTGCTAGCTCCGTCAATATCTTCAATAGACAGTATAGCAACACTGCAGATGTTATGTTTAAACTACGAACGGATGAAATGTTTGAACTCTCAATTCCGCGAACCGTATTATAATAACGACACGTTGGCACCAGACCTAGCTTACAGTCACAAACCTAATAACCGAGCGCGTAATAGTTCCTACAATAATTATCCCGTTGCTACTATAGAGGGTACGTCCGAATACACTGAGAACAACGAACCTAGCAAACCTAAGTCTAAACCTAGCTCTGTCGCTCTAGACACGTCCAAGTACTGCCCGCGCTGCCGTATCAATGATCACAGTTTGAATGAATGCAAACGCGATCAGTTTGCAATTTGCTTCAAGTGCGGCCGTAGGGATGTGACATTCCCTAACTGCCCGAACTGTAAATCGTCGAAACCAAAAAACTAGTTGGTCAGGATCGGGGCATGTCAAATCTAAATTAGGTTCTACAACCTATTCGACCAATTTTGACAAAGATGATTGGAGAAATTGGCTAAACACTCTAAAAGTGTATTTCTTAAGTTATTCCGTCGCCTCGATCCTGGATAATAAACCTAAAAATGACCTACGGCCCTATGTTAACGTAACGATTAACAGTTTACCTATTTGTGGATTGCTCGATTCCGGTTCAGCCATTACAATTCTAGGTAACAACTCCCATCTGGAGATAATTACTAAAACCGGGTTAGAAATACAGCAGTGTCACAACACTAATTCCATTCGGTCCGCGGGTGGAAATATCTTGTTGCCGCGCGGTTTTATCAACTTACCCACTACTTTTAATAATCAAACCCACTTATTGAAAGCTTATATTATTCCAGAAGTTACAAGTAATTTAATTTTAGGCATCGATTTCTGGAAACTATTTAAATTACTGCCTAACCATATCGCATCCGTATGCATGTCTAAAACATTGCCGTGTAGTGTGTTAGGTGAAAATAAGCTAAGTAACACGAACGTATTGCAATCTTTTAGGAAGTTGAGTGAGTCACAACAGAGAACGGCTAAGTTAATTATAAAGCAATACGAGTCGATTTCTACTGAAAAAACCGGTTTAGGACGAACTCACTTAATAGAACATGCGATAGACACTGGCGATTCTGCGCCGATACGCCAAAGATATTATAGGTTACCGCCGGCGAAATTAAAAATAATTATTGACGAATTAGACGAAATGCTTGCATTGGGAGTGGTAGAAAAATGCGAAAGTCCGTGGTCGTCACCGATTTTACTAACGCCTAAGAAGGACGGAAAACTAAGGTTTTGTTTAGATAGTCGGAAACTTAATTCTATTACTAAAAAAGACGCGTACAAACTACCTTACGTATCCGAAATTTTAGACAACCTTAGGAACGCTAGATATCTAAGTAGTGTAGACTTATCTAAGTCCTTATGGCAGACGCCTCTTCGCGAATGTGATCGTGATAAGACTGCGTTCTATGTACCTACTAGAGGAACTCACTCCTCATTCAAGCTCATGCTAGGAATTCCCAAACGTATAATTTACGCCGTAAACCAGCTGAGTTTAATGTGGGAGACACTGTGTGGAAAAGGACTTTTTATCAGAGCGACAAGGATAAGTCCTGTCTGTAAGAAACTAGCGCCTAAATTTGTGAAGTGCACAGTGATTAATAAAAAGTCGCCCCTCGTTTACGAGTTGTCGGACGCGTCTGGAAATTCTATTGGGTTTTGTCACATAAAGGACCTAAAACTTATACACTATGGTGCCTAACTATTTGTTACAAACCGTAGAAGACTTTCCCTTCTTTCTCTCTATATGCCGTCTTAGCTTGGACAGTAGCGGACTCATAGACCTAACGCAGTTAGTCGGATTTTCCTTGTTAGCCACGTAAAATGCTCTCCTAAGGCGGGCGGTATTGTGGCGTATGACCGGTACCTACCGAGTGTACGTCATAATACCGTCCATACGCTCGGCCAATCAGAGAAGGCCATCGTCCGCGCTCGTAAGTTTTGCCTATATTTGGTAATGCGCCGACACGAACTGATGGAGGGCCCAGTATATAAAGGGGCCGACAGAGAGGCCGGCACCGCTACTCTACACTAACCTACTACCGCTACTAAATTCTATACCGCTATATCTATAATTATACTACTTCATACGTGTATCCTGGTCCCAGCTGTGGGTAAGTTACTACATTTACTGCGTTAGCGTACTGCCCATCTCTCTACCTGCTAGCTGAGGCCGGCTGACGCCGCCTGCCTGACTCTATTGGTTGTGGCTCTCCTAATGCTGCTTTCCTTCAGGTTCCAGGTTCACGTTAAGACTCCGGCTACGCTCCTAGACCGCTACACTTTCCTGCATCGCCTTCGGCTTCACCTCTGGCGAAGAGTCTGGCCTGCCCTGCTCATCGTACACACACCGCCGGCGTCTGCCAGCTGAGCCAACGTCAGCGAGGGCCTGTACCGCTACGCGCAGCCTTCGAGCAGCCTGCCTACACACTACCGGAGGGAACAGCGTGGGAGACTGCAGCCCTTAGTGTTCAGGCCAGTGTCGTGTTGTTGGTCGGTCATACTCGGCAAGGGAAGTGAGACAATACTCTGCAATAAACGCATCTAGAACCTCTACTGCGTTTTTACTACCAGAACCCGTTACAGCTGACAACATAGTATGTCTTTAATTTATCGATATCTCCACTAATTGGGTAGTGAGGGTCGCAGAATAACTCACTATGTACTATAATAGTATAACACGTTTAATTGGGGAATGAAGAAAATATCGACTCGCACATCGCTAGCATCAGCCTTAATATTTATCGCCCCTATCAGACAAATCTGCGCAAATAACATCTTTAGAATAATGACTTAATTATATTGCCAAACTGTTCCAATCAAATCGCATTCACGTTTCTGGAAAGTAATTTTCAGGAAAAGGTCTCTGTAAAAGCCACGTAACGGTTAAGTATATTAAGAATAGTCAGTTGATGTCTGTGAATGTTCCACAGCTGACGATGACTCTCTTCTCGCTATACGTATGGGGTTAGGGCGTCACCCTGGAGGGGTTAAGGCGTAGTTCACCATACTAACCACCACCAAATGCGGGTCAGCAGACATTATGTGCCTTTCGAGAACATTGTGGAGAACCTCCACATATCCAGGTTTCTTCACGATGTTTGAATACGAGCTTATTACTAATAACACCTCTCTTTTTGCAATGGTAACAACTAATAATACAGTGAATAACATCCCCGACGATATCATAGAAAGTAAATAGTTGATTCACAAGACGATTTCCTTCACTAAAGAAATCGAATCAGTTTGTCCTATTGACATCTAACAGATCTTAGTCATGCTCTTGACTGGCTTTCGGTCGTCTTCTTAAACGCACTTACGTATTGGTTCGCGAAATAAAATGCCGTATAACGGTGTCATGACCACTAAAGTCCAACACAATTTTTCAATTATAGGTGACGCATATCTGAAATAAATTGCATTGCCAATATTATTTGAAATTCTGAATTGTTCCGTAGCCAATGTAGATAAAGCTGTTCTTTTAAACATGTATAGGTAAGCTTCGTCTTTTAAATGAACTATTTGAAAGAAAAGAAGTACCTATCTCATTTGTAACAACTAGTTAGTGTGATTACGGAAAAATATTTATATTTTAGTTGATATAGTTGATTGAATCAGGCGTTACTTGGCGGAACTCCATTGTAACCTAATGGAAGAAATGAAACGACTGAGCCAGCAGCCAGCAGGATCAGTCGTTGCCCATCGCTCCTGAGGATGCCTCGTGCAGGCGAAACACGTGTCGAAGAATAGTCGGCGCATACAGCGGGATACTGCAAGTCAGGTATCTTCCTGGAACCCATACCATTCCTATATCCCTTATCCTTTTAGAGGAGTTCGGTATTGTCAACCTTTTTCTATTGCAATAGTTGGGGTGGTCAATCCGAGGGTGCGTGGTGGGTTCCTCTTTCCTTCCATTAGGTTATTTTAGTTGAGTCAATCGTGTATTTTTAGTTATCGTGCAAAAGAGGCCATATTGTTTAAAGCTATATAATATAAACACACTGAAAAAAATAATTTATATCTGTAAATACTTCTAAAAATCAGCTATTATTTTGTTATCAACGTAATACTACGTTCCTGTGTATCCCTATGTACTCGTATCAATTAACAAAATTACTAAAAGCCTGAGAATCGTGCGAGTGTTTTAGCGTCTAAGATTACGCGAACGTATGTTTTTATATTATTTATTTTTGTATTGAAAACTAAATTCTAAAATAATTAAATACCAAGAAAATATTCATAGCCTTTAAGCAGTATACCTCAAATTTAATTTCACATTCCTAAGAATTAGTGATTGGTTTGAATGAAAGTTTGAAAGTTTATTCACTTGTAGTATGTGCAAACAAGTTTGTATAATATTTTTAGCCAGATGTTAAATTTTTAGTAGCAAAACTTTTGTTGGCTATCGTACCACGTTATAAGGACGCTGTTGAAATTTCCTGATGTACCGTACACTGTGAATGGAGCATGATTACACGACGAAGCTAACAAACCGAAGTTTTTTAAATATACAGCATAATATCTTGGGTCAATCCACGACATTATGCTATAGACAGGTTACGGCATAGTAGGTAATTTTTACTGCGATTTGATAAAATATCTTCTTGTGTTTACGCGAATGTTACACATTGAAATTAAACTACACTATTGGTACATTGATTTGGTTTGACTGAGATTATATTCAAACGGAATGATCTAGAAACTTAATTTTTTACTACAGCCTATCCGTTAACTGTAGTTTAATTTCAATGCGATTTGATATGTTATTATAGAATGTGGCTCACGAATTTAATATTTAACTAGATAATTTAGTCAGGCATATTACTGCTATACAATTAATTTAAGGATTTAATAGTTTACAGACGTGATAAATAAAACTATATCGTGTTTGTTGTAAATTTTATTGTAATAGACTTGTAAGGCCCATGGTGTTTAAATGGTGTAATTGTTAGAGCTGGACATCCTTCATGGATGCATCTGGAGTAATAGACCGCTGGCCCATGTACAAAAATGGATGGGTCATATGAACCACCAGGTGACGTATATAGGACGATATAAGGGCAGAAAATAATAAGATTCAGCACTATGCCGTTACTTGTAAGCTGTCCAACTGAGTGCTGGTGAGAATTCAAAAGTGCAGGTAGAGTGAGTACATTTTGGTCATATATTTTTGTACGGCATTTTTACCATCCATAGATCCATGAATAATAATAAGAAAGTGCGCAGTGCCGTACAAAAATAGTGCGCCACAAAGTCGGTAATTATTTTTTATTTTCTGACAATTTCCAGGGTAAATTTGGTCATTTGATTCTGTACGGCATCAGTTTCATACAGTTTTAATACAGCTTCTAATGCATTATTCCGCAACGCCGTACAAAAAAAATGCGACAAGGGGAAAAAATCGAGGGTTGCAACCCCCTCTCTTTCCGTGGTCCGGGGGGTGATTTGAAAAAGTACGGCTTCGGTTCCAAAACATTATCTAGCACTCAAAAGTACTATTAAAAATAATGCCGTCAAAAAAAAATTGTTCATGTGAATGTATATTAATAATTATCCTAATTTCATGGTTTAATTGATTTAAAAAGCTGTAAAATCATTTGACTCTGTAGGGCAACTCTTTTTTTTAACATGATATTGTTAAATACAATTGTTATAGTAATGCCATTCAAAAGAAACTGTTCTAAGCAAAATTCTTCCGTTCTTCAACAAAAAAACTAAGTTTATAGTCATGCTACTGCCATTAAAAATATACGAATGTTTTTGAGGGTGGATGGATGTTTGATAATCTTCCACGCAAAAACTGCTCAATGGGTTTTTAGAAAAGCTTGCAGTAATATAGCTAACGAATCAGAATAGCACATGGGATACATTTTGTCGCGATAACCGACACACATGTGAGTGGAAGCTACTAAGTAATACATTTGTAAGATAGTGCAAGTTTCCTTTATAAATTTTCATGTACGCTAATCAAACGCACTTGTTAAAGATGTGTCTTTGACAATTGGTGGCAGACATTATTAATCCAATGTAACATATCTACGTCTCATTTAGTTGCTCGCTTCATTATAATATGTTTAATATGTTTCTGAGAGTTGGGCGCGCAATGAATAGGCAGTAATTACACAGAATTCTACAACCGAAGTTGTGTCGTCGCCATTTCAATGACTGCGCGTATGAAAACTTACGCGACAGGACGAGACATAACCTTGGTGTATCGACTGTAGTAACATTCCAAACAGTAGGTCTTCCGACTAAAGTATTGGTATTGGTAGCACGGGCTGTCCCCGCAACTCCACGTCCTGGCACATCCTGGACCTTCAGTCTCCTCGAATGGCAATAAATTCAGTAAATAAATCTTTAGTTACCGTAATATGACGTACGTACTAAGAAAAGAGTAAATAAATCGTATACAATGCTGCAAATATCTCGAACGAAATTATTTTACACAAGGAGCAGATTGTTTGCAGCACACATTGTAAGGAAATCTCAATGATTTAACCAGTTTTGATATTGAAAGACGCATTGCCCACTTTTCTGGTAAGCTCTCAACAGATTACTTCTTTTCTTTTTTCATGTGTATGCGTTAATAGACGGTTCGAAACCCCCCAACATGGTCTTGTCATTCTTAACCTGATACAAAAAAACTGGGCCGTTCCTGGTGCCCTAAGAATATTAGCGCTCTGATATAAGTGCCATAGCAAGTAGTCATCCATCTAAATAGTGGCCTCTGCAAGTCTTGCTTTACTTCACGGTTATTCAAGTCACGTTACCGCTACACGATTAAATAAAAAATAAAACATTTAAATATTTCTGTGCATTTCTCCAAGTGAATAAACTTACGTATCTCCGAACAGAACAATAGCATTGTTTTATTACAACAGTCGTTTTCCTTACATTATGAGTTTATCCTGAACAGAAGGCGATCCGATTAACTCCAAACAGACTATGCAAAGTTCATTCGTTAGAAAGGTTCTTTTTTGAACCCTAAATATATTTATTACTCATTTTCACGGATCGATGCGGCTTTTCGACTGGAAGTCAATCGGCTGCATATTCTTTGCTTAATAGACACTTACCCTTACATGCCTTTACATAGCCCAGTTTTCACGTATTTGCCGTTTAATATTGATTTTATACCAGCAAACCGTGGACAACAAAACGCACTAATAAGTCCATTCTCGACCAACTGAAGATAAAAACTAGGCTCTCCACAATATGCTACCAACGAGTCCTGGGTTACTTTGATCATGTCACCCGAAGGCAACCAGATAGCCTTGACAAACTGGTTGTAGTAGGGAAATTCGACGGTAAAATACCACGTGTGCTATCACCTACCGGCTGGTCTGATCAGATCAAGGCAATAACGGGACTTACAGTTGCCAATGCCCTTAGAAAAGTCGAAGATCGAGTGGTGTGGAAACAGCTGGTCTACGACTCCGTGAAAGCATTTCAGGACGGACACGACCCTTAGTAATGAAGAGGACGACGAAGAAGCAGTTTTTTTTCTTTTTGCAGTTTCTACGTATAGCGTTGAGGCTTAAGCGGTCTCCTCTTCATTTAAAACTACGTCGAGTGTTGTGGATTCGATCCACACGAGACAACACATTGTGTGACACACAAATTGATGTTTAGAGTCTGAATGTACCTATTTTATTTCGTTTGCTTAAATTTTATAAAGTGAAAATAAATTACTCACCACAAAACGCTGTTATCAATCAATATACATATACGAGTATATGTACAATTCTTGTGTTACTGACAGACACACAGCCAAAACTATTGGGCGCAAGCAGCTGAAATTTGGCATGTATGTTTCTTGGGTCCCGTAAGAAGTGATCGTGGGGATTGCCCAAAATTCTCCCGGGATCGTGCAGAAACTATTAAATACTTCTATAAAATCTGCCGCTACTAACTTGTACTTAAAAAAATGAAGCGAAATGTTGCCCGATGGTAAACACCTACAGTATCCAATGAACTTGATGTAAGCTGAGCTCTTTATGACAAGGAGATCCTATCCACAATGTAATTACGTTGGCGTTCAAGGATCGCAAAGTATAAGCTGTGACGTCGCATCGAGCGATGCACACTACAGCCACAGTCGAATAATCCATACAGTCGTTCGACGAACGCGTCTAGACGGGTCAATCGTGCGGGGGGCAAGAGGTGAGACGCGGGAAGAGCGGTACCTAGTTACGTATATCGCTTTAGTTCGTAACTAGGTACATGTTTTTGCGGGCTGGCACGTGCTTGTTTTTTGTTCGTTACTTATTTATTTGCTTATAAATATTAATTAAGATGGTGCATACGACTTGTGCTGTGAGACATTGAAATTCTTTATGCTGTTTAAAGATATGAATAAATAAGGATTTAAAAAATCTGCGATTTCATCAATTTACTTATAACAAAAAAGAAAATTTTACTAATTATAATTATTTATATTATTTTGAAAAGTATGTACCTATAACCACTTAAAATAATGTGCACGTTACGTACTAACTTTTTACAATATCTCATGTCTGGCAATGACGTATTATAATACTTTTATATATCTTTGATGTCTGGCCAAATCACAGAATAAAGTAATCATTGTACGTAAACAACATGGCAGACGTAAGAAAATATGCGTTGTAAGGTAATATTCGATTCAAGTGTGATTTTAATTTCATGCAATAAGTACCTAGTGCCTTCGTATTAGTTAAGTACCTATCACATATATTATTATGTATCTTGGTAACGGCGCATCCTAGCTCGAAAATAACCATATTTTTGGCCCCCTTTTATAAACCCCACACATGTTTTCCGTAATCTCATAGCCCGTTCACCCATCCATAAAATGACCGTGATGTCTATTGCTTTACCTTAACGTAGTTTGCACGAATTGCAAAATACTTACTTCATATCGATAACATAGGCTCTGCAAGCTGATCCCATGGTTACCCATCCATTAAACGACCGCTATGTCAATCGCTTTATTTAACATGGTTTGTACGATAACGATATCTGAAAAATGCTTTATATTCTTAACCGCCTCCCACGACACCTGCGGGATGAAAAAGGTGCTGACTGACACTTTATATGCAAATCTGTCAACGCACGAAAAATGCAAACTGTTTTATAATAATTATTTTATTTATCGTTAATTATTGTTATATAATAAACTAGCTGTTTCCCACGGTTTCACCCGCGTCCTGAGGGAACTACATCGCGAACCCAGTTAACTTGTAGCCTAAGTTACTCCTTGGTACATCAGCTATCCGCCAGTCAACGTCTCGTCAAAATCGGTCCAGCCGTTCCAGACATTAGTAAAAACAAACAGACAGACAAAAATGTTAAAAAATTACATTTCGGTATATGTACCGAGTATACATCCATATGCATTTAGTAAAAAGCGGTTATTTTAATATTACAAGCAGACACTCCAATTTTATTTATGTGTGTAGATGTATTTATAGATATATTGTTTTGTATTATGTAGTGATTTACACTATAATATTCATGTAGCGTAGCAATTGTAATATTTTTCTAAAATAAATAGACAGTGTTTGAATAAGTAGGTATTGTTTACATGTGGCAGCCCTAGCCTCCTTACCCTTGTCTAGACGTTGTCGGCTTTTTCTACGAGATCAAAGGCGTCAAACTACTGTATGTCTTTATACTGTGCTACAGCGCTGGCCCCTACCACTTCTCCTGCCGGCCGCTCCCCTCCGAGCGGCAAATAAATACAGCGGCGCGACAGCGAATCTTCCCTTTTGAATCCTGGACGCTGCCTCAGTTAAGTGCTGCCTTCTCTTCTGGAGGACCGAAGCCTCGTCAGCCTGCCTGCCTACCCTGCCCTGAGTCTTAACTCTTGCTACTAGCTACCGGGTTTATATTGTGTAACGCTTGACAAATAAATGTATTTCGTAACCAACGATACTGTATCTAATTTATCTCTCTACACACGAATAAACGTTACACTAGCGCTCGAACAATTTTAAGGGCTCAGGCATCTGACTCGGCTTCTGGTCGCTTCCTTTTTTCTGTGTTTCTGTGTGTAAGTGTGTTCACAGTCGGTAAGTCGTTGTTTTTTTCTAATTGTGTTAGCTAAATTATAACGCATTATTCAGGCAAGATAGTCCACTAAAGGCTTGCACCACATCTTATGTACTTTTATAAATTCTTTTCTAACCCAAATTCGTTAGACTAAGTAACGGTTTTGGGAATTATTTTAATTGTACAATTACATTTTGACGTGACAACGTCTTATAAATTGGTTTGCCGGGTGACACTTCAAGAAACTGCGTTACGCTCCGCTCA
Source organism: Euclidia mi (assembly GCA_944739405.2). Lineage (NCBI taxonomy): Eukaryota > Metazoa > Arthropoda > Insecta > Lepidoptera > Erebidae > Euclidia > Euclidia mi. Next base: position 69,364,624 of record OX123184.2, read on the forward strand.
CGTTATGCGCTCACAATGAGAGCGAGTGAGAGGCACGCGTCCCGCCTAAGAGCGAGAGAGACAGACATAAAAAGTGAAAGGCACGCGTCTTTCATCCTTCTTTTTTATGTGAGGGTAGATTCCGCTTCGCATCATTCTTACGCATTGCGAACGTAACTTGTTTACTTGCTACATAATAAATATCTTACTTTTTAAACGACCCACTGTGAATATATTTACATTACCTTTTATTTTATTGTTATATTATAAGTATAACCCCTGTGTGAGTGACTTTTGGTGCTGTTAGGTTAATCTTTTATCTGTTTAATGTTTTTCTAAGTAACTTAGCAATGTCTTTTAAAATTAACTTCAATCATTTAGTAAAATCGGAGCTGGTTTATGAACTGATTATTCGGGGGGGTGACAAGTCTGGTTCCGTAGCCGAGCTGCGCCAGCAGATAGCGACACTAGCGTCTCAGTTTCCCTCTGAAATTATTTTGGATTCGGATTTAGACCCCGAAGAGGAAATTTCGGCTATCCGCAACTCCTTAATTAGGGCTACAAATAATATTTCTCTGCTTAGATCACAATTTGACCAAAACCTCTATTCGGGCACAGAATCTATTCTCAACCATATTTACTTTAGATTGAATAGACTGGATCTGGACCGCCTTTCTGATACCGACTCGGCTGAGATAGTTTCGAGCAATTACCGCAATCAGTTAGCTATTTTTAAATCTTTGATTTCGGGTACATCTGAACCAACTTCTCACGTAGTACAAAAGGACTGCTCTGTATCTACCCCCGTCGTTTATGACGACTTTAAGTACGAACGTAAATTGTTTTCCGAACTCGCTAAATTTAAATATAATGGCAAGTCTTGTGTTCGCGGGTTCATTGAAAAAATTAATGAGTTTATGCAGGCTAGGTGTATTCCCGAAAATAAAATGTTACTATTTGCTTTTGAGATATTTACGGGCGATGCATTGTTCTGGTATCGTTCGCTCAAAGAACAGGTTTCTAGTTGGAGTGAATTGTGTTGTCTTTTAAAGCGTGATTTTAGCCCGACTGACTATGATTTTAAAATTTTAAACGAAATTAGGTTTCGCCTTCAAGCTGAGGACGAAAATATAACACTTTTTGTTGCTAAAATGCAGGGTATGTTTTCTCGTCTTGATGTGCCTATTAGTGAGTCTGAAAAATTAGATATTTTGTTGCGTAATATCCTGCCATGTTACAATCAAACTATTTTAACGGCTAAGGTGGCCGATATCCCTAGTCTCGTTAGTGTCTGTCGTTAATTTGAGACCTTCCATAAACGAACTAAAGACCATCGGGAATCTTCCAAAGCCACACCCAATATCTTGTTGCCCGAGTTTGCCCACCAACCTCAAAAACCTTATTTTTCTAATTACAAACCAAATAATTATTATAATAACTCTAATAAAAACTTTAACGCTCCACCACAGATAAACGCTATCAAATTACCTACCACTAATAAAAACGACAACCGGTTCTGTCCCAGGTGTCGATCCAATTCTCATAGTTTGTATAATTGTCGCCAACCACACTTTTTAATTTGTTTTAAATGCGGTCTAAAAGGTTTTCGTGTGTCTGATTGTCCTAAATGTAATCCTAAAGCTAATAACCCAAAAAACTAATAAGCGAGGATTGGGGAATAAATAAATCAAATAATTTCAATAAAACCGAGTGGAATAATTGGTTAAATTATCTAAAAAAATTTTTTAACTGTTATAGTCTATCCTCAATCCGCAATTCTAATATAGAATACTCGCCTTATATTTCTGTTATTGTAAATGGTAAACCTGTAGTCGGCCTTTTGGATTCTGGCTCATGTGTTACAATCTTGGGTAACAATTCTCATAATTTCTTTTTAAATAATGAGTATCAGTTGGATTGTTCTCAGCCTTTGAGTTTGGTAACCGCTGGTGGTGAAAAATTGTGTTCTTTAGGGTCTATCTCTCTTCCTATTGAATTTCAAAATAAAACAGTTTCCCTAAATTTTCATGTAGTGCCAGGGATTAAAAATAGTTTGATTCTCGGTATGGATTTTTGGCGAATTTTTAATTTATTTCCTAACTATTTAGAGTCGGTGTTGTTATTGAATGAAACTGATTTACAAGTTACTGAGCTGCGGACCGATGACTCACCGCACCTTGTGTCTTATAATAATTTATCTATTGAACAGAGAGCTGCCGCTGATAACATTATTTCTAAATTTTCCGATATTTCTTATAAAAAGCGGGGTCTCGCTTGTACAACTCTCATTACGCACTCTATTGACACAGGCGATAGCCCACCTATTCGTCAGCGTTATTATCGTATGTCTCCCGATAAACAACGCATTTTGAAACAACAACTAGACGAAATGTTGAAGGAAGATGTCGTAGAACCCTCTGAAAGTCCGTGGTCTAACCCGGTTATTCTAACCCCTAAAAAGAACGGTGAACTAAGATTTTGCTCAGATAGTCGTAAATTGAATTCTGTTACTAGAAAAGATGCTTATAATTTGCCCTACATTACGGAGATTCTAGATAACTTGAGAGATGCTAAATACCTATCTAGTTTAGATATTTCTAAATGTTTCTGGCAGACGTTAATTAAAGAGGAGGATCGTTTTAAGACCGCTTTCTATGTACCTACTCGTGGCACGTTTCATTTTAAAAGAATGGCGTTTGGTCTAACAAACGCACCCGCAACTCAGCAACGTTTAGTCGACACTTTGTTTTACGGTCCTGAATTTGAAAACAAGGTCTTCTGTTTTATCGACGACATTGTATGTATATCGTCAACGTTTGAAGAACATATTACGCTTTTATTACGTATTTTCGAAAAATTGAAAATGGCAAATCTCACTATAAACTTAGATAAGTGTAATTTCTTTCGGGATAAAATAAAATATTTAAGTTACGTTGTCGATTCGCAAGGTCTCCATGCGGATCCTGATAAAATTGATGCCATAATTAATTACCCTACCCCTTCTAATAAAAAGGAACTATGTCGTTTTCTGGGCGTGGCTTCATGGTATAGGCGATTTATTCCAAATTTTAGTCATATATCGTCACCTCTAAACAAATTAACCTCTCAAGGTAAAAAGGCTCCCCCTTTTTGTTGGTCTAAAGAGGCGGACCAGGCTTTTATCAAGTTGAAAGACTGCTTGTCCTCTCCGTCTATTTTATCTTGTCCAGACTACTCCGAACCTTTTGAGATACACACAGACGCCAGCGACTACGGCGTAGGCGCTGTCCTCTGCCAGGTTATGAAAGGCGATGAAAAAATCATAGCCTATTTCAGTAAGTCTTTGTCTGATGCTGAAAAGAATTACAGCGCTACTGAGCGCGAGGCACTCGCTGTGTTATCTGCCATCGAACACTGGCGTTGTTATGTCGATAACGGCAAAAAGTTTATTGTTTACACTGACCACACTGCGCTCAAATGGTTTCTAAATTTTAATAATCCTACTGGTCGTTTGGCCAGATGGGGTGTTCGTCTTTCGTCGTACAATTTCGAGATTCGACCTCGTCGTGGTTTAGACAACATATTGCCCGACCTCCTGTCTCGTTCTGTGCCCGTTGCAGCCATTATCAATGATAATGACATTACTCCTAATTTAAACCTAACACTCCCAATGTCTACTAACGACTCGTGGTATCTTAACATTTATAAAGGTTGTCTAAACAATCCCACATCTTTCGTGGACTACCAAATTATTAATAATAAATTATATCGTTTTAAAAAGTGTCTAAATCCTTTAACTCGAGATTTTCAATGGAAGGAGGTTATTCCGTCGGAACAAAGATCTAATATTATTGCTGAGAACCATTCGCTGCCTACGGCTGGTCACCTAGGTATTTTTAAAACCTACAAGCGCTTGGCATTAAATTATTACTGGCCGAATATGTATTCCGACGTTGTTAAGGCTGTGAATTCGTGTGATGTTTGTTTAGCTCACAAACATCAAAACCATTCAACCTTAGGTCATATGCGTAGATCTAAGTCTTGTTATAAACCATTCCAGATGTTAAGCATTGATCTAATTGGTCCACTACCTACTTCTAGAAGGCTAAACAATTTTATTTTTGTTGTTTCTTGTTGTTTTTCCAAATATTGTATGCTTTTTCCCATTAAACGAGCTACTGCCGAAATAATTACTAAAATTTTAGAAGAAAATGTTTTTTTGGTCCATGGTATTCCGTCAACTATTATTCTCGATAATGGTAAGCAGTTCATTAGTTCCACATTTAAAAATTTGATAATTAAATACAAAATTCCTAATTTGCATTATACGCCGCTGTATACACCCCATGTAAACTCAGTCGAGCGTTAAAATAAAACTATTATGACGGCTATTTCTACTTTTATCGAACGAGATCAGCGCGTTTGGGATCTAGTCGTTCCTAAGATTCAGTTTGCAATAAATTGCGCAGTAAACGAGGTAACTGGCTATTCTCCATCTTTTCTGGTCTTTGGTGGTGAATTGGTTACTTGTGGGTCACACTATGTGGTCAACAAATCTGACCCTAATATTGTCTTCAAACCGCGTGATACATATGCGGAGGCCCTCGGCCATTTGTCTCCTATCTTCGAAAAGGTACAGGCCGCTTTGATAGCCGCTCACCAACGTAATTGTAATTCTTATAATCTTCGTCGTAAACCGGCCGAATTCAACGTCGGCGATATTGTGTGGCGGCGTACTTACTATTTAAGCGATAAAGATAAATATTTCAATAAAAACTCGCTCCTAAATTTATTAAATGCAAAGTTGTAGCTAAAAAGTCTCCTTTAGTTTACAAATTGTCTAATATGACTGGCAAGCCAGTTGACGAATGGCATATTAAAGATTTAAAATTAATTAATTACAAACAATAATTATTAATCTCATACAAAAATCTCGTCAAATTTGTTGTTATAATTACTTCTGCTCACCCACAGTCCATAATGGTCGTTATAGTAACACCGAATTTTTTTTTAGCTTTAAAATCCTTTTTGTTTTGACTTAGTGGTTAAAACTGTAATCAACTGCGTCTCACGGGTTCGAAGTTTCTTGAATCTATTTGTTGTGCTAATCACCTTGTTTACGTTATGTTATAAAGAATGCTCGGAGTTATTAATATTAACCCATTCTGTTTAGCGAGCCACTAGCGCGCCTTCTAAATAATACCTTATCCCGTGCACATAAGGCTTACTCTCGTCTACATTCGTCTCGACTACCTGCGTTGAATTTTATGACCTGTCACTCACTCTTTTGTTGTCGAAGCGGACCTTTTATTTTAATTGTTTTTTATGCAGTAGTATTATAATTGTAACTTCATAAACTCAGCAGCTCTTTTGTATTCCATTTAACTCAACTTATATATAAATTTTCTAAACAATTGTTTTGAAGTGTCACTAATAAATATTAACTATTTATTCAAGACTATCTCAGTTATGCTTATGTGTAATCCTCGACGTGTTTTGCATTCAAGCAGGAACCGGATTGGTTTGAATGATAGCTAGTGCACTGGTTGTGAGTGTGTCTGGCATGTGTGCGAGATATACGGATTTTTTTTTTGTTGTTAAAGGGGTCCATTGAATGCGTGATGTATGAATGGTTGGGGGGTTATACATAACCCAATTTCTTTTAGGTGGTGTTTGCAACTTAAAAGACTGACACCACTTCGCCTTCTCTATTCCAGGCGCTGTCGGCGGCAGGGGGCCAGGGAATTTTTCCCCCAAGAAAAATTCCGGCCTAAAGGGGGGAGTGTGTGACGTCGCATCGAGCGATGCACACTACAGCGCTGGCCCTTACCACTTCTCCTGCCGGCCACTCCCCTCCGAGCGGCAAATAAATACAGCGGCGCGACAGCGAATCTTCCCTTTTGAATCCTGGACGCTGCCTCAGTTAAGTGCTGCCTTCTCTTCTGGAGGACCGAAGCCTCGTCAGCCTGCCTGCCTACCCTGCCCTGAGTCTTAACTCTTGCTACTAGCTACCGGGTTTATATTGTGTAACGCTTGATAAATAAATGTATTTCGTAACCAACGATACTGTATCTAATTTATCTCTCTACACACGAATAAACGTTACAAAGCAATGGCTTGTTTTGTGAACATTTTGCTTACCTATTTATTATGTTTATTTTTAATGTTTACTGCTAGATATTCAAAAATAAATGCAACTACGATCATAAAATAAGAGATGCAAGATAAGTATAAAAGTATCAATTAAAGGTATATTGTTATTTAAGCATTTGCATGAGAGATCTCGGTTGGGTGTATAGACATTCAGTAACCAATCAACACCAGACTCGTGACAATATAATCATTTTTGGTGTCCACAAAGTTACTCTTTTGGGGATTGAGTGTGTGAGAATTGAACCCACAATTCGGTATATAATAATTCCTATTATATCAATAGAAATATTTTGTTTATTTATTAAAATAGCGAAATATTTTTGGCAAGTAAACCTATACTAAATTCATCAAACGCTGCTTTCGCAATGTCTTTGACCTCATAAAGCTTTATAAAACCAAGTATTTTTGTTTAAAATACCTCAAAACACGTAAACAATTTAAGAACTACTTTAAATAACAATGCGGGTTAAATAAAACTTTTTTACAGTTCTGAAGACAAACACCGGTCTTTGTTTGTTTGCAGAGTTCACCTCTCCGTGAATCTCCTCGGAATCATTTAGGTAGACATTTGTAATTGTTTCTTTGGGTCTCCATGAATTTGGCGGTGGATACCTCTTCAAATGTTTTTTCGCAAATTTTTAATTTTTACGTAATGGTGATGACGGAGTTTATGAGCAATTTCAAAGACTCTTATATAGCATGATAGTTCTTCTATAAGGTTATAAATCTGTACGAATTTTCTTCACAACTTACAACACACGCATTCGAAATAACATAATTATATAGTGTGTCGCAGGTGAGGTTACAAACCTTTTATCAATGGACACAAGGAACACTCGGAATTTAAACTATTTAAGGCTTACACAAAGTGTTGTCCCACTTATGTTGTATTGCTAAACGCCGTGTCGGTCTCTTAACCCATTTCGTTATCCATGTATTTAACGTAGGTATTTTACAAAGCACGATTCCCATATGCAACTTTGCAGAGACTGCCCATACTGCTAATTATCACTGTAAACTTTCCATCGCCACTCATATTTCAACCGGAACAAGTATGAATGTGTTATTCGTGAAAAAATTTAGGCCGCCATTCTGTTTGCTGTTAATAAAATACCTAATAATTAAATAAACGCTACGAGTAAAATTCTCTGAAGGGATTGCTTAAAAGGTTAGGTAAAGGTGTGCTTGTTAATTCTCAGTTTATTGTTGACCGTATTTAAACTGCCTTAATGCTGTAACACAGTGTCACTTTTCGTTACGAAAAATGTTTACTGCAGTTACTTTGTCCATAATATTATACTTGCATGTTATAATCTTGTGTAAAACATAGGTAATTGTATGTATAGCTTTTTATCCGCACAGAAAATATATGTATACATTAAGGTGGCTCTCAAGTATCGTAGCCATTTCAATGATACACCTAAACAGTAGGTACCTGTCGGCGATACGCCAGGGTTATCGTGTCCAGACTCCATTATAATAAAAACACTCACGTAATATTTATTAGTTTATTTTCAGACGACTTCTAGCACAGAATCGAATTAAAATGCGAGCTACATTCCTTTTTATAAGAGGCCGTTCCCGTTTTTTAAGCCATTTTGGCGGTTAACACGCGCGGAGATACGTGATTGTGAGTCACAATCACGTATCTGACTGTGTGACTCAGAGATATCAACAAATTAAGAATGTAAGAAATTAACGATGATTCTATTAGATCACTTCGTTTACCATGGTATGATTGTAGCAAAAAGAAGTGTTTAATTACCTACAACAGAAAAAATAAGTTTCCGCAAAGCATGTTTTGAAGAAATCATTTTATGAGCATTACGCGATGGTCCATGACATCGAAAATAATGTGAGTAATTAACTTTTAAATGCATCTACAACATAACAACATCCTTTCCCTTAGTATGATTGTGCCAGAATATTAGGTTTCATTCAAAAATAAACAAAAAAAGTTACGTAAAATGTCATTAAAATGTCAGTTTTATTTTTTATCACATAAAATACACTAAAAAATAAAAAAACAAATAGTCTCTAATAATATTTGATATAATACCTTGCTAGGAAAAATAAACAGCTTCTAAATGTGTTTACAAACATTTTAAATTAATTTTTAAACGAAGCTAGAAATCGTTATATAAATCCTGTACGCGTCTACAGAACTTTAGACCGCGCTGAGCGCTCATCGAGGTAGGACGTGTGCCGTAAACACCACTGTATTCATTGCGTGACCAACCCTTCTTGATGTGAGTTATTATTGTTGAATATGTATAATAAAATAATGGTAACGAAACCGATGCTCTTATAAAATAAATACCGCAAAATTCAAAAATACATTATTCACTTAGGTCACAAGGTGACTCTTATGAATGTCAGAAATTGTATATTGTGTAAATATATATAAAACTCAAAGGTGACTGACTGACATAGTGATCTATTAACGCACAGCCCAAACCACTGGAGTGATCGGACTGAAATTTGGCATGCAGGTAGCTGTTATGACGTAGACATCCGCTAAGAAAGGATTTTAATAAATTTTACCCCCAAGGGGATGAAAGTTTGTATGAAACTTTGTCAATTTTAAACCGATCGGGCTGAGACTTTGCATGCATATAGCTACTATGACGTAGGCATCCCCGAAGAAGGGGGGATAAAATAGGGGATTAAAGTTTGTATGAATTTTCAGATTTTCGACTGATTGAACTAAAATTAAAGATTGGAGCTACTATGATGAAGACGTCCGCTTAAATATGATTTTGATAAATTCAACCCCCGTGGGGATAAACTAAGGGATGATGGAGGATGTAAATGTATTAGTTTGAACTATCAGTACCTAATGTAACGAATAAATTAAGACGAACAAAATAATTTTAGTTATAAATGTTGACAATAGATAGCGTTGAGGAATCGAGGTGTTAAGATTTTCTGCGGATTAATGACCCTCTCCAGTTATTATTCAACGTTCATCGTCAGGTAGGTTAGTTGTACGCAGTTGGTTGGATGTTGTTGATCGTTAAATCTTTTTGGTTGCTGTATAGTACATACCATACCTAAATATTTCTAGCGGATTATATTTGACGATTTTGGCTGTTCTTATCTCGGCATATATTGGATTGCATTTGCTTTGTTTCGGGTTAGTAGTTTTGGTTATAGACTCAGCTTTGTATCTGGCATTTATTTTGTTTTCGTTTGGTTTAAGCGTAGGTTTTGTCGGTTAGACTTTCTTAAAATGGCTAAAGAAAATCTGAACGTTAATGGAGAAGTTGAAGAATGTACGGTCGTCCCTATTGTTGGTGACGGTGCATGTTTGTTTCGTGCTCTCTCTTATTTAATGTACGGAACACAAGATAGAGCGATGGTGCGTTCAGACATTGTCAGATATGTGGTTAATGACTGGAGCAAGTTTTCAATTACGGCCCACGACAGGACAGGAAAGGTAATAACTACTTAACACCTGACGAATATTTTGCTGAAATGATGAAAAAAATGCTACTTATGGCGTACTTTGTGAGTTAATAGCAGCAGGATTAATATGCCCATTTAAGTTTAAAGTTTATAGAAACGGTCTCATATATACGGAATCTGGATCTAACGACTATTCACCCAATAGCTTGATAGTTTTAGCGCCTTATGACAGATTAGTTAAGAATATTGTGTAATCACCAAGCCGAAGTCTACTGGTTGTGTACATTATGCCAAGTCATACTTACCAAGAATGATACCTGGGAAAACAATATTTTTAAGTTTTCACATTTTTAAACCGCAATTAAAAGCGCGTGCGTGCTATGCTCGAAATACCTACATATCCATGGGGTCATAGGGCGTCTAAAGAACATATTGGTTGGGTAAATGCATCGACTTTATACCTAATTAGCAAAATTCCATACTAACTTTGAGCCTCAATATCTCCTGAACCAGTAATTTCCCAGGTATGGTGCCGAAGTAAAAAATGTTTGTAGTGATTGGTACAACATGGGATTTCAGTTTTCGTTAAGGGTCTTTTTACACTGTATACAATGTTACTTATTTGTATACTTAGTGTAAACCTCTTAGTAATACATAGCACAGACAGCCGAAATCGCGGCAAAAAGCAGCTGTTCCATTCATTTTGTCGATGTCAAAGTTCAATTTTGTATAATAATAATAATAATATTCTACCACATTCACACAACACCATCTAGTCCCAAACTAAGCAGAGCTTGTACTATGGGTACTAGATAATGGATAAACATACATATATATTATTATTTTTTTGTAAACATATACATATTATACATAGAAACACCCAGACCAAGACAAACATCCATGTTCATGCACACAAATGTTTGACTTGAGCAGGAATCGAACCCGCGACCTTCGGCGTAGCAGTCGCTTACACTCCCGCTACACCAACCGGTCGTCAAAATGGAACAGCTGATTTCCTTTGCTACATTTTTATAAAGTTCCAGCTAAAATGTTGTTTTTAATAATGACTCTATCACCGTCTAAGAGGTTTGTGCTGTAAGATTTTATTATTAAATACTTCCTGCCAGAAAATATTTAAATGTTGGTACGTATAATATGATTTATGTATATGATGGTATTTGTGTACAATATGTATGATGTGACAGTACTGTCAGATAGCACATGCGCAGCACTCAATTATTCGCGCATGCGTTTTTACTTCCAAGAGGAAAATTTCTGCCGTACAAACTTTTATCTTCCCTACGATCCCTTCCAGTTTAATTTTTGCAACTTATGATAGCCTATGTCCGTCTCCATGGTCCAATTTATCTCTATATTAAATTTCAACAAAATCGGTTCAGCCGTTTTCGCGTGGAAACGGAACATACAAACATACACACTTTCGAATTTATAATATTATAGTAGGGATTAATATTTTCAACCGACTTCAAAACGGAGGCGGTTCACAATTCGGTTGTATTATTTTTTCATATTTTTTAATGTTTGTTACCTCACAAATGCATAATTTATGGACCGATTTGGATTTATTTTTATTTCATAGGATAGGATATAATTATATTACTTCCAGCTTGGTCCCATAGAAAGTTTTCCGAAATCGGTTCAGTATTTTGGATTTTACAAAGAATAACTAGAATTAGTATTTATTGTAATCTAAGTAAATGAGATTGCATGTTTCTACGACTGTTTGAAGTCGGATTTTTTTAACAACAACAATGGAATCTACCTGGAGTTATTACATTTATTTACATCAAAATACCTTAGCCAAAATAATTCTGTATTACGATCATAAATGTTATTGGTCAAAGTATCAATTTGTTTTATTATTAATAGATTTTGTTGGGCTACACAGACGCACACATTGACAACTCGATCGCGTTGCCCGCGCGCTTGGCGTAAAATACCTATTCACGCAGTCCGTGAATTTTGCAACGGCCTCTTAACAACAATCATGATCTTGATGGGTGAACGCGTGGGCTTAGAGAGGCCTGCGCAGGATGCGTCCAACGGTGCGGGTGCGAGGGACAGTTCTGTCCAGGGCCGTGAAAGCTCCCTACATGGGTAAATTTCATATAAATCAGCACCATCTACCAATTATTGTAAGAACTAAAGAAAAAGCAACAACTGAACGGTAATTTCGCCAACTTTCTTAAGATCTCCGTGGTGCAGTGGATAGCGTGTTGGGCTCATTTCTGAGAAGTCCGTGGATCGAATCCACGCTTACCACAAACAACATTTTGTGATTTTTATATTTTTTTACTTTTAAATTGCATATTTTATATAACAGTTGTCATTTACTTATTTATTAACACCAAAATTAAACATTTATTTTATTCTGAAAAATGAATCCACTACTAACGCCATCTATACGATCGAATAAAAATACAATTGATTTGTACGCCATCTAGAGTCGGGGTCAGTCGAGGATGCCTATTGAACTTCAATTTCGAACTGAGAGTTGCGCATCTATACCAGTATAAGTGTATAATCTATGGTTCTGTCTGTCCCTCGCAGTCAGGCGCGGTCGCGGGAGGAGAGGCGTGTCGGTGTTGCGTTGCCGCGCGCCCTATCTCCCGCGACCAAATGGGGGCGCACCATTCGATGCGTCGCGGTGGGGCCGTAGAGGAAGAGGAGATGCGGTATTGCGTTGCCGTCCTCCCTATCCTCTGCGGCCGCTGGGTGTTTTGGCGGCAGCGCCCAACACCTTAATCCGCCGCCAAGGGGGTTTTGTTCGGGGCCCGCCTGACATCTGGCGGGCCAATACCCATCGGAGGGTAGCGAGGAATGCTTCGGTGAAACTCTGAGATGTCGAGGGAGATGATGAAAGGTGAGGTGGTTTTTAATAGTGACACCACTTACCTACTCCGGCTCTCATTTCCCCCAAGAGTCGGAGATCCGAAAGGATTTTCCATCTCGTAAAACAACAAAATATAATTGTGGAGTTTTCAGGCATTCACACATAACATTCAGTCATATCGCGGTGGTTTTGGCGAAACCTGCGTCTGTCACTTAAATCTGGCCGAAGTGCACGCGGCTTTCAGTGCCAAACCACACATCTTCGTTTTGAACGCTAAAGAGTGCACGCAAACAAGTTCAATCTTGAAATATATGAACACAAAATGAGACATAATTTCGTACATAAGTTTCTCATTTTATATTATTCAAAAAAAGATAATTCATCGTAACCTTTTTCGTAAAAAGGCTTCCAAAGTTGTCCTTTACCCCAAAACCGAAAAACCAAGCGAATCTGCATGCTAAAAAGAGTATATATATGCAAATGGAATACCATTGCCGTTTTAATTATACTTTTTTAGTTAGTCTGAAGCAAGACGGGCTTGTGGTAAGAATATCAGAGAGAAACGCTTTTTCTTGAATTCGCATAGCAACGCCAAAAGCTTACCGAATGCTAGGCACAGATAATATGATACTAGCGTAGGCTAAAATTGCTTTATGTTTATCACATTCTGTGGACGCCATAAAAATTTAATGGATCTTTATCTCGGAAATGGGAAGCAACATATTCCTTATGGGGTGTTGAGTTAAAACGACTATATAATATTTAAATATCGTCTGAATAAAATGTCAATAACTCGTTCCTGTATTTTGGTTTGACTTAGGCGTCAATCATATATCCAAGTTTTACGAGTATATTCTATAGCCTTTTTACATTATCATCTTGCCTATTTGCATTAATCGCTGACTATATGTAGAACAAAATCTCAGTGCTCCGACGATTATTTTTACACAAAGAACAAAGGACAATCTAGAACGCCGGAACTTATCAACCGAGTATTTTTCACTTTCTTTTAGTTACAATGTACGTTTAATTTATGATAACCAGCAGTTAATATGCATATGGAAATTCCAATTGATTAAAGTGCTCTTTCTGCTCTTTTATTTTTAATATTGTTGAACCGCTATTTCTGCCATAAAATAACGCAAGGAGAACGCTAATTAGATGGCTGATTAATTAAATGGAATTCCTCTATCACGTAAGAACATTTTTTGTATTAAGTATTAGAGTTCGGTAAACGTATATTTTCTCTGTATTATTTTTGAATGATAATGTATATTACCATAGTTTTAACGCATCCCTTTATTTAAATTTGCCAAGTAAAAGACAATGCTGAAGTCTGAGGCATTCATTTAATCCATATTTGCACTTGTCGTCCTATTTTCAATATCCCAGGATCGAAAATGAATACTGTTTGGACACGTGTGCTGTGTCAACATGATGTGTCCTACAGAAGAGTCAATTACGATCAGTCCAAGATTATACCTTGTTAATAGCAATTTGGCAACGTACATAGAAGAGGAAATTTTCCAAATATAGGGATATTAATAGTTGTGTTATAGATTCTTTATATATAGGTTGGTCGTAGTCTATAGTTGGATGATAATCCTATTTTAGTACTACCTTTTATTTTATATCGATGTTGTTTCAGCCTTGCGCATCATATTTTCGTAATTCTGGTACTGAATGAACAATATAATCGGACTGTCGTGTTCATAGATATGCACGAAAGACGAGCTACTGCGTTTCGAGTTTTCTGACAATATCGAACACCCTCGCTCGGTAACAGCATACCCTCGCTCACATCTATGAGTCAAACGCCAGTAAATCCAAACATCTGCGAAGTCACACTTCTACATTGCTCTGTAATGACAGATTATTGGCTAGAGTAAACAGCAAAACTCTGATGAATTAAATAAGCAAAGGTCCTTTGTAATTGAATTACGTAGTATTTTAATTCAAAACACGAGTCACAATCAAATTCGTCCAACCGACATACCATACATATGTCTATTTGTAACATTCGAGTCGGAGCGTATGGAAAAACGGTATTTAATCTGCACAACTAAACGGGTGAGCCGATAACTGTGCCCATTTCGTTTGATGCGAATGGACGTGCTATATATAGTGTATTGAATGTGTGACAGAACAAATATTGGACATTGTTTATTTTCTATGATTAGATGCTTCAGGCAAATTGGACATTGGTTTAATCATATTTGTTAGGTATAATTTAGAAAGTGTGTAGTAATTGTACGAGTTGTCATGTAATTATTTTGATTTTGGCACATCTTCATTCTCTATGGATGGGGAACATTACTAAGCTTTTGATACAACCATTGTGACACAGTGGTGTATAGTAGTAAAGTATATTTTATTTCGAATCCGGGCAAATATAAAATTCCAGTTTACGCTTAAATATTTCTTAGGTATGACTTAAACGTTATCAGTAATTTTGCAAATTAAGCTTTACTTGATGTTTTATGATTTTATTTATTATAAATATTTTTTAAAAAGAATGATCAATTTCGGTCCTTATGCATGAGATTAGCAAAAAAATATATGGGTATGTGTACCTACTATATTGGACGCCAAAATTGCAAGATCAAATATCTTAAAATTTGACATAAACATAGCTACAGCTAAGCTATACGGCAAGATTGTGCCATCCTTTGAGCCATTAGTTAATAGCTGTTATACTTATTTGGGTGTTAGAAACTGATGTAGGGGAGGTAATTAGGTTAAAGGCGCCGGTATTGATGTTTGGATATTTAAAGCACCTCGTTTAGTTGCCCATGTAAATCATGATAAACTTATCTTATTTTATAATGTTAGTTATTCAGATTATAAATTACTTCTATCTTTATACGTAGGTACCACTTTTCATTGCTTCATTATTAGGTGCAGCTAAGTTTCTATCACTATAACAAGTATTCGGCTTTTGATCTCTCATTTGTCAGACTACAATTCGTGGTAGCAGGCGGACTGGTATGTGTAAAATTATAAATACATAATAATATGTGCAAACTACAATTTTGTTTTAGTTTAATGAACGGCAAGACTAATATTCTGTTGATTGTCTGCAAGAAAATAGCCAGTATTTATTAAAGACACGTATGGCAATTTAATAAACTTCTAAGCAATACACGAATTAATTTTAAGGATATTTTTGTTACTGCTCCTAATGTATCCAATTGATGCAATCTCTGAGTTAAACATAATGTTTTACTGAGGGTTTTGATCACAATTTTCAATTGGTTTTTTGCAATGGCTGTAAAGACGTACAATTTAATTTAAAAAATTCATGCCAGCGGTACCATTATCAGTTGTTCAGAGACCACTATCCAAATTCACTAAACAAGTCAGCAACAATCCTTTAATACTTTTTAATTTATTTTCTTAAAGACACGTTGACCTAAAATGTAACAATATTTTGCTGTCCATTAATAACTTAATTAATGGGTAATTATTTCTAATATGGCAACTATATAGCTTTACCTTAAGTGCTTTGCATACGTGGGTTGCCAGATCTATCACTACGAGATAAAAAATATAATCTGTCTAAATCTCACCTTTAAAAGGGCTTTAATATCTTCTAATGCTAGTTACTTTAAACAAAATTCGTAAATCAGTGTACAGTGAAGTTTCTTCACGGCAAACTTTCACTAAAACATAAAATAAATTACGTCAACATCAACTTGGAACGGTCAAGAGGACCTTAAAAGCTTTTAAGGGTTCCTTTAGGAACGTGTAAAAAAGGGTGAAACCAAAATTACGTACCAATCGGAAGTCGTCGAATATAGTAGTACTAAGAAAAATATGTTTATATTTTGTTACAAATTTAAATTTACTTTTAGAATAAGTATTTTTTACTTACATTACTGGAACTACACACATACTGAGAGTAAAATCAAATACGGATGACATAAACATGCGCGCTCGTACCTACCTCAGATCAATTAGCTGATAATATCACAGAGAAACAGAGCTTTATTTCGTTTTCCGGTTCGATCCATGAATTTTGTTATCTGCGTTGTCTCTTTATGGTAGTACGATTGACTTAAATTACACAGGAGAATTACAGAAGTATTAATAAAAACATTTATTAACAAAACTTCGTACGTCATATACAGAAAGTTTCACACAACTATACGTATTCACATTATTTAATGATTTTAATATAACTCGTCTATGAACAACGCAACACAATTCAAAAAAGAAACTTACTCCTAAAACTATGTACATTAAATACCATGTCATAAAGGGTATAAGATCAAAAGATAATAATGGAAATATCATTTTGTTTGCTACTCTTCGCTGAGCCGAGGTTTGTGTAAAGACAACGGTTATTTTAAGCCAAATACGAGATTATAGTCGTTACCAAAATCACTCGGTGTCTGGCAAGCTACACACGATCTATTTATGAAAATAATACATAAACTGATATTCGTACCTGCTTATTATAAACCTTGCAGTCACATTTGCGTATTTTACGACTGAACAGCGCGTGGCACATCAATCGTTCGTTTCAAAACAGATTCTTGACAAAGAAAGTCTATAAGTAGTTTATGTTCAGATCAAGTAGTAAAAGGTAGATGGCATGCCCTTTATTGCACATTACAAGCGAAGTCAAAAATTAAGACATCAAATAAATACACGCAGTCATACCTTATGTCAAGCAAAATAAAGCAGATGATTTATATGACGTGTAAGCAAATTAAAGTGATGGCATGCCGTGATGACGTGTGTATTTATTTTCATTTATATCTATTTATTTTATTTTTCAATATAAGATGTACTGTGTCTATCTTTTAATTTAATCTGAGAGTTTACGTTGAAAAACAGAACTCTAACTTGACCAGTTACTTCCAACTTCGCAAGGTTACTTCGATTAGGATAAATGTCACTTTCTTTTTACATAAACCGGTCACTTTGGAGGTGCTAAAAGAGCTCATTTAGTTTCATTTGACCTTACTGGCTCACGGGGCCTTGTTGGCGACGAATTAAGATTTATAACATAAAGGTACCATGTAGGTACTAAATCGCTGTAGTTACGTGACTTGTGTCTTTAACAAGTTGGATGTAACTTATAGATAGTACATTGGTGTTAGTGAGAGCTTTATTACCAACTAGACTTCATACGTTTTACCCCTTTAGGGTGGGAATTTCCAAAAATCTTTTCTTAGTGCTCCCCTACCCTCCTTTTAGAACACACGTGCCAAATTTTATCGTATTGGGCCCTGTTTTTCAGCTGTGCTTGGTCTGTCAGTCAGTAACGCAAAAAAATATACAGATTGATTACGAGTAAAAGTCCTGCAGCATTTGAATATTCTTTATGACTGAAGTGTGATTTTTTTTGTACCAAAACACCTAATTATATCTTATGTTACCTACTCGTACAACATATCTTGTCCTACTGGGTGGTTTTATTACTGTCTATAATTTTAAGCTTTATGCAGCAGCTCCCTAATAACAAATCGGCAAGAGTCATAATATGGTTGTATATCATCTTATTGGTTAATAATTTGTATGTTAGTTTTTTACCCATTTATTAGATTATTTAACCAGTTTTCATAGAATGTCTAAAACCCATTTAACCTTGAAGGAACACAAATAAAATCCACGCACATGATATGAATAAATCCTTAATAATTCCATTGAAAATGTATTTAACTAAATTTAATTGGAGGGCACTGGAGAATCAAATACGATTATTTAGGGCAGCTACGGTTGCTGAACGGACACAAATTGAGTTAAATTTTGAATGTGTATTTAATATAGAGAAGACTGGGATACATTAACAATGAATAAACCTTTTTTAATCAACACAACGTGCGAACATGCGGTTTGGGGAATCGATAAAATCTTTTATTGCTTCTTTATAGCGAGATACAATTAGACTGAAACATTCAAACGAAATTCAATAATAAATATTTTTTTTCTTATTTATAGACTCACGCCTATATCCCCGAGAGGGTAGGCAGAGGTAGTACACCCACATTTTGCCATGATTTTTTTAAGTCCCACGTAATAGGGGGCGAGCCTATTGCCGTTACCGGGCACATCACTAGACTCCGTGCTGCTATTGAGAATTCGGAAAATCCCAGTAACACTTTTGCCCGACCCGGGAATCGAACCCGGGACCTCCGACCAGCAGTCGCTATCCACTGGACCACGGAGGCAGTAATAATAAATCTGATTCAAAATTATCCGGAAACACAATTTGCTCTGGCTTAAGCGCTAACTTCTAGACTTGTGGTGATAGATTATTTTCAAATGATTCCCACACCAGCACTCAAGATCGCTTAAATACGCTATTCATATTCAAAGTCTCCGTAAAACAAGAAAAGTAGGTTTCTGAACGAGTCCAAAGGGATTGTTTGAAATCGCTCATGTTCGAAAAATCTTTGTCCGATTACAAAGACGCGCGTTATGAATAATACATCGGCAAATCCGTTAACAACTTTATCGGTGACATTCATATTAAATTAATTTAATAAACTTTGAGCCTGTTGGATAACTTCGAAGATTTAGGCCGATTTGTCATAAAGAATTCAGTTGTCAAAGGTAGTATACCAAAAGACAATATTAAGCGTTTAGGAGCAATTACTATTATTCAAGAGGCATAACTTGGGCCTGGAGTGTCGTAATGATATTATAACTATGAAATATAGTTGCTATCATGTCTACACATATTACTTGTAGTGCAGTTATATAGAAACGTTATGGGCTCATAGATCACGCGCGTCATTTGATTACCCGTTTCCGACTGACAAGTTGTAAAGTTTGCGTAACGGCACTGTTTTTCTTTTATTCCAAAACCAACACGTTATAATGGACTTTATTCTTTATTTTGACAGTTTAAAAGCCGCGTTGCGTTTTGTTTCTCTCTCATCTATTCACGTATTGACGTGCGCGCGTTCAGATGATGTCAGTGGCGACTATTACGAGCCTATTTACAGAATAAACGTTATTACGGCCAGCTAGAAGTGTTACTTCTTAGTTTTACAACGTCTCATTAACAGACATGCGTCAAACGTTAAAACATTAATAGAAGACGATATAATTGATGGTACTGCTTTCTATCATAATAAACAAGAATCACTTTAGACGATTTATAACGACCTAGTAGGCACAACTGCTGTACCGAACAGAAATCAAGCAAAATATTAAAATATTTAGCATAGTATTCACGAGCGCTCAAAAATGTGATGCCTTTTTATACACAGTTGTAACAAAAGTCTCGTTCGCACCAGATAAAGGTATGCCAACAATCGTTCATTAGATCGGTGTTCACTTAAGCCCGTACAACATGGATTGCCTTTAATGTTGTTGTATACGAAATCAATTACCAAGAACAAGCTCGCGAGTGGCCAACCCTTAGGCTCTCTCCCCACAGGAGCGGGGAAAGTGGAGCGAAAAAATTGACGGTAAGATTTCATTTAAACTCCGCTGCGTTAGGGCTCACGGATTTAAGAACTAGTGTTGAGAGAATCAAATGAAAATTGAAACGTGGAATAGGGAAACGGAGCATTGGGACAAAGCAAGAATATTTTGCACTAAAGCGAAGAAAAGACGACCATATTGTGCAACAAGGTATGTAATAATATATACCTACCTATCAATATCGTTTTCGAAATGTCTCCAGGCAGTAACAGTTCACGTCTTATATAACTTATGTGACAGGCGGATCGCTCAAATGACGTATAGCATATTCAGAGTCTGGCTCCGCTCAGTCCTCTCATCCTCTCCGCATTACTCCGTTGCGCTCTGAGGCCTCGCTCCGCTTCGTTAGATAAAGACCCTCATACTGTGAGTAAGAACTATTTCTGCCGGGCAACCTGACTGATTGGTCGTGTTACGTGTAACATAAATTCATATTAATCCCGTTTTGTGACTGCCAGTGACAATAAAGTGCGCAAAAATACTTAATATAATCCCAGCTTTAGGTGAATTGTGAATAAAGGTTTTATTGGCTGCCGAAACAGCGTTAACATGTGAAAAATATATCATAACGTTTGGGATCGAATATTTTGGTGTGAAATACAGTTTACAGAATGTGTTATATAGCTTATGAATTCTAAAAGGTAATAATCGGTATAATGGTGATACACAGATTTGACACTTTGACTGTACCTGCGTACATACAGCGTAGTGGTTTGAGCGACACCGTTCAGTACTGCGCAGAGTGTGTTGTGGGTTTAATCCTCATCCGAGACAACACTTTCCTCATTCTTGTTGGTAAAGTCTCCCAAGACGCACAATTTATTCCTAGCGCGAGAGGCGTCTTTTTAATTTATTTGTTTAATATAAAAGTAACCTAAAATAAACATTGGTTCTTTTTCGTAACATTAAAAACCTCCTACCTCGTTTCTTTTTTATATTTTTTATTTATACACTCACGCCTGTATCCCCAAAGGGGTAGGCAGATGTGTAATATTACACCCACATTTCGCCAGGAATTTTTAGGTGCCACGTAATAGGGGGCAAGTCTATTGCCGTGCCGGGCACATTACCAGACTGCGTGCTGCTACTGAGAATTTCCTAACGGAAAAACCCAATAACACTTTGCCCGTTTTTGCCGTATTTTTTTATTTTACATAAATTAATAATGTCGTTGCATCCACAATAATAATATGATTGTACTTTAAAATCTTCTCCAAACGATCAGATTTATATAAAAACCTTTAGATAAGTGCCATACAAAGGTCGTACAGAGGTATCTCTCCAATTAAATGGAGTGCCAGCAACAACCGCCACTCGGATGACAAACTGTCGAGTTCACAACAGTTTTGTTTTAAAAAAATCTGCGAATGTCGTTCTAAACTGCTGCATATTTAAATGGACAAATGACTCTTGCAAATAACTGTGTATTTTTTAATCACAAGGCAGGTTTGATTTTGAAACTCAATAGAACAATTTTAAAAAAACTGCTATGTTAGGAAATGCTCACATGGCGTACATATTTAATTTATAAGTGTTATCTTTCATCCAATATTCAGTGTATAATGTGGGTGTATTCGTCATGAGAGATAAAAATCTGTGTATACAAATTTCGTTGCTCATTGTCACGATTTTGACGTACGTAAAGACCTCCTCTGTACAGTGATTCATCTAGTTTTATTAGCATTACACACTGTGATTACGTACATAACTGAAAATAACAATTTCATGTTATATTTTACAATAGGTACTTTACTTACATTAAAGCACATGTTTAATGTTTTATGACACATTGGCTGCTATAGATTATCCCATGATTTTCCTATATCTGCCAACCGTGCAGTCAAATATTAACCTCCTGAGACCCTCGGTATCACCAGTGATACGTTTACTTGAAAAATTTTTTCCACGCCATTTATCGGAATCCAAAAGTAATTCTTCGTTCAACTGTTAGCGCAAGCTTTCTTTTATTTTCTCTGTCACCATTCAATTGTTATTTGTTAAAATTTGAATTATTAACGATCAGTGCAAGTTTGAAGATTCTGCGTCAACCGCCATGACGAAGTTGCGTCAAGGTAAATATTATTTTTTGTTGTTAACTTAATGTTTTTATATTTAAATCTCATAAAATACATTACAGTTTTACATTTAAAACAAGTATTTCATAGAATAGTTTAATAATTATTTCTAAATTTCATGTTTTTTTTACGAGTATCATACGTGATACCTCGGGCATTCAGGTCTGAATTTTTTTTTTCAGGTATGTTATCTGAAAGTGATATCATTACAGCGCTCAATTTTTATGAGTCAGATATAGAGGAAGAAGACAATGATAGCGAAGGTGACCTTCTAGCATGCTGAGAGGAAGAAATTGGTGATGAAATCCCACTTGCTAATGAAGAAGATTGGAATGAATCGGATGATGAACCCTTATTTTTTCGCGTGCAACACCAATCGTCCCGAAACATACTTCCATGATGAAAACACAGTGAAAACTTAGATTTTCCTCCATATGACGATCAGGATGCTTCATTCGACCTTAACATACTTAATTGTTATGGTTATTATATGGATGACCGTTTATTTGAAATTATGGCTGAATGTACAAATGATTCCAGCGTCAAGAACGGGAAAATCGCTAAATACGACGCTTGAAGAACAATTCTTCGGGTGTTTAATGGCTAGTGTGCTTGGTCTTCCACGAATGAGAATGTACTGGGAATTGAAAACAAAAGTCTATTACATAGCTAACACAATTACTATAACCGATACTGCACATCTATTCCACTTCTTCATAACTTAGTTGAGATGGGGTAATCAATGCGACTGGAACATTGATGAAAAGTAGAGTGCCAGTACCTGGGTCCAAATTCAAAGAAAAATTGTAAAAGGCGCGTATTGTTCAAGATAGATGCGGCATTGCGAAAAGCTGGAAGAGGCACTTACGATTGTGTCATAAGAGGTGACAACAAGTTTGTTGTCGTAAAGTCGTTATACAGCAAACCAATCCATGTCGCATCAACTGATGTCTGGTTTGCTCAGGTCCTGGACAATTAGAACCACAAATTTTGAGCCCACAATCTCACAATCCCACAATCACAATCAATCGCAGTACCTCACAAGGAAGCCCTCATTGCAGTCCAAGCATTCGTGGCAGGCCCGTTTCCATACTAAATGAAATACCTACTTCTAGCAGAAAACACAGACTCATTGAGCCTGTACCTCACATTGCAAAAAGGAAGAAAGAGGCAAAACATCTTTCAACTTCTGCTAAGGGAGTTCAAAACAACAGATCAAAATGTCGAAATAAAGGTTGTAGAAACTTGACGTTTGTAAAATTTTCCAAATATTTTTCTTCGCTTTAATGTTAATAGAGACAGATTTTTTGATTATCACACTTCCCAGTAGCTTTTTGACGTACTGCCTGATTAATGTGCCATTTTGAGATGTAAATTTAAAATAAAAAGAATACAAATAATAACCTCGTTTTAAACTAATGCAGTCCCAAAGTATCACCTGTGACACCCCCTATTCTGAGGTTGTGGTGGGGCTAGGATTTTTTTTTTTTGTCATTTTCATGCTTCAAATATCACCTAAACCAAAAATTAGCCAGATCCGACAAATTTTGGTACCCTGGGTCTCAGGAGGTTAAATACATATTTTCTTAAACACGTCAGTGTAGTGAAGGATTTAAAATACAATGTGTCACTAACCTATTTCAATCCGTGTGTGTCCTAAGAGGCAACTTTGGCAAATACAAGAAGCTATCGTTGAGGGGAGACTAGCAACTCGACATCAAACCCTTTGTCAATCAACCCGTCTAGCCCGTGTAATAAAGTAGCTTTTTTTTTGACTCATGGTGGAAACCAAACAATTTACGGGCTGACTCCCCCAGGCTGGGCCCCTAAAGGGGCTCAGTCTAGGGAGAGTGTGGTGACTCCCCGACGAGAAGCGCCGGGACTACCCACTAAAACCACTATGGTGTTCCTCTATCCGATCCCATTGAATAGCGGGGTCACGGGATCTACATTAGCATTACTGCCGCGACCCCGCCGTAATAAAGTAGCCTAATTCTCATAGGTATCCACAATTTTATATCCAGCAGTGGTCTGCACGTTACTGTATGATGATTTTTCACATTGATTTTTTTCATGTCTTTCGTCTGATAGAAATAAACGCTTTTTCTTTCTTTCTTTCTATGATCACAGACTTTCTAAGAAACATGAATTTTTTTTTGTTTGTAGTTGTGCAAACGGATATTAATAAAAAATGTGTTCTAGTTTTACAAAGTCATCGTTAGTTAAAAATATATTTTTCACCACAGCAGCTCAAACATGCCGCTTTTGCTGCGAGACAACAGTGAACAAAACGCGATTTTGATTCGAGCGTGAGTAAAAGTAACTTTTTAATTTTTCAATCTTCAGTGTCACGAATTGACATTGTTCAGCCATAAATTTGAAACATTCGAATTTTACTGTGCTCTGTCTCTTTCACATGCATATAAAAAGTGAGTGAAAAAACAAACCCCTTCGAATTCGAAATTCGATTTTGGAATTCGACCTAAAAAAGATATTTGTAATAAATAAATTACTTTTTTTATATGTTATTGTTTATATGTTTAATTTATTATTGGATTTTAATAAAAATAAGTCTAATTAATAGTATAAAATTGGTATTTACCCAATACATTTTTATTTGGAATTACAACAATGATACATTTGAAAAATAAACATCAGGGACGCGGTATTAAAACGCGATTTAAAAAAGTAGCGGGAATAAAAATTTCGCTGATGCTGATACAGTATAGCGTAACGTGTTAAATTATATTAATATATAAAATAATCTAAAAAGATGAGTGAAACTAGGGATGATGACTGTACTTTAACACCAGAAGAGTTAAATCAACAAGTGATTAATGCAGAATTCAATCTATTCCTGTTCATTTCTGTCTCCTAAGTAATATGTGTTCTCACTGCTGTGGTGAAAAGTTATGTGTGCTACACGAAAGCAAAGTTTTTTGTATCTCGTGCTGTTGAGTCCCTCACTACGCTCAGGATTCTAACTTTGATATCATATCATAGAATCCTTCGCTTGCTCGGAACTCAAAATCAGCACTCGAAACAAAAAACAACTTTGCTCTCTTGTTGCACAAATAACTATCTTTTTTCTTTACAGTAAGAATCCTTGTACCTTTATATAAAATACGTAAAGTGTCATGAATTTGAAAATCATATACAATTTTATTTTATTCAAAAGTATTTGTTGATAAAGCTAAGTATAACTGTGCTAAACTTGCAAGCAAATCCTTTCATATACGAGCTTTATAATAATGTAAGTATACGAGTATCATCATCATCCTCAACCTGTAGTCTACTTCTCGTTATAGGCATATCCCTCTCCAGTGGCACGCCACTGAGCCTCACACACACGTAAGTATATACGAGTATAATAATCGTGAATGGTGCAAGTTAGTTAGCGAACTACATACATAATGTAGGAGACTGAAGCACATAATATCTTTGTTTTCCTCATGAGGATAAAAAACAAGAATAAAGTTGTTTTCCTTCTCTCAGTGCAGAGATTGTTCAGAGTTGATTGTGTTAACTTGGTCGACATCTCTCTAGCTTATCGTAGTTACTCAATAAAAATTCCAGCTACTTTTTATGGGACGAGATTTTAAACAAACAGATTCCTAAAACCTATAATTCTTAATAGCTGTGGTTCTGCTAGATAAGTTTTGGAATATACCTAGATATGATATGCGTGCAAAATGTTTTTGCAAGTCAAGTAATACGCGATTGATATATTTCATTGGCATGTTTAAGTATTGGCTCAATTTTATTCATGAAATGGTAAAAACATATTTATTTAAATGCTGTAAAAATTCAATATGAAATGTTACTTAGGAATGCTTATAATGTAAGCTAAATAAATGTATATTGAATCCATTCAAATCATTGAGAATAGTTTAAATCTGCCTATATGAATAAGTATACATTTAATATTTGAATAAATATTTATATAATACAAGAGGACCCCAGCAGCTACGCCTGCATTTTTTTTTAGTTTACCCGTTTTGGCCGATCCCGTGGGAATTTCGAGAAATCCCTTCTTAGTGCATCCCTACGGTCCCCAAGGAACATACATGCCAAATTTCAGCTTCCTGCGCCCAATAGTTTCGGCTGTAGCGTGTCAGTCAGTCAGTCAGTAACGCAAGGATTTTATATATTAAGATTTTTGTGGCAGACTTCAACAGCAGCTAGGGCCTGTATGAGGCAGATTCATGCACCAATTATAAAGACAAGTACTTGTAGTAAAACTTTTGACAAACTTCAATCTTCGGGTACCTACAAATAATGTCTAGCCAAGCAGTAAACTTTTAAGGCAATGACCCTTCACACAAATATAATCATATTTATTTTGTTGCTGGACAATACATATCAGCACTATAAAAATATTAGCTGTTGCCCGCACTTTCATAGTGTTACCTTCAAAATAATATTACATTTTATTCAAATATTACATTTAAAAAGCATGCCTTAGTGGGTGCCGTCCACAGAGCCACTGCCCAGGCCATGAAAGGAACCCACTGACCTTAATGTTTATTGCTTCAGTTGTTTTAAGGGTCTGCGATGAAAACTGACTCGACTGCATCACTGCTCGGTTGGCGTAGCGGCCGCCTCGCCGCTTGACACTGCGCGCAGTGTTGTGGGTTCGATCCCCACACGAGACAACACTATGTGTGATTCATAATTGTTTTTTTCGAATCTGGGTGTTAATTGTGTTCGTTAGTTGTATGTTTGTAAAGTCCTCCGCGACACAGGATTTAGTCCTAGAGTGGGAGTTGTCTTTTTTAAAACAACAAAATAAAGTGATTTTACATATTTTTTAATTATGATGATGAATATATTTTCCGACCCCGTCGCATTTTAATCAGAATTTGAGAAAATACTTACAAAAAATAAAGCAAGCTTTTGCATGCCCTTAAAACTCGAATATACCGTCATAGTATAAAAACAACCACTTCCCTACCACTAAAGCCTCTTCACCTAACTAGTTAATCTCACTAAATCTGTGGTCTCAGAGGACTGACTGACTGGTTGATGGTCAGACATGAATAAACGGACCCTTGGGTACACAGACAGTATTCCGTTTCACACGCAAATGTTTCAACACGTGTTTCTGCAGTACACGAGGCGTCTGCAGTCTGATTCGATTGAACGTCACACACCAAAGTTTAAATGGGAAATATTTATTTTGATCTGGTATTGTGTTTTTATGTGGCAATGTTGATGATTAATTAAATATATAATACTATAAGACTACACCCTATAGTATAGTTGTTCCTATGATAAAGGGTCTTGTAACATATTTCATGTTGCCTTAAAGAAAAATTCCTAAAGCGAAGGTGGCGACAGAGATTGGGCGAGATGACAACAACCACATTTCTCTTTTATTTGTAGGTTTTGTAAAAGTATGCAGTAGATAAGTTAATTGTTTCCGGTAAATATTAAAACATAACGTCACATACATAACGTCACGCCTTTTATCCCCGAAGGGGTAGGCAGAGGTGTATTTCTACACCCACTTTTCGCCAGATATACTTTAGTCCCACGTAATAAGGGGCGAGCTTATTGCCGTACCGGGCACATTTCCAGACTCCGTGCTGCTACTGAGAGTTTCGTGACAGAAAAACCCAATAACACTGCCCGACCCAGGAATCGAACCCGGGACCGCCCGATCCTACGCGCACATTTATGCCGCGAGACCAACGAGGCAGTCGTATAGGGTTTGATGTCGAGTTTCTACGCAAAGATGGTATTTGCATCGTGTTATCCCTTAGTCGCCTCTTACGACACCCACGGGAAGATAGGGGGTGGTGACACTTGTATTCTATGCCGTCAACCACACGGCATTTAAACATTTGTGTGTATACAACATCTGCATCCTGTGAATGAAAATATACTCATTATAATCTGAACATTATTATAAATGTTCTGTATGTATTGCCTAAAATTTAACTTGCCTTCTATTTATACTCTACCAAACAACCCATAAATGAATGACAAACACGCAGATTTATGACTTATTCATTACCATTACCAATAATGATCTTGAAACGTCAGCCATTTCGGTAATAGCGTAACGCGAAAGGAAATACGGTCCCCCTGACCGCAAATCCCGTAAGCTATTATAACGCGACTCGTAAACATGATCTGAATTTATAATAATATCTTTCAGCGGCCACGACGTTCACGATTACTTTACAATTCAAAGCGCTCCTTCCAACAATAGTATACAGATTCAAAGAGTAGAACGTTATCCAGAGAGTGTAGGCGTCGCGTCGCATCGTCCGACTGTGACCCGCCATGCCCCGAGTCGTGCCACAGGCTCCATTAAAATGTGCTGACAAAGTACAAAACCTTCCACGGGACTAACTGGGGATAAGCACGCTTTTGAATATATTTACATGTATGCAAAATGACCGAACCGAATGAGAAATCTATTAAAAGTTTAATTGCTTCATATTTTCACACCAGTATTAGTTTAACGTTTTCACACGATGTTTTCAAGCTTTTTATCATACCGTAGTATACTGTTAGCACGCAATGAAATTTACGCTTTTGGATAAATTTCGGGTATAATTCTGCAACCTTTGCGTCCATTTCGACAAAAGAACGCAATAATAATCACTTACAAGGGAAATCACTATGGGTCGGAAATATTTTAGGAAGGCTACTTGAATGTTAAGCGGATGTAAATGGGCGTATTCTGTATTTCTGTACTATATTTAATATAAGTAATATGTTACATGTTCTTAGAGCTCTTGTTGATATACCTATTAAGGTTCACAGGCATCGAGGAAAGGATTATAGAAGAACAATAAGGTTAAAATATTGATGAAACCATTGACTACAAAATGTCTTTAACTTATATGAACCGTCTCAGTTAACTAGAGGACAAAAGCGTACGCCTATAACGGGGCAGAGTACTCAACCTTTCACCTAGTAATCATGTATAAATTATATGCATGTCGGGAACTCGGAATTGATTACTAGCAAGTACCTTTCAGCAGGCTTTCGCGACACATGAAGTCTTGTTTTATTCATAAAGCTGTGCCGCACAGCTGACGAGATCTAACGGCTCCGTAGACAGCACTTTACTTTGCGTACTTCAGTGCTTACGACTGCTGAGTCGTAAGCACTGAAGTACGCAACATAAAGTCACACACGCTACATCTCGCCTTCACATATACTTTCTTATCCATATACAGCAACGCTCCTAAACAATGTTTTCGGATTCATTGACACATAATTTACTTTGCGCGTTGTTTCTTCGTATCTTACTTTGTTAAAGTATACGAAGCATGGAGGAAAACATAACTTTAATGACGGCGCGATATCATTTCCAAAAGTTTTGTTTCTGCTTATATATGAATGTAAATATCGGTATGTGTGAGCTGTGGAATTTGTTGGGGTGGAAATATGGTATGGTAACGATAAGTTTTTCCGTGATGGATATAGTTTAACTGGTTTATTTGTGCATCAAGCGTGGCGTCGACTTGTCGGGGATAGTAATGGAGTACGCGAGTCGACTGGGACGCTACTAATGACAGAAGAATGGCAACGGACGATGGCGCCAGACTCACAGCGATTACTCCCTCACTCCCCGTACTAGAAAATGTTCTCTGTAGTATGGGATGACGTACTCACATACTCAACTCAACGTCGATAACACGCTCTAAGTGATTATAGAGTTTGACTATCTGATGAGCTTACTATGAAAGTTTATTACCTAGTTTAGTCTAGTTTGTAACAACATTGTTATAAGCCTATTTTGGACTACATCTTCAAAGTGGCCGTATTTCTTAGAATCGCTGTTCAACTCTGACTCTAAATCAATCTATTTTCTATAAGTATAGTAAAATTGATAACTAGCTGTTATGCTATTATCAATCGTTATTATTTCTTAAATTTTATATCAACATCTATTTTGCGATTATATCAAAGTAATCATGTAGAATAATAAAAATAGTTTTATCAAAGAATAAACACAGCCACTAAATATTTTGCAACTTTTAAATGCGGGATCTGTAACGAAAAGACAAGTAGGGAAAGAGGAAATACACGCAAAGCTGGTAACTATTTAGTACATTTTTATGATGTAAGTCTGGATTTACGTATTATCAATTAACAGGCAATTAGGGTATGTGGTGGTAAGAAATATAATAGACTATTATTCTCTGGAGAACACTCAAGATTTAATATTCATAATAAACTCAGACACAGAGCGAACGAGACAGCTTTGCTATAAATCCTGTGGTGAATAATAACAGTGATTATGATTACAGAGTGGGTACTGCTGTATTATTTATTTAAGTTAAAGAAATCAACGCATTATGTGCAATTTTTAATAAAGTAGGTACATAATAGTTATGAAATAGATTTTCATAGACCATTATAAAGGAAGGTATTGTCGAAAAATATTAATCAGCCATGCTCGTTTTTATTCGATTGTTATTGGTACTGCTTATACCTATATTAAAAGCGATATAATGCAAATTGTTATACGTTGGTACTATCGTTTTATTTTCCTCTTCTCAGTATGAGGAGGGTTGTGCCATGCTTGCCAATTTCAGATTCACATACTTCAAATGTCTTTTGAGAACTCTCAGTTATATAAAAGAAGGAAAACATCTTGGGGAATCCCTCTAGGATGTTTTCCTTCTCCGTTCGGCAAGCGATACATAACAATTTGATACGCAAATAAGATCGAAAATTCAACAGTTTTTTAATTCGAATGTTTTAAGACCTTACAGTGTCCTAGAGAATACCAGACAAAGAATTTGGGCAATACACATCTGATAGTTGCGCTTCTAGGAATAATTTAGTTGCGTTTTAAAATATGTAGTTGCATTTCAACGAATACCTCAGTGTGACCCATTGTAAATCGATGTCTTTGTTACAATATTTACATTGGCATTGGACTGAATATACTAGATACAGTAGCTTCATGATTGCTTTTTTCATACTCCCAGTAATAAAAAACGGGCACGCAGGGTTATTCGGCAATGTTTTACATATAACATTGGATGAAAAGCGAAGCTGCTATCTACAAACGCCATTCTACTTTTCAGAATTATTTTGCAAATGTCCGTTACTACACGAAACCGTAATTTTCTGTTTTTGTAGTTATCCGACCATCGAGATACCAAATCCGGATTAAGGTACGGCGTATATAACATTTGCATTGGAATGTTCGATTATAATGCAAGGCAGCGAATATCGATGCTATCGAATTATTCGATTTATTTTCGATGACTATGGCATAGTACGTAGGTAGGTACTAATGTGTTATTATGCGAGAGCAAAACCATATTACGTTGGGCATATTATTTATATAAAAATATAGAAGTTATATTTTTAAAGAGAAAAAAAAATTAAGATTTTGAAGTTAATTTTATTATTCTGATATTGATCTAATTATTAGATTTATTGATTATGCGTACCTAGACACATTTGAGCATTAATATTTGAGTAGATTAATGAACCACTGTAACGTGTCACTCTATCCGAACCAAACTTCGAGCACCAAGCTTGACATTTTTGACTGATTTAATAACGACTTGACAAAGAACTAGCAAACCATAGCACGATTTATCGGACATTTTAACCACAATAGAAAGAAAATGTGGATAAAATGCGCAAGGAACAAAAATATAACAGTGGCTCCTGAAATTATTGTAAAAATAAGAAAGAACAAACTCTGGAAGCAATTTTACCTAGGCCTTAATTAGCGACTTAATAATTTTGATCACCCATCACGTCAATTGATAATAAAGGGATTCTTAAATTCCTTAAAAACTTTTCAATATTAATGATTGATTTGGAAAGTTCTCAACGAAAACAACGAGGCATATCTTCACGCTATCAATTTATTCTTGAATTTTATTGATGTAACAGTGAACATTTTTATATTCATTTTTAAAATACAAAAATTGAAAAAGTAGATTTTTACTAAAATGTTAATGTTAATCACACAACAAAATCAACTTGTTATTTCATGTCTATCTATGCTGATGTACCTTTATACAAATATTAAAACAGTTTTACAAAGTGCCTTATTGTTAAATAAAATAAAATGCGAGTCGAACGCAACAAAAAGCTTGCCATCGGTACAAGATAAAAATAAATACGAATATTTGATTGGTATGGTGGTCACCATCCTTCCCCCCGTGGGATCTCCACCTTGTCGTGGTGAGGGGGCTTAGTAACCGTGGATTTGATTTCCTCCCACGGTGAAGCTAAGCGGGATCCCGGAAGGGGACGCTCCACGTAGGCTTGCGTGAGGCCTGCGTAGGATGCGTCCATAGGTGCGGGTGCGGGGGACAGTTCTGTCTGTCTCTCGCAGTCGGGTGCGGTCGCGGGAGGAGAGGCGTGTCGGTGTTGCGTTGCCGCGCGCCCTGTCTCCCGCGACCAAATGGGGGCGCACCATCGTTGCGTCGCGGTGGGCCGCAGAGGAAGAGGAGATGCGGTGTTGCGTTGCCGTCCTCCCTATCCTCTGCGGCCGCTGGGTGTTTTGGCGGCGGGGCCCAACACCTTCATCCGCCGCCAAGGGGGTTTCGTTCAGGGCCCGCCTGACCATCTGGCGGGCCATTACCCGTCGGGGGTAGCGAGGAATGCTTCGGTGAAACTCTACCCTCCGACACAGGGGTACATGAGGAGCACGGGTTGGTTTTTAGTCAGTAAGAGTCTGACAGTCCCCTTCGTGCTTCCCCCCCAAGGTGAAGGGACTCCATGAGGATTTTCCAACCCGATACCAAAAAGAAAAAAATTGGTGGTCACCATCCTTTGTTAATAGGCACAGTAAAATACACAGTATGTATATGTCACCAGAAAATAACAAGTACCGTAAATTTATAAATTGCCTAGGAAATTTATTAAGATTTTGTAGGATTCTAAACGAGAGATAAATTGTATTATTTAACGCGCATATTTTTGTAAATTGATAAACTTACCGAATTAATTCGTAAAATAATACGTAAGCAATAACCAAATGCCATGTGCGCTCTCATTGGTTGAATAAGTCACGTGTTCCATTTCTTTCCGCGCCGCCGCCATTCTTCGCCACTTTTACAAATAAACCGGAACTTTAGCGATGTAAATGAGGCTAAGTTGACGGAGCCCTGCTTCTCAGGGCTCCTGATTCTGTGTTCAGGATCACAAGAAAACCTAACACAACCTATAATTTGAACTGATGCCGACCTTCATTATCACCCACCGATCAATCAGAGAGCAGTGTGTGATTTGCCGTATTTTAAAGTGGCGAAAAATTAAAAGCTCTTCTGTGATTGGTCGAACGGTGTAGAATCTTACGAATGGATTTCCGTCAGTTTATACATTTACAACGAGACGTCGTCGTTCTTATTATTTTCCGGTGACATAATGTATGTCAAGTCTCTACCTGCTAGCGTTCATGAGATAAAGCCCGCTGATAGACGGAAAGACTTTTGGGTAGCGGAGGCTTAGTAATATAGGTGTTCGTTGTTACCTTTTTGGGTACGGAACCTTAAAAAAAACGATTTCGTTATTATAACCAGAATTCGAGACGTTTCGACCTTATTTGTGCATTCAGTGATGAGAATGTTCACTATAAGACAAGGTTACTGACCCGAAAACACAAGGAAAAATAATAAGTACTTCATATTGTATCCGAGTGGCACACAGACAGTAAAAGATAACAATATTCTGTTTATTTTTTAGCTAGTTCACTCAAAGCACAGTTTCATTGTGATCCATTATTCTTTTACCACAATTAACATAGCTTGTTCTAGGAAAACTGTAGGTATCTGTGTAAGTTGAAAATCTGACAAAGGAAAGCGTTTTCAAATATTTATTCAGAATTTATGACAGTTCAGCTTGAGCAACGTAACTTTTTCTAAATAAAACCTATGCAAGGCCTATTTTAAAAGTGTTTAGTAGTAGTTTAGTGTTCTTTCGTGTTCGTATCTTCCGACGAATTTGATGGTAAATCAATCATTAGTGTTCGTAATTTCATGTTCCCGCGAATCGAAATTAGTCCTAGTGCGGCAATTTTATAGGCTTTAAAACTAAATTTATAATGAAAAATAGGATCCAGAATCTGCCTACATTGACAATAAAATGACAATCGAATGATTTTTCTGATATAATACCACCGAGAATATCCTAAAATGAAAATCCAATAGGTAAGTACATAATACGACGTAGGCAGCAAAAATTGAAGAGATTTTATCGTGTCCTAGTTGCATACAGCCACTGCTGTGTGAAACCACGTTCCGGTTAATTGATTAAGTGTCCAAATCAACATGCGATTATTCATTGCGGCGAGCGTCCAAACTCCAGCCCTGGTAAAGATTGTAGTTTGCAAGTTCCGAATTTAGCGATCCAAGAATGTATGTAATACCTGTAATAATATTCGATCGTAGTACACATATATGCTCATTTTACCGTGTGATTCTATGATGTTCTACGTATATATCGTACGTATTATACGGTATATTTTGAGTATCTGTACTACTTCTTGATTTGTGTTATATTATTGATCATATTGCGTCTATATATTTTTTAACGATTTCGTAGAAAGATGTTGCTAAAGACTTCATAAATATAGCAAATTGAGACACAAACGAAATAATATTTTCTTGGATTTACGCAAATGTTACACATTGAAATTAAACTACAGTTTACGGATTTTATCGCGTTATATTGGTTCCACTAGTTATTACATTTAAACCGAATGATCTAGAAACTACATTTTTATTACTAGCCGACGTTTCGAATTCTTTACAGGATTCATGTTCACGGCAGACTGCGGTGATTTTCTTCTTCATTTCTTGAATGTATAAGTTATCTCAAAGTACCCGAACATTTTTTCAACTATTGGTGTTACTATTTACGCGGTTTAAATGTCATAACTAGTGAAACCAATATAACGCGATAGAATCCGTAAACTGTAGTTTAATTTCAATACACAAACGAAACCCAGATTTCACGCAGCGATCTGTATAGCGCACCAGTTTTCTTCGGGACTCAGACTAGAGCCACGCCTTACATTGACAATGAACATTAACAGAGCAGTGGTTACCTATCTTGTCAAAGATCACGCGCTATAAATAGATACCTACATAAACTTGGTACTATGGCAACTCAACATTATCCTATTACTTTATGTGCTAATAAATTTCGTGTTAATTACATTCTCGCGAATCAATCATGAAAAAACTAAGACACTTTCTGAGTCTGATTGATCGCGTGTTGTATATAACAAGCCAATAACTTACACATCACATAATACATAGAGTTATTAAAGAAAAAGTAATAAAAGGAACATGAATAATAGACGTTTAAACACCCATAGAAGCTACATAAATAATACTACATACATTGAATTGATATAGGTTAAGTCTATTTTTAAATCGAATCTTCATTTACCAAATTACTCGGCATTATTGTGTCAGCGGCGTGTGTTCTCCGCAAATCTCTGAAAGCCACTAAAGGATAACCTCGTCCTTTATCTGCAGACCTCAAAAGTGAAAGAGCCATACTTAGTTATAAGCCATCATACTTAATCTCATTCTTCGTAAAAAGCTGCTAAGCCAAGGTACCGCCGAGTGTGAGTGACGTTATCAGTAAGAACGGTCGCAACCGCGGCCGCGACGCGACGTGCCCCAAATAATTTATCTACCTTACAACGTCTGCCCACACAGGTTTTAATTACCCCAAGTTGCCCACTTTTCCATTTTGCTAATCGCATTTTTACAGTTTATGTTGTATATCCTCAAGGACTCGGATTTCCAATCTGCGGTCATGTTTTACGGATTATCATAAGTGTCTTTATAAAATTCCACACAAATTCTTTGTGTTTCTTGTATAACTTTTATACGTAAGTATTATTTTGAATTGAATAAAAACAGTAAAGCTTAATCGTATGTCAAATACATGTAACTGGATAACTAGTTGTGTAAATGTTGGATATAAAATATATTTTTCTTTTTGAATATCAATCAATAACGACACGCGTGTAATCTGACGAAATCGCTTTTCGTAGTATGATCAAATGCCTAAATTGGGTTTATCTATTTGGTATTATGAATAGTCTGGCTTTACGTAAATAAGTGCCTACTATCTGTTTGTCAGCTGACGTATTGTATGTTTGTCGCGAGGATAGCAGTGCTTAATTAACGCCGAAATTCGTGATATGCGATGAATGGTGGTGTAGCTGGCGTCTGCTCGAGACACCGACATGCCCTCTTGTCTGAGCCCTCTGTTTATTATAACTCTACACAAGAACACCATTATTAACAACTACAGCAGAACAGACGAGCTCGAAACGCGAATTCATTAAAAAATATAATAGTCATCGGCAATTAGCGAGATTGAGGACACTTCTGTTGTTTCACGGTAAATCAATAGTATCGATGATGAAACAAGAATTTTGCGTAAAGTATTTTAAAAGATCTTCGTATTGTGCGTGAATTTGAAAAACTTTGATCTTTTTATATTAAATTTGTTTTTGTAGGTAACGATATTAGAGCAATCATCGCGTATTATATGGATATCCGCGATCATCTGCTTGCGTATTGCTTTTTTATGGACAGCTTACATTTTATAGAAGTGGGCCCCACTTTTCTGTGAGCAGCGTGACCTTTATGCAGTATGACACTTATGCATAACGAAGTACCACTTTGAATATTACTAAGCAACCATATTCGGCCTAGTTTTAGCCCGCCAATCATATCTTACAAAGGAACAAGAGATTTGTAAGAAAAGCTCATATAATATTCCCTGTAGCGGCCAAGTCGATAGTGGACCTTAATTTTTCCTTCAGTTTCGCAAAGTTATTAATGGATTACGCGAAAGCAATGAATACTTGTATCTTTCTGATGGAATAGTTGCTTTTTATAGTAGTCGTTTTTACAGTTCACTATTATTATATAGATGTAAAACAATATAGAGCTATGGTACAATGTTCTAGTTTAAAATGAAAAAGAAAATAATGAAAAAATAACTTTTTAAATTCGTAGCTTACCTAAAGATAAAAAGGATCGATGTTTGCATGAACAAGTATGTAAAATATCCGTCACATAAAGTTATTAAAATGTATAATTATTAAGAATTATGGGAGTTATTTCGTCTTAGTTCCTGGCCAATTGAATTCTACCTTTTGATGAAAAAGGGTACCTATAGTTTTCTTCAATCTAAAACAAAACAATAAGCGTTAATCAAAACAAATATTGATTAGACATACTTAGAAGCCACTGGAAGTGCTGACAATATAGTATGTCTTTAATTAATCGATATCACCACTAATTGGGTTGTGAGGGTCGCAGAATAACTTACTAAGTACTATAATAGTATATCACGTTTAATTGGGGAATGAAGAAAATATCGACTCACATATCACTAGCATCAATATCTTAAAATGTATCGCCCTCTCAGACAAATCTGCGCAAATAACATCTTTAGAATAATGACTAATTATATTGCCAAACTGTTCCGATTAAATCGCATTCACGTTTCTTGAAAGTAATTTTCTCTAACGAAAAGTCATTTATAGATTCATGATTAGATAGATAGCGAAATGGTCTCTGTAAAAGCCACATAGCGGTTAAGTATATTAAGAATAGTCAGTTGATGTACAGACATCAACTTACTATTCTTAATATACCGCAGCTGTGGAACATTCACAGGAATGTTCCACAGCTGACGATGAGTCTCTTCCCGCTATATGTATGGGGTTAGGGCGTCACCCTGAAGGGGTTAGCGTAGTTCACCATACTAACCACTACCAAATGCGGGTCAGCAGACATTATGTGCCTTTCGAGAACATTGTGGAGAACCTCCACATATCCAGGTTTCTTCACAATGTTTGAATACGCGCTTATTACTAGTAACATCTCTCTTTTTGCATTGGTAACAACTAATAATACAGTGAATAACACTCCCGACGATCTGATAGAAAGTAAGTAGTTGATTCACACGACGATTTCCTTCACTAAAGAAATCGAATCACTTTGTCCTATTGACATCTAATATGTCTTAGTCATGCTTTTGACTGGCTTTCGGTCGTCTTCTTAAATGCACTTACGTATTGGTTCGCAAAATAAAATGCCGTATAACGGTGTCATGAGTCATGACCACTAAAGATATTTTTTTTATTACAGGTGACGCATATCTGAAACAAATTGCATTGCCAATATTATTTGAAATTCTGAATTGTTCCGTAGCCAATGTAGATAAAGCTGTTCTTTTAAATATGTATAGGTAAGCTTCGTCTTTTAAATGAACTAATTGACAGGAAAGTAGTACCTATCTCATTTGTAACAACTAGTTAGTGTGATTACGGAAAAATATTTATATTTTAGTTGATATAGTTGATTGAATCAGGCGTTACTTGGCGGAACTCCATTGTAACCTAATGGAAGAAATCAAAGACTGAGCCAGCAGCCAGCAGGCTCAGTCGTTGCCCATCGCTCCTGAGAATGCCTTGTGCAGAGGCGAAACACGTGTCGAAGAATAGTCGGCGCATACAGCGGGATACTGCAAGTCAGGTATCTTCCTGGAACCCATACCATTCCTATATCCCTTATCCTTTTAGAGGAGTTCGGTATTGTCAACCTTTTTCTATTGCAATAGTTGGGGTGGTCAATCCGAGGTGGGTTCCTCTTTCCTTCCATTTGGTTATTTTAGCTGAGTCAATCGTGTATTTGTAGTTATCGTGCAAAAGAGGCCATATTGCTTATAGCTATATAATATAAACACACTGAAAAAAATAATTTATATCTGTAAATACTTCTTAAAATCAGCTATTATTTTGTTATCAAAGTAATACTACGTTCCTGTAAATCCCTATGTACTCGTATCAATTAACAAAATTACTAAAAGCCAGAGAATCGTGCGAGTGTTTTAGCGTCTAAGATTACGCGACCGTATGTTTTTATATTTAGTTATTTTTTGTATTGAAAACTAAATTCTAAAATAGTAAAATACCAAGAAAATATTCATAGCCTTCAGCAGTTTACCTCAAATTTAATTTTACATTCCTAAGAATTGGTGACCTCGTATTGAATGAAATTTTGAAAGTTTATTCACTTGTAGTATGTGCAAACAAGTTTGTATAATATTATTAGTCAGATGTTAAATTTTTAGTAGCAATACTTTTGTTGGCTATCGTACCGCGTTATAAGGACGCTGTTGAAATTCCCTGGTGGAACCGTACACTGTGAATGGAGCATGATTACACGACGAAGCTAAAAGACCGAAGTTTTTAAAATATACAGCATAATATCTTGGGTCGATCCACGACATTATGCTATAGACAGGTTACGGCATAGTAGGTAATTTTTACTGCGATTTGATAAAATATCTTCTTGGAATTAAACTACAGTTTACGGATTTTATCGCGTTATATTGGTTTCACTTGTTTTTACATTTAAACCGAATGATCTAGAAACTACATTTTTATTACTAGCCAACGTTTCGAATTCTTTACAGGATTCATGTTCACGGCAGACTGAGGTGGTATTTGTCTAATACCACCTCATATATAAGACAAATACCACCTCAGTCTGCCGTGAACATGAATACTGTAAAGAATTCGAAACGTTGGCTAGTAATAAAAATGTAGTTTCTAGATCATTCGGTTTAAATGTAAAAACAAGTGAAACCAATATAACGCGATAAAATCCGTAAACTGTAGTTTAATTTCAATGTGTAACATTCGCGTAAACCTAAGAAAATATTATATCTTCTTGGGTTTACGCGAATGTTAGACATTGAAATTAAACTAGGTACACTATAGGTACAATGATTTGGTTTGACTGAGATTACATTTAAACGGAATGATCTAGAAACTTCATTTTTTTAGTACCGCCTATCCGTAAACTGTAGTTTAATTTCAATGCCATTTTATATGTTATTAATCTCTCTGGCTCTCGAATAATTTAACTAGATAATTTAGTCAGGCATATTACTCCTATACAATTAATTTAAGGATTTTATAGGTTACAGACGTGATAAATAAAACTATATCGTGTTTGTTGTAAATTTCATTGTAATAGACTTGTAAGTTCCATGGTGTTTAAATCGTGTAATTGTTAGAGCTGGACATCCTTCATGGATACATCTGGAGTAACGCTAGAACAACCACTACTGGGCCCAGTTGTAAAACTAAACTAATCAGGGAGCTATTCAAATCCACTCAATTTATTTTATGTTGGTCCAGCCGTTTTATAATTATCTCATAAATTACGTGCATTCGCAATTAAACTTAAATAGACGTAGAAACAGTCAAAATACTTTTAGAGCGTAAACATGATTGTAAAGTTTCTTGGAAGCATACGCTACATTTACAAGAGACGGGTACTGTAATCTTTTCATATTTTCTGCATCCAGTGCATCGCTTATAAACGTAACTCGTTCTGCTACAAGATAAGCTATTAATTATGCTTTAAGCTTAGCGACCAGAAACATATAATTGAGTTCTGCATGGTGATGATAGGTAGTGTGTACTACACAAGTGGTAGGTTTTCCTATTTATACAACAATTTACTTGCATAAAGTTAATTAATCTATTGCTCTAGAAGCTGTTTTATTAATCCGTTTTTGTTTATTTTATGTGCCGTTTGGTGTGTCTAAGAAGTTAAGTTTAAAGTTCAATACATAGTAGAAGGAAGAGACTACTTAAGGCATAGGTCCCTAATAAATTATATTATTATAAATGACAATGTTTCGGAATAAACGTGGCGCTTTGACTTACAACCTTTTCCTTACTGTCTTAAACCATTTTGAAAATATTAACCAGACTTATTTGACTTCGACTGATGCCGGCTACATACATACATTTATACGTACATTTAAACATAATTGAAGTGTATGTCGGTGATTTTTCAAATAACTGTTTTTTTTTTCAAATGCTTAAATTTAGCTACTCGATACCAAGTCATAAACAACCTATCTTAACATTTTGTATCGTCTGTCTTTCTTTCTGTTTATCTGGGGTAATTTTTGGAATGGCCAAAAAACGATTTCAACTGAATTTTGAATCCGGCCAGTAAGTAATATAATAAAGCAGTTTTAGGCATAGAATGTGAGACTGCAGTTTATCACCTAACCAAATCAATCAAAATAAATACGCATCTCATCATCATCATACTATACAGGGTGATTGGTAATTCGACCTATTCCTTGAAGGAGGTTATATTTGAGGACATTTGCAACCCCTCTGTGGGATCTCCACCTTGTCGTGGTGAGGGGGCTCAGTAACCGTGGCTTGAACACCCACGGTGAAGCTAAGCGGGATCCCAGGACCGCAGAGGAAGAGGAGATGCGGTGTTGTTAGGTTACCGACCTCTCTGTCCTCTGCGGCCGCTGGCGGTGGAGCCCAACACCTTCATCCGCCGGGGTGCCAGGGTAGAATGCTAACGCGACCTGGTGCCCCAAAATGGCGTGGAATTATGCGCTGTGGTTTTAGTGGTTATTACGGCCTTGAACTCCAGCCGTCGTGTCCCACATACCCCCCGCTTTTCATCCTGCGGGAGTATGCGTAAATGCATGTACCCGGTAACTTGAATGTTGTCCATATAAACGCTCAGAGTATTCCAGCCCATTTCCAGGATATGCTGACCACTTTTGACTGTAAGAATATCCATGCCATTCTAATTTACGAGTCTTGGTTAAAACCGTGTCTATCTTCTGTGACTTACTCTCTTCCTAATTATCGACTAGTAAGAAATTATCGTACTGGGAGTGGTAGTGGTGGTGTGGCCATTTATCTCCGTAACCATATTCCTTTCAATGTTGTTAATATGTCTACACAGCCAACACCGCTTAATGCTGGCGAGCATCTCTTTCTGAAATTGGATCTGTCCTATGCCAAGGTTCTACTTGGTGTGTATTACTCTTCTAACTGTCGCGTAAATTACTTCTCTTCTTTCGAACACATTTTGGAAAATCTAGTCCCTTCTTACAGTCACACCATAGTCATGGGCGATTTAAACACTTGCTTGTTAAAAAATGATTCTCGCTCTTCTTCCTTGTGTAGTATTGTCGAATCTTGTAATCTATCCATCCTTCCTTTAAGTGCTACACATAACTTTCCAAATTCTACTCCTTCTCTTCTTGATCTTATGTTTGTCTCTTCACCTAGTCTTGTCGCCAAGCATGGTCAGCTTGCAGCTGACGCTTTCTCCTAACATGACCTAATTTTTCTGTCTTATAAACTTCGTCTTCCTAAGACAAAATCCAAAATTCTTCTGCAGCGCAATTTTGGTGGTATGAATGTTGAAAATCTCCGAAGCGACGTCAGCATGATTGACTGGAATTCCTTACTGGGTGCGCAATCCATTGACGAAAAAGTCGAAAAATTCACAAACACGATTACTCGGTTGTACGATGTTCATGCACCGGTCCGTGCTATCAGAGTCAAGCAACTACCTTCACCTTGGCTCACTAAGGAAATCAAACAGTTACTGACTAAGAAGGCAATATTATATTATTATTATTATTATATAGCGATTAGAAATCACTGCAGAAAGATGTGTAGGAAAGCACAACGCCAATACATCCATAACTCTGTTGAGAATGAGGATCC
This sequence comes from Euclidia mi, assembly GCA_944739405.2. Classification (NCBI taxonomy): domain Eukaryota; kingdom Metazoa; phylum Arthropoda; class Insecta; order Lepidoptera; family Erebidae; genus Euclidia; species Euclidia mi. Next base: position 69,407,069 of record OX123184.2, read on the forward strand.
AGCTAAGGTCTGGAAATTTCTAAGAACTATGGGAGTTGGGAAGTCTACACATGACCTCACTACTGATAAAATTGATATTGATTTATTAAATCGACATTTCACTGCTTCGTCCCAATTTGATAGGACTACTAAAGCTAATACTTTACACGATCTTTCATCGCTTCCAGCCCCAGCTTACCTATCCTTCGTTTTTAATCAATTATCTGAGTGTGATGTTAAAAAGAGCGTACTATCTATTTCTTCCAATGCCGTCGGTAATGATTGTGTCCGTCGAAAGATGATCCTTCCCATCTTAGATGAAATCCTTCCTATCCTGAGTCATATTCTAAATTATTCCTTATCCCGGGGCGTATTTCCATCTGCATGGAAAGACGCTCAAATTATTCCTTTACCTAAAAAATCCAAACCCTCGTCCTTTTCCGAGTTTCGTCCTATCTCCGTGCTACCTTTCCTCTCCAAAGTGCTTGAGCGCCTTGTCCATATCCAACTGAGCACAATCCTTAACAAAAACCTACTCCTCAATCCTCTACAATCCGGATTCCGACCTGGTCACAGCACCGTTACGGCACTGATCAACATTACCGATGACATTAGGCTTGGTATGGAGAATGAAAATCTGACTGTACTTACCTTACTTGATTTTAGAAACGCCTTCAACACCGTTAATTTCCATATTCTACTTGGCATACTACGCTCTGTTAACATATTTCCACAAGTGATTGATTGGTTTCACAGTTACCTGTTTGGCCGCCGACAACGTATAAGGATCGAAGACTCTTTCTCTTCGTGGTGCAATACTACAGTCGGCGTTCCACAGGGTGGCGTTCTATCTCCCCTCCTTTTCTCAATTTTTATAAATTCTATCTCTTATCAGCTTCAGTCTTCCTACCACCTTTATGCAGATGATCTTCAAATTTACACTCAAGCACCTGTACACGAGTTGTTTGAAGCATTCCGCATCATTAATATAGATTTAGACCGGATAGCTGCATGGAGTCTCAGATTTGGTCTACAAATCAATCCTGCAAAAACGCAGGTTATTGTTGTTGGCAGTCCCAAGATGATCTCACGTGTGGACTGGACTCGCCTATCTCAAATTAACTTTAGTGGTATCCCCATACCCATAAATGACTGCGTGAAGAACCTGGGTGTTTATATAGATAAAACGTTATCCTGGGGCCCACAAATTGGTCAAGTCAGTCGCAAATTATTCGCTGCGTCTGGGACGTTGCGAAGATTGCGGAACTTTCTGCCGACTGCCACGAACAGGAGTAACTTGATAAGCTTGAGCGCCTTCAAAACTTTTGTTTTAGATTTATATTTGGATTACGCAAATACGATCACGTTTCTGATTGCCGCAAATTGCTCAAGTGGCTCCCAATTCGCCTTCGACGGAATACTCACATTCTTTCTTTACTTTATAACATTCTTTTTAATCCTTCATCTCCACCTTATTTAAAGGAACGTTTCAATTTTCTGTGTAACACACATTCAAGATCACTGAGGTCATCTGTGAATTTAATATTGGCAAGTCCAATGCATTCGACTTCCTTTTATGACAAGTCATTCACGGTACAAGCCGTTCGCTTGTGGAATGCTTTGCCTATATCCATAAATCAGGCTCAAACGATAACTACCTTTAAAAAGTTATTAAAAGACTACTATTTATCTATTTAATCTTTTCTATCTATTGTCAAACTCCTACTTTGTTCTATCTTCCATTTCCTATACCTTTATGTATGTATTATATATTTTAATAATTATTTATGTATGTTTATGTAGTATATTTTTCAGTATTTTATGTGTGTATTTTTAACACTATGTATGTAAATATTAGTTTTTATTTTTATTATGTTTACTGTAAATGAAATTGTATAAATCATCAGTATCGCCAAACTGCCCTTTTTCCAGGCTCCTTGCTTTTCTAGTCCATCCAAAGGTTGCCTGGAAGATATTGCTTATAAGTGATAAGGCCGCCATTTGAACCTTAACTTTTATTTTACAAATAAGTATAGTAAATTGTATTACTTTGGTGTACAATAAAGATGATTTGTATTGTATTGTATTGTGCCTTCCGAAGCATAGTAGCGTTCTGGTGTAAGTGCCATAACAAACGGTGACCCATCTAGGTAGTGACCTCTGCAAGTGTTGCTTTATTTCGCCGTTAACAAGTCATTTTATAACCGCTACACGATTATATAAAATATAAGAATATTCAAATATTTTTGTGCATTTCTCCAAGTAGGCATATAAATTCACGTATCTCCGAAGAGAACAATAGCATTGTTTTATTACAACAGTCGTTTTCCTTACATTATGAGTTTATCCTGAATAGAAGGCGATCCGATTAACTCCAAGCAGACTATGCAAAGTTCATTCGTTATAAAGATTCTTTGTTGTACCCGAAACATATTTATTACTGATTTTAACGGATCGATGCGGCTATTCGACTGGAAGTTAATCAGCCGCATATTTTTGCCTAATAGACACTTGCCCTTACACACGCCTTAGGTACATAGCCCAGTTTTCACGTATTTGCTGTTTAATATTGATTTTATTGTACACAATCTTTTTAAAATTGAAGGCAAATGCAGCAGTTTTTTTGCAGATTGCACGTGAGGCGTTAAGGTTAAAGCGGTCTTCTCCCCGTATATAAATATCTCGAGTGTTGTGGGTTCGATCCACACGAGACAGCATATTGTGTGACACACAAATTGATGTTTTGAGCCTGAATGTCCTTTATGTCGTTTGCTTAAATTTTATGAAGTGAAAATAAATTACATACCACAAAACGCTGTTATCAATCAATATACATATATACAATTCTTGCGTTACTGACTTACTGACAGACGCACAGCTAAAACTATTGGGCGCAAGCAGCTGAAATTTGGCATGTAGGTATGTGTCTTGGGGACCGTAAGAAGTGATTGTACACTCCCGTGGGGATTGCCCAAAATTCTCCCGGGATCGTGCAGAAACTATTAAATACTTCTATAAAATGTGCCGCAACTAACTTGTACTTAAAACAATCAAGCGAAATGTTGCCCGATGGTAAACACAGTATCCAGTGAACTTGATGTAAGTTGAGCTTTTTATGACAAGGAGATCCTATCCACAATGTAATTACGTTGGCGTTCATGGATCGCAAAGTATAAGCAATGGCTTGTTTTGTGAACATTTTGCTTACCTATTTATTATGTTTGTTTTTGATGATTACTGCTAGATATTCAAAAATAAATGCAACTACGTTCATAAAATAAGAGATGCAAGATGAGTATAAAAGTATCAATTAAAGTTATATTATTTTTTAAGCATTTGCATGAGAGATCTCGGTTGAGTTTATAGACATTCAGTAACCAACCAACACCAGACTCGTGACAATATGATAATTTTTGGTTACAAAGTTACTCTTTTGGGGATTGAGTGCGTGGGAATTGAACCCACAACATCCGGTATATAATAATGCCTATTATATCAATAGAAATAATTTGTTTATTTATTAAAATAGCGAAATATTTTTGGCAAGTCTACCTATACTAAATTCATCAAACGCTGCTTTCGCAATGTCTTTGACCTCATAAAGCTTTATATAACCGAGTATTTTTTTGTTTAAAATACCTCAAAATGCGTAAACAATTTTAGAACTACTTTATATATAACAATGCGGGTTAAATACAACTATTTTACGGTTCTGAAGACAAACACCGGACTTTGTTTGTTTGCAGAGTTCACCTGTCCGTGAATCTCCTCGGAATCATTTAGGTATTTGTAATTGTTTCTTTGGGTCTCCATGAATTTGGCGGTGGATACTTCTTCAAATGTTTTTTCGCAATTTTTTAATTTTTACGTAATGGTGATGAACTGATGACGGAGTTTATGAGCAGTTTCAAAGACTCTGATATAGCATGATAGTTCTTTTTTAAGGTTATAAATCTGTACGAATTTTCGTTATAACTTACAAGACACGCATTCGAAATAACATATAGTGTGTCGCAGGTGAGTTTACAAGCCAAAAGGTTTGTAACCTCACCTGCAACACACTATAAAGTCCGAGTATTCCTTGCGTCCATTGATTTTTATCAATGGACGCAAGGAATACTCGAACTTTAAACTATTTAAGGCTTACACAAAGTGTTGGGCCCACTATTGTTGTTGTATTGCTAAACGCCGTGTATTTAACGTAAGTGTTTTACAAAGCACGATTCCCATATGCAACTTTGCAGTGACTGCCCATACTGCTAATTACCACTGTAAACTTTCCATCGCCACTCATATTTCAACCGGAACAAGTATGAATGTGTTATTCGTGAAAAAATTCAGGCCGCCATTCTGTTTGCTGTTAATAAAATAATAATTAAATAACCGCTACGAGTGAAATTCTCTGAAGGGATTGCTTAAAAGGTTAGGTAAAGGTGTACTTGTTAATCCTCGGTTTATTGTTGACCGTATTTAAACTGCCATAATGTTGTAACACAGTGTCACTTTTCGTTACGAAAAATGTTTACTGCAGTCACTTTGTCCATAATATTAAACTTGCATGTTATAATCTTGTGTAAAACATAAGTAATTGTATGTAAAGGTTTTTTATCCACACAGAAAATATATGTATACATTAAGGTGGCTCTCAAGTATCGTAGCCATTTCAATGATACACCTAAACAGTAGGTACCCGTACCTATCATTTAACTAATAATACAACTTTTTAAAAATGTTACCGATATCAATATTGTATTAAGAAATCAGCTAGTATAATTGTGGAGTATTTCCCCCGTGGGATCTCCACCTTGTCGTGGTGGAGGGGCTCAGTAACCGTGGATTGGACACCCGCGGTGAAGCCAAGAGAGATTCCGGGAGAGGACGCTCCGCGTGGGCTTAGAGGGGCCTGCGCAGGATGCGTCCAACGGTGCGGGTGCGGGGGACAGTTCTGTCTGTCCCTCGCAGTCAGGCGCGGTCGCGGGAGGCGAGGCGTGTCGGTGTTGCGTTGCCGCGCGCCCTATCTCCCGCGACCAAATGGGGGCGCACCATTCGATGCGTCGCGGTGGGGCCGTAGAGAAAGAGGAGATGCGGTATTGCGTTGCCTTCCTCCCTATCCTCTGCGGCCGCTAAGTGTTTTGGCGGCAGCACCCAACACCTTAATCCGCCGCCAAGGGGGTTTTGTTCGGGGCCCGCCTGACCATCTGGCGGGCCAATACCCGTCGGAGTGTAGCAAGAAATGCTTCGGTGAAACTCTGAGATGTCGAGGGAGATGATGAAAGTCGAGGTGGTTTATTAGTAGTAACACCACATACTCCGGCTCTCATTTCCCGCAAGAGTCAGAGATCCGAAAGGTTTTTCCACCTCGTAAAACAACAAAATATAATTGTGGAGTTTCCAGGCATTCACACATAACATTCAGTCATATCGCGGTGGTTTTGGCGAAACCTGCGTCCGTCAGCGTCACTTTAATCTGGCCGAAGTGCACGCGGCTTTCAGTGTCAAACCACTCAACACATCTTCGTTTTGAACGATAAAGAGTACACGTAAACAAGTTCAATCTTGAAATGTATGAACACAAAATGAGACATAATTTCGTACATAAGTTTCTCATTTTATATTATTCAAAAAAAGATATTTAATCGTAACCCTTTTCGTAAAAAGGCTTCCAAAGTGGTCCTTTACCCCAAAACCGAAAAACCAAGCGAATCTGCATGCTAAAAAGAGTATATATATGCAAATGGAATACCATTGCCGTTTTAATTATACTTTTTTAGTTAGTCTGAAGCAAGATGGGCTTGTGGTAAGAATATCAGAGAGAAACGCTTTTTCTTGAATTCGCATGGCAACGCCAAAAGCTTACCGAATGCGTAGGCACAGATAATATAATACTAGCGTAGGCTAAAATTGCTTTATGTTTATCACATTCTGTGGACGCCATAAAAATTTAATGGATCTTTATATCGGAAATGGGAAGCAACATATTATTCCTTATAGGGGTGTTGAGTTAAAACGACTATATAATATTTGATTATAGTCTGCATAAAATGTCAATAACTCGTTCCGGTATTTTGGTTTGACTAAGGCGTCAATCATATATCCAAATTTAATATCCTATTGCGTTTTTACATTATCATCTTGCCTATTTGCATTAATCGCTGCCTATATGTAGAACAAAATCTCAGTGCTCCGACGATTATTTTTACACAAAGAACAACGGACAATCTAGAACGCCGGAACTTATCAACCGAGTATTTTTACGTTTAATTTATGATAACTAGCAGTTAATATGCATATGGAAATTCCAATTGATTAAAGTGCTCTTTCTGCTCTTTTATTTTTAATATTGTTGAACCGCTATTTCTGCCATAAAATAACGCAAGGAGAACGCTAATTAGATGGCTGATTAATTAAATGGAATTCCTCTATCACGTAAGAACATTTTTTGTATTAAGTGTAAGAGTTCGGTAAACGTAAATTTTCGTTGTAATATTTTTGAATAATAATGTATATTACCACAGTTTTAATGCACCCCTTTATTTAAATTTGCCAAGTAAAAGACAATGCTAAAATCTTGGGTATTCATTTAATCCATATTTGCACGTGTCGTCCTATTTTCAGTATCCCAGGACCGAAAATGAATACTGTTTGGACACGTGTGCTGTGTCAACATGAGGTGTCCTACAGACGAGTCAATTACGATCAGTCCAAGATTATGCCTTGGTAATAGCTATGCTACGATAGCAATTTGGTAACGTATATAGCAAAGGAAATTTTCAAAAAATCTGGACATAATAATAGGTGTGTTATAGATTCTTAACACATATAGGTTGGTCGTAGTCTATAGCTGGATGATAATCCTAATTTTGTACTATTATTTTATATCGATGTTGTTTCTGCGCATCATCTTTTCGTATTTCTGTCGTGTTCATAGATATGCACGAAAGACGAGCTAATGCTTTTCGAGCACTCTGACAATATCGAACACCCTTGCTCGGTAACAGTATACCCTCGCTCACATCTATGAGTCAAACGCCAGTAAATCCAAACATCTGCGAAGTCACACTTCTATATTGCTCTGTAATGACAGATTATTGGCTAGAGTAAACAGCAAAACTCTGATGAATTAAATAAGTAAAGGTCCTTTGTAATTGAATAACGTAGTATTTTATTTCGAAACACGAGTCACAATCAAATTCGTCCAACTGACATACCATACATATGTCTATTTGTAACATTCGAATTGTAGCGTATGGAAAAACGGTATTTAATCTGCACAACTAAACGGGTGAGCCGATAACTGTGCCCATTTCGTTTGATGCGAATGGACGTGCTATATATAGTGTATTGAATGTGTGACAGAACAAATATGGGACATTGTTTATTTTCTATGATTAGATGCTTCAGGCAAAGTGGACATTGGTTTAATCATATTTGTTAGGTATAATTTAGAAAGTGTGTAGTAATTGTACGAGTTGTCATGTAATTATTTTGATTTTGGCAATTCTCATTTTCTATGGATGGGGAACATTACTAAGCTTTTGATACAACCATTGTCACACAGTGGTGTATAGTAGTAAAGTATATTTTATTTCGAATCCGGGCAAATATAAAATTCCAGTTTACGCTTAAATATTTCTTAGGTATGACTTAAACGTTATCAGTAATTTTGCAAATTAAGCTTTACTGGATGTTTTATGATATTAATAATTAGAAATATTTTTTTAATAATGATCAATTTTGATACTTATGCATGACATTAGCAAAAAATATATGGGTAAGTGTACCTATTATATTGGACGCCAAAGTTGCAAGATCAAATATCTTAAAATTTGGCATAAACATAGCTACAGCTAAGGTTTAAGGCAAGATTGTGCCATCCTTTGAGCCATTAGTTGATAGCTGTTATACTTATTTGGGTGTTAGAAACTGATGTAGCGGAGTTAATTAGGTTAAAGGCGCCGGTATTGATGTTTGGATATTTAAAGCACCTCGTTTAGGTGCCTATGTAAATGATGATAAACTTATCTTATTTTATAATGTTAGTTATTCAGATTATATATTACTACTATCTTTATACGTAGGTACCACTTTTCATTGCTTCATTATTAGGTGCAGCTAAGTTTCTATCACTAGAACAAGTATTCGGCTTTTGATCTCTCATTTGTCAGACTACAATTCGTGGTAGCAGACGGACTGGTATGTGTAAAATTATAAATCGTAATAATATGTGCAAACTACAATTTTGTTGTAGTTTAATGAACGGCAAGACTAATATTCTGTTGATTGTCTGCAATAAATATTCAGTATTTATTAAAGTAATAAACTCTTAAGCAATACGCGAATTGATTTAAATGACATATTTTCGTTACTATTACTAATGTATCCAATTGATGCAATCCCCAAGTTAAACATAATTAGGGTTTTTACCGTGGGTTATGGTCACAATTTTCAGTGCAATGGCTGTAAATTCGTTCAATTCAAACAAAGAAATTGTTCCAGCCGTATCATTATCAGTTGTTCAGAGACTACTTTCAAAATTAACTGAATAAGCCAGCAACAATCCTTCACTACTTTTTTATTTATTTTCTTAAAGACACGATGACCTAACATAACTTCGACTGAATGGTTAATTATTTCTCCTAGTGCAACTATACAGTTCTATCTAAAGTCCGTGTGGTGACGGATTGAGAATACGGCTTGTCACCACCCATATCATTCCATGGGTGTCGTAAGAGCCGACAGAGGGAGATGCAGGGAGATGCATATTATGCAGAGAAAAGCACTGTAAGAGAAGGAAAACTTGATAAAAACCCTATACCGACCCGTTTGGCCAGCGTGGTATAGTAGGCCAATACTTCCTTTCATAGGAGAGGCCTAGTCCAGCAGTGGACTGTTAAAGGCTGATGATAAATAGCGTTGAATGCGTGGGTTGCCAGATCACTACGAAGTAAAAAATATAATCTGGTTTATTATTTCAGACTTAACGTCAACTTTAAAAGGCTGTAATATCTTCTAGTGCTAGTTACTTTAAACAAAATTCGTAAATCAGTGTACAGTGAAGTTTCTTCACGGCAAACTTTCACTAAAACATAAAATAAATTAGTTCAACGTCAACTTGGAACGGTCAAGAGGACCTTAAAAGCTTTTAAGGATTCCTAAGGAACGTGTAAAAAAGGGTGAAACCCGAATTATGTACCAATCGGAAGTCGTCGAATATAGTAGTATTAAGAAAAATATGTTTATATTTTGTTACAACTTCAAATTTACTTTTAGAATAAGTATTTTTTACTTAAATTACTGGAACTGAATTTGATTTTACTCTCAGTATGTGTTGCACACACAGACTGAGAGTAAAATCAAATACGGATGACATAAACATGCGCGTTCGTACCTCAGATCAATTAGCTGATAATATTACAAAGAAACAGAGCTTTATTTCGTTTTCCGGTTCGATCCATGAATTTTGTTCTCTGCGTTGTATTTTTATAGTACAAGAACAGAAGTATTAATAAAAACATTTATTAACAAAACTTCGTACCTCATATACAGAAAGTTTCACACAACTATACGTATTCACATTATTTAATGATTTTAATATAACTCGTCTATAAACAACGCAACACAACTCAACAAACAAACTTACTCCTAAAACTATGTACATTAAATACCATGTCATAAAGGGTACAAGATCAAAAGAAAATAAAGGAAATACCATTTTGTTTGCTACTCTTCGCTGTGCCGAAGTTTGTGTAAAGACAATGGTTATTTTAAGCCAAATACGAGATTATAGTTGTTACCAAAAGCTCTCGGTGTCTGGCAAGCTACACACGTTCTATTTATGTAAATAATACATAAACTGATATTAGTACCTGCTTATTATAAACCTTGCAGTCACATTTGCGTATTTTACGACTAAACAGCGCGTGGCACATCAAACGTTCGTTTCAAAACAGATTCTTGACAAAGAAAGTCTATAAGTAGTTTATGTTCAGATCAAGTAGCAAAAGGTAGATAGCATGCCCTTTATTGCACATTACAAGCGAAGTCAAAAATTAAGACATCAAATAGTCATAGCTTATGTCAAGCGAAATAAAGCAGATGATTTATATGACGCGTAAGCAAATTAAAGTGATGGCATGCCGTGATGACGTGTGTATTTATTTTCATTTATATTTTTTTATTATATTTTTCAATATAAGACGTACTGTGTCTATCTTTTAATTTAATCTGAGAGTTTACGTTGAAAAACAGAACTCTGACTTGACCAGTTACTTCCAAATTCGCAAAGTTACTTCGATTAGGATAAATGTCACTTTCTTTTTACATAAACCGTTCACTTTGGAGGTGCTAAAAGAGCTCATTTAGTTTCATTTGACCTTACTGGCTCACGGGGCCTCGTTGGCGACGAATTAAGATATATAACATAAAGGTACCATGTAGGTACTAAATCGCTGTAGTAACGTGACTTGTGTCTTTTAGAAGTTGGATTTTACTTATAGATTGTGGTTTTAGTGAGATCTTTATTACCAACTGAACTTCACCCATGGCGTAAGTATTATATTAATCTGCGCCCATGGCTATGATTGATTGATTACGAATAAAAGTCTCTCATCAACTGAATATTCTGACTGTTTTATGTACCAAAGGACAATGGCAGATCTCCATACATCAAAATGTCTGAAATTAAATTGAAGCGCTCAGTAATAAAAAATATATAAAAAAATTCGGCGTAAGTAACAGAGTCTATAAATTATTCTATTTTCACTCGGGAGAGCCGGAAAAAGAAGATATCGGTGTTTAATTTTTAGTTAAGAAGAAACAACGTGGGTACGTTTGAATTATCAAAGGCATTATGTCAGATTGACATCTAAACGCAGAACTATTCTGTAGCGTCTACCTGTCACAGCCAAAGACAAAAGCAGAGTTGCACATTTTAAATCGATTTTATGTCAAATCGATATAACGTTAAAACGATGCTGTGACGTTTTTATTTGATTTAAAAGTTGTTTTGCTACAAATGAATTAGCTTATTTATATCATGTTGATTAACAATTAATTAACTGCATTTTAATTATTATATTTTAAACCAAACCAACCCTATAAAGGTCGATCATATCGATTACTTATTTAATAATCGATACGCACCAATGTCAAACGTCTATTCCTGTCACACCATTGTCTATGGCAACAATCAAATACTAAAGTAAGCACCTAGTTCGTAATCAATTGGAATGCTTTTTATCATCATAAAATAATCCGGCTTTATCGAGACAAAGTGAAAATATAAAAAATATTAGAAAAAATAAACAATTTGTTTTGTTCATATGAAGTTTAAGCTCGCCATAACAAACCCAGACCTAATTCTGCCATTGTTCTTTATAATAATACGCTAATGTCTATTACTAGTTACATTATAAGCTTTCTTGTCCTACTGGGTGGCTTCATTGCCGTCTATAATTTTAAACTTTAAAAGCAGCAGGTTCTTAATAGCATATTAGCATAATTCATAATACGTATATCATACTATTATGGCTATTATAGTTCTAACTACATCCCTGACTAACTAACCCTTAAGTATACCACAATAAAACACTGAGCATTATTTCAACGAGTTTTCGTAGATTGTCTAAAAGCCATTTAACCTTTAAGGAACACAAATAAAATTTACGCACATGATTTGAATAAATCCTAAATAATTCCATTGAAAATGTATTTAATTAAATTTAATTGGAGGGCAGTGGAAAATCAAATACGATTATTTAGGGCAGCTACGGTTTCCGGACCGACACAAATTGAGTAAAATTTTGAATGTATATATTATATAGAAGACTGGGATACATTAACAATGAATAAACTTTTTTTAATCAACACAACGTGTGAACATGCGGTTTGGGGAATCGATAAAATATTTTATTGCTTCTTTATAGCGAGATACAATTAAACTGAAAGATTCAAACGAAATTCAATAATAAATCTTTTTTAATTATTTACAGACTCACGCCTATATCCCCGAGAGGGTAGGCAGAGGTACCTAGTACACCCACATTTCGCCATGATTTTTTTTAAGTCCCACGTAATAGTGGGCGAGCCTATTGCCGTTACCGGGCACCTCACCAGACTCCGTGCTGCTACTGAGGATTCGGAAAAACTCAGTAACACTTTTGCCCGGCCCGGGAATCGAACCTCCGACCAGCAGTCGCATACGATATCCACTGGACCACGGCAGCAGTAATAGTAAATCTGATTCAAAATTATCCGAAAACATAAATTTCGATGGCTTAAGCGCTTACATCTAGACTTGTGGTGATAGATTATTTTCAAATGATTCCCACAACAGCACTCAAGATCGCTTAAATACGCTATTCATATTCAAAGTCTCCGTAAAACAAGAAAAGTAGGTTTCTGAACGAGTCCAAAGGGATTGTTTGAAATCGCTCATGTTCGAAAAATCTTTGTCCGATTACAAAGACGCGAGTTATGAATAATACATCGGCAAATCCGCTAACAACTTTATCGATGACATTCATATTAAATTAATTTAATAAACTTTGAGCCTGTTGGATAACTTCGCAGATTTAGGCCGATTTGTCATTAAGAATTCAGTAGTCAAATGTAGTATACCAAAAGACAATATTAAGCGTTTAGGAGCTATTACTATTATTCAAGAGGCATAACTTGGGCCTGGAGTGTCGTAATGATATTATAACTAAGAAATAAAGTTGCTATCATGTCTACACATATTACTTGTAGTGTAGTTATATAGAAACGTTATGGGCTCATAAATCACGCGCGTCATTTGATTACCCGTTTCCGACTGACAAGTTGTAAAGTTTGCGTAACGGCACTGTTTTTCTTTTATTCCAAAACCAACACGGTATAATGGACTTTATTCTTTATTTTGACAGTTTAAAAGCCGCGTTGCGTTTTGTTTCTCTCTCATCTATTCACGTATTGACGTGCGCGCGTTCAGATGATGTCAGTGGCGACTATTACGGGCCTATTTACAGAATAAACGTTACTACGGCCAGCTAGAAGTGTTACTTCTTAGTTTTACAACGTCTCATTAACAGACATGGGTAACACATTAAAACATTTGGAAGACGATATAATTTATGGGACTGCTTTTATCATAACAAACAAGAATCACTTTAGACGATGTATAAGGACCTAGCAGCCACAACTGCTGTACCGAGCAGAAATCGAGCAAAATATTAAAATATTTAGCATAGTATTCACAAGCGCTCAAAAATGTACTGCCTTTTTTTTACACAGTCGTAACAAAAGGCTCGTTCGCACCAGATAAAGGTATGCCAACAATCGTGTGGTATTTTATTAGATCGGTGTTCACTTAAGCCCGAACAACATGGATTGCTTTCAACGTTGTTGTATACGAATTCAATTACCAAGAACAAGCTCGCGAGTAGCCAACCCTTAGGCTTTCTCCCCACAGGAGCGGAGAAGAGTGGAGCGAAAAAATTGACGGTAAGATTTCATTTAAACTCCGCTGCGTTAGGGGTCACGGATTTAAGAACTAGTGTTGAGAGAATCAAATTAAAATTGAAACGTGGAATGGGGAAGCCTAAGGAAGAAAGAGGAAGAAAGAGTATTGGGACAAAGCGAGAAAATTTTTCACTGAAGCGAAGAAAAGACGACCATGTTGTACAACAAAGTATGTAATAACATATACCTATCCAATATCGTTTTCGAAATGTCTCCAGGCAGTAACAGTTCACGTTTAACTTATGTGACAGGCTCGCTCAAATGACGTATAGCATATTCAGAGTCTAGCTCCGCTCAGTCCTCTCCGCCTCGCTCCGCTTCGTTAGATAAAGACCCTCATACTTAGAATAAGAACTATTTCTGCCGGGCAACCTGATTGATTGGTTGTGTTACGTGTAACATAAATTCATATTAATCCCGTTTTGTGACTGCCAGTGACAATAAAGTGCGCAAAAATACTTAATATAATCCCAGCTTTAGGTGAGTTGTGAATAAAGGTTTTATTGGCTGCCGAAACAGCGTTAACTGTGAAAAATATATCATAACGTTTGGGATCGAATATTTTGGTCTGAAATAAGATTTTGCAACTGTTTACAGAATGTGTTATATAGCTTATGAATTGTAAAAGGAATAATCGGTATAATGGCGATATACAGATTTGACATTTTGACTGTACCTACGTACGTATACGAGTAGCGTAGTGGTTTCAGCGACACCGTTCAGTACTGCGCAGAGTGTGTTGTGGGTTTGATCCACATCCGTGACAACACTTTCTTCATTCATGTTAGTAAGGGCTCCTAAGACGCACAATTTATTCCTAGCGCGAGAGGCGTCTTTTTAATTTATTTGTTTTATATAAAAGTAATCTAAAATAAACATTGGTTCTTTTTCGTAACATTAAAAACCTCTAACCTCGTATTTTTTTTATTTTACATAAATTAATAATGTCGTTGCATCCACAACAATGATATGATTGTACTTTAAAATCTTCTCCTAACGATCAGATTTATATAAAAACCTTTAGATAAGTGCCATACAAAGGTCGTACAGAGGTATCTCTCCAATTAAATGGAGTGCCAGCAACAACCGCCACTCGGATGACAAACTGTCGAGTTCACAACAGTTTTGTTTTAAAAACATCTGCGAATGTCGTTCTAAACTGCTGCATATTTAAATGGACAAATGACTCTTGCAAATAACTGTGTATTTTTTAATCACAGGGCAGGTTTGATTTTGAAACTCAATAGAACAATAAAAAAAAACAGCTATGTTAGGAAATGCTCACATGGCGTACAGATTTAATTTATATGTGTTATCTTTCATCCAATTTTCAGTGTATAATGTGGGTGTGATCGTCATAAAATATAAAAATCCGTGTAATTTTGTTCCGAGTACTCATTGTCACAATTTTGACGTCCGTAAAGACCTACTCTGTACAGTGATTCATCTTGTTTTATTAGCATTTCACACTGTGATCAGTGATCACGTACATAACTGAAAATTACAATTTCATGTTATATTTTACAATAGGTACTTTACTTACATTAAAGCACATGTTTAATGTTTTATGACACATTGGCTGCTATAGATTATCCCATGATTTTCCTATATATGATATATTGTTTTTTATAACGACAACTCCCGCATTAGGACTTAATTCTGTGTCGCGGGGGACTTTACAAACATTCAACTAACGAGGACAATGAACACCCAGACTCGAAACAACAATTTATGGATCACACAAACTATTGTCTCGTGTGGGAATCGAATCCACAACACTCGGCGCAGTGACAAGCGGCGAGGCGGCCGCTTAAACCACTACGCCAACCGTGCAGTCAAATATTAAATACATATTTTCTTAAACACGTCAGTGTAGTGAAGGATTTAAAATACAATGTGTCACTACCCCATTTCGATCCGTGGGTGTCCTAACAGGCAACTAGGGCAAATACAAGAAGCTATTGTTGAGGAGAGACTAGCATTGTCAATCAACCCGTCTAGCCAGAGTAGTAAAGTAGCCTAATCCTCATAGGTATTCACAATTTTATGACCAGCAGTGGTCTGCGCATTACTGTGTGATGATCACAGACTTTCTAAGAATCATGACATTTTGTTTTGTTTGTAGTTGTGCAAACGGATATTAATAAAATATGCGTTCTAGTTTTATAAAGTAATCGTTAATTAAAAATAATTATATTTATTTTTTCATTTCTGTAAGAATCCTTGTAAGTACCTATGTATAAAACACGTAAAGTGTCATGAATTTGAAAATCAAAATGCAATTTTGTACTTACATCTAAATCTAATACAGTGTTCAAAAGTATTAATTGTTGATAAAGCAAATTTTATGAATATTCAAGCTTTATAATAATGTTAGTATACGAGTATCATCATCAGCCCGCTATAGTATATTTCTGTTTATAGGCATATGCCTCTCCAGTGGCACGCCACTGAGCTCAATTATATACGAGTATCATCATCAGCCCGCTATAGTATATTTCTGTTTATAGGCATATGCCTCTCCAGTGGCACGCCACTGAGCCTAATATATATTATATGAGTATAATAATCGTGAATGGTGCACGTCAGTTAGCGAACTACATACATAATGTAGGAGACTAAAGCACATAATATCTTTGTTTTCCTCATGAGGATAAAAAACAAGAATAAAGTTTGTTTTCGTTCTCTCAGTGCAGAGATTGTTCAGAGTTGATTGTGTTAACTTGGTCGACATTTCTCTAGCTTATCGTAGTTACTATATAAAATTTCCAGCTACTTTTAATGGGACGAGATTTTAAACAAACAGATTCCTAAAACCTATTATTTTTAATAGCTGTGGTTCTGCTAGATAATTTTTGGAATATAGATATGATATGCGTGCAAAATGTTTTTGCAAGTCAAGAAATACGCGATTGATATATTTCATTGCCATGTTTAAATATTGGCTCGATTTTATTCATGAGATGGTTGAAACATATTATTTTATTTAAATGTTTTAAAAATTTAATATGAAATGTTACCTAGTAATGCTTATAAAATAAGCTAAATAATGTGTTTTGAATCTATTCAAATCATTGAGAATAATTTAAATCTGGCTATATGAATATGTATAAATATAGTAATGTACCTACATTACTATATTTATACCTATGTAGTTCTATAAAGATGTTTAAACTAATAATATTTCTTGTGGCAGACTTCAGCTAGGACCTCTTTGAGACAGATTTGTGCTGCAATTATAAAGACAAGACCCGTACTGTCGTCAAACTTTTGACAAACGTCAAACTACGGGTACCTACAAAGAATGTCTAGACCAGCGGTAAACCATTAAAGCAATGACCCTCCACACAAATGTAATCAAATTTTATTATGGTATTGTTATTATTTTTCTGGACAATAAGTATTAGCGATATAAATAATAAGCTGTTGCCTGCACTTTCATAGTCATAGCAAAATAATCAAATATGCAAATATTACATTTAAAGAATCATGCCTTAGTGGGTGCCCACTACAGAGCCACTGCCCAGGCCATAAAATGAACCCACGGACCAAATTTAATGTTTCTTGCTTCAGTTGTTTTAAGAGTCTGCAATGAAAAGTGATTTTACATATTTTAATCATAATTTGAGAAAAGTCTTACACAAAATAAAACAAAGCTTTTGCATGCCCTTAAAACTCGAATATACCGTCATACTAAGACTACAGAACTAAAGGCAGACAGAGCGCGCGGAACACTTGCGTGAGGCCACTAAAGCAAATACAAAATTGAAAAGCGAATACAAACTCGGCTCAGTGCGCTGCGAAGCATCGCACAGTTCACACGCCACGATCAATCAAGCTTTTAAATTCATAAAATGCCGTCTTGCGTTTTTAAACATTGTAAAAGTTGTTTCCAAAAGCAAAAACGGGAAGATGGTAATATATTTTTACAGATAACTATGGATTATTTGACTGTTTTATAATATTATTTCGATATAATTCGTATTTCTGCAGAAAATATGTAAGTGTTGCCAGTTTACGTCGACGCCGTTCTCCCTGAATTAGGGAAAATGCACTTGTCAATTGATTATGTAATAATGATGGTCATGTTAATGAAAAATACATTAACGTAATGTAAAATTATATTGTAGATTATCTTTCTTCTTATAAAATATAGTAATAGAATTTCCATTAGTATATACATTGTTTTGAGTTCGATCCCCAAACGATCCAAATATTCGTGTACACATGGCTCCTCGTCAAGCTTTGTACACTTTGACCTTTGTACCGTTCTTATGGCGTAGGGAATAAGTATCAAAATCGTACTGCAACTGTTTAGCTTGACTTGGCGCCGTGTGTACATTAAGTACAGAAACAGAAATCATTGATTGCAGCCATTATTAATTTTTAATTGCAATTTTTTTTTGTTTTGATTTATGAATCATAATATTCATAATTTATTGTGTGCATGACAAAATGTTTATAGCTAATTAATATTTAGGACGCAAGCCTATTGCAATTAACCAAACATTTCCAGATACTATACTGAGAATATATATATATCTAAACAAAAAATAAACAACATATTCGCCGATCTAAGATCTGAACCCCATGATTGGTATTCGTAAATATATGTAGTTGGTATTATATAAGTATTTCTTCTGGATCGAGGGTATTAATCACAAAACATAATCTATTTATTTCTCAATTTACGAATAAAATTAGTTAAAACTTTACTCAGTACCTACATTTAAGAAATGTATTTATAAAAGCATACATTAATGGTTTCTTTTATTTGAATCATTTTCATAACAGCATTACATATTAAAAGCATTAATTAAATCCATGGTAAATTCTTCAAAACCGCAAACGAATATAAAATATGTAATATTTTTATATCCGTTTGCAAAAACTATATACAAGGTAGTGGGAGATTATTCATAATCTGGCAACTTTACACACACATAGGCGCGCGTGTCCGTACAGTGCCAGTCGCCAAATGTCACGCACACATAGCCGTCAACGTGCCTCACTTAGTCGGACGAATACGCTCCATCTGGTCGTAAATCTGTGCCGTCATAGTATAAAAGCAAATCCAATTCCCTACCACTAAAGCCTCTTCAGCTAACTAGTTAATCCCACTACATCTGTGGTCTCAGAGGTATGTTGATGGTCAGACATGAATAAACGGACCCTTGGGTACACAGACAGTTTCAAACGCATATGTTTCAACACGTGTTTCTGCAGTACACGAGGCGTCTGCAGTCTGATTCGATTGAACGTCACACACCAAAGTTTAAATAGAAAACCTTTATTTTGATCTCGTATTGTGTTTTTATGTGGCAATGTTGATGATTATTTAAATATATAATACTATAAGACTACACTCTATAGCATATTTGTTACTATGATAAAGGGTTTTGTAACATATTTCATGTTGCCTTAAAGAAATATTCCTAATGTGAAGGTGGCGACAGTGATATTTAAAGATTGGGCGAGATGACAAAAACCACATTTCTCTTTTATTTGTAGGTTTTGTAAAAGTATCCCCCCCGTGGGATCTCCACCTTGACGTGGTGGCGGGGGCTCAGTAACCGCGGCTTTGAACCCCGCGGTGAAGCTAAGAGGGATCCCTGGAGTGGACGCTCCGCGTAGGCTTGGCAGTGGTCTGTCTGTGTCTGTCCCTCGCAGTCGGGCGCGGTCGCGGGAGGAGAGGCGTGTCGGTGATGTGTTGCCGCGCACCCTATCTCCCGCGACCAAATGGGGGCGCTCCATTCGATGCGCCGCGGTGGGGCTGCAGAGGAAGAGGAGATGCGGTGTTGCGTTGCCGTCCTCCGTATCCTCTGCGACCGCTGGGTGTTTTGGCGGCGGAGCCCAACACCTTAATCCGCCGCTAATGGGGTGTTGTTCGGGGCCCGCCTGACCATCTGGTGGGCCAATACCCGTCGGGGAGGGGGGGGGGGGGACGAATGCTTATGCGGTACCCTACCCTCCGACACACGGGTACATGAGAAAGTCGAGGTGGTTTTTAGTGGTTACACCACATACTCCGGTTCTCATTTCCTCAAGAGTCGGAGATCCGAAGGGATTTTCCACCTCGTAAAAAAAAAGCTTTTGTGAAAGTATGCAGTAGATAAGTTAAGTGTTTCCGGTAAATATTTAAACATTTGTGTGTATAAAACATCTGCGTCCAAAATGAAAATATTCTCATTATAATCTGAACATTATTATAAATGTTCTGTATGTATTGCCTAAAAGTTAACCTGCCTTATTATACTATAATTTATACTCTACCAAACAACCCATAAATGAATGACAAACACGCAGATTTATGACTTATTTATTACCATTACAAATAATGATCTTGAAACGTCAGCTATTTCGGTAATAGCGTACCGCGAAAGGAAATACGGTCCCCCTGACCGCAAATCCCGTAAGCTATTATAACGCGACTCGTAAACATGATCTGAATTTATAATAATATCTTACAGCGGCCACGACGTTCACGATTACTTTACAATTCAAAGCGTTCCTTCCAACAATAGTATACAGATTCAAAGAGTAGAACGTTATCCAGAGAGTGTAGGCGTCGCGTCGCATCGTCCGACTGTGACCCGCCATGCCCCGAGTCGTGCCACAAGCTCCATTAAAATGTGCTGACAACGTACAAAACCTTCCACGGGACTAACTGGGGATAAGCACGCTTTGAATATATTTACATATATGCAAAATGACCGAACCGAATGAGAAATCTATTAAAAGTTTAATTGCTTTCATATTTTCACACCAGTATTAGTTTAACGTTTTCACACGATGTTTTCAAGCTTTTTATCATACCGTAGTGTACTGTTAGCACGCAATAAAATTTACCCATTTGGATAAATTTCGGGTATAATTCTGCAATCTTTGCGTCCATTTCAACAAAAGAACGCAATAATAATCACTTACAAGGGAAATCACTATGGGTCGGAAATATTTTAGGAAGGCTACTTGAATGTTAAGCGGGTGGAAATGGACGTATGTATTCTATATTTCTGTACTATATTTAATATAAGTAATATGTTATCTTAGGGCTCTTGTTGATATATTAAGGTTCACAGCCACCGAGGAAAGGATGATAGAAGAACAATAAGGTGAAAATATTGATGAAACCATTGATTACAAAATGTGTTCAACTTGTATGAACCGTCTCAGTTAACTAGAGGACAAAAGCGTTCGCCTATAACGGGGCAGAGTACTCAACCTTTCACCTAGTAATCATGTATAAATGATATGCATGTCGGGAACTCGGGATTGATTACTCGCAAGTACCTTTCAGCAGGTTTTCGCGACACATGAAGTCTTGTTTTATTCATAAAGCTGTGCCGCACAGCTGACGAGATCAAACGGCTCCGTTGACAGCACTTTACTCTGCGTACTTCAGTGCTTACGACTCAGCCTACATCTCGCCTTCACACATACTTTCTTATACATTTACAGCAACGCTCCTAAACAATGTTTTCGGATTCATTGACACATAATTTACTTTACGCGTTGTTTCTTCGTATCTTACTTTGTTCAAGTATACGAAGCATGGAGGAAAACATAACTTTAATGACGGCGCGATATCATTTCCAAAAGTTTTGTTTGCTTATATATGAATGTAAATATCGGTATGTGTATGTGTGAGCTGTGGAAGTTGTTGGGGTGGAAATATGCATGGTAACGATCAGTTTTTCCGTGATGGATATATGTAGTTTAACTGGTTTATTTGTGCATCAAGCGTGGCGTCGACTTGTCGGGGATAGTAATGGAGTACGCGAGTCGACTGGGACGCTACTAATGACAGAAGAATGGCAACGGACGATGGCGCCAGACTCACAGCGATTACTCCCTTACTCCCCACCGCGTACTAGAAAATGTTCTCTGTAGTATGGGATGACGTACTCACATACTCAACTCAACGTCGATAACACCCTCTAAGCGATTATAGAGTTTGACTATCTGATGAGCTTTCTATGAAAGTCTATTACCTAGTTTAGTCTAGTTTGTAACAATATTGTTATAAGCCTATTTTGGACTACATCTACAAAGTGGCTATATTTCTTAGAATCGCTGTTCAACTCTGATCCTAAATCAATCTATTTTCTATATGTATGGTAAAATTGATAACTAGCTGTTATGCTATTACCAATCGTTATTATTTCTTAAATTTTATATTCACATCTATTTTGCGATTATATCAAAGTAAACATATAGAATAATGAAAATAGTTTTGCCAAAGAGTAAGCACAGCCACTAAATATTCCGCAACTTTTATATGCGGGATCTGAAACGAAAAGACAAGTAGGGAAAGAGAAAATACACGCAAAGCTGGTAACAATTTTCTACATTTTTATGATGTAAGTCTGGATTTACGTATTATCAATTAACAGGTAATTAGGTTATGTGGAGGTAAGAAATATAATAGACTATTATTTTCTGGAGAAAACTCATGATTTAATATTCATAATAAACTCAGATACAGAGCGAACGAGACAGCTTTGCTATAAATCCTGTGGTGAATAATAACTGTAATTATGATAACAGAGTGGGTACTACTGTATTATTTATTTAAGTTAAAGAAATCAACGCATTATGTGCAATTTTTAATAAAGTACACAATGGTTATGAAATAAATTTTCATAGACCATTATGATGGAAGGTATTGTCGAAAAATATTAATCAGCCATGCTCGTTTTTATTCGATTGTTATTGGTACTGCTTGTACTACCTAATCCTACTACCTATATTAAAAGCGATATAATGCAAATTGTGATACGTTGGTACTATCGTTTTATTTTACTCTTCTCAGTATGATGAGGAGGGATGTGCCATGCTTGCCAATTTCAGGTTCGCATACTTCAAATGTCTTTCGAGAACTCTCAGTTATATAGAAGAAGGAAAACATCTTGGGGAAACCCTCTAGGATGTTTTCCTTCTCCGTTCGGCAAGCGATACGTAACAATTTGATACGTAAATAAGATCGAAAATTCAACGGTTTTTTTAATTCGAATGTTTTAAGACTTTACAGTGTCCTAGAGAACACCAGACAAAGAATTTGGGCAATACACATCTAATAGCTGCGCTTCTAGGAATAATTTAGTTGCGTTTTAAAATATGTAGTTGCATTTCAACGAATACCTCAGTGTGACCCATTGTAAATCGATGTCTTCGTTACAATATTTACATTGGCATTGGACCGAATATACTAGATACAGTAGCTTCATGATTGCTTTTTTCATACTCCCAGTAATAAAAAACGGGCACGCAGAGTTATTCGGCAATCTTTTACATATAACATTGGATGAAAAAGCGAAGCTGCTATCTACAAAGGCAATTCTACTTTTCAGAATTATTTTGCAAATGTACGTTACTACACGAAACCGTGATTTTCTTTTTTTGTAGTTATCCGACCATCGAGATACCAAATCCGGATTAAGGTACGGCGTGTATAACATTTGCATTGGAATGTTCGATTATAATGCAAGTCAGCGAATATCGATGTTATCGAATTATTCGATATATTTTCGATGACAATGTCATAGTACGTTGGTAGGTACTAATGTGTAATTATGCGAGAACAAAACAATGTTACGTTCGGCATATTATTTATATAAAAATAATACCTTCTAATATAAAAATATAAAAGTTATATTTTTAAAGAGAAAAAAGAAATAAAGTTGTTTAAATAAATTTTATAATTCTACTATTGATCTAATAATAAGATTTATTGATTATGCGTACCTACACATATTTGAGCATTAATATTTGAGTAAATTAATGAACCACTGTAACGTGTCACTCTAACGCGAACCAAACTTCGAGCACCAAGCTTCACATTTTTGACTAATTAAATAACGACTTGACAAAGAAATAGCAAAACAAGGCACGATTTATCGGACTTTTTAACCACTATAGAAAGAAAATGTGGATAAAATGCGCAAGGAACAAAAATCTTAAAACTATTCTGAAAATAAGAAAGAACAAACTCTGCAAGCAATTTTACCTAGGCCTTAATTAGCGGCTTAATAATTTTGATCACCAATCACGTCAATTAATAATAAAGGGATTCTTAAATTCTTTAAAAACCTTTCAATATTCATGATTGATTTGGAAAGTTATCGGCGAAAATGACGAGGCACATCTTCACGCTATCAATATTTATTCTTGAAAGGTCGTTGGGTACCTTAGTATGGAAACCATACCCATGACGGACACAAACGAAATAAAGCAGAGTGTATTCATCTATGGCTCTCATTTACTATGGCATTAGTCGCATTAATGTGACCTACGGGAATCTCAAAAAATTCAAGTGTTATCTATGTATATATTCTTTATCTCTGAAACTACTGATCCTATTTGAACAATTATTTTTGTGTGTGATAGCTACATTCATGAGAAAGGTTATAGGCTATTTTATCCCGATATTCCCGCGGGATCATTGAATGAGGCCGACGAAGTCGCGGGCGTCCGCTAATTAACTGATATAGGTAAGAAAAATAAAATGCTAATTCATTAAAATATTTTTTATTCAATTTGATTCAAAGCAATCATAAGATCACTTAAAAAGGCAGCGGGTGCGTCTGTTGCTTTCTGGTGTATTGCCCAAGACAGATAATAAACAATGCTAGCGATATGGGCGCAGCTATTTAATGTGCGAAAAAAATCCTGATCAATGTGCGAAAGAGACATCGTGTAACATATCTCTAAACATTAGCTAATCCATGCACCATGCTGTACGGTTTCCATATTCTTATTATGCCTTTAGATACACTTATAGACATACAGACAACGCAAAGGAGAATGACCATCTATGTATGGAATTTCGTCTCAAGTTGTTGCACAATAATTCTTTATTTATTATAGACTACACTTTATATATTATCAAATAAAATTGTTCATTTTCCTTCAAATACCCGGGTTTTTAAGTAATTTAATAAAAATGTAGATAACCTAAAATTATGTTTTAAACCTACTCGCAACTTAAAACCAAATATTATCATGAACTCACTAAACACATCGGCTTCTCTGCATTACGACCGGTATTGGTTGATCAAGATCAAGCATCAACATGATTACAGGTAGACTCGAAAAGTTCATAAACACAACACATGAAACGCCCTGTCGTAAGTTATATTAAACACACGCTAAGTTATTGAAAATAAACACTCAAACGGAGTTTCGTAAGTATTACTATTTAAATGGAGAGATTATCGCAATGAATATTCTCAATCAACACATAAGCAGTAATGGCCAATGCCGGTCCCAACTCCTAGACGCCGGTTGTCATCTGGCTTAACAGTCTGCGTGAAACCTAACACAAAAATAATAATCATTATTATTATAGCAAAGCTATAAAATATTAATTAAATATACATATTTTAAAACGTAATTATGTTACAGACTATTTATTTATTTATGAATTTCATATCATTCTTGTGATGTTTTTTTCTAAAGGCTCATACTTACATAGTTGGTACAAATGAAGAGAACGGAACGTCAATACAGAAGACTTTATACGGAAATAATGCGTAGCTATTTTTATTTACTGTTTATTTTTAAATCATAATTCCGGATACGAAAATAAAATTCCTGACGTCAAAAGTTTGTAAAAAATAAGAAAATAATTTATATATTATTTTGGTTATGCAACATGAAATATTGCTAGACCACTTTTGGTCATTCTCCTTTACGGTTCTTATTATTTTCCGGTGACATATATAACTATATCAAGTCTCTACCTGCTAGCGTTCATGAGATAAAGCCCGCTGATAGACGGAAAGACTTTTGGGTAGCGGAGGCTTAATAATATAGGTATCGTTGTTACCTTTTCGGGTACGGAACCTTAAAAAAAACGATTTCGTTATTAAAACCAGAATTCGAGACGTTTCGACCTTATTTGTGCATTCAGTGATAAGAATGTTCACTTTAAGGCAAAGTTATTGACCCGAAAACACAAGGAAAAATAATAAGTATTTCATATTGTATCCGAGGGGCACACAGACAGTAAAAGATAAAAATATTCTGTTTCTTTTTTAGCTAGTTCACTCAAAGCACAGTTTCATTGTAATCCATTATTCTTTTACCACAATTAATATAGCTTGTTCTAGGAGAACTGTAGGTATCTGTGTAAGTTGAAAAGCTGACGAAGGAAGGCGATTTCAAATATTTATTCAGAATTTATGACAGTTCAGCTTGAGCAACGTATTTATTTCTAAATAAAACCTATGCAAGGCCTATTTTAATAGTGTTTAGTAGTAACTTAGTATTCTTTCGTGTTCGTATCTTCCGACGAATTTGATGGTAAATCAAACATTAATAGTGTTCATAATTTCATGTACTCGCGACATTGAAATTATTCCTAGTGCGCGAATTTTATAGATCTTAAAACTAAATTAAAATGAAGGTAGTATCCATAATCTGCATACATGGACAATATAATGATAATCGAATGGATTTTTTGAAATAGGTAATACGACGGAGAATATCCTAAAATGAAAATCAAATAGGTACATTATACGAAGCGGACAACAAAAACTGAAAAGTTTTTATCGTGTCCTAGTTGCATACAGCCACTACTGTGTGAAACCACGATCTGGGTAATTAATTAAGTGTCCAAATCAACATGCGATTATTCATTGCGGCGAGCGTCCAAACTCCGGCCCTGGCAAAGCATGTAGTTTGCATATTCCGAATTTAGCGATCCAAGAATGTATTGTAATACCTATAATATTCGATTGCAGTGCCGTATATCGGTAATCTTTGATGTTATATGGATATGCTCATTTTACCGTGTGATTCTATAATGTTCTACGTATATATCGTACGTATTATATGTGTGTACGGTATATTTTGAGTATCTGTACTACTTCTTGATTTGTGTTATATTATTGATCATATTGAGTCTAATTTTTTAACGATTCCGTAGAAAGATGTTGCTAAAGACTTCATAAATATTGCAAACTGAGACACAAATGAAACCCAAATTTCAAGTAGTGATCTGTATAGTGCACCTGTTTTCTTCGGGACTCAGACTAGAGCCACTCCTTACATTGACAATGAACATTAACAGAACAGTGGTTACCTATCTTGTCAAAGATCACGTACTATAAATAGATACCTACATAAACTTGGTACTATGGCAACTCAACATTATCCTATTACTTTATGAGCTAATCAATTTCGTGTTAATTACTTTCTCGCGAATCAATCATGAAAAACTAAGACACTTTCTGAGTCTGATTGATCGCGTGTTGTATATAACAAGCCAATAACTTACACATCACATACTACATAGAGTTATTAAAGAAAAGTTATAAAAGGAACATGATACGCTTAAACACCCATAGAACCTACATAAATAATACTACATACATTGAATTTATATAGGTTAAGTCTATTTTTAAATCGAATCTTTATTTACCAAATTACTCGGCATTATTGTGTCAGCGTCGTGTTCTCCGCAAATCTCTGAAAGGCAGTGAAGGATAACCTCGTCCTTTATCTGCCGACCTCAAAAATGAAAGAGCCATACTTAGTTATAAGCCGTCATACTTAATCTCATTCTTCGTAAAAAGCTGCTAAGCCAAGGTACCGTCGAGTGTGAGTGACGTTATCAGTAAGAACGGTAACCGCGGCCGCGACGCGACGTGCCCCGAATAATTTATCTACCTTGCAACGCCTGCCCACACAGGTTTTAATTACCCAAATTTGCCCACTTTTTCATTTTGCCAATCGCATTTTGCGAGTTAATGTGGAATATCCTCAAGGAGTCGGATTTCCAATCTTCGGTCGAGTTTTACCGATGGATTATCATAAGCGTCTAAAAATTCCACACAAATTCTTTGTGCTTCTTGTATAACTTTTATAAGTTAGTATTATTTTGAATTGAAGATAAACAGTAAAGCTAAATCGTATGTCAAATACATGTAACTGGATAACTAGTTGTGTAAATGTTGGTTATAAAATATATTTTCCTTTTTGAATATCAATCAATAACGACACGCGTATAATCTGAAGAAATCGCTTTTCGTAGTATGATCAAATACCTAAATTGGGTTTATCTATTTGGTATTATGATTATAGTCTGGCCTTACGTAAATAAGTCCCTACTATCTGTTTGTCAGCTGACGTATTGTATGTTTGTCGCGGGGATAGCAGTGCTTAATTATGAATGGTGGTGTGGCTGGCGTCTGCTCGAGACACCGACATGCCCTCTTGTCTGAGCCCTCTGTTTATTATAACTCTACACAAGAACACCATTATTAACAACTAGAGCAGAACAGACGAGCTCGAAACGCGAATTCATTAAAAAATATAATAGTCATCGGCAATTAGCGAGATTGAGGACACTTCTGTTGTTTCACGGTAAATCAATAGTATCGATGATGAAACAAGAATTTTGCGTAAAGTATTTTAAAAGATCTTCGTATTGCGCGTGAATTTGAAAACCTTCGATCTTTTTATATTAAATTTGTTTTTATAAGTAACGATATTAAAGCAATCATCGCGTATTATATGGATATCCGCGATCATCTGCTTGCGTATTGCTTTTTTATGGACAGCTTACATTTTATAGAAGTGGGCCCCACTTTTCTGTGAGCAGCGTGACCTTTATGCAGTATGACACTTATGCATAACGAAGTACCACTTTGAATATTACTAAGTAACCATATTCGGCCTAGTTTTAGCCCGCCAATCATATGTTACAAAGGAACAAGAGATTTGTAAGAAGAGCTCATATAATATTCCCTGTGGCGGTCAAGTCGATTGTCGACCTTAATTTTTCCTTCAGTTTCGCAACGTTATTAATGGATTACGCGAAAGCAATGAATACTCTTAAATATCTTTCTCATGGAATAGTTGCTTTTTATATTTGTCGTTTTTACAGTTCACTATTATTATATAGATGTAAAACAATATAGAGCTATGGTACAATGTTCTAGTTTAGAATGAAAAAGATAATATAAAATAATGAAAAAATAACTTTTTAAATACGTAGCTTACCTAAAGATAAAAAAGATCGATGTTTGCATGAACAAGTATGTAAAATATCCGTCACATAAAGTTATTATAATGTATTTTAAGATTGATGGCAGTTATTTCGCCTTAGTTGGTGGCCAATTGAATTCTACGTTTTGATAAAAAAGGGTATAGTTTTCTTCAATCTAAAACTTAACAATAAGCGCTAATCCAAACAAATATTGATTAGGTATACCAAGTGGAAGTGCTGACAATATAGTATGTCTTTAATTTATCGATATCTCCACTAATTGGGTTGTGAGGGTCGCAGAATAACTTACTATGTACTATAATAGTATATCACGTTTAATTGGGGAATGAAGAAAATATCAACTCACGCATCGCTAGCATCAATGTCTTAATATTTATCGCCCCTATCAGACAAATCTGCGCAAATAACATCTTTAGAATAATGACTTAATTATATTGCCAAACTGTGCCGATTAAATCGCATTCACGTTTCTTGAAAGTAATTTTCTCTAACGAAAAGTCATTAATAGATTCATGATTAGATAGATAGCGAAGTGGTCTTTATAAAGCCACGTAACGGTTAAGTATATTAAGAATAGTCAGTTGATGTCTATAAATGTCCCACAGCTGACCACGACTCTCTTCTCGCTATACGTATACCCTAGAGGGGTTAGGGCGTAGTTCACCACACTAAACACCACCAAATGAGGGTCAGCAGACATTATGTGTCTTTCGAGAACATTATGGAGAACCTTCACATATCCAGGTTTCTTCACGATGTTTGGATACGTGCTTATAGTAATAAGATAATAAAGAGAGGTGTTAGTAGTAAGTAACACCTCTCTTTTTGTGTTGGTAACAACTAATAATACAGTGAATAACATCCCCGACGATCTCATAGAATGTAAGTAGTTGATCCACAAGACGATTTCCTTTCCTAAACAAATCGAATCACTTTGTCCTATTGACATCTAATATATCTTAGTCATGCTCTTGACTGGCTTTCGGTCTTCTTCTTAAATGCACTTACGTATTGGTTCGCGAAATAAAATGCCGTATAACGGTGGCATGAGTCATGACCACTAAAGATAAATTTTCAATTACAGATGACGCATATCTGAAATAAATTGCATTGCCAATATTATTTGAAATTCCGAATTGTTCCGTAGCCAATGTAGATAAAGCTGTTCTTTTAAATATGTTTAGGTAAGCTTCGTCTTTTAAATGAATTAATTGAGAGGAAAGTAGTACCTATCTCATTTGGTTTGAAAAATATTCATATTTTAGTTGAGTCAATCGTGTATTTTTAGTAATCGTGCAAAAGTGGTTATATTGTTTAAAGCTACATAATATAAACACACTGAAAAAAATAATTTATATTTGTAAATAGTTCTTAAAATCAACGTTTATTTTGTTATCAAAGTAATACTACGTTCCTGTAAATCCCTATGTACTCGTATCAATTAATAAAATTACTAAAAGCCAGAGAATCGTGCGAGTCTTTTAGCGTCTAAGATTACGCGACCGTATGTTTTTATATTAAGTTATTTTTGTATTGAAAACTTAATTCTAAAATAGTAAAATACCAAGAAAATATTCATAGCCTTTATGCAGTATACCTCAAATTTAATTTTACATTCCTAAGAATTGGTGACCTCGTATTGAATGAAATATGAAAGTTTATTCACTTGTAGTATGTGCAAACAAGTTTGTATAATATTATTAGCCAAATGTAAAATTATTAGTAGCAAAACTTTTGTTGGCTATCGTACCACGTTATAAGGACGCTGTTGAAATTCCCTGATGGAACCGTACACCGTGAATGGAGCATGATTACACGACGAAGCTAACAAACCGAAGTTTTTAAAATATACAGCATAATATCTTGGGTCTATCCACGACATTATGCTATACACAGGTTACGGCATAGTAGGTAATTTTTTACTGCGATTTGATAAAATATCTTCTTGGGTTTACGCGAATGTTACACATTGAAATTAAACTACACTATAGGTACATTTTATTGGTTTGACTGAGATTACATTAAAAGGGAATGATCTAGAAACTTCATTTTTTGCTACAGCCTATCCGTAAACTGTAGTTTAATTTCAATGCGATTTGATATGTTATTATAGAATGTGGCTCACGAATTTAATATTTAACTAGATAATTTAGTCAGGCATATTACTGCAATACAATTAATTTAAGGATTTAATAGGTTACAGACGTGATACATAAACCTATATCGTGTTTATTGTAAATTTTATTGTAATAGACTTGTATGGTCCATGGTGTTTAAATCGTGTAATTGTTAGAGCTGGACATCCTTCTTGGATGCATCTGGAGAAACGCTAGAACAACTACAATCAGGGAGCTATTCAAATCCACTCAATTTCTTTAATGTTGGTCCAGCCGTTTTAAAGTGATCTCAGAAATTATGTGCATTCGGAATTAAACTTAGATAGACAGACAAACAGTCAAAATACTTTTAGAGCGTAAACATGATTGTAAAGTTTATTGGAAGCATACGCTACATTTACATGAGACGGATACTGTAATCTTATCATATTTTCTGCATCCAAAGCATCGCATATAAACGGAGCTCGTTCTGCTACAAGATAAATTATTATGCTGAAAGATTGGCGACCAGAAACTCATAATTGAGTTCTACATGGTGACATAGTGGTAGGTTTTTTTATTGTTCTGGAAGCTGTTTTATTAATGCGTCATATTTGTTTATTTTATGTGCCGTTTGGTGTGTCAGAAAAGTTAAGTTTAAAGTTAACAATAAATAGTAGAGGCTTCCCTCTACTATGGCTACTTATGGAATAGGTCCCTAATAAATAACATTATTATTATAAATGACAAAGTTTCGAAATAAATGTGGCGCTTTGACTTAGAACTATAACCGTTTCCTTTCTCTCTTAAATCGTTTTGAAATTACTACTCAGTCTTTGACTTTGACTGGTGGCAGCTACATATCTACATATAAGTGCATTTAAATAGGTATAATTGAAGTGTATATCGGTGCTTTTTCAAATATCTGTTTTTTCAAGTGCATAAAGTTGGTAACACGACACCAAGTCATAAACAACCTTTTTGTAACATTTTTGTCCGTACTCCGTCTGGCTTTTTTTCTATTTCTCGGAGGTATTTGGAATGGCCAAAAACCGATTTCAATTGAATTTTGATGCGGGTGAAACCGCGAAACCGGCTAGTAAGTAATATAATGAAGCAGTTTTAGGTATGGGTTGTGAGACTGCAGTATATCACCTAACCAAATCAATCAAAATAAATACGCATCTCATCATCATCAAACTTTATAGTACAGCACAAAAACCTGTTTGTTGGATAAAGGTGTGTGAATATGGTTTTCTTTTAGAAATGCGAACTTTTGAGAGAAAGTGTTTTTCCACGAAGTATGAGTAGATATATTTTTTATTAGATAGAATTTCTAACACGTAAAACTGTTAATTGATTAAGTAGAAATTAATAAGTATGGCTTGGCTTCCTCCTAAAATCAAATAATGACGAGAAAATAAAGATTTGGTAAACATCAGTATAACCTATGAATATTAAACAACACGAATAATACTGAAGTAGTAAAGCCATTTTCAAAGCTAATCTAAAATTCTGTCAAATCCGGATAGACTAGAACCTAAGCAAACCTCGGGCTCCAAGGCGAAACTTTTGGATGCAACTGGGATAACGGTAAGACGATGGTGAGTAAATACATTTTCATAATAAATATTTATTGGAAACATCGATATAAAGGCACCAATGACAGCAGCACCTATTTTCCAACTCAACTGATGCATTTTTACGATTATTGTATGCATTACATAATAAAACCTCCACGTTTCAAGCGATTATCCACAATCACACTATATTCTGATCTACCGTCATAACTGTCATCGTAATTTTAATTCTTATTCGGATTTAACGTCCTCATAAAACAGTAAATTACTTCGAACTCACAATTTTCATAAAGAACATTTCTCCTGATCTTTTATTTTATGATTTTTTTACGCTTATTAAATTGTAAGTGTATAAACATTTGTTTTACTTGATGGGATAATCGTTCTTTAACAGAAAAATGTTGATTTTATAGTCAAGCTACTGCCATGGAAAAATACGAATGTTTTTTTAGGGTGGATGGATGTTTACTACTCTTTCACGCAAAAACTGCTGAATGGGTTGTTAGAAAACGTTGCAGTAGCTTACAAATCAAAATTGCACATTGGCTACCCATTGTCGCGATAACCGACACACAAGTGGGTGGAAGCTACTAAGTAAGAAACATGTAAGATAGTACAAATTTCCTTTATCAATTTTCATGTATGCTAATCAAACAACGCACTTGTCTAGGATTTGTCTTTGACAATTGGTGGCAGACATTATTAATCCAATGTAACATATCTGCGTCTCATTTAGTTGCTCGCTTCATAATAATATGTTTGATATGTATCTGAGAGTTGAGCGCGCAATGGATAGGTAGTAATTACACAGAATTCTACAACCGAAGTTGTGTCGTCGCCATTTCAATGACTGCGCGTATGAAAACTTAACGCGACGAGACGAGACATAACCTTGGTGTATCGACTGTAGTAACATTCAAAACAGTAGGTCTTCCGACTAAAGTATTGGTAGCACAGGCTGTTCTCGCGACTCCACGTCCTGGCACATCCTGGACCTTCAGTCTCCTCGAACGGCAATCAATTCCGTAAATAAATCTTTAATTACCGTAATATGGCGTACGTATTAGGAAAATAATAAATAAAACGTATACATTAATGCAAATATCTCGAACGAAATTATTTTACACGAGGAGTAGACTGCCTCCTTGGTCCAGTGGATGGCGTATGCGACTACTGATCGGAGGTCCCGGGTTCGATTCCCGGGTCGGGCAAAAGTGTTACTGGGTTTTCCCGAATACTCAGTAGCAGCCCGGAGTCTGGTGATGTGCCCGGTAACGGCAATAGGCTCGCCCCCTATTACGTGGGACCTAAGCACTCAACGTAAGTGAGAGAGATAAAAGTGGGTGGAAGTAATCTGTTGATTACTTCATCATTTTCTTTACCTTTTTTCGTGTGTGTGTGCGTTTATAGACAGCTCGAAAGCCTACAACATGGTTTTGTCATTCTTAACCTGTTACAGTAAAACCGAGCCGAGAGATTAACGTGCTTTCCGAAGCATAGTAGCGTTCTGATGTAAGTGCCATAACAAATGGTGACCCATCTAGGTATTGAGCTCTGCAAGTGTTGCTTTATTTCGCCGTTAACAAGTCACTTTATAACCGCTACACGATTATATAAAATTTCAAATATTTCTGTGCATTTCTCCAAGTAGGCATATAAATTCACGTATCTCCGAAGAGAACAATAGCATTGTTTTATTACAAATAGTCGTATTCCTTACATTATGAGTTTCTCCTGAATAGAAGGCGATCCGATTAACTCCAAACAGACTATGCAAAGTTCATTCGTTAGAAAGGTTCTTTGTTGTACCCGAAACATATTTATTACTCATTTTCACGGATCGATGCGGCTATTCAACTGGTAGTTAATCGGCCGCATATTTTTGCCTAATAGACAATTGCCCTTACACACTCTTAGGTACATAGCCCAGTTTTCACGTATTTGCAGTTTAATATTGATTTTATTGTACACTATCGTTTTAAAATTGAAGGCAAATGCAGCAGTTGTTTTGCAGATTGCACGTAAGCGGTCTCCTCCCCGTATAGAACTATCGCGAGTGTTGTGGGTTCGATCCACACGAGACAGCACACTGTGTGAAACACAAATTGATTTTTCGAGTCTGAATGGACTTTGTGTCGTTTGCTTAAATATTATAATGTAAAAATAAATTACATACCACAAAACGCTGTTATCAATCAATATACAAATATATATTGTATAATTCTTGTGTTACTGACAGAGACACAGCCAAAACTATTGGGCGCAAGCAGCTGAAATTTGGCATGGCATTTCTTGGGCGCCGTAAGAAGTGATCGTGCAATCCCGTGGAGATTTCCCAAAATTCTCTCGGGATCGTGCAGAAACTATTAAATACTTCTATAAAATGTGCCGCAACTAACTTGTACTTAAAACAATGAAGCGAAATGTTGCCCAATGGTAAACACCTACAGTATCCAATGAACTTGATGTAAGCTGAGCTCTTTATGACAAGGAGATCCTATCCACAATGTAATTACTTTGGCGTTCAAGGATCGCAAAGTATAAGCAATGGCTTGTTTTGTGAATATTTTGCTTACCTATTTATTACGTTTATTTTTAATGTTTACTGCTAGATATTAAAAAATAAATGCAACTACGTTCATAAAATAAGAGATGCAAGATGAGTATAAAAGTAGCAATTAAAGTTATATTATTTTTTAAGCATTTGCATGAGAGATCTCTGTTGAGTTTATAGACATTCAGTAACCAACCAACACCAGATTCGTGACAACATAATAATTTTTGGTGCCCACAAAGTTACTCTTTTGGGGATAGGGTGCGTGGGAATTGAACCCACAACATTCGGTATATAATAATTCCTATTATATCAATAGAAATAATTTGTTTATTTATTAGAATAGCGAAATATTTTTGGCAGTCTACCTTAGTATACTAAATTCATCAAACGCTGCTTTCACAATGTCTTTGACCTCATAAAGCTTTATAAAACGAAGTATTTTTTGTTTAAAATACCTCAAAACACGTAAACAATTTAAGAACTACTTTAAATAACAATGCGGGTTAAATAAAACTTTTTTACAGTTCTGAAGACAAACACCGGTCAGTAACCAACCAACACCAGATTCGTGACAACATAATAATTTTTGGTGCCCACAAAGTTACTCTTTTGGGGATAGGGTGCGTGGGAATTGAACCCACAACATTCGGTATATAATAATTCCTATTATATCAATAGAAATAATTTGTTTATTTATTAGAATAGCGAAATATTTTTGGCAGTCTACCTTAGTATACTAAATTCATCAAACGCTGCTTTCACAATGTCTTTGACCTCATAAAGCTTTATAAAACGAAGTATTTTTTGTTTAAAATACCTCAAAACACGTAAACAATTTAAGAACTACTTTAAATAACAATGCGGGTTAAATAAAACTTTTTTACAGTTCTGAAGACAAACACCGGTCTTTGTTTGTTTGCAGAGTTCACCTCTCCGTGGATCTCCTCGGAATCATTTAGGTATTTGTAATTGTTTCTTTGGGTCTCCATGAATTTGGCGGTGGATACTTCTTCAAATGTTTTTTCGCAAATTTTTAAGTTTTACGTAATGGTGATGAACTGATGACGGCGTTTATGAGCAATTTCAAAGACTCTGATATAGCATGATAGTTCTTCTCTAAGGTTATAAATCTGTACGAATTTTCGTTTTATCTTACAACACACGCATTCGAAATAACATATAGTGTGTCGCAGGTGAGGTTACAAACCTTTCATCAATGAACGCAAGGAATACTCGGACTTTAAACTATTTAAGGCTTACACAAAGTGTTGGACCCACTATTGTTGTTGTATTGCTAAACGCCGTGTATTTAACGTGGGTGTTTTACAAAGCACGATTCCCATATGCAACTTTGCAGTGACTGCCCATACTGCTAATTACCACTGTAAACTTTCTATCACCACTCATATTTCAACCGGAACAAGTATGAATGTGTTATTCGTGAAAAAATTCAGGCGGCCATTCTGTTTGCTGTTAATAAAATAATAATTAAATAACTGCTACGAGTGAAATTCTCTGAAGGGATTGCTTAAAAGGTTAGGTAGAGGTGTCCTTGTTAATCCTCGGTTTATTGTTGACCGTATTTAAAGTGCCATAATGTTGTATCACAGTGTCACTTTTCGTTACGAAAAATGTTTACTGCAGTCACTTTGTCCATAATATTAAACTTGCATGTTATAATCTTGTGTAAAACATAGGTAATTGTATGTATAGGTTTTTTATCCACACAGAAAATATATGTATACATTAAGGTGGCTCTCAAGTATCGTAGCCATTTCAATGATATATGATGATATATCAGAATGATAAACAGTAGGTACCCGTACCTATCATTTAACTAATAATACAACTTTTTAAAAATGTTACCGATATCAATATTGTATTAAGAAATCAGCTAGTATAATTGTGGAGTATTCCCCCCCGTGGGATCTCCATCTTGTCGTGGTGGGGGGGCTCAGTTACCGTGGATTGGACACCCGCGGTGAAGCCAAGAAAGATTCCGGGAGAGGACGCTCCGCGTGGGCTTAGAGAGGCCTGCGCAGGATGCGTCCAACGGTGCGGGTGCGGGGGACAGTTCTGTCTGTCCCTCGCAGTCAGGCGCAGTCGCGGGAGGAGAGGCGTGTCGGTATTGCGTTGCCGCGCGCCCTATCTCCCGCGACCAAATGGGGGCGCACCATTCAATACGTCGCGGTGGGCCGTAGAGGAAGAGGAGGTGCGGTATTGCGTTGCCGTCCTCCCTATCCTCTGTGGCCGCTGGGTGTTTTGGCGGCAACGCCCAACACCTTAATCCGCTGCCAAGGGAGTTTTGTTCGGGGCCCGCCTGACCATCTGGCGGGCCAATACCCGTCGGAGGGTAGCGAGGAATGCTTCGGTGAAACTCTGAGATGTCGAGGGAGATGATAATTTTCCACCTCGTAAAACAACAAAATATAATTGTGGAGTTTTCAGGCATTCACACATAACATTCAGTCATATCGCGGTGGTTTTGGCGAAACCTGCGTCCGTCACTTTAATCTGGCCGAAGTGCACGCGGCTTTCAGTGCCAAACCACTCAACACATCTTCGTTTTGAACGATAAAGAGTGCACGCAAACAAGTTCAATCTTGAAATATATGAACACAAAATAAGACATAATTTCGTACATAAGTTTCTCATTTTATATTATTCAAAAAAAGATAATTCATCGTAACCTTTTTCGTAAAAAGGCTTCCAAAGTTGTCCTTTACCCCAAAACCGAAAAACCAAGCGAATCTGCATGCTAAAGAGAGTATATATATGCAAATGGAATACCATTGCCGTTTTAATTATACTTTTTTAGTTAGTCTAAAGCAAGACGGGCTTGTGGTAAGAATATCAGAGAGAAACGCTTTTTCTTGAATTCGCATAGCAACGCCAAAAGCTTACCGAATGTGTACGCACAGATAATATAATACTGGCGTAGGCTAAAATTGCTTTACGTTTATCACATTCTGTGGACGCCATAAAAATTTTATGGATCTTTATCTCGGAAATGGGAAGCAACATATCCCTTCCCAACTTATTCCATTTCCATAGTTGAGTTAAAACGACTGTATAATATTTGATTATAGTTGGATTATAGTCTGCATAAAATGTCAATAACTCGTTCCTGTATTTTGGTTTGACTAAGGCGTCAATCATATATCCAAATTTCATATTCTATTGCGTTTTTACAATATCATCTTGCCTATTTGCATTAATCGCTGACTATATGTAGAACAAAATCTCAGTGCTCCGACGATTATTTTTACACAAAGAACAAAGGACAATCTAGAACGCCGGAACTTATCAACCGAGTATTTTTCACTTTCTTTTAGTTACAATGTAAGTTTAATTTATGATAACCAGCAGTTAATATGCATATGGAAATTCCAATTGATTAAAGTGCTCTTTCTGCTCTTTTATTTTTAATATTGTTGAACGGCTATTTCTGCCATAAAATAACACAAGGAGAACGCTGATTAGATGGCTGATTAATTAAATGGAATTCCTCTATCACGTAAGAACATTTTTTGTATTAAGTATTAGAGTTCGGTAAACGTACATTTTCTCTGTATTATTTTTGAATGATAATGTATATTACCATAGTTTTAATGCACCCCTTTATTTAAATTTGCCAAGTAAAAGGCAATGCTAAAGTCTTAGGCATTCATTTAATCCATATTTGCACGTGTCGTCCTATTTTCAGTATCCCAGGATCGAAAATGAATACTGTTTGGACACGTGTGCTGTGTCAACATGATCCTACAGACGAGTCAATTACGATCAGTCCAAGATTATGCCTTGTTAATAGCGATTTGGCAACGTACATAGAAGAAGAAATTTTCCAAATATAGGGATATTAATAGTTGTGTTATAGATTCTTTATAACATAGATTGGTCGTAGTCTATAGCTGGATGATAATCCTATTTTACTACTATTATTTTATATCGATATTGTTTCTGCCTTGCGAATCATCTTTTCGTATTTCTGGTACTGAATGAACATAATAATCGAACTGTCGTGTTCATAGATATGCACGAAAGACGACTACTGCTTTTCGAGTTTTCCGACAATATCGAACACCCTCGCTCGGTAACAGTATACCCTCGCTCACATCTATGATTCAAACGCCAGAAAATCCAAACATCTGCGAAGTCACACTTCTACATTGCTCTGTAATGACAGATTATTGGCTATAGTAAACAGCAAAACTCTGATGAATTAAATAAGTAAAGGTCCTTTGTAATTGAATATCGCTGTCGGTCCCGGTTCTTGTCTCAGGATACGAATCGTTAGGCCATGTCGGAGGCCTTCGGGCGGCCTGAAAACTCCGACACCAGAGTTGGTCACACACTCACACGAAAAACAAAAACAAACATTGAATATCGTAGTATTTTATTTCGAAACACGAGTCACAATCAAATTCGTCCAACCGACATACCATACATAATATGTCTATTTGTAACATTCGAGTCGGAGTGTATGGAAAAACGGTATTTAATCTGCACAACTAAACGGGTGAGCCGATAACTGTGCCCATTTCGTTTGATGCGAATGGACGTGCTATATATAGTCTATTGAATGTGTGACAGAACAAATATGGGACATTGTTTATTTTCTATGATTAGATGCTTCAGGCAAATTGGACATTGGTTTAATCATATTAGTTAGGTATAATTTAGAAAGTGTGTAGTAATTGTACGAGTTGTCATGTAATTATTTTGATTTTGGCACATCTTCATTCTCTATGAATGGGGAACATTACCATGATACAACCATTGTGAATAGTAGTAAAGTATATTTTATTTCGAATCCGGGCAAATATAAAATTCCAGTTAACGCTTAAATATTTCTTAGGTATGACTTAAACGTTATCAGTAATTTTGCAAATTAAGCTTTACTGGATGTTTTATGATATTAATAATTAGAATTTTTTTTTTTTAATAATGATCAATTTCGGTCGGATCAAATATATGGGTATGTGTACCTATTATATTGGACGCCAAAGTTGCAAGATCAAATATCTTAAAATTTGGCATAAACATAGCTACAGCTAAGGTATAAGGCAAGATTGTGCCATCCTGTGAGCCATTAGTTGATAGCTGTTATACTTATTTGGGTGTTAGAAACTGATGTAGCGGAGGTAATTAGGTTAAAGGCGCCGGTATTGATGTTTGGATATTTAAAGCACCTCGTTCAGTTGCCTATGTAAATCATGATAAACTTATCTTATTTTATAATGTTAGTTATTCAGATTATAAATGACTACTATCTTAATATGTACCACTTTTCATTGCTTCATTATTATGCAGTATTCGGCTTTTGATCTCTCATTTGTCAGACTACAATTCGTGGTAGCAGGCGGACTGGTATGCGTAAAATTATAAATACATATGTGCAACCTACAATTATATTGTAATTTTATGAACGGCAAGACTAATATTCTGTTGATTGTCTGCAATAAATATTGGTATTCTCTCGTTTTCCATAAATTCATTTGCACTAATATTGTTTGCCATAATCATCTTCGATCATAATATTTACTTGCACTATTATCATTTATACCAATAACGTTTGCCTTAACAACTCAACAGTGATAACTTTTATTTGCCATAAAATGACTTTCTATAACAACATATATCATAATAATTTGTTTCCATAAGTAACACATCTCATAATCGACTCTTGACATAATCAAAATTTGATATAATTATGAAAATAATACATAATATTGTTAGGTCGAAATTAATTATCGTTAACACCCCGACTCAGTGCAATCCGACTCGGATAGGTTAGGTTAGGTTAGGGTCCTCTCTTGACCCTTAACCCAAAAATAGGAGCCCTGCGAAGCAGGGCTCCGTCAACTTAGTCCTCATTCTTCACACTAGTTTAATAAAAAGAAGTTGAATTAATTATCGTAAACATCCCGACTCAGTGCAATCCGACTCGGATAGGTTAGGTTAGGTTAGGGTCCTCTTTTGACCCTTAACCCAAAAATAGGAGCCCTGCGAAGCAGGGCTCCGTCAACTTAGTCCACATTCTTCACACTAGTTTAATAAACAGAAGTTAAATGAATTATCGTTAACACCCCGACTCAGTGCAATCCGACTCGGATCGGTTAGTTTGGGTTAAGGGTCTCTTTTGACCCTTAACCCAAAAATAGGAGCCCTGCCAAGCAGGGCTCCGTCAACTTGGTCCACATTCTTCACACTAGTTTAATAAACTGGAGTTGTTCAACTTCAGTTTATTCTCTATTTTCTTCTTAGATTATTGAAAACGAAAATTATAGCAAATACATTTATGGATTTAAATTTGTATGACACTTGACCGATTATGACCAATAGAATTAGTGAAAGTCATTTTATGTCATTTCACGATTATGACAACTGAAGCGTTATTTCTAATAAAATTATGGCAAATACCAGTATGGCATATGAAATTATGGCATTTTAAATTATGGCAAACATTAGTAAACCATAAATATTCAGTATTTATTAAAGTAATAAACTCTTAAGCAATACGCGAATTGATTTAAATGTCATATTTTCGTTACTATTACTAATGTATCCAATTGATGCAATCCCTAAGTTAAACATGATTAAAGTTTTTAACGTGGGTTATGGTCACAATTTTCAGGGCACTGGCTGTAAATTCGTTCAATTCAAATAAAGAAATTGTTCCAGCGGTATCATTATCAGTTGTTCAGAGACTACTTTTAAAATTTACTGAATAAGCCAGCCACAATCCTTCACTACTTTTTTATTTATTTTCTTAATGACACTGTGACCTAACATAACTTCGACTGAATGGTTAATTATTTCTCCTAGTGCAACTAAATAGTTCTACCTAAAGTCCGTGTGGTGACGGATTAAGAATACGGCTTGTCACCACCCCATATCATCCCATGGGTGTCGTAAGAGCCGACAGAGGGAGCATATTATGCAGAGAACAGCACTGTAAGGGAAGGAAAACTTGATAAAAACCCTATACCGACCCGTTTGGCCAGCGTGGTATAGTAGGCCAATACTTCCTTTCATAGGAGAGGCCTAGTCCAGCAGTGGACTGTTAAAGGCTGATGATAAAGAGCGTTGAATGCGTTGGTTGCCAGATCACTACGAAGTAAAAAATATAATCTGGTTTATTATTTAAGACTTAACGTCAACTTTAAAAGGCTGTAATATCTTCTAATGCTAGTTACTTTAAACAAAATTCGTAAATCAGTGTACAGTGAAGTTTCTTCACGGCAAACTTTCACTAAAACATAAAATAAATTACGTCAACGCCAACTTGGAACGGTCAAGAGGACCTTAAAAGCTTTTAAGGGTTCCTTAGGAACGTGTAAAAAAGGGTGAAACACGAAGTATGTACCAATCGGAAGTCGTCGAATATAGTAGTATTAAAAAAATATGTTAATATTTTGTTACAATTTTAAATTTACTTTTAGAATAAGTATTTTTTACTTATATTACTGTAACTGAATTTGATTTTACTCTCAGTTTGTGTGTGCATCACATACTGAGAGTAAAATCAAATACGGATGACAAAAACATGCGCGCTCGTACCTCAGATCAATCAGCTGATAATATTACAGAGAAACAGAGCTTTTACTTCGTTTTCCGGTTCGATCCATGAATTTTGTTCTCTGCTTTGTATTTTTATGGTAGTACGATTGACTCAATTACACATGAGAATTAAAGAAGTAAAGTAAAAATAAAAACATTTATTAACAAAACTTCGTACCTCATATATAGAAAGTTTCACACAACTATACGTATTCACATTATTAAATGATTTTAATATAACTCGTCTATGAACAACGCAACACAACTCAACAAAGAAACTTACTCCTAAAACTATGTACATTAAATAACATGTCATAAAAGGTACAAGATCAAAGACAATAATGTAAATACCATTTTGTTTGCTACTCTTGGCTGTGCCGAGGTTTGTCTAAAGACAATGGTTATTTTAAGCCAAATACGAGATTATAGTTGTTACCAAAAGCACTCTGTGTCTGGCAAGCTACACACGTTCTATTTATGTAAATAATACATAAACTGATATTCGTACCTGCTTATTATAAACCTTGCAGTCACATTTGCGTATTTTACGACTAAACAGCGCGTGGCACATCAAACGTTCGTTTCAAAACAGATTCTTGACAAAGAAAGTCTATAAGTAGTTTATGATCAGATCAAGTAGTAAAAGGTAGATAGCATGCCCTATAGGTATTGTAAATTACAAGTGAAGTAAAAAAATTAAGACGTCATAAAAATACAAAAATACACGCTCTCGTACTTCAGGACAAGTACAATAAGGTAGATGACTATAAATAAAAAGTAAATTCACATTTTTATAAGGCGTGTGTGTATATTAAGTTATAAGATGGCGTGCTGTGCCCTTATGACGTGTGTATTTATTAAAATTATTTTATTTCTGTGTTCACTTGCTATATAAGACGTACAAGATAGAATCTTGTACTTAATAAGAGAGTTCACGTTCAAAACAGAAACCTGACTTGACCAGTTACATCCAACTTCGCAAAGTTACTTCGATTAGGATAAATGTCACTTTCTTTTTACATAATCCGGTCACTTTGGAGGTGCTAAAAGAGCTCATTTAGTTTCATTTGACCTTACTGGCTCACGGGGCCTTGTTGGCGACGAATTAAGATTTATAACATAAAGGTACCATGTAGGTACTAAATCGCTGTAGTTACGTGACTTGTGTCTTTAACAAGTTGGATGTAACTTATAGATAGTACATTGGTGTTAGTGAGAGCTTTATTACCAACTAGACTTCATACGTTTTACCCCTTTAGGGTGGGAATTTCCAAAAATCTTTTCTTAGTGCTCCCCTACCCTCCTTTTAGAACACATGTGCCAAATTTTATCGTCTTGGGCCCTGTTGTTTCAGCTGTGCGTCGGTCTGTCAGTCAGTAACGCAAAAATAACACAGATTACGAGTAAAAGTCCTGCAGCATTTGAATATTCTTTATGACTGAATGGTGTTTTTTTTTGTACCAAAACATCTAATTATATCTTATGTCAACTACTCGTACAAGGTGTCTTGTCCTACTGGGTGATTTTATTGCTGTCTATCATTTTAAGCTGTATGTACCAGCTTCCTAATAACATATGGGCAAGAGTCATAATATGGTCGTATGTCATCTTATTAGTGAATATTATTTATTTATTTATTTATTTTAAAACTTCATGTACAATATATTGGTACATTGGCGGACTTAATGCTAAAAGCATTCTCTTCCAGTCAACCATAGAGATAGGTATGGTAGGCGTACAAAACAGTTTTGCTTTATTTGAAAGTGATAATTTTATTATAATTATCATGAATAAGTACATAGATATAACATTACATACATA
The DNA here is from genome assembly GCA_944739405.2 of Euclidia mi. Lineage (NCBI taxonomy): Eukaryota > Metazoa > Arthropoda > Insecta > Lepidoptera > Erebidae > Euclidia > Euclidia mi. Next base: position 69,451,175 of record OX123184.2, read on the forward strand.
CTATATAATAAATGTATATACATGAATAGATAAAATAAATAAATATACATATATACCTAAGCATACATAAATATAAATTATAAATATATATGTATATATATATAATATAATATGTGAATAATGATTAGGATGATTGTGCCAGTAGTCCCTTACGAATATGTTCACGCACCTTCGATTTAAACGTCCAGCGGTTAGTAGCCGTCCTGATCTCCAGAGGAAGGGCATTCCAGAGTAGGACTGATTGGACTGTGAAAGAAGAGTGTACAAGTCCAGAAGTGTGTGATGGGCATAAAAGTAGTAGATTATTAGTGGAGCGGAGATCTTTTGCGTGATTGGAGCTTAAATATTGAAAATTAGATTGAAGGTATGCAGGGGGAGATGAAGAATGAAGAATAGAGAAGAGCGTTGTGAGAGCGCGCAAACTACGGCGCTGACGAATGGGGAACCAGCGTAGTTCGGAACGAAAAGCAGACACATGGTCATACTTGCGAAGATTATAAATAAATCGAATGCAGTTATTAAGAAGGCGGTCAAGTTTATCAAGAAGATCTGCATTCAGGTCAAAATAACAAACATCACCATAATCGATGACCGGGAATAGTAAAGTTTGCACTAACGTTATCTTTGTCTTCACGGGAAGAAAATGTTTAAGCCGATAGAGAGATCGCAGGGTCCCGGTAACTCGCTTGCTCACGTTCGTAATCTGAGTTCGCCAAGTAAGTGTGTCATCAATATGTAACCCAAAATTTTTTACATTAGATGTGACTTCGATAGTAGTTCCATCAAAAACAATTGATGGAAGAGATGCCACATTTACACGGCACATCATGCGGCTCCCTCCTATTATAATTGCCTGACACTTTGAAGGGTTTACATGTAAGACAAACCTATCGGACCAATGTTTTATAGCTGCTAAGTCAATATTTACCGCGTCAATAGCCTCAGACAGATTTTCGACCCTGGCCTGAGCATACAACTGCAAGTCATCGGCGTATAGATGGTAGGTACACCGAAGGTCATGGGTTATGAGATTGATGAACAGAGCGAACAGAAGAGGAGATAAAATACCGCCCTGTGGAACGCCAGAGTCGAGAACACACCAAGATGAACAGGACTCATCAATGCGGACCGCCTGCTGACGCTCCCGAAGATAAGAGGAAAACCAATCCAGTGCTTCAGATGAGATCATAAAGTGGGAGAGAATGGATAGAAGGATATCGTGACTGACGGTGTTAAAGGCGTTCGAAAAATCGACCAAGACCAACACAGTGACCTTGGCATCCTCAACGCCCGCCCTAACATCGTCAGTCACTTTTAGGAGTGCGGAGGTAGTGCTGTGTCCCGGTCTAAAACCCGACTGGAGAGGACTTAATAAGTCGTTGACATAAACAAAGCGGGACAGTTGCTTATGGACACAGGCCTCCAACACTTTGGAAAGGAAAGGAAGGATGGATATAGGACAGAAGTGGTTGGGCAATGACGGATTTGGGATCTTGGGTAAAGGTCAGATGTAGGCTTTACGCCATAAGGATGGGAATATACCGGTATCAAAGGAGAAGTTGATTATGTGGGATATTGCGGGTAGGAGCTGGTCTAAAACAAGTATCAACATTCTGCGACTAATGTTGTCACATCCTACAGCCTTGGTTTTGATGGATAGGATAATTTTTTTGATCTCACCTGGCGCAACTGGAGAAAATCTAAATGGATCAACTGTAATACGGGGCAAATGTCTTATATATTCGACTGTCTGACATCGGATTAAACAATTTAAGGTCGAAGTGGTGGCGAAATGACGATTTATATCATTTAAACCGATATTGTTCGGTAGATCGAAACTTTGCTGTTTGCCAAATTTGCCAATACCATGAGTTCCGAGGAATCTCCAGGTAGCAGCGGGGGAACTGAGTGAAATATTTTCGAGAATATGGCGGCGTTTGGCATTCCGTACCATCTGGTTGCACCGATTTCTTGCAGTCTTGAAAGTTGCCCAATTGTCGTCAGTCCTTTCTTTCTTAAATTTACGAAATGCTCGGTCCCTGCGTCTCATAGCCATTTTGACTCCCCTGGTCATCCATGGGGCTGGAGGACGTTTCAGTTTAACCTTTCTGACTGGGGCATGTTTGTCGTACAGGTTGATCAGTACATTGTTGAAAATATCAAGTTTGTCATCTACAGAACTAGCCGCCAGCAGAGGTTCCCATGAAATGGCAGATGCATCCTGTAATAATTTATTTTCGTCGATCCGAGCAAAGTTACGCATGTGCAAAACTTTGGGTTGGGGTTTGGGTGGTTTAAGGTTGTAGGAGAGGAATATGAGGTCATGACGGGAAAAACCAGGAGCGGGGTATTGGCCATGTACGGATATGAGGGAAGGGTTAGATGAAAGGATTAAATCAAGCCACGTATCCTCTCCATTATTATTGTGATGAGCTGCTTGAAGTGGTAAATTATGGAGACAGGCTGACTCAATAATATGAAGCAGTTTACGGGCTCGAGGGGAGTGAGGAGTAAGGAGATCAGTATTAAAGTCACCCATTATTAAGTGATGTGCATATTCCGACCCTAAAGATTCCAGAATCTCTTCGAAACTGGAGAAGTAGTCAACAGCTGGGGGACAATAGACAACACCCAAGACAGTTTTACCTCCGTTTACAATAACCTCTAAAAAGAGATATTCTGCCGAAGCCGAGGAAGTAGGAGAAGAAGTTGCAAGAATTTTAAAAGGAAAGTGACTACGGAGGTAAATTGCAACACCACCACCTCTCCTGTCAATCCGGTCATGCCGGATAAGAATAAAACCGGGTAAAGGATATGTGGTGGAGAGCAAATTTGGTTTAAACCAAGTCTCAGAGATCAGGACGGCGTGAACGTTGTCATTATTACTAAACGCTTCTAACAAGTCACTATAGTGGCTTGGCACGCTTTGAGCATTTAAATGGCATACGTTTAGCAACCGAGTAGATTTAAAATTAAACGTATCACGCACAAACTCACCAAGTGTTCTATCAGGCACTGAACAGTAGCTGTCATCACATGAATTGGCAGAACAGAAGGACAAATCGTCTTCATTGGAACTCATAAATAAATATTATATAAATAAACTAATTATATAAATATTAATATAATTAAATATGTATTATAAGGTAAATAAAATCTACTACAATTTAAACTAAGTATTACGTACCTAAAATTGACTAAAGTAATGCTTACCATCTCTGCACCACCCGCCAGCAAACACACTATTGAAAGAGAGAGAAAAAAAAAATACTACATCACTAGGCATAATATTAAACTACCTAATTATTAAACAGCCACATCCGCAACAAATTAGACATGCACCAAACATGCTTTACGAAACCACGACGGAACGAAACGCATCATGTCAAAGATGTCACAAATGTCAAATTGACAAGTTGACAATTGATACAGAAATAAAAGCAATTAAAAGAGTGAACTGTGAAAAATATGAATCCACATGTGGGCAAACAACAAATTATAAATACAAACTACGTTTTTATGCAGATACCAACAAGTACAGTAACTAAACTAAGCGTTTGTAAACATCATAATCCGGCGTACTAGCGTAGTGTTAGATCGAGTCGTTTACTATTGTGTAGCAATGAAACAAGTGATAGGAATTAAATTAGTTCCTACGTGATACGCCTTTTGTCGCAGCTACGGTGCCCTTAGTTGTGATGCCAGGTTTCGCCGCAGATGAGCTGTCCCCTGATGTCTTAGGATACTTCACTAGTAGTGGGTTCAGTTCGTCCATGGATGTTACCTTGATCCGACTGTTATCGGGAACTTTGATCACAATGACCCCATCCTGCGTCCAGCATGACCGCATTCCGAAGTGGACACGAGCCTTGCTGAATGTCGCCTGCCGAGCCTTCGTCAAAAACTCCTTGACGGATATTGAGGTGCCTTTCAACGTGGTCTTCGCTCTCCAGACTGCTGCCCTATGGCCCAGATCGCAGAACCGAACAAGTATGGGTCAATGACGGTCCTTGGTGGGATTGCCAAGCCTGTGTGCTGACTTAATTGCTGCAGCTGTCACGCTTTTTATTGCGAGTTTAGTGTTGACAATATCCACAACGGTCTCAGTGCAGTCCTCCTTGTCCACTTCCACGATTCCAGAGAAGATAAGTGCCTTCCGGCGCTGCCTGGTTTCGATGTTGTCACACATCTTTGCACATTCCATGATTTGTGTTCTAAGCAAGCCGAGCATGTTAAAGATGAGCTCTCTGAAGGTCCTGAACTCCTCGGCCACCTTCGCAACAGTATCCTTTGCTGGCATGCTGTTTTGTATCTGCGCTTCCAGTTCACCCATACGTCTTGTGAAGCATTCTTCTAGGGATTTCTGTGCTGATTGGATGTCAGATAGTTGCGACATAGTGAAGTGTAGTGAAATATCCCACAAACTCGTGATGTAATGTCAAGTGAATCAGCTGGCAGGTGGTGTCTAGTGTATTACCTTTACTGTTACATACACAGTGTCACAAACGTGAGTACGTACTGTATATAGTCTATTTTACTCTAGAAACTAATAAAAACTGTGAATTTTTATGAATATCTATTTAAATAAACTTTTCCGAAAATCGTATATGTCTCGACTTTTTGAGCACCTACCGCCGAAAAAACTACTATTATGGCTAGTACTCTACCAACTACTTCCCTGACTAAGCTAACCCTTATACCACAATAAAATACTTAGCAATAATTTGTATGTTAGTATTTTTCCCATTATTATTTTAACGAGTTTTCATAGAATGTGTAAAACCCATTTAACCTTGAAGGAACACAAATAAAATTCACGCACATGATATGAATAAATCCTAAATAATTCCATTGAAAATGTATTTAATTAAATTTAATTGGAGGGCAGTGGAGAATCAAATACGATTATTTAGAGCAGCTACGGTTTCCGAACGGACACAAATTGACTTAAATTTTGAATGTGTAATATACACATATAGAAGACTTGGATACCTTAACAATTTTTTTTTTTTTTTTTTTTTTTTTTTTTTTTTGTTATTGTACAATTGATTAAATATATTTATTTATTTTTTGTCTATGTACTTACATAATATTATTTAGATATCACTAAATACCTATTTAATTAAACATAAATGTTAAAATACTATCCTACGAAATATGTATATACAAAACAAACAAAACGAAAAAAGAAAAAAAAGAATAATTTAGAGGGCGTCATAAAAGTCCTCCACATCGCCGTCGACCGGGAGCGTGCCCAGAACGCTGGCAGCATTGCCACGTTGAATGGCAATGCTAAATTTTTGGGCCAAGTACAACCCAGCCTTCTGGTCACACGAGGCGTCGACCAGTCTCTTTGCGATATCTTTAAAAAGAGATCTTGCACTTGGACCCCATGGCCCCAACGTTTCGACCCCAAACGGCTCAAATACGTAATCCCCTACTAGGTTTGCGTATTTGCGCCGTTTGAAGGTCTCCGCTGTAGCAGCAGCAGCGCCCGCACAACCCGCTGTGCCAGGAAGATGAGATGGCGCGAGGGTATCGACACACGTTGCGTCCCACACCAAAGGCCTACCCAACTTCCATGGGAGTAAAGACATACCATCCGGTCTTTTGCCATCGTCACGTGCCAGCCCCTGCGGTTCAAGTTGGGCTGGAACGCCAGCGGTGACAAGAGCCCGGCGAAGTATGTCATTTAGATTGCCGTGTCGTGATATACGACTTGCGCTCCTGCTGCATGATAAGCCATGGTGACCAAGGCTGTCGACAGCCTCCCCACAGTGACAGCGATGTGGAGAAACACATGACGCACCCAAACGGAGGCAAGCAGCGATGCGGAAAGTGGTATCGTCCAACATGGTACCTATGTTGGACGATGGCAGTGCCTGAAGCCAGAGACCCGATTCCCATTCTCCCACAGCCAGCAAACGGGCACGCTCTGCAGCATTGGACGATGTACTTAGGAGATTTTCTCGTACTGCGCTGCAAAGCGGCCCGTCCCACTGCCTCTGAGAGGATAAGTCTCGGGGTAACTCGGTGTTTGGACAAGCCATTCTCCAAGCATTCACGGCATCGATCACACACGGCACCTCAGAATCGACCAGTGTAGGTGCTAAGATTTTCCTGGTCAATTCTGCAGTGCCGTGGACCGAGGACAGGAATGCTGGTAAGCTCACATCGGAAATTTTGCGAACGCCGAGGCCGCCCAGGCGTACAGGTAAGGACGCCTGTAGCCACACTCGGTCGTTCAAGGCCACATTTAGAATTTTGCTTAAGGTATTTTTTATAATATTGTCAATTTGAAAGAGTGATGATGGGTTTTTCCAAAATGGTGAAGATCGAATAGCATGTGTAAATTTAGGCACAAAAAGACAATATCTAATAATAGTGAAAGCCGAGTGAATATTAATTTTGAGTAATCTATCTGAAATTTCACTAAAATTTTGAATTTTTTCATGTAAAAATGAATCAAAACCTTCGTCTAAAATTGGGGACCCAAGGAGGCGAAGAGAACTTTTTTCGATGTGGGTAATATTCGGCGCCAGATTTTGGAATTTTGACAGTATGGCAGATTTGTCTAAACTGTTGTTAATAAAAATTTCGCATTTGCTTGGGTTGAGTTCTAAACCGATTGACAAGAATTTTGATTTCAGGAGTGCTAGATCCTCATAAACTGTCTCAACCCGCCCCGCGAGGGTTCCATCGTCCAGGTACCAGACAATGAATAAAACTTTTTTAATCAACACAACGTGCGAACATGCGGTTTGGGGAATCGATTAAATATTTTATTGTTTCTTTATAGCGAGATACTCGTAGGTACAACTAAACGGAAAGATTCAAACGAAATTTATTATATCTGATTCTAAAATTATTCATGTAGACTTTGGATGGCTTGAGCACTAACTTATAGTCTCGTGGTGACAGATTATTTTCAAATGATTCCCACAACAGTACTCAAGATCGCTTAAATACGCTATTCAATTTCAAAGTCTCCGTAGGTTTCTGAACGAGTCCAAAGAGATTGTTTGAAATCGCTCATGTTCGAAAAATCTTTGTCCGATTACAAAGACGCGCGTTATGAATAATACATCGGCAAATCCGCTAACAACTTTATCGGTGACATTCATATTAAATTAATTTAATAAACTTTGAGCCTGTTGGATAACTTCACAGATTTAGGCCGATTTGTCATAAAGAATTCAGTAGTCAAAGGTAGTATACCAAAAGACAATATTAAGCGTTTAGGTGCTATTACTATTATTCAAGAGGCAGAACTTGGGCCTGGAGTGTCGTAATGATAACTATGAAATAAAGTTGCTATCATGTCGACACATATTACTTGTAGTGTAGTTATATAGAAACGTTATGGGCTTATAGATCACGCGCGTCATTTGATTACCCGTTTCCGACTGACAAGTTGTAAAGTTTGCGTAACGGCACTGTTTTTCTTTTATTCCAAAACCAACACGGTATAATGGACTTTATTCTTTATTTTGACAGTTTAAAAGCCGCGTTGCGTTTTGTTTCTCTCTCATCTATTCACGTATTGACGTGCGCGCGTTCAGATGATGTCAGTGGTGACTATTACGGGCCTATTTACAGAATAAACGTTACTACGGCCAGCTAGAAGTGTTACTTCTTAGTTTTACAACGTCTCATTAACAGACATGCGTCAAACGTTAAAACATTAATAGAAGACGATATAATTGATGGTACTGCTTTCTATCATAATAAACAAGAATCACTTTAGACGATGTATAACGACCTAGTAGGCACAATTGATGTACCGAACAGAAATCAAGCAAAATATTTAGCATAGTATTCACAAGCGCTCAAAAATGTGATGCCTTTTTATCCACAGTTGTAACAAAAGTCTCGTTCGCACCAGATAAAGGTATGCCAACAATCGTGTGGTATTTCATTAGATCGGTGTTCACTTAAGACCGTACAACATGGATTGCTTTCAACGTTGTTGTATACGAATTCAATTACCAAGAACAAGCTCGCGAGTGGCCAACCGTTAGGCTCTCCCTACACGAGCTGGGAAGAGTGGAGCGAAAAAATTGACGTTAAGATTTAAACTCCGCTGCGGTAGGGGTCACTGATTTAAGAACTAGTGTTGAGAGAATCAAATGAAAATTGAAACGTGGAATGGGGAAACGGAGCATTGGGACAAAGCGGGAAAATTTTGCACTAAAGCGAAGAAAAGACGACCATGTTGTGCAACAAGGTATGTAATAATATATACCTATCCAATATCGTTTTCGAAATGTCTCCAGACAGTAACAGTTCACGTCTAACTTATGTGACAGGCGGATCGCTCAAATGACGTATAGCATATTCAGAGTCTAGCTCCGCTCAGTCCTCTCATCCTCTCCGCAATTACTCCGTTTCACTCTAAGGCCTCGCTCCGCTTCGTTAGATAGAGACCTTCATACTTAGAGTAAGAACTATTTCTGCCGGGCAACCTGATTGATTGGTCGTGTTACGTGTAACATAAATTCATATTAATCCCGTTTTGTGACTACCAGTGACAATAAAGTGCGCAAAAATACTTAATATAATCCCAGCTTTAGGTGAATTGTGAATAAAGGTTTTATTGGCTGCCGAAACAGCGTTAACATGTGAAAAATATATCATAACGTTTGGGATCAAATATTTTGGTGTGAAATAGGATGTAGCGACTGTTTGCAGAATGTATTATATAGCTTATTAATTGTAAAAGGTAATAATCGGTATAATGGTTTATACACAGATTTGACATTTTGACTGTGCGTAGTGTACGTATAGCGTAGTGGTTTCAGCGACACCGTTCAGTGCTGCGCAGAGTGTGTTGTGGGTTTGATCCACATCCGTGACAACACTTTCTTCATTCATGTTAGTAAAGGCTCCTAAGACGCACAATTTATTCCTAGCGCAGGAGGTGTCTTTTTAATTTATTTACTTAATATAAAAGTAATCTAAAATAAACATTGGTTCTTTTTCGTGATATTAAAAACCTCCTACTGAGTACTGTTTATTTTTTTCAAAAATAAATGATGTCGTATCCATTCTCAACAATGATATGATTGTACTTTAAAATCTTCTTCAAACGATCAGATTTATATAATAACCTTTAGATAAGTGCCATACAAAGGTCGTACTGAGGTATCTCTCCAATTAAATGGAGTGCCAGTAACAACCTCCACTCGGATGACAAACTGTCGAGTTCACAACAGTTTTGTTTTAAAAACATCTGCGAATGTCGTTCTAAACTGCTGCATATTTAAATGGACAAATGACTCTTGCAAATAACTGTGTATTTTTTAATCACAGGGCAGGTTTGATTTTGAAACTCAATAGAACAATAAAAAAAAACTGCTATGTTAGGAAATGCTCACATGGCGTACAGATTTAATTTATAAGTGTTATCTTTCATCCAATATTCAGTGTATTATGTGGGTGTGATCGTCATAAAAGATAAAAATCCGTGTATACAAATTTCGTTCCGAGTACTCATTGTCACAATTTTGACGTCCGTAAAGACCTCCTCTGTACAGTGATTCATCTAGTTTTATTAGCATTTCCCACCGTGATCACGTACATAACTGATAATTACAATTTTATGTTATATTTTACAATAGGTACTTTACTTACATTAATGTTTTATGACACATTGGCTGCTATAGATTATCCCATGATTTTCCTATATTTGATATTAAATACATGTATTCTTAACACAGACCACCCCCACTAGACACCTAATAGCAGGCAACTAACGCGCGCGAGACATAAGTGGTTTCGGAAGTATATGAAGTAACGGCACGAATCAAAACATCAGTGTCGACCAAGTCTGTGACCCTTATGCGTGTACACGTTGTGTTCATATTTGAAAATTATTTAGTGCCTTAAACACGTAAAAATGGCTACCTGTGCGGTAAAATGGTGTGGCAAGACATCCAAGACGTCAAATTATCAAAAAGATGGTTTAACATTTCATCGGTAAGTAAGTTTTTATTCATAAATAAAACCCACAACCAGTGCTTCAGAGCTCAGTTTATACTGGTTACCAAATCGTGCGCAATAATAGTAATAATGCGTTCGTTGATGTCTTTTCGAAAAGTCCTTTTCACACTCATTACGTAAATTGCAATAGTCGTCCTTGTCTAACATTGGCACGTGTATCGATAGTGTTGTGATTTCGAAGTCAATATTTTTGTCGATATTTTTCGTGGTAATGTTACGAAGATCATAACACAGTGTGAGTATGTGGCTTGACTCGGCGGCCAAACAGGGTCATTTTTGTGGCAGGAAGCGAGGAGAGTGGGGCGGGGCAAGTAAACCAAACTACAGTAGGTGCAGGTTTAGAAATAAGGTATATTATACGTAATATAGAGCGGTCTTTTCACTTTTTTTGACGTGTTCTTAACAAAAACCTAGTCAGGATGGTTGTGGGTGTCCACGTCTTAAAAAAACAAAGAATTTGAGATATTTCGAATAGTGGAATTATGTAATTTGAGATCTTTCAGTTTAGATAAGTATTCTTATTCATAAATAAATGCTGTAGACATGCGGAATTTTAAACTGACAGTGTTGAGGTGGTATTCGACCGTATTGGATGTTACCCGATGGTAGTGGGAGACACCCGACGCTATTGGGGTGACACCCGACTGTATTCGGGGTGTGTGTGATACATGATGTTATTAAGTGTGATACCTGAAAGTCGTGTAAGATGACACGCGATAGTGTTAAATGACACCCAACGGTATTGTGGTGACTCTCTCCTATATCGGGGTGCTACTCTTCTATATTGGGTGATACCCGATAGTATGGGGTTGTCCGATGGTATTAGCCGATCCCCATTGACAACATTGATTTCGAGGGCATTAGGTGACACGCGACGGCATTGGGTAGCACCCGGCAGTGTCTGGTAACATCTGATGGGTTAGATGACATCCGATAGCGTTAGGTGACACCTAATATTGTTAGGTGAAGCCCGATAATATTAGGGGATCCGATAGTATTGACGGATCTCCAACGTAATGGAGTTTGTCGATACACCTGATGATACTATTGGTTGACATACGACGACAAAGGCTGATACCCGGTAGGATTCGGTGGTACCTAATTGTGTTAGGTGATACATAACGGTATTGGACTGCCACCGACGTTTTAAATTTTACGACTTTGGGTGACACTCGACGACATTGCGGGACACCCGATGACATTGCGGGATACCTGATGACATTGGGTTATACGCGACAACATGTTACCCGAAGCGCAACACCCGAAAGAGTTAGGTGACTCCTGATGGTACTCTAAGGGTGCGTCCACATCTGGTGAATGTGCCGCGAGCTGCCCGCGAGCTGCGCGCGTGCAGTCACTGCAATGGTTTGGTGCGCCTCTTTAGCGCAACTCATGCAAGGCTCGTATAGAGCGCGCGAGCGGCGCGCGATCTGCGCGCACTCAGTTCTCGCCCTTACAGTTCCGTTTACTGGCTCAGTACTATCGAAGATGTCAGACGACACTAGATAAATGGACCGATTCGATTAGATTTTATTAGGTTTTCGGATTCACGACACAATTCACGACACAAGCTTAGGTCGCGCGCGAACTGCGCGCGGGCGGCGCAGAAGCGGCACACGAACATAAATGAACGCGCGCAGCTCGCGGGCAGGTCGCAAACGGCTTGCGAGCTGCACATTCGCCAGATGTGGACGCACCCTTACGGTATCGGAGAGACACAACTTTTCGAGGTGACAATTGACAGTACTGGGTGACCCGCTAGTATTAAGTGACCATAATTAAGTCCAAAAATTAAGTCTTAAACTGCTACAGAGTGCCAAAATTTCAATTACAGAGTAGTTGGAGTATAAAATTAGCTGACCACCAAATATAGTCGTTAGGTTACTTACGGTCATGCATGATCAATTTGCTTTAACTTCAAGTAAAAAAACAATGTTACATGAGATCGTATTTTCCATGATCATGGACTTTTGTTGTCAATGTTCGGCAGGATATCCGGCTATCCGGTATCCGGCCAAACCACCATCCGTTTCATCACTAGCTAACTTACGTTACGCACTGAAGAGTGACGGAATCAAAGATTAAAAATGCTTTATAATTTTAACGTATGGGTAAAAAAACATATTTATTAAAAATGCTTTATAATATTTAACGGACGGGTAAGAAACATTTATTATCCATAATAATATATCAATAATATAATCAATACAAACCAAATTCTATCGATCAATATTCCGTCCCTGTCCCATCACTACGGTACAGTGCACTAGAGTGCATGTCCTAAGTTTGACCTTGCAATAGCCAATCACAACGCATTACGTGCGCCCCGCGCATCCCGGGCAGTCCGCAAATTTAGTGAACTCGAATCCAAACAAATATTAGCTAATGCGGTCTCTAGTGGTGGTGCTCTGTGATTCTTAAACACGTCAGTGTAGTGAAGGATTTAAAATACAATGTGTCACTACCCCATTTCAATCCGTGGGTGTCCCAAGAGGCAACTTAGGCAAATACAAGAAGCTATCGTTGAGGAGAGACTAGCATTGTCAATCAACCCGTCTAGCCAGTGTAGTAAAGTAGTCTAATCCTCATAGGTATTCACAATTTTATGTCCAGCAGTGGTATGCGCATTACTGTGTGATGATCACAGACTTTCTAAGAATCATGACATTTTTTTTTTGTAGTAGTGCAAACGGATATTAATAAAAAATGCGTTCTAGTTTTACAAAGTAATCGTTACTTAAAAATATATTTATTTTTTCATTTCAGTAAGAATCCTTGTAAGTACCTATGTATGAAATACGTAAAGTGTAATGAATTTGAAAATCAAAATGCAATTTTGTACTTACATCAGATTCAGTTTTCAAAAGTATTTGGTGATAAAGCTAAGTATTTATAACTGTGCTAAACTTGCAAGCAAATTCTTTCATATACGAGCTTTATAATAATGTAAGTATACGAGTATCATCATCAGCCTGTTATATTATACTTATGTTAAAGGCATATGCCTCTCCAGTGGCACGCCACTGAGCCTAAGTATATATGTACGAGTATAATAATCGTGAATTGTGCAAGTCAGTTAGCGAACTACATAAATAATGTAGGAGACTGAAGCACATAATATCTTTGTTTTCCTCATGAGGATAAAAAACAAGAATAAAGTTTGTTTTCCTTCTCTCAGTGCAGAGATTGTTCAGAGTTGATTGTGTTAACTTGGTCGACATCTCTCTAGCTTATCGTAGTTACTCTATAAAATTTCCAGCTACTTTTTATGGGACGAGATTTTCAACAAACAGATTCCTACAATCTATAATTCTTAATAGCTGTGCTTCTGCTAGATAATTTTTGGAATATAGATATGATATGCGTGCGAAATGTTTTTGCAAGTCAAATAATACGCGATTGATATATTTTAGTCATGAGATAGTTGAAACATATTATTTAATGTAAATGTTTTAAAAATTTAATATGAAATTTTACCTAGTAATGCTTATAAAATAAGCTAAATAATGTTTATTGAATCTATTCAAATCATTGAGGATAGTTTAAATATGGCTATATGAATAAGTATAAATATAGTAATATAGGTAGGTATGTAGTTTTATAAAGATGTTTAAACTAATAATATTTCTTATGGCAGACTTCAGCTAGGACCTCTTTGAGACAGATTTGTGCTGCAATTATAAAGACAAGACCCGTACTGTAGTCAAACTTTTGACAAACGTCACACTACGGGTACCTACAAAGAATGTCTAGACCAGCGGTAAACCATTAAAGCAATGACCCTCCACACAAATGTAATCAAATTTTATTATGGTATTGTTATTATTTTTCTGGACAATAAGTATTAGCGATATAAATAATAAGCTGTTGCCTGCACTTTCATAGTCATAGCAAAATAATCAAATATGCAAATATTACATTTAAAGAATCATGCCTTAGTGGGTGCCCACTACAGAGCCACTGCCCAGGCCATAAAATGAACCCACTGACCAAATTTAATGTTTCTTGCTTCAGTTGTTTTAAGAGTCTGCATGAAAAGTGATTTTACATATTTTAATCATATTTTGAGAAAAGTCTTACACAAAATAAAACAAAGCTTTTGCATGCCCTTAAAACTCGAATATACCGTCATAGTATAAAAGCAAATCCAATTCCCTACCACTAAAGCCTCTTCACCTAACTAGTTAATCCCACTACATCTGTGGTCTCAGAGGTATGTTGATGGTCAGACATGAATAAACGGACCCTTGGGTACACAGACAGTATTCCATTTCAAACGCAAATGTTTCAACACGTGTTTCTGCAGTACACGAGGCGTCTGCAGTCTGATTCGATTTAACGTCACACACCAAAGTTTAAATAGGAAAGGTTTATTTTGATCTCGTATTGTGTTTTTATGTGGCAATGTTGATGATTATTTAAATATATTATACTATAAGACTACACTCTATAGCATATTTGTTACTATGATAAAGGGTTTTGTAACATATTTCATGTTGCCTGAAAGAAAAAATCCTAAAGCGAAGGTGGCGACAGTGATATTTAAAGATTGGGCGAGATGACAAAAACCACATTTCTCTTTTATTTGTAAGTTTTGTAAAAGTATCCCCTCCGTGGGATCTCCACCTTGTCGTGGTGGCGGGGCTCAGTAACCGCGGCTTTGAACCCCGCGGTGAAGCTAAGAGGGATCCCTGGAGTGGACGCTCCGCGTGGGCTTGCAGTGGGCCTGGGCAGGATGCGTCCAACGGTGCGGGTGTGGAGGACAGTTTTGTCTGTCCCTCGCAGTCGGGCGCGGTCGCGGGAGGAGAGGCGTGTCGGTGTTGCGTTGCCGCGCGCTCTATCTCCCGCGACCAAATGGGGGCGCACCATTCGATGCGTCGCGGTGGGGCCGCAGAGGAAGAGGAGATGCGGTGTTGCGTTGCCGTCCTCCCTATCCTCTGCGGCCGCTGGGTGTTTTGGCGGCGGAGCCCAACACCTTAATCCGCCGCTAAAGGAGTTTTGTTCGGGGCCCGCCTGACCATCTGGTGGGCCAATACCCGTCTGGGTAGCGACGAATGCTTATGCGATACCCTACCCTCCGACACACGGGTACATGAGAAAGTCGAGGTGGTTTTTAGTGGTTACACCACATACTCCGGCTCTCATTTCCCCAAGCGTCGGAGATCCGAAGGGATTTTCCACCTCGTAAAAAAAAAATGTTTGTAGAAGTATGTAGTAGATAAGTTAATTGTTTCCGGTAAATATTTAAACATTTGTGTGTATAAAACATCTGCCTATCCTGTTAATGAAAATATACTCATTATAACCTTTACATTATTATAAATGTTCTGTATGTATTGCCTAAAAGTTAACCTTTTTTTTTTTTTTTTTTTTTGGTATCGGGTTGGAAAATCCTCATGGAGTCCCTCCGCCCCGGGGGGGAAGGACGAAGGGGACTGTCAGACTCTTACTGACTAAAAACCAACCCGTGCTCCTCATGTACCCATGTGTCGGAGGGTAGGGCTTCACCAAAGCATTCCTCGCTACCCCCCGACGGGTATTGGCCCGCCAGATGGTCAGGCGGGCCCCGAACGAAACCCCCTTGGCGGCGGATGAAGGTGTTGGGCTCCGCC
Source organism: Euclidia mi (assembly GCA_944739405.2). Classification (NCBI taxonomy): domain Eukaryota; kingdom Metazoa; phylum Arthropoda; class Insecta; order Lepidoptera; family Erebidae; genus Euclidia; species Euclidia mi. The sequence goes on from OX123184.2 coordinate 69,466,789, forward strand.
GCCAAAACACCCAGCGGCCGCAGAGGATAGGGAGGACGGCAACGCAACACCGCATCTCCTCTTCCTCTGCGGCCCCACCGCGACGCAACGATGGTGCGCCCCCATTTGGTCGCGGGAGATAGGGCGCGGGGCAACGCAACACCCACACGCCTCTCCTCCCGCGACCGCACCCGACTGCGAGGGACAGACAGAACTGTCCCCCGCACCCGCACCATGGGACGTATCCTACGCAGTCCTCTACCAAGCCCACGTGGAGCGTCCCCTCCCGGGATCCCGCTTAGCTTCACCGTGGGTGGCTTCTAACCCACGGTTACTGAGCCCCCCCACCACGACAAGGTGGAGATCCCACGGGGGGGGGCCTAAAAGTTAACCTGCCTTATTATACTATAATTTATACTCTACCAAACAACCCATAAATTAATGAAAAACACGCAGATTTATGACTTATTCATTAACCAATAATGATCTTGAAACGTCAGCTATTTCGGTAATAGCGTACCGCGAAAGGAAATACGGTCCCCCTGACCGCAAATCCCGTAAGCTATTATAACGCGACTCGTAAACATGATCTGAATTTATAATAATATCTTACAGCGGCCACGACGTTCACGATTACTTTACAATTCAAAGCGTTCCTTCCAACAATAGTAAACAGATTCAAAGAGAAGAACGTTATCCAGAGAGTGTAGGCGTCGCGTCGCATCGTCCGACTGTGACCCGCCATGCCCCGAGTCGTGCCACAAGCTCCATTAAAATGTGCTGACAACGTACAAAACCTTCCACGGGACTAACTGGGGATAAGCACGCTTTGAATATATTTACATATATGCAAAATGACTAAACCGAATGAGAAATCTATTAAAAGTTTAATTGCTTTCATATTTTCACACCAGTATTAGTTTAACGTTTTCACACGATGTTTTCAAGCTTTTTATCATACCGTAGTATACTGTTAGCACGCAATAAAATTTACCCTTTTGGTTAAATTTCGGGTATAATTCTGCAACCTTTGCGTCCATCCCAACAAAAGAACGCAATAATAATCACTTACAAGGGAAATCACTATGGGTCGAAAATATTTTAGGAAGGCTACTTGAATGTTAAGCGGGTGGAAATGGACGTATTCTATATTTCTGTACTATATTTAATATAAGTAATATGTTAACATGTTCTTAGGGCTCTTGTTGATATATGAAGGTTCACAGGCACCGAGGAAAGGATGATAGAAGAACAATAAGGTTAAAGTATTGATGAAACCATTGACTACAAAATGTGTTCAACTTGTATGAACCGTCTAGTTAACTAGAGGACAAAAGCGTTCGCCTATAACGGGGCAGAGTACTCAACCTTTCACCTAGTAATCATGTATAAATTATACGCATGTCGGGAACTCGGAATTGATTACTAGCAAGTACCTTTTAGCAGGCTTTCGCGACACATGAAGTCTTGTTTTATTCATAAAACTGTGTCGCACAGCTGACGAGATCTAACGGCTCCGTAGACAGCACTTTACTCTGCGTACTTCAGTGCTTACGACTCAGCCTACATCTCGCCTTCACACATACTTTCTTATCCATTTACAGCAACGCTCCTAAACAATGTTTTCGGATTTATTGACACATAATTTACTTTGCGCGTTGTTTCTTCGTATCTTACTTTGTTCAAGTATACGAAGCATGTAGGAAAACATAACTTTAATGACGGCGCGATACCATTTCCAAAAGTTATGTTTCTGCTTATATATGAATGTAAATATCGGTATGTGTGAGCTGTGGAAGTTGTTGGGGTGGAAATATGCATGGTAACGATCAGTTTTCCGTGTTGGATATAGTTTAACTGGTTTATTTGTGCATCAAGCGTGGCGTCGACTTGTCGGGGATAGTAATGGAGTACGCGAGTCGACTGGGACGCTACTAATGAGAGAAGAATGGCAACGGACGATGGCGCCAGACTTACAGCGATTACTCCCTTACTCCCCGTACTAGAAAATGTTCTCTGTAGTATGGGATGGCGTACTCACATACTCAACTCAACGACGATAACACGCTTTAAGCGATTATAGAGTTTGACTATCTGATGAGCTTACTATGAAAGTCTATTACCTAGTTTAGTCTAGTTTGTAACAACATTGTTATAAGCCTATTTTTAACCGACTTCAAAAAAAGGAGGAGGTTTTCAATTTGTCGGAATCTATTTTTTTATGTATGTTCCCCGATTTCTCTAAGACTCCTGGACCGATTTCAAAAATTCTTGTTTGGATTGAAAGAATATATCTCCCAGTTGGTCCCATGATTATCAGGTCAGGATCTGATCATAGAATCCTGAAAAAATCGAAGGAAGTCTTCAAATTTTATAAGCATGCTTTTACTTTTTTTGCTTTGCGATTTGACGATAACAACCCAATGCCGTCGAGTTTGGGCTCGTTTGAGCCGTCTTTACATAGACTTTGATGCTGGATGATTTCCATGGTCTGATGATGGAGCTGGAAGTTAACCATGAGATCTTTGTGATACAACAACCCAATCTCATCGAGTTAAGGGTCGTTTGATTCGTCTTTACACGGACTTTGGTACTGGATGTTTTCCAGGGTCTGATTTAGGAGCAGGAAGGTGGCCATGGGATCTTTGTAAAACAAAGACGTAATCCCATTGAGCTTAGGCTCGTTTGATTCGTCTTTACATGGACTTTAGTGCTGAATGTTTACCAAACTCTGATTTTGGAGCAGGATGGTAGCCATGAATATTTGTAATACAACTACGGAATCCCATTGTGTTTGGACTCGTTTGATTTGTCTTTACATGGACTTTAGTGCTGAATATTTTCCAAAGTCTGATGATAGAGCAGGAAGGTGGCCATGGGATCTTTGTAATACATAACGCAATCTCATCGAGTTTAGACTCGTCTGTTTTGTCTTGGCAAACACTTTGGTACTGGATGATTTTCAGGATCTGATGATGGAACTGAACCGAACGTGTTTAGGCTAGTTGAAAACAACAAGAAAATACTTACTTGAAATTGCCAGAAAGTTACAGGTCTACATTTCAGAATTGAGGCAAGTTGTTTGAATATCATAAAACCAACATTACCCACTTGTGAGTCCCAGATTATTTGCGATAGTGACAAAAGTACTTGTTCAGAGAATAATAGAACAGGTAAGTCTTCTTTGGGTACGGCGAAATTGACCGAGATGTTCGGCAAAGGATCAACTCAGGATGGATGAAATGGCGACAGGTCTCGGGCACAATATGCGATCCTAAAATGCCTTTGAAAGGCATATATAAGGCGGTTATAAGGCCTGTCGTATTGTATGGAGCTGAGTGTTGGGCTACTAAGAAGATGGATGAAAAACGATTACATGTGGCAGAGATGAGAATGTTGTGTGCTGACACAACACAATACTATCAATTATTGTTATCCAGGGTCTTCGTTTACATATCTAATTAATAAATTAAATACAACAATATTTGATAGGCAGTCTATAATAATTATCACATATGGTGATAGCCCAACGGTGACTAAAAAGGATATATTTAATTTGATAGAAGTTATGTTATCGCTTCATAGCAAATTTGAATGCAAATTTATAACTCTTGCTTTGCCTTATTCTTATAGCTTAAATGAAACAATGAATAGTTATATTCATGAACTCAACTTGTGCTTATACAATTTGACATGGCAATATAAAGATTTTATTTTATTATTTGACATTAATAAATTTATTAGTAATTTTACATTGACCAAAGATACTATGTATCTGCCACTATTTTATAGAAGACAAGTTGCTAAATTATTAGCATTTAATTTACAAAATGACTCAGGTACATGTAGGGTATCCAAGAACTTAGCTTCTGTAAATAGTTCCTATCTTAATAATTCTTCTATTGAATATACTGACACAAGTTCTTTAAACTTAAGACTAGGACAAAGGGTAGACAAATTCAACTGAATGTAGCACATCAAAACATACAAGGTCTAACCTATCTATACAACCTAAGTTCTAAAATAAAGTTTGAAATTGAAAGTTATTGTTACGATAGTGAAATTATAAGCAAAATTAAGACCAATTTAGCTAGGTATAAGCCCCAACCGACTAAATCGAATAATATGTCGATAATAACAAACAAAACTGTGCAAACGAAAATTACCTCATACTTTAGCGCCAAACGCTGTGAGGACCTAAAAAGTATCTGCAGCCGAGGTAAGACGCTTTTTCGTTAATAAAGACAACTATAAAACTATAACTTTATTGCACCAAAATATTGGCGGGTTACTAAGCAAACAAGAAATACTTTCCGCAGCTATTACTGAATTGAATAAAGATATGGGTGACATTGATATCATATGTTTAACTGAAACATTCATGAAGCGCGGTACAGAGTGTAACCTAAAAGTAGACAACTACAGACTAGTAGCATGCTTTTCTAGACCAAACCGACGCAGAGGTGGCTCATGCATTCTACTTAAAAACAACCTAGAATTCAAAGAAATTGCTTTTCTGATCCCACCAATCCAATGTCATTTTGAATTTTGTGCCATTGAAATTTTAAATTTCAATCTTATAGTAGTGTGTATATATAGAACGCCCACACCAAATGCAGCTATATTCCTTAGTCAACTTGAACAATTAATTAACACTGTTTGCAAAAGAGGTAACAAGAGGCTTGTACTTTGTGGTGACTGGAATATAGACATGAAAAAAGTAAGTAAACCAGTACATGAACTAAATTCTATATTACAGAACAATAACTTAACAAACCATATAATTTTACCCACTAGGAAGAATGCCTGCTTGGACCTAATTGTTAGCAATATACTAGAACAAAAGACAAATCTTCATTACTTGGCCCTGTCTGATCATGAAACGGCACAGTCTATTACAGTTAATTTAGAGATACATAACAAAATCAAGAAAATACCAAGCATGTGGTTCAAATTTGTCAGGGATCAAAATGAGGAAAACATACAGAAATTTAACAGACACTTGTCCTGTCTATCTTTCTCAGAAATATTTGAACATCAAACTACTGAAGAAGCATTTAACAGATTTCATGACACAATCTCTCTATTCTATAACTTATGTTTCCCATTCAAGAAAGTTAAATGCATAAATAAACCAGTAAAAAACAGATGGTTGACAAAAGGTATTAAGCATTGTTGCACTAAGAAACGACTGCTATATCTAAATTACATTACAAACAAGTGCAATAAAAAAACCAATAAAAAACCTATATTCAGTATTCAAAACTTCTTAAGAAGTGTATACTCTCCTCGCAACAAATTGACAGCGAACGCTATATTGCTAAATCTAAAAATGTGTGCTCAGCAGCTTGGAAAATAATAAAGGACACATCAAACAATACAAACCATAAATCTGAGATTGACTCTGTTCTGGTAGACAATATTAAATATGACGACCCAAGGCAAATATGCGAGTTGTTTAACCAATTTTACATATCTGTAACTAATCAAAAAATTGAAAACGCTTGTCAAAAATCAAAAATCCCTAGTAATTGTAAGAGCATCTTTCTAACCCCAGTTAATAAATTTGATATCTTAAACATTATCAAATCCTTGAAAAACACAAATTCAACAGGATATGATGATATAAACACTAAGATAATTAAGATATGTGCTGTAAACATTGTAGTCCCGTTCACATATATTATTAATTTGTCCTTGACTGAAGGAATATTTCCAACCCGCTTAAAGAGATCTGTAATAAAGCCTCTATATAAAAAGGGAGTAAAGACGGACATGAACAACTACAGACCTATAACTCTTATCCCTATCTTAGCAAAGGTCTTTGAAAAAGTTATGTACAATAAAATAAATACATTTATAACAGATTGCAACATTTTAAAAAATGAAAAATATGGGTTTAAAAAAAATAGTTCCACAACCTTAGCATGTTTTAATCTTTTCAACCAGATTACACAAGCCATAAATAAAAAAGAAATGGTAGCAGGGATATTCCTTGACATGACAAAGGCCTTTGACTTTGTCTGCCACGAAACACTATTGTCAAAATTAGACAGCTATGGTTTGCGTGGCAATGCATATGATTGGATCAAAAGTTTCTTAAACAACAGAGTTCAATGCGTAGAAATAATTAAAACCAGCAACAATATACAACAAACTTACCGATCCTCATATTTACTAAACCAATATGGAGTGCCACAGGGCAGTCTGCTCTCTCCGCTTCTGTTTCTACTCTATATTAATGACCTTCCAGATGCGATTACTCAAAAATGTATTCTTTTTGCTGATGACACAAGCCTTATAGTAAAAAGCAATAGTATAAAAGAGCTAGAAACGGAAGTAAATGATTGCATTAACAAAACAGTGACTTGGCTAAAGCAAAATAATCTTAAAATTAACATAGTAAAAACAAACATAATTCAATTCCAAACATCTAAGGCAAACATTCCTGACATAGAAGTCAGCTTTAATAAGCAGCTACTGAATGTTACAAATGAATGTGTATTTTTGGGTATCACGGTTGATAAGTACTGTAACTGGAAGCCACACATCCAAAATGTTCTAATTAGGGTTGATCGCTTTATATTTGTAATAAAGCGAATACGGGAAATAGTCAATGTAAGGACAGCAATTATGACATACCATGCATATGTAGCCTCTGTTCTCCGTTATGGAATAATTGTTTGGGGCAACTCAGTAGATATAGACAAATTATTTATAGCACAAAAGAAATGTATAAGAGCAATGTTCGATTGTGACTACCGAGATAGCTGTAAACCACTATTTAAAAAACACAAAATTTTGACATTGCCGTGTTTGTATATATTAGAAACCTGTCTATTCGTCAAAAAGAATCCTACAGTATTTACAAGACTAGGAGACGCAGAAAATAGTCATACGCGACATAAAACAAGGCTTAAAATTCCCCAGATTAGGTTAGAACTGTATAGGAGAAACTCATATTGCATGTCCATAAATATATATAACAATCTTCCAGATAATATCAGCAAATTACCACTAAGACATTTCCGTACTATGCTTTGTAAGTTATTGTTAGAAAAAGTTTATTATGACATCAATGAATACCTGAATGATAAATTAATTACACTATGACACTCCTTATTATTGCGATAGAACACTGACATTTAATGATACATACTGACATTTTTATTTTTTTAGTTTTAAGTATAAATGATTATTAATTAATTTATGCAATGATAATTACTATTCCAAATGTAATGTTAATAATTCAAAATATTCTCAATGTTTTAATGTCTTTTTAATATTTGCACGCCTTATGTGGCAGAATATGCTGGATGTTAAATTTATAACACATGTATGATACCATATTCTATAAAATAAATGATATTCTATTCTATTCTGGCAAGGATTTAGAATTAAGTTTATATTTAGAAAATCACAGTATACAAGTTATGTGTATTACAGAACACTGGCTAAAAGAGTACCAAATTAAATTCTTAAATAACTCGCAATACACGGTACACAGTGCCTTCTCTAGGAAACACGCTATTCATAGTGGATCCTTGATTATTGTTTCAAATAGCTTAACATGTAAAGAACGGAAAGACATAGCAAGTTTGTCTATAGAACGCACTGTGGAACTGTCATGTGTAGAACTTGAGCAGCATATTATCATATGTGTATATCGTCCACCGTTAAGTAACTTTAGCTTGTTTGAATCAGTTATTGAAGATGCAATTACTAAAATTAGGAGCAATAAGAAAGGTATTATAGTTTGTGGTGATTTTAATCTAAATATTCTTGATCATTCAGTAATGACTACTAGATTTTTAAATCTATTTAAATCATTTAATTTAAAAAATTTGTTCCTTGAACCAACTAGGATTACAGCAACATCATCCACCTGTCTTGACAATATATTTAGTAATTGTACAGTTTCGAATAAATTAGTTAGTTCTGAATTAACTTCGGATCACTGTGGTCAATTAGCAAGGTTTCCGTATTATAGTGATAGCATCATACAGAAAGTGTTAGTTAGGCCATTACCTAGGCATAAGTTTAATGAATTTCGGAATAAAATGTTGAGTGGAATGAATGCTATAAGTCCTGATTTAATGGAGATTGATTCGCCAAATGAAAATTTCAATAATTTATTTAATGTAGTTAACAAGGAATTTCAGAATACTTTTAGGACTAAGGAGAAAGTAGTTAAGGAATCTCGAGCTTTTAGTGAGTGGGCTACTGCAGGTATTTACAAAAGCAGAGCTAAGACGTACGAGTTGTACGGTTTGAAGAGATACAATTCTGATTCGAACTTCACTGAGTATGTTAGGAATTATTCCAAGATATTTAAAAGAGTGTGCAATACAGCTAAGGCATTATTCGTTAGGAACAAAATTGAACAATCCTCGAATAAAATTAAGGCAACCTGGCAAGCTATTAATGAAGCAACAGGTAAGACAACACTAAGAGGTAATAGTTTTAGTTTATTTGATAGTGACAGATTAATTCATAATGACAAAGAAGTAGCACACACATTTAATAAATTCTTTGCTAGCATACCGATTACTACTACTAGAGAATTAAAATCATCAGCTATAGTCGCAGAAAACCTATTAGAATCTAGTTTAGGAAAATGTGATGTATTATTTAAGTTCTATTGTATTAATTCTACCGACATTATAAGTACTTTTCAATCTCTAGAGTCTAAGAATACAGGTGATCTCTGGGGCATTTCTGTTAAGGTTTTAAAAAGTATAATTGATGTAGTAGCTCCTTATTTAAGCAACTTATTTAATAAGTGTATTGAATCAGGTGTTTTTCCCGATCTTATGAAACACAGTAGGATAAAACCTCTTTTCAAATCCGGCAGTAAGACTGATCCTAGTAATTATAGGCCAATATCGATACTACCTGCCTTTAGTAAGATTTTTGAAAAGATCATACTCAAGCAATTACTTAGACATTTTAATCTAAACAGCCTCCTTCATAGTGAGCAATATGGATTTACCAAGGGTCACTTGACAACAGATGCAGGAGTAGCGTTACTTAAACACATATACAGTGCATGGGAGACTGCTCAAAATGCTATTGGTGTGTTTTGCGACCTTTCGAAAGCATTCGATTGTGTCTGCCATAAAACGCTCTTATGCAAACTTAGACATTACGGCGTACAGACTAAAGCATTGGAAGTCATTAAGTCATACTTAAGTGACAGAATCCAATGTGTTGAAACAAACGGCTCAAAATCCAGTGGCTTACCTGTTGATTTAGGAGTGCCGCAAGGCAGCATCCTAGGGCCTTTCTTGTTTCTTGTTTACATAAACGATTTACCTTTTTACTTGAAAAACATTTGTGACGTTGTACTGTTTGCTGACGATACTTCTTTGATATTCAAAGTAGATAGAAATAAGGAACATTTTAACGAAATAAACAGTGCGCTCATTCAATTAACTAAATGGTTTAATGTAAACAATCTAGTACTGAACGCCAAAAAAACAAAATGTATTAAGTTTGCTCTGCCTAATGTCAGAAACCTTGGTCCTAGTATAGCTCTAAATGACGATGTTCTCGAAACATCTGAATCTACATTATTTCTAGAAATAACACTTGATTCGAAATTACAGTGGGGTGCGCACGTTACATATCTCTCAGGGAAACTTAGCTCAGCTGCTTATGCCATTAAGAAGGTTCGAAGGTTGACTGATGTCGGCTAGATTGGTTTATTTTAGCTATTTTCATAGTGTTATGTCATATGGCATATTATTATGGGGTAGGGCCGCTGACATCGAAAATATTTTTATATTACAAAAACGGGCAGTTAGGGCCATTTACCAGTTAAAGACAAGTGTCTCACTTAAAGAAAAATTTAAAAATATTGGTATTCTTACCGTAGCATCACAATATATTTATGCCAGTGTTATGCATGTACGACTACATATAAATTCTTACAAAATGAATAGTGACATACACAATATTAATACTAGGAACAGGCACAAATTATGTGTACCATATTTCCGTTTACACAAAACGCATAGCTCTTTTATTGGGCTTAGTATAAGAATGTATAATAAGATACCGAGTAATATTTTGGACTTGCCTTTAAGGTCGTTTCAGACAATTGTTAAAAATAATCTTTTGCTGAAGGCATATTATAGTTTAAATGAGTATCTTGACGACAAGTACGCTTGGAAATAAATATTATTTTATTAGGTCAATTTCTTTTTGTTATTAGGTCAATAGGCAGTTTTATAGTGTAGTTAATTACCGTATTCTCTTTTATACTACATTTGCATTCTTGTTCTACTCTTTTTATTATAATTTATCGGATTTGTAAGGTGAGGGTAACTCGTGGTCATGAACTGCTAACTAATAGATTGTAAATTGCTGCAGGTTCATATACCATTACTTTTCGGAACACACTGTTCCACCATAGATCAGAACAGTCATGTTCGCGAGTTGCTTACATCAAAACACGTAAGTGGATGCTCCTGTTTCACCATATTCACTTTGGGAGGCTTACTAAATGAACATAATTTATTGCTTGAGTATGATATCAATAACTATTAACCTTTGCAATAGTAGATAACTCACAATGTGAAACAGTTGCAGCTCCTTACAAATATAACATGTAAAAGAATTATACTGGCAGTTAAAAAGAGTGGCCACGAGTTTTATTGCCCGTTCTTTCTCGTGGTTCTACCTATTGCATTGCGAACGTGGCAGTAAATGTAAATGTAGAATCATCTAGTAATTAACTTTAATCTTTGACGTTCATAAGCGTCACTTTGTGACCTAAATGAATAAATGATTTTGAGTTTGAGTTTGAGTAAGGAAGGCCTCCCCATCATCATGTACCAGCTACACTATCCTATGTACCTACTTACCACCTATTACTATACTTTTATTAGTATACACTAAAAAGCAAAAAATAAAATTATTTTTAAATAAAAAAGGACCGACCTCAAAAACAGTCGGTGCCAAGCCATTACGCAAAAAGTTACTAAATTACAAACTACCTATTCTATCAACAACGAAAGTTATATAAAAAAGTGTAGAGGTTTTATAGAGAGATCAGAAATACTTGGCTTGGCACCGACTCCAAAAAGTTTTGCTCCCTAATCAATTATTTTTTGCTTTTTAGTTCTTTAGTGTTTTTCAAGTCGGTCCTTTTTTATTTAAAAATAATTTTATAGACTACATCTTCAAAGTGGCCGTATTTCTTACAATCGTTGTTCAACTCTGATTCTACATCAATCTATTTTCTATATGTATAGTAAAATTGATAACTAGCTGTTATGCTATTATGAATCATTATTATTTCTTAAATTTTATATTCACATCTATTTTGCGATTATATCAAAGTAAACATGTAGAATAATGAAAATAGTTCTATCAAAGAATAAGCACAGCCACAAAATATTCCGCAACTTTTAAATGCGGCATCTGAAATGAAAAGACTAGTAGGTAAAGAGAAAATACAGGCAAAGCTGGTAACAATTTTCTTATGGCGTTAGTCTGGATTTACGTTTAATCAATTAACAGGCAATTAGGGTATGTGGTGGTAAGAAATATAATAGACCATTATTCTCTGGAGAACACTCAAGATTTAATATTCATAATAAACTCAGACACAGAGCAAACGAGACAGCGTTGCTATAAATCCTGTGGTAAATAATAACTGTAATTATGATTACAGTGTGGGTACTACTGTATTATTTATTTAAGTTAAAGAAATCAACGCATTTCGTGCAATTTTTAATAAAGTACTTACATAATGGTTATGAAATAAATTTTCATAGACCATTATGATGGAAGGTATTGTCGAAAAATATCAATCAGCCATGCTCATTTTATTCGATTGTTATTGATACTGCTTATACCTATGTATATTAAAAGCGATATAATGCAAATTGTTATACGTTGGTACTATCGTTTTATTTTCCTCTTCTCAGTATGATGAGGAGGGATGTGCCATGCTTGCCAATTTCGGGTTCGCATACTTCAAATGTCTTTCGAGAACTCTCAGTTTTATAGAAGAAGGAAAACATCTTGGGTAAACCCTCTAGGATGTTTTTCTTCTCCGGTCGGCAAGCGATACTTAACAATTTAATACGCAAATAAGATCGAAAAGTCAAAGGTTTTTTAATTCGAATGTATTAAGACTTTATAGTTAGCGAGAGACAAACCAAACAAAGATTTTGGGCAATATACAACTAATAGTTGCGCTTTCAGGAATAATTTAGTAGCGTTTTGTTAGTGGTTCCAAAATAGTTGCATTTCAACGACTACCTCAGTGTGACCCATTGTAAATCGACGTCTTCGTGACAATACTTATTCTCATTGAACCGAATATACTAGATACAGTAGCTTAATGATTGCTTTTTCATACTCTCAGTAATAAAAAACGGGCACACAGAGTTATTCGGCAATGTTTTACATATAACATTGGATGAAAAAGCGAAGCTGCTATCTATAAAGGCCATTCTACTTTTCAGAATTATTTTGCAAATGTCCGTTACTACACGAAACCGTAATTTTCTTTTTTTGTAGTTATCCGACCATCGAGATACCAAATCCGGATTAAAGTACGGCGTGTATAACATTTGCATTGGAATGTTCGATTATAATGCAAGGCAGCGAATATCGATGCTATCGAATTATTCGATATATTTTCGATGACAATGGCATAGTACGTAGGTAGGTACTAATGTGTAATTATGCGAGAACAATATTACTTTGGGCATATTATTTATATAAAAATAATACCTTCTAATAAAAAAGTATAGAAGTTTCTTTTTAAAGAGGAAAAAGAAAGAAAGTTGTTTAAGTATATCACATATTTATTTTTTAATATTAATTAATATTACAATTTCACAATAAAAATCTAGATTAAATAAAATAATTATAACTACATAAAACTTATTATACAATGGAAAATGTATTTACATACATAAAAAATAAATATGTACAAAAAAGGGGAGGGTAAAATACAAAGTACATATTTACAAGACAGGTTTAGGCGTCGTAGAATTCCTCAGCATCGCTGTCTATTGGTAACGTGCCCAGAAGGCTGGCAGCATTGCCACGCTGGATGGCAATGCTGATACGCTGGCCGAAATACAGCCCAGCCTTCTGGTCACGTGAAGCGTTGATTAGTCGTTTGGCGATTTCTCTGTACAACGTACGAGCGCTCGGACCCCATGGACCAAGCGTCTCCTCCCCAAACGGCTCAAATACGTAATTACCTATTAAATTACCGTATTTTCGCCGCTTGAGGGATTCTGCGCTTGCAGCAGCAGCGCCGGCACAGCTGGCTGTACTTGGAAGATGTGATGGCGCTAGGGTATCTACGCACGTTGCGTCCCATGCCAAAGGCCTACCCAACTTCCAAGGCAACAATGACATACCGTCGGGCCTCTTCCCATCGTCACGTACCAAACCATTGGGTTCAAGTACGGCTGGTACTCCGGCGGTGACAAGAGTGCGACGGATGATGTCATTAAGATAGGCGTGACGAGGCATTCGGCCCGCGCTTCTGCCGCAAGATAGTCCATGGTGTCCGAGGCTATCGACGGCTTCTCCACAATGACAACGATGCGGAGAAACACACGGAGCACCTAAACGGAGGCTAGTGGCAAGGCGAAATGTCGTGTCATCCAACATTGTGCCCACATTGGACGACGGGAGCGCTTGAAGCCAAAGACCAGACTCCCACTCTCCCACAGCCAGCAAGCGAGCACGCTCAGCAACATTTGTAGATGATAAAATAAGATTTTCTCTCACAGTGTTGCAAAGCGGCACGTCCCACTGCCTTTGGGAGAATGGGTTGGTAGGCAAAGCAGAGCTTGGACAAGCCATTTTCCAGGCGTTCACGGCATCGGTTTTACACAGCACTTCCGAATTAACCAGTGTTGGTGCTAATATTTGCCTGGTTAAGTCTTCCGTGCTGTGCACCGAGGACAGGAACGCTTGTTTAAGTAATTTTATAATTCTTATATTGATCTAATAATTAGATTTATTGATTATGCGTACCTACAGAAATTCGAGCATTAATATTTGAGTAGATTAATGAACCACTATAACGTGTCACTCTAATGCGAACCAAACTTCGAGCAAGCTTTACATTTTTGACTGATTTAATAACAACTTGACAAAGAAATAGCAAAACAAGGCACGATTTATCGGACATTTTAACCACTATAGAAAGAAAATGTGGATAAAATGCGCAAGGAACAAAAATCCTAAAACTATTCTGAAAATAAGAAAGAACCAACTCTGCAAGCAATTTTACCTAGGCCTTAATTAGCGACTTGATAATTTCGATCACCAATCACGTCAATTGATAATAAAGGGATTCTTAAATTCTTTAAAAACTTTTCAATATTCATGATTGATTTGGAAAGTTATCGACGAAAATGACGAGGCACATCTTCACGCTATCAATATTTATTCTTGAAATTTATTGATGTAACGAAAGCTTATACATTTCCTAGGAAATTTATAAATTTACGGTTCTTATTATTTTCCGGTAACATATAAGTATGTCAAGTCTCTACCTACTAGCGTTCATGAGATAAAGCCCGCTGATAGACGGAAAGACTTTTGGGTAGCGGAGGCTTAGTAATATAGGTGTCGTTGTTACCTTTTTGGGTACGGAACCTTAAAAAAAACGATTTCGTTATTATAACCAGAATTCGAGACGTTTCGACCTTATTTGTGCATTCAGTGATAAGAATGTTCACTTTAAGGCAAAGTTATTGAACCGAAAACACAAGAAAAAATAATAAGTATTTCATATTGTATCCGAGGGGCATACAGACAGTTAAAAATAAATATTCTGTTTCTTTTTTAGCTACTCGTAGTTCACTCAAAGCACAGTTTTATTGTGATCCATTATTCTTTTACCACAATTAACATAGCTTGTTCTAGGACTGTAGGTATCTGTGTAAGTTGAAAAGCTGACAAAGGAAAGCGATTTGAAATATTTATTCAGAATTTATGACAGTTCCGCTTGAGCAACATATTTTTTCTGAATAAAACCTATGCAAGGCCTATTTTAAAAGTGTTTAGTAGTACTTTAGTATTCTTTCGTGTTCGTATCTTCCGACGAATTTGATGGTAAATCAATAATTAATAGTGTTCATAATTTCATGTTCTCGCGACATTGAAATTATTCCTAGTGCGCGAATTTTATAGATCTTAAAACTAAATTAAAGTGAAAGTAGGATCCATAATATGCCTACATGGACAATATAATGACAATCGAATGAATTTTCTGATATAGGTAATACGACGGAGAATATCCTAAAATGAAAATCAAATAGGCACATTATACGAAGCAGACAACAAAAAATGAAGAGTTTTTATCGTGTCCTAGTTGCATACAGCTACTACTGTGTGAAACCACGATCTGGGTAATTAATTAAGTGTCCATATCAACATGTGGTCCAAACTCCGGCCCTGGCAAAGCATGTAGTTGGCATATTCCGAATTTAGCGATCCAAGAATGTATTGTAACACCTGTTATATTCGATTGTAGTGCCGTATCTGGGTAATGTTTGATGTTATACGGATATGCTCATTTTACCGTGTGATTCTATGATGTTCTACGTATATATCGTACGTATTATATGTGTGTACGGTATATTTGAGTATCTGTACTACTTCTTGATTTGTGTTATATTATTGATCATATTGCGTCTATATATTTTTTAACGATTCCGTAGAAAGATGTTGCTAAAGACTTCATAAATATTGCAAAATGAGACACAAACGAAACCCAGATTTCACGCAGCGATCTGTATAGCGCACCAGTTTTCTTCAGGACTCAGACTAGAGCCACTCCTTTCATTGACAATGAACATTAACAGAGCAGTGGTTACCTATCTTGTCAAAGATCACGTACAATAAATAGATATCTACATAAACTTGGTACTATGGCAACTCAACATTATCCTATTACTTTATGTGCTAATAAATTTCGTTTTAATTACTTTCTCGCGAATCAATCATGAATAAACTAAGACTCTTTCTGAGTCTGATTGATCGCGTGTTGTATATAACAAGCCAATAACTTACACATCGCATACTACATAGAGTTATTAAGGAAAAAGTTATAAAAGGAACATGAATAATAGACGTTTAAACACCCATAGAACCTACATAAATAATACTACATACATTGAATTGATATAGGTTAAGTCTATTTTTAAATCGAATCTTCATTTACCAAATTACTCGGCATTATTGTGTCAGCGGCGTGTGTTCTCCGCAAATCTCTGAAAGCCACTGAAGGATAACCTCGTCCTTTATCTGCAGACCTCAAAAGTGAAAGAGCCATACTTAGTTATAAGCCATCATACTTAATCTCATTCTTCGTAAAAAGCTGCTAAGCCAAGGTACCGTCGAGTGTGAGTGACGTTATCAGTAAGAACGGTCGCAACCGCGGCCGCGACGCGACGTGCCCCAAATAATTTATCTACCTTACAACGTCTGCCCACACAGGTTTTAATTACCCCAAGTTGCCCACTTTTCCATTTTGCCAATCGCATTTTTACAGTTTATGTACAGGATATACAATCCTCAAGGACTCGGACAATTTCCAATCTGCGGTCATGTTTTACGGAATATCATAAATGTCTTTATAAAATTCCACACAAATTATTTGTGTTTCTTGTATAACTTTTATACGTAAGTATTATTTTG
This sequence comes from Euclidia mi, assembly GCA_944739405.2. Classification (NCBI taxonomy): domain Eukaryota; kingdom Metazoa; phylum Arthropoda; class Insecta; order Lepidoptera; family Erebidae; genus Euclidia; species Euclidia mi. Next base: position 69,483,457 of record OX123184.2, read on the forward strand.
AATTGAATATAAACAGTCAAGCTTAATCGTATGTCAAATACATGTAACTGGATAACTAGTTGTGTAAATGTTGGTTATAAAATATATTTTCCTTTTTGAATATCAATCAATAACGACACGCGTATAATCTGACGAAATCGCTTTTCGTAGTATGATCAAATACCTAAATTGGGTTTATCTATTTGGTATTATGATTATAGTCTGGCTTTACGTAAATAAGTGCCTACTATTTGTTTGTCAGCTGACGTATTGTATGTTTGTCGCAAGGATAGCAGTGCTTAATTAACGCTGAAATTCGTGATATGCGATGAATAGTGGTGTGGCTGGCGTCTGCTCGAGACACCGACATGCCCTCTTGTCTGAGCCCTCTGTTTATTATAACTCTACACAAGAACACCATTATTAACAACTAGAGCAGAACAGACGAGCTCGAAACGCGAATACATCAAAAAATATAATAGTCATCGGCAATTAGCGAGATTGAGGACACTCCTGTTGTTTCACGGTAAATCATTAGTATCGATGATGAAACAAGAATTTTGCGTAATGTGTTTTAAAAGATCTTCGTATTGCGCGTGAATTTGAAAACCTTCGATCTTTTTATATTAAATTTGTTTTTGTAGGTAACGATATTAGAGCAATCATCGCGTATTATATGGATATCCGCGATCATCTGCTTGCGTATTGCTTTTTTATGGACAGCTTACATTTTATAGAAGTGGGCCCCACTTTTCTGTGAGCAGCGTGACCTTTATGCAGTATGACACTTATGCATAACGAAGTACCACTTTGAATATTACTAAGCAACCATATTCGGCCTAGTTTTAGTCCGCCAATCATATCTTACAAAGGAACAAGACATTTGTAAGAAGAGCTCATATAATATTCTCTGTGGCGGCCAAGTCGATTGTTAACCTTAAATTTTCTTTCAGTTTCGCAACGATATTAATGGATTACGCGGAAGCAATTAATGCTTGTATTTTCCTGACGGCATAGTTACTTTTTATATTTATCGTTTTTGCAGTTTACAATTATTAAAGTGATATAAAGCAATATAGAGCTATGCTACACACGTTGTACCTAGTTCAAAATGAAATAAAATAAAATCTTTTTAAATTCGTAGCTTACATAAAGATATAAAAAATTGGGCTAGTGCGAGTCGGACTCGCGCACAAAGGCTTCCGTACCATCTATGAAAGAAAATCACGTTCGTTGTATGTATACTTAAATATTTTTTAAGTTTCTACCTGTTTATTAAGATCGAGTACCAAATTGCTTAAAAATTACCTTTGTTGTATGGGAGCCCCCCTTTACTATTTACTTTTTTTAATGTAATGATTCACTTTGAAAGGTAACATATAACTACATATTCAGTGAAAATTTTAAGCGTCTACCTATTACCGTTGGTAATTTTGAGCAAAATATACGAGAAAACACGTTTAATATAAAGGACCCCCTTAATATTTTTTATTTTTAGTATTTGTTGTTATAGCGGCAACCGACACATATAATTTGCGAAAATTTCAGCTTTCTAGCTGTCGCGGTTTATGAGATACAGCTTGGTGACAGACAGACGGACAGACAGCGGAGGCTTAATAATAGGGTTCCGTTTTTTACCTTTTAGGTATGGAACCCCAAAAAAAGATTGATGTTTACATGAACAAGTACGGAAAATATCCGTCACATTAAGTTACTATAATGTAAATTAAAATTAATGGGAGTTTTTTCGCCTTGGTCCTGGCCAATTGAATTCTACGTTTTGATAAAAAAAGAGACATGAGGATGAAAGAGGATGCAATATATAGTTTTATTCAATCTTAAACTTAACAATAAGCGCTAATCACAACAAATATTGATTAGACATACTTAGAACCCACTGAAAGTGCTGACAATACAGTATGTCTTTAATTTTTCGATATCTCCACTAATTGGGTTGTGAGGGTCGCAGAATAACTTACTATGTATATCACGTTTAATTGGGGAATGAAGAAAATATCGACTCACACATCGCTAGCATCAAATACTTAATAGGTATTTATCGCCCCTATAAGACAAATCTGCGCAAATAACATCTTTAGAAAAATGACTTAATTATATTGCCAAACTGTTCCGATTAAATCGCATTCACGTTTCTTGAAAGTAATTTTCTCTAACGAAAAGTCATTTATAGATTCATGATTAGATACATAGATAGCGAAGTGGTCTCTATAAAAGCCACGTAACGGTTAAGTATATTAAGAATAGTCAGTTGATGTCTGTAAATGTCCCACAGCTCACCACGACTCTCTTCTCGCTATACGTATACCCTGGTGGGTTTAGGGCGTAGTTCACCACACTAAAGGCCACCAAATGCGGGTCAGCAAACATTATGTGTCTTTCGAGAACATTATGGAGAACCTTCACATACCCAGGCTTCTTCACGATGTTTGAATACGTGCTTATAGTAATAAGATAATAAAGAGAGGTGTTACTAGCAAATAACACCTCTATTTTTGCATTGGTAACAACTAATAATACAGCTAATAACATCCCCGACGATATCATAGAAAGTAAGTAGTTGCTTCACACAAGACGATTTCCTTTACTAAAGAAATCGAATCACTTTGTCCTATTGACATCTAATATTTTTTTCGATGATGATGACTACGTTCCTGTAAATCCCTATGTACTCGTACCAATTAACAAAATTACTAAAAGCCAGAGAATCGTGCGAGTGTTTTAGCGTCTAAGATTACGCGACCGTATGTTTTTATATTTAGTTATTTTTGTTTTGAAAACTAAATTCTAAATAGTAAAATACCAAGAAAATATTCATAGCCTTTAAGCAGTTTATCTCAAATTTAATTTCACATTCCTAAGAATTGGTGACCTCGTATTGAATGAAATATGAAAGTTTATTCACTTGTAGTATGTGTAAACAAGTTTGTATAATATTATTAGCCAGATGTTAAATTTTTTGTAGCAAAACTTTTGTTGGCTATGGTACCACGTTATAAGGACGCTGTTGAAATTCCCTGGTGGAACCGTACACTGTGAATGGAGCATGATTACCCAAAGAAGCTAAAAATCCGATTTTTTTTAAATATCTTGGGTCTATCCACGACATTATGCTATAGACAGGTTACGGCATAGTAGGTAATTTTTACTGCGATTTGATAAAATATCTTCTTGGGTTTACGCGAATGTTACACATTGAAATTAAACTACACTATACATTGATTTGGTTTGATTGAGATTACATTTTAAACGGAATGATCTAGAAACTTACTTTTTTTACTACTGCCTATTCGTAAACTGTAGTTTAATTTCAATGCCATTTGATATGTCATTATAGAATAGGGCTCTCGAATAATTTAACTAGATAATTTAGTCAGGCATATTACTGCTATACAATTAATTGAAGGATTTAATAGGTTACATACGTGATAAATAAAACTATATCGTGTTTATTGTAAATTTCATTGTAATAGACTTGTAAGGCCCATGGTGTTTAAATCGTGTAATTGTTAGAGCTGGACATCCTTCTTGGATGCATCTGGAGTAACGCTAGAACAACTACTACTGGGCCCAGTTGTAAAACTAAACCAATCAGGGAGCTATTCAAATCCACTCAATTTTATTTTATGTTGGTCCAGCCGTTTTATAATGATCTCATCCATTATATGCATTCGCAATTAAACTTAGATAGACGGACATACAGTCAAAATACTTTTAAAGCGTAAGCATGATACAAGAGACGGGTACTGTAATCTTTTCATATTTTCTGCATCCAGTGCATCGCTTATAAACGGAGCTCGTTCTGCTACAAGATAAGCTATTAATTATGCTGAAAGCTTAGCGACCAGAAACATATAATTGAGTTCTGTATGGTGATATAGTGGTAGGTTTTCCTATTTACACAACAATTTACTTGTATGCAGTTCATTAATCTATTGCTCTGGAAGCTGTTTTATTAATCCATTTTTGTTTATTTTATGTGCCGTTTGGTGTGTCTAAGAAGTTAAGTTTAAAGTTTAATTCATAGTAGAAGGGAGAGACTACTTAAGGCGTTGTTATACCTCAGAAGCCGTGAAACACCTAATTTTTCGTCGCGCATCTAGCCATAACGGTACATATTACAAACTAGCAAAAATTAGAGCTTAAAGTCAAAAGTCGGAACAAAAGACTTTTGAAAGAATTTTTCATGTACGTAAAATAGAATCACGGTAAAAAAATCACAAAATCGAGGCAGAAAATAATCTTTCGTCTCACTGTTGGCAATATGTTGATCGTAAGCTGTCATATTTTTTTTGATAATATTGTAGGAAATCTAATGAACTAAAGAATTACTCTATTTATTTTCATATTATACGTGTATATTTTGTAAAATTAAATAAAATCTGCCAAACGTCTATGATTTTGACGCTCGGTAGATGCCATCAATATCAAACGCTTCAGCAATTTAAACCTTATTAGCATAAGCGGTGTACTGAGTGTCAGTTGCTAGTTTACGCCCCGCCCAGACCTCATCATTCGGTTATGAGCCCTGTGAGAGATAGGTCATGTCGCTTGCGTCTCCGCTGCACGAAATTTTACGTAAACCTGTTTGTTATTATAATACGCCGATTTGAGTTCGTAATTTCATGTTATATGTTATAGACTGAATACTTTGAATCAAATAGGCTTTTCATGTAACTATGGGCACATATAATTAGGACCTAAGTTTATACTCTTGTTGCGTTTAATGTGTTATTGTTTCTGTGCTTATAAATATATAATTAGAAGAATAAAATATGGACAATTAGAGAAATGAAGTTCTACGAAGGATTTGTACAAGAAAGCGTCGTAATAAAATAGAAATTCATCCATGGCCAAGTGATTATGAAATATGTAACATTTTTACACAAATTATTTTCATAAGTCTTTTATGACTAACTATGTTACTTATATATTATCGATTATGCATAATATAATTATATAAATTATTCTCACAATACATAGCTGCCACAGTTTTCAATTTTTGAAAGAGTAATAACATAAAATCGAATCATTTTATGTATGTACCTATATTTCAAATTCATTAGCTTGTCAGAGCGCCTGGAGCGCTAAGATGCCGCCACTGCGAACAATAATGATGACAGCGCTAATATGGCGCTCCGCAATCCGCACACAAGCGGTAACGAATGTTGTATTATTGTGTTTTGAACATAAACCTTTTTAGGTACATCGGGTAAAACTTTGATTATTCATAAACTATTAATTATGTCTCAGTACATCTAATATCTTTTTAATTTCTAAAATCAATCATTTATAAGTAAGAAGGTAACTTCTCTGTTTGCTATAACACAAGATATAGTATTTTTTTAATAATAAAGTAAGTAACTAATTATCATTATTGTAATTACAGTGAAGTTAAAGATAACAGTTCTGCAACGTCTTACACACATTTGACTTCAGTCATTCCTAACACGATCTGTTCAAGAGCTAGCCAAGAAATGCCAAACAATTTTTTTAACAAATTTGACTCAAATTCCGTAGTGATAAGCAAAAATTACAGGAGGGATAGCAGTGACTGGTTCGAATTGCGTAAGAATATGTTGACGAATTGAAATTTTGGTATAGTGGTAAAAAGAAGAGATAACAGCAGTAAAGCCAACTTCGTAAAAAATATTTTGTACAAATAAAATATTTGCAATGTAAAATCAATTGCGCATGGAATCTAAAATCAACAACTGGCTTTACAACAACTGGCAAAGCAAGAAAATGTAACAATCGAGCCTTGTGGATTATCCGTTTATTGGTGCCACGCCAGATGGATTAATAGGTCCAAACACGATTGTGGAAATTTAATGTTCTATAGTTGCTTATAAGAATGGCCTGGAGAATAGTATAAGAGCAAATAAAATACAAATATGGAAACATGGTAAAAAAGTGAACTGACTAGTCTAAACAAATAATGTAATTGTTATTACCAAATGCAGGGGCAACGCCACGTTACACGCAAACAAAAGTCTTTATTTGCTGTGTGGAGTGGCGAAAGTATACCACTAAGAATAGAAATTATAGAAAGAGATGATGTTTTCTGGGAGAAGCTTGTGGCGTTTTATATGAATTTGGCAGTTGCCTGAAATTGTTGATTCTCGTCAAGCTCAAGGGATGGCATTGCGAGATCACGGAGAGGAAAATATTTCATCAGTGCTTGAAATTTCTACAATACCAAGCCGTAAAAGGAAAGTAAATGAAACTGTGCCTCGTGAACAACAGCAAATAATAAGTATTAAAGCCTTATCACCTCACACACTGCCTTTAACATTCGATGAGAATAAAGAAAACCTGCCGGGTTGTAGCAGACAGCTAACTTTTGATGAGCTGTAAACTCTGTATTTCGTTAATAAATTATAAATGAATATAAATAAATATCTTTAAATATTTATTTTCTTTGAAACAACACATATTTGAAGCGAAAGAAATTTTTTATATTTTTCCACACAAACATGTATGACGAGAGCTAACGAAAAAGCAGTAACTCAAATTCTAATTCTATAATTTTCTAAGCGACATAGCAGTATCTCATGAATAAGGTATATCCACATATATTTTTGATGTTTCGTCTATTTTGAAAAATAATAATGGGTTGGGTTTCGAAACGAGCCGCCTGAATTTGAGGGTATTGGTAGTGTAGGGGGCTTAAGGTAGTTCGTTTCCCCTAAAAGTAATTTTGGCTGCCGGAGTTGCGTCTAAATATTTTTAAACAATTTCATAAATACTTCGGCAATTATGCAAAACGGAACATAGTTTTTATACTTTAGTACAGTTTTACAAATGTAATTTTTAGGTTTTATGTGAAAAACGTGAAACGAAACGCAAAACTGCCATCTTAGAATGATCATATTGACAGCTAATGTCAAATTTGTGCGTCATTGCTTTCGAGTGCCTTGGGTTAGGTGCGACTGCAATAAGTAAATAAATAGGTTATGTTAGGTTCTCTTTTGACCCTTAATCCGAAAATAGGAGCCCTTCGCAGGGCTCCGACAACCTTAGTTTATTAAACTAGTGTGATGAATGTGGAAGTTGGCAGTGCCATACACACCGATGTTTGGAGATTTTTTTTTTCAGAGGAAACCAAGTATTTCCGGCAAGTGAAAATGGTGAGTGGGTTTCAAGACCTCCCCTGCTCCCTCTCCAATCACTCACAACCCCTAAAAACGGCGACGTATTTCGAAACCTTTGCCATAATAATTATACCTATAATAACAATAAACATCCATAAATAAATAAAAGAAATCAACTTTTACTAATCTTCAATTATCTCGTAACTCGCTTTAGTTGAGATACGGCTTTTGCGCTTAGTAGAGCAGTATTGTGTTTTTTAGGGTACCGTAGCCAAAAATTGTAAAAACGGAACCCTTATAGATTCGCAATGTCTGTCTGTCTGTCCGCCCGTATGTCACAGCCAATTTATTGCAAAACAGACTTGAAAACTGGCAGGAATGGAATTAGATGTAGGTATTCTATGAACTGCTTCACTATTTTTATACAAAAACAAAACAAACATAATAATGGCCTCTCCATACATGGAACTGACTTAATTATTTTTATCATCTTACGGCACGTAGGTATTTACCTACTTTCGTCAACATTTAATACCTATAACGTCTAATGTAAACCAGTTTTGCTCATGGCTGCACTGAGAACAAAAATTGCGCTATACCTATATTGTACAAACAGATTGATGTATGTAATATAAATTTTAATATCAGTATTTCAATTCAATATGCTAAAACGTTTTGCTTGCGATTTTGAAATATTGGAATACGGATGTCGCCAGAATGAAGGCCTCACGCGACGAGAATGAAGGGGGCCGCCCCGCAGTAGACGGAGCTAAGCTCCCTTCACCTCCCCTGCTTCACCCCCTCATTTACCAAAAGAGTCGCTTAGGACAGCGCCTTAAGGAATAGGTATCTAATAAATTACATTATTATTATAAATGACAAAAAGCGGCGGTAGCCCAGTGGTGTACGTAACGGACTGCCGAGACGATGGTCTCGGGTTCGATCCCCAGGTACCTCGGGCACACACCTCTGACTTTTCGAAGTTATGTGTGTATTAAAAATGTTAATTATCGCTCGCTTAATAATGTGCCTGGTAGATGGCAATAGGCTCGCCCCCTATTACATTGGGACCGAAACATATCTGGCGAAGTATGGGTGTGTAATACACCTCTGTCTACCCCTTCGGGGATAAAAGGCGTGAAGATATGTTATGTTATGTTAATGACAAAGATTCGGAATAAACGTGGCGTTTTGACTTACAACTATAACCTTTTCCTTACTTGTCTTAAACCATTTTGCAATTATTACCCAGACTTATTTGACTTCGACTGATGGCAGCTACATATCTGCATATACGTACATTTAAATATAATTGAAATGTATGTCAGTAATTTTTTAAAACTGTTTTTTTTTTTTAAGTGCTTATATTAGATATAATTTCTAAAACGTAAAACAGTTAATTGATTAAGTCGATATTAACAAGTATGGCTTGGCTTCCTCCTAAAATCAAATAATTACGAGAAAATAAAGATTTGCTAAACATCAGTATAACCTCTATCTTAAACTACAAGAATAATACTGAGGTAGTAAAGCCATTTTCAAAGCTAATATAAAATTCTGTCAAATCCGGTTAGACTAGAACCTAAGCAATCCTCGGGCTTCAAGGCGAAGCTTTTGGATGCAACTGGGATAACAGTAAGACGATGATGAGTAAATACCAATATCCGTCGGAGAGTGCGTCTGCTGTTGCTGGTTCGATCGCGAGTGCGCCGATGCTGTTAAACAAAAACAGTCGGCTTACCGCGCTTGGATCAGGGCTCGGTCTCGTCGCGATCCGAATGTCCATCTCATCAAGGCAGCCTATAATAGAGCCACCAAGGTCTGCAAGAGGACAAACATAAGAGCGGATGCACAGCGCATTGCACGGTTTGGTCAAGAACTCTTGTCACACCCCACGGGCAGCCGGGGATACTGGCGATTGGGCAAAGCCGTGCAATCTAATTTCTGCCAGCCTTCACTGCCGCTGTTGCGATGCCCTTATGGATCACTGGCCCATGGGCCGCAAGAGAAAGCTGACCTGCTTGTCAATCTCTTTGCGGCCAACTCCCGAATCGATGATCGTAGTGCGCAGCCGCCTTCGATTCCCTACTGCGGCCACTCCATGCCTGATATTAAAATAAGGCAATGCGATGTTCGCACGACACTGCGATCTCTCGATGTCCGGCAAGCCAGTGGACCTGACGGAATTCCAGCAGTTGTGCTTAGGAAATGCGCAGCCGAGTTGTCTCCAATGCTTACACGCCTGTATCGCCTATCATATGCCTCTGGCGTAGTGCCGCAGGCTTGGAAAGAGGCGAACGTACAGCCGATTCCCAAGAAAGGGGATCGTTCTGATCCGGGCAACTATCGACCCATTGCTATCACCCCTATCCTCTGCAAGGTGTTTGAACGATTAATCAATAACAAACTCGTTCGCTACCTAGAAGATCACTCTCTTAACAGTGATCGTCAGTATGGCTTCAGACCGAAACGATCAACGGGTAATCTTCTAGCGTATGTCACTCACCTTTGGGGTGAGGTGATGGACAGGCATGGGGAGTCGTTGGCTATTAGTCTCGACATCTCCAAAGCCTTCGATAGAGTCTGGCATCGTGCGCTTCTTTCCAAGCTTCCAGCCTACGGCTTGCCGCCTCGATTGTGCAACTGGGTTACCAGCTTCCTGCATGAGCGCCGTATACGAGTCCTTTGTGACGGTGAGTCATCGAAGTTTCTCCAGGTGAATGCTGGTGTGCCTCAGGGGTCCGTGTTATCGCCCACGATTTTTCTTCTGCATATCAATGATATTCTCACTTTTGAGGGCATACATTGCTATGCAGATGACAGTTCTATACATGGGCGATATCTCGGACACCCTGCGGCTAAGCAAGCCGATACTGAGGAGTGTAGGTGAATACTTGTTGCTGAGCTTGACTGGGTTCTGAATTGCATCTCGCATTGGGGTGATGAGAACCTGGTCGAGTTCAACGCCAAGAAACACAGGTGTGCGCATTCTCAGCCAAGGTATCTCCATTCCTTCCCCATCCCTCTCTTCTGGACACTCCACTACCGATTCAAGGCAGCCTCAATAAGCTGGGTATGGACATACGCAGAAATCTCAACCCGAAGAACTACATCGAGGGTGTCATCAAATCCGCATCTCGGAAACTCGGAGTCCTGAACAAGGTGAGGAGGTTTTTCAGGCTGGAGCAGTTGTGTCTGTTATACAGGACCCAGGTTCGCTCCTGCGTGGAATACTGCTCTCACCTTTGGAATGGCTCCGCTCAGTACTTATTGGACGCCCTCGATAGGTTGCAGCGGCGTGCTGTCCGTATCATTGGGGATCCAGAGGCCACTAAGACTCTTGAGTCACTGCAATTACGCAGAGACGTGGCCTCAATGGCTGTCTTCTATCGCATTTATCACGGTGAGTGCTCCGAAGAGCTCTTTCAACTTATCCCACCCTCTTCCTCCTCCTCCTTTCCTATCCCGAACGACACGTGTTGGGTTAAGGTGCCACTCTTACACGGTAGAACAGATACCGTCACGCACCAAACGGTTCGGCGCCTCTTATCTCTGCCGTACCATTAAGATGTGGAACTCTTTACCAGCCCACGTGTTTCCCTCCACTTATGATCCTGGGTCCTTTAAGCGGGGCTTGAAAAAGCTTTTCTCAAGGCCGTCAAGGTGAGGGCCATCATGCCATAATGCCACATGCCATGCTGGCTGCTGGGATGATGGCCATCACTATGGGACTTCACTGACTGCTTAAAATTAGGCAGCATGGAGTCAATTTGTTCGGCAGAAAAAAAAAAATTCATTTTCATAATGAATATTTATTGGAAACATCGATATAAGGGGACCAACGATAGCAGCACCTATTTTCCAACTCCACTGATGAATTTTATGATTATTGTATGCATTACATAATAAAACCTCCACGTTTCAAGCGATTATCCACAATCACACTATATTCTGATCTGCCGTCGTAATTTAAATACTGTCATCGTAATTTAAATTCTTATTCGGTTTTAACGTCCTCATAAAACTAAAGTCAAATTACTCCCGACTCACCATTTTCATAAATAAAATTTCTCCTGATCTTTTACTTAATGGTATTTTCGCTTATTCAATTGTGAGTGTATAAACATTTGTTTTACTTGACGGGATAATCGTTCTTCAACAAAAATATGTTTATAATCATGCTACTGCCATTAAAAATATACGAATGTTTTTGAGGGTGGATGGATGTTTAATAATCTTTCACGCAAAATCTGCTCAATGGGTTTTTAGAAAAGCTTGCAGTAATATAGCTTACGAATCAGAATAGCACATGGGATACATTTTGTCGCGATTACCGACACACATGTGGGTGGAAGCTACTAAGTAATACATTTGTAAGATAGTACAAGTTTCCTTTATAAATTTTCATATATGCTAACCAAACGCACTTGACTAAGATGTGTCTTTGACAATTGGTGGCAGACATTATTAATCCAATGTAACATATCTACGTCTCATTTAGTTGCTCGCTTCATTATAATAATTATGTTTGATATGTATCTGAGAGTTGAGCACGCAATGAATGGGCAGTAATTACACAGAATACTACAACCAAAGTTGTGTCGTCGCCATTTCAATGACTGCGCGTATGAAAACTTAACGCGACGGGACGAGACATATCCTTGCTGTATCGACTGTAGTAACATTCAAAACAGTAAGTCTTCCGACTAAAGTATTGGTATTGGTAGCACGGGCTGTTCCCGCAACTCTACGTCCTGGCACATCCTGGACCTTCAGTCTCCTCGAACACCAATAAATTCCGTAAATAAATCTTTAGTTACCGTAATATGGCGTACGTATTAAGAAAAGAGTAAATAAAACGTATACAATGATGAAAATATCTCAAACGAAATTATTTTACACAAGGAGCAGATTGTTTGCAGCACACATTGTAAGGAAATGTCAATGATTTAACCAGTTTTGATATTGAAAGACGCATTGCCCACTTTCCTGGTAAGCTCTCAACAGATTACTTCTTTTCTTTTTTCTTGTGTATTACGGTTCGAAAGCCCCCAACATGGTCTTGTCATTCTTAACCTGATACAAAAAACTGGGCCGGTGCTGGTACCCTAAGAATATTAGCGCTCTGATATAAGTGCCATAGCAAGCAGTCACCCATTTAAATAGTGGCCTCTGCAAGTGTTGCTTTACTTCACGGTTATTCAAGTCACGTTACCGCTACACGATTAAATAAAAAATAAAACATTTAAATATTTCTGTGCATTTCTCCAAGTATATAAACTTACGTATCTCCGAACAGAACAATAGCATTGTTTTATTACAACAGTCGTTTTCCTTACATTATGAGTTATTCCTGAATAGAAGGCGATCCGATTAACTCCAAACAGACTATGCAAAGTTCATTCGTTAGAAAGGTTCTTTGTTGTACCCGAAACATATTTATTACTAATTTTCACGGATCGATGTGGCTATTCGACTGGAAGTTAATCGGCCGCATATTCTTTGCTTAATAGACACTTACCCTTACATGCGTTTACATAGCCCGGTTTTCACGTATTTGCCTTTGTATTTAATATTGATTTTATACCAGCATACCGTGGATAGCAAAACGCACTAATAAGTCCATTCTCGACCAACTGAAGATAAAAACTAGGCTCTCCACAATATGCTACCAACGAGTCCCGGGTTACTTTGGCCATGTCGCCCGAAGGCAACCAGAAGGCCAATTCTCGTATTTAACAGACACTGATACTAAATTTTGACTGAACTGCGATTAAATTTTGAATGGACTCACAATTGGTATTCTGCTACACTTAATCTCCTTACAGTATAATTTCGATATAATCAATTTATAATCTCTTGTTGATCTCAGAGGTAATGTCAAAAACTCAAAAACAAAAACATGAATTTTGCCATTGTATGTGAAAATACATTAATAGGAATGGTTATTGGATGCCAATACGTTTCCATGCCAAATTAAAATTAGTATACAACTAAGTAATAAAATTTCGGTAAGTAAATATATTGGTTCCTTGGATCGTGTGAATTATTTTCAATAGGTATTCAATTATTTTAGATGAAAATAGAACATTATAAACATAATTATGGGTGTTTTGATTATGCCGCAAAATTACCCCACGCATCACGCAACGAACGAAATGTCAAAATGACAATTTTATATTTTGCGTGGGGCTTATAGTAATATAGTCTAAGGTTATGAATTTGAAGTTTGAAACAACTTTGGAGATATCGCTTAAATTACTATTAAGTACCTACATAGTTCAGTTATATTATGTACGATAGTATCACTGTGCAAAAACTAGAAATACCTTACCTGCTCTAATAATTAGCAGAATACCGTTCACACTAGTTCACACTTGGTTCAACTTTCGATCTAGTCCCGATCTCATTCAAGTGTCAGTTAAGTTACGAGAATACCATTTATGACGCCGAGACTAGATTGATATTGGAATTTGAACAAATATAATTACCAGAATTGGCCTTCAGATAGCCTTGACAAAATGGTTGTAGTAGGAAAATTCGACGGTAAAAGACCACGTGTGCGATCACCTACCCGCTGGTCTGATCAGATCAAGGCAATTACGGGACTTACAGTTACCAATGCCCTTAGAAAAGCCGAAGATCGAGTGGTGTGGAAACAGCTGGTCTACGACTCCGTGAAAGCATTTCAGGACGGACACGACCTTCAGTAATGAAGAGAACGACCAAGAAGAAGTTTGATTTTATTTGTTCACTGTTTGTTTGCAGCAGTTTTTTTTTCTTTTTGCAGTTTCTACGTATAGCGTTGAGGCTTAAGCGGTCTCCTTTTCGTTTAAAATTACGTCGAGTGTTGTGGATTCGATTCACACGAGACAGCACATTGTATGACACACAAATTGATAGTTTGAGACTGAATGTAGGTACTTTATGTCGTTTGCTTAAATTTTATAAAGTGAAAATAAATTATACACCACAAAATACTGTAATCAATCAATATGTATATACAAATCTTGCGTTACTGACTTATTGACAGACACACAGCTAAAACTATTGGGCGCAAGCAGCTGAAATTTAACATATACATGCCAAGAAGTGATCGTGCACTCCCGTAGGGATTGCCCAAAATTCTCCCGGGATCGTGCAGAAACTATTAAATACTTCTATAAAATGTGCCGCAACTATCTTGTGCTTAAAACAATGAAGCGAAATGTTGCCCGATGGTAAACACCTACAGTATTCAATGAACTTGATGTAAGCTGAGCTCTTTATGACAAGGAGATCCTATCCACAGTGTAATTACGTTGGCGTTCATGGATCGCAAAGTATAAGCAATGGCTTGTTTTGTGAACATTTTGCTTACCTATTTATAATGTTTATTTTTAATGTTTACTGCTAGATATTCAAAAATTAATGAAATACGTTCATAAAATAAGAGATGCAAGATGAGTATAAAAGTATCAATTAAAGGTATATTGTTTTTTAAGCATTTGCATGAGCGATCTCGGTTGAGTTTATAGACATTCAGTCACCAACCAACACCAGACTCGTGACATTATAATAATTTGTGGTGTCCACAAAGTTACTTTTTTGGGGATTGAGTGCGTGGGAATTGAACCCACAACATCCGGTATATAATAATTCCTATTATATCAATAGAAATAATTTGTTTATTTATTAAAATAGCGAAATATTTTTGGCAAGTCTACCTATACTAAATTCATCAAACGCTGCTTTCGCAATGTCTTTGACCTCATAAAGCTTTATAAAACGGAGTATTTTTTTGTTTAAAAACACGTAAACAATTTAAGAACTACTTTAAATAACAATGCGGGTTAAATACAACTTTTTTACGGTTCTGAAGACAAACATCGGACTTTGTTTGTTTGCAGAGTTCACCTCTCCGTGGATCTCCTCGGTATCATTTAGGTATTTGTAATTGTTTCTTTGGGTCTGAAATTGGCATGGAATGGAATACTCCTTCAAAGGTATTTCCACTTATTTTTATTTTTTACGTAATAAGGTGATGACGAAGTTTATAAGCCGTTTCAAAGACTCTGATATAGCATGATCGTTCTTCTATAAGGTTATAAATCTGTACGAATTTTCGTTATAACTTACAACACCTCCATTAGAAATAATTATTATATACCTAGTGTGTCGCAGGTGAGATTACAAACATTTTATCTATGGACACAAGAAACACTCGGACAATAAACTATTTAAGGCTTACACAAAGAAAATATTCTACCCACGATTTAGAATAGGCTGCAACAAAACGCTTGCATCACAAAGCCAAATTCATTTTAAATTTCCTTGCATTCATTTTGCTGCCGCATACAAATATTCAGACAATTTATAGGAAGGGCGTATTTGGGTGCATAGGGTTCCCAGGGTGCTTAGGGTTCCCACCAAGAACTTAGGGTACCAAGCCAACCTCACCTGCAAGTGGTGCACCTGCCGATCAACGGACGAGGCTCTGGCAAACAAAATGTCCCAATAAGCGGCAATAGGCTCGCCACCTATTACGTGGGATCAAAACACTGAGTGAAAAATGGGCGTTTAATATGCCAGAGGCATATTAAACGCCCATCTGCCTACCCCTTCGGGGAAACAGGCGTGAGTCTATGTATGTATGTATGGCGTATTTGAATTATGCAAGTTGCGGCAATTTAAGGTATAGGTACATTTTTGTGATTTATATGTTTTATTGAATTACTTGAAAATTAATACTTTTGTTGTGGCCCACTGCTGGACCGCAAAACGAGAAGAGGCTCAACCTCTTGTAATCCTCCTGCTTAAGCTATGCAACTGTGAAATACTCAGTAGAATGTAATACTCTTACTTTATTCCCATAAAATATGAAACCGATAAAATCAGTAAATAGCCAATTTATTTTCGAGATTTATGTATTAGATATACACAATTTTTGTACATCAACATCTCAATTTACTTTTATGCCTTCCGTACGCGTTTAACGTAATCTGGATGGGATACGACTTTTTTATGTTTATTCGATCGCGACATAAAGATATAAATATGTAGATAGGTATGTATAAGACTTCTCAGCCCTTTTCTTATAATCCTGTGAAGAGGTTCCCAAAGGGAAATGGAGAGGTGTAATATTATGTCTTAATTGGTTGCCAATGACGTTATTTGATATCGGTGTACTTACGGTAATATTGTATGGAGTTTTATACTCAGCTACTTAGTCTTAGTTACTTATGGTTAAAAAAATGTCTTCTACACAAAACTCTTTACATCGGTAATCGCTTCAAAATTGTTATTTTTTAAATGTTAAAATGTATTATTTTATTTTCAGATATTGTTTCTTATTTCATACGTCTTGTTTCATTATATATGTTTTAGACATAATAGATAATCCAAGCGCTAGGAGTAAGTTTAATGAAGAGACACAAAGAATACGCTGATTCCAAGCAATATTTTGTCCATATTAAACAATCAAGTATCAGAATAAAATACATATTACATCGTGGAATTGAGTTTCATATTCAATAGCGCAGGAATGCATGAACTCACGAATTTAAGCTGTCATATCTAGCGAAATCCATGGTCTGTCTAATATATCTGTGCACTTTATTTCTCAATACAGCAGGGCGTAATATAACAGAAGCAGAAGAATAATATTACACCCACATTTAGCCATATTATAAACTAGAGGACGCCAGCAGCTACGCCTGCATTTTTTTTAAATTCACCCGTCTTGGCCGCTCCCGTGGGAATTTCGGGAAATCCCTTCTTAGTGCACCTCTACGGTCCTCAAGGAACATACATGCCAAATTTCAGCTTTCTGCGTCCAATAGTTTCGGCTGTAGCGTGTCTGTCAGTCAGTCAGTAACGCAAGGATTTTATATATTAAGATTTGTAGTTCCCTCGTAATAGGGGGCGAGGCCGTTATCCATCTATAATTCTGTTCAGCTAATCATCTATGAGTCATTTTGCAACAACAAAGCACTACATTAACCATTTGACTAAAACATAAACAATTCGCAGAGAATTCAAAACTAAATTGTATCTTGTTTTCCATATTACATTCTCGGCACGTAGAAGTTAGTAGAAAACATGTTCACAAAGGCTCTTGTATCTTACACAAGTTAACACCCTAATTGAAAATTTAATAAAGTGTTTTCACTGCTTCTCGCAATATAATGTGCACAGCGTCTGCTACAATATTATCAAATAAACTTCATGTCTGACAAATTGCTGTATTACTAATCAGACTGAACCACTCCTCATATCATACTCGTAATACCACTTGTAAAATTAAAAAAAAAACAGACCCTAAAATATTTACTCCACCGTCTTAAGTTGTCAAGATCGTATCTGACATTGTTCTATTCACCACGAAAGAAAGAATTACAAAAGATTTAGAAAAAGATTTTGATATAATCATTCATTTCAATCTGCGCATCTAGGTGAATGTCCACGAAAGCCTCTGAGAAACTTAATAGAAAAGTTTTTCAACAAAATTAGTCACTAATAAGAGTGTTAAGGTAATCTTTGCTAAGCCTTTAAGAGCCTAAAGGTGAAACACGTGAATGACTCGAGAAGACCGAATCATCAGAGCGCGATGGAAATCGTACAAATATTGAAGTAAAGTCCAATATTTCCTTTTCTACCAGTGTTTACTCGATTCGGTGGCTCGGTCGTACAGATTCTGACAGTGTGTACTAGCTTAAACGTCTATTGGACTCCATTTGCGCTAAAATGTTCACATTTAATGCTACGCCGAGGTCGTGCTACGAGCTACACCGCTACGAGATTCTTGCATTAAAGTCATAATGGCTACTGGCGTAGCGTTAAGAAAAAATGCATTACCGTGATTATCGTAATACTTTTAATTGCGTTGTGTTTTGTGATGTTACGTTTATGTTGGTGTATTCAATGTTTTATGTGAATGAGAAATTATGTTTAAGTACCGATATTACGATGTCGAAATACGATTTTACTATGCAGCTTGGGTTGATAGCAGAATTCGATCCCCTTCTGGTCTTGGAGAAACTTAATAACTCAATAAGATATTTCTACTTTATTTTTATTTATGTACTTCATGCTATGCTTCATTTTCACATTTCACTTAAAATACACGCAAATGAATATGTTCAGTGGATACTGATTTACTGGTGTAATGAGTCTTAGTGGTATTACATTTTCATATTACAGCTAAACTTATACAAAGTGTGACTGAATTTTCTGATACAACTAGCGTAACATAATTATAAGCTTCATATTGCGCGAAGTCTAGTAGTCATTCTTACACGGAGACATTGCAGAAAATGAAATAAAGACTGAATGAAAATTACTTGATATGCAAGAATATTACTATCAAAGTAATGATTATTTTTCGGTCCGTGTGGTGACGGATTAAGAATACGGAATATCAGTACCCCATATGATCCCATGGGTGTCGTAAGAGCTGACAAAGGGAGCATATTATGCAGAGAACAGCACTATAAGAGAAGGAAAACTTGATACAAACCCTATACCAACCCGTTTGGCCAGCGTGGTAGAGTAGGCCACGTTGGCCACACGCCAATTCCTCCTTTCGAAGGAGAGGCCTAGTCCAGCAGTCGACTGTTAAAGGCTGATGATGATGATAACTGATTATTTAATATGTCAGACCCGGTCAGAAATTTCACATGAAAAAATCGACAACTTTTACAACCGACCTCTAAAATTGGTACTCATATAATTATACCTATACCATAAAAAAAGACATCAAATTTCAAATTTTTTGTTATCCATACTGTAATAAGTATCATCATCGTCCTTGCGTTATCCCGGCTTCATTTAAGACATGCCGTGGAGCCCATGGGACCATGGGCTCCACGGCTTACTAGTCTTACCAGAAATCACAGAATATCAGCTTTACCATACTTATTGCAATGAGTATATGTTCTGTACTTATTGCAATGCGATAATTTGTAGGATGCCGATTAATATGAAAATAGGCAATATCTTTATATCTTTGTCTTCCTTTATCTTAGCTCAATGTGAATGCGATTGTGATTTTGTTGTTCTATATATAATACTTCTTGCTCTAATTTATGTAATGGCCTTGAAAAAACGTAAGTCTACTTCCCTATTTACCGCCTGTCCCAAGGAGCAATTATTACTGTATCCATTTTCAGATAATGTATGACGTAACCAACCTCTTCATATTTCTAACGAGAGTTTTCTTATTTTCGGTCAGTTTGATTGATAGTAGGTTTAGTACAAAGTTCACGGCACATCACACAAGCTGTGAAAGTTAATGGGGCGAAATTAAATTATTTTGGACTAAGCCGCCCTTTTCCCTTTTACTTCACATTCTTTATGGAGTACGAAGGTTTAGTTATCTTTTTGTTTGCGTAAATTGTTAAAGAATCAGAGTAAAATGTTGAATTTTAGATTAAAGGGATTCAAAACAGTTTTATAGGCGTTAACGTAAGTCGCACGAGAAGATGTCTTAAAATTGCTCTTTGTAGTAAATTAGTTGCCATGGTCCCAGCGCTGTCCGGTCGGGATCACCGTATGTTTCATTTATGACCTGATTTTAATGTGTTTTTATCTCTTAGGAGTGGTCCTGGGGGTAATTACACAATAAAAGAGAAGAGAATCTGCAGGTTTAACCGTGGGGCACTACAGATATTTGTCAATTTCATCATCATCATCATCAGCCTTTAACAGTCCACTGCTGGACTAGGCCTCTCCTTTGAAAGGAGCCATTGGCCTACTGTACTACGCTGGCCAAACGGGTTGGTATAGGGTTTGTATCAAGTTTTCCTTCTCTTACAGTATTGTTCTCTGCATAATATGCTCCCTCTGTCAGCTCTTACGACACCCATGGGATGATATGGGGTGGTGACATTCCGTATTCTTAATCCGTCACCACGCGGACAATTACCGAACAGATAAATTTGTCAATTTATCTGTTCGGTAATGGCTTATCTAATTTGGCTATGGCTTTCAAAATACTGGAAAAATAATACTGAATATCATCATCTGCTTAGCGTTATCCCAGTTTCAATCTGGGGTCTTACTAGTACAACCGGATTTGGCTGAATATTAGCGTTTTTACAGAGCGACTGCCTGTCTGACCTCCGCAACCCGAAGGGATAACGATATTCCATGGTTTAGAGTTTAGACTAGTGTCAGTTTATTTAGTAGGTACTGACGCCCTGTAACGATTGTCAAAGATCTTCATGATAACCGGGACCGACGGCTTAACGTGCTCTTCGAGGCACGGGACAAGCGATAATTAACAATTCAATATTTCCGAAAAGTCATTGGTGCACGCCATGGATTCGAACCCGATACCTTCTGCATGGCAGTCTGTTGATATCTCCACTAGGCTATTGCTGCAAAGAATTCTGAATATAACTTATAATAAATTCAAATGAAAAATGACTGTGGGTTTTCCGGGCACAAAACCATGGGGGACCAGATTTGAAAAGGGTCTCTATGGAGCGTGTGGTCAAAAGGCCATCTATTTCAAATTGTAGGATGAGCTTGGATATAATAATATAATTTTTCGAACAATGATGCAATATAATTGTATGGTGTTATTTTGGCCTGTACAGTAAGGCCAAGAAAAACGCAACGTTATTAAATAGGTTAAAAACAATGTTATTTGAATTGTCTCAGAAACGTGATTACCATTTTTCCTAGTTTTACAATAAACCAAGCAACTCATTTCTTGTATGTTACGTTGTACTCACGATAAAGTTCTTCCATTGCTTCTGCCTTGTAGTATGGCTTACTGTCGAAAGTAAAATCTACTTTCTGTATCCTAGAAACTTGTAGGATATGACCAATTTAAATAGGGGTTAAATATAATGACCCCCATAAAATGCTTTGATACCCTTAGTTCTTTAACCAAAAATATACCTTTACTTAACACCAGAAAAATAAAGCCTAAAATTACAATAGTATTTTAGTCACGACTGCATTTCAAATTTTATTCGAACACCAAACGTAGTAAATGATCACCAATAAATAGGTTATGTTAGGTTCTCTTGGTGGCCCTTAATTCAAAAATAGTCAGCTTAGTTTACTAAAGTACCTAAGTGGTGTAACCAAATCCAATTTATGTGTTGGTATTTCACACAACTACCAAAAAAAAAATGGGTTATAATTTTACGGGTTTCATTTTGGTGATCATTTACTATTTTTGTCTGTTAAATGTTACTATATCTGGTGGTAAGTCAAACATAAGCCCGTTGAATACGATCAACATGTTTGGGTGTCATATAGTTGTAGTATGATAAGGACTCATTTCCGGTTGTATATCATTGTATTCGCTTCTGGGCTATGTCCGCACACACACACTAGAACAATCGTGCGCTTTCCATCTGGTACGAGTGATCGAATAAGGGCCTTATCATACTAGCGGTTTGGGAGCGGTTGCAAGGCGGAGCGGAAGAGCAGCGAATGCGTCGCGAACACGCCGCGGCTGCGCAGCGAGGACGACGCGGACGCGTGGCGAATACGTTACGTTTTCGTCGCGTGTTTGCAGCAAATTATCGACGTACATTACATCCAATGACAAAATGGATTCCGACGAGGAAACACTGCTGTTGGCTTTATTACTTCGAAGACGCCGGAGACGAAAACGAAAGCATCGACGAATTTGGGAAGATCCATTATCAGTTAAACAAATGGAAGAGAGCGACTACTTTGTGGTTTTTTGCAAACGAATAAAAAATAATCCAAAACAATTTCGTTCCTACCTGCGAATGTCAAGACCTACATTTTATGAGTTATTGCATCTGATACAAACTGACATAAGAAATAAAGACACACATTTGAGATTATCAGTGTCACCTGAAGAAAAGCTCGTAATTACTATAAGGTATGTCGTTAACCTTAACCCAGATATTACGGGGAGAGAAAAATCGTGAATATATTGGTATTTTTTTGTGTATTGTAATATTATGGTTCCATTATCAAGAGAATAATACCAAAAAAAATTTGGACCTTTCGGAAAAGCTGGAAAATGGTGTTCTTTAAAAGGAACGCTAGTAATACGTACTACTGTCACATAGTATGGGCTGTTTTCAAGGTAAATGGAAAAATAAACAAAATTATGTTATGATTTGATTTTAAGGTTTTTATTATAAAAAGAAAAATAATTGTTAATCCCATAAGAAACTTATACATAGGTAGTTTATTATTATATTGTGTGGTACAACAAAAAACATTTCTTTGGGTGTAAAGTAATTTTACACTTAACACAAAATAATTTTGCATTCTTGTGACAAATGCAACACCTAGTCTGCTTCTCCTGATATTTTATAATGTGGCCTATATGACATTACGAAAACCCAAATGATGCTGCTCACCACCGTTTTTCTATACAGTTGCCATGCGACAATGACACAAAAGGGGAAAATACCACTTTTTGCCACGGATAGATGTTCTATACAATCTCATATTTGGTCAGATTTATCAACCCCTCCCATATTATCGTTGCATGACATTGTAATCGCTGGATGATCAATTTGTACATATTTCTTGTGTTACTGCGAAAATCTTTTTATTTTACACACAGGATGAACTTTGCAGGGATTAGATGCCACCGTGACTATATTGTTGTCATGCCATTTGCACAACAAAATCTCCTCAGCTCTAGTGGACCTAATTTCAAACGTTCCACGCTCTGTCTTTTGCATATCTTTGTTAGGGGGTTAAGGGACACTTAGAAACTCGGTTTTTCCTAATCGTACCAGTGGCATTCATGCTCCTTTGACCCAGTTCATCAATAAGATGGACCGATGTAAAAAATATCAAAATATAAATGAAATGGTGCTGTTTTATCCATTGAGCGCAGAACGTCAGCAAAACTAAGAACTACGCTTGCACCTAAACCTATCTTCTTGTAGTCCTCTGGAATGTCTGTTCCTTGACCTTGATAAGGATCAAACCAAACTATATAACCCAGGCGCGTTGCACCGACCCAAAATTTGTAGCCCCATCTTATTGGTTTTGTTGAAGGTGAAGGAGCTGGTGCCCATTGCGTACCTGATGATGTACTCGCAATTGCGTGGCCTCTTTGCTAGCTGTGCCAAAGATAGCATATCATCTTCGCTGTCGCTCGATAATTGTTCATTATCATCACTGTAACTAACTGTTGAGATACTGGTAGATTTGATAAAGAAACCTGGTTTTCGTCACCTGAATCTTCATCAGTTAATTCGGCATTACAGTTCTCAGGTGGCAAAATTATGATGCTAGAAGGTATGTCTTCATCATCGTCAATATGTTCCAGCTGTTCGATGATCTCAAACAAACGTAATCCTCTTTGAATTGGTCTGAAGAAATAAGAAAACAATATTAGTTGATTTGTACCGTAATAGTAGTCCAATATACTAGCGTTTGATAAAAAGAACACCTAATTTATCGATAAATTTTTAACCTAAATTATTACTATTTCAAATAAAAACTGTACTCAAAATATTGTGAAAGATGACAATATTACGATGCTAAGCGGTTTCTCACTAAATATTACGTAATTGATGTAAACTTACCTTTTATCCTTCATCCTTGATTTTTTCGAAATAAAATACTCAAAAACACCGCTAAGTATAATTTATATGAACGCGTAATCACTTGTAAATCGAACAATGTGGTTTAGTTTTACGATACGTGACATAAACTTTATTCTGTTTTACCCTCAGTTTGCCATAGATTTTTTTTCTCGAGGTGTTCCTTTAAAAGTGAGCTAGTACTAACTGGGTTAAATAAGTACACATGAGATAATTAATTATACTTCTTTCATATTATTAATCGGTTTATCATTATTTACCTATAAATAACCAACATAATGATAATAAAAACGGACGGACGAGCATTTGTACGAGACAGTACAAAATGGCATCCACACTGCTGTTCGCGGCAATCTCGTTGCGCGTCCGCAACGAATTCGTTGCGCATGCGCGGCGTGTTCGCTGCGAGCTCGTAACGAATTCGTTGCGCGTCCGCTCCGCCCCGCAACCGCTCCCAAACCGCTAGTATGATAAGGACCCTAAGTATCTACCCATAAAACAATCAGTTGCAAAAGACCCGCACGCAAAAACATACTAAAAAAGGAAAATAAGAATTTAACCTTTAGTAAATAATTTACACTATTTAGTTAATATAATTATGAATGTTTCGGAATGTTCGCATGCCTCCCCAAAACACGGCAATGGCTTGTTTTGTGAATATTTTGCTTACCTATATAGTTATTATGTTTATTTTTGACGATTACTGCTAGATATACAAAAATAAATGCTCATAAAACAGACATGCAAGATGAGTATAAAAGTATCAATTAAAGGTATATTATTTTTTAAGCATTTGAATGAGAGATCTTGGTTGAGTTTATAGACATTCAGTAACCAACCAACACCAGACTCGTGACAATATAATAATTTTTGGCACCCCCAAAGTTACTCTTTTGGGGATTGAGTGCGTGGGAATGGAACCCACAACATTCGGTATATAATAATTCCTATTATATCAATAGAAATAATTTGTTTATTTATTAAAATAGCAATAAAAAAAAAATAAAAAAAAATTGGCCGTGTGGCTGACGGCATAGAATACAAGTGTCACCACCCCCTATCTTCCCGTGGGTGTCGTAAGAGGCGACTAAGGGATAACACGATGCAAATACCATTTTCGCGTAGAGACGGAAAACTCGACATCAAACCCTATACGACTGCCTCGTTGGTCTCGCGACATAAATGTGCACGTGGGATCGGGATCGTGGGTCCCGGGTTCGATTCCTGGGTCGGGCAGTGTTATTGGGTTTTTCTGTCACGAAATTCTCAGTAGCAGCACGGAGTCTGGAAATATGCCCGGTACGGCAATAAGCTCGCCCCTTATTACGTGGGACTAAAGTATATCTGGCGAAAAGTGGGTGTAGAAATACACCTCTGCCTACCCCTTCGGGGATAAAAGGCGTGACGATATGTATGTATGTATGTAAAATAGCAAAATATTTTTGGCAAGTCTACCTTTGCCAAATTCATCAAACGCTGCTTTCGCAATGTCTTTGACCTCGTAAAGCCTTATAAAACCAAAAATTTTTTGTTTAAAATACTTCAAAACACGTAAACAATTTAAGAACTACTTTAAATAACAATGCGGGTTAAATACAACTTTTTACGGTTCTGAAGACAAACACCGGACTTTGTTTGTTTGCAGAGTTCACCTCTATGTGGATCTCCTCGGAATCATTTAGGTATTTATAATTGTTTCTTTGGGTCTGAAATTGGCAGTGGAATACTCCTTGAAATGTATTTCCACTTATTTTTAATTTTTACGTAAGAAGGTGATGACGAAGACTGAAAAAAGACTCTGATATAGCATGATAGTTCTTCTATAAGGTTATAAATCTGAACGAATTTTCGTTATAACTTACAACACTCGCATTCGAAATAATTTGTGTCGCAGTTGCCGATAGCCGAGTGAGTAAGCAGTGATAGCCGAGTGGAGAGACCATAAAATAAAGAATTATCTTTGGGAGAGACCGACAGACTACTACGCAGAATCCACGGCACGCACCAATGTTTTTTCTAAGTTAAATGCGTTTTAAATCCTAATACATAAAATCCTTGTGTTACTGATTGACTGACAGACACGCTACAGCCGAAATTATTGGGCGCAGGAAGCTAAAATTTGGCATGTATGTTCCTTGGGGAACGTAGGGGTGCACTAAGAAGGGATTTCCCGAAATTTCCACGGGATCAGCCAAAACGGGTAAATTTAAAAAATATGCAGGCGTAGCTGCGGGCATCATCTAGTTGTTAATAAGCGCTTGCTTATCGGTGAAGAAAAACATAGTGAGGAAACCTACATGTCTGAGAGTTCTCCATAATGTTCTCGAAAGACATGTGAAGTCCGCCAACCCGCACTTGGCCAGCGTAATATTCTTATTTAATTGCCATAAAACATGAAACCCATAAAATCAGTAAATAGCCAATTTATTTTCGAGATTTATGTATTAGATATACACAATTATTGTACATCGACATCTCAATTTACTTTTACGCCTTCCGTACGCGTTTAACGTAATCTGGATGGGATACGACTTTTTTATGTTTATTCGATCACGACATAAAGATATAAATATGTAGATAGGCATGTATAATACATCTCAGCCCGTATATACGTAATAATCTTACAGCCATTTTGCTTGTAAGCCCATGAAGAGGTTCCCAAAGGGAAATGAAGAGGTGTAATATTATCCCTCAATTGGTTGCCAATGACGATATTTGATCTCGGTGTACTTACGTTAATATTGTATGGAGTTTTATACTCGGCTTCTTACTCTTAGGTACTTAAAGTTAAAATATTTTGCCATCGCATGAAAACACAATATATCTCATAAGTATACGTATATAAATTAGACTGTTTAGTGCGATTCCAAGTCAAGCTATTTATTTAAAACATCAAAGATGTTTAATTAACTGACTTGATGTTACATGGATCTCACAACTTTTTACGGTTGCGAGACTTTGTCTAATATCTCGGTGCATTTTGTTTCTCAAATTAATACCTAATAACTCAATCCACAATGATTATACATATATTAGTTTATTGACTCACGTGTATATCCTCGCAGTACCAGAGTAGTAATATTACACCCACATTCCGTCATCTTATGAATTTGTAGTTTCCACGTAAAAGGGGGCGAGCTTATAGCCGTTACTAATCCATAATTATATTCAGTTGATCAATCTATGAGTCATTTTGCAACAACAAACTACTACATTAACCATTTGATTAAAACATAAACAATTCGCAAAGATTCCAAAACTTAATTTTATCTTGTTTTCCATATTATATTCTCGGCACGTAGAAGTTAGTAGAAAACATGTTCACAAAGGCTCTTGTATCTTACACAAGTTAACACCCTAATTGAAAATTTAATAAAGTGTTTTCACTGCTTCTCGCAATATAATGTACCCAGCGTCTGCTACAATATTATCAAATAAACTTCATGTCTGACAAATTGCTGTATTACTAATCAGACTGAACCAATCCCCATATTATACGCGTAATACCACTCGTAAAATTAATAAAAACAGACCCTAAAATATTTACTACACCGTCTAAAGGTGTCAAGATCGTATCTCGCATTGTTCCATTCACCACAAAAGAAAGAATAACAAAAGATTTAGAAAAAGATTTTGATATAATCATTCATTTCAATCTGCGCATC
This sequence comes from Euclidia mi, assembly GCA_944739405.2. NCBI lineage: Eukaryota > Metazoa > Arthropoda > Insecta > Lepidoptera > Erebidae > Euclidia > Euclidia mi. The sequence continues at coordinate 69,510,757 of OX123184.2, forward strand.
TAGGTATTCACCTATTAAGTACCATATTAAGTTTCTCAAAGGCTTTCGTGGACATTCGTCCACGAAAGCCTTTGAGAAACTTAATAGAAAAGTTTTACAAAAAAATTTGTCACTAATAAGAGTGTTGAGGTAATCTTTGCTAAGCCTTTAAGAGCCTAAAGGTGAAAGTCATGAATGACTCCAGACGACCGAATCATCAGAGCGCGATGGAAATCGTACAAATATTGAAGTAAAGTCCAATATTTCCTTTTCTACCAGTCTTTACTCGGTTCGGTGGCTCGGTCGTACAGATTCTGACAGTGTGTACTAGCTTTAACGTCTATTGGACTCCATTTGCGCTAAAATGTTCACGTTTAATGCTACGCCGAGGTCGTGCTACGAGCTACACCGCTACGAGATTCTTGCATTAAAGTCATAATGGCCACTAGCGTAGCGTTAAGAAAAAATGCATTACCGTGATTATCGTAATACTTTTAATTGCGTTGTGTTTTGTGATGTTACGTTTATGTTGGTGTATTCAATGTTTTATGTGAATGAGAAATTATGTTTAAGTACCGATATTACGATGTCGAAATACGATTTTACTATGCAGCTTGGGTTGATAGCAGAATTCGATCCCCTTCTGGTCTTGGAGAAACTTAATAACTCAATAAGATATTTCTACTTTATTTTTATTTATGTACTTCATGCTATGCTTCATTTTCACATTTCACTTAAAATACACGCAAATGAATATGTTCAGTGGATACTGATTTACTGGTGTAATGAGTCTTAGTGGTATTACATTTTCATATTACAGCTAAACTTATACAAAGTGTGACTGAATTTTCTGATACAACTAGCGTAACATAATTATAAGCCTCGCATTGCGCGAAGTCTAGTAGTCATTCTTTACAGGGAGATATTGTAAAAAAATAAATAAAGACAGAATGAAAATTACTTGGTAGGCTAGAATATTACTATCAAAGTTATGATTATTTTGTATGTCAGACCCGGTCAGAAAGCTCACATAAAAAATCCAAGTTTTACAACCGACCTCTAAAGTTAGTGGTGAAATAATTATACCTATACCATAACGACAACCGGTTGGCGCAGCGGGAGTGTAAGCGACTGCTACGCCGAAGGTCGGGGGTTCGATTCCCGCTCAAGTCAATCATTTATGAACATGAACATGGATGTTTGTTTTCGTCTGGGTGTTTCTATGGATAATATGTATGTATTTACAAAAAAAAGTGTATATGTATGTTTATCCATTATCTAGTACCCATAACACAAGCTCTGCTTAGCTTGGGACTAAATGGTGATGTGTGTATGTGGTAGAATATTATTATTATTATATTTTTTAATTAGTCTGTATTGTCCCACTGCTGAGCAAAGGCCTTGGATTTCCACACATCTCTGTGCTTTGCGATCTCTGGCCAATCACCCTCAAAAGCGTCTAGGTCATCCCGCCATCTCCGTTTAGGACGTCCTCGTCGCCGCCAACCGCCTGGTACCCAACTGGTAGCTACATGAGCCCACCTTTCTGTGTGCATGCGGCAGACGTGTCCGGCCCAGTCCCACTTTAGTCGGGTTGACTTTGCTCCTACGTCCAATATGCTCTCTCTGTCGGCTCTTACGACACACATGGGTGGTGACAATTCGTATTCTTAATCCGTCACCACACGGACAAAAGCTTTATAGAGGTGGAAAATCAAGCTGATGGGTTTGTAGTTACTAATGTCCTGTTTTCGCCTTTTTTATGGAGAAGGATAATATTAAGGATAATAAGGTCCGAAGTACCCGCAACCGGCGAGCATGTATGAAAAGAGGTTTGTAAGGATAGGAGCAAGTGGCGTTCTGTTGTCTCTGCCTACCCCGACGGGAAAAAGGCGTGAGTATATGTATGTATGTATGTAGGATAATATTAGAATGGCAAAATTTTACGGGAATCTAGCCTGTCTGTAAGATAGTGTTGAATAATTTTGTAATGTAAGGTATAAGAGTTCGTTTTCCTTATATTAATGCTTCTGTAAATATGCCATTGTTGCCAGGACTTTTGCCCTATTTCGTGGTGCTCAGTGCTTTACTTTATTATATTATTACTAGAGGACGCCAGCAGCTACGCCTGCACATTTTTTTTTATTTATCTGTTTTGACCGATCCTGTGGGTATTTCGAGAAATCCCTTCTTAGTGCACCCCTACGGTCCCCAAGGAACATACATGCCAAATTTCAGCCTCCTGCGCCCAATAGTTTTGGCTGTAGCTTGTCTGTCAGTCAGTTAGTATTTTATAAATTTTTAGCTATCTATACTGTAATGAGTATCATCATCGTCCTTGCGTTATCCCGGTTACATCCAAGACATGCCGTGGAGCCCATGGTCCGCTTACTAGCCTTACCAGAAATCACAGAATATCAGCTTTACCATACTTATTGCAATAAGTATATCTTCGGTACTTATTGCAATGCGATAATTTGTAGGATGCCGATTAATATGAAAATAGGAACTTTCTTAATATCTTTGTCTTCCTTTATCTTATAGCTCAATGTGAATGCGATTGCGATTTTACTGTTCTATGTACAATACTTCTTCCTCTAATTTAAAAAATGGCCTTGAAAATAGTAAGTCTACTTCCTAGTTTACCCTCTGTCACGGTAATAATATCTAACAGTATTGTAACGAAACTCGAGTTATACCTACGCGCCTCGAGCAAAGAACACATTAGCACAGATAAGACAATACTTACAGACATTAGACTGTGCCTAAAGTACACACAGCCGCGATCGTGCCGCAGTTGCGATCGGACGGACGGTTTTTGTAGCAGTGATCTTTATTTAAATAATAATTATGGCGACGAGTTGTATTCTATAATGTACTGTTTGAAATATTCGTTAAATCACCTAAAGTCTTTAGGTCAGTAGGTACATTTTGAATTAGAACAATATTATCTTTAGGCTAAAGATAATATTGTTCTAATTCAAAATGTACCTACTACGTTGCAATGTTTAATCCTTAACATATGCGTGATTGAGTCGAAATTTTATTAGCTTATTCTATTATTATGTTGATATTTTTTAAAACATATTGGTATGATTGTAGTAATAATGTATGTATACACTTTTACCTGCGTTATAGACTATGTATTATTTTATTGAATTCTATGATTAGTAGTGAGGAAATGCCTACATGTCTGAGAGTCATTAGTCCCTTAAAAGTTATTTTCAAAATGAAAGCGGATATGCATCAGCTCAATGTAACTTCTTAGTCAACTTAGTGTAATCAATTGGTCATTCCTAGGGTACTTATATACTTACATGATTTTTATTTGTTTGAATAAAAATATAATTAATATGAACAAAACAGATCAAAACCAGAAATTTTCGAGTAGGTAGAAGTAATTAAAATACTTGGAGCAGGCGGCCCTATCGCTTGTTTGCGTCAGGCGCGTCTGTAGGCATATAACTCGGGGAGACGGCGGAGTTACAATACTGTTAGATTATTATATTACCGTGCCTCTATCCCAAGGAGCAATTATTAATCTGTCCATTTTCAGATAATTTATGACGTAACCAACGTCTTCATCTTTCTAACGAGAGTTTTCTTATTTTCGGCCAGTTTGATTGATAGTAGTTTTAGTACAAAGTTCACGGCACATCACACAAGCTGTGAAAGTTAATTGGGCGAAATTAAATTATTTTGGACTAAGCCACCCTTTTCCCTTTTACTTCACATTCTTTATGGAGTACGAAGTTTTAGTAATCTTTTTGTTTACGTAAATTGTTGAAGAATCAGAGTAAAATGTTGAATTTTTTTAGATTAAAGGGATTCAAAACAGTTTTATAGGCGTTAACGTAAGTCGCACGAGAAGATGTCTTAAAATTGCTCTTTGTAGTAAATTAGTTGCCATGGTCCCAGCGCTGTCCGGTCGGGATCACCGTATGTTTCATTTATGACCTGATTTTAATGTGTTTTTATCTCTTAGGAGTGGTCCTGGGGGTATCTACTCGTTAAAAGAGAAGAGAATCTGCGGATCTAACCGTGGGGTACTACAGATATTTCTCAATTTATCTGTTCGATAATGGCTTATCTAATTTGGCTATGGCTTTCAAAATACTGGAAAAAAGAATACTGAATATCATCATCCGCTTAGCGTTATCCCAGTTTCAATCTGGGGTCTTACTAGTATAACCGGATTTGGCTGAATATTAGCTTTTCCACGGAGCGACTGCCTGTCTGCCCTCCGCAACCCGAAGGGATAGCGATATTCCATGGTTTAGACTAGTGTCAGTTTATTTAGAAGGTACTGAGGCCCTGTAATTGTCAAAGATCTTCATGACAACTGAGACCGACGGCTTAACGTGCTCGCCGAGGCACGGGACAAGCGATAATTAACAATTCAATACGCACATAAATCCGAAAAGTCATTGGTGCGCGCCGTGGATTCGAACCCGATACCATCTGCAGGGCAGTCTGTAGATATCTCCACTAGGCTATCGCTGTAAAGAATACTGAATATAACTTATAATAAATTCAAATGAAAATGACTGTGGGTTTTCCGGGCACAAAACCATGGGGGACCAGATTTGAAAAGGGTCTCTATGGAGCGTGTGGTCAAAAGGCCAGCTATTTCAAATTGTAGGATGAGCTTGGATATAATAATATAATTTTTCGAACAATGATGCAATATAATTGTATGGTGTTATTTTGGCCAGTACAGTAAGCCCAAGAGAAACGGAACGTTATTAAATAGGTTAAAAACAATGTTATTCGAATTGTCTCAGGATTACCTATTTTTGCAATAAACCAAGCAACTCATTTCTTGTATCTTACGTTGTACTCACGATAAAGTTCTTGCATTGGTTCTGCCTTGTAGTATGGCTTACTGTCGAAAGTAAAATCTACTTTCTGTATTCTAGAAACTTGTAGGAAATGCGTACTTTGAAGAGGGGTTAAATATAATGACCACCATAAAATGCTTTGATACTGTTAAGGATACTGTTAAGTATATATTTTTGGTTAAAGAAATAATTCTTTAACCAAAAATATATACTTAACACCAGAAAAATAAGGTCTAAAATTACCATAGTACTTACTAGCTATTTTAGTCATGACTGCACTTCAAATTGTATTCGAACACCAAATGGAGTAAATGATCAGACAAATAAATAGGTTATGTTAGGAATTTAAACTTTCGTGGTCATTATCAATACTTTTTACTGTTTCTACGGGATATATACTACGTCCCTTTGTCTTCAGTAACCGATATTTCGGCACTGTTGCAAGCGCCATGTTCACGGATGTACTGAAGTATTGCGGGTGGATGAATAGAGTTATAAACAAGTGAACCGGTCTACCCACTTTCTTACTCGTTTATTGCCTGCACAACCACTACCACCGTTTTCACTTTCGTAACTGTACTCGATCGCGACACACTGACTACGTCAGCTCGTGATTTAAGTTTTTGCGGTTCACAGGTTTTACATAAACGTACCACTGGATGCCAGGTGTTCGACAGTTGAAACCCATCTTCTCTGTGCCGAAATATCGGTTACTCAAAACTAAGTACGTGGTGTATATCCCGTAGAAACAGTAAAAAAGTTATGTTAGGTTCTCTTGTGACCCGTAATTCAAAAATAAATAAATCTAATATATTATGTTGACGGAGCCCTACGAAGTAGGGCTCCGTCAACATAATATATTAGAGTAGTGGTGGTGGTGGAAATCCAATTTATGTGTTGGTATTTCATACAACTAACAAAAGAACTTTGGTTTTAGTTTTACATTAAAATGCTGGTTTAATTTTGGTGATCATTTACTAGTTTTGGGTTAACAATTATTTATTTGGAGTCATTGTGCTTAAATAGTATAGCGAAATGTAAAAAATTTGGTTTAAAATTTTACATTAAAATGCGGGTTTCATTTTGGTGATAATTTCAATTTTTTATAATAATAGGCGGCAAACGAGCAGACGGATCGCCTGATTGTAAGCAATTACCGCCGCCCATGGACACAAGCAACACCACAGGAGTCACAAGTGCGTTGCCGCTCCTTGGGATTGGGAAAAATGATAGGATCAGGAGTGGGATGAGGGAGATGGAATAGGGGATAGGGCCTCCGGAACTCTCACTCACCGAACGAACCGCAACAGTTCAGTTATAATGTTACTTTACGTCGATTTTCTGTGAGAGGGTAGTACTTCCCCGGTCGAGCCGGCCCATTCATGCTGAAATCAACAAGGCTCTACTGCCTGTATAAAATGTTTTGTTTGTTATATGTTACTATATCTGGTGGTAAGTTAAACATAAGCCCTTTGAATAAGATCAACATGTTTGAGTGTCATATAGTTGTAGTATGATAAGGACATGTATAATATCACTGAATTCGCTTCTGGGCTACGTCCGCACTCACACATTAGAACAATCGTTCGCTTTCCATCTGGTACGAGTGATCGAATAAGTATCTACCCATGAAACAATGATGTTGAAAAGTTGCAAAAAACCCGCACGTACAAACATACCAAAAAAGGAAAAATGCCTTTTAGCCCTTAGTAAATAATTTATACTGTTTAGTATTTAGCTTTTTACTGACACGTCTTGTGATTTAAATTCCAGGATAGGACAACAGTTAGGCTGCAGTATTTGAATATAGTACACCAAAACATGCAGGGCCTATCTGGCAAAGAATTAGAGTTAAGTTTATTTCTAGAAAAATATGATGTTAAGGTTTTGTGCTTAACTGAACATTGGTTAAAGAATCATGAGCTTATTGTTATAAATCAATATTATTCAGTACAGAGTTCGTATATAAGAATGCAGTGGTTCTCTCATAATAACTTCAAATTTATTAAAATGTAAGGAACGTAAAGATATTGTTAATTTATCTCTTGAGTTGTCCTGTGTGGAACTAGACCTATATATAGTAATTTGTGTATATCGACCTCCTTCTGGTGACTATAATCTATTTGAGACTATTATGGAAGATGCTATCAATAAAATTTAATGTAGTAATAAGAATATTATAGTGTGTGGCGATTTTAATTTAATATATAAATTAAAGTTCTCTCCTTTCTGATCACCGTGGACAGATAGCTAGTTTTCCCTGTTCAACATATGATAAATTACGTACAGTAGAATGTAGGCCTCAGACTACCAATCGTCTAATACGTTTCAAAAACATTATTGCTAAACTCAATACCTCAATCTTGAACTCACAAAATCCAAATACAATTTGTAACTCACTTTTTTGACTAGTAAATAATGAGTTTCAAAATACTTTCAAGAGTAAAACTGTCACACTAAAGGGTACTATGGGATCTTTTAACCAGAGGGCTACTATAGGTTTATACAAAAGTAGAGCCAAGTTGTTTGAATTATATGGTATGAAACAACATAGATTTGACACACCTTTTCGATATTATGTAAAAAAATACTCAAATTTTTTTAAACAAGTTTGTATTATGGCAAAATCTAAATTTATTAGTAGTGGCAGTCGCGCTGTGACAGCTCTACGAGTGCAAGAGAGACGGACATTCCTCCTGTGTATCTTAACTACGAGAGCAAGAGAGACGAAGAACGACGCCAGCGCCGCCAACGGCGCCAACTACGAACTACACTGGCGACAGTCGCCACTTGGAATCGGCACACGAAATCCTTAAGAAATGCGCTTCTATGTAAATCTGTATTCAGTGGTGGTACCCATACCACAAGTTAAATCTTACTTTGGGTACCAGTGGTCAACAAAATGATTGGACCTATATTTTAAGATGTTTTTAACTTATGTGTATTTTTATTTGTAAGTATCTTTTGGGTAAAATAAATTAAATTAAATTAGTTTCAGAATTTTTACATGCCTTCCTAAAACACCAGAAAAATATTCAAAACTGTTGATTTTACACTGACTTTATTAAATAATTTTCGGCTATTTGCTTCAAATAAATCTTCAGTTGCCAATATCACATAACTACTCCTTTATCTTGATCATTGCGTTCTTCCACCTAGACAAAAGACTACGACTTACCCATATCATCAATGAGTGGCGCCATTCTAAGAGTAACTCCAACCAGCAGTAGACATAGGAACAGCAGTAGGCAGGCCGTCACCATGATCGTGTAGCGAGCGCGGCGCGGCAACTCGTCGGGGTCCAATACCTGCACCAATCATCACCATCATCATCATGGTCATCATCATCATGGTCATCATCATCATGATCAAAGAAAGTATATATGGATGTTTATCCATTACCTAGTACTCATAGTGCGAGCTCTGCTTAGTTTGGAACTAGATGGTGATGTGTGTAAATGGTAGAATATTATTGTTATTAATTCCATCATTCTGCCGTAGTCCTCTGCTGGATATACGCCTCTCCAATGGCACGCCACTGAGCCCGATTTTTGGCTTTTCGTGTCCAATATTCAACATTAATGTAAAGAGGCACTGTCTAACTATCTCTAGTACCAATACAAGCTCTGCTTAGCTTTGGACTAGCTGGTATTGTGAGAGTGTGGTAGAATATAATTATATGTAATTATATAGCGTAGCGATAAGTAGTAAATAACTTTGAGTGAGTTATGCTAAGGCAAGATTTTCTAGGTAGGTACGTAGGTATTGGAAAGCGGATCTACGGCAAAAGTAAATTATTAGATCTCTCCCTCCAGACAAAATGCAGCAGTGTGCATATTGTTTCTTTCGACACTAGAGATGTCTTGCTAGAGATCTGTTTTTCCCTGATCGACACGGACCATTCATATGGAAACCTGATCAGGAATTCTCAAAGTAACTATTAAGTAAATACATTTGAGTTGTAGCTACACCGTAGCTCGTAGGCTCGTAGCAGCCTCTTTCAAATAAGTAAGTCACTGCTTAGGTTGAATATAGCAGAGTTAGCTATTTTTCTTGGGTGGCATTATATGCCTGTACATACAGCATGTTTAAAATTGATTAGATTTTATTTAAAAAAAATTGTTGAATATGAATTCGTTAAATAGGTATTAGGCTTTTCTCGTGCGTAGCAAATACAATTCATTCATACTCCAGGGTTATCATAAAGAATTTATTTACAGTTTCAATTATTTCTAGGGAGCAAATCAAGGGACTTCAAATAATAAATACTTACCTCTGATACCTACATTTTACTCAAAGAACTGTTAACACAGTGCCATCTATTATTCGCAGCATGAAGTTTGCAACAACGCTCGTCACTTCCTACGCACTAGATTGCACTAATTTCATAGGAATGTAGTGCCATCTAGTGAAGCTCAGGTCAAAACAAACTAGCCTGTGACGTAAGCGATGCACGATGATTTCGTTAGATGGCGCTATAGCGCCCAAAGCTAAACAAACATTTCCCGCCTAAAGTACCCAAGGCCTACGTGTCAAGATTTAAAGAAAAACATTTGTCTCTCTCATTAGTCGCAAGCTTTTTGTTTGTCGTCTTTACATTACCTAAAGCCACGTATACACTACGTACAATCTTTTTATACGGTTTCATAAGCAGATGCTACATGTTTCAGAAATAATAGGTCTAGTAAGTATGTACGTGTTTCTGCAATTTTGGTAGCTCATAACGTAAATTACTAAGCTGTAGTAAGAAGTTTAGAGCTCTCCGTCAGCATCAACCAGATCACAATCTAAACTGTTTGTTTCTGTAAACATAATAGGTAAGTATATGCTCTTGGCTGTAAAAATACAGTGTACCCATCCGAAACATTGTTTGTAGTGTATCCGTCACTTAATTTTCACAGTTTAGTCCAAGAATATAATATATAGTCTAAAGTTTAGTCGCATTCATGCAAGTGTCAAATCAACCAATAATTGAAACCACAAAAAGAAGGTTCTGGAAGTCTTTTCAAGTCTCAGATATTTTTGTAACACAACTTTTGTTGCGGTTTGTTTGTACCTAAGCGTTACGAAAGAGAAAAATCCTTCCCCACGAATTTTACATTGTTAATTGAGTAGGGTTGACACACGAAAGACCGATTCAAAGCCTCCCAGACTCTTTCAAATAGCCTTTGCTTTCCTTTGAAACTTACATGAATAACTTTAGCCTGTTCATCGATAGCCGAGACCAGCAGAGTGCGATGTTTCTTGGGTTTATGCGAGTGGTGGTGCGGGCTGCGTCGGCGGCGACGACGCCGGCGCTCCAGCTCAAACTGTTCCTGACTCTGCATGCCCCTGGTATAAGATAAGCATAACATTAAACAGTTTTTTTTAAGTATGATAAGCCAAAGGCCAAGAGAGATGGTTATCGCTCATGAATAGGAAAATTTTACGGTTCGATCTGAGGTCTGTGATGGCTCGGTTAGAATTCAGTGCGGGCTGCGTCTTCTAAATGAAGTTGTATCAGGGAGAGGTAAGTTAAACTTCGCTGGGGTTAAAACTCAAGCGCTTCAGAGTATTCTCTATAAGGATATTTTTTGTTTGTAACTTTGTTTTTATTTTATAATTTGGGAATTTAATTCAGTAAGAATATATTAACCACATCAAATAGCTCATTATTGGAAAATTATATTGAAAAGGACAGACGAAAATAAAAGTTGTTACCGTTGAGCAATTGATATTAAAAGACATAGACTTTGCTATAAGGAGATGGGCCTCCAAATCGCTCTTGGTCAGCGACCTATGACCTAACTATTCTCAGTAAGGGTTGTTGATGATACGGAGACATAGTTACCTATGATGAGTTTGCAGCTTAAGCCTCCTCTTGTGGCGAGCGATCTCGTGCTCGCACCAGTGCGACGGCAGCTCTTCGCCAGGGCTGCCCATGATAGACGCCTCCTCTGCAACAGTCAACAAATAAATCAATGTTGCTACTGTAAAATACCTATATTTATACTACGTTTAAGATTTGTGGGATCATATTTTTTGTATGATATTGTCCAGGTTGCATCCAATACTTTCGTATTGAAGGCCAGGGTCCGCTTTCTGACGTAGCCGACCACTGTTTGACTGCCGTTACGCAAATGAATGCATATCCAATAGAATAGATATGCATCTATTATGCGATTTATACCATAGTTTAGGTCGTTTAAGATAATACTGACTTCTCTTAGATTTTTATAACAGGCAAGGTCGTCAGTTTTATTTTATTTCCGAGGCACGGCAGCAAGGTTACTTCAAAAGAACATCCATCATTGAACCAGACTGTACCGGATGCGATTTACCTTGCGAATCGACAAATTTGTGATATTATATAGGGATACATTAAAGTTTTTGTCATCATCAAGTAATCCTTTTGCTGGGCAGATTACACTAGGTTACCACATCTTCATCGGTCAAATCCACAGGGCAACGTGCGTAATGTATATGACGTAAATGATTCGTTTATGACGGCACATGAAATGATTAACTAGGCTCAAAAATATTATCCCTGCACTCATAGCTTGCATTCAGAAAATTTAACAGAAACCGTTCCAAGGTCTGTGTTACTGAGCTGGCAAAGTGCAATATTTGCAACTTGAGCTTTGTGCAATAGCCCTTAAAACTACCAGCCCATTCCGACAACGGCGAACTGGCCGTCGTGTTATCGGTGCGTCTAAATGTGAACAGTACAATACTGTAAAATGCACTGACACTGTTTTGTCTAAATTTGAACGGTGTAAGACAAATGGTTCGTCCGTCTCTTTAGACGGGCTAGGGAAAGAGCCGGTTCGTCTTGAGGGCTTTTAAAATATGGAAGCAGATATTTTTGGGCTTTTAAAATTTTAGTTTTCGTATTACAATGCCGAATTAAACGATATGGGTTTGTAGGTTAGGCGCACGTTTTTGCACAAATTATATCTATCGTGTAATAAATGTTGATATGTGTGGTATAATTTGTCAAAAATGTGCTAGCTAGCTTAGTGCTCAGGAAAATACGAAAAAAAGAAACGCCAATGCTGAGCTTATCCGATAGAACCTTTATGGAATGAATTAAAAAGAAGAGTTAAAACTGAAATACAGCATCCAGCCTCAAAAGCTATACGAATGAAATGAAATTCAATACCGCAGGACTTTGTAAAAAGTCTAGGCGGCTCCGTTTCCAAACATTTCCAAGTTGTTATACGAACGATGGAACGAAATCAAATGGAGACACTTTTTGTGTTACTTGGCTTCCTAGAAAAACTAAGACATATGGTATCATTAGACTGCCTCGTTAGTCTCGCGGCATAAATGTGCGCGTGGGATTGGGAGGTCTCGGGTTCGATTCCCGGGTCGGGCAAAGTCTTATTTGGTTTTTCCGTTAGGAAATTCTCAGTAGCGGCTCGGAGTCTGGTAATGTGCCCGGCACGGCAATAGGCTCGCCCCCTATTACGTGGGATCTAAAAATTCATGGCGAAATGTGGGTGTTATATTACACCTCTGCCTTTCCCTTCGGGGATATAGGCGTGAGTCTATAAGAAAAAATATAGACTGATAGTGAAATAATGTTAGGTACATTATAAAATACCTATACTATTTCTACATTCCAGAAAATATTACTTTTGAAAACATATTTAATAACTACGTGTGCGACTGCATATAATTCTTAAATGGTCTTTCACAGCCAGATTTTACGATTTAAACAACATACATCATAATTAAATAATAATAATACATTACCTAAATGTATCAATTAGGTGAATAGGTAAAAGAGTGTGAAAGAACCACCATCAACAGTTTCGTACAAAACCTCAGCAATAATTTAGTTCAAAATGTCAATGTAGCTTCTCTCTTCTCTCTCAATCGAATAAGATTCCTAAATACAATTTCTTCCCGACAAAGCGACTGTGAATTTACAGAGGCATTTTAGTAGATACCTACGGATTTCCACGCGGGAGAAACCGCTATCACAGCTAATAATCAAATATATCGCTGTTCTATCTCGGATAGCTTAACCTCAATTAGCTCCGTATCCAATATCTTTCTCTATACATACAGTAATAATTAAATACCTGTAATTGATTTACTTCACGAGTAACTTACGACACAGTACCTAATATCGAATGAGTTTTTGATGGTGAAGACGGCTCTAAAGCAAAAGTATAACAAAATTATTTTTTTTTGTTATAGGCAGAGGTGATATTACACCCACATTTCGCCATGAATTTTTAGGTCCCTCGTAATAGGGGGTGTGCCCGGTAACGGCAATAGCCGTTACCGGGCACAGCACCAGACTCCGTGCTGGTGCTGAGAATTTGGGAAAACCATGTAACACTTTGCCCGAGCCGGGAATCGAACCCGGGACCTTTGATCAGCAGTCGCATACGCTATCCACTGATCCACTGGTTGAAAATCAATGTCAACTCCAAGTCATGAAAGTAATGCTTAGATCTGATGCAAGAATTTCTGGTTACACATGCTTAAAACATTTTTAATATTAGGTATACCAATAAATAAATGTTTTCTGTGTTCAGCATTTAACAGAACACACATCACAATGAAAGTCACAAAGAGCTATGGCAGATTTTTAGTTCAGTGCACTAAAAGCATCTTAAAAACTCATTACAGCCAAAATTCATGAAATACTTTAATACGATTTTCTATATTTTTGTCTAATTTAGATAAGGCTAGGTAAAAAAGTATAAAATTAAAAATAGCTATTATGTTAATTGATTGCCGGCTTTTCGTAATGGCCATTTCTTTGGTTTGTCAGAAAGCCACAAGGTTGCCAGAGTAAATAATTATTTTTCTAAGATAGAATCATGAATGTTTATTTTATAGATTAAGAGATTTAAATCGTTAATTAATATTAATAATACTATTTTTTGCTTGTTACGTTTATTTGTATGCGGATTCTAAATAAAGTACAGTATTAATAACTTCTTTCGACATTTAAAGTAAAACTGGGCGCTGGCTAAAAGATGGCCATTCAAAGCTATAAAAAAAAATACAACATGACATTTGACATTTCGATTATTTTCACATCATCTCGCTGTCGCTGTCGCCCGCGCTTGTTTGTTTGTGTTCTGCGTGTTTTCGCTGCTTTCCACTGTTTTCAGTATTCTTTTTGACCCGGATTGCCCAAGGACTCTGTTTTCACTTCTTGTTATATGACTCAAACAGTTTATGGACTCTGATATTGTCGGACTGTGACTTGTGCGTGCTTAAGGATTCCGATACTGCCCTGTTTCTTGGATATTGTTTTGTACCCGGTTTCTACAGCCAAAATGAGTGTTCGTGGTCGTGGCCACGGCAGTTGAAGTCCGTAGGGAACATAATATAGAAACAACTGAATATAATCTCAGAGGCAGATGACGCTATTTTAATAAGAGGTAGAATAAAATCAAGACACATAAGTCGGAAACAATATTATGTTTATGTTTTGATTGAAAATATACCTATACCTGGACGAATAGGAATCACTGAATATTACTGTAGTTGCCTCGTTGGTCGGCGTGCGCTAGGATGTTGCGCTCATGTAATGATCCATGTTTGGTATTTGGGATGGGCTTGACATCAACAAAATATCTTTGCACCAGCTGCCTTTATAAATGATGTGCTAGTTATAGAGGATGATGAATAATAAAATATTGTAAAATGAAATCTTGTGTTTTTACTATTCACCAAACCTTTTTCATACATTAGGGAACCTGAAACATCTTTTTATCTTTGGTAATCCTATGTAAGTAACACGTTAAGAAACTGTCGTCGGCTCACTATTTTACACGACTGCCCAAAAAAGTAGTGTAAGTATTGTTTTTTTTTTATAATCATAAATCATATTTCATTTATTCATGCACCATGAAATAAAAATATACATACGGTTATCCGCAATAGGCTTCGTCAAAATGTCACAGAGAATTGCAATATGAAATGTATGTGAGTTTCTTTATTCCGCCATAACTTCTAAATGGCTGAACCGATTTCGGTAAGTGGGCTATTGTTGGAATCCTCACGTGACATACATAGGCTATATATTTTATGGGAAATCAGTAGTGTTTTATTTTTCTTTGAAAAAACGTTCAGTATGTAAAAAAAATAGTCAATATTGATAGCATATGTTTAAAGCTGCATAAGAGCATCTGATTTTAACGACTGATATCTATGTATGTCATGATTACAGACTGGTCTCTCTATGCACAGAGGAGCTTAAGACAAATCCAAGTGGTGCCCACACCAGGGGTTTCCGTCAATAATGTTTACTAGTGGGCATAAATAGTATTATGCTATCGAGGTCCTTCAGTTTTATATACCAATAAATTATTATTTGATGCAGCAATATACTAAATAGATGGTTATTAATGACATAACCTATAAAAATTCTAAGCATAATAACTCAAAAACCTGACCTCCTACAGTTACGATTTTTTTACTTTTAGAATTAGCAATATATATTCTATCAAACAAGGTATATTTCATTTATAGATGCTAAATTTGGTGACTAACTAAAATGATGTATGGGAAGCTGCCATAGCTCTTTACCTTTATATTTATCTGAATAGCTTTTAACCTATTTTTAAATTACCAGTGAAAATTGTAAAGGAGTAGCTATTTTATGTTCCTGTAGGGAAAACCACACAATGGTTTTTGTTTACGTAATGGGAATTTGAAAGTACGTACATTTAGGTAAACACGAAGCTACCGTGCCCTTTAATAGCCATCCCATTAGAGAAGTCAATGTTGATCGTGAAATAATTTGATAGCAGCGTTATTTGTGATAAAATAACGAACTTTAACCTTTTGTAGGTAAAATCAAATTTCAGGCCAGACTACTCTATAATTATGTACTCGATATGACAACAATGATTAATGATTCTAAATAAATAAATAAGCGCGTAAGGTTTATAAGGATGGAAGCAAGTGGCGTTCTGTTGTCACTGCCTTCCCCGACAGGTAAAAGACGAGTATAATTATGTATGTATAAATACCAGTCTATTGGTTCCATATTATTTTAATGTCATACGATCTACGCATGATTCCCAAGTTTTATTGTCCATATTTGGGCGAAATTCAATTTCTACAAAGTTTTTATTAAAAATATGTTAAAAGGGCCAGGCTGTAAACATTCAACACATTCATTTGCGAATGTTAGTTACCTACTGATTATAAACAAGGCAATCAGACAAGACATCATCTCGCAATCCAATAATAAAGCTATATATATTATTAACTGTTATAATATATAATACCTCACGTAGGTTCATAATAATATTGCTTCGTGTTGTTCTATGGATGTCTAAATTAGGTCAACATATAATATATATATAATAATTTGATAACCACAAATATCAATGGACCTTACAAGAATTTGAGGCCTATCCTCTATTATGCGAAAACACTATTACAGAAATAACTTTGTATCCATATTTATATTCTTACAATAAGTTTATCACGAAAGCTATAATTTCAAAGCGAAGACACCAATAAAGCCAATTTTACTTTTTTAGGACTATGGTTGAACTTTGATAGCGAATTGTGCAAGCAAGCTTTGTTTATCTAATCCGGTTGGAGCAACTGAAATAATTATAAATATACTTCCACTTTAAATTTGTCAACTGTTGGAGCTTAGTACGAGCATGGTAAGCTTATCGCTTGCCTCGTTTCGATCGGTGTTGTTCAGCTCACGTAATGGGTTGTTTCAAGTTAGATCGTTTTAAAACTCATATCAAGTCAATCGGTGCGCCGCCGGCAGCCGTTCTAATGATGAGACGTATACGTAATACGTAAAAGAAAACGTCACACGAGACAGTCAAAAGCTAGCTAGATGAGAATTCAACACACCCATTAAAAACTGAATGCACATATCGCCAGCTGTAACAGGTCTCTTCGGAAAACAAGGGTGGTATGTAACAGGTCATGGGCGGGCTAAGAGGTTCATTGAAAGACTCTAGAAACCGCTGCCTCGTTCCATACATATAACAAAAAGTAAGGTTTATACCGTCGGGCATGTGATCGCGCAGCAGCAGCAACAGCGGGTGTCGTGCGCGGCGGCGCGCTTGCTCGGCGTGCAGCGCGCGTGCCTTGCGCTCCACCAGCGCAACAAGCACGGCCTCCAGCCGCGCCGCACCGCTCTCCTCCGTCCATACTGCTTTGTCGACCGTCTGGAAGTAAAGAACACTTGATGTTATATCACCATAATATAGCACCAATTTAACAAAAAATATACCTATATATGGTTGGAGCCACGAGAAGATAGACTTTTTGTAAACACACATTCAGGGCTTCACAACCTTTTTTCAAACAGTTGTGTTTTAGATTTTATACTTTTTGAATAGTCTTTTTTTTTTCAATGCCTTATATTGTTAAATTTTACTGAAATAAAAATACTTAATTTTGTGTTTGAATGGTCGAATGTTCATAAATTTGCCGATTTTTTTTGTCGTTTTACACGTAATTTATTCTGTAAATTAAGAAAAAATAGAGTACCATATATGTTAATGATAGAGTACATACATGTTACTCTATTATTGACATGATTTTTTTAATCATAATAATCAAAATAAATAATTTGCTTAAAGGAGCCTTCTTATCCTAAAATATTAAATTATTGACAACAATTAATAATATTACAGATAACTAGAACTAGTACATTGCATAAAAATTTCTAGGCATGGAGATTTTACGTTGTCTGTGAATAAAACCGTCAGAATGAACGTAAACAAAATCCATTAAAAGTTACGGTATTTTGAAAACGCAATTTCTCTTTTAGCTATAAATAATTTTCTACGCGACTAATAGTTTGCCATCTGCTATTCTGCACCCGCTTTTTCGAGATGCTGGCAGCGGTAAGAGCAATGCGATCCTGTAAACTTGTTTTAAGCTTTTCCTTTTACCCCTTCTTGATAACAAACAAAAATTAATTTTGTCCTCTGATAAATGCATGATAAGCCCAAGAATGTAACATTTCAATGAACTAACGCCAAGTGTTGGCATTCTAGGCGTCAGTACCTCAAAACATTAAAAGATCCTGTTGACAGCGCATAATATCGATAAAAACCCGATCCATTGACATATTAGTTTCCAATTACACGTATCTATGTACCGTTGCGCTCATTAGATTTGACATTATTTGTTTTTGACAGAACTATCGCACTTAGTAGAAATTCTTTGTTTACAAAAAGTCTATGTTCTCGTGGCACGGACTATAGGTATTTCTTACTTTAACAATTTTATATCGAAAGATAATTATGTTTAGGAGAGGAACAAGGGAAAAAGACCTTTAATTATTACCAGAGTTCACGGAACTATAGGGCCAGAGGTCACTACTTTGTGCTTTCAACGGCATGATGAAATATGTCTTGTTCAAGCTGTCTACCACGACTGCTTCAGCGGTCCGTGTATTTTGGTCGGTCTTTAAGTGACTACGGTCTTAAATTTTGCCTAATGTTTCGGGTTCTTTGCAGTGATCAAGAAAAGACCATAGAAAATGATAAGTCCCGTAAAAGGCATCTTATTTGTGCACCGCTATAAGAATTTAAGACAATATTAGGAATTTTATTTATTTATTTTAGACTCACGCCTGTATCCCCGAAGGGGTAGGCAGAGGTGTAATTTTACACCCACATATTAGAAATTAAACACCCCAAAGACAATCAAAACGTATTTGGTGTCCCATTTAAGTAGATTTCTGCAATATTATGTAACAGATATTACACCCGGCTTTGCCCGCGTCTGGTTAGGAGAAAAAGTTAGCTCACGAGTATATCACTGTACAGTTTCCTCAAAATTTAAACGTAAATGAAAACAAGACTAAATATCCTTATTGTTAAATTACAGATTGGAATTTAATACGATTCAAAATCAATTACCTACAGATCACACAATCTCACTATTAGGTCGTATTACATTTCACAACTATAGAATAGCAATTAATTATATATGACAAATAGATTAGCTACTAATGACAATTGATATTAGGTGATAATAATAATTATGGACATGATATTATAGCCCTCAGAGAATTGTTAACATGACCATTATTGGTTTAACATCATAATTATTGGAGTTACTTACTACTACTCTGACCCCTCTGACCCCTGAAGTGTTTGTATGAAAACGCCACTATGTCAGCCCGCCTCCAGGACCAGAGTTCGAAACCTATTCAACTCCAGCGAGGGGTGAGACAGGGGGATGTCATATCCCCGAAACTGTTTACCACTGCGCTGAAGGATGTTTTCAAGCTTCTGGACTGGAATGGACTCGGCATCAACATCAACGGCGAGTACATCACTCACCTTCGATTCGCAGACGATATCGTAGTCATGGCTGAGACCATGGAAGACCTAGGCACAATGCTCGATGGCCTCTGTAGAGTCTCCCAACAAGTAGGTCTTAAGATGAACATGGACAAGACGAAAATCATGTCGAACGTCCATGTTGTACCTGCTCCTAATCAGGTTGGGAACTCTACGCTCGAAGTTGTCGACAAGTATATCTACCTGGGACAAGTAGTCCAATTAGGTAGGTCCAACTTCGAGAAGGAGGTCAATCGTCGAATCCAACTCGGTTGGGCAGCGTTCGGGAAGCTACGTCATATCTTCTCGTCCGATATCCCGCAGTGTCTCAAGACGAAAGTCTTTGACCAGTGTGTGTTGCCAGTGATGACTTACGGATCAGAGACGTGGTCGTTCACTATGGGCCTTATCAGAAGGCTCAAGGTCACTCAGAGGGCGATGGAGAGAGCTATGCTTGGCGTTTCCCTGCGAGATCGAATCAGAAATGAGGAGATCCGCAGTAGAACCAAAGTCGCCGACATAGCTCTCCGGAAAGCCAATAGTGGCAGTGGGCAGAGCACATAGCTCGAAGAACCGATGGCCGTTGGGGTAGAAAGGTTCTGGAGTGGCGGCCATGTACAGGACGACGCAGCAGATATAGGCCCGCCGCAAGGTGGACCGACGATCTTGTCAAGATCGCGGGAGGAGGTTGGATGCGGGCGGCTCAAGACCGGTCTGTGTGGAGAACCTTGGGGGAGGCCTATGTCCAGCAGTGGACGTCGTTTGGCTGATATGATGACTCTGACCCCGATTTCATATCAACTATGTACGAGTATATTCAAACTCTAATGACATTCCAATAATGTTCTGTATTACGTAAAAGTGATTGGATTCGGCAGGGACTTCAGTCAAAATACAGATTAATAGCGTACCTCTATTCCTTTGAGAGCACTTAAAGTTGTCGGTCTCAGCTGTCATTACCATGTATGACAGAGATGACTATATAAAGGTCGATATATTAATCAAATAAGCAAGTGGCTAGTGCGGTGCCGACGCGTACGTTTCGTTACGGTCGAGGGTTTAATTTCGATTCGATTAACCGATGTTGCAACTGAGCTATTATTGGCTTATTGGTACTACTGTAAAATATGTGGTCTCCATTTTTTCTATTTCGTAGTTTACTTTGATTGGTGCTCGTCGTAAAACTGAAAATAGTGCCAAGATTGGACCTTTGTAGCGACTGTTTTGGCGTAAGCTACTCGCGACTTTAGCAGTAATGTAGTTTTTGATGAAGTACTTATGTATTATTCTACAACAATTAAACAAAAGGAAAGATAAGGCTTAGATTGCAGACGAGTTTGCTGTAATTCTTTCTTTACTTAACAATCTTATTTACCAAACGGAAATATTCGTTTCCAACACTGCCGAAAATCAGCTTAAATGCACCTAATAACGTAATCTTCTCTAGAAAAATCTAGAAAAATATTTTACTCTTCCAGAGGTGCCAATTCGTCACCAATCTAATCCATCATCGGTCCAGCACTAAGTTTGAGCCTTTCAAAGCAACCGAATCAGCAATATCACTGATTGAATTGGTCGCTATCAAAGCTTTGCTGTCAGCACGCAGTTGACAGTACACAGATGACGGTCTCGCTTGCACTGGCAAAGCACGGGCTCCTTTGTGACATCACTTGTTGTAGATGCTGAGCTGAGCCTCACTATTATAAAGATAACTCTATGAATTAACTATATTACTCTCTCTATGTATGTACATTGCATAAGAAAATTACACAAAGTTATTGTATTGGTTTCGCCTTGATTTTTTAAGGAAATCACAAACGTCGGCAAATTTGCGAAATCGATGCCAAAATTTGTTTCAAAACCCAAGGAACATTAACGAGGAGGAAGTTATGTTAGAATCTCTGCGCTATTTGTCGCCCGTTAAAGAAGGAAGTGGATTTATTAATTTCCAAGTCCTCTTTTATATTCCTAAACAAATTACTTGATGGTTTAAAGCCATTTTAACTTGCCACGAGACGTTACAAGATGTTACAAGTGCCAAAACTCCTTCTCTTACGCCTGCTGAAACAGCGATATAGTGGGGGAAAAGTCGTGGGACTAGTCGAAGAACTATTTTTGACTGAAACTGGAAACGATATAGATGAGTAAATCACTCGCCCCAGACGATGATTCGAGTCACTTGTAGTAAATTAAATCGCTGAATCGGTAGAACCCAGTAAGTTCTTAATTACTGTAAAATTAGTATGTGGGTAGCCCTTTACTTTATAATATAATGTTCAATAAATATAAACAAAGAAAAGTATGAGTCAATATACATTCTGGAGGCCTCGGCAAGTTATAGTGCTAGTTTAATAAATAACTAGAATCAACTTTACGAGTAAGTACTAGGTGGTATTTTCTTACATTGTATGAATCTTTTACATTGCACGGAAACACGGAAACCGTTGTGATTTACTAGAATAACTAAAAACCATACAGGGTGTAAGGTACGGCGTACCGAACATTGATACCAGTGATTCAGTAGACATTTTCCGGAAAAAATCAAAAAATTTATCGATTTTACAAAAAACAGAAATGTAGATAAGAACACGCAAACTCGCACTATGAGCTGTTTCGGTGCTACAGCGGAGGGCGGCAGTGGTAGCGAAGACGACGTACATGGCGCGCTTACTCCGCCGCGGCCGCGCGCTGCGGCTGATGTTACATCAGGTTTGTACATGTTGATTTATTACAATTTTATAAAAATATAATTGCGGGTCGACAATAGTTACTATTTCATTACATTATATGGAAAAATGCAAAAAGAAAAACGGAAAATGCATGCAAACTTTCCGAAAAATTCGGTCGCCTAGGGCCTCGAATCGACCGCCTAGGATATCGGTTTTCGGTACGCCGTTTCTTACATCCAGTATTAAATTTTCAATTTGCAATGCAGACAATTAATGTTTAGTGCAGATTTTCAAACAGGCTTCAACTATAGTAGGTACATACTAAATATTAATAATGCGCTGCCTTAAATGAATTTGTATTCTGCTTTGATTTTCCAGATTTATCCGACATTTTATAACTTCATAGTGGGTCTGATATTAACAAGATCAATCAATGTATAATTATGACAAAAAACTGAAGAAGTTATCGTTATAATAAGTATGAGCCTATTATTTCAAACTTTGCCAAAACATTTATTTTTGTATAAGTGTCTGGTCAATTATTTCGCCCGTAGACCCAAGGTATTGTTATAAGTCAAACAATTATAAATTATACAAAAACAATAGCCGTGATCAACGGCTCGATATGCCTTCTGAAGTGCTCTACCGATCTCTTTCAAATGCTTCAACAAGCGGACATCTCTAGATTAATAAAGTTTTAGCTTAACTTTTATAATTTATTACGAACTGCATGTCAAAATCACGGCATCATTGCTACTGATATGATACACCGCTACACCGAAAGTTGTTTAGAGTTCATTCACCGTAGACTTTTATCGGGTGACTTGATGAATGAGATTTGCACTCCAGCCGAGTAGGTACTCATCGGCTCAAAGCGATACTCGATTCGAATGGGTCCAAACGACGCGCGACGGAGACCGGTAATACGTACGGTATAATGCTATATAGCTTCTATCTAAAAGGGTATTTAAAGATGTATCAGGAAATTCGAACATATCGAAGAAGTATTGTTACACCTAAAGACCTACTACCATTATTTAAAAATGTCTGTTTGTGTGGATGGATGCTAGGATTGATGATTTTTTTACTCTGAGCGTAAGTTAATGCTAATAAAAATAATAGGCGTACGTGGGCGAAGCTGGGAGGCAGAAACTTGTAGTTGGTAACCGTCAGTAATATGTTTTAAAGTTTAGGTATATATCATCAAGTCGCGGTAGTAATGCTAACGTAGTTGCCGTGACCCCGCCATTCAATGGCATCGGATAGAGGAACACCATGGTGGTTTTAGTGGGTAGTCATTGAGTCATCACACTCCCCTAGGCTGAGTCCCTTAAGGGGCCTAGCCTGGGCCCGTAAATTGTTCGGTTTCCATCATGAGTGAAAAAAAATAAAAATTAAGGTATATATCACCAATATATTCATTTTCATTAGTTCATTACGCTCCGCAATTTCGTTGTGTTTACGCTTAATTATTTACCGACAAATTCTAACGCAAATCGCTATCAATATTATCGATGTCGTATTATTTCGTTAGATGTATTATAGGCTACAAGTAGGACATAGGTTGCTAGTCTATCTTCGTCGACGAAGAACTCACTCACTGTTCAAGCCTGCGTGTTCCTATATGGAATGTCTTGGCACTCTGAGAACCCTGATAACTTGAACTCTCACAGAAGGATATAAATTAGCAAGGATTTATAATTTCTTATATTCATAACATTTTAAACATAAATTCTTATGAAAAATGCTAAAAATATAGATTTTTGCTTATAAGATTTTTTTAATAAATGGTGAAAAATATATTTTTTAATGAATAAATAAATCTAGTAGGTATTCGATCAGAATCCTGATCGGCAGTAATGAAAATATAACAAGGAATAAAGATAATAAATCTTATCAATATAAACGTGTCTACATGATTGAAAATGTCTGTGATGCAATTTACTTCATACATCCAATATCTTTTGCCATTGATATGCTGGGATCGTAGCAAGTGGCAATCCGTGTAGTGATTGCCTGACCTATCGGAAATCACGTGTGAGTATGCGTATCGATAAAACGTTTTGGCACATCGTATAAGTCAGTACTTCATAAAAAAGAAATTCTCAGTCGAGGTAAGTTCTGGTCCCTCAGTGGTACGTGTTACTCCAAGTTTGTAGATGACGTTTATAGAGGGTATGAATCTATTTACTTCCATAATATCAGGAAAAAGCGTAAGCTTTTCAGCAGCAGTGAGGAGGCGGACCCTAGGCATTAGCCTTAGATTGAAAAACTGATCTGCATCTTGGTTTCACTCGCTAAACACGTACTAACCGTTAAAGTACCAGTACTTTTCTTAGAAATTATGTAAGAAGACAATGCTTTCCGAGGGAGCCATTCATACCAGCTTATATCATCATCATCATCATCAGCCTATAACAGTCCACTGCTGGACTGCCTCTCCTTAAAAAGGAGGAATACTATACCACGCCGGCCAAACGGGTTGGTATAGGGTTTTTTATCAAGTTTTCCTTCTCTTATAGTGCTGTTCTCTGCATAATATGCTCCCTCCATCGGCTCTTACGACCCCATGGGATGATAGTGATGACAATTCCTAAGAGAATTAACCGCGGTTACGAAGTTATCAATGAACAGCTGGAAATTCGAAACAGACGCGGCACCGGACAATTTAAGATTTAAAGCTTGATCAAAGTAAGTAGACGCTAGAACGCGCGTGTCTTGATATCTGTCAAGTAGTGACTGAAATATGACCTGATAATTCTCATTACTGGGTGTGACACCTGCAAATACGGACTGGGCCTTCGGTGACAGTTTACCTATTAAATAGTACAACCTGTCAGCATCTGTCAGAGAACCATTATCGTGCACTGTAGACTTAAAACTCGCATAGAATAACGGCCAATTTCGTATATCTCCGTCAAACGACATAATCTCGATTGGCGGTAATCTCGGTTTGCGGGCAACGGGCTCTGCTGAACATTTACCCTCCAATTGCGATTGTATACGCTTAATAATACAATAAAGATCTTCGAATGAGGTATACGCCTGATAGTTCGGTTTTTCATCAGGATTGATAGAAAGTAATCTTGCGTTATAATCGTCTAACAACTTATGAAAATCTGTTCGAATACTATCTACTGTTATACAATAACTGAGAAATGCTTCGCTATTACTGTCAGACATAGATGCGGTTTTTGATCGTTCATAGATGTTTTGAATGCGCTCAAATAAAATATTGCGTTTTGCTTCTAAGATTGTCATCTCTTTGTCTTCCGACACGCGTGACTTCTTTTGTTGTGACATGCTTACGTAAGTATAAGCTAATGAGAACGAAACAAAATAAGAATATCTAATGTACCTATTATTTTACCTAAGTAGGCTAAGTAGGCAACACTTTAGAGCTGAGGAATTAAAAGTTGCTCGAAATATGAGATTTACAAGACAACTATGATAGTTCCAGAATTAATAATTTAATAAGTAGGTAGCTACATAAAAGTTTACCTACTGATGCGGGCGGAAACAACCATGTGACGGTTATGTGAATATATTAGGAGTATAGCTAGGTGCTATAACTGCCTAGGTATAGCGGTATAACGTATAAAAACGTAAATGAATCCGACTCCGTATTCTTAATCCGTCACCACACGGACAGCTTATATGCGAAACTTATTTCATTTCACAAATACCTTACGGGATTACTGTAATAGTTGGCAGCTACAATATCAGCTTCGGCTTGCGGACGTTTAAAACTGAGCTTCATCTACATAAAGTAAATAAATAAACAAAGTATCTAGGGAGAATATTGTACAAAAACTAAGTTTGTACGGTATCCCAGGCAGACTTGGGAATAATTACGCTAACAAGTAGATGCTACGAAATGTATTCTCTTCATCTTCGTCCACTGAAAAGCAGGCAAAATAAAAAACGTTTTTGTGCTCCTTATATTCAAGCTTTTAAATTATACACCGTGCGCTTGGTTACTAAAATATTTATTTCAACTCGATACCAGACAAAATCGACTTCTCCGTTTTCCCTTCAGAGGTTACAAACCGTAACATTGGTGTGTTATACAGATGTCAATATGTATGTGCCGCTTTTGAAATAGAGGCTTTTCTTTTCTCGCAATACTTTAAGTGAACCGGGTATCATATTTTAAATTATTTAGTGATTTGTTGCCAAAAGTTTTGTTGTTCGATTTGCAAGCTACATCTTAAGGGCCAATTATTTATCTTCAGAAATTCTGTAAGTTTAAAAGATGCTTTTCTAAACCAGTCAAAATCCACGATTATTTTAAACTATGGTTAACTGAAAGACTACAAATGTAATATCCCTGAATACTTTGATACAATTGTTAGAAATAAAACTGTTTAATAAATCTTTACCTGAAGATATTTTTATACATTTTCCTTTTATAATAATGACGGGAGGTTGCCACTTTTAAAATATTGCGTTGAAATGGAAGTCATATTGCCAGTGTATTTGCTAATCTTTTTCTATTTAAGGAAATAGGAAACGGTGCCAATAAAGTGGCACTGATAATACCAAGACGATTTTTTTTTTTGACATATTTATGGAAATAATCATATTTGAGTTTAAATTTGATAAACAATATTTTAATGTTATTTGAGCCAAATA
This sequence comes from Euclidia mi, assembly GCA_944739405.2. Taxonomy (NCBI): domain Eukaryota; kingdom Metazoa; phylum Arthropoda; class Insecta; order Lepidoptera; family Erebidae; genus Euclidia; species Euclidia mi. The sequence continues at coordinate 69,537,172 of OX123184.2, forward strand.
TTCTAATTCTGTGGTATAATAAGTTAAACCGTGCAATTTTAAGTCGAAGAATATTCGTTACTAATTAAAGTAGTATAGAATTTCATATCTAATAGAGCTTAGTGGTATTTTGTCGGTTTTGTTATTAGCGTTTTGTTAATAAATATTGTACAGATCGATTTTGTTATTAGCGTTTTGTAAATATTGTACAGAGAGAATATTAATTTCCTTGTTTTCGAAGTGTAAATGTCATAGATATATTAATTATAACGGTCGTGGTCGGTGAGGAGCGCGAGGCTGAAGCCGAAGGAGCGGCGGCCGGCGGGCTGGAGGCGCAACTGTTCTGTGGTAAATGTCCTTCAAATGGTATTTGAAAGTTGTCGCTTTTTTGTCCGTAACAGTTTTTTGAAATTGTTATATCTATAACAACAAAACAAGCGTTTGACCTGTGGGAGCGAGTGACTATTACATTGGGTGTAATAATTGTAACATGCAGTGAAAGTTATCCTATACTAGAGGACGCCAGCAGCTACGCCTGCATTCTTTTTTTAATTTACCCGTTTTGGCCGATCCCGTGGGAATTTCGGGAAATTCCTTCTTAGTGTACCCCTACGGTCCCCAAGGAACATAGATGCCAAATTTTAACCTCCTGCGCCCAATAGTTTTGGCTGTAGCTTGTCTGTCAGTCAGTCAGTAACGCAAGGATTTTATATATTAAGATTAGTAAGATTAGTATTAGAACTACAATATTGATCCTGTTATTGATCTACTAAATTACGGAGTCAGCACATCAGTATTGCATTAACCTGATAGGAGTAGCAAATATTACTGATTCATTTATCTTACGAGTCTCTCATACATGTTGGATGTGGTGTTAGAATATTCGTAGATGTTGGTATTTGTTTTACAGGTATTTCCACAACATGGAAACAATATAGAGTTTGTGAATATTGATGCCACTACGATAAATATTACACAATTTGGGTAGTTATAAAAAGTATACTTATGAAAACCGGTAGTCTCAAAGAAAAACACAGCAAAGCATTAAAACCACTCGTAAACTTTATGCCGAAAACATGGCGTGTAAAACATAATTAACTAGTATAATGTAATCTGTGATTTTAGAATTACTGTTTCGTCCCTTACTACTACACATCTTTTTAGTGTTTAACAAGTAAGTAATTGTATTTACAAAAGTACTTAAAATAAAAAGAAACATATTCTTTAAGATCTATTTCATCACTCGTAGACCCAAAAACTTAATTTCATATACTTTTGTAATATGTCTAATGCAGTGAGTGCGAAACATTTACGACCATACACGGTCATAGCAGAAGCTTCCAAAAATGTAATCCGCTCTTAATGTATGCCATAACTTACTGCTACCATTATTTCAGGCAGAAAACATACTCATTATCACATTAAGCTCCCTTAGGAAGAAACCATGTCCATCAGTGATATTTAATGGGCCGTTACGACAGCGGCATGCCAAATACATACCGGATAGACGATATTACACCCTATTGGAATCCCACGCTTACTGCGAGAGAAATCGTGACTTGAATGTTATAAACGCTGTCTATATCATGTCTTTTTCTCTATCTACTGTATTGATATTTTATTGCTCTTTCGTTTTTTATTCAATATGTTATTCTTACAGTTTTTATACTGAATTTGATAAAGGCTAGTTTGTACTCACTTTTTTGGGGTTATTTTTGTTTGTTACTCATTTTGTTTACGGTTTCTTGATGTTTTATTTGCTTTTCAGCTGTCGTGTGCATGGAGAGAGAATTATTGGAGACGGACGGTAGTATTGTTTTTATAAGTATATATAAATTATAATGCATTCGTAACTTGGTAACCTATTGTATACACCAAAGTGGTATATAGAAAGACAATAATTGGCCTCATTTCGAAAATATGGTCTGGTGGCCTCGGGATTTTGGACTATTAGTCGCATACCTAGCTAAAGAGGTATGTGAGTCGTACCGCATCTCAACTAGCATGAGATGTTTCAAAATTTACTTCTGTAAGTATAGAATAGTGAGTAGTATACTAACTTCGGTCGACGACTGTCGCATGGTGACCGTGCGGCCGACCCCTGTGGCCGATCATCGCCTCGCGCCCGACGCTATCGAGCGCCTCTGCTCACCTGTAATCAAAACAATACAATGAATACAATACGTATAACACACTATTCTAATGTACTACGTTCATGTTCAACTTATTTTCTGAAGTGTATCGCCTTAACGCTGCATATAATATAATATTCTACCACATTCACACAACACCAGCTCGTCCCAAACTAAACAAAGCTTATAATGTGGGTACTAGGCAATGGATAAACATAAATATAGGTACTATTTTTTGGAAACACGTACATATTATACTTAGAAACAATCAGACCATGACAAACATCCAAGAACACGCACATAAATGTTTGACTTGAGCGAGAATCGAATCCGCGACCTTTGGCGTAGCAGTCGCTGACACTCCCGCTACACCAACCGGTCGTCAAATAATGTAATAATAATGCATGCAGGTAAAATATTTTGAAAGTTTTATGTGATTTAGTTCTGAATTTGTCTGTCGGGAGATGTATCACGTGCCTTTGTTTTAAGTATCCGATATACCTTACGGCACAGCTTACGGCTCGCCCTGATAAGATCGCCGTTCGGCACTCCAATATTTGTTTGACTCAGGGCTAGCCAATCAGTCTGCAGAAAGGCGATCAATTTGATGTGAGCCGTGAGATCACTAAACCTACACAAAGCCAAGTGTTTATTTAATGTAAACTGAAACATCTTAACAAAGAGAGAGAGAGAGAGATAAAATAGGACATCGAATTAACCTGAACAGTGATCCACTACGCAAGAAAATATTTAGGTTAGTGGACTTCACGTCTTTCGACAACATTATGGAGAGTTTTCACACATGAAGGTTTCCTGCACCAGCAAGCGATACGCACGTAACTTACAAAAGCCAACGGTGCATGGTTTGTTCTTAAACCCAAGATACCATACATAACAGTTTGTTCACTAGGCTATGGCTGTTTTAATAAAGAAACAAATACACTCTTACTAATGACTCGAACTTTTAATAATTACAGCAAATAAAGTTATATTTATCTTTTCACTTACGAAATTTCAGTAAGTACTGCTCACGAATGTGGCTTTAAAATGGATGAATCTAATCTGCGTTCCACTCTCTTACAATTTCACAAAATGTACTTAATTAAATACTTTGTTGTGCCGACATTAAAGAATCGAGCAATTTTCGTGCCATTAATTACATTACGTGGAGGTATTCTATGACTTTTAATTAGAGAAGTAAACGTCCAAATTCTTGCGACAAGATTGAAGTGAATGCTTTGTATTCAAATAAAAGGCCGCAGAGAATTTCAAAATAAAAAAGAAAATTTACATTGATTTATATACAGTGTTATGAAAGAAAACTTTTTGCCCCATAATTGTTTCGCCGCCTTTCTGAATGTTTGTTTTATTATTATTACACTTACTGAGAAGTTGTAAGGTATCAATCACATCTTATAGTTTAACAAGTTTCTAACCGATAAATTGGTCTTTGGGACGGTGGGTGACGTGGGACGATTATTTAAACAGAAGGTTGCATTAAAATTCGTTCAGTAGTTTGTGCTTGAAAGAGTAAGAAGCATCTATTCCTCCTCCCCAACTTTCACTTTTTTATTAGGTAGTAGTGAGATTCATACTGTCGCTATAAATTTCGCAACAATTAGCAGTCTGCGTATACAAAATTCATATTTTGTCTATTGTTACGCTCGCTTACGTTTTTTTATAAAACAAAGATATTTTATACATCAGTTCTGCACATGATGGACCACACGGCCACACAAAACGCACCATTCAATCAGGTCAGCTTACATAAATATATTGTTGCGATATCGGTATTTAAAAGCACGAAGCGCTATAAACTTTTTACCGTAAGGGTCGCAACGCATTGATCAACTGCGTTCGACTGTTTGTGCACATAAAACAGCACATGGCATCAGGCGTAGAAATGTCTTATTTATATATTTATAGAAATAGTCACACTATCGACTGAATTTAGCAATAATCAAGGTGGCACTACCACAAAAAAAATACAGTCAGTGTGCCACGTGTCTTTGTTTTGAGTATCCAATATTACGGCATTTAGTATCATAAAGTTTGCAATGGATCTAAATTATCGGATACTATCACTATAGTTCATATCCTGATAAAAACAATTTAAAATGCATGATAACCAATATGATAACTTACAGGAGCCGTACGTATGAATGGCATATAATAAGTAATCATCTTATAATTTGTGCTTATTTTGTACGGGTTAATCTTCAAATGTTATCTATCAGTGAGTTGTAACCCTAAAAGTCTGAAGTGGAGCTATTTCATAGGGCATTTACTGCTATTATCCGAACGGAGAGGCCGCATGGAGAGCATTAATCTTGAAAACAATCGAGTGTGGATTGAAATCACAGGCCGTTGTACGCTGTGATTGAAAACCTCTATCAGACCATGCCACTCGACCCTACGAAATTGATGTTTTCTTTCAGCCTGCTGTTTGTTTTTATGGTAGTACAAATATGTTTATACTATTAGAGTAATATTTCCAAACCTTTGTGGTTTGTACACATAACAAGATATATTTATGTAACAGTAAAAATGAAGGTAATGAAGGCTTATTTTTGAACGAAATTTCGGCATAGGTACGTAACACCGGCCATGGTCATGATAACCAGTCTGCCAAGTGTTAGCCGGTGCCGTGGACAATCTGTTAGCGGGGTTGATATTTTTATAATTGCTCGTTTTACTCACTTAATACAAAAAACATAGTTCAAATTAAACAATCCGTAACGCCGTATGAACCTGCCACTTCACTAAAAGGTATTGTGGTGCACCACTTTTAACTTTGCAAATTTAATGAATTAGTTTTTGCCCCTTCACACGGCGTAACGAATTTTGCCGCAGTGTCCAAAACAGGAGCGCGGGGTACTGCGGTTTTATCCAATATGCAAACACTAGGGCCTCTCTCAACAATCCTCACGTGAGATTCATTTGTATGGAAATTAGTAGCGGCATATTACATAGAGCTCACTGCCTACTGTGTGCTAGTGGATTTTATATTAATATCGGCAAAAAGGTTATTGTTAATAAAGTCATCATCATCATCAGCCTTTAACAGTCCACTGCTGGACTAGGCCTCTCCTTTGAAAGGAGGAATTGGCCTACTATACCACACAGGCCAAACGGGTTGGTATAGAGTTTGTATCAAGTTTTCCTTCTCTTACAGTGCTGTTCTCTGCATAATATGCTCCCTCTGTCGGCTCTTACGGCACCCATGGGATGATATGGGGCGGTGACATTCCGTATTCTTAATCCGTCACCACGGGCGTTACTTTATTAGCTGTATATTATTAGCATCCCTTGTCATCTTTAAGCTAGAGAGACAAGTCAGCTACGTCTTATGGCGGAGAGTTTTTCGACCTTTTTTTGTCCACCCGCAAAAGCAAATTGCTTTTATTTCTGCGCCAGAAATCTATGGGTTTTTCATTGAATTGTTATTATAAACAGTACTAGAATGCTTTAGTTTTCATAGACAACTAATACTTTCTAGGATTTGCTATTGTTATACCAAATCCAAATTTAGTCTGTTTATAAAGTATAAAAATCCTTTATGGGTACAAAAGTTTCTTTAAAATTAATAACATTTATCTAACCATTATATCCAAAGCCCCGAAGACATTCTGCAGATGACACCGACATTCAAACAAATTATAGAAACCAGCGAATCGAAAGCATAATCTATGGATTCAGACAGCCAATATGATAAACCCACCATTATTAATTTATAATATATTTAAACTATTATGCTTTAGTAATAATTTATTTTACCACAAATACAGAATACCCAAACCTAGAGAAACATACATACATGTTCATGCACACAAATGTTTGACTCGAGCGGGAATCGAATCGACGACCATCGACGCGGTAGTCCAGTGGCGTTTGCGTTCCCGCCACGCCACCGGGTCGTCAATCATTAATATTTATTCTATACATTATTAATAGGTACTGTACAGTGGTATTAACCTCCTATTACGTATGCGCATCAATGCGGCAAAATCTAACCGCCAACCACGTATTAGCTTTCGTGTGGCCGTTCTCATTAGGTGATAAAACTTGGTAATTACCTACTAGCCAAAATGTTTATTCAAAGCTATTAGCGTTATAATACTCGACTTATGACACGATAGTTTTTGTGGTTAATTCTCCCTCACTGTAACTAAAGTGGTCGTCCTTTCTGATTGTAGTTAAAATTCTTTTACAGTCCACAGCTCGATTATTAAATAAATAATGGATCATAACATAACATAACATAACTTCACGCCTTTTATCCCCGAAGGGGTAGGCAGAGGTGTATTACACACCCACTTTTCGCCAGTTATGTATAATGGATCATCTATATGTATATACCTAAGCTAGCTGAGCCTGCGGTTACGCCCACTATATTTAGGGCTACTGCTCCGCATCCATGGCTCATAGCGTGATATTATGTAGCCTACAGCCCACCTATATAAATATATCCATGACAAAAATTATGCATTCAAATAAAAACCAGTAGTTCCTGAGATTAGTACGTTCAATTAAACAAACAAGCCATTCATTTTATACAATCTTTGTCATTATACACAAAGAGAAAACTTTGTAAACCTATTAGTTGGAGATCCGTAGAAGAACGACCTTCACCGATCATGTTATTGGATAAAAAGTATTTTATATCAAATTTTGCATGTCAAAGTATATATGAGCGGATGAGTTAGCAAAAAAAAAATCCGGTCCAGACTAGGAAAAGTAGAATAAATTATGTATTTGGCTTTTCATTTAACATTGAATATACGCGTTTAATGAATAAATTTAGCACTAACCGAATGTAGCAACCCTAAAGGGTACGTTAATAAATAAAAAATGAAAATGATTAGCAGATGGTACAACGTGTTTATTAAATTAGTATCGGAAAATGTACTGTAGTAAAATGTCATATAAAATTGGATGAAAATGGCTTATTTTGAAATATACGGTGGGATATAAGGTCTTAGAGACAGAAATTTATGTTTTATTTCGTTTGAAAGTGTTATGCACTATCTCATAATACCAACCAGCAATCCAAAATTGTCCGTGTGGTGACGGATTAAGAATACGGAATGTCACCACCCCATATCATCCCATGGGTGTCGTAAGAGCCGACAGAGGGAGCATATTATGCAGAGAACAGCACTGTAAGAGAAGGAAAACTTGATACAAATCCTATCCCAACCCGTTTGGCCAGCGTGGTATAGTAGGCCAATTCCTCCTTTCAAAGGAGAGGCCTAGTCCAGCAGTGGACTGTTAAAGGCTGATGATGAAAGGGTACGTTAACATAGGGTTGCCAATTTTTTCTGGCGTATTTGGTAGGGTTGCCAGGTATAAACAGTTCGACTGTTAAGTTGATACTAGTTATATTTAAAAAAAATAATAGACAATTCTTACATTAAAGTGACCGCTACTTCACTGCGAACACGATGACATAGAGTTGCCTACGAAAAACCTGTCACGAAAAGCGGTTGGCAATTCTTTTTTGTCTGGACCGGTTGTTTTTTCCAATCCATTCGCGATATATTTTTTAACATGCAAAATTTTATATAAAATGCTTTTTATCCAATAAACAGATCGGTGAAGGTCGCTTTTCAACGGATCTTAGACTATATTAATTTCAACGTAATGTGTAGACAGTAGCATTCTCAAAGTAACTATAAATCTAATCTGTGGTTAAATTACGTTAAGTATTACGCAAGTCTAATCGATAGTCGAAATTCGTCTAATACAGGACCACTGGTAAGTATAACGAAGCAAACAAAATCAATAAAACATACAATAAATCTAGATAGAGCATCCAAAGTCACTAAAGCCTACGGATAAGTGCATCGAAAAGGATCTCAACATATGGAGCTAAAACAGGGTCTTTGGCAGATATCCAGAAATCCGAATACTGCAATAAAGGGTAAAATTCTAGGTGTTATTTACTCTCTCTTGGTTCAAGCACAAATGCACTCCCAGAGCATAAATCATTACTGAATATCTGGCAGGCTACGATGAGCTATTTGGCAAGTCTCCGAAGTCGATGAAAGGTATTTAGATAAATTCTCAGATTCTTTTACAAAGGTGCCGACATCGAGATTTATTTTTTACTAACTTAACGTATTAGAAATGTAGTGATGTCCCATGCGATCTGGCATGTGGTAGGCAGACTTAAAAAATCAGTTAAATCAAAGGCATATTGTTGCACTTAGGACAAAAAACCGGGCAAGTGCGAGTCAGACTCGTGCACCGAGGGTGCCGTACAAACCTGTAGTTATGTAAAATTATAAAAAAATGTGTTGTAACCATTGATGTAAAGAAAAACCATCATTGGATGTAACTAAAAATTTAAGGCTTTCGAATTTTTCCTTTATATGTGCTATAAAAGTTTAAGTTATCTTAATATATAAAATCCTTGCGTTACTGACTGACTGACAGACACGCTACAGCCAAAACTATTGGGCGCAGGAAGCTGAAATTTGGCATGTATGTTCCTTAGGGACCGTAGGGGTGCACTAAGAAGGGATTTCCCGAAATTCCCACGGGATCGGCCAAAATGGGTAAATTAAAAAAAATTGCAGGCATAGCTGCTGGCGTCCTCTAGTTTTATATATATTTGTGCATAATATTACGTAACGTATGTATTTATAGCTATGTATTTATTTGTGTATTTTATATTCGTATATATATTTTAATAATATGCATTTATTATATGATTTTATTATATTGTTTTTTTATTATTTTATTAGTTTCCTATATAACGTTACTTATTTCATATTTATTAAATAACTTATCGCTTTTTTAGGCACCTACCATGATTGTCTCTGCACCACCCAAAGGTTGACTGGTAGAGAATGCCAATGGCATTAAGTCCGCTTTTGTACAATAATTTGTAAATTATGTGCAAGAAGTTTTAAAATAAAATAAAAATGATAAATAAAACATTGCTTTACGCCAAATTTCTAGATTCTAGATCGACTGGAGGTACCCTCTTGGTTTTGATTCTCTTGCGAGTTGCTGCGAGTTTGAAAATATGCGGCTCAAATTGCTGTTCCTTTTGATTGCGTTGACATAGAAGTTTGAATTTGTTACAGCTTAAAGGTTTATAGACCGTATTTGATATGCATTTCAATTTAATACCTCTACGCATTCATGAGGAAAGGGGTAGTAACTTTAAAATTATTAAAAATATTGTTATTATATTATGATGTACCAAAAAAATGTCTTACCGTAGTGCAGCTAAAACATGAATTTTGGACTGTAAATTCTGTTTATGACGTAGACACCTACTAAAAAGGTAACTTTTTTGTATTCCACCACCAAGAAGATAAATTAGAGCTTGAAGTTTGCTCTATGAAAATCCGTGCAACAGCTGGTATTTACATCTGAATATAGATTCAAGGTAATAAAAAATCGATTTGTCATTAAACTTAATTGCTTATAACAATAGCTAGGTATAAATATAAAGCTTTCATAGGGTTCCCACCAAGAACTTAGGGTCCCAAGCCAACCTCACCTGCAAGTGGTGCACCTACCGATCAACGGACGAGGCTCTGGCAAACAAAATATCCCGATAAGCGGCAATAGGCTCGCCACCTATTACGTGGGATCAAAACACTGGCGAAAAGTGGGCGTTTAAATACCCCTTCGGGGAAACAGGCGTGAGTCTAAGTATGTATGTAAATATAAAGCTCATAAATAATAGGCAGCTTCATTAATTCAATATTTCTTAGACAGCTATTAATATGAATGTTCAGCTATTGTCTCATGTTCAGTACGTGCCTAATGGATAATACACCACAGCTATCGATCGGGCAGGACATGTGACGGTTGCTGTTAAATAAATTATATAAACATCGCTTCATTTCCTACGTCATAAGGCATGATTTGGCTTGTCCAGTCGGGCTTATCATAGAATATCGACGTCATGCGAGCCAAAGCGTGAAGGCCGATATTTGTTTTTCTAGAATGGATGAATGTAAATTCTCGTCATCTCTTAATGAAAATGAAAACAAACAGCTACAATTGGGTTAGTAGTATAACAGAAAAATGGTTATATAAATATCTATCATCATCATCATCATTAGCCCTGTATATATTCTGCCCCACTGATGGGCACGGGCCTCTTGTCTCCATAAGAAGAATATCTATACCAATTATTAAAAATTAAGTCCCGTGTCTGTCCTGTCTGTTTGTATGTACACGATATACTGAAAATCTACATACGGATTTTTGTACGGTTTTCGCCAACGGTGGTTCCTGAGGAAATCTTAAAGTGTGTCCAAACAGACGGTTAGGTATTTAAATTACGCAGATAAAGCCGCGGGCGATGTCTAGTTAATATATAAGCGATTTCACATCCGAATATGTAACAGTTATTATTATGTATATTTTTGATTGAACTGCGATAAACCCGTATTTAGTATGGTCATTGGCCAATGATGATAATAATTATAATGAAGTTGATATTGGGTGCAAGTTATGTAGTGAATTATTATAATTTTCATCTTTTGTACCAACATATGGAAAGAAAACTTTTTTACCATTGTACAGTCAGCCAAAAACATAGTCTATCACCATAAATTTATTTGCACGTCAACGAAATTCAAGGTTAGTTTTCCTTTGAATAATATTTTCACAGTTCCAACCTCAACATTACCGTTATTTTGATTACACTGAATTTATTTTTTAAAACTAGACCACTTTTTGCGCTGACCGTACCTATTATTTGTGTGCACATTGGTGCCAGTGCAAGTAAATAGTTGAAAAGCTATTAAATATTGGGTGAATGTGAAGTTCAGTTGCAGGCAACAAAAAGACGGCGGACTGCCAGCTTTACGACGACTTTTTATAATAAAGCCGATGAAAGCCGGAAAAATCTCGTTGCATTTATTTATTGCAATAATTAGCATCTTTACGATAGCTAAACTACAATATGCAAGTTTGTGTTGTTATAAAACATTAAGCTATCGTTACCGTAGCTATTACGTCATTAGTACATAATCACTTTAGAATATTTTATACCGATTACCTGCCGATAAACGATCCGTGGCTTCGCGTGCGTGTCGGTTATAGTAACTAAAGGTAGCCCGTGTGCTATTCTAATGTACTACGGTCAAGTAGTACATCAGAATCAGTTTCGTCAAAGTCCATTCAGTAGTTTTTGCAAAATATATCCATCACTCACAAAAACGTTTATAATAGTAGAAAACATGTGAACTTAAATAGTTTATTACTTATGTGAGCACGCGGTTATACACACGTTATTTAAAGCTACTGCTCCTTTCCCGTGGCTCATAGCGTGATGTTACATAATTATATATACAGGGTGTCACAAGACCCATCACCAAGCCGACGTCTACTCGTTGTGGACATCATGCCAAGTCATACTAACCAAAAATAATACCTGGGAAACGATTTTTTTTTAAGTTTTCACATTTTTATCTATCTAACTATCTATCGTCACGCCTGTCTCCCATTGGGGTAGGCAGAGACTATGGAACGCCAAATGCTCCGGTTCAAACACACCTCTTTCGCTTCCTCGACATTCATTAACCTCATCATACATGCTCGCCGGTTATGGGTACTTTTAATTTGGCCCTTTTTTAGTACGTCACCTATTTGGTCGGCGTACGTCCGTCTTGGGCGCCCCCTACCGACATCTCCATTCATTCTTACACGATACACTTCTTTCGTATTTCTTCTTTCATCCATCCGTTCCAAATGTCCAAACCATCGCAACATTCCTTTTTCAATCTTTATCACTACATCTTCTTTCAGACCACACTTCTCTCGTATCACACTGTTTTTCACTTTATCTATCAGCCTTACTCCGCACATACTCCTTAAAGCTCTCATCTCCACAGCATTGATTCTACTTTCATGCTTCTTCTGCCATACCCATGATTCGCTACTATACATCAGCGTTGGCGCCAAAACTCCCTGCAGTACAGCAAGGCGAGCCTTACTTGAAATAATTTCGTTACTTTCCTTTCAACATCTCCTTCACATTTGCCATCTCTCGTAAACATAGACCCTAAATACACAAACTCATTCACTTGTTCCACTTTTTCATCTCCTATCATTATGTTACATTCAGTTATACTGTCTTCCCTCTAAGGTCATCCTTAGTCTTGCTTACATTCACTTTTATGCCCTTCTTCTTATACGCCTCACTAATTACGATGACCATCTGCTGTAAATCAGACGCCGACGGCGCAAAAAGAACCTGATCGTCAGCGTATAACAGGGTCTTAAACACAGATTCATTCATTCTTAATCCACATTCAGACTCTTTCAGATCCGTCAAACAACTGTCCATGAATAGATTGAACAGCCAAGGAGACGCTACACATCCCTGTCTAACACCACGATCAATGTTAAACCAGTCCGTGTAGGCCCCGTTTATTCTGACACAGGCACTTGAATCCCTGTATAAGGATTCACATTTTTTAAACCGCAGTTAAAAGCGCGCGCGTGCAATGCTCGAAATACCTACTTACCCATGGGGTCATAGGGCATCTAAAGAACATATTGGCGGGGTAAATGCATCGAATTTGTACCTAATTAGAAAAAAATCATACTAACTTTGAGCCTCAATATCTCCTGAACCAGTAATTTCCCAGGTATGGTACCGAAGTAAAAAATGTTCGTAGTGATTGGTACAACATGGGATTTCAGATTTCGTTAAGGGTCTTTTTACACCCTGTATAACATCACGCTATGAGCTATCTAACATAGAACGATAAATGGGCTAGCTAACACCGAAATAATTTTTCAAATCGGTCCTGTAGTTTCTGAGGTTAGCGCGATCAAGCAAACAAACTCTTCAGCTTTATATATTAGTATTAGATATTCGTCAGTTTTACGCAAAGGAATCATACGCATTAGGACATTAAACAATTACTTACATAACAATCACGCACCTGTAGACACTAGGTGCAAATGTAAATACAAAATGTATTAACCTACAAAATTGTGAGTATCTATTTAACTCACTCTTGTAGTTTTTCAAATGTAATGTAATCTGCATAGTTAATGTTCTTGGCGGTATAAAACTTACCCGATATAGATACGGCAGGCATATTTATTCCAAGAAACTTTTTCTTTCATGCTGAGAGCTTTTTTTGTTTTCCCTCACTGATCAATAAACAGTTATATTATTTGCTATAGAAATATATGGTAGCCTCTCTTCTGGTAATGGTGGCCTGGTTTTACACGTAGCCATTTTTTCGACGTAACAGGAAATTTGGTTTGAGATAAAATCACCATTTCTGCATCCGATTCAAACCAAAAATACCCAGCGCGAAACAGAAATACTGCATTCTAAAGCAACCAAACCCAATTCGTTTTTGGTTTATTTGTATTTGAATCGAGCTAACGGACCACAAAACTGCCTGGTTATCCCTGAGTTCGTAAATCCCGTAAAATTGGGTTTTCCTGCTCCAAAAAATAACTATAATATTACGTTACGAGCCAATATTATGGGTAAATCTATTGGCATTTATCGGCCAATAGATTTACCCCTATCGGTTATAGGTCCTAATATCCCGATCGACAAAGTTTTGGATACCCTTTCCACGAGTCCCTTTCAGAAATCACTTTTTGGCATGACATAAGCGGTTTACCACATTTAATAAAGTACAATATTTTATTTTTCTGGATTATTTTTTTAGCAGTCAGCTTTATAACAAATATATCTTTGAGGATCTCTTAGTTTTGAATCCCGCGAAAACATAACATGAGGCGTAGTGTTAAACAGCTAAAAATACGGTTCAACCACCACTTCATCCGCGCAGTATTTTATAAATATTATCTATACAAATTATTGTTTCGAGTCTAGGTTTTCTTTTAGTCTGTTGTTCGATTGTTCATAAAGCTCCTCGTGATTCTATTATCAGAAAGTATTATGTTTATTTTGTCAAAGAATTTCATAAAACAAATGTAGATAGGCATTGTAACACCTTTTTACCTAATTTAACAAAGGCTCTAGAAAAAACACGTTTTCTGAATTCTGCAGTTTAGTATTCTTATCACAAACAGCGTTAGGGAATCCTAACGCTGTTTGTGATAAGAATACTTTATAATTCAGGCATCAAGTTCAAATGAACTTGATGCCTGAATTATAAAATTTTAGTTTCTTATGTAGTATATAATTCCCCATTGCGTCATCTGTGTTTGCAAAGGTCATTCTCACATTACGCAAAAAAATTGCGTGTGCGTATTACTAAAGCTCGGTTTCCCATTGTTGCCATTGCTCAAGAAAGTACTGTCAATTCACGAACCAATTTTTATTTCATATTTATTCTACACAAGTTGAAGTACCTCTCCAACCGATTTACAAAATTTCGTTTCAGCCCAAAGAGGTCGAGTTTATAAAGGCTCTAGATTTTTATTTACAACGCCTGGAACTTAATAACCACATTAGTGTTTTATGGTGCATTTGATTAAATATCTACCTCATACAAAATAAATTAGCGGGTCTTAATCGCGTACAACTAACTTATTCAAGGTATAAATACCTATTTGGTTCCAAATGGGTATTTATACCTTAAATAAGTTAGTACTACTCCCTACTACCGTACTTTACCTTAAATAAGTTAGTTGTACGCGATTAAGACCCGCTAATTTATTTTGTATGATATATACAAATACTGCCATGAAGAGGGTACCAGGTTCGAATCCAGGGCGCGCACCAATGACTTTACGGAGTTATGTGCGTATTGAATTGTTAATTATCGCTTGTCCCGTGCCTCGGAGAGCACGTTAAGCCGTCGGTCCCGGTTGTCATGAAGATCTTTGACAGTCGTTACAGGGCGTCAGTACCTTCTAAATAAACTGACAATAGTCTAAACCATGGAATATCGCTATCCCTTCGGGTTGCGGAGGTCAGACAGGCAGTCGCTCCGTGGAAAAGCTAATATTCAGCCAAATCCGGTTAGACTAGAGAGCGGACCCCAGACTGAAACTGGGAACGCTAAGAGAAAGAAGATGTATATACAAATCGCGAAAGTTTAAAATCGATTAAATATCTACCTTTCCGAAAGTCTTGATGATGTCAACCATAATAGACACATTTATGTTGCTTCAAGGTTTATTAATTGGCGACGTACCATCATATTATTACATAACCATTCGGACTTTACTTCAAGGTAATTTAAGCTATTCTTTGATTGCTTCTATTTCGAGATTGTGCGTCTAATGATATTAATATTCCAAATACTTGTCTATTTTTACCTTTTTTCAGAAACATAAAATTAATCTACGCCAACATAAACCCACTCGGACGTAGATTTTCTAACTGACAGTTACAATAAAAATATAGTAATGCTGCTTTTTTTCTCTTCTATGTTTACGTACTAGTTGACTTTCTTATTTATAATGGACGTAAATCAGTACGTCGTAACACATCGTTTACGCATAAGGCTAAAGTATGAAGACAGTTTGTAACACACAGTGCGACTGAAAAATCGCATTCCTCCCACGACTAAACGCCCTTTGATTTAAGAAGTGTATATTTCAGTAGAGACTTGCTCTAAACAGCCTTATTTATATCAATGAGTGCGCTATACAAGAGCGGCTGAATAATCCGGTGTAGCTGAAGCTATGTATATTGTATAGAGTGGCGTCGGTTGACTTTGTCCAACTAATACACGGCCACCTTTGTTGTAGAGTTAGTTATTTGAACACGAACCAGTGTTTATTTGGGTCAATTCTAACGGACGACTGTGGCATGAGCCCGACTTCAAGGTAACATTACAAGCGGTGCAGGGCTCCCAACGTTAGGAAGTTCCCATAAACGTAGAACGGAATATATTTTTTTCATTAGTCTTTATTAAATTTCACTTTTCAGGTGCAGTATCACATGCAATAAAATCTCTAAGTAGTATTCATATGAACATCCTCGTTCGCATAATAAAATACATACGCCAGGCAATAAAGGTGGTGAATGGCGAATTTTGAGCCATATTATATATTATAATGACGTCGCAAGCAATTGGGGTTTTGGAGCATTATGTAATGACCGGTTGGTGTAGCGGGAGTGTAACCGACTGCTATGCCGAAGTTCGCGGGTTCGATTCCCGCTCAAATCAAACATTTGTGTGCGGGAACACGATTTTTTGCCTACGTCTGGGTGTTTCTATGTATAATATGTATGTATATATTTATAAAAAAAAGTTTATATGTATGTTTACCTAGTACCCGTAGAACAAGCTCTGCTGAGTTTGGGACTAGATGGTGTTGTGTGAATGTGGTAGAGTATTATATGGTAGAATGAATACAGTTGGAAAGCTTTTTGAGAGCTGGCAACCCTGAAGGTCTCAGAGTTGATCCGCAAGTGTGGGAGGTGGAGTACCCCGTGATGACATGCTTGTTCTTTTATACCGCCTCCGGATAATCACCGGCTAAGTTTGAACGTGTTTTGATGACGTCAGCGTGGTTTCGGCCTTAAATATAATCAAATTTTGTTGTACTCATCCATCAAACACATCTAATGTTGTTGTTGTTGATTTTGAGGTTTCTCTTGGTAATTAAATTTGAAATTTAATGTTTAATCAGTGAGCGTGTTTCCTTTTCAAGTAATTTCATTATTTGTGTAGTAGGCAAGCGGATGGTATATTAATTAGGTACTTCACAATGGTAAGGTAATTATGTCAGTGCGGTGAACATTTAGGGTCACGTCTGATTGAGACTGTAAAACTTACTTATGTATGACGTTCAAACAATGATTGGATATCTACTGATAGCATCATTATTTTCAACAATAATAGACATTCAGCTTTAGGAGAATACTTTAGAAGACACGTTTGTTTAATATCATTGTTATGCGTCGTTATGCTTTATACACTGTAAGGGTTTAAGTACATATAATGCAGGAATTTAATATTAAGGAGAGATATAATAAGATTGAGAAAAATGTTTATGTATAACTCAAAGCAAATATGCAACTACCAGAAACAAAGACAAAATACTCTCACAAGACAAAATGCTCTGTATATACAAGCACGAGCACTTTACACTAATAGCTGTTATTCACACAGTTTTCTAATTCAATAACGAAAATTCGGAACTATATTCAGAACGACACTCTAGCAGTTTCAATAACAGTTATGGGTTATAAACGAGCGCAAGTTGGGATTGGAAACAGTACAAATTATGCAAAGGAAGAAAATCAACTAGATATGTTTTCGAGGTATCCCAGAAGGTAAGAGATGAAAAATCAACTTACACGATCCATTAAATGTTCAACACAAAGTGTTCTTACAATACATTATGGATATTTTTAGATCGCCGCCTTTCTGAGGTTTTTTTTATTATGAGTGTAATACGAAAAATTTATTGATATCTTTCCTTTTCGGTCCATTCAGACGTTGCGAAATGATGCTATATTTTGGTGAATACTGTTATCAAAGTCAGGGAGAGTAGTTCATCAACCTGAATGATTTATAATATTGATGATGGGTGGAGACTGTTTTTTTAAGATACGGGTTTCATTTTTGGCACATAGTCAAACCAGTTAAAAATGGTAAAATTGCTACAGGCTTTTTACTCTGCTTAGTTTTGATTTGACTTTTAATTGACGACCCAGTGGCGTAGCGGGACTGTAAACAACTGCCACGACGATGAGACGATGATAACGGGTTCAATTCCCGCTCAAGTCAAACATTTATGTGCATGGACATGGATGTTTCTCTTGGTCTGGGTGTTTATATGTATACCTATGTATGTACTAACAAATAAAAAGTATATATTATGTTTATCCATTATCTAGTACTCATAGTACAAGCTCTGCTTAGTTTGAGACTAGATGGTGTTGTGTGTAGAATATTATATCATTTGATTCATTTGACTTTTTTAGCTAAACTTATTTCCTTCCTTCTTTGTTTATTATGCTAATATCGTTGTTATTACAGTCCAAGAGAGGCAATTAGCGAGTTTTGGAAGAACATCGTTCACCACTTAAACTAACAACAACTCATCACCATTAGGGCTAACTTCTCTCGGGGGACTTTTGAACGCTCTGCGGCAAAGTTCACAAGTCTATCATTTGTACAATTAATTTATTTGCCAACTTATAATTATTTTAACTTGATAACTAACTAATGTATGTTAATTGATATTATATAGCGAGAGAGGGTCTTAGAAATGGCACTTTTAATATAATTTATCTTGTTCTAGTTCTAAATGTTAAAGTAACATATTTTTAACCTCTGACGCAAAAAGAAGGATGTTACAAGTTTCACCTCTATGGAGTTTTTAATATCATGTACACTTTCAGATTGTCTAATTAATTTAATGTCGAAATAATATTATGAAAAAAAAGAAATCCTCCTAGTTGTCCCAGTTGCAACCTGCGGCCCACTTGTTAGTCTAGCCAGCTTTGACTGAATATTAGCTTGTTCACAGAGCGTAAGATGCTGTCTCACCTCCATAATCTAAAAGGATATCGATATTTCATCGTATAGATTTGGTGTCACTTTATTCAGAGGTACCTACTGACTCTCTGTAACGACTGTCAAAGATCTTCATGACATGCTCTATGAAGTACGCGGCAAGCGATCATGAATAATTGAATACACACATAACACTGAAATGTCAGTGGTGTGCGCCGGAGATTCGAACCCGATACGCTCTGTATGACAAGCTATTGGTATCACCACTGTTGCTATTTAAGGTTAAAACTGTCTTGTTCAGTAATAAGAATTCCGTTTTCACAACCACAGCGGGCAAGAACAATTACAAATGTATCTTGTTTTCTGAACGTTGTTTTAAGTTCCAATTTGCATAACACTTGATTCTCGGGACAAATTGGTAGTGTCCAGCCACCGTCTCGACGTAACTTTGTCTAAGTTCAGGCTGGCAAGTTGTTCGTCGGATAACGAACAGCTGCCAACACTAAGTACTTATTCTTCTTGTATTATTATGAGCTCAGATAAGCTATTATTAAATACAGCTAGGCGAAATAAGAGATTATGTTTAAACTGCCTTTGGCACATGTGAATGTTTGTTTTAAATAGTACTTAAGCAACAACAAATATTTCTTTCAGATTTACATAAACCTAGTTAGCTAGAGAACTTTGATATCACCCGGACTAATCTTAGCTCACACACAGCTCACAAATCACGATTCCCGTGACGTCAACGAACACCGACGGTCTTAGTGCTTTGCACGCCTATAAGGTTAGATTCACACCCTTCTACTTAGCTTGTAATGACTTAACATGATATGACCATACACCGGGCAGAAAATGAGCCATAGAATTTTATTTCCATTTTATTAAGAATCAATGGCTATAGCTTAAGTATTTCTACACAACTTATGCGGCAAAATGTGCTATCACTTGCCAGCTAGGTGTGTTCTCAGAGAATATATAATTAAAGTGCATAGACTAATGATTGGTCTCGCTCTGCTCTACTAGACGGAGCCCTCATACTTGTAAAATGAGGCAGATAAAACCATGCCAGCTGGCATGGTTGAGCATGTCACACTGACAGCCGTGTGTCAGGTGCATATATCCACCAAATTAATTACGGAAATAATTCGCTGTACAATGCCAATTTGCGCTTTTATCCTGAGTAAAAATTACTCAGCAAAAAATAATAAGGTCTCTGGTATCACATACTATCTGTAAAATAAGAATAATTTTGAAATTTCAACATAAAATTACAGAAAACTGAAAACGCCATTCAGTGTTGCTGCTAGTACAAGAATCAACTTCCCCACAGTTGAGAGAGAGATTTTAATTTTCAGAGATTTGTATTAGGTATGTGAATCTATCGTTATTGTATTTCGTTATATTTTTCTATTTCTTTTATCTAACCTATTTATTATATATTTTACCTTTTTCTATATTATTTTATGTTTATACCTTTACAAATAAGGTGAAAAATGTAAGTTGTTAGAAGCTGAACACCTTTCCCAAGAAACACGACCTATTTACCTAATTATATATTATGTGTAATTGTTTTATTCAAAGTAGTTTTCACGACTATTCATGTCAAATTAATAATGCGTAGCTTAATTTATATGGACTAGTAGCATGGAAATAGAAAGCACTGTTTTGAAAACACCTTATTTTCTCAATGGTTATTTCTAATATTTTTTTTATATTTTTATAGACCCACGCCTGTATCCTCGAAGGGTAGGCAGAGGTGTAATAGGTATTACACCCACATTTCGCCATGAATTTTTAGGTCCCACGTAATAGGGGGCGAGCCTATTGCCGAGCCAGACTTCGTGCTGCTACTGAGAATTTTCTAACGGAAAGACCCAATAACACTTTGCCCGACCCTGGAATCGAACCCGAAACCTTCCAATCCCACGCACACATTTATGCCACGAGACCAACGAGGCAGTTTCTAATAATAATTTGCAAAATACTATAAGTACATAAAACAAAACATCATAATAAAATGATACCTAATCATTGGATAATATACCCACCACCCACCATTTTTCTCATAAAGGAACTTACGCGGTACGCCTAACCTGTACACAAATATATTGATGATTTTAATGAATTGTAAATTTTTTAAGAACTTTCTAAATTGTTTTAGAGACTTATCCACTAGACCACAGGATAAAATATTTTCCCATTTACTCGGGTAACTGTTGAGAATCTGACAACACAGTTCTTCACGCATGCGTCTTATTGCTTTTTTTTGTCACAAACTGTCAAAACGAGGTGCCTCACTTATGGACCTATTTTTCTTAGGCAGTGTGGTGTCTAGTATGGCGAAGCGATACCAATCATTTGTCTAAGTTAAAGTGATATATTCTCTATGAATATCTCACTTTAATTATATATTCTCTGAGAACTCTTATATATACTAATATAAACTCTTATACTGTGCAAACATTTCCATGCTGCTGAATCTACACTAAACGTAAGCATTATCTAGAACTCAGTTTTGTATTCTCCTTCGTGCCATGGCGGAAGCGAACGGCGCCATCAATTCCGAGTAAGAACAACGTTGCACCTGCGACAGAGATCTACTACAGCTTAGTATGTAAACGATGTAAAAATACTTTTACAAGACGATGCCTTTTACGCGCGATACACAATGTTTCAGGAAGGATATACTTATTTAAAGATTGTAAAACAAAGTAGCGATTTACGTTATACATCGCCGTTTTCGTGTTCTTCGGAGGTATCTATATAACATCATACCTACGCTGGTCAGACAGTTAGTGTAAGTCTTAATATCGAGTTTTCCATATTTTGTATCTATATAAAAGGTATTCATTCTTATTGTATTTGTAGAATACAGGATAATTGTCTGGAAGTCAATGGAGGAGCTCAAAAGGACGACCTCTAGATTTTCAAACCAATAAGTTAACTGCACAGGTGGCGGAGTAGTTTAAAGAATCACTTCACTTAAACAGATGAATCCGTTCACATAACATTTGTGACATACATAAATTGCTGTCCCGAGTCTGGGTGTTCATTATATTCATTGATTTGATTTTTGTAAAGTTCCCCGCGATATAGGAATTAGTATTATCTACGTACACGCGTGTCTGTTAGAAATTCAATTAAAGACGACTTACAGGATTAATAAGCGCCTCAGTGTCCGTAGCGTACACACATGCCGCGTTATACGTAATACATCATCATATTATATTCACGCCGAGGTACACGGACCCTTATTCGTATGCATATCGTTCACCCTGTTTGTGCCTACATCTCGGCTGTGATACGAGAGTTTTCAATTCTACACTGAATGACGTCAGTCTCTCTTTTTTTTTTCCTACGTTATCATTCATAAGGTATGAGTTGTGTACCTTCATATTATAATTAAAAGGAGTGTTTCCCGACAGAAGTTGAAAATACAATGTTATTTTATGTATGTATTTCGCGATTCCGTCAATAACACAAGTAGTAAGTATATAATGATGAAAATTATTAGGCCCTAAATGTAAGAGGTTTACACTTTAACTTCACGCCTCTATCCTCGAAGGGGTAGGCAGAGGTGTAATACACACCCACACTTTGCCAGTTATGTTTCGGTCCCAATGTATGTATGCATTTCATATCTATTATCAGGAATAAGAAGTGGTTTTGGGAGAAATGAGCAAGGACAGATTCACCTCACTAGCACTGACGTCGGTAGGTTAATTTACCGGTTACTATTAGGCAGGCCGATTTACGTTACCCATAGAAAACGTATAAAAATGTTGTTCAGGTATATTACAAGGTCAAAATAATGAACCAACCAAACAAATGCTATTGAATAATTCTCACAGTTTAAAACGAATAAGACGATTAAACCAATACTAAAAAAACTTCGTGAAGTTCTAGCAAACGTTACTTCATTATTTTAAAAGCCTTCTTTTTAAATAAATTGCAAATTAAAACTCTTACACCACTTAGATTTGAGTACAAGTCAAGGACCTGGTCCGTACAAATTACACACACTCATTGAATAGAAAATAGACATCCGAGTGCCATACAGTTTTATATGCGGCTTCCGATCTAGTCCCTTGTGCTCGGTGAGGCAGTAAAGACCCTTCGAATGGTACCGAATCGTGTACACACTTACACAGGGCGCCGTACCACCGTAGAATGGCACGAGCGCAATGCACACTATAATATTTTTTTTGTTTGTTTTACCTTTACATTTTATTTGTTTAAAATCTACACTGTAATCGTATTTAACATTTGTAATGAGCTTTGGCTGGGCTAATATGGATACATTTTTAAGGTTATTTATTAGGTATATTACGATTGACAGACAGTTAGATATTATCAAATAAAAAAAATCATTGAACACACACCTGGGGGTCTACACTTTTTCAACGAAAAACTAAGTTTCGATCGAATTTCGCGTGTTTCCTACCACGGTTCTATTCGTTCCGAAGTTTCGTTCGAACAAACATTATTTGACATTTAGATTCTCTAAACCTACTCTAATTCGTAAATGTTGCGAACGAAAATTTCAATTTGACACATGATTGTTCGAAATGTTAACCTCA
The DNA here is from genome assembly GCA_944739405.2 of Euclidia mi. NCBI lineage: Eukaryota > Metazoa > Arthropoda > Insecta > Lepidoptera > Erebidae > Euclidia > Euclidia mi. The sequence continues at coordinate 69,560,260 of OX123184.2, forward strand.
AATTGACGAAACCAAAAGTGTTACCGTTTGATTTTCGTTAGTGTGGATTTTGTTTTATATTTACTTGAAATGGCTACAAGATTTCTCTTAATCGAGGCTGCTCTACGTGAAGAACGTTTAGACCGTAGACGGAACCGGCGTCGCCTGCGCAATCAACTTATTATTAGTGAAATTCCTTACTTAGAGTTTGTAGAAATTACAGACTCGGTCGGCAATTATTCGAAGAGTTGTGCCAGGAAATAGTGCCAAAGGCACTATTTCCTGCCAGGAAATAGTGCCTTTATTACCTCCAAAGCCAGGAGACCCAAGATGCAGACTGCGTTATAACTTTCTGACGGAAAGTGTATCGCGATTGCGAAGTGTGCAAAAAAGCACTTGAAAACATGATTTTATTAACACAATAATTGAGAAACATACTTTAGAAAACTTTTTGAAGAATTCAAACAAAATATCATGTGTTGACATGGGTTAGATTGCGTGAGTATACAGATAATTTTGGTTGTCATAAGTTACTACTCATCGTTGGCATGAAATAGTACTCTTCAATTTAGTCGGTTAACAATGACCGTGAAAGAGTGTTTTATAGTGTCTCGGTGAATTTCGCCGAAAATAGAATTTTAATCCGTGTATATATACAGGGTGTCACAAGACCCATCACCAAGCCGAAGTCTACTCATTGTGGACATCATGCCAAGTCATACTAACCAAAAAATTTTTTTTGAGTTTTCACATTTTTCAAACTGTAATTAAAAGCGCGCGCGTGCAATGCTCGAAATACGACGATTTTGTACCTAATTAGAAAAATTCCATACTAACTTTGACCCTCAATATCTCCTGAACCAGTAATTTCCCAGGTATGGTGCCGAAGTAAAAAATGTTCGTACTGATTGGTACAATGGGATTTCAGTTTTCGTTAAGGGTCTTTTTACACCCATATATATATATATATATATATATATATATATATATATATATATATATATATATATATATATATATATATATATATCTGCTTGAATACCCTCTTTACCGAAATTCTGTATAAACAACATTTAATCAATCGGTTTAAAGCTGACGGAATCATCATCAAACATAAAAAATACAACAAAATTAAGAACGATCATCTTTTTTAAATTGGTTAAAACATAGCAAACCTCCTCTTAACAGATAGCAGAACATTTCTTCCAACAATACTAGCACATTATTCCATTTAATTAAACTTAGTATTAACTTGCCACCGCCACGCAGTATACAGAAAGTAAACAGAGAATTCAATTTCAAACAGAAGACTAACTTTCGCTATTACACTTAAAATTAACAACCCATTATTATTCTGGTGTAACTGTAAGGATTTTCCGTTTTATATCTAAATACGGACAGAAGGTAACTCGGGACAAGACCCAATCACACTTTTTATTTATAAGGAGGAAAATCCAATACGAAGGTAATTTTCTTTCTTTCTATCAATTACTCGCTCCCTTTGGTCGAAGTACCTATTTTACTTTGTTTACCTGGTTTTGCTGACTACGTTTTTTAATTGATATTATTGGTTTGTCTTATCTGACCCTGCTGACTTATGGTCGTAATATATTGCTCTCATTGAAATTTTATCATAATTTTGGAGATCTAATATGGTAAGGACACGCATGAACAAATGATGCATACCTACAGTAAAATCCACGATTTAATATTATTTTACAAAATAAAATACAGAACTGCTTTATTCGTTCTAAGATCCCGAATTACCGAGATACACCAAGACCAAACCACAGGACGGACATCAAAACTTATCAATGGTTTTGAAGTACATTTTGTGGAAATTCTTTCTCATTTGTAGTTTCAGACATAAGGTGTGTTTAAATATTTCTCAGTTTAATCCTAGGCTCCTAGGTTTAATTTACTGTAGTATATACACGGAATGCAGTTACTGCGTGCAAATACTTCGGGTGATTAGTTTCTTCTGTTGACACGCCGGCTGGAGTTTGTAAACTAATTTAGGAATCTTTCTTACTCTAAAAGAAGAAATTCTATTTACAAGGTATGGTGATAAAATAAAATTCAGTTTTATTCGTAGCTCATCTTCTCGGTCAGGTTTATAGGCTACCATATATTTTTATAGTTAACGAAACTACTGATAAAATATCTCATTAGTAGATAACATGGAACTGCTAAGAATAATTATCTTCGGAGTTTGTAGTAAGGTCCTTTACCTTTACATTTATAACGCATTTCATAGAAGACAGTTTTTATTTGTTCAATAATTGAATGAAACACACATTCGACCAACGATCTGTTGTGGGTACTCAAAGTAGGTAGTACTCATCATATTACCAATATCTAACGTTTGATATTGAGCAATATTAATCACAAGCTCTTCCCCAAATATGCACTCAATATCAAAGACTGAAGTTATACTGACAAGTATCGTTAAAGCAACTAATATGCATACGTCACGGAGGTCAATGTTATCTCACGGTCATAAATATTGTCAAGTCCTTAAAAATAAAATAGTGAGATTCGTTTCCAAAGAGCGTTAAACTCAGTTAAAGCGAATAACGATACGTAACATATGTTGTAGTGCAGTGTTCTAGTGAAGTGTAAAGTTTAAAAACTTAAAATAAAAACTCTCCTAAAACTAGCTTTTACTATTGACTATTGATCTACCCTGTATCTGATAGTAAAAATATGAAAACTGATAATCCTGTGCATTGACATTAGTGAACTTATCTATAGTGTGAGTGGACAACAGCCCTTGCAGAGTTTGTCGTGTTATAGTACTGAATGACCATGAACTGTGGCGATTTTTAACCATAATAAACACTGTTTATAGCAGCGCCATCTCTGCGACAACATAAGTACTACAATAGGCCACCGTATCTTAGCTCACTGCGTACGATTGAGTGAACTCGCTGTGCGTCCGCGCAGCTGTGTTGCAACGTAGGCGCCACCTATAACTCCCGCGCGATTAGCGAACTAAACAATCAAAACAATGGTTAAATGTGGTGCATGTGGAAAATTTCTTGCGGCCACGGCTGCAATCAAATGTACTAAATGTTCGACAGCCAATCACCATGGCTGCGCTAATGTAACTGATACTGGATTGGTCGGTGCTAAATGGATCTGTCCTGGGTGCTCTGGTAGTCATCTTACCCCGAAAAATTCTGCCAAGTCAACGAGTAATTTCCATACTCCAGAGACACATTCCAGCGCAGCTGGCCTCAACGATACTACTCATCGCGTAGCTAGCGAGGAAGTTAAGGGTAACCTGGCATTGGAGATACGTTCCTTCCGTGAGGAACTGCATGCCCTGAGGGCTGAAATCCGTGAATGCAGGCTGGAAATTGCCGATTTTAAAGGGGCACTGAAGCTGTGTCATGAAAATATTTCCAACTTGGATATCCGTGTCTCGACTTTAGAAACCAAGTTTGAACAAGCGGTGCCGGCAAATGTGGACTTGCTGGAGGATACAATTAGCGAATTAAAATGCCAGCTAAATGAACGAGACCAAGCGGCTCTACTGAACGACGTCGAAATAGCGGGTATGCCCGAGCATAAAGATGAAAGCGTGCTCCATCTGGTTAAAACAATGGCCACTAAACTTGGAATAGAAATCAATGACGGAGAAGTAGTACATGCAGAGCGTATTGGTTCGACCCGACGGAACAGGACCAACACTAGCACTGCCTCTGCCGACCCCATAGCGCCAAAACCACGGCCAATTATTATAAGGTTCGTCCGGCGCGCGACGCGCGAAAGTTTACTGCGCGCGGCTCGAGTACGTCGTGGCCTTACATCGTCCGACGTCGAAGTAACCGGTCCGCCACAGCGAATTTACGTAAACGAACGCCTGACATCGACTAATAAGCGCCTATTCTATTTAGTAAAACAGTCGGCCCATCAACACCAATGGAAGTACATCTGGACTCGGCATGGACAAATTCTGGCACGTAAGGATGACGGCAAGCAAACTGAACGTATACGAAGTGAGAAGGACATTACTAAGGTTTTTGGCTCCAGTACCGTTTGAATGCTTGTAACAATAGCGTAAATTGCATAGTGCACACTAGTTTATATTATTATATTATCCTACAATCTCGCATTTTAGCTGATATAATTTTATTTAGGAAACCTGATAAAATTTTATTAGGGATACATTACATAATGGTCTTAACAAACTGTCAATGCTTTTCTCCATTTTGTTATTATGCGATTGTAATTGTTATGCTTTTCACACCTTATGCCTTCTTTACTTATACCTACTTGCGTCACACAGCAAAGCCAATAATTATTTTTTTTCTTGTACCAATGCCGAATACCGGAAGCCTATTAATTATTTTAATATTTGTAATTATTATTTATCAAAAAGGATTAACACACATATATACTTACATACTATTATTAATAAATGTATATTTATTCAGATCTTCCTTGAGAACCACATATTGCATACTGTATAATATTATATTATCGCCTTATTGTTACAGCTTATCCTATTATCTTGAAATAAAATATGGCTTTATTTATGTCAATGGTTTGCGCGCTAATTATGGAAATTATTCTCATTATAAGGATGTGAATGGCGCAATCTGTAAGTACATAATAATTAATAATTTAATACATTCCTCTTTAAGTTATATAATAAGCTATAATGGTTGATAAATATCTAAAAGTTGGTTTACTGGATGTGGGCTCTCTCAGTACAAACCATGATGATTTCATAGCATTATTTGACAGGCACTGTTTTGATATTATGGCCATTAATGAAACGTGGTTGCGGCCTGGCGAGGATGCACTGGCTCCTACCATAGCTGGCTACCGTCTGAAACATGTACCCCGCCCTAGCACTGTGCGCTCGGGCCGAGGTGGGGGCGTCGGTTTTTACGTAAAGCGTGGTTTTAACGTCCGTTCATTAAATAGCACTACAGACAGTCGATATGCGTCAGTTGAGCAGATGTGGCTTTCGTTTACGCTTAACGGTAAGCATGTTGCTATTGGCACCGCGTATCGTCCACCGTGGCTCTGCCTGGATCTCTTTCTCGATGCTATCACCGACACAATCAGTACCATGGGTAACTGTGATAACATAATATTTCTCTCAGATCTTAACGTTAATTTAAACACTAATGACGGCAAAACTAAGAAAGTGACTGAGTTCCTTAGGTGTCTGAGCCTCACCCAATTAGTTACCTCTCCAACGCACTATACAGCAACTAGCCAGACGCTAATAGATCTTGTGTGCACTGATCTCCCAATGAGAAATATTTGTGTCGAGCACTTTGGAGTGGTTGGAGGTCATTGTACTATTGTTTGTGAATTATATATTAGGAAAGATAAAATTAAACCACAATTAATTAAATATAGACCAATTAAGCACATTTGTATAGAGAGCCTGGAAGCCCAATTAGCTTCAATAGATTGGAGGGCATTGGGGCAGATAGACACGGTGAGTGAGATGGTCTACGCATTGAATCGGCATGTTTTGGCGGTGTTTGATGTCCACGCACCGCTTAAAACCTGTATTATTAAGGAACGTTCTTACCCGTGGATAACGGACACCGTCAAATTAATGATGCGTTTGCGTGATGATGCCTTAGCCAAATATAGGAAAACAAAAGCCGAAAGTAAAAAAACTTATTATAAACAACTAAAGTCACTAGTGTCGGCAGCTCTGTATACTGAGAAAACGGCATATTTTAACTTCAATATTAATAAAAAAATTAAGGATCCAACACTGCTATGGAAAAACATAAAAACTACGGTCTTGCCTTCAAAAGCTATTATAGATATATCACCTCATTTCACATGCCCAGATGAAATCAACAACCATTTCCTAAAGGTTCCCGGCACTGAACACGTTACCATCTCGCAGCTCACTTATTACGAATTCCACAGGTATGGACCAGCCACCTTCTCTATAACTCCAGTCACTCAAAATTCTGTGTTACGATTAATTAATAGTCTCAAGTCTAACGCTGAAGGTTGCGATAACATTAACCTTGATATGCTTATTTTGACACTGCCACACTCACTACAACTAATCACTAACATCATAAATACCTCCATTGCAACCTCTACATTTCCAGAAATTTGGAAAGTAGCGAGTGTAAGACCAATACCTAAAGTGTCAAACCCTAAGGAAATCAAGGACCTTCGACCCATTAGCATCCTTCCGTGCCTATCTAAGGTAATGGAGAAGGTGGTATGCTATCAGTTGACAGCTTTTTTGGAAAAAATTGGTATACTACCCGCATATCAATCCGGTTTTAGGAAGAGACGAGGCACCTGTACGGCACTAATGGATGTAACAGATAACATTCTATCAGCACAGGACCAAGGCATGTGTACATTGTTAGTACTGTTGGACTACTCCAGGGCATTTGACTGCATAAATTTAGAGCTTTTATTGTCAAAATTGAGGTACTACGGGTTTGACCAAGAAACACTGCTATGGTTTCACAGTTACCTTTCTAACCGAAAGCAGTATGTTGAAATTCGCAAAAATAACGGAGAAAATAGTCATTCAAGCGTGAGGTCATTAAAAAGGGGCGTACCCCAGGGTTCAATTTTGGGCCCAATTCTCTTTATTTTGTACTGCGCTGACATAATTACGCACATTAAAAACTGTAAATACCACTTGTATGCCGATGACGTACAATTATACATCTCCTTTAAACCATCGGACTACCGGACTGCTGTAAGCGATTTGAATGCAGACTTACATAATATATCTATATGGTCAAATGATAATTGTCTAGCGCTAAACCCCCTAAAAACTAAGTATATGCTGTTTGGCACAGATCGTCAACTGCAGACATTACCCGTAAATTTACATGTATTGCTCAACGGTGTACTGTTGGAAAGGGTTAGTGAAGCAAAAAACCTCGGCTTGAATATGGACTCCAACCTCAGGTTTGAAAAACACATAGCCTCTTCAGTACAGAATTGCTTCTATCGCCTGAAGGTCTTATACAAGATAAGACCTCATCTATCAGAGGAAATGCGAATGTTGTTAGTGGAGACGCTGGTTTTATCTAAACTTAATTATGCAGATGTTGTATGTGCTCCCAGGCTGCTCGCTAGAACTCAGCGTCTCATACAAAGAGTCCAAAATGCGTGTGCTCGTTTTTGTTTTACGATCCCCCCCAGAACACATGTTACGCCGTATTTTAATAAATACGGGATACTTAAAATGAAATCACGTCGGAAACATCACTTAGCTTGCCTACTATTTAGTGTTATCAAGTATCAGGAGCCTTCTTATTTATATAATAAGCTGAGTTGGACGGTGAGTAGAAGAGATTGCACGAGTAGACAGTGTGCACAGCAACTCGCCATCCACTCACACAGATCGGCCGCTTTTAGAGGTTCCTTTAAATACGCTGCATCGAAGGTGTGGAATAACCTTCCACCGCCTCTAAGAAACATTAATGCGTTAGCTACTTTTCGACTACGACTGAGACAGTACCTACTAGATGCACAACGACAGCACGGTAATATTGATTGTGATATGTCCTTTATTTGAGTTGGGCATTAAAATGTTTCAGTTATAGCTTCGTAGGTCCTAGGTCGGTGCAGAGTGTTTAAATTTGATCTTGAGACCCTGCTCAAGTGGGAGGAGACCGAAACAAAAACTGGCGAGCTAAACTACCCACGCGTTGCTCTTCAACAATGTTATTATGTTATTATAATTTAATCTATGTACATTGTTTATGTAACGTTTTATTGATTATTTTTTACATGGTTTATGTTGATTTTATAATTCTATAGTTCAAATTGCGTATCATATGTATATATCTCATACTTACTTAATATATATATATATATATATATATATATATATATATATATATATATATATATATATATATATATATATATATATATATATATATATATATATAATTAATATTTTATTAATATCTATATGTATCTAATTGTTTTGGGTAATTATTGGTTTCCGTACGTCACGAGAACAGGCTCCAGTGGAAGACCAGCGTCCGGTCCTTGTGACCTGGCATATGCTGAACTGGAGACCTGATTGCTATGGCTGTGGGACGCATGTGTTTATTACTCAAACTCAAACTCAAACTCAAATATGTTTATTTCCATAAAAATGTTTAAATTTTTTGGACACGTCAGAAAGTCATACAAATAAAAAAAAAAAAAAAAGTAACTTTAAATGCATATTAACATAGTTGAGCATTGAAAAAAAAAAAAAATGCCTGTTCAGAAAGTAGAGCCTCGTGAGAAGAATCAGGCAAGAAACTCCGGGCCACTCTTTTCTACGTCTTGATTCTATACAATTTAAAAACTTAGTAACTACATTGAATTTTTCATAAGTATATGAGCTGGTGTGTCTATAATGTTGTTGTCAATTAATAAGGCTTTCTTTTTCTTTTCTTTTCTTTTCTTTTCAGGCTAACTCATTTTGTTATTCTTTGTTTTTATTCGCTTTTTTGTTTGTTTATAGTTATTAAGTACATATTGTTCCCACTTATATGCTGTATAGCAATAAAGATTTCTTTTCTTCTTTCTTTCTTATTTAACAGTATACATATACTAGGTTTAGGGACACTCAAAAACACTTTAGAGGTAAGTATGAATTAATTATGCTAAGTGATAATCATCGGCCTTTGCCTATCCACTGCTGAACATAGTAATAGTGGGTGCTATTTGACTCGATGTTAGGAACCACTTAATTTCTAAAATAGGCTGATCATTCTTTTTCAATATTATAATTGGACATTCAAGCAGTAAAACTCTATGGAAAGCCTTATTGGTGCAAAACCTTCCAAAGATTAGATATAAAAATATAATTATTTTGGCCCTAATAAACATACTTTTAAAAAACTCAAGCCTAAAATCGCTATTCAGCTGAGCAAGTGAAGCGAAATCATGGGTCAGCCATCGCGCTGAATTTATACGCATGCCAGAACAAGCTTGCACAATGTGTTGCACAACCACCAGATATACCTATAGCTATATTGGTATACACAGTGGCAGTAAAACTTCAATCAGTTACACCCTATATTCATTGAGGTACGTGTTAATGCCTCTTGAACCCTCGTTCACTATTAATGTATCGGGTTCAAAGATCGCTTTTCGCACAAGTGCCGCTAGTTAGAATTCACACATGACTGTGTAAACGGGCCACGGAGGTCACCGTTTTAATTTAATCAATTTTAACCACTTGTTCCTAACAATCTACCCACTTTAGTGTATTGCTTTTACGACATATTGTTGGCCTAAATAAGTAAACTACGAAGTTTGTCCCAGTTCTATAAGCTGTGTCAAGCCAGCTTTCCGCTTGCGTCTAATGCCACATAGGCCGAACGATTGGTAAATCTTATAATGTATTTCTGATGACCTTACGATTTAAATGCAAGATTATTAAGAAACCCTTATGCAAAGGAGTACAGTGATTTTTTACTAGTTATTTATAGAGTAAATAACGAGTATTAAAACTGACTACGTTCATATTGAATAATCGCTTTCATAAATTTGCCCAACTTCTGATTAAATTACTTAAACTTAACTTAAATGCATTTTGTCCTTATTTGTATGATGATGGTTATCCAAGAGATGATTAGACAAAAACTCGAAAAGAAATTGTATAAGGAGATTAAAATAATAGCAGACTTAGATTAAAATCCTAAAAATAGGGTTTAGTAAGGCAAAAAAATCTCGTAGTAAAGTCTAAATACTATTTTTATTTTATAGTTGGCTCACTCGTTAGGAGGTAAGTCCTCTTGGCACTTTGCCAGTTCTTTTGTTCTTGAGACATGACGCCTTCGCATCCAAAATAATTTCATTTCTGAAATTGGCTCTAACAACAATAAAAGAACTTTTATTCCATTATATAACAAATTTAAAGTAATTATTACACATAAGATTGACATTACAACATTTAAGTAAAACAACTAGTATTATATGCCAAATTTATTTTAAATTATCTTTCGAGATTTACACCACGTACCTTTGTTTGGAGTAACCGATATTTCTGCACTGTTGCAAGCGCCATGTTCACGGATGTACTGAGGGTGGATGAATTTTACGAGCAAGTATAATGGTCTACCCGCTTTCTTTCTTGTTTTTTGCGTACAACACCAATGCCACTGTTTTCACTATCGCACTGTACCCGATCACGACATACTACACTCACTACGTCAGCTCGCGATTTGACTTTTTTATTTTCACGGGTTTTACATAGACGTACCACTGGATGCCAGATACTCGACAGTTGAAACCCATCTCTCTATTGAAATTTCTGAACTGTTTAATTTAAAAAAAAAGCACCTGAGGGTTGTGTAACTCAATCCAGTGGTCGGTACCCGAGTCTAAGAGATGTTGAGCTATGGCTGACTTGTGTGGTTCATTATTTTTGACTGCCCTTATGTGTCCCTTTATCCGGCAAGAGATGGTGCGTTTAGTCTGTCCTATATAGGAACTCCCACAGCTGCAGTCAATTAAGTATACACCTGGCTTTTCTAAGGGAAGACTGTCTTTCGGCGATCTTATATATTGCGATGCACCCGCAATACCCTCAGTACATCCGTGAACATGGCGCTTGCAACAGTGCCGAAATATCAGTTATTCCAAACAAAGGTACGTGGTATAAATCCCGAAAGACAATTTAAAATAAGTTTAAATGACCACGAAAGTTTAAATTCCTATAATATGCCAAATCTTTAAAAACAAACAAAATTAAATGAATGTTCAAAGTATTACTGTACTTAGAATATAATATATTACTACTACGAGTATTTATAGGTACCTAGTTTTCAGGGTAGTACAATTTTTGCCTTCTACTTTTTTGGTATTTTACTACAAAAATTAAAGTTTACTTACACCTAGTTTAATAATGAAAATATTTAAACTTTCGTGGTAATAACACCAAAGTAAAAATGTATCATTTATTGAATTCAATATGCGTAATGAATAAAAGCGATAAACATAAATAAGACTTCATTAATTACAGCGTTTGCAGCAGTGCAGAAATATTGGAAATTCAGAGGAATGTATGTAACAAAATCATCCTCATAAATACATATTATTTATCTCAACAATAATTTTAACTTTAGTAGATTACACGCGTAATTATTAAACTTCTGTTCTGTTCAACATAAAAAGTGTAAACAAGAAAAGAAGGAAGGTAACCGGAAAATGATCTTCTTAAACTTATTTACGCACTGGAACTAACAGGAAAGTGTTAACGAATTAGGTACGCAGCCTAAACAGTAAAGGGAAAACGAGTTAATTAGCCGCGTGGAAGTTTATTAAAGATTTCATGTTTTCAATGTTGCCATTGCTACGCAAGTTCCGGACTTATTCCACTAAATTAACCATTAAACTGATGAGAACAAAGGACTACTTTGTGCTGCCTACACCCCGTAATATTAACCTGATTATTATGTAAAATATGTCCTCTACTTATGTACTTATTGAAAACTAGCTGCTTACTCGCGGCGTCGCCGGAGTGGTCATAAAATACTTGTAGTTATTTTATGTAGTACTACTACATCTGTAGCGCTCATAGCGAGACCTGGAATGCCGTTTGTAACAGATCGGCAAAGTTAAGCAACGCTTGTATAAATCACCACTCGGATGGGTGACCGTGTGTGGCATTTACAGCCGAGCGCTACCATGCTTCAGAGAGCACGTTAAGCTGTCGGTCCCGGTTTTTGTCTAAGGATAATCATGATCATGGAGACATGTCGGACGCCTTCGGCGGTCTAAAAACTCCGACACCAGAGTTGGCCCCACAACGCACGAAAAACAAAAACAAACAGTTCATCTAATCAGTCAACAAACAACCATGCAGCGGATATCGGGTGCCAATCCACGGCGCACATCACTGACTTTTCTAAGTAATGTGCGTATTAAATATTTTAATATGTTGTAGCTAAGTTAAAGCTAAGCTGATCATTTTTTTGTGGAATAGGTTCCAGTAAAGAAATTGCATAAGTCATTTTCCTGACTTTGAACTACCTATCTCCATTCTAAAAATAACTTCGATCAGTTGCTCGGTCTAGTAAAAGGTCTAACAAACACAGTTTTGCATTAATAATATTATGTAATATCAAGTATGGATTCTCAATCTATTTGCTCATTTGATCTGACGGTGGAAGTTTGCTAGTTATCTGGGCTTTCTGTGCTCTCAATGAAGTTTACGATATAATTGGAGCTCTGGAAACTATTCGCAACGGTGTGTACGGGTAGATATCTACCGATTAATTGCTAATGCAGCACAGTATGCAAGAAAAATATAGCTTACTAACATTTTCATTATTCAGCTTGTTATTTTGTACTCATAGTGAAAAGAAACTAAGAAAAGTTTTCCGTCGAATTCAAAAAATGGTTGTAATTTTGTTTACTAAAAAAAATTGGAAGGTTATAATTCCGGTTAGTTCGGTAGTCTTGCAATTTTAGTTTTAAACTCTGTATTTAAGTTTAAATTATTGTAAAAAAATATGGTAATGTAAACTTAAATACAGAGTTTTTGCATTATCTTTATCGAAAACTAAACAGACAAGATATTCAAACAATGACTGTGTTATAAAAATGTTCTATGACAGTTTAATAATAATAATATTTTCTACCACATTCACACAACACCATCTAGTCCCAAACTAAGCAGAAGCTTGTACTATGGGTACTAGATAACGGATAAACATACATACATACTTTTTTTTTGTAAATACATACATATTATACATAGAAACACCCAGACCAAGACAAACACCCATGTTCACGCACACAAATGTTTGACTTGAGCGGGAATTGAACCCGCGACCTTCGGCGTAGCAGTCTCTTACACTCCAGCGGCGCCAACCGGTCGTCAAGTTAGTAAACAAGACTGATCTTATACATGACCCTTGAGTCGGCAAGCCTCAAAATTAACGTGTCATTTAAGTTATAATTACTTAAAATGACCTAGGACCCGTCTAGTCTCGTATTTCACACTAAGTAAATATAAAAATGCTTTCACAATATGTTTTACTGCTTCTCTAAATATCTTTGTTGAAATTGGGTCGCCAGTAATATTAAATTTAATGTAAACCCTAGTAAAACTAACTTTGTTATTTAACCAACCGTACAATTCATTATATAAGTTACTGTAACTTATAGAATTATTACGACTGATGATAGATAATCAGGTGTGTAAAGTGCGCAGTAATCAAAGTTGCATAAACGGAATACGTACCTATTGCATAACAGCGCAAATGCATTATCTTTAAAAGGCAACAGATCTCAGAAAGAAAATCGCATACTCTGAACGCTTTAATTTCATAAACGTTTTATCTCAATCTTCAATAAAACCATTTCCTTAATTTGTTTATTTATTATTTTTGTACACTATGATATTATACAGTCATTTAGACAAGGATATTATTTTTCAATACAGACACGCTATAGTACTGAAATATCGAATACTTGCAAATGCAAAGCGTAATGGTCATCAAACTGGAACACAGAATAGAGATTGTCGTCAAAATGACGAAAGATCTTAGCTAGATTATGTTTAGTACCGTAATACGTAGTAGATACTTAGCACAATTCAAATTTGATACAGCTCGTAAAATCGAACATTAATGTAGACGATTTGAAGACACACTAATACCCGTACTTAAATACACTGATACAATGATGTGTCGAGGCCACAATACAGCCCTACATTAATTATGTACAGTCTACGCCATTTATGTAGAGCACACAAAAAAGTCTTTAAATATTTTCTTTCCTCCGTTACTGCCGTTTTCTATTAATCACTTTAGCTCAGTTTTACTGCGCCGCTTAATTTTAGTTTATATTTAATAACAATATTTTGGCATCCTTTAAGTAAGCACTAAACACTATCTATAAGGAATAACCTTAAGCAGATGTAAAAGTGCATAATATATAAATACACTGACAATTTGCCTCCCTCCTGGCAGTCGCACCTGACAGTGCACCGCTTTCATTTTCTGGAACTAGTCAGATGGCGACTGGCCTCATATAGGTGACTAGCCTTGAGGACTGTAGAGGCTGGAGATATTCACCTGTCACCAAATCTCGGACTTACGTTTGGGTAGAGGACAGTGACGGTCCGTCCCTCGTTTGGGAAGATTATAGAGACGAACCCTTCCTCGTTTCGTCATCTTCCTGATTATGTCTAGCTTAATAGTGTAGTTACAGCTTATATTGTACGCAGACAACACCTCTCTTCGAAAAATGATTTGTGGTAACATATTTTGTTGGTATCAATTCAGTGTTAACGTCATGATTACTTGCTTGGAATTGCTGAACAGCTGCATATAAAAAATATGATAGTTATCGCAATTAGGATCCGTTAAACAAATATATAATTAAAACTGAAACATATCAACTAGAGGTTGCCGCAGCTACGCCCGCACTTTTTTTAAATTTAACTACATATTTCTGTCCAATACATACATACATAGACTCACGCCTGTTGCCCGGAGGAGCAGGCAGAGACTACGGAACGCCATTTACAAAGATCTTGACATACATCTCTCGCTTCATTCACTCCTATGAAGTTTCTCATGCATGCTCTTCTGTTTCTTCTGTCTAATAACAGGGGAATTTCAGGAAATCCCTTCTTAGTGCACCCTTACGGTCTCCAAGGAACATACATGCCAAATTTCAGCTTTCTGCGCCCAATAGTTTTGGTTATAGCTTGTCAGTCATTCAGTAACGCAGTGATTTTATATATACAGATATCTTCTAATTGAAGGCGATAAAACCATTGAAAATAACTAATGTGTATCGTTTAATGTCGCTGACTGTAGGTTGATGTAAGGAGGCTACTGGATACAACCGTATATAAAGTACATATGCATTATCGATATCCGTTCAACAATGCGAGCCTTTGATTGATGGTTTCCTTCGCCGCAGCCTCTTTATTATTGTATGCTACATTGCTCCGTTCCCACTCGTAAATATAGAATATGATATACATACCTACGCGATTACTGCCAGCTCATCGATTTGATATTAGATACATATATTTGGTAAGTAGTTATAGAGGTTCTGAGAAAGTTAGTACCTAATATTTTTGTAATATACTTTGTAGCAGCAACCTGTCGTTGACGAAAGGCAACTCTGTTGTCGGCAGGCTCAATTGTTTTTCGAGAGTAATAAATGGAAATAGCATAGGGAGAAATTCAACGCCTTTGTTATCACGGGCTTCTTATACAACTGTTGCACCCTCGGCCCCGGATTACTTGCAAGGAATTCTATTCGGTAAAACATTGCTTTACCTGCAGCAAAATTAATTTATCAGTCAATCCGTGGTCATTACTGTATTGCATTCACTTCTATTTTGTGACCAGTAAACTAAAATAACAGCGTTAAAATGACTTGACAAGTAAATATTTTATGACAAGCTTCCATGTAATATTTCAGAGAGAGTTTTACAGCGATTTGAATTACGGCTACTGGAACACCTGGAGAGCAAATAACTTTAATTAGCAACTAAGCAAATACAACAAACAATCGATTAAAAGTAAGCTTACCTAAAGAACTTAGGCCGCGTCCCGACTCACTACTTACACTGAAGCCTGTGTTTTGAAGTCGAGTGGAAAATTTTAAATACCTTTTACAATCTTGATAGCAGAAACAAACTCTTAACTAGTAATAAAGAAACCCTCCAGAAAATATGTTTTGGAATCCGTACCTCATTTTAATTTATCATAAGTTTCAATAGTATCACCTGTTTTGCCTCCTACACACAGTGCCGGCGGCAGTGCCGCGGTGCACCCGGCGACATACAAAACCGCCGGGTTTGCCGCACAGAGGAGCCGCCGGCATGGCCACCCGGGTATACCGGCGTGCCGCGCGGGTTACAAATTATACCTTGTGTGGTCGTTCTATACGACTGTCACAACTGGAATGATGCTCGGCGGCTTTCTGCGGCAGATGCCGGCAGCATAGATGCCTGGCAAAAGCCTGCGACCCGTGCCACCGGCAATGTGTGTAGAAGCCTTTACGATACTATTACAGTCGTAAGAAAGAACTTATGCGTATTTCTTTGAGAAATTCAGCTTCTTTCAGTTGGCGTTTAACTTAAGTCATTCTCCTAGCGTTATCCCAGTTTCAACCTGGGGTCCGCTTTCTAGTCTAACCGGATTTGGCTGAATATTAGCTTTTCCACAGAGTGACTGCCTGTCTAACCTCCGCAACCCGAAGGGATAGCCATATTCCATGGTTTAGACTAGTGTCAGTTTATTTAGAAAGTACTACTGGCGTTTAACTTAAGTATATGTCTTTGAAATGTTTATAATGTCTCGTTTCACAAAATATTTAAATGTGTTATTCGCCAGTCATTGGTTAATTACCAGTATAAGCAGTAAAACTTATTTAAAGATCAACGTGCCGTCTGCATAAATCACTATTAGATAATTCATTTCAACGTTGGTAGCAAAGCTAGGACCGGTAGTGCCTACCTACTAACATGTTCATAATAGGTAATCTTGTCATAACTAAGTTAATAGTTAATAACGTTCAGAGGACTCTGAATTATGCACCTCTACCCAGGTATTGCGACTTTATCGCTCATTACCTAAGGACCGTACTTGACGAGTACGCGAGTATAGAAAACTCATACCTATTCCAAATTGTATAGGTTTGACGGCCGGTTGGCGTAGCGGGAGTGTAAGCGACTGCTACGTCGAAGGTCGCGGGGTCGATTCCCGCTCAAGTCAAACATTTGTGTGCATGAACATGGATGTTTGTCTTGGTCTGGGTGTTTCTATGTATGATATGTATGTATTTACAAAAAAAAAGTATATATGTATTTTTATCCATTATCTAGTACCCATAGTACAAGCTCTGCTTAGTTTGGGACTAGATGGTGTTGTGTGAATGTGGTAGAATATTATATTACTATATTAATATACTCACACGTGTACCTTCTATGACGAGTATCACTCCTATATACTCGCGCAACTACTACGAGTACCTATTACTCGTATCTACTAATACTCGTGCCTACTCATACTCGTCGTATGCGGGGATGATAACATTTGTTTTAATACTACTACGCAATTAACATTATAGCGGCACTTCGTGCCCATACACTGTACCTTTCTCGTATCTCATTACGAAATAGACGAACATAATTTAATATGAATCTTCAAAGCGCTGACGTCATATTATATTCAGTTACATCGTCCAATGTCAACGCTCGTATTCCCTTTGTAATTTTATATGATTGTAATCAATAAATGTTAATGTCGACGAAATTTCTTCATTTCAAGCAGTTTTGCTCTTAATAGAAAACACCTATGTCTATCTACGTAAGGTTATAGCTGAAATCGCTTATTACATCTATTACGATAATATAGGTTTTGCGATAAGATTTTATTTAGTGCCAACCTACGCACCTAATTTTTTTCCAAAAAATAATATTGTACGTGATAATGCGTCTGTTGCTTGAATGATTCGAAATGTCCTCGAGGATTGTATGTTGATAGTTATCTTAAAAAACACTGCGCTGTCTTTTGTTTTTTGTCGGTGTGCTCCCTCAAATGAGAACATATTGTGTATTCACAAATTGTTGTTAGTATTTATGTTCATATTATATATGTAAAGACTTCGCAATTAGGATTTATTCCAAGTGCGGCCATTTTTCTATATAAATAAAAGAAACCAATGCGTATTTTGTAGGTATATTTCACACTTCTGAAATGATACCTAGGAAATCTAATATTTTAGGTACAGGAGTGCTAGAGGATGCATGTCAAAATGATTTATGATCTCTCTATCGTTTGGATACAACGCTCCGTCAAGACAAAAACAGTAATGAGAAAATAGTATTGTTTTTGATTATCAATATGTTAGTATAGATAAGCACAAAGGCAGACTTAAACCTTATTATAAGTTAGTATAGAATATAATAATATTATGTTCGACTTAAGCCACAAAAAACGTAGACCGTTTATTTGATTAAGCAGCGATAAATCAATCACAAAGTCTCAGTTAATATGGTTTAACATTATATATCACTTTCTTTATCACATGTACTGGCAAAATGTACTACCACAATCTGACCATTTTATAGAATAGTGATATAAATTACTTATATTTACTTCCACTCAAGTTTTATCCATTCATGTTCAATACTAACTAAAAGAAAGAAAGAAACAAAACTCATTTATTGTGCTTCCAACAATACATCAACAAACAAAAATATTATAAACCTCTTTAAGATTTTCTTAATTCTGGCAGTTAAATTATTTCTTAATTGCATATTTTTAGTTGCGCCAATAACTCTCCGGAATGCGTTCTCTCTTGAGTTGAGTTGGTGGTTGGCTCCAAGATGGAGCGTTAAAACTTCAAGGCACGTGAACGTCTTTAGAACTTAACTGCAATATCATCGCAAGTTTGGATGCTTTATTTATGCGTCGCCGGAAAGTTTTCTTACAGAATATCAACGATAAAGATATATGGCTATCTAAATGTATGTTTGTATGGATGCAAAATTTATTCCTTATCGTCAGAGTGGAAATTTTAACTCAAATATACTTTGATTTCAGAATACAGACAACTGTTACTTATTTACAACATACTGTTCATCGGTTGAGAAGCTACCTGGCCTAGCCTTCGTAGTAAACATTGTCATCAACAACAAGATTATAAGCAACTTGAAAAGTTTTGATATGTAAAGTATTAGTTTTAACAGATACTTTGATGCCTTACCAAATAAGAGCTCAGAACAGACAGAAGTCTTTCACCAGGTATAACTATGTAATTAAATTCAAAATAAAGCATAATATATTTATATATCACTATCATCCTTGATTCCAATCAACCTTCGTGCCCTCCAAATACGAGTATAAATATAAATAACACAATACATATTTCATTTCAATTTAGAAAGAAAACTATCAACTAAATTAAATACTGAAATAGCTGAAATTCTCTCCGTTAAAACTTACACATCGTCGAGTCTCGAAAACTAATTGATAAAATCGCGCTACTGAGAATGTGCCCTTCGTACAGATTGATCGCGTGAGAGAGCTTAAATTTTCATTATAACAACTTTAGGTGGCTCAGGATCAATCTTAGTGTGCAAACATGAGGAGCGAAGCCGCTGGCGGGAGATGGTACAAGAGGTTAATATTTTGACTGGCTTGTTGATCCAGTGGCTACTACTAAGCCAAAGATCAAAGGTAATAGTGATAGACCAAAATGCCACTACGCCATTTCATTTCATGAGTAAGACTCGACATCAAATCATCTGGTCAAAATCCTCCTAATGACTCAAAGTGACACTGTGAAGCAAGTTTGGGCAGGTTTAAGGTCAGCAGTGTACTGTGAAGGGCTGTAAAGAAATTAATGTAATTGCCTAATTCGGGCTCCGCTAGTACTCCGTACCCACGCGTCGATCACGATTCTATGGTCGAGATTCGCCTCCCGCTGTCACTACAGCGCGCAGCGGAGCGGGAGGCGAATCTCACGAATAGCCTTCAAATCTCACATTGTGCGTATACAGTGGTATACGCACAATGTGAGATTTGAAGGCTATTCGTGCAGACGCTGGAGTCGCTAGATAACAGAGCCAATCAACTACTCGACTTTCTTAATACGATAGTTTGATTGAAGGTAAACTTTTACTCAGTAAGTGAGAGCGAAACGCGAGCTGCATTAAAGATGCTAGGTAATTAATTAACCATATCTATTAGTTTGGCAGAACAGAGGCAGACCCCTAAACGATAGCGTGAGGATCTAGACAACTTTGACAACAACTGGCCCAACTTGGCAGGAGATAGGGACGCTTGGAAAAGTGTAAGGGAGACCTTTGCCGAGCAGTGGGACAACATAGGTTAAATGAAAACAAAATAGTTTGACTCGTCTTATGACGGTTAGATAGATAGATAGAACCTTATTGTACACCAAAATAACATACAAGTGGCTTAAAACTACGAGTAATGCACAATTATCGCAAAGTGCGATCTCTTCCAGGCAACTTTTGGATGGATAAGAATCATAAACTGTCACTCGGAGTTTTATATTGATAGAACATACTTTGGAGATTTATATTATTATATAGATGCCTACTTGAATTCGATAACTTCTCGCCTTTTTTTACATTTTGGATTAATACCTTCCAATGATTGGTCTACCACAACAAGAGCAATTTCTTCAAGGAAGACTTTCAGTCAAACGGTTTATCTGTTTTACAAATTATTCATAGCTTTTTTAAATTATGTAGTTACCTTTTTAGAAATAAACAATAATCATTCAGCATACAGTAACAAAGCACAACAAGTAAATGTCAGGTTAGAAAAGACAACCGGTAGGCAATTTGGTGAAAATAGAACGTCATACGAAATACGTATCAACGTCCCCATGTGCCAACCACTTGGGACGAGACGCGGGACGAATTCTGAGTTGAACATTCACCGTACCAATAGATCACACGCTATGCGCCACTTGTGGAAATACTTCATAAATATGTAACTCCTGCGTTATAAAGTGTACACAAACCAAGAACTTTAGCTTGTTGTCACTACTGAGAATTCATTCATATATTATAAGGAGATTTATTGTGAGTTTTGAGCAAATACAGTATTAACACCAAATATTAAAATTCACGGTATCTAAATCCAAACCAGATAACGTTATGTAACTTAAACTACGAATTATTGTAACTTATGAAACCTGTATCTGTAAGTATTTTTAACCTGTGTCTGTTTGTGTTTTTAAGAATTGGAATGATGAGGCATTCTAGATATGATCTAGATATGGTACCCCTCTTTTAATTCGAACTGGTGCATCGCTTAGTCGTAGAACTAACTCCATATATATATGAATATGCATGATGAGTCCCACTACTTAATTAATTATGATATACGCTTATGAGACACTAGACGACGAGCGTAGCTACTACCGCACATATAGTTTTTGATTTTAACTGTCTCTGCCCGATACCATAGAAATTTCGAGAAATCCCATCTTAAGTAATTCAGCTTTTACGTCAAGTGGTTTTATATGTGCACTGTCTATGAGACATTCAGTAACGCAAGAATTTAATATATAAAGAAGATTGCAAGTTGATATAGAGACTACTTGTATGTTAGATAATGAACAATTCGCTAGTCGGTGTCACAGCTGGCATCACTCACATTTACATCCTTTCGCTCGTACAATTCCTATAAAAACTCAGGCTGAGATCTATAAAGGGAACTTATAAAGTACTTGTATAAGTTCAAACTTTGAGAATATGACAAAGTTTAGACTCGAGTTATAAGTTAATTCGTAATAAGATCTTCGTGTTTATCTAAGTGCGTACTTAGCACATGCTACATAAGCGAAATTAAACATTAACGAAATATTTACTAAACTCATTATCATACATATCATACATATGTCAATTTTGTCACATTATAGCTATACAAATTCGTCTGATGTATTTTATAGATAACGGCGATTTCTTTGTTATGCAAATTAAAACGAAATTTAATTTATTTATCTACACATCCCGCCGATTTAATTTAGATGCGTAAACGTACGAGAGTGAAAGAGTCGTTTTCAATGTGTATCTTATATGGTTACAGTTTTAGTCTAACAAGGAATAAGTTTATACATGAAACGCAACTTTTTTTGTCCGCCTTAGTTTAAGGCCTGGTAAACCTCAACGTACTGCAATCGTGATTTTTTTCTGAGCTCATGCTAAGTTCCACGTCGGTAAAGCCTAAGCAAAGTCAAGATGAGTTTTACAGATGACAGACTGGTTTGGTTTTGAAACTATATCGCAAGTTACTAGACCCATACAACAACTTTCAATGGGTTTTCATTTCTTGTGGTTAATGTCTCGCACTATACTTGGAACAATATTTTTGTTAGCAATAGTTCCATATTTACAGAGCCCCGTCCCGATTATATGAAGTATAAAAATGTGATATCAATTTTGAAACGAAACAAAAAACTGAAGCACAAACGAAAATTCGTCATATTGTTTTTTTAAGTAAAATTTTCATAATAAATCCTCGTTTAATCTGACGCAATGTTAACAAGAGTGGAACGTTTGTCAGTTAGCGTGAGACTCAACGCAAATATGAAACGGGATCATGTTTTAATCCCATGTTTGTAATATTCTGTAAGCCGGCTTTACGACGAACAATAAGTGGCATTGTGCCGATTTTTTTACGTCCCCTCGTATGTTGTACGCAATAATGATAATGTGGCAAAAATGTACCTCAAACATTACGATACTAAGACGAGATCCGAGTGAAATAGTATTAAGACACAATACTGTCATAATTGATAACCAAATAAGTAGCCACCGAATCATTAATATTTTTTCAACTTATGTATAAAACATTGTCTGCAGTGAATCATCTAATTCCAAACGACAGAGTCTGTCCACAAATCCCAAATATAATATCACAGGCTTGCAACAATGCATTTACTCATTGATAAAACACCACATAAAAAGCTCAGCGCTATTCATGCAATACCATTTTCACCGCAACAATACGTATTTAAGTTACATATGAAAGGTTAAATACTTTGGAGCATGTATACACCGAAACACATCTGACCACAAAACATTTGTAAACATTCATGTTGTTTCCCAAAAGTTTACGTAAAGCAGACGCTAGCTTTCAGTATACTTTCTACCTACTGCATTTTCCATAACACGAAATTCATATTAAAATAAAGTACAGTTCATAGATTTTATCGCGATATGCTAGTTCTACTGACTAACATAATAAACCATAGATAGCTATTACATAATTCTAGTTGTATACCTGCTAACTTAGGACAATAAAAATGTTTTCACAGCCAAGAAAAATAAGAAGACGTTAAAAAAGTAGAAATGTTCCAGATTTTCTTTCATGATCTTACTTGAATATATCTCAATGTACTATTAACAATTTGTGAAGAAAACTTTATTGGGCCTCGTAAATAAGTCTCTGTTTTGGTACATTTCTTACGACTTTTATATCAATCCGTCTCGTAAAATCTTATTACTTTTTATACGCAAACTGACTTTTTTAATAAGAAGTGCACCTACACAAAGTTTGATAAGAATCCATGCATATTCGTTCACCACTTGTGGAGCTTAAGTCCCATATTTAATCAGAGCAACCCTATTTTCAATCGCAGGAATAATTTGCGAGCCTTTTCAAATGTTTATTTATTTTTCTTTATACACAAAATGTTACAATGGTGGACTAATATCATACGGCAATTTCAGCCGGCCGACGTTTATATTATACTACTATACCTCGCGGTTTTTATTTACTTATACGCTTTTAAATTTATTCCATAATGCTGTATAAACTTTAAGTCTAATTTATAAAATTTCTATCACACTCAAAAAGGTTTTTCGTGTCGCATTCAGGTAAAAAAAACACTCTTCTATACACGTCTATCTAGTATCTCGATTTAAATTTGGTCAAAATAAGCTTGAACATAATAGATGTTAACATTTTTGGTTTTCATTATACACACAACGTTTTCCGTGCTCTGTGTAGGTAGGAACATTAATGACAATAAACTGGGACAATGTCCGACTCTTAAATGTCGTCTCTCTATGTATGAACTAAACGTTCGTTTTATGTTACATGTATATGTGATTTTGTATAGTTCTTTGTATTAAATGGAGATGAATTGTTACGTTTACTTGTGACTGCCATTTAGAAGTAAAGGCGTTGGCTTCTTGCAGTCTGTTTCTTTTAAATTTGTCTATTCCTTTAATTCATTTAACTTTGTCTTAAAAGTAGGTATGATGTGATTATTTAGCTTTTTATTATTCGGCCATCACTCAGCTAACATTTACGATAGTTTAATTAATGTACTAGAAACTAGACTCTTAACTGTAAGTTAACTATAAAATTGTGAATTAGTAGTGATGACAATAATGCTAGTAGATAATAATATATTAAATATCAAAACGTTACATTACTCTCAAATTATTTAAGAAGTTTAATCTAAATTAGGAACGTTGTGGAACTGGCCTTAAATCTGGCCTACGTCCAAAGAGTTAACCGAAGCAAAAGAACAACTGCAAAGATCACAAAGGGTTAAAGATAACTGAATATAAAGCTTTTATCTATTATTTTTAAATCATAATGGTCATTATGGATCATTTAATTTTTTTGCATTGACCTTTGAAGGCAAAGTCGTACCCTATTTAACCTTATTTCCATTTCGAAACGTACAGAATACCAGTAAGCTACCAACAACGTTCACTGTGTAATTGAACTTCCAAGAACATAAGTTCGGCAATTATTAATGGTAATTATTATTTAGGATTTCTGCGTAGTCGTTAAAGTTTAATTTGAGTTATTTGGAACCATAATTTGAGTTTACCCGTATGAGTTTCAGATTCTCTAAGGAGCTGTTGAACCTTCGCACTTGAATAGTAATGTGTTAGGTACCTACTTGTTCTAGCAAGAAATATTTTCTTGTTAATATGTTCAGTCATGTACATAAAATCTCGTGGTGAAATAACGATATAATATCAATAAAGACGGCAAAAAAATCGTTAATAGTTAATCACAACAAATCAAAACAATATAACGAAAGAAGCCAAATACTTTATGTGTCAAACTTTCAAGTTATTAAATTGCACATCGTGGCTCCCATGAATGTTGAATTAAGTTACAGAGACTTCTTTACAAATTCTTTATTAACTTTGCAAGAAAAAACTTCAGTGAAAGATTAATGCAGTGTCGGTGAGTAACTTTCCCATAAGAGATCGCGAACTGCTTAAAAACATGTCTGATTTATTAAATTGTTTAGCTATCAGTGCTCGCAATAACTTGAGTACCTAACAGTTTATGATAATTTTTTGGTTATCTTAATATATAAAATCCTTGCGTTACTGACTGACTGACAGACACGCTACAGCCGAAACTATTGGGCGCAGGAAGCTGAAATTTGGCATGTGTGTTCCTTGGGGACCGTAGGGGTGCACTAAGAAGGGATTTCCCGAAATGCCCACGAGATCGGCCAAAACGGGTAAAGTAAAAAAAAATGCAGGCGTAGCTGCTGGCGTCCTCTAGTTGGATGATAAAATTGCTATAAAAAGTTTTATCGTTGAAATAAAACGCGTTGACTCCACTGTATTCTCTTTATTATGTCCATAAGATTTATTTTCGCGGAGCGTCTACGGGGTTCGAATTGGAACTTAGACAGACAAAAAAATCACCAAAAATAATATTGAACCTTTTTCCCCGAGAGCTGGTTTGCGGCGTGCTCGTCCGTGGATGGCCCTTGGAGTGTCATAGCCGGGTCTAATGTTGCAAACAATTTCATGCTAAAGTTCAACTTGAGTGTTGACTCTCCGTCCGAATATCCGAGCCGGTACTTTAGACTACGTGACCCGAAATGAACCAAACAAATTAGCAGAGATTTGTTAGGAAAAGTTAAAGGTATAAGTCCCCGAGCTGTAGTCTACTCATTAAGCAAACATACCAACGTATGTTTCATAATGCTAATTGGATTTTATACATTCAATTTACGATATAATAAAGTTTATCTGCTATACAGCCGTGAGAATATAAGGCCTGTTTTATGTTGGCGAATAGTACGAATTAATAAAAACCTCCACAAAATAGTTCATTTAGTTAAAGAGTTTCACTGGAAGCTTTAGTTGAAACTTATTTAGGAGGCTATCTAAATCTTCGATGTGTCACTGTCAAAGATTTTAGATAAGGACTGGAAATATTGAATCTCTGTAATCGTCGAATACGATGCAATAAATATAAAGTATATTTATGTAGTTTCAGTTAAAAGAGAAAAACATAGTATTGCTGCCACGACTATTTACGAGTAGTAATTTTGCTTGAACAACAAAAACATTTTGCTATTTAGGTTTTTGGCGTATTTTATTTCAGTCGAGGGTTATAAATTTGGACATATATAAATTTTATAATAATATTTATTAGGTTTAATCATTTGTGTGTAGGTAAAAATATAATAGCTTAGTGGAAAGATTAACGGAGAGAGATTCGAGTTCACGGCTCGCACCAATGACTTTGAGAAGAAATGTGTGAATTAAGTTGTTAACTATCGCACGCTAATCGGTGAAAAAAAATATCGTAAGGCAACGCACATATCTGATAGTTCTTCAAAATTTTCTTGAAAGACTCGAAGTATGGCAACCCACACTTGGCCAGTGTGGTAGATAGAGACCCCGTCCCATAACAGTGGGACACATTAGGTATAAACAAGACTAATGATGAATGAAGTAAATATGCATGTGTCGGACACGGCGAAAGTCTTAAAATTTCGTTGAATGAAAGCTTTCTGACAATATTTTTGCATAACTACCCTTTCATGTGCTTAAAGCTTACGTACCAGTACTGGCGTAATTTTGTCGCAGCACGTACGCCATATGCCTGCATATGGTACCCACGATAACCGCTCATCACACCGGTAGCACGGGACAAATTTATTTTCATTTTCATGTATAACTGCACGGTTGGCGTAGTGGTTTAAGCGGTCGCCTCGCCGCTTGACACTGCGCCGAGTGTTGTGGGTTCGATCCCCACACGAGGCAACACTTTGTGTAATTCACAAATTGTTGTCTCGAGTCTGGGTGTTCATTGTGTCCGTTAGTTGTATGTTTGTAAAGTCCCCCGCGACACAGGATTTAGTCCTAATGCGGGAGTTGTCTTTTTAAGAAAAAAAAAAGAACTTATCAACACCTTGTGGTAAAGTAGCGTAAGTGTCGCCGCTGTATTTATCTGTGTGTTATTTATTATATGTAGTTTTTCAGCTTTGTTTAATTTGTGGGCTTAAATTGTTAATCTAAATGTAACCTGGCAACAAAAATTATATAAACTATTTTATTAATAAGAGAATGCCAGATGAATTCCAAGTGGAATAGAGTATATTTTCTATGAGCCTGTTTCAAAGATGTTATTTTCATTCTTTAAAAAATATTTAAAGAATGAAAATAACATCTTTGAAACTGACTCAAATAAAGAGTGTTCAACTCAAACCTACTTGAAATGCACTTCTAGAAGTAAAGATTGCCCAATTAAATATTAGACCAAAAATCGTAACAAGTTCATATAACGATCACTTTTCCTTACAAAAGGAAACGAATAAGACCCACTTATCCCAATTAGGGACAAAAAAGAAATAAAATATTTGTTTGTTACCATAGAGTAAACAAGTTGACTCAGGGAAAAGCATGATTACAATAAATGTTTCACAACTAAATTTTCGTATAAAAGTTGTTCAGTACTGAAGCGCAAACACCGCTATCACTTCAAACAGATACAAGGAGGATAAACAAATATAAGTGTCCACAGAAAACATGTTTATTTATTAAAACGTTATTATGGAAATATGCAGACACTAGAGGACGCCAGCAGCTACGCCTGCATTTTTTTTAAATTTACCCCTTTTGGCCGAACCCGTGGGAATTTCGGGAAATCCCTTCTTAGTGCACCCTTACGGTCCCCAAGGAACATACCTGCCAAATTTCAGCTTCCGGCGCCCAATAGTTTCGGCTGTAGCGTGTCTGTCAGTCAGTCAGTAACGCAAGGATTTTATATATTAAGATTACCATGTGTATGTCGCCAAACAATGTGTTTACCACACGTACATTTGCTGTAATCGTAGAGATTATGAAAATAATGAGGAGATGTAGGATAGTTCATAGAATGTATTCTAGTTTGGCCGCTGAATGAGTTTGGTAAGAGTTATCCTAACAAAGTTTGTGTTCTAAGACTCGAATCAGAGTGACGCGTAACATATATTATTGTGATGATGACTAGGCCGAACTAATCAATGGCTAATAAATGGTATCTCAGGCATTCCATCTAGGTAGTGATCACTGAGCCCAATATTTTTGGCTGCGCGTTGTCTGTGTACAATTTTATTGTACTGCTGGTTTATGTCTCAAAATAAAATAAATATAGAATTAAATTCTCGAATTCTACCATCGTGAAAACCTCCAATTGTACACTAAAATCAGTCAAATTTATTATTTATTTTTATGTAAATGGCCAAACCGAAAAGAAAGTATAGTATTCTATTGAATACTATACTTAAATTATATTTAATTTGAATATCAATAAAGTACAAAACTTATTTCTACAAGCATAGGTACCAAAATATAGCACCGTAATTTTTTGTAAACAGAAATAGTCCCGCCGTTTTAAAACCTAAGTTAAACATCAGATAAGTTTGTAGTTCATTGTTTATCACTCTATGCTGACTGATATAATGCTCGACAGTGCTAATTACAGTGGACAACAGTTACGAGCGAAAACTATCACGCTGAATAATAATTTAAGGTTAGAAGTTTTTATTACACTATACATACATTACAGTTATGCAGTTTCGTTTTCAACCAGGATATTTCAAATGTCACTCTTTTACAACAGCCCACTAAGAACATAAAAGTATTCTTAAAAATGGAGGGTAAGCTTCACAACGAACATATGCTGTCAGATTCTTTACCTCACGTTTTATAAGCACATTATCCAAGCAAGATGTAGTATGAAACAATACGGTGTCTCGTGAGCCTGTGGCAGTTAAGAGACAGCTTCCTTTGTACCTAATACACTACTCGAGCACAGTATTATGCGACACTCTTTAAGATCACACAGCTATGAAAAGATGCTGTTTTGTCTTCAGTTTCTTTACATAAAGTAAACAAATGAGAAAGGCTTTTTAAAACCTTTTTGGTGAAGTCATTTTGAATACTGAAGGTAGATTCGAACTGGTTTTAAAAAGAGAAATTATGTTATATTTTTATAGCAAAAATAACAACGAATCGATTAGATACTTTTAAATAATAATAAAAGGATTATGTGATTTCACGAAAATGCTTTTAAAATATTGGAAATGAAATTAATAATGGAAAAGACAGCGCTACGTGTTTACACATTCGAATTCGTGAGTGGATGTTACAAGTTTGTTTGCTAAACATTTGTATGGGGTTAGCTATCACCTGCAATATCGACTATTTTTCAGTGTCTTGCCCTTTATTTCTCCAGACTTTGCAAATACACTTTTAATTAGAACACTTTCCCTTATTTATTTCCGCGTGTAAAGTTTCTGACTTTGGCGCTGTTCGATTGATTTGAACATATTGTGAAGTACAGATATCATAAAATATATCTGCTAGTAGTTAAATAAAACATCACAGGGAATTTAAAACATGGACGATATATGTATGGTTCGAAATTAATTATTTGCCTTATAAATTTAAAAAAAAATCTTATCCTTATTCTATCGTCACGCCTGTCTCCTATTCGGGTAAGCAGAGACTATGAAACGCCAAATGCTCCGATTCAAACACACCTCATGCATGCTCGTCGGTTATAGGTACTATTAATTTGGCCCATTTTCAGTACCTCACCTATATGGTCGGCGTACGTTCATCTTGGGCGTCCCCTACTGACATCTCCATTCATTTTTACACGATACGCTTCTTTCGTATTTCTTCTTTCATCCATCCGTTCCAAATGTCCAAACCATCGCCACATTCCTCTTTCAATCTTTGTCACTACATCTTCTTTTATTCCACACTTATCTCGTATCACACTGTTTTTCACTTTATCTATCAGCCTTACTACTAGCATTGATTCTACTTTCATGCTTCTTCTGCCATACTCATAATTCGCTACCATACATCAGTGTTGGTGCCAATACTCCCTGCAGTATAGCAAAGAGAGCCTTACTTGGGCTAATTTCGTTACTGATGAGGCGCCATTCTTACGATTTCCTGCTTTCACTCTCTTTTCAACATCTCTCTCACATTTTCCATCGCTCGTAAACAAAGACCCTTAATATACAAACTCATTCACTTGTTCTACTTTTTCATCTCCCATCAATAAGTTACATTCAGTTAAACTATCATCCCTCCAAAAAGCAAAGTCATGGTCATAACCATGACTTTGCTTTTGTTAACATTCACTTTCATACGTTTCCTCATATAAAATCTAGCAAAACTATTGAAAACTCATACATAAATCCATACATAGTCTCACGCCTATAACCCCGAAGAGGTAGGCAGAGGTATATTTCTACACCCACTTTTCGCCAGATATACTTTAGCCCCACGTAATAAGGGGCGAGCCTATTGCCGTACCGGGCATATTTCCAGACTCCGTGCTGCCACTGAGAATTTCGTGACAGAAAAACCCAATAACACTGCCCGACCCAGGCATCGAACCCGGGACCTCCCGATCCCATGCGCACATTTATGCGGCGAGACTAACGAGGCAGTCGTATAGGGTTTGATGTCGAGTTTTCCGTCTCTACGCAAAGATGGTATTTGCATCGTGTTATCCCTTAGTCGCCTCTTACGACACGCACGAGAAGATAGGGGGTGGTGACACTTGTATTCTATGCCGTCAACCACACTCGTATTGAAAACTCATGACCTAAAAATCCTCAAAATTGCGTGGATTTGAATTAAATATTGTTCTTCTTTTACATGGGTCAAACAAGTGTCAAAATCGAACTAAGTCTGGTTTTATTCTTAGTCTTTGTTGCGTACAAGGCAGATAATAGACGTTTGAACAATAGCCGGATCAGAGTCGCCTCGATCCACACCTCTCAGCTGGATTATATATTACAAAGTGTTTGTCCGAATCGATAAAGTGTTTACAAATGTGTGTAGGTGTTGTACGTAGAATACTGTTTTGGAGATCCTCTCTGATCCTTGCTGGATTAAGTATACGTGACGGATATATTGTCCGAAAATACGTGTGTAACCCTTGTTTATAATCTGTCAGATATATAAATATTACTGTATGGTATTGTTGTTTTGTACAGATAAGAATATTATAGTAAAATATTTGTATTTACTTGTTGAATATTCACTTGTCAGTCTGCCAATAATATTATTGAAAGTAATAAAGGACAAAATCGCTACTGGTTATTAAATTATTAGCTACTCAGGCTATACTTATGTTTGGGTTATTCTAACGTTCTTTTGATGCAAAATCATAAATAATAAATACCAAATAAGTTTAACTAATGGGCAAGAGTTTATTGCTAAAATCTCTATACTGCTTATTAAAAGCAATAATAACTTACATCACCATAAGTCTCTGCCATACGTTTACCGCGATATACACACAAATAAATTAAACCAACCTTCCTACACGTTTCTAAAACGCCCCGAGCTTGAGAAATAGAATTCAGCGGAGTACGTATACATGTTGTTTAACAACTTTTGTGTACGCATGTTACAATACGCGGCGTTGTTCTGTAACAATATGAGCTTGTATTTACAGATGTGCTTGTACGTGTATGAAAGTGTTGGCAATATTTATTGCACAGCCGTCGGTAGTCTGCGTAGCGGTACTTGTAGGTATATCAAGAGATGTGTTCGGCTGCCGTGTTTCCGTTGAGTGTGGCCGAGTTTCGAGCCCAGCGGAACAGATCTCCGGCGATTCCGTATGCATTGTCACATGCACCTATACGTAGTACCGACTATCAATTTCGTACCATAAATTAATGATCACCAGGTATTGATGCCGCTGATGCTCCGCTGTTTATCGCAGCTGAACTGTTTCTCGGTCGATAATCAAATAGGTCAATGTATTTTTTGTACTTTATGCTTCCGGCTTTGGTAGAGGTAGTAATTATTGCACATAAATATATAGCTCGATTTTAAGCCTGCTAGTATTTGAGTTTGACACTCCTAAAAGATAGACCAGATTAGTTTCAGTTTTGAAGCTTGTTATAAAAATATGGTTCCTGGTTTCCCCCTAGGTCAATGGGTCAAGAACCGTGAGGTCATGTCGAAGGCTTACAGAAACCAGTTAGTTGGTATTATATCAATTCGTAAAAAATGGAGGAACGGTTTGTCTTTACTGGTGACAAATCGTATCCATAAGTAGGCAAAACAGTGCGAAAAATAGCATAATATGTTTATACTCAACTCTGAGTGATTATTATTCATACCGATAGAAAAATTGGAACAATGTACCTAGGTATTTAATAAATTTCGATTATAATAAAAGGTATCAAATATTGTAAAGAGACATAAATCTTTCTAGACGCTATCCAATTTTCATACAATAGAAGCATTATTCTGCGGATTTGAGGAGTCATAAAACAGAGATAGATTAGATTGAAGAATAGATTACTTATTTATTAGTCTAGAATGAGGGCTTAGAGGATAGTTTACGATAATATAATGAGCAAATGACCACAAAGATGTCTACATCGACATTAAGGTTAATCACTCGCAGGAAGAAAAAGAAAAAGATAAACGTTTTTTTTTTATTTATGATATTGTATTGACTTTGTATTTTCTTATTGCTAGTCGAAGTCTTGCACTATGAAAATTCGCAGTCTACAGTTAATAGTCCGTCATGTAGTCAACTTATTATTTTGGTACTTCAAAATGGTGTAGCGTTGCATGTCCCTATTTGATTCGTAAAAACATCCAGGTTCAAACACTTCAACCAGTTACAATATAAACATCTTCATATCTTACCATAGCTGCCTAGTTGCCGTCAGTTTGATTAGGTCCATCATATTTATTTTGTAATATCAGTACCCTTTAGAAAAAAGTGTACCTTTGATAAAAGCCTTAATGTCCAGCGTAATCGATAACGGGCATTAAAAGCCTTCTTTGAAGCATGTTTACGATATTTTGAATAATTATTAATTCATTTATTGCTTGCACGCGTGCCTTCGGTAAATAGTGTAATTAAAATATTCCTAGCTATAATTATAATATACGTCAAATTTGTACAAGTATGCGAATGACAGATAAACAAACCGACACAAACTTATTCAGCACTTTTTGTTTATGCTGGTCGACCCTGTGCAAGTTATTATGGGTTGTAAACCATTTTTAGGCTACCGTGCTTACTTTCACAGTAGTCAATGATGTTTAGCCTTAAATGTTAATTACTATACCGTACTTAAAATGTTTATCTTGGTTACCATATAACATTGTGTGACAATTTAACATTTAAGTTAAATTGTCACACAATACAATTATAATATGTTATATAATTACATCTAATCTATACTTAAATCAGCCAGGGTAACTTTTCTTTACAGATCGCCAAAATGTATTTAGTTATATCATTGGTTAACATTTGATTATCACTTTATTTTCTTACTTAAGGCTATTGCAGTCCAATTCAACAATGTTTTATTGGTATTTCATTTCCAATTCTCCTTTGAATTTTAAAGCTTTAGTAAACCTCGTCCAGAGACTCTTCACACATAATGATTTACTTTATAATGTGACTATATTTAAGTAGTATAAACTTAGTATCGTATTCTAGTGCAAACGATTATTCTATTAGATCGCTAGTAAATGTGCAATTCGTACAATAACTTAATGAAACACTTTAATATTTTACTCAGTAATATTTATGTCTATATGTAGGTAGTAAAAAATCAGATGTAGAGATAAAACGCTATATCATTTCGAATATAAAATTAGGCTACGAAGGTTTCTCTTGGGGGAACCGCTAGCTGATATGGAATTCATACAAAATACGTTACAAGGGATGTTTAAAATTATTTATTTCACTCTGAGAATACTAATTTGCTGATTTTTATGCACTTACTGCAGACCACAGATTACATGAATATATTATGTTTGAGTAAACTGAAAAAAATATGTACGCGAAATAAAATATGCATTTTTGCTGACTACCGGGTATTACACTAGAGACACATTTGTTTGGTGTGCTTGACATGTGATATTATATTCCATGTTCCATTTTCTGTTAACAATTGTTTTACCTTCTTGGGTCAATTACGCTTTTAGTAAAGGCAATGTCAGAGCAATAGAAAAGCAAGAAAAAGAAATTTATGATATGGCAAGATATACAAGCGTTTGTTAACTGGAATGCCGAGATGGCGTATAACAAAATCTACTAAACACATTGGCAGTATAAAGAACATTTCAAGAACTTCTACGTGCTATTGTTTCTAGCAGTAAATCGTCGAGTAAAGCCGTCACGTCTACAAACGGACACCCAGATATGACGAAATGAAATGTAAGGTCTGCTACTCTGTAGACCCAGCAGTGGAAAAGCAAGGAAAATAAGGATGAAAAAGCAAAATATATAAGCGTTTGTTAACTGGTATTCCAAGACGGCGTATAACAAAATCTATGAAACACATTGGCAGTATAAAGAACATTTCAAGAACTTCTGTTTCTAGGGGTAAATCGGCTGAGAGTAAAGCCGTCACGTCTTCAAGCGGACACCCCTAGGGACAGATATGACGAAATGAAATGTAAGGTCTGCAGTTCCGTAAACCGAATAAAATTACTTTCATTTTTATATATCTCTTAGGGACGATTCGTTCCGCAACACAACACGAAAGTCTAGTTTATGATAACTGAATGGTGATATGTTTGACGTTTTATATGCCGAGATCTCATATAAATATGGGCATCTCTACACGAGGACTAGGACAGAAGATTCAAGACACATAAAAAATATTAACCTTATAATTTACATAGTAAAATATGAATAAATAAGTATTGTAAACTCTATTACTAAATGTAATGGGCATACGCTTCGTAGGTAAATTCTGCTTTATTAAACTATTTTGTAAACTGTCTTTTTTATTTATTTTTAAATAGATTATATATATAGAAATAGAGATAGAGAAAAGTTGTTAAGGTCGTTATGACAAAGTTTCAAATTATATCATTTTATTGAAAGGCAATTCGACAGTTCCATTTGGGCAGGTACCTAGGTATAATTTCATCATCCCGCTTTATGTATACAAATGTTATTGAAAATAACTGTTAATGCAAATTCTTCCCCTTCCGGTATTGACTGACTGACAGACAAGGTACAACCAAAACTATTAGGTGCAAGAAGCTGAAACTTGGCATCTATGTTCCTTGGGGCCGGTAGGGGTGCACTCAGAAGGGATCGGGCGAAAACGGTTATAGGAAAATAAAATTTGCGCTCGTAGACGCGGGATAATAATAGAAAATAATGTTATGCTGCTGAGCTTATAAATACCTATATAATATTAAAAAAGTATATTTTTATAGGTTTCCATTAAGCTGAGATGTACAACTGCGTAAACACATAATCGTGCAACAAGATTGTATCATAAAAAACATTATTTGCATTTAATATGTTTGCGCTATACCCCGCTGTACTCAATTTTTTTATTAAGTCGGTAATGTAGCCCCGGAGTTTTATTCACCTGATTATGTAAATAGATTTACCAACAATAATAACATCATAAAAAGATTTCTTTTATTGCAAAATTCGAGTAAAATTGTTAACAAACGATCCATTCATTCAAATCTACATGCGTTAACCTTTTTATAACCATTTTATTTTTTTATTGAGGATTTGCTTGCAACAGTTTATACATAGACGACCCGGTGGCGTGGCGGGAGTGTAAACGACTGCCACGCCGAAGGTCGCGGGTTCGATTCCCGCTCAAGTCAAACATTTGTGTGCATGAACATGGATGTTTGTCTTGGTCTGGGTGTTTCTATGTATAATATGTATGTATTTACAAAAAAAAAGTATATAAGTATGTTTATCCATTGTCTAGTACCCATAGTACAAGCTTCTGCTTAGTTTGGGACTAGATGGTGTTGTGTGAATGTGGTAGAATATTATTATTATTATTTTGTTTTGTTTTGATTCTCAGCTGATCGCTGGTGTTTTAATGACAATTACGGGCCAAGACCAAGTAATTGTCATTTAAATGAGATGCTGCGTTTCATCGCTCTGCATAAACTTTCGTACAATCCTACATGTGTTTAATATTGCTGCTTTTTGTATATTGACAAAGGTATTTGGTGATAAATCAAGTAGTTTAAGGCTATGGTGCAAATATTTTGGTATTACTCCAGTGGTGGATATTACAATTGGTATGTACTATGTACACATTTCTAACTCGCCAGATTCTTGCTAGTTCTTCCTTAAGTTCCGTATATTTATTTACTTTTTCAGTTATAGTTTTTAGCAGATTGTGGATGTTTGGGACTGCTATGTCTATGATATATGCAGTATTTTTTGTTTTGTGGTGTATTGTAATGTCCGGTCTATTGTAATGAATGGTCTTGTCTGTGAGTATGGCTCGGTCGTAATACATTTTGTAAGCATTGTTTTCTAATACGGAGCTGGGATGATATTTGTAGTAAGGTGTATGTGTATCTTCGGCTAACTTATATTTGAGGGCTAGTTTCTGGTGAATGATATTGACAATTTGGTTGTGGCGATGTGTGTAGTCCGTTTGTGTCAGAGTAGAGCATGCTCCTGTAACGTGTTGTATTGTTTCTGGCTGTTTGTGACATTTTCGACATTTATCATCTGTGACATTGGTATCTTTAATAATATATTTCCTATAATTTTTCGTGTTTATAACTTGATCCTGAATAGCTATTATAAACCCTTCGGTTTCCGGAAATAGATAGCCACTAGTCAGCCATCTATTTGACGCTTCTAAATCAATGTGAGATTGTTGTAAATCATGCGGGTGGCGACCATGTAGTACTTTGCTCTTCCATTGATCTAGTCGAGAGTTATCTGGATCTGATTGAATAGAACTTAAATACGTTGTGGTGTTAGATGTTTCTGCTAAATTAAGAGGGGTAAATTTAATATCATTGCTAACAATAATTCTGTGGAGATCACTAGTAGCGGCTTTATTATGGAAGAATGACCTAAGATTGATAACCTGCTTTTTCCACAGCCAATTCATGTCTATTAGACCTCTACCGCCTTTTATACGTTTTAGAGACATTCGCTCGACAGCTGACTTAGGATGTAATAAGTTATTTCTGGTCAATATAGTACGAGTTTTTATTTCAAGGCCTTTCAGATCTGTTTGGGACCATTTCACTACACCAAAAGAGTAGGTTAATATAGGTATTGCATAGGTGTTTATAGCTTTGATTAATCTTTTTCCAGTTAGATGAGTTTTGCAAAGCATGGTTAATCTGTTTTTGAATTCCTCAGTAAGTAGTGTTTTAAGTCTTGAATGGTTTAATAGTTTCGATTGCTGGTAACCCAGATATTTATACACTTCATTTGTATCCATGGCTGTTATGATTTCCCCCTCTTGTGTTATATGATCACCTGGCTCTATTTTTCCCTGTCTAACATTTAAGATTTTACATTTGTCTAATCCAAACTGCATTTCAATGTCTTTGCTAAATGACGCTGTAATATCAATAAGTTTTTTAATATTTTTTGATGTGTTACTATAAAGTTTTATATCATCCATATAAATTAAATGAGCTATTGCAGTTGCGTTAGAGGTGCGATTGAAATAATAACCGATATTTTGCTTATTTAACATGGAGGAAAGTGGGTTAAGAGCCAGGCAGAACCACAATGGGCTGAGGGAGTCACCTTGGTAAATACCTTTTCTAATCTGAATTTCTCGCGTTGTAATAGAAGTTTGGTTATGACGCAGGTACATTTTAGTTTTCCAGAATGACATCATTTCTTTTAAAAAGTTTATTATGTTGGGATTAATTTTGTAAATACTCAATATTTTGATAAGCCAAGAGTGTGGAATACTGTCAAATGCCTTACGATAGTCTATATATGTACAATATAGGTTCCTTTTCTTTGCATTAGCGTGCCTGAGTATTGTGGCATCAATTATAAGTTGTTCTTTACACCCCATGTGGTTCCGCCTGCATCCTTTTTGTTCCTCGGCTATAATATTATTATTTTCAATATGTGAATTGATTCTGTTGGTAATAGTGGCTGTAAAAATTTTGTATAGTATGGGTAGGCATGTAATAGGTCGGTATTGTGAGGGGTCTTGTGAGTTTTTGGTCTTGGGGATCATATAAGTTATTCCTGTTGCTAGAAACGGCGGTATAGGCTGCTTTTTAAGTATAATGTTATTGAAACAGTTAGCTATAGATTGGTGTAGTGAATGCAAGTGCTTCAGCCAAAAGTTATGTATATTGTCGATACCTGGCGACTTCCAGTTGTGAAGTTTTGTCGTCACGGTTTTTATGTCTTTATCTACTATTTCTGAGTACTCCATTTCTTCCACTGTTGCCCATTTGTTTTCTTCTTCCGTTATCCAAGGTGCTAAATTATTATGCTTGGTATCTTTTTCCCAAATATTTGACCAGAATTCTTCTACTTGTTCTCTAGTTGTGGTGCCTAGGTTACTATTATCTATATTATCATCTATTTTATTCGTCTTCATTTGTCTGTAGAAAATCTTTTCATTTGTAGCAAACAGTTTATTTTCTTGCTTTCGTTTTAATGCCTTTTTATATCTAGACAATCTATGCGCTTTAAGGGACAGCTTATGTTTGAGTGTATCAAGGTGTTCTTCTAGAGTTTTATTATTATTTTCGTGTCTTGTGTGTACCTTGCTATTTGTAAGTATTTTTTCTACTATCGTTTGTAATTTCTTCGATCTATTTCCTCTAAGGTATTGCGTAAGCCTACCTATATCTGATCTTAACTTTGAGATGTTTTTTGCAGCCTAATTTGCCATGGGGTTCGGTGTACTTTTTGTTTATCGGATTATTATGTTGTGTGTATGTTTTGTATCCTAGTTCTTCTGTTACTACAGTAGCAGTGCAGTATATTAAGGTGTGAATATCGGTCAGTAGTATATTTTCTGTTAGAAATCGATTCAGTATGTTATTATTAAAAATAGTGAGTAAATCAGTAAGTCGCTTGCTGTAACCTAATTTAGGGAGTTTTGGCCTCATAGTAGGATCCATACCTCCATAAAGCAGCAGCTTAGCACGTAATTGATCGGTTAGTTTAATCACATTTTCTTCACAAGTCGCGTCTTGTTCTATCATTGGTAACTCGGATTCTAAGAGAATACTTTGTGTTGATGTTGTTTGTGTGGATATATGTGAAGTTTGGCTTGTGAAAGTATAATCTAGATGAAATGATTGTTGAGATGAGTTTATTTGTATATCGGTTTCTATTTGGTCGTCTATGTTGGTGTTTTGTACAGAGTCGTGTGTAGGTGTTAATGCAGTAATGTGTTGACGTTCTAAATCTTGTCGGACTTCTTCTTTTATCTGATTCAGATGATCATCTGTGAGGTATTTATTCCTAACTATCATACGTCTTTGGTCTGAGATTCTTTGTTCGGTTGCCTGAATACCTGGATATTTTTGTGCGAATAGTTCATGCAAAGCTTTCCTATAACATGTCATGTTAGTTTCTAATTTTGTAACGAAATAGTAAGTACGCATGATGAATACATTTACTTCTGTTGGCCATTTCATGCGTATTCTTGGTTTGCCGGCTTTAGTGGACGCAGGTAGAAAGGAATTTACCTCCTGCGTAACATCTAAAGTCGGCGTGGGCGCTCCGTGTGAGTTTTGCTCCACAGAAGCCACCGGCGATGGATTGTATGATACTGTAGAAGGGCTATATGGTTCGGCTATTGAAAGTGAAATGGAAGAATTTAAACTAATACTATCTTGGTCATGGGTCGGGTTGGCTGTAGTATTTTCGGGTGACCCGGAGGGAGCCCGCCTACTCAACTCCTCTCCGCTGACGGTTCCTATGCTGTGACACCCAGCGTCAGCTCCATATTATTATTATTATTATTATTATTATTATAGACGTGTGACGGAGACTTTTAGGATGCCAGAAAATATCTAGTTCCCTGAAAAATCTATTACATTGGAACAAGTTTTTTTTTTTTTTATACCTACCACTAAGTTTTTATTTTGGTAGTAGGTAGTATTAATTATAATTGAG
Source organism: Euclidia mi (assembly GCA_944739405.2). Lineage (NCBI taxonomy): Eukaryota > Metazoa > Arthropoda > Insecta > Lepidoptera > Erebidae > Euclidia > Euclidia mi. The sequence goes on from OX123184.2 coordinate 69,599,916, forward strand.
TGCTTATAATTCTATGAAAAATTACTAAGGCATGTCATCATTGTGCTTTTTGAAACGGTACTGTTAACCCTCTTGTCCGAATTTATAGTAAAAACTGCATAGTAGAAACATAGCACACTACCTTGCACCCATAGAAATAAAACTTTAGAAACTGCAATGTAAGAGAGTAAATAATAATTTAAAATAACATTGGAGATAAAATACCGCTGCCGAGTAAAATGTTCGCTCACAAACATATTGTAATTTATTCTTGTCAAACAAAGTGCTCAGTTTTGCCCTCCGTTGGTTCCAATCTGACGTCAAATAGCCACTTAATCTTGCCAAAGTAAACAAAATCTTGTAGCCATCGAAACAATAACGAAGTGGAAAGTTGATCCACAAACGATCCATCATGAACAAAAATCAGACGCAAACAACGAAATATCGAAGGCTTTATACAATCATTTTATTAAATTCTACTAGGCGTCGCCCGCGGCTTAGCTTGGGAATAAAAGGTACCTCATTTCCTTTCTTAAGCCTCTTGCAGTGTGGGCAGCATTTCATGGTCATCGGTTGAGTAGAAACTTCAGGCAAAAAAAAACAAATAAAGAAATTCACAACGAGCGAAATCTAATAATGATACTATTAGATTTCGCTCGTGGTTCTGTCCGCGTGGGTGTCAGTCATCGTGACAAAGGGTAGCAGGTAGCTATATTAAACACTCGAAAGGTTTTTCGGACCTCCTGGATGGAGGTCGAAAAAACCTCTGTAAGTGCAAGTAGTGATTGCGTGAAAACAGAACAGACATCAATCAATGTTCACAAACATTCGCGTTTATAATAAAAGAAAGTATAATTTGTTATGATTCAAGAAATGAATGAAAACATTAATGTGCTTTTTGTATAATAAGAAAAAAGATTTTTGCGGGCCTTGTGGTTATTTTATCTTGCAAAATGAGAAAATAGTGGAAAGGGAATTTGGAGAGTGTCGCCGGACACAGGACCTCCTAACAAGCTTTCACCACTTGAGAGCTATTGCTCCTTGAATGATGTTTTTTTACTTCTCATTGTTACAAAAAATAACAACTCACTTTTGAAAGAGAATATTTCTTTTCATGTTTGGTTTCTTACGTATAAAAATCTGTTGGGAGTTATATTAATATTTAACTCCCACACACACTCATAGAATTACAAGTGTATTACGTAAGTTCGACACATGGAAGACATTTAATACCTGTGCGACTAAACGCTACTGCGACTTTCCATAGTTCGAATGCATAGTTGTGCGACACACTGAAGTTCGACATCACGCTGGTGCGTCATGAAATAATTAACAAATAATTACTTGATCATGTTTGATTTCAGCTTAACACTCTCTTCTGATAAGCTAAGTTGACGGATCCCTGCTACACAGGGCCTTTGGGCGCAGGGTCACAATATAACCTAAACCAGATTAGGTTTAGGTTTTGTATGTTAAACATCAGTGTGAAACAAACGTACATTCGGATTACGGTGAGTCGCAGTACCGTATTATCACACAAACGTTAATCTCACTTCCATTTGTCAAACTCACGTGGAGCACTGATCTTCAAGATTAGAGCTTAATTTTGTGACCTAACAATATATTAACCAAAACTAAGAAACCATTTCGCGGACGGACTTAAGCAAACAAAGTCGTAGATTATTTTATATGCCTGTAAGATTAATAACAGAAAATCTACTCGTCACTTTAAATGTAAACACATTAGTCCAATTAAATGCTATCAAAAATATAAATCTAAAATTGATAGCCAAAAATTTTGAGAATATATGTGATTGTCAACTTTGCCAACATAAGAATAAAGATCCAAATGGTTGCCAAGTTCTTTAGATAAGCTGGCAATTTAAATAAAGTAACGTACATTCTTCAATTTAAAACAATATAATTTATTTTGCCTCTCCAAAAAATTGCAGCTATTTTAAAATAAGTCTTCTTAAACAATCATGCAATCTTTCTAAAAGAGACATTATGAGGATAAGCTATACTTTATAACAATAACTGAGAACGTGAACTTTTCTACTAAAATACATTTAAGCATTATTTTTACCTTAAATGTTATTGAATACATCCTACTTCCTATCCTACTAATATTATAAATGTGAAAGTTTGTGAAGATGTATGTATAGATGGATAGATGGATGGATGGATGGATGGATGGATGGATGGATGGATGTTTGTTACTCTTTCACGCAAAAACTACTGAACGAATTTGGATGAAACTTTACAATAATATAGTTTATACATCAGAATAACACATAGGCTACAATTTATAAAGATTTTGTATAATGTTGCCATAATATAAGGAAAAGTATCAACTAAGTCGGCAAAAATTCTGCCCTTCCTGATGACAGATTGATCTGATATTTGGTATACACTCATATTGTAGTATGTGTAGAATAGGGTTCACTATGAAAAATCCAAGATGGCTGCCGCCACAAAATGGCGGATTACATATTTTCCACAAATAGCTCAATATGGGTATCAAATGAAAGGGCTTGATTCGTAGAATAGAGCTCACTATGAAAAATCCAAGATGGCTGTCGCCGCAAAATGGCAGATTACATATTTACCACAAATACCTCAATATAGGTATCGAATGAGAGGGTTTGATTGGTAGAATAGGGCTCACTATGAAAAATCCAAGATGGCTACCGCCGCAAAATGGCGGATTACTTATTTTCCACAAATACCTCAATATGGGTATCAAATAAAAGGGCTTGATTCGTAGAATAGAGCTCACTATGAAAAATCCAAGATGGCTGTCGCCGCAAAATGGCGGATTAGCTATTTTCCACAAATAGCTCAATATGGGTATCAAATGAAAGGGCTTGATTCGTAGAATAGAGCTCACTATTAAAAATACAAGATGGCTGTCGCCGCAAAATGGCGGATTACTTATTTTCCACAAATACCTCAATATGGGTATCAAATGAAAGTGCTTGATTGGTAGAATAGAGCTCACTATGAAATATCCAAGATGGCTGTCGCCGCAAAATGGCGGATTACCTATTTTCCACAAATAGCTCAATATGGGTATCAAATGAAAGGGCTTGATTCGTAGAATAGAGCTCACTATGAAATATCCAAGATGGCTGTCGCCGCAAAATGGCGGATTACTTATTTTCCACAAATACCTCAATATGGGTATCAAATGAAAGGGCTTGATTCGTAGAATAAAGCTCACTATGAAAAATCCAAGATGGCTGTCGCCACAAAATGGCAGATTACATATTTACCACAAATACCTCAATATAGGTATCGAATGAGAGGGTTTGATTGGTAGAATAGGGCTCACTATGAAAAATCCAAGATGGTTGCCGCCACAAAATGGCGGATTACATATTTTCCACAAATACCTCAATATCGGTATCAAATGAAAGGGCTTGATTGGTAGAATAGAGCTCACTTTGAAAAATCCAAAATGGCTGCCGCCACAAAATGGCGGATTAGGTACCTATTTTCCACAAATATCTCAATATGGGTATTGAATGACGTGCTTGAATGGTAGAAAAGGGCTCACTATGAAAATAGAATGAGAAGTATCAACTCACAACAAAACTAAAACTGGAAAATAAAATTAACTGAAAAAAAATATTTTGGGCGTAGCGTAACCACAGTAAACATTATGATAGAAATTTTACTTGCCCAACGATTTTATATTAATTGTCTGATCAATACCCCAGATTGATGAGAAGATTGGTTCGATCTGGTAGCTAGAACTTACCGAATTACTTTTAGCTTTTAGGACATAATCTAACTACATAATTTTTTATTGTAATAAAACAGTATAACATCAAAAAAATATATATTATGTTTTTTACAATGATTTCAATCAATGATTCTCATTCTAGAGTAGTTATCAAATTGTTATCAAAATTTATAGATTTAGCCTTCAGTATTTAATGTAGATTAACTTTGTCTCTTACAGTAAGTAGTTTGGACGAATAGTTAAAAGATATCACGATATATCTTACACAGCGTCATTAAAAGCGCTTTCTATGAGTTAGTACCTAATGCTTTCAGATTTTTGCTTCTGTTATATTCAGTAGGTATATAAAAGCGCTTCATAACTTCAATAATATACTTACATACTAATCTTTACCTGAAGTTTAACGATTATGAAAACAAAAGTATTTTTTCAGTATTATCTGTTTATATGTATGCTACATGGCTAATCTACAGAGCCGTTTGTGATGAAATTTGACATGGATAGTCTGAAACCCGGGGAAGTACATAGGCCACTCTTTATTAAAATATCATGCTGGCGAAGCCGCGGGCGAAAGCTAGTATGTTTATAAATAGGTAAACAACAACGCTCATATACCTAAACAGTCTTCTGTCTATATAAGTGGTTCAATAAAATGTCTTCAACGGTATCAAAGTCAATGACCAAAGCTCATAAGTGATTCAAATGTTTTGTAAAAAGGAATGTCACCAAGAGAATAAAAGTAAGTTAATAAATAAATATTTCCCATAAAGTGCCGACGCAAAAGATATGATCAATTGATCAAATCGACGGGTAAACATCCCTGTTGCGTAGTCAGTTATAATAAAGTTGGCGTGAATTTTATTCATATGTATTTACCGTTATCGAAAAACGATGCGTCTCATCGTAACTTTTGAGAACTATTTATATTATAATATATGTTTCTTTGAAAGTGTTGACGATGTATAAAGCATACTTATATTTGCTGTCAATCATTTCCTAGGTTGATTATCTTAGATTACCTTGTCCGGGAAATCGTTATTGAATGTTTTTATGTGTTTTATTTCTCAGTTCAAGATTACTTACGCTAAATAAATACCAGTCAAACGAAAGCATTTTATAGTAAAATTGTTTTGTGTTCTCTGAGAATCCATCGTAGTTTTAATTTTGTGTTTTGGGTTGGTTTCCTACACGTGCGATAGTCACCTTGAGAGATCCACACAGTATTGTATCGAATCAGAGTTGTCTTGGTGTCCGTTGCTTAAGTGTTTGTAAAGTCCCTCGCAATACAGAATTTATCCTAATAAAAGTGTTACCCAAAGACAGAAGAAATCTCAAATATGATTGACCTTTGTCTCAACACTCAATAGAAAATTCGTACCAAGTACTTGTAAGTTCCAAGCGTTCGCGACAGCTGGCGAGAACGATTTACGACTGTCGATACGTTTCCTTAACAGAAAACTTGATTACACTTTAGCACAGGACGCCCCAGTCACGTCTAAGGTTACGGAAACGATTACATTACATGACTAACGAAATAACCATATAAGATATTTCTTCATTTAATAAAGAAATCAAAGATCTCTACCGTACCCTAGCCAAACGTATGCGAACCTATAAAAATATTTTTCAAATTTTTACCTACACGTGGTCGAATTGTAAAATCGTATCAAAGTTTTGTTCTTTAGAACAGACGCCAAGTTAAATTGTGGATGGACATGGCGAGACGGCCATGGTACCTTGTAATTTTATAGTTACGTTGCTACTACCTATCATAAAAGAAGTTGCTAGATGGTACGGGTACATTACTAAAAGGAAATCTTCTCACGTAAACATCATTACTCAAATGTGTTTGTGTAATAAGGGTATACCTAATACTTAATGCATTTGCCCCATGTTGGCTCCAGTTTGGGCGAGCAAAAGATGGCGCTATCAAATACACGATTGAAAATTGTTTGGCTTATTTATCAATTGAAAGATTATTGTTATCACGGAGTACCTATAATTAAATCAGGGCTTTAAATTTTTCTCTCTACGTTATAATAAATAACAGGCATCCGTGCTCCAAGGCGCGAATCTTACAAGCAACTGGGATAACGCTATAGATAACGAAAATGATGCTGATAAGCTATAATAGATTAATACTTAATAAAACTCGTATCTTATAGAACTAATTCAAGAGTTTGTATTTAGTTATTTCTATACTTAGATTACATACATACATACATACATATCGTCACGCCTTTTATCCCCGAAGGGGTAGGCAGAGGTGTATTTCTACACCCACTTTTCGCCAGAAATACTTTAGTCCCACGTAATAAGGGGCGAGCTTATTGCCGTACCGGGCACATTTTCAGACTCCGTGCTGCTACTGAGAATTTCGTGACAGAAAAACTCAGTAACACTGCCCGTTCCAGGAATCGAACCCGGGACCTCCCGAGCCCACGCGCACATTTATGCCGCGAGACCAACGAGGCAGTCGTATAGGGTTTGATGTCGAGTTTTCCGTCTCTACGCAAAGATGGTATTTGCATCGTGTTATCCCTTAGTCGGCTCTTACGACACCCACGGGAAGATAAGGGGTGGTGACACTTGTATTCTATGCCGTCAACCACACGGCACTTAGATTAATTTATCAATAACTATAGTCGTATTTTTTATTAGACGAAGTCAACTGACGTTTACTGTGTTGTCAGTTTATGATGAAATAAAAATAGTGTTGTGACAAAGTGAATGATTGAAAAATCTCTTGAATGAATGAAATTGCATCGATTGTCTAGTGAATAGTTAGTGTGCCGAACGGCCGATATCGGGTACGGTGTTCGAGTTTTCGAAGACTATGTTCCTATAGTATTTACCTATACTGAATACCGAGTGTTTTAAACATTAAGAAAAACATTGCGAGGAAACATGTAAGACTGTTTTATTTTCAATACATCATGTAGTTGAAACTATACACAAGTGTGGGTGTCACAAGACCCATCACCAAGCCGAAGTTTACTCGTTGTGGACATCATGCCAAGTCATACTAACCAAAAATAATACCTGGGAAACGATTTTTTTTAAGTTTTCACATTTTTTAAACGCGGGGTAAATGCATCGATTTTGTACTTAATTAGAAAAATTCCATACTAACTTTGAGCCTCAATATCTCCTGAACCAGTAATTTCCCAGGTATGGTGCCAAAGTAAAAAATGTTCGTAGTGATTGGTACAACATGGGATTTCAGTTTTCGTTAAGGGTCTTTTTACATCTTGTAGATGTATAAAATATAACAATTTATACTAAGTACTTACATAACTACTAGTAACTTATATCCTCTGATATAAGTTACTTTTAATTATTAATAAAAGTGCTCTCACTTTTATTGTAATATAGAAATAATATTATTTTATAGTTTGAATTGATTAACTATTCACACTCAATGTTCGTTCATCTGATTGAACGAGAACTAAACGCATCACTGTTACTTTAAATATGACAACATTATTTTACAAAGTGACATTAGCTACTGTCAGTTGGCTTCGTCTAATTAAAAATACGACTATAGGTTCTGAACCCTTTAGAAAATAAATATAAAAAGCAGCAATATGGTTTCTCGAATCCCTTCCCTAAAAGCTAAAAACGCTTTATTCATGGCTTCTGCATTAGCCTATCTATTCTTTTCAACACAACAACTTAAGTGTCATTGGCCACTAGAGCTCCTAGTCTCCACAGTACGTAAGTAAGCACGTAGGTACTCGGTAATGTCTGTTGCCGAAATACGAGAATGCCTACTGTCCACTTATGTTTATTTATTGCTCGTAAAACGCTCCGAAATTACGGCATACAATTCAGTACGACGATTCGTCGTGACAAATTTCAATTACCCATCAACACTAAATTTATTGTAACAGCTTCGAAACCAGATTCTATTTCTATATTAAAAATGCTGTTTGCGGTCATTAAAAACAAAATGTAAGAGTTAAGTAAACGAAGTACCTAAATCGAAGTAACTATTTAGTCATCTGTGCCTAAATTTAGTTTTATACCTACTCTGAAAGTCTCTGAAAATGTGAACTATATTTATGATAAGAAAACCAGAAACTTTTTGTCATAACTTTTGTTCACATTCTCTGGGTTCATCCATAACAGGCGTATAAACAAAGACATGTGTATTCTTACCCAAGACGGAGGACAACTCGAGTGAAGTACGAGCGAATTGGGACGACTCGATCACATCTCGACATATACACTTGAAAGGGATTTCTTTACCCGAGGCTCGTCTAATACGCAGGAAAACATCAACTTTCTTTGTTCGACCGTAAATGTATGCGATGTTATCGTTGAATATCTACGTGGACAATAACGATGCTATCTACTTATAATAATAAGGTTGTGACTGTGCCAAATTACAGGTATTCGTGTACTTTGTGGGCGCCATACCTCCATGTTTACCTGTCTACTACAGACTACCGGAGCGATATAACTATGTATTATATATAGTATTACAGACTTGCAGACACTAAATCGTGCGTTCTTTTCTTCAGTCAACTGAAGGAAATCAAATGAAGATTGTTCGTGCGATAAATAGTGTATGTACATCAGACCCAAGTTATGAATTTGAAAATCTTCACAGGTCACAGTGACTCGTAAATTCGGTTTTAAAGTTCAGAACATTAGTGCCTCGTGCAGAGGCGAAACTTTCGCCTCTGCACGAGGCATCCTCAGGAGCGATGGGCAACGACTGAGCCTACTATAGGTTACAGTACGCCTGATTCAATCAACTATAGGTTACAAAAAGTACTACAAATTATTCTGTCTTTCTAAACTTTCCTTAACCGTATGATTAAATGTCTAAATAATTTTATAAATTTAAACATTATTGTGTGTGTCACTTCTGCAATGTCAAAAGCGAAAGTAAATAATGATCTGTATATTACATAATTCAAAGTCTTTCTTAGTGGGTCAGATTAGTTGTGTGCAACCTAAATGCATCCACACAAACATAATAACTCACTGCAGTAATTTTTGTTGGCAAATGGCCTGAAAGTTTGTGTCAATAGAAAGCCTTGATGAAAGAATTCTGTTACATCTCTGAACATTAAATATTCGTATTTATTTTATTGCTGTACCTGAATTCTATCTCATGTGACTGATATATCTTAAAAAACCCTGACGAGATACAGCACCCTGAGGGAGGCAGTGGGCCACATCAAGAGTCTGCTGGCCTTCCTCGAAGAGCTGGGGTGGCTCGAATGAAGACACCATTCCCACCTGCACGCAAAATACACGCCAAGACGTGGAGTTGCGGAAACAGCCCGTGCCATCAAGTAAGTATCTTAAAAACACTGCTGCCTCTGTATGTTTGCTAAGAATTTCTTCGATGATAAAGTTTAAACTAAAATTCTTTCCAGCCAGAAAATTTGTAAGTAGGAGCCAACCAACGCGATCGCTCCGTCCCTTGAGATTTGAAATCTACTGGTGAATAAAATTCGCAATGCAGTAATACGGACTTTTACAAGAAAGTTTAACACTCTACAAATATTTTAAATGTCTAAAACGGTTTGTTCGGGACAGTAAAATATGGTTGTAAAAAGTGAGGCGAAACACGTGTCGAAGAATAGTCGGCGCATACGCGGGATACTGCAAGTCAGGTATCTTCCTGGAACCCATACTTTTCTTTTTAATGTAAAATTAGGCGGCAAACGAGCAGACGGATCGCCTGATGGTAAGCAATTACCGCCGCCCATGGACACAAGCAACACCACAGGAGTCACAAGTGCGTTGCCGCCCCTTTGGGTTGGGAAAAGGGGTAGGAAGAGGTATTCCTCTTCCTATCCCTTTTCCCATGAGGAAGAAGGATGAGGGAGAAGGAATAGGGGATGGGCCTCCGGCACTCTCACTCACCGAACGAAACGCAACAGTTTGGATACTGTTACTTTACGTCGATTTTCTGTGAGAGGGTAGTACTGCCCCGTTCGAGCCGGCCCATTCGTGCTGAAATCAGCAAGGCTCTACTACCTGGAACCATACCATTCCAATATCCCTTATCATTGTAGAGGAGTTCGGTATTGTCAACCTTTTTCTATTGCAATAGTTGGGGTGGTAAATCCGAGGGTGGGTGGTGGGTTCCTCTTTCCTTCCATTAGGTTTTTGTAACCTTTTAAACCCAGAATATTCAATAAAAGCTAACTCCACTTAGCCGCAGGGCGCCTTACATCATGGTAATCGAGAACGTTCTCCACTCCAGAACATGTCAGCCCGCTTAGTCAAATGGCATACGATTAACGATATCGCTTGTCCACTGTGCATCACATCAATTAGACTAGCCTCTCTTGAAACAATATGTTCTTTAAACTCTTTAAAATTGCCTTACAATTATTAAGGAAGGGCAAAATAAGTGGCAAGTGATTGGACCAGTTAAAGCAACCAACTGAGTTCTGGCAGGTCATCAAGTAAAATGTTGAATTTAATTAAAATTTGGCTGGCAACCAAATAATTATTAATTAGGTCTCAGACCCACACAACGAATAAGATAAATATCATCCTCATCATCCTCCTAGCAAAATCCCAGTTAGAACGTAGGGTCCGCTCTCTAGTCAAACCGAATTTGACTGAATATTAGCTTTTCCACGGAGCGACTGCCTGCCTGACCTCCGCAACCCAAAGGGTTATCTATATTCCATGGTTTAGACTAGTGTCAGTTTATTCATAGGTACTGACTCCCTATAACGACTGTCAAAGATCTTCATGGCAGCCGGGACCAACGGCTTAACGTTCTCTCCGAGACACGGGGCAAGCGACAACTTACAATTCAATACGGACATATCTCCGAAAAGTCATTGGTGTGCGCCGTGGATTCGAACCCGATAGCCTCTGCATGGCAGTCTTTCAGAATCTTAATTAGGCCATTGTTGTCATGAACCTTTTTATTCAAGGTGCCTTGTAACGATTTTTTAATATTCAGGGGTTAGCTTTACGCATAAGAAATTGATAGCTGCCTTCTCAGCTGTAGCCATTAGTATTCCTTCATCATTCACTAGGTAAACTTGATAAATGTTAAATTTCACCTACTTAGCATATTCCTTTGTGGATCCATTCCTTTTGATGAAAATATATTATTATCATTCCTTATTAAAATGTATTGATTAATATAAAAAAACCAAAATCAAGGTTTCAAAAAGGCATTTTAGAGTTATTTTGCATATTTTAAGCAGTATTACTTCTTACACTGCGTTGTCCAATTTCTCCTAACGTTCAGTAAGTACTGATGCCTTTTAAGATGTCTATAGAATATTTACAGCTTTGGTACAGCGCTATTGAAACTCCTTAGTAAAATATTACCCTAGCAGTAAAATATTTACGAGCACTTTTACGAAAGGCAGAGCAGTAGGACATTGGAATCTCAGCTTAATACTGAGATTTTGTTTCAAATAAATAAACTTAATAAGTGTATCTTTTAAGCGAAAATTGAGCAATCTGAAACAAACTGTCTAGAAATTTAATATATTTCCTCAAGTTTATTAAACTAAACACGTTCATAAACAAGTTTCGTCAGTGGAAGAGGCAAGTAAATGAATCTGTCTTAATTATAGGCGCGAATGCTTTGGCTGTGGGACCTTCAGGCTAATTAGCTCTCTTAGCGGCAATTTGCCTGTTGATAATAGCCTTCTAAATAACCGTAGACCATTTAATTGGGACACGAAAATATGTACAACAGATTAAGTGGTATTCGGATAAAAGTGACCTTCCGGTTTTGTACGAAAAGTGAATTAATTTCACGCATACCTCAACATTGTTGGGTATTATTAAAATTATTTTTTTATGTAGAAAATATATTGATGAAGTTATTTTAGAGTTTTGGGACTAGAGCTTTTTTATAAAAACTGCAGGTGTAAGCCATTAATTTTAATATTGGTCTATTTTACTCATCGTAGAATCTATATGTATTATTTAAACTTAGCAGTGTAGTCCAAATTCGATAACGAAAGTAAGTCTTAAGAAATATGTAGATTCTCAATTAAAATATTCTAAAGGATAGACAGGGATGTATCTCAGATGTATTTTTATCTCAATAAATCTTAAGTAAATTTAAAATAAATCGGTAAGAACGTAGTGCCTAACTTAGGCGCCTAAAATAGGTAAGTACTTATATAAAGGTATTTTATTCAATAAACATTTTACAAAATGTGTTGATTTATTTTAGTCAGTCAAAATAAATTGTATTTAAGAAAAGCCCAGTCATACTGCGGCGCCCGAAGTCTTCATGAGTTAAAACTTATGCCATGGGGCCCCCGAGAATGACGATGAAAACAATAGAGGGTGAAATCTGAACTTCAAAAGTTCAACAACCTTACTCAATATATCTTCATAAGTACCTGCCTGCTGCCAATGTCATTAAGTGCATAAATATTAGAAATCATTTGAGTAACTATAAACTTTGCACTAATGTTAGAAAATCTACGGCACTAAAGCAGAGCTCGCCTATGAAAACTTAAAGAAATTAATTTCATAGCCACTTCAGTACAGACGAGCTATATTAACGTTGTTATAATTGAGTAATAAAATAAGTACAAAAGGGTCCATTTCGTTCAATTCAAAGCTTCTAAGGATTCTTCGCGTTGTATAAAAATATATTAAATTTATTTTATGTGATATTTGCGACACCGAGAGATACGTGATACCGCAGTTTGTTTTTTGAATTGTTTTTTTTTCCTTTTGCTTAAAATCAACACCACCCTTGTATTACGAATTCATGGAAATTTATTAAAAAAATATCATTTTTACTGACCAAGTTCTCTTATTTTGCCAAATGTTCATCAAACAAGTCGGCGGTGGACCAGTTTGAAAAAAATCCCTTGGCTCGCTCATAGAGTCGACGCTAAAGTGGTTTTGTATACGAGTGTCAATGTGTGTGTAAAGTAGCACTGGAAGCGACAATGTCTTATGGTGGTCTAGTGGGAAGTTGTTCGACTGTACATGCATATTGATATGTGGTGAAGTAGATGATACAATAATAAACTTTCTTGTACTTTTTATTAAGCACGTTTTCTATTAACAGGATTGACTGTACTTTAGGTTATGTTTATTACATTTTAGTACTCGTTGGTATTGCTATTTTAATGGCAAAATATATTTTCCAGATAACAGGGGCAGATGATAAAAAAATATGATTAATAGACTGGCAAAGTTTTTGAACTGAGGTGACATCCACCTAAATAAAAATCGATGCTTTCCAATTATGTCATCATCATTGTATTATGTATAAAACATTGTCTACAGCAAATTATCTAATTCCAAACGACAGAGTCTGTCCACAAATCCCAAATATAATATCACAGGATTACAACAGTACACTTACACATTGATAAAACACCACATAAAAAGCTCAGCGCCATTCATGCAATACTATTTTCACCGCAACAATACGAATTTAAGTTACAGATGAAAGGTTAGATTGTTTCGAGCATGTATTCACTAAAACACATCTGACCACACAACATTTGTAAACATTCATGTTGTTTCCCAAAAGTTTGCGTAAAGCATACGCTAGCATTCATTACACTTTCTACTGCAGTTTCCATAACACATAAATCATATTGAAATATAGTAAAGTTCAGAGATTTTATCGCGATAATTATGTTAGTTTTACTGACTAACATAATAAACCATAGATAGCTATTACATAATTCTGGTTGTAAACCTGTTAACTCAGGACAATAAAAATGTTTTCACAGCCAAGAAAAATAAGAAGACGTTAAAAAAGCAGAAATGTCCCAGATTTTCTTTCATTATCTTACTTGAATAAATCTCAATGTACTATTTACAATTTGTGAAGAAAACTTTATTGGCCCTCGCAAATAAGTCTCTGTTTTGGTACATTTCTTACGACTTTTATATCAATCCGTCTTGTAAAATCTTATTACTTTTTTATACGCAAACTGACTTTTTTAGTAAGAAGTGCACCTACAGAAAGTTTGATAAGAATCCATACATATTCGTTCACCACTTGAGGGGCTAAAGTCCCATATTTAATCAGAGCAACCCTATATTCAATCGCAGGAATAATTTGCGAGCCTTTTCAAATGTTTATTTATTTTTCTATATATACAAAATGTTACAATGGTGGACATAATATCATATGATAATTTCAGCCGGCAGACGTTAATATTATACTTATATACCTTGCGGTTTTTATTTACTCATACGATTTTTAATTTATTCTATAATGCTGTATCTATAAACGTTTTGTCTAATTAATAAAATTCTGATCGCAAATGGCTTTTCGTGGCTCATTAAGGTAAAAAAAACACTCTTCTATACACGTTGGTAGCGCCATCTATCTTTTCTATTGATAGTGTCAAAACGAGCGATCTTTTTATCCCTTCCCTTCCCAAAGGCACGCCTCGCTCTAATTGGTCGCAGAATCAACGACGCTGCGATTCAGTCAAAGATCAATCGTCACGCTGACCGGTTGCGTCCTCACGTAGCCCCGCGCCGCGCCGAACGCGTGCTATACCGCAATATTTACCGCCTTTTATACTATAAACGAGAACTAAACCGCCCGCGGGTGTAGTGGAGTGATCTGTGCAGCTCTGGGCTGGATCCAAAAGGAGTGATCAGTTTGTGGCCGGACTCTGGAAGACGCCGGCGGCCGCCATATTGTCAAGCAGAGAAAAATAAGTTAAGGAGTGCCTCCTATAAACTGTCACTCACCACAATCCTGTTCACCCATCTTCTAGGCGATTTACCAGCCATTCTTTATACAGTCCACAATATTAATATTTTTCCATGTCACCAAATCGCCTAGTACATACTTTCGGTGCAACGCCGAAGCATTTTTGGTCCTTCGAGCCGGATTCATTTGCGTTTATACGTAACCTCTCGTTTTTCTCGCGTAGTTATCTTCTAGAAGTACCTACCTAGGTAGTTATAGCACCTAGCTATACTCCTAGTCCATTTACATACCCATTACGTGGTTACTTCCGCACGCTTCCGTAGGTAATATACTTTTATGTAGCTACCTACTAATCTGATATATCTACCCAATTATTATTACTAGAACTATCATAGTTGTCTTGTAAATTTCATATTTCAAGCACCTCTTAGTTCCACCGCCTTAAAATCGTTGCCTACTTACGAATAACTACCGCATAAACACCTACTTAGGTAAAATAATAGGTACTTTAGGTATTCTTATTTTGATTCGGTCTCATTAGCTTATACCTACGTAATCATGGCGCAACAAAAGAAGCCATGCATGTTGGAAGAAAAAGAGCTGACAATCTTGGAAGCTAAACGTAATATTTTATTTGAGCGTATTCAAAACATTTACGAGCGCTCAAAAACTGCCGCTACTTCCGATATTAATAGGGAATCATTTCTTAGTTATTGTATGACAGTAGATAGTATTCGAACAGATTTTCATAAGTTGTTAGACGATTATAACGCAAGATTGCTTTTTATTAATCTTGATGAACAGCCGAATTATCAGGCGTACACCTCATTTGAAGATCTTTATTGTATCATCAAGCGCATACAATCACAATTCGAGGGTAAATATTGCGCACAGCCCGTTTCTGCCGGACCGGCGGTTCGAGCGCCGAGATTACCGCCAATTGAGCTTATGTCGTTTGATGGAGATATACGAAATTGGCCGTCATTCTATGCGAGTTTTAAGTCTACAGTGCACGATGATGGTTCTCTGACAGATGCTGACAGGTTGTACTATTTAATAGGTAAACTGTCACCGAAGGCCCAGTCCGTATTTGCAGGTGTCACACCCATTGCTGAGAACTATCAGGTCATATTCCAGTCACTACTTAATAGGTATCAAGATACTCATGTTCTAGCGTCTACTTACTTTGATCAAGCTTTATATCTTAAATTGTCCGGTGCCGCGTCTGTTTCGAATTGCCAGCTGTTTATAAACAACTTTGTTTTGTTAGGGAACTAACTGCGCGTTAGTTCCCTTAAAAACTTAAAATTAAATGATCTTGCCGACTTTATGTTTCTTCAACTCGCTTTAAAAAAGTTTGACATTGAAACAATTCGTGCTTTCGAGATTACAGAACGTAATCATAAAATACCTACACTAGTGTCGAATATTTCATAATACGCAGTCTAGTTCATCTAGCGCGTCTAGTAATAATAATAGCAAACAAAAGTCGAATAAATCGCGAAATAGCAATAATAACTCGGTTCCTAATCCGCAATCTTACGTAGCATGCTCGGAATCTAATAATAATAATTCACAGAAGTGTCTGTGCAGTAATATAGTACACGACCATTTCTATAAATGTCCCGCTTTTAATAATTTAAATCCAACTGCTCGTGTCAAATGTGTAAAAGAAAACAAAGCTTGCGTTAATTGTTTAAGTATAAAACATAAAACTAGTGATTGTTCTAGTAAGACGAAGTGTCGTTCATGTAATCAACGACATCACTCATTATTACATTTTGATAAAAGTTATCCGTTGTCGGGCCAATCCGGTAACCTTGACCCAATTTCTAGCCCACTTACGTCGCAGGTGCAGGCCGCCTGTGTGGCTTCCCCCTCCGCGTCTCAGTGCGAAGCATCGTTGTGTACGACGTCCATTGCGCTGGCGGCGCACACACGCGGACAACACTCGCGCGCTTGTCATGCTCAGCGCGATGCTAAACCGCAGTGTACGGCGTCCAAAACGGTTCTATTAGCAACAGCGCAAGATATCGTTTATGATATTAATAACGCACCGCACATAGTTCGTTGTTTACTCGATAGCGCATCACAGAGTAATTTTATTACTTCTGATTGTTTCAAACGCCTCGGACTGTGGGATAACTTCAAAAATACTAACTTAGTAGTCAAGGGGATCGGGGGGTCAGAAAAACATTGCAAGGGTTCCGTAGATATTAAAATACATTCGCGTTTTGATAGGAATATTAATTTTAA
Organism: Euclidia mi; assembly: GCA_944739405.2. Classification (NCBI taxonomy): domain Eukaryota; kingdom Metazoa; phylum Arthropoda; class Insecta; order Lepidoptera; family Erebidae; genus Euclidia; species Euclidia mi. The sequence goes on from OX123184.2 coordinate 69,616,556, forward strand.
CATTTCTTCGCTTATCGTGGAGCGTATTACGGACACATTGCCGAACGCTAATGTGGACGTATCGCTACTCACACATCTCGAGAGATTGCCGCTAGCAGACGCGGAATTTGCGAATCCGGCAGACATTGATGTTTTGATCGGAGCTTCAATATTTCCGCAACATAATTTACCGCCCGCTATTGAGACGGTATTTGGGTACCGTACCTACGTTACATACTTCTCATTATATTACGTCTTGTTGTTGTTCTGTTCTTTAAGAAAATAATATTGATTCTCTTCTCAAGCAATTTTGGCAGTGTGAAGAACACTTCCGCGCTACCACTGTTCGTGACGACAGTGGCAGATACGTTGTGGCGTTGCCATTCTATGGTGGCCCTTATTCGTTAGGCTACTCGTACGCTGCTGCGCTTAGACGTTTTCATTGTTTAGAACGTAAACTTGATGCATCACTTAAGTTACGCGGCGCCTATAATGACGTCATTCGTGACTACCTAAATAAAGGTTTTTTGAGTGTTGTTGTAAACAACGAGGGCAATTCTCTTCCCTCATATTATATCCCGCATCACGGCGTAGTTCGCGAAGATAAAACCTCTACTAAACTTCGTGTGGTTTTAGATGCTAGTTGTTAGACTACATCGGGTCAGTCGATTAATGACATTTTGCATGCCGACCCTAATCTACAGGGGGATTTATTTAACATCATAATAAAGTTTCGTCTTTTCCAAATCGCTCTGTCAGCTGATTGCTGATTTTTTATCGTTTTGACAATAAGGAACCTTTATCCGTGTATCAGTTCAATCGTGTTTGTTTTGGACTCAAGTCTAGCCGACCGAGTCTAGTTACGAGTTGTTCGCCAGTTGATCGCTGATGAATGCGATCACTTTCCCGCCGCAGCAGCTGTTGCTGCTTCCTCTTTGTATATGGATGACATCGCCTGTAGTGTCATATCCGTTCCGCTAGCAATTTCGCTTTGTGAAGAACTTATTCAGCTTTTCAAGCGAGGCCAGTTTGATCTTGTCAAATGGACAAGCAATTCTAAGGAGATTCTCGCACGCATACCTGATTCACATAAATCTTCTCCAGACATTGAGTTTGAGAAGTCTGTACCGCATGAAGTTCTCGGTTTACGCTGGGACAAATCCTGTGATAGTTTTCGGTTTGACGTCTCCCCGCCAGATGATAAGTGCACCAAACGCACTATGCTGTCCACAGTGGCTCGACTATGGGACATAATGGGTTTTGTGGCTCCCACAATTTTGTACGCCAAGGTTTTGACCAAAGAAGTTTGGTTATCAAAGTGTGAGTGGGATGAAACAACCCCTGACCATACTGTCGCCGCTTGGAGCCAGTTTTGTATTGAGCTTACCGCGCTCAATCAAATTACTATTCCGCGTCATCTTGGATTGGTAGATGGATGTACCATCAACTTAATAGGTTTCGCTGACGCCAGCGAGCGTGCTTACGGCGGAGTCGTATCTGCAAGTCCGCATTGGTTCTAACTACTCGGTGCAGTTAGTTTGTGCCAAGTCCAAGGTCTTGCCTATTAAAACCATTTCGGTTGCGAGACTGGAGTTGTGCGCGGCCCTTCTGCTGTCTCAGTTGCTCCGCAAGGTTCAAACACAGTTTTGCCCCACTACCCTATCAATAAAATATATGCGTTTTCTGACTCCAAAATAGTGCTCGCTTGGATGTATTCTTCTCCTCACCGCTGGCAGACTTTTGTCGCCAACCGCGTTAGTAAATTAATTGATCTTGTTCCTGCTACTTGTTTCAATCACGTCGCGGGTATTAAGAACCCCGCTGATTGCCTGTCTCGTGGTGTTACTCCACTTAATCTTCTGCATCATCCATTGTGGCACCGTGGACCTTCTTGGATTTCCCATGATACGTCAGAGTGGCCCATGCAACTCTTTGACCACAGTGCAGAGGACGAGGATGTAACCGAACGGAAGTCTGTTTCTCATCCCGTGATTGTTGAGGTTGCTGAATCTCCGATCTATGCACTCGCACTACGCATGTCATCGTGGTCTAAGTTACTCCGCGCCATCGTTTATGTTTGTAGGTTTCTTAGGCACCTACCTAATGGGACTTTTGTTTCAAGTACTGACCTTGAATTGGCAGAATATAAGTTACTACGAGCTGTACAGGCTGTTGATTTTAGTAATGACATTCAAAATTTGAAAAATAATGTACCTTGTTCTCCCGCTATTCTTAGGCTCAAGCCGTTTCTCGATGAGCACGGCGTCATACGCGTTGGTGTTCGTCTGTCAAATTCGGATGAACCTTATAACTACAAGCATCCTTGCATTCTACCGCGTCATGATCATGTTGTCGACCTTCTTGTTGATTTTTATCACAAGAAGCATATCCATGCTGGTCCAGAGTTGCTTATGTCCTTACTTAGGCATAAATATTGGGTTTTAGCTGCTCGACGAATAATTCGTCACAGAATACATAAATGTAACGTCTGTTTCAAATTTCATACGCGTCCGATTTTCCCTCCCATGGCAGATCTTCCTAGCCAGCGCGTCAATCAGGTTGATAAAGCGTTTACACATACCGGTTGTGATTACGCAGGACCACTGCAGTATACGCCAGTGCGTGGTCGAGGTGTTAAAAGCCGTAAAGCTTGGCTATGTATTTTTACATGTCGACGCGCGTGATAGATTATTAGAAATATTTTGAAAATTAATAAAAAAAAATAAAAGTAAATATTGAATACACCTATAGTAAATAAATCTGTGGTGAAATAAATCTAAATGAATTATGCGATGTAATCTATTGTATTAAGGTAATAGTTACTTTTGAAACATTGAATTACCCACAACCTTGCTATGCGATATATATGTATTGATTGTACCGCTTTTATAAACGATAACTATAACTATTAAAAGAATGGCCAAGAGTTTTCTTGCCACGTTTATTTCTCTTGGTTCTATCTCCTTGCTTTGCGAACGTGGCCCTAAATGTAAATGTAGAATCAGAACTTTATATTTTAAAATATATTCTCGTGACAAGCTGAATAAATGAAAGTAAGAATTGATAGTCGTATCTTTTATTTTCCAAACACCTGGCAAATAGAACTATAATAATACATATAGGCTGTATACGTTGTATCTATACATATATATTATACCCACGCTATTACGCGCTACGAACATTGAAGTTGCGACGGACTTAAGCACGGTGTCATTCCTGGCATCCCTGAAACGATTTCTTTCACGACGCGGCCCTATACAGTGTTTGTACACGGATAACAGCACTTGTTTCGTGGGCGCAAGCTCTTATTTACGCGACCTTTATAAGTTTCTCAGGGAAGAATATCGTACTCGTCTTCAGGAAGAACTTTCCATAAATCATATTGACTGGAAGTTTATTCCGCCAGCATCACCACATTTCGGTGGATGTTGGGAAAGCATGGTCAAAGTAATTAAAACGCATCTCTTTAAAGTTATAGGTCAACAGATCCTCTCTTACGAAGAGCTTTTAATTGTCCTTACACAAGTCGAGGCGCTGATCAACTCGCGTCCGCTCACGGAATTGAGTAATGACTCTGCAGAATCATCCGCGTTAAGCCCTGCACATTTTCTGAACACAGTGCCATTATCGTCATTTCCGGCTCCTGAAGCAGACTCTTCAACCCTGCTCCACTGCTCCAGAGACCTACTCTGCTGGATAAACTCGTGCAGTAGTTCTGGCGGCGCTGCCGTGCGGAATATCTCCACCAGCTTCAGGCTAGATCCAAATGGAATAGTCCTGCATCCCCTATACAGTAGGGTACGTTGGTCGTCAGAGTACATGATAACGCTCCGCCGCTTTCATGTCCGTTAGCCATCGTAGAGAAACTGCATACTTCCAAAGACGGTACAACCCGCGTTGTTACCGTAAAAACCGCAAAGGGGAGCTACGTGCGCCCTGTTGTACGTCTCTGTCCGCTTCCAACTCAGTGAGATCTAGCCTGTAGTTAGATCTACCTCTTAGTCTAAGTATATAGTTTGTAGTTTTCGTTATAATTGTTTCGCTAAAGTTAATTTAGATTAATTTTAATATCATATCGCTGTCTTAGCCTATTGATGGGCTATGCGGTAGTACATACATCATAGCTAAGTCCAATTTTATTATTGACGTGACAACGTCTTATAAATTGGTTTGCCGGGTGACACTTCAAGAAACTGCGTTACGCTCCGCTCACGTTATGCGCTCACAATGAGAGCGAGTGAGAGGCACGCGTCCCGCCTAAGAGCGAGAGAGACAGACATAAAAAGTGAAAGGCACGCGTCTTTCATCCTTCTTCCTACTATACGAATGAATATTCACATTAAAATTATTTTACCACTCAAAGTCGTTGTCACGTAAAACTTTCGCCCGTATACCGACTTTACAGGCAACCAATTTTTATTTTTTAAAGGCAACCCTTTAGGGCCGGGGGGATATGGTAGCGCCATCTATCATTTCTCTTGATAGTGTCAAAACGAGCGATCTTTTTATCCCTTACCTTCCCAAAGGCACGCCTCGCTCTAATTGGTCGCAGAATCAACGACGCTGCGATCCAGTCAAAGATCAATCGTCACGCTGACCAGTTGCGTCCTCACGCAGCCCCGCGCCGCGCCGAACGCGTGCAATACCGCAATATTTACCGCTTTTTATACTATAAACGAGAACTAAACCGCCCGCGGGTGTAGTGGAGTGATCTGTGCAGCATTGGGCTGGATCCAAAAGGAGTGATCAGTTTGTGGCCGGACTCTGGAAGACGCCGGCGGCCGCCATCTTGTCAAGCAGAGAAAAATAAGGTAAGGCGTGCCTCCTATAAAATGTCACTCACCACAATCCTATTCACCCATCTTCTAGGTGATTTACCAGCCATTCTTTATACAGTCCACAATATTAATATTTTTCCATATCACCAAATCGCCTAGTACATACTTTCGGTGCAACGCCGAAGCACACGTCTATCTGGTATCTCGATTTAAATTTGGCCAAAATAAGATTGAACAGAATAGATGTTAACATTTTTGGTTTTCATTATACACACAAACGTTTTCTGTGCTCTGTGTAGGTAGGAACATTAATGACAATAAACTGGGACAAAGTCCGACTCTTAAATAATAATAATAATATTCTACCACATTCACACTACATCAACTAGTCGCAAACTAAGCAGAGCTTGTACTATGGGTACTAGATAATGGATAAACATACATATATACTTTTTTTTTTGTAAATACATGTCGTCGGTGTAAACAAATGTCGTCTCTCTATGTATGAACTACGCTAAACGTTCGTTTTATGTTACATGTGTATGTGATTTTGTATAGTTTTTTGTAGTAAATGGAGGTGAATTGTTACTTTTACCTGTGACTACCATTTAAAAGGCGTTGGCTTCTTGCACTCTGACACTTTAAAAATTGTCTATGCCTACAATTCACTTAGCTTTGTCTTAAAAGTAGGTATGATGTGATTATTTAGCTTTTTATTAGTAGGCCATCACTCAGTTATCATTTACGAAAATTTATTTATGTACTAGAAACTAGATTCATAACTATAAGTGTCAATATCAATATAAAATTGTTATTATCGTGAATAAGTAGTGATGACAATAATGCTAATAGATAATAATATATGTATTAAACATCAAAACGTTACATTTTGATAAGTACTGTTACTCTCAAATTAATTAAGAAGTTTAATCTAAATTAGGAACGTTGTGAAACTTTAAATCTTTATCCATACGTTGGCCGTATCAAGAAGAACTTGATATTTTCTTATTGAATTCAGAAATAAGTGAGCTGGGTGCTTGCTGCGTCCAAAGAGTTAACCGAAGCAAAAGAACAAAACTGCAAAGATCACAAAGGGCTAAAGATAACCGAATAGGTATAAAGCTTTTATCTATTATTTTTAAAACATAATGGCCGTTACGGATCATTTTTTTTTTTGCATTGACCTTTAAAGGCAAAGTCGTACCCTATTTAACCTTATTTCCATTCCGAAACGTACAGAATAAGATACCTTGTTACCAACAACGTTTACTGTGTAATTGAATTTCCAAGAACATAAGTTCGGCAATTATTAATGGGATGGGAAATATTTAGGATTTCTGCGTAGTCGTTAAAGTTTAATTTGAGTTATTTGGAACCATAATTTGAGTTTACCCGTATGGGTTTCAGATTCTCTAAGGAAGTGTTAAACCTTCGCACTTGAATAGTAATGTGTTAGGTACTTGTCTACCAAGTAATATTCTCCTGTACCATGTTCACTTAGGTTCATAAAATCTCGTGTTGAAATAACGATAGAATATCAATAAAGACGGCAAAAAAATCGTTAATAGTTAATCACAACAAATCAAAACAATACATATAAGAAATAGAACCGAAAGAAAGCCAAATATCAAGCAAATTCATGCGTCAAACTTTCAAGTTATTAAGTTGCACATCGTGGCTCCCACGAATGTTGAATTAAGTTACAGAGACTTCTTTACAAATTCTTTATTCATTTTGCATGAAAAAACTTCAGTGAAAGGTTATTACAGTGTCGGTGAGTAACTTTCCCATACGAGATCTTGAACTGCTTACAAACATGTCAGATTTATTAAATTGTTTAGCTATCAGTGCTCGCAATAACTTGAGTACCTAATAACTAATGATAAAATTGCTATAAACATTTAAATAAAACGCGGTAACTCTACTTTATTCTCGCTGTTATGTCCATAAGATTTATTTTAGCGGAGCGTTTACAATGGAACTTTGACAGACAAAAAATCACAAAAATAATATTGAACCTTTTACCCCGAGAGCTGGTTTGCGGCGTGCTCGTCCGTGAATTTGATGCTAAAGTTCAAGTTGAGTGTTGACTCTCTGTCCGAATATCTGAGCCGGCACTTTAGACAACGTGACCCGAAATGAACCAAACAAATTAGCAGAGATTTGTTAGGAAAAGTTAAAGGTATAAGTCCCCAAGCTGTAGTCTACTCATTAAGCAAACATACCGACGTATGCTTCACAATGCTAATTGAATTGAATACATTCAATTAATCGTAGGACAGATAAGGTATAAACAAGACTAATGATGAACGAAGTAAATATGCATGTGTCGGACACGGCGAAAGTCTTAAAATTTCTTGAATTAAAGTTTTCTAAGAATATTTTTGCATAGCTACCCTTTCATGCGCTTAAAGCTTACGTACCAGTACTGCCGTAGTTTTAGTCGCAGCACGTACGCTATTATGCCTGCATATGGTACCCACGATAACCGAACATCACACCGGTGGTAGCACGGAACAAATTTATTTTTATTTTCATGTATAACTTATCAACACCTAATGATAAATATATGTAGTTTTTCAGCGCTGTTTGATTTGTAGGCTTAAATTATTAACATACTTAAATGTTAACATGTCAACAAAAATTATATAAACTATTTTATTTATAAGAGAATACCAGACGAATTCCAAGTGGAATTGAGTATATTTTCTATGAGCCTGAAAGGGGCAAAAAACACCCAAGTCAAAAAAATATTTAAAGAAAGAAAATAACATCTTTGAAACTGACTCAAATAAACAGTGTTCAACTAAAACCTACTTGAAATGCACTTCTATTCGTAAAGATCGATTGCCTAATTAAATGTAAGATCGTCAAAAAATCGTAACAAGTTCATATAATGAGCACTCTTCATTACAAAAGGAAACGAATAAGACCCACTTATCCCAATTAGGGACAGAAATAAATTACTTCTTTTGCAATCTAGCTCGCTTTATAAATTTATAATTACGTTCAACTGAAACGTATTTGTCTAGAATTACCGTAGCCAGGCAGGAAGGTGTATCAGAAGTGCGCAGTGGAAGATGTAATACATCTACCTGACCACGATAGACAATGATCCAGACACAATGCACTGCGTTGCACAGTGATGAATTGAAATCAATCAATATCAATATTATATTTCACTTACCCGATATCTTAGCTGATGTCAGGCTTGAGCTAAATTAGACACATTCATACAAGTATATTGGCCAAAATAAATGAATGAAGTATCTTATACTTAGCTATTAAGCTGCAAACGCGACGTTTTCAGGACACGTTGGCACGTGGACTCGATACCGGATTCACAATTTTCACAAATGTCAATCAATAGTTCACAATCAATTTACCGTTGCCAGCACTAGATCAGGCGGCATTCAAGACGGTTTACTCAATTTAATTCAATTCGCGTTAATTCAAAAGGCGATATTTTACGTACGAGACGACCAGACCAAGGTAATTTTTCAAGGGAAAGACCCAAGTGACAGTTCAGTGTGACCATTGTCAGAAATTTTCAATAGACTAAACAAAATGTTACTCAATCGATCTAATCGATTTGACTTATAATAAAAACTAATTCTATTTCAAACATCCACCCGCCCCGGACCGGCCTACCGGTCCGCTAATCGGTTGGTAGACGTGACAATGTTGCAACCGCTCTCCTCAGAATCGAACCGTCCACCAAGACCTCAGCAAATCGGGGAACTCCATCAGCCCCAGTTACCAAATGAAGGATGCGCCCCCTGCGCCATCTGAGTGGCGGAAGGTTAGCCTCCTTGATCAAAACGAGGTCTCCAATCTTGGGTGGATCGGTCTTGTCGGTCCACTTAACGCGTTGCTGGAGTATGTGCAAATATTCCAAATTCCAGCGTTTCCAAAAGCTCTGAGTAATCTGGCGTACCAATTCAAAACGCGAGAGACGACCAGGTCTCGTATCAATATAGGGGTACTCAGGCAAGGCGACAAGTGGGCGACCAATCAAAAAATGGCCCGGCGTAAGGGCCTCCAAATCATTCGGATCTGAGGAGATCGGGCACAACGGCCGAGAGTTCAAAACGGCCTCGATCTTACAAAACACAGTTGCGAGTTCCTCAAATGTAAGGACAGATTCACCGATTGTCCTGCGCAAGTGTGTTTTGGCCGATTTTACGGCGGCCTCAAATATACCACCCCAGTGTGGACAATTTGGTGGGGAAAACAGCGTCGGGCAAGCCTATCACCTATAAAATAAAATAAAATAAAAATAAAAATCTTTATTTCTTTAACCAATATGTGACTAAATCTATGGTAGCTGGAGCCTCCTTTTAAGCTTAAAGGCCTGTGTCACGAAGCCCCGCTCTTCTAACAATTCCATACTTACATTTAAACATAGAGGTACATAACACATAAGGTAACATAAAATTTGAAGGTATCTTTCTTATCTAAGTATCCATTTTACTTAACTAAATAAATGTTGTGTAAATTTACATTAGTTTTAATTTAGTAACAATTTTTTTATGTGTTTGTTTGTTTGTGTGTGTGTTTGTATGTGCGTGCGTGCGTGCGTGCGTGCGTGTGTGTGTGTGTGTGTGTGTGTGTGTGTGTGTGTGTGTGTGTATGTGTGTGTGTGTGTGTGTGTGTTTGTGAGAGTTTGTGTATCTGTGTGATGTGGTGAGTGTGTATGTATGTGATGTATATTATCTAACAGGTTCCAATATGTTCTCTGTTTGTTCATAAGTCTTTATTTCGAGCCATATAGTAACAGTTCTTTTTACTGTATTATGAGTTTTATTATATATACCTAAATATTTGTTTGCAAGGTTGTATAGATAGGACGAGCGTTTACTATATTGGCTATTTGCAAAGGTAGTGTGAATCTTCGGTACTTGTACTACGTTATGTGTTCTTCTGCCACTGACTTGGCTTGGGTCGTATTGTATAGTTCTGTGTCGTCTTAGCACTATATTTAAAATGTATAGTTTTCTTACGGATAGCAGTTTCGCCATTTGGTATAGTTCGTCAGTGGAGAATCTTTTTGCTTTTGAAGTACATTACTTTCAATAGACTCCGCTGTGCCCTCTCGACATCTATAAATCGTGTTTTAGCGGCGCCACCCCAAACTGTTATGCAATATACTATAATTGATTGCACCAAAGAAATGTAAATGTCCTTCAATATATCTCGACTTGACTCACAAGACCCAGCAATTTCCCGCGGCACTACATGTCTTAATGTTTTGAAGATCCAAATTAGTTTTCGGATTCTTTGCGTCACGTGTTCGAGTTGTGGATACCACGAGAGTCGCTGATCCAAGAATACACCCAAATATTTGAATTGACATACTCTTTGCAAGACTGGACATTTACAGCCATCCCCATTATCCACACCATTACAGCTGTGTAATTTAATCACGAAATCTTTATGTGGTTGTGTGACATCGTTAATTGAGAAGTGGATACAATTTGATTTAGTAGTATTAAGGGTAATTAAGTTGTTACAAAGCCATTTATTTAAGACTCTTAGGCCTTTTTCTGCACTAACTTTAACAGCATCCCATGACCTACCACTGAAGACAATAGCGGTGTCATCTGCATAGGAAAATATTTGAGCATCTTCGATCTGTGTATTACATAAATCATTGATGTAAACCAGAAACAGGGTAGGACCGAGGACACTACCTTGTGGGACTCCGAACGACACCGTCATCTCTCCACTGATATACTTCTCTATCTTTACCCTTTGTTTTCTCATAGATAAGTAATCCCTGAATAGATTGAGTGGGATACCTCTCACGCCAATCTTCTCCAACTTGCGTATAAGGATGGGGATAGAGACAGTATCGAACGCTTTCTTAAAGTCCAGAAAAACAGCTGTACATTTATTGCGTTTATCAACTTCTTTGCTCACAAGCGAACTCAGTTCAATTACCGCATCTTCAGTTGATCTCCCTTGTCGAAATCCATATTGCGCAGGAGATAAGATGTTGAATTTAGTTAAGTACTTGAGTAATCTAGTATTGATAAGTTTTTCCAAGATTTTTGAGATCGCAGGAAGCACCGAGATAGGCCGATAGTTACCGATGTCGTCTCTATCCCCACTCTTATATACCGGCGTAACAAAAGATTGTTTGAGAAGTGTAGGAATAATGCCCTGATCGAAACAAAGGTTGGCAAAGTGTGTAATGACCGGGATGATTTCAGACTTTGCCAATTTCAGAAAGCTTGTTGGAATATTGTCCCATCCAGCAGCACTATCTGATTTCAAGGACATCAGTACACAGTTTACTTCATAGTCATCAGTATGTAACAAAAAAAGAGAATTCGGTTGACTTGGCATATTATCCAAGTAATTACGGAGTTCACTGCTGTAATTTATGCGTTGCATGTTTGATTCGGCAAGTTCTTTTCCGATACTTGCGAAGTAATTGTTTACAAAGTTCATGGATGCTGAAGGAGATGACTTTATATGAATTAATTCCATGTTTGAATTACTATTTTTATTTGAATATGTTATATGTTTAATATTTTTCCACAATAATTTATTATTTTTAATAGATTTAGCTAATAACTCTCTTTCATAATTTCTTTTTAATTTTTTTAGAAGATTGTTGCAATAATTTCTATATCTAATATAAACTATTTTCTCAGTCTCGTTAAAAGGATTTAAACGGACTTTCTTTTGTAATTTCTTGCGATTATTGATACAGCGTAGCATACCCAGAGTTATCCACGGTTTTATAATTCGATATTTTTTTGGTACGTTTGTAGTAATAGTACTTTCTTTTAATGACTCTCTTAATTTATATATGAGACTCTCGATTAGCTGATTCGGGTCATTACAGAACAAAAGCTCAGCAATGTTTTTAGTTTTAAGTTGTTTTAAAGCCTCTTCGAAGTTAATAGTAGTTTTAGTTTTAGTTACAGTTGAATAATATTTAATTTTTGATAAGCATAGTAACATAGTATAGTGGTCAGTAGTACTTGTGTGTAGTATAGCGATTGATGCTGTAACTTTTGTCTTGTTTATTTTTAGCATAAAGTGGTCTAAACAGTTCTTATCCCTAGTAGGAATAGTGTGACGAGCTAATAAACCATGTATGGACAAAGCATTTAAATAACTAGTCCTGTTTTTTTGTTCATAGATTGATTCTGTGGGTTTAATGGTAATATTAATGTTTATGTCACCCGCGATTATTATGTTTTTATTTGTAGTACTTAAACTATCTAAGTATACGCTGAGAGAATTTATAAAAGCTTCTGCATTTACGTTTGATGGCGACCTGTATGTACACAGAATAATGCTATTCAAAATGTCTAGCTGAAGACACGAGGCCTGGCATAGATTTATTTCCTTAATTTTATGTTTAAGTGAATCTTTCACATATACCACTACGCCATCATTCTGGTTAAGTTGTCGCAATGTAGAGTATGAATGATAGTTTGATAGCTGAGGTATCTGTTTATTATTATTAATTCTACATTCGGTCAAAATTATGACATCCGCCTGAAATGTCAAATTGGATAAAGTTAGTAGGAAATCGTCAAAGTTGCAATAAATACTACGGATATTTTGTGCAATTACTGTTAGATAATTTTTTTAATCTGCATGTAGTTATTAAGCTCCGTAACGTCACATTCACAGGTACGCGCTATCTTTAGACTGTCTATTTCATTCAATGTTTCAAATGTATCACCCATTCCAGTAAACAATGACTAACAAAGTTGTCGATCCTAAGGTATGGCAATATAGATATGGTTGGATGATTATGCAACAAATATTGTATATTTTTACTTTAAATATATTATAAAAGAAAAAGCGGTGTTGAACGGACCTGAAATTACAGAGAGCTATCGTATGTATAATATGCTGAAAGAGTGTTTTTTATTGTCGAGTGTGTTTATTAATGTAATTTGTGTGGGAGGGTGAGTGAAAGTGTAGATTGATTGACCTATGTGTGTAAAACATGATAAAAGTTACAAAATACGTATACATGTAAGGCATATCAACATGCAAAAGTTTATACGGTTGTGGATCTAGATCTAGAATGTGTAAGTGCTTAATAGTTAGTTTAACATGTGTTTGCCTGTATAACATCATACTATTCCATGTCAAAAACAAATAGTCCATATCACTTAAATATAATTTGAGTAAGGACACAGAATATGTAACGTAGAAGTATGTAACATAAATATAGAGTAATAACATGATAAAGTATGATTTATCTAACGTTATATAATCACACAGCAACATAATATGTATAATAATGTAATTATATATATAGTACCTATAGTAATAAGCTAGTAACGATTTTAGTAAATACGATTTAGATATAATAAGTTTGTATAAAAAGGAAGCATTTAAAAAGCTGTAATATAGTTTACCGAAACATAGTCAATTTTCCAGCAAGAGGTGATGTACTTGTTCTTCACTCGTGATGCGGATGATAGGAGATTGTTCATTTTTTCGCACGAATACCTTGCCATAGCTGGTCCAAAAAAACTTATATTGTTTAGATTTTGCTAGAGCCCGAGCCAAGTAATGTAAGCGAGAGCTTTTGGTAGTTAAATGCTCTGAAAGGAATACTGCGGTGTCCTCCTGTGTTTTGAATCCTAAATGCTTTGCGCAGAGTTTTGACTTATTTCGTATGTTGAAAGCTTTGGCCATCTTCAAAAAATCGGTTTTCAATATTGCTGAGCCGGTCTCTATAATGATTGGCGTATTTTTTTGCTCAACTTTTTTTTTTGCTCAACCTATATCAGCTTTGTTGGTTTCAAGGAAATTAACAACATCATTCAAATAATAATAGGTGCCCTTGAAGTTAGTGCCGCAGTCAGAACGGATCAAGGAAGGCAGCCCTCTGCGGGATACAAATCTGTCAAATGTGGCTACAAACGCCTCGGTCGTAAGCGAGGAGACCAGATCCAAATGAACGGCCTTTGTGGAGAGGCAAACAAAAACACACAAGTAGGCCTTAACAGTCTTGCTGTTTCGAAGTGTCGACGTTTTCACCAAAAAGGGACCAGCGAAGTCCGTGCCAACACCGTCAAACGTCCTGCTTTCAGTTACGCGATCCAAAGAGAACGTATTGACCAACTTGGGACCAGAATGCAAGCACTGGTTCAAGGATACGCCTGTTGAAGTCTGCGCAGAACCATCAAACACTGTGCGCAGCTTGCCAGTCGATGGCTTCAATACCGCATGATGCGGGAGAAAGTAATGCTCCACCGAACGCCAATCCAAATTTGTCCAATTGTTCATATTCTCTCATGAACTCAATATACTTCTGTCTGAGCTCCGGATCACGACCCATGCGACGCTCTATAGCCAACAATCTCTTTTCGGCTAAAGGTCGTGACTCACCAAGCGGAGGCCGAACAGACAGAAAGGGCAGCTTCGTGATTATCCGACCAGAACGGAGTCAACCAGTGTTGTTCTGGAAGAACAGCTCGCACTCCTCATGTTCTGGATTCAAACGGGCAGCTTGTGGGGGCTCCTCTACCTCCCAAAACCTCTGAACCGCATCTGAGAGAGCGGAGCCTACAGCCAACAAATTATCAAGTTCGGGTGGAGGGGGGTCCCTAGGTACAGGTCCCATCAAAGCAATTCCAAATATGGTCGGGATGGCAGTCAAACCATTTGGCACCAAGACCCGTTGCCCACCAATCAAAATTCCACCGAGGACATCAGAGCCAATCAACAAGTCGATTTGTCCCGGTGTGTCAAATTTGGGGTCTGCCAGTTCCAATCCCGATGTCAAATTCACCACAGCAGCGGGTAGCTGTTTCTGTGGGTGCATACCCAAAATATTCTTCAACACAATAGCCGAGGTTTTAATCCTCGGGTGTGAAGATTCAATAGGGCCAAACAAAACCTTAACTTGCCCTTCAACATTAGAGGCTACGTCACCTATGCCCCGTATACAATTTGGAAATAAACCCATATTTAATTTAACCTGCCCTACCAAATAGGTGGAAACAATGCAACCTTGTGAACCTGTGTCCAATATAGCACGGACAACAACAGAGGTCCCCGTGGGTCCCCAGACCCGAACAGCAACCGTTGGTAGGATAACGGTCTCAATGGGGGAGGTTGGCGTTATAGGGCAAGGATCAATGACCTATTGTTGCCTGGGCGGCGACCGTTGGCCAGGACCAGGCAAGTCAAAACGAGGGTGCGGCTTGAAGTCCTCAAAGGTGCGATGACTCGATCCGCGCGCCATCTGTGGGGGGTCATAATGACGCACCCGCCCAAAACGAGGTGGGCGCGAGTCAAGGCGGGGACGCTCCGCCAAAGGAGGGGAATACCTGGGGCAGCAGTCATGGTGCTGGTGACGCTGAACAGCACATTCAGGTGCGCGAGAGAGAGGAGGCGTGCGCACGCTACGGTTCTCCAAGCGTGGCGAGTGGCGATCAATTGAGCGAGGCGACTCTCGGCTACGCGCCGGAGAGCCTCGGCTGCCACCTTCAAAACACCCGCCCGTGCGCGGCGTCGGCTGGTTAGACAAGCGGCCAACCTCTCTGGCATTCATACAGAGAATGTCCAAATGCTGTCCTCCACAGTGAGGACAGGGGCGAGAGTTTGGGCAGTCTCGCTGGTAGTGGGACCCCAAGCAAGAGAAGCAAAGGCGGCGGGCATTCGCGATGCGCCTACGAGAGGCGACATGTAGGTCCAAGAATGCCCTACAACTGGCCGTTCTGTGCCCCGTGACCTTGCAGTAAGAGCACTCCACTGGGCTCTGCGTGACTGCAAAGCGAGGAGGGCGCCGGTCAACATTGGCTCGGGTGTGAACGCGAGCCTGCTCCTTGACCTTGGGCGGCTGCGTCTTAGCCGGCGTGTCACCACCGGAGTTGTCCAAGACCCGGCACTCATCCTCCAGGAACCTCTCCAGGTCAGCAAAGGGGGGCAGATGGGTCGCGCTATCCCCACCAAAGCGCTGTTCAAAACGCGACCTCAGGTTGGCAGGCAGCTTCTTCAGCACAATGTGCACAGGACCATTGGTCCACGGGCAGGTCAAGGCACTTAAGTGCGTTGATGGCCACCAAAAGCGGGTTCAAAAGTTGGGTGCGCAACCCAGAGACCCGGGTGAGCGTCGGCAAACCCAAAATCTGCTCGATGTGCGTGTCGGCGAGGCCACGCTTATTATGGTACCTACGGGTGATTAGGTCCCGAGCCGTCTGGTACGCCTCGTCAGACACGGGCAGATGCTGGATGAGGCCCTTAGCCTCCCCATCCAGAACCGACATTAAATATGCCAATTTTTGTGCTGGCCGAAGGTCAGCCCTGTCATTGACCAGGCTGTCGAACAAGTTAATGAAGCCCAGGTAGCTACCTAGGCAGCCATCAAAATGGGGGAGGTCCAAAGTAGGGAGCCTACTCACCAGCCCCAGTGCTGACCTAGGAAGCTCCTGCTTCAGGCCGGGTTGCCCTTCCCTATCGGCAACTAGTTGTCTTGCAGTATTCGAGACGGCATCATACAGGTCTAAGACCTGGGCATAGTCTTGTGTCCGTATACGCAGCAGGACCCTGCGTTTAATTCGATTGAAAGTTAACTTTTTGCGTGCGTGGTATTTAGTACCTTTCGAATTGTATAAGTAAAAAAATAGTACCTTCATTGCTACAGCGAAATCTTGAATTATTACCCAGCAGGACCCTCCGCTGTTTGAAGGTTTTCAGACCAATAGTATATGTCACCGTTTAGCGATGTATTAGTACCTTTAAAATACCTTGGTTTCATTTTAATATAATTATTAGTTTATAAGGAAAGCGCCTGCAAAACTTTTATCATGCCAGCAGGACCCTTTTTTGTTTTGACGCTTTCGGCCCCGACAGTCATATTTCTTGTTAGCATTTTAATAGTACTTTTCAAATAACCTTACGTTCAAATCAAATACTTTGTAGTTTAACAAGCAATTTGATTTAAAACTTTTTTCACGATGACCTTAAGATTATACCATTCCAATGATGCTATTATTTTTATGGCACTTAAATATTATTAAAATTGAGGGTAAATGCAAAATAAATAATAATCATATCATAACGGATTTTTATTAAATTGTGTTCATAAAAATTAAATATATAAGTTCATCTAAAAACACCGGTTTAAATTAATAAAAATCTCTTTGATTAATGCCACCATGCTAAAAGTTATGAAAGCTCATACCTACATTGGCCAAACTAACGTTAAGTCGCTGAAAAAATATTTAAAAGTTTTAAAACATTTTTTCTGCTATAATACAAAATATTTGAATTACACGTAAGGTTATTTGAAAAGTACTATTAAAATGCTATTAAGAAATATGACTGTCGGGGCCGAAAGCGTTAAAACAAAAAAGGGTCCTGCTGGCATGATAAAAGTTTTGCAAGCGCTTTCCTCATAAACTAATAATTATATTAAAATGAAACCAAGGTATTTTAAAGGTACTAATACATAGCTAAACGGTGACATATACTATTGGTCTGAAAACCTTCAAACAGCGGAGGGTCCTGCTGGGTAATAATTCAAGATTTCGCTGTAGCAATGAAGGTACTATTTTTTTACTTATACAATTCGAAAGGTACTAAATACCACGCACGCAAAAAGTTAACTTTCAATCGAATTAATCGCAGGGTCCTGCTGCGTATACGGACACCATAGTCTTCGCTGACCTTACTTCGCTGGTCAGCAGTGAAATCATTGATTGACACTTCGAGACAGCAAGCGCTGAAAGTGCGGAACTGCTGTTCCACACTTGCCAGGCGATCGTCAATCCGCTCGTACCTTTGAAGTAAGGCCTGCTGGCGATCAGGCCGGTTCACTAAAGCACTGGCCGAGGCAAACCAGCGCAAATCTGATGCAATAGCACCAGCAGCCGCACGCAAGTCCTTGATAGCAGACATAATCAAAATTCAAAAGAGCCCGGACAAGCGTTAAATAAAATTAACAATCAAAACTTAATTTTTCTTAATTCTTTGAAACCAACAAAATATTAGCCTGTTTACTGCTGGAACAAGCAAGTGACAGGTATCTACTGTCCAACAAAATTAATAGTTTCAATATATATTGACACAAAACAAAGCCAAAGTTATCAAAAGTTGAACCTTCGAATAAGTTAATTGAAGTTAAAATAATATTCAAATAAATTAACTAATTACTTGCAACAGACAGACTGGCTGTATTATTTGAGATATACAATAGTAAGTAAGCACAGAATATGTGTTACCTAACAATATTATCTATATTATAACAAAACAAAGTTTATTAATGTGACCCGCCCAAGTGGTAGGTCAAGTTGGTTGTTATAATGTTTATGAATATATGCAATAAACTAAATTTACTAAATTTATTGATACATACAGCTGTTATGTATCCAAACAAACTGACTTATTATTGCAACAACAAATTTAAGTTAGATTTTTCAACAATACAAATCAACAATTACTGATTGAGGTTATGTGTGACAATGTGTTTCAAATTATCTAGGTCAACTTATACAATTAAATATTATGTATTTTAGACAATAACTGACCTGACAAACACTACAATACTGTCTACAAGGTGAGATATATAGCTCATATACAAGTTTACAATATAGGCACAGTTAACCACGCTCTGCTACCAAAAATTATGTCTAGAATTACCGTAGCCAGGCAGGAAGGTGTATCAGAAGTGCGCAGTGGAAGATGTAATACATCTACCTGACCACGATAGACAATGATCCAGACACAATGCACTGCGTTGCACAGTGATGAATTGAAATCAATCAATATCAATATTATATTTCACTTACCCGATATCTTAGCTGTGCTGATGAGGCTTGAGCTAAATTAGACACATTCATACAAGTATATTGGCCAAAATAAATGAATGAAGTATCTTATACTTAGCTATTAAGCTGCAAACGCGACGTTTTCAGGACACGTTGGCACGTGGACTCGATACCGGATTCACAATTGTCACAAATGTCAATCATTAGTTCACAATCAATTTACCGTTGCCAGCACTAGATCAGGCGGCATTCAAGACGGTTTACTCAATTTAATTCAATTCACGTTAATTCAAAAGGCGATATTTTACGTACGAGACGACCAGACCTAGGTAATTTTTCAAGGGAAAGACCCAAGTGACAGTTCAGTGTGACCATTGTCAGAAATTTTCAATAGACTAAACAAAATGTTACTCAATCGATCTAATCGATTTGACTTATAATAAAAACTAATTCTATTTCAAACAGTATTGTTGAAATAAATATATTTAATGATATCCAGCTGAATGCGTTCGTGAAGTAATATCGGTAGGCATTATTGATTGACGCCGAAATTGAATATTTGTTTGCTACCGTAGAGTAAACAAGTTGACTCAGGCAAAAGCATCATTACAATAAATATGTTTCACAACTACATTTTCGTATAAAAGTTGTTCAGTACTGAGGCGCAAACACCGCTATCACTTCAAACAGATACAAGGACGATAAACAAATATAGGTACGTTTCCACAGAAAACATGTTTATTTATTAAAGCGTTATTATGGAAATGTGCGGACATTAGCATGTGTATGTCGCCAGACAATGTGTTTGCCACACATTTGCTTTCACTGATAATCGCAGACATTATGTTAATAATGAGAGGATGTAGTTACGATAGTTGTTACAATGTATTCTAGTTTGGCCGCTGAATGAGTTTGATATGACTAATTATGTTAACAATGTTTGTTATTCAACACACGAATCGGAATGAAGCCTAACATGACTTCTTACATAGCATGACGATGACTATTCTATGCATTGATTAACGAATCAATAACTAAAAAATGTTACCCCAAGCTTTCCATGCAGGTAGATACCACTGCAAACGAGTTACTAGGAAGATCCGTCTGTCCGCAGATCTACGCGAAAATTATAACCACTAGCTGGTTAAAATTTGGCACACTCGTACATTGTGACTACGTGGACAAAACTGTAAAAAAAAAAATTAAAAAAGTTGTATATATGGGTGAAGTTCTAATACCTACACCTAAATGGGAAAGTATTATATTAGATGGGTATTTCAAAAACAAGCATTCTTTTACGAAATATTTTACTAAAACCACTTATTGCAAAACGTCTTACTATCGGGTAACTCTTAATTTAAATGGGCATACAGGGAAAGAAGGTATTGAATTGAATAGAATTATTTAATTACTAGCTGTCGCCCGCGGCTCCGCCCGCGTGGATGTCGGTTATCGCGATAAAACTATCTTATGTCCTTTCCCGGGTCTTTGAAATAATAAATATTGATCTCTCAACAGAAAATCCTTATCATACTGGTCAAGTACTGCTAAGCAGTCAAGTCTGTATATGGTATAGTGCAAATGGGCTCTTATAGTTCCTCATCAGAAGTTTCAAATCTTCGATTTTTATAAGTCAACAGAAAATGCTCATCAGACTGAACAACTTTCGCTAAGACGTCAAGTCTGTATAATATGTAAAAGTGTAGCTGGGCTCTTAGAGTTCCACATCAGAGGTTCGAGATCTTCAAATTTTAATCACTTAACAGAAAATGCTCATCAGGCGTAACGATTTTTGCCAAACCGCATTTTTTACGTCTTATAGTTTAGCTGGGCTGTTGTGGTTCTGCATCACGTCTTCAATTTTTTGTCAATAGCCATACAACAAAAAAAGTTTCATTCAAACCGTCCAGTAGATTCAGAAATTAGCGTATACAAAGAAACAAACAAACAGACAAACAGACAGATTTTTTTTAGATTCTTGCTCTGTGTATTTTTTATATTCTTTCTGCTCCAACGGCCATCGGTTCTTCTAGCTATGTGCCCTGCCCACTGCCATTTCAGCCTGACTATTCGGAGAGCTATGTCGGTGACTTTGTTTCGCCTGCGGATCTCCTCATTTCTGATTCGATCTTGCAGGGAAACTCCGAGAATAGTTCTCTCCATCGCCCTCTGAGCGACCATGAGCTTCCGGATAAGGCCCATAGTTAGCGACCACGTCTCGGCTTCGTAGATCATCACTGGCAACACACGTTGGTC